>OX419715.1:68119002-70519002 GCA_948474765.1 Patella depressa | reverse complement strand
CGAAAATCATGTTTATATCATCTATTAAAGAGCAGATATGCCCCCCGCACCCATCCGCGCCAGTTTTAGATAACATTTGTAGCGTAATTACCAACGAACAATTAGTAAATCTATATCACATACATGCATGAAGCAGGGTATGCATATCATTTCTAAAACAGCTGATATCACTTTGGCTGCACTTTAATAATTTTCTGTAACACTAAGTATCTGTATTTTTTAACAGACCGGGAATCGATTCAAAATGTCGGAGAAACCGGAACAAAATGAACGTTCTATCCTATTAACCGTATTTATATACAAAAAAAACCCAACAGACAAGATTTAATTCAGTTATAACAATGGCGGTGTCTGGGCAGATTTATTGACTGTAAAGACGACTTAATGAGCCGATAAAATGTCGCATCACACTCACATTATATAGAACTAAAATACCATCGATTTAACTTGATCAGTTTCACACTAGAATTACTTCCCTCGTCTTTTGTCGTGGTATGGTGTTCATAGTCTCGTCAACACAATACGTTGGTCACTTAAAAACAAACAAATTAAAATTCATTGAGCAATGCGGAACCCCGCTATCTGCCCGGCCAACACCCAATCTCTCCCCATTGCCATTTGTAAATAAGAGAAAATGAAGGGTACATGACTTTCGACTACATTTTCTTGGTTCGGAATCGCGGCGTAGCCGACAAGGAACCTTCAACTGAACGTTTGCTACAGTGGTCCGGACGGAACAAATAGCGAGGTCTAGTCGCTTTCACAGTGAAATGAACCTGGAGGATCCTTGGATACCGAAGTAGAGTAAAGGCGAAATCCGCAGGGTTCGAGATACCCGATTCACTCTCCCACGGAGGGAGGGTGGGTGGGGCAGGGTACAGCGAGAGATAAATTGGATTGAACTCCTCCACTCGACACAAACTAAATCATTTCGGGGCTAATATGGTTTAACTTTATTTCAATAATTCGTTGCCCGTAGGGGACTTTACCAGTGGGAGGAAACTAGAGGACCGGGAGTTGGGACAGGCAACCCTATTTCTTGCAACCTTAGAGCGGGGAATCGAAGCCATACCACATGAGTCAACGAAAGACCTTATGATCCAACACGCATGCGTTAACCATTCGGCCACCCAACTCCCCGAATTGCACATGCAACCATAGAAATAAAAATTATCATCCATTCTTCTCAGTATTATGCAGACGAGAGACATAAACCCAACTCCCTTCCGTTTATAAGTCAAGTAATGTCGACTGGCATTTACATACAGTAATGGCGTGTAACGGAATTTTAACAAAACCATTTCAGCTTTTCCATTTGCAAAAACTAAACCTCTCATCTACCCAAGAAATAATTTACCAAAGATTAGGCCTAACCAGTTTCTAAATTAGTGTATCACCCTTTCTGGCGGCAACAAATAAGCCTTACACACCTGGAATATTGACATTTACTGAAGAAACCCATTTTCAATTTGGCATACACGAAACAATGGCTCCGTCAAGTCAGCTATATCCTAATGTCGCGACAATTCATACACTTTTCTAAGCTATTATAAAACAAAGCGTTTCCAAACAATATCTAATATGCAATTTTGTTGAAACTGGTTTTCTTTCCATACTATTGTTTATTATAGTTCATCTGAGGATTATACACGTTGACACAAGGAAAGAACCCAACGAATGCAATCAAAAATAAATTGCAAAAGATACAATGGTCGCTTAAAGATACATTCCCACACAGGTATTTACATGGTAGTTATTTCCAATAATTATATGGAAAGCCCATAGAAATATAATGGATACCCTGAAAAAACACCCATGGGGCAAGTACTAGGCAGAAATATCAGGGCATCACTAACTGCCAGCCCGACGGCTTATTGTCTGTCAGTTTGACTTTGGGGCGGTTGTTATTTCTTGGTCGAATGTTCAGGCGGGGTTGGAGGGGGGGGGGGTAAGGAGACGATAGCTACCCCCTCCTCCCCCGTCCCTAAAAAAAAATCGGCGCCCAATCCTGAACTCTCGTTTCGGTCGACATTGGGATTCGGTAAGTAGACATTGCTAAATCTGGCAATGTCCCTTTAAAGTAATTAATTTTACAAGAAAACAAATTATTGATATTCTCTAAGATAACATGTAATTACAATTTTGCCCACAATCATCAATGCCAAGATGGACGAACACTACAATTAGTCGGACGATTGTAGAGAATATCTGAAAGGGAGATATCAAGCATAATGTGATTCAATTCTTAATCATTAATGTTAATAAATCTTGAAGATGGTCTGACGGAGATATACAGGTCTCTAATGACAAACGAGTAAGTACAAAAAGTAGCGGATATCGGGGCGCAGTGCACAAAATGGGGGGGTGGGGGAGTGAATTGGATACACCGTCAAAATATCTACCATGTTGGTATTTGAACATTAATTGATCTATTTCAATATTTAAAGTGGCCACCATCTTATATATTTCGTCAATCGAGCAAAATATAAAGAAAAAAGGTCTCCTGGCATTAACGTTTCTATTATATTATAGCTAAAAGTTCTCCTGGTATTATTTCAGTATGTTACCCTGGTATTATTCCTTCTTTTTTACTTCAGCATTAAGTTCCCCTGGTATTATTCCTTCTATTGTACTACAACACTACAACATTAAAAGGCTAATCCCGATTATTTTTTGGTGAATAAAACTGCTTAATGTTGTGCAACTAACTCAATGTGTATGATACGTTTTCAAACAATTTAAACCTGTCAGTCTTCATCTGGAAATGGAGAACGGTGTCCCAAGCTATATTATACTGTGTATGAATAAAACCAGACTTTTATTTTATAAAAAAATAATGTGTAGTTGAAATTTACCTTCCGTCATCAAGTACGACATATGGGTTATTTACTGTATAGACCTCTAAAGCAGCAAGAATCGATTATCTGGTCACCCAACGATAAAATTGACGCGAAATCTTAAAAAGGTACGGCTCAATATTTTGAGCTGTAATTTTGAAACAAGGCAAATACACCAATCCTCTATATTTTGCCGTTTAAATTATATATTACACGGACTTTTATTTTTGAGACTCTGTTCAAATCGGGATCGTCCCCACCTTACCGCCGGGTAGACGTAATATATGTGACGTTTTGTTACTTTTTAATTGTATAATAACTACTGTATGTCTAGAATCACATGTCACTATGCTCCTTTTGAGTTATAGTAGGGCAGCTAAGTGTAAAAATATTTCAAATCCCGATACAAGCACTAAAATTCGCATGAGGGTCCGAGTAGTCTCATATTTAAAAAATCACGTTAGCCATTCGAATTTTCTGAAGTTTACCGGAGAGGATTTTTATACGCCCACATGTCCCCATACCCATTATGTATAGTTTGGACCATCCAGAGACCACGACGATTCAGTTGGAACTTACGGTACAAAGAATGAATAGGCATTGGGAGAATTGGATTATAGTCCTTACCTTTTAGACAAAAGGTTCGATTTAGGATGAAACAACACACGTGTTAAAGATTCAAAGATTTCTGGACAGGTCGATTGTGGTCAATCTGGTCAGAATCAGACCCAAGTTCTAGGGTTATGGCCCCTGTCTTTTACGCAACTTTGTGAATTATGTACAACGTCTGTGAAGTCTCTAGAACCCACAATTCTTGTTTCGATTTAGATGAAACTATATGTTAATGATCAATACAATAGGTCGATTTGATTTAACTTTATCGCAACAACGATATCTCGTAATCTAAAAGTAGACCATCCAGAGAATGGACACCATCTTGTACTTTCGAGAACTTAATGAATTTTTTCAACATTTGAACAGTTATCAGCTGCGCTATTAGATCTAAATCGAGCAGTGGATCCCTTATTGGTCAGTTCCATGGATAGACCCAGTTCTGCGTAACATCCCTTAAAAAACTAATATGTAAGTTATTTAGGAATGATCTTACCAACCAAATAGAAAGAAATGGTGTTTAACTTCCACTCGACAGAAACAAGGTCATTTCGAGACTAACATATGATATGTTTTCGAATATGGGTGTTTAGGAGTGAGAGGAAACCGGAGGACCAGCAAACAACACCCCCCCCCCCAAGAATCCAAGATGCTGGACAAGCAACACCACTCCATGTCATGTGCAATTAATATGGGATTGAAACAACACGATACTTGATTCAATAAATGAACAATTAAATAGGAATCGCTATTGGGTGTGTATGGTGGGGGGGGGGACTGGTTAACACCCCTACGTCCAAGTGAAATAATGAAGTAAATCTGAACAATATGTTAGCCCCGAAATGACATAGTTTGTGTTAAACCACATTTCTTTCTTTCTCGCTATTGTGTGTACTGGAAAGAGTAAGTCTTTCCTTGTGCATACCACTCAACAAAAATTAACCCCAGGTCAGTGGCCCAATAGCAAAGTCACAGGGCGAGTAACTTCTAAATAAACTTACAACCGTAAGTATTAACCACTGGGTCTTCAAAATAGTAATAGTATGTCAGAAAAATGTGGGCGTATAAAAAAAGGGCTTCGTAAACAATGAGCTGGCTTGTACGAAAAGGATTGCGGAACTGTTATAACTTTATATACCTAAGACACATAAAGATGTCGGCGTTAAATCAGTGGAAACTATTGGAGCTTTACATTAGTTGTTTCAAAATATACCCAAGCCTAAAGTCGAGATGTACCTACCGTTTGAGAATCATTCCAACACTTTAAGCAGAATAATGAATTCGCCAATTAATAAGAAAGGTTAGGTAAATATATACTACTATTACTGTATTAGATATGATCTAAGTAAATAGCCTCGTTATAAGATAATTAGTTGTATTAATGATAAGATAATGAGGGGGAGAATAGGTACATCATATAAGATACAGCACATAGATAATTATAATTATCATGTAGTAGATGAAGTAAGCAATTTCCTTTATAAATACATATATAATGGTGCCGTTCAGATTCCTAGAACATTATATAATGGTGCCGTTCAGATTCCTAGAACATCGGACGTCACTTATCGTTTATTTGGGGCGTTCACAATACTAACAACTTCTGTTCTACTGTCACATTGAAGCGTTTTCCTTCCACTTCTGAAAACCAGTCACAACTCTCGCTCCATTTATACATGTATCGTGTAAAGAAGAGCGTTTTCTTCTCTATCTAGAACACTCGATACCAATTCCCAAAATATCGTGGATTTCGTAAAGGATAATCTTAAAACAATTTTGCAATAATATTTCACTATAGAAGCGGCAGGCAGATTTAAGTAATGGACATTGTGAAGAATACCTTGCTTTAAATTGATGTGGAACTGTCCACACAGACTTGTACGATGTCCATCCTGTCAATTCTCTACATTTTATTTGAAGTATAAATGCGGTGATTAAAAGAAACCGTCTGAGACAAACTAAGGAACTCTATTAAAAACGGCCCAGTTTCACTTTATTTATGTGAGTTTTGCAACTGAAATTCAGCGATTCGTTATAAAGTTTCGGATCTTTAGAGTTTTTGAAAAACTAAGACAACAGTAACGTTTAAATTCCCAAAGCAATACCTCAAATATCATCAACAAAAAGTTACGTCTCGCACGTTTTATCGCAAAAGTAATTGTATTTGAAACATAGTCTCAAATAGTAAATATATCTATATTAATAAATATAGCAGAACCGTACCACAAGGTTCAGAAAGTTGCAAAAGCCCATCTCTGCATGGCTTCCTATTATAAAGATCGTTGTTTATTGCATACCGTTATAACAAGCAGATTGGGTGAAAGATAACTATATTATACCTATTTGACATAGCTCAAAGAACCGTATACTATAAATACGTAACAGATTCGTGTAACATTTGGCGTTTACACAATCAGTGAATAAAAATAAAGCCCAATGGTTCTCACTAAACTCTCACGTGGCTCGTACAATAGAAGTATATAGATTTAATTACGCTGTTTATAAATATTTGAGACGGTGGAATGGAGTAATACTCAAGTATACAGCTGGAAATAAAATTAGTTGTAATATCGACTTTCTTAACGTCTTATTTACCTGGTAAATATATATAATGAAATGTATTTATTTTTAAACACTTACCTATGATGTAGATTAGATTACAGAATAAAGCCACCACAATAGCAGTCTTTTTATACATTACTCCAGTCATTTTTTTTAGGATGAGACCTAACACAATTGCTTTTAAGAATCAGAGTAATTTGCACGGCGGGACAGCCGATACTAACAACCTCTCTCGCTAACCTTGTAAAATCTTCATTACGGGTTGTGGTGGGACGAATGCTTTTCTCGAATTATCGGATTCCTGAAGTTTCTGCAGCTGTTTGAAAACCACGTGTATTGGGCGGAACCATCCCTTACAAGACACAATCATATTTCACGAGCAGATTCCTTATTCCAGTCGCTTGAACGATTGTAACGGTACATGGATTGAAGCCGGTATAACGGAGCGACTCCAATACTCGACTCTCAACTATACGGACTGCACTCACGTTGATCATACAATGGAGGTCTGTTATACTATGAAGTATACGAAAATGGTTAATATCCATAAAGTTTTCCCAAGAGAATTTACCTTATTGGATTTGCTGTTTGCTCACACTACCGCTGTTAATATTGTTTATTAACAATTTAATTACGCTTAAAACCAAATGCCCATATAGAACTAATAAATAAAACATCCACAAATAACCAGTTTTAGTTTAAGTAGGACGAGACTTATGTCAACAGAAGCACTGTCGATATCATTAATTCCAATCTAATCACAGCACATATTTTGTCATTTACGGTGCAGACAAATTGCATTAGCCAAATGTGATTTCTGCTGAATTTTAAAGGATAAAAGAAAACCCATACGTATAGTTAAAAACGTAATTAAAGGAACAATAGGCCATATTGTTAGTTTAAACTTATTGCATAGAGATTACATTGTACTAAAAGAGGATTTAACAACGGTTATGATTATGACAACATGAAATGAAATGGAGTTTAACGTACTACTTTTCTCCACCGACTGAGATAATGAAACCGGGCATACATGATGGTGCAGTGTGCTCATCTTCATTAGCCAAGTCGGTGCAGAAAATTAGGACGGACATATTCAGTGTGCTATTGTGGGTGGGGGCAGCGGTGCTACGACCTATGCTTATATGGAATTCCAACCACAAGGGTTCTCTGCACACACCATCCGAACGACTAGACAGCTGCCCTTGTCAGGCCCTCCGTCCTACACCATGCTGGAAAAGCCCGTGGAAATTTATCGGCCAATGAAAGCCGCGGATCCCGAGAGCTCCAGTCTAGCGAGCCCGCGTCTTACTCGCTGAGCCACCACGGCTTCCCCCCCCCTAACAACATATCAATGTCTTCTGCTTATAAAATATTAATACGATACGAAGTTATTTATATTCCTTACGTTGACAAGTATCACAAAGGCTAAAGTGTGTAATATTAATATACAGACTGTGTGTATTACGTAATTAACTTCATGCTACAGAGTTCTAACAAATAACCTACAAGAGATATTAACAGGACTGTTACTTTATAAGATACATAAAGATGGATGTGTGAAATCAATAGACGCGATTTAAATAATTTTTAGACCAAAGTATGGTTCCTTTGATTGTATCTGGTTTAAAACTCTATATTTAACCTTTATTCTGGCAGGTTGAGGTTTAAGTATTTGTAAATCTGTCGAACATATATATAACACAAAAAAAACCATTATGACTTACATTGTTAAACGGGTACTTGGGTATACTTGTTAGTCTGTAAAACATATAGTGTCAAGTTTGAAACACTTTAACTTAAGTAGTTAAAACATCTTTTATCTGTTAAACGTTTCAGACGGCTGACAAATAAAACGGAGTTTTTAACGTCTTGCTGCTCAACTCCGACTGGGTCAATGAAGATGGAAAAACGCCGGACAGTTTGTAATGAGGAAAATTTTGCCAGGGCAGCAGCGCTACGGCCTAGCGCTACGGCCTATTTTTATATCAAATTCCAATTGCAAAGGGATCTTTTACCTCACGCCAATTTGTACATCCGAACGACGATCTCGTACTACTGAGAAGGGGGGGGGGGGGACACCAGCAACTACCGATGAACTTTCTCAGTCAACGCAGGGATCAAACGCTCTTATGTATGTGTATATCTGGTAAACTTCTTCAAGATAAAGCGTACAACGCGTTTTCCAGCTATTCCAGCCTGCGAATACAGCAACTTCAATTTGGTCCTATATAGCCGAATTCCAAACAACCAATCGATTGTCGTTGGGTTTGGGGTGTTACCCTCCCGGAGAAAATTTTGAAAATTTAACCACCGCGAATGCGTTTTCTGCTATTCTAGGGGTTACTCTTGATCTAAATCTATCCCTTAAATCTCATATCTCCCTCATATCACGACATGCAGCCCTAGCTTTATTCAATCTCAGAAAATTAAAACCGTTTCTAAACAAGTCAACCTGCCTCAAACTAGTAAATGCTCTTGTGTTTTCGCATATTGACTATTGTAACTGTCTCTATATCAATCTCCCCGCCTCTACCTTACTTCCTCTTCAAAGAGTCCAAGACATGGCCGCCAAAATGATGCTTGGTGTATCTAAATACTCAAGCTCAACTGCTGCACTGAGAGAGCAGTAAAAGTAAGAGCTGAATTCAAGATCCTCGTCATTGTCTACAAGTGCCTGAACAATCTGGCCCCGGACTATTTAAAAAATCTAATTTCATATAATGTAAATCGACGTTCAACACGTTTAGCTACTACTGAACTCCTCCATGTGCCATTTACTAAAAAACGAACATTCGCAGACAGGGCCTTCAGTGTGGCTGGTCCTAAACTATGGAATGATCTCCCAGATTCTGTAAAGCTTTTTTCATCATTAGGAACATTTAAACAATCATTGAAAACACATCTTTTTAAGCGTACTTTTCCAGAATAAATAAAACTCTGCTATAGTTGATTTAAATGTCACAGTCAAATATATTGTATACTATGTGTATGTATATGTTTGTTATGTTTTTTGAATATTTATTTATGTGTTTTGTAAAGCGCCTTGGAATGCTGATGTCGGCAGTAACGAGCGCTATACCAAATTTTATAGACTTAAACTTATTCTAGCCCGTGTTGGCAACTCCAAAAGTATCCCATGGATTTGTAACCCAAATCCCACCCTTAATTCCAACCATCCAATCAGACTGTTGCAGCTGCATTCACAAATAATAATCGATGCCCGCAAAATCTCGCACAAAGTAGAGTGGCTCCAGACAAAATTTTTTAAACTATAGTCAACTCAGTACAAATTCGTGGTATTCAATTAAAAGAAAATTAGTGTTATATTAGGGCTCGATGACAGTTACGGAAGCAAAACTAGAAATGCCCGAAACAATTCGGGATTACAGACAGCTCCGCCTGTTTTCCTCGAGAGGCGAAGAAGCAGAACTGACCTTGTATGGGCCCCCCAAAAAATTTCGAAATATTTGACGGCCGCAAACGCGTTTTCTTGCAATTCCAGCCCGTAAACTTAGTGTTTAATAGATTTCGTACACTTTATTCTGCTAAGTAGATGAAATAAAATTTTGTTTTTCACTTTACCCGTCTGCCCGAAAAGTCAGCTTGCACGAAAGTTAGGGGACAGTTGCCCCTGCCCCCCTGGCTCGTACGCCTATGGTTTTCGATATATTTGTTTATCGACAAATCTGATTTCTGAGGGTGACTCCACATATTTATTAACATTTTCTCTTGTATCTAGAGAATAAACTTGATTTACAAATTACAGAATCGGATTTAAAATCGGTCACAGTCAGAACAAATTGTGGAACTGTAAAGTAGGCCATAACTCTTATTCGGATTCGGTGCAATCAGGCACACCGAAATTCGCTTTGTGAAACATTTTTCCGATGATACATTAACCCATTATGATCCCAGGTTTGGTTGATTAACCTTTTAAGCTAATAGCTTTCTGTACAAATGGAAACTTTGAATAAAGAAGTTAGATTTCTGTAATTGAAGTCACTTTTTACATTAAGCAGACGTAATGAACCAGAAGGGAAATCATTTTGATCTATAAAAAAGAAATCCAATTTTGTTGTCGAGTTTTTGCTCTGTTCCTGTAAAAGATGGACGAATAATGAAGAGAAAGGCAACTCTCTTCATCCACTATGTAAAGGGTATTAGTTACATCCCCTTGTTTTCCAATCAACGCAACTCTTCTGTGAAAATCTCTAAAATCAGATATTCGTTAATTGAATAATCTAGGGTTATCTCCCCTGAAAGCCTTCCTTTGTCTCCATTACCACGCCAGCTTTTTCCCCTTTAATGCGATAATTGTAACGTCGGAAAGATGAAAGTAAAAATCCTCACTCATTAATTACCGGCGAAAATCGGCGTGAAACAGTCCATAGAAATCGATACTCCGACGTCGGGTGATGTTAAACGATCGCTTTTGATGATAAATAAAAATGGTGATATAAATGGGCAATAAATTAAGGCAGACTACAAGTACAAGAGGATTGTAAACAGTTCTGTTAGTACAGTCTGCTGAAAAGAACGTGTTTTGTAATCACTTTATTTTATGTACACACGTATATTTTGGCGTCTGAGATGACATTTTGGGCTGGGTTTAACACGACTAACTGGAAAGAAATGGTCGATATCTTGACACTTCAGATGTTCTTTGAAAGAAATAATGGGTGAATAGGTGTTCAAACTGAGGGATTGGTCGGTTTGCTTCGATCCCAAACCATCTTTGAATAACACTCAATGATTATTAGATTATTTTGCATCTATATGAAAATTTAGTCTTGCTTTTATTCTGTTATAAGTGTGGTTTTTATAGAAGGTTTCGAAACACTCCTTGCCCTGTCCTAAAACATGTTTAAATTCGATACTAAATGTTTAGAATGATAGTTGACAGTGGTAACTCTGAGGGGATTTTAAGAATGATTTAGTGAGAATTAGTATCCGTGTGTGGATTTTACTAATGATAAAATTAGAAATGGTAACCATATATACGGTGGTTCACATTGGTAACAGTAGGTAGATTTTAAGAATGATAGTTTACACTGGCAACGTTAGATTTGTTTTGATATTGAGAATAGTAGCTTACAGTGGTAACTGTGATTTTCAGAATGACAGCTTGCAATGGTAACCCTGCCTTGATTTTAAGGAAAATTTTATGACCACTTATAATAAAGCACCTCAGTTTTGTGTTGATATTAAGAATGATACCTTGCAATGGTAAATATATGGCGAGTTTAAGTAACACGATGTCATAGTTCTGAAAGGTCTTAAGTGTCAAAAATTGTCGGATTTAGTTTGTGAGATATGAGAGGAAAACCTATTCCAATCTTAATAACGCAATAAGGATATCAACATTTTAATAGCAATGTTTTTATGAAAGTTACAATCTTACAGTTCTGAAATTTTGCATTGAGAAGGCTCTAAATGTGATTAGTCATCATATGCAAAAAAAGCTTTTTGGGTCATAAGTGGCACTTACAACCTTCCAGAACTATGGCATCGAACACTCGATGTAATTAGATGGAGAGGGAATGTTACATCAGGACACTATCCCTAAGATAATACTGGTTTTGAAAGCAAGGATGTCCCATGATTTTGCGGTACTGAGCATTTGTACTTGAACGGTTCCCTAAAACAATCTCCACATTCTCTGAAACAATCTCTACAGTCTATAAAATGGAATCTACATAAATGCTCAAAGTATTTAGTTTTGCAGGATATTACATGAAATTGTTCAAAATAGTAGACACTCCCGGTCCTCATTACCAGCCTAGCCACACAACTGTTGGGACATTTGATCTTCCATTTCGTAAAGTAGCTTTGAAAATAACGAACGAGAAACAATCATTTAAACATTGTTAAGAAAATGATTTTTGTGGAAATCAGGATGGGAGACACTCGTCTAAATAAACAAAGTTTAAGTATGTAAGAGGTGTCATTCAGCTTATTGACCTATTTGCAGAATCGGCGAGATTCGTGTTTTGGACCATGTTATTCTCTTAGCAGCACGAATAAATCTATTACTAATCTCTCAATTGGTCCAATTAACCAAAATAATCAATTCGTCTCAAGAGGCTGAGAAACAGTTGATTTTTATCGTGAATTGGCTAGAGGTGAGAATGTTCAGCCCTCTTATTGGTTCGCTCGATGAATGAAGGAGGGTTTTTTTCCATTTGACCACGGGGAATCGCTTTACTTCTGGTCAGTGGACGGCCGGAGGGGGTCATTTGATAATCTTTGACCACATATCATCCCTACTTCACAATTATGAGTCAGGTCTCTCGTAGAACACTCGCCGTTGCCAGGCATTATAATTCTTCGAGTTACTTTACGTCAAGATTTGTATCATTGCAAACTCCTCCAAATTCCAACTGCTCTATAATTCGTAAGACCTGTTGCAGACCAGCATGGTACCGAGATGAAATGGGTTTTAACATCTTACAGTTCTGCTCCGACAGTGGCTAATGAATACGGGCATACGTGTGCTCTGGGGAAAATTTCAACCGGACCGCGACGCTACGTACCTGCCAGTCTGTACACGTACCGGACCTTCGTTCCTGAGACTCCCCCGTCCTGCACCACTGACGAGAGGAACCACGCCAGAAAATTAGGAAGAACTTTCTCGGTCAACACAGGAATCGAACATGGAAACTCCAGGTCCTACTCACTAATCCACCATGGATCCCAGTATACCATTGTTGTCTTCAATACGGGGTTAATTCGCAGGAACTTGAAACTTGAGAGATTAAAATAAAACTTCTTACTACGACTGAAGTTTTATTTTAATCTCTTCAAGTGCCTGTGGGTTAATTCTACAAGGGTAAAGATAGCTCCTTACCAAACAGTCGAATTCCTTATGATTTCAGTATATATAAATTCTTCTGTGAAATATATCATGCAATTATATTAGTCTCTTGCAGTTAAGAATATTATCAGACAGCCAACCTTCGTAATAACTTATATGCCTTATAGTGTCCAAAATGAAATGAATAGAGTCTAACGTCCTACTTTCCTGCTCCGACTGAGCTAATGTGGACGGGCATAACGCCACGCAGCGTGCTATGAGGAATTCTTTTTTTTAACGTCCTACTACTCCTACTTTTCTGCCCCGACTGAGCGCTAATGCGGAGGGGCATAACGCCACGCAGCGTTGTTACCTAGAAGAACTAAAGCATCCAAAAATATATCACTTAGAGGGCTCTTGCTTTGCGCGGATTTAGAGGAACAAAAGTATGATGAAAGGGTCTTCAAATGAAAACGAGATATGAATGAGCTGTAACCCGCTTTATACGATGTAATACACTGGGCTGAAAAACATTGATTTATTATGTAATTTTTTAAAATAGTCAAGTATATCATTTGAGGTACAAAATATGACGAAGGAATCTTTGGATAAAAACGAGAATGAATGACTGAATGAAATTTGGTTTTATGACAGGTCAGCTCCAACCGGGCAAAATTGAGTCAAAAGATACTGAAGGATTATGACGGCGAGTTAACCCATTCCACTGTGTATTACATAGGGTAGAAGAACTTTCATTTATTATGTATTCATAATACAACATTGACGTGATATTAGAATGTATATAACGTAGATCTATACTGTCAATCAACACACCGATCGATCTATACATGAGTTATTGACCAAGGTTGTAGTTTGAAGTATGTTTATACGAGAAATGAATATTGTCCACTCCAACAAGTATCGGTCAATATGATGTCCATTCCAATATAATCAATTATCATTATCACCGTTCTTCATTACCTGTCAATCCGCCTGTCAATCAATAGAGATCATATTAGATTTTATCTAATACTTTTCTTCACAGGCTCATATTGTTCCCGTCATTGAGGGTCTTATAGGAGTAATTACGTCCACTTTATTAATCTAAGTTTATTACGTTTTCCGTTCAAGAAGATTTAATATAGTCTAATCAATCCTATTACCATTGTTCATAACATCTGCTCAAATACATTGAGTCCGTCATATAAATTAATAAACATATATCCTCGGCGTACAATAAAGGGATTGGCCACTCTAAATTCCACAACTTTACATAACCAGGGTTAGTTATTCATAAACTGTTCAATATTTTAGGGTTTCATTAACATTTTGTTTTGATGATGTTATATTTTATTTATTGGATACCAGAGGCTCCTCTTTTCCCCGTCAGATCACGACATCAATGTTGATTTAAATTGACAAATAATTCATGTTTCAATGTCGAAGACTTTGGATGAAATGAAATGGGGTTTAACGTCCTACTCTTCTACAGCTAGTCTGGGCTGATGGAAGACGGGCATACGCCATACAGTGTGCTATGAGGGAAATTTTACCAGGGCAGCGGCGCTACGGCCTACTCTTATATCGAATTCAAACTGCCAGGGGATCTTTTACGTGCACGCCAATGTGTACACAGGACCTCGGTTTTTCGTTCCACCCGAATGACTAGACAGCTGTCCTTGTCAGACCCTCCGTTGTGCGTCATTAACAAGGAGGAAACCACACCGGAAAAACGAGATGAACTTTCTCTGCCAATGCAGGGATCGAACACCCGACCTCCAGGCTAGCGCGAGCCAGCGCCTTACCCACTTAGCCTCGTGATCCCCGACCTTGGGTGATATTGAGTTAGAGACTTCACTTTAATACTACTATCTCGTAAACATGAATGTTAAAATATACTGTAAGGGCGAATACGGGGTTGGTGCATAGTTTACTATTGAACAATTTGTTGAACTTTTTTTGTAATTTGTCCTTGAAAAGAACCACGTCAAGTCGAGGTTTATTTCCGTTTCATATACATGTATTTGTAAAATAAAGTCCTTGGTGTCAGTGGCTTAGTAATATTAGTAATGATTTCTCATTCATAAGTCAAGTCAAGCCAATTAAATTGAGTCAGCTCTTTGAACATGAAAAATACAAAGATAGGTTGCCAAGCAACGAAACATACGCTTACGGAGTGAACAAGGGTTGTTGCATATTTGTTGCTTTTGTCAGAAATAAAAACATTTACAAGTGATAACCCATTTGGCTTCTAATTCTGTCCTATTCTAATATTTGGCATACAAAACATCTCTGTTACAAATTTCCATAATCATTGAAAATTGACAGGATTCTTTATCTAATGACCACCATGTGTATAACATCAATGTCTAAAGTGTCCACAAGAAATTTTAAGGGGATCACAGGCCATAACTCTGGCAGTAATTATCGGAAATAGTTAAATAGGATTCTTCGTCTCATGACCTCAAACACTGTGTATAAATGTAAAGTCAATCAGATATTAACTTTAGCCTTAAGAGTGTCCACAAGATTGTTCAAAGTGATCAAGGATCATAACTCTGGCAGTAATTATCGGTAATCGTTGTAAATCAACAGGCTTCATTGGGTGATCTTAAACACTGTGTATATATTTAAAGTGAATCGGATATTAAATTTAGCCTCTGAAAGACCGACGACAATATACGACCACATATGTGGGCCTAAAAAAACAATTTCTACATTTTCATAGAATAAAGCATATACAGAATTTACTTTCTGGGGTTTTAGAATGATTAAGGTGGATTTTATAATGTCTCACTTTTCTGTTCCAGCTCGGCTAAAAGTGACAGGCATACAGGCATGAGGGGTGTGTGCAAGAGGCCCACCACGATGGTCGTTGGTTTCATATTGCGCCCAATGGATAGGCTGCCTAAAGCGCCCACTGGGGTAACTGATTCTTTCCCCATTGGATGCTCGATTTGCTCCAGGGGAGGCAATTGCCCCTCTTCCCGTCTAGCATACGACATGCAGTGTGCTATGAGGGAAATTTTGTCAGGATAATAATTGAATTCCAATTGTCATGGGTTCTATTCCATTGCTTTTCATCCCATCAGAACAGTTAGATGCTGTTCTTTGCCAGACCCCCGTCTGAATCATGAAATCAGCTACATGGCTCCGTCTCTTTAATGGTATCAGATTCATCATCTCCCAAGTGCCTATAAAATTTTGTTTATGGTTCTTAATCTTTATAACCATAAATATTCCAGTGTTTTACAGTCATTCACTCTTCTTCCATTTTAGACCATGACTCCAATATTTTTATGCAAATCTCTGGGGTGCGGCATGGAGAAATGGGGAAGTTGATACTAGTTTGAATCTAAAATTCCCTTCATAACAGATAGCATTGTCTGCTGGTCTTCATGTGCCTGGTTTTAGTTAAAGTTTATGGTTCAGAGGCAGAAGTATAATAGGGCTATGGGGTTGGGTACAGTGATAGTTTCATCTTTAAGAGTATGTTACTTCAAACTTGTGTATTTCAAAACTTCAACAGTCACTTCATACAAGCGTTGGAACATGACATGGCCAAAAGCCGCTCAGTCTATGATGAAGAAGTGTGTCCAGAAAAACGGTAATTTGGGTAAAAAGTTGCAGCTGGACAAAAGACACAGGAAAATTAATGGTGGTCTGCCTCCGATTCTTTGTGGGGTTGTCTCCCTTATCTATCATGGCTTCTTCAAAATTCTTGAAAATCATAATGGGATCCAGCATGTATATTTACAATTTATTGTTCATGACATGGACTGCACACATAATTAAAAACAGCAGTGATAATCAATGAGTGTGTTCATCTAAATTACCATCATTTTATATCAACCTTAGCTTTCATTTTAAATACAGATCATTGGATGAAAATTCTTTTAAACATTAAATAAGTAAATTGTTTTCATCTTAGCATGCAGGTTTATTACAAACAGTATTAACAACTTCTCTTCAACAAGTCGAGTCGAATTTTCTTCAAATAATTTCACTAATTTTCATAAATACGGTTCCTATATGACTCCCAGTACAGCAAAGTTTGTCTTTGAGTTTTGAAATGAAATAGTGCTAGGGTTAACTTAATTCACTACTAAGTAGCGGAATAAACTCCTTCCAAGAGCAAAATTATTTTTCCAGTTTTTTTTTAGAAGAACCATATATTGAGAACAAAATGGTCAATCAGTCCGACCACTGAAGATGTTCCAATATTTTTATTTTATAAACTATTCATCCCAATTTTATTTTTTCATCCTTCTTCCGCCCCATTGTCCACACTAGATCCTGAATCATCATTTATAATCATGACATCTGAGTCTGCATCCCCAGCCCCTTGCACTGCAGCAGATTTATCTTCATCAGCATCTTCAACTGTTAAATCTATATTAGAATCTTCTAGAGTAGAGTCCCCTGCTGAATTACCACTCTGTTCTCGATCTTTCTTTCTTTGTTGTGATGCCTCTCGTTTCCCTTTCTGTTCATTTCGAAAAGCTGTAAATTAAAAAGTAATTGTGTTAGATTGAGTGATTATTCAGCCTGAGGTACTTGTGCATGAAATGGTATGATATGGCATTAAATGGGGCTTAAAAAGACAAGCATTCACTGTGCATGGTGCTATGTACAAACTATTGCTTGAACAGCATCATTTCCACCTACAATTCACTGAATTCCAACTGTCAGTGGTTCTTAAATATACAAGTGGACCTTTGTTTTCAAGACGTTTTTCCTTACCATAACAGTCCTCTCACCTTAAACCACTAACAAGGAGAAACTAGACCAGAGGAACTTTATCCAAGGACACCAGGATCGATCACTCGACCAGAGCTCATTGAGCCTCCCCCTCTTGCAGTAACAATAATGAATAAGTTGTATAATATGAGGATTATGTAGGGTTTACCAGTCAAATTCATACTGCCATAAACTTAACAAGTATGCATTGTATTTGAGATATCCCTTTGCTAAGGTTTGCTTTCCCAGGGAAACTTTGCCTAGATGGCAAGTAAATTGAGTGCATTAATCATGGAATGTCTAAAATTCAGATTTTTCGCCTCCAAAATCGGGAATGGCAATACAGTCAATCATAATGTCAGATGTCTATGTCATATTTATTTTAATGACAGTTTTATCAAAATTTTGGAGTCATTTATTTAGGAATGGTCACAGGTTTCGTAAATCTTGTAAAAGAATTTTATAAATGAATGAATGACCATGTACCTTCTAAACATTCCTGTAATGGTTCAACAAACTGTTCAAATTCCATATCTTCCATAGCAGATATAACATCAGCAGCATTTATTGTCTTTCTTTTAGCTTTTAATGCAAAGTTATTGGAACTGTAATCAAAATATATACCAATCAATCAAGGATATTGAAATAGAGTTTTGTACCAGGCATGGAAATTCTCATTTGTCCAATTATCTTACCCATGAATCAATTCTGTGGTTTCATTCCAAAATATTGTGACCTTATGTCACAGATAACTGCCAAAGAGTGTTGGGAGTATTATTTAACGATAACAGTGTCATTGATAAAAATATGATTTACAGACTATGACACTATATCAGTTTTAAAAGAGGCATGTAAGAGTATTGAAATGTTGCATGTAATAAACCAAGAAGTAGTAAATCCATTTACACTCATTTTGTGGATTCTACCTCAGTTACTGTGTTCCAAAAAGTCTCAGAAATAACGTGTAATAATATTTACCATGATGTTGCATATAAAACAAAAACACTAGCAGCTTTAGAAATAGCTAATCTGGCTTCCTTAGATACATTTACACCATCAGGGATCTGAAACAAAAAAAAATTGTTTTAAAATTGAAATCTGGTTTCTGCAAACAGAGTAGAGTACACATATCAGCAAATATGAAGTGTTTAAAAATACGTTCCTGTGTACAAACTGGGTGATTTGGAGAGGTATATGGACTAAAAACATTTTCAAACTAATTTAACTATTCAAATTTTGCTTCAAATCCTTCTCAAAACATTGTTTACGTGAGGAAATAGCCTACCCCTACTATAAAAAAATCTATTAAAAGAGGTCATGTTTGTGTCACATGATTTAGCTGACATATATACTATCTAGCAAAGTCAGTGGAGAAATCATTGCATACGCAAGATGATGATGTCTTTAATCGCTCTCCATTTATCAAAAATATGGAAGCCTAATTAAATTCTCTGACTATTCCCTGCCCACATCTTTTTCCGTGATTTCATATCAGAAAGTGTTGCACGTTTAACTCTTCATAATGTTTATTAACATGTACATCTAGCGCTCAATCTCCGCGTGCAACCTTTGAGTCACGCAAACAGACATTCCTAAGCGTCGGGTTGCTGATTATGGAAACCCTTATGCTGTTTTGACTCCATTATTTGGACTATATATTCCATAGACCTGTTTTAACTATAACCCCTATATAACTTACAGCTTCTTTTATAATCCTTGTTACAACAGCATTTGGCAAATTCAGATCTTCAGGTCGTTCAGCCATGTTTTATTTAATTAAAATTTGGCTGAAATAAAAGAAGCAATATCAATTTATTTAATATATCTGAATTATTGTTAAAAAAATTACTTATAAATTTGTAGATACATATCAAAAAACAGGCCTTGAAATGTTAAAAATAATGGCTGGCCATCGATAATGTAATGCAGATGCTAAACATCCATAATAAGACTGAATATCAAAACACAATTTTGCACGTAGTCTACACTTACTCGAAAAATTATATTTATGAAATACTCTTATCGGAACAGTCTTAATTTGTTGAATGCCGAAGTGAATAAAGCATAATGTTTTGTTTTAGGTTTTAACATTGTTTTGTTGGTGTTTCTATATCATCAGTGAGCAGAAAATCATCAGGTATTAAATCTACTCTTGTCAATACTGGTAACAAACTGATTTCCTTCAAATTATCCACGGCCTCTTCAACGATATCATGTCATCAAATTGATCATGGTAGTTAATTATGAAAACAAAGTCAAAACTTCAATGGGTTTAAATGGATTGAAAACAGAAGTATCAAAAGATATCCTAAGGTTTATAGGTGGCGCTTGGGCCTACTTGCTTTGACAGTATCCAATATCCTCTGCAAAGGATGCTGAGAATGTTGACAAATGTTCAATTCATCATATTCGTAGTTCTTTAGGAACGATCTCTGATCGAAGGATGTCCTCTCACAGTTCCTGTCCTGTTAGTCTCTATTTAAGCTGCAATATAAAAATACCACTTAACCCGCACCTCTGTTCTAAAGCTATTTTTGAACCTTTACCGTCTATTTTTCACCATGATACTTCTTTGAAAAACAGAGGGTAAGGACTCCATAAATAGCCTCAGAACAGAGGTTGGGGGTGGGGGGAGTGGTATTTCCATTAGGCCTAGCTTAAATAGTACCAACAGGAACCCTGATCCGTAGAGGATATCATGATGGTCTGAGACCGTTCCTTTGCTAAAGGAATTATCATATTCATATCATATCTTTGTAAATAAGATTTTTTGACTTACTGATTTTCAAGATTCAACTCTCAAAATATGTAGTTTACAAGGGATTAAAATGACTCATATAATAATATTACGATCAGAGAAACTTTATTAACTGTGTTATCTAAATACTGTAAATGAATTTTTACGTTTTTGTTTTGAATGAAAGAAGGATGAATAAAAAGGTCCTTTGCAATTTTGATTAAAATTTCATGCAATGTACCACTTCACTTACATAAAAAACAAACACAGAACACGGCAATAATAATACAAAGTACATATATTTGTGGTTATGGTTTTCTTCTTTCCTGTTTCTCCTCAAACATGTTTTCAACCGGAACAATAATTATTTTCCCGCGGTAGTTTACCGGTAGAATGTGTATTGTGGAATGTCTGTTGTAATTAATTAAAACGAAACAAAATAAGTTCACCAAGCTCTTGGCTACAGTTCTACAATGAAAATTATTGGCAAAGCGAATTTATACAAAGAAATATTTTTTTGAAGTTCCAGACCAACCCAATCACCCATATAGACGAAAAGAAAAGTGTCAATGTTTATTTGTACGAAAATAAATTTGACTACCTGCGCATGCGCATTAATAGCATAGTTGGCCATTATTGTCGAAGCTTTTCATGTTATTTAGGTAATCTTGAAAATGTTGCTTTAGTTTAGCATGAATATATTCCCCAAAGCTATTGTGTAATATTGAGTAACTGGTGACTGATTTAAAGGAAACGTATTGTATTATTTTAATGAGTTTTACGCGAAAGGAAACTGAAGAAAAAATGTTTTGTAGGCTATCTGAAATCTCCAAGTCTCAGAAGTCTGAAATTGAGAATCTAAGTCCCATGAATGATGGAGTGGACCCTCCTGAACCTAAAAATGTGGGGGGGGGGGGATAAATTGGGACCCACTTTCAAGACAAAATGAGCTAAGGAAAAATACCCCCGCTCCAATACAAACCCATTTATTTTAATTGTGTTTGTTTGATTGCGGGTACGAAAATAAATGAAATATCATAAAATTATCGTCAGTGGTGAGTGACAGTGGATAATTTGACTTTCGATAACATGCTTTAACTTAAATTTCTGTACTGTACATACATTTTTTTTACTTGTCCACTAACTCTTTACCATTATTGCAAGAATGCTGCATTGAATGAAAATATTATATGTTTTAAAACATTGATGTGATTAGTCTTAAATTATGCTCTATTCACATGACTTGACGACCAGGGGAGAATCAGAAAAAGTACCTTTTTTTATTTTACTTTATAAACTCGCCATGGTCCAGAGGTTTTTAATAATTTTCACACGGATTCCATCACTGAGTTCAAAAGCAAACTCCCTACCTTATCATGACAAACATGTATCTCCAATCTTCAAAAGATTTATCTAAAATGTGTACACTGACACATGTATGTAATAATGTATACTACCGGTATACTAGATATCAGTATGTGTGTGTGTGTAAGAGGGGATATTGTTTTGTAGATAACTTCAAACGCACTAGTTGCAGAAAGTCTTGGATGGATCTTTCGATAGGTGAATAATATATGGAAGTTAATTTAGAGGACAATCCTTCTGACAATTGTCAAAAAGTTTCTTAACTGTCATAAAAGTTTAAAAATTGACCCATCCTTTGAAAATTTAATTCTACAGTAAGACCACAGATACTAGTTGTGTAATTTTAAGGCTGTCAGTTTGTACAATTCTTTTTATTTCCAGAATAAAAAAAGAAAATGAGTAGTTCAGAAGAAGTATCATGGATATCCTGGTTTTGTGGACTAAGAGGAAATGAGTTTTTCTGTGAGGTACAAATACTAATTTGTTTGGTTTTCAATCAAGGGCATTCTGAAGGAATGTTGAGTTGGCTGTTAATGAGAGTCTTGAGATTCAAATAAATAATTTTCATGCCCACATCAGAATTTTTGTTGGCATCAGTCGGCCATCTGTCTTATAAAGTGATGGAACATGTGTAAGCTTACTTCTTTGAGAACAGTTTTGTCACTATGCGGTGGGGATCACGGTGGCTTGGTGGTACGACACTGGCTCACTAGCCTGGAGGTCAGATGTTTGATCCCTGCATTGGCCGAGAAAGTTCATCCTGAAATTTTGGCGGGGTTTCCCCTTATTAGTGATGCAGGACATCGTTCGGAGGGCAATATAAACCGAGGTCCCGTTTACACATTAGCGTGATATAATCGTAGGCTGTAGTGCCGCTGTCCCGACAAAAGTTCCCTCATAGCACAGTGTATGACGTATGCCTGTCTTCATTAGCCCAGTTTGGAGCAGAACAGTAGGTCGTTAAACTCCATTTCATTTCATTTCACTATGCTGAGACTATGCGAAGCAATTAGAAAAATGATTGCTATTTTAACCATGGATCTATGTAGAAAATACAGTTCTGCAAAACGAGGGCAAAATAAAGTTTATTGAATCTTACAAAAACAGAAACTGATGTTGAATGTTTCTGGGAGATACATGTAGGCTACAAGTTTCATATGTTGATGTAATTCACATGGCCCATATTCCTGTTAACAAATTGCAGTAATTTTAATTGTTTCAGTCGTGTTGTGTCTTCATCTCATGTGAGAATGTTCTCTTGTCAATCTCATGATAATCTAACTAATTGAATGTTGAAATAATTTTATTTCATGATGTTTTTTTCAGGTTGATGAAGATTATATACAGGATAAATTTAATCTAACTGGATTAAATGAACAAGTACCTCATTACAGACAAGCATTAGATATGATATTAGACCTTGAACCAGGTAATATATGGTCCTTAAATTATATCAAAGTTAAAGAATATTTACAGCTGTTTATGATTTGTAGTATTTAATTCTGATTAAAGATGCATTATCAGGCATATACACATTAGATTTTGTAGTTTTTTTTTTTATGAACTGTGGACTCTAAAGATGGTATGACAAATCAATAGAAATGTGAATTTCAGATGGCTCTAATATGTGTTAGGATTAATCATTTGAACGAATTTGAAACTATTTTCAGCATTTGATACTTGGTTTACCAAATAGTTTTCTTTGCTGGTGACAACATTATTTTTTGTACCAGTAAGAAATTTAGATGTATGAACCATGTCAAATTATGCAGGAATTAAAGGGTTGGAACCTTTCTCCCATTGATGATATTGAAATTGTTTTTACATCATGACTTTTTTTCTAGATGATGATTTAGATGATAATCCTAACCAATCAGATTTAATAGAACAAGCTGCAGAGATGTTATACGGGTTGATACATGCTAGATATATCATGACTAACAGAGGCATTGCACAAATGGTACTACTAGTTTTTATCTTATATCCTATCAGATTACATTAGATGGGCAGATGCAGATACGTCTTGTATATACCAAGTTCAGAATATACTTACTCCAAACATTGGCCAACATGATATCCCTGCTTATGAATTTATATATCCATGCTTGATACACTTATGTTTCGTGCGTTCTGTCCTTCTGGTTAGTGGGAGGTCTGATATGCCAAATCAAACATCAACCAATAAGAAATAAGTAAATGAGGAACGAGAAATTATTTTCAGTATAATCCTCAATCAAGATGGATTTGTTATCAATGAAAAGTGTTCGCCAAAAATATTCTATATTATTCACTAACTAAATTATTAATGCAGATCCAAACTGATTGACCTGTGTTTAACTCCTAGATGACGAATATCAATAATCTTATACCAAATATCAAACACACCCCTAAGTTGAATTATACATGACATTGTTAATCTATTGGTAAATTTCCTTCAAAATGCAGAGTAAGATGTTTAGAATAGAACTAAATTAATAATTGTCTTGTATATTTATTTTTATAGATAGAGAAATGGCAACAAGGTGATTTTGGTTATTGTCCCCGTGTTTATTGTGAAAATCAACCCATGTTACCTATAGGTAAGTGTCAGTAGTATACACTACTTATTTCTCAGTCGTTGCCATTGAGAATGTAATGCCCTCTTTCCCTTTTAAGCTGATATTTTCATCTCGTTTCTTATGTGTACCTGAAATCTCACAGCTGACAACTCTAACAATTAAAGGGGGGTAACTCTCATGATTATTAATGTCAGAACCCTTGTGGTTGGGGGTGCATGGTGATTCAAGGCACTATTGTTTAATACATGTATGCCTGTTAAAATGTTGTGACTGAATAAAAATCAATAAATCAGTTTTGTGATTAATTGTATCTCAGTGCTTTGATGTTCTTGTGAGATGGTAAAATCCCCATTTTTTTCCCCCAGCCTATCCAAGAAAGTAGTGAAGTCAGCGCACTGTGTTTGCATGCAAGGGTCACTGTCGTTAAGCTGGTATGACGTTGGCTTGCTAGCTTAGAGCTTGGGTGTTTTCGCAGAGATAGTTCATCCTGATTTTCCAGAGTGATTCCCTCTTGTCAGTGACTCATAGTATCAATAACTCAACAATTAGCCAGCAAATGTTCACTTTTATTATTATTATTAAGTGCAGAACCAGCTGATAAAGCACTGACAAACAGTATCATAATTATCAATATATTTGAAACAATTTGTTTTTACAGTGGTGTCTTCTGCCTGTATAAAATCTTTGACAGGGTAAGCCTTTGTTCTGCTTCTGTTTTCTTAAGGCAAGGTGTCCTTCATTTACATATTTTTTTGTTTATAGGGTTATCTGATGTTCCTGGTGAAGCTATGGTCAAATTATACTGTCCTAAATGTCAAGATGTTTACACACCGAAATCTTCACGTCATCACCATACAGACGGCGCTTATTTTGGTACTGGTTTTCCACACATGCTATTTATGGTTCATCCAGAATACAGACCAAAGAGACCTGCCAATCAGTTTGTTCCAAGGTAAGCTGTGTGGTCTGGGGATTTTATTGGGTTTACGCCCACTGCTAAGGACCCTTCTGGCAAGAAAATAACTGAAATAAAGATGTGCTGTATGTCAGTCCCGAAATGACATGGTTTGTGTTGAGAGAATGTTAACCCCATTTCTCTCTTTTTACTATTAGAGATGTTGGACGGAAAGTGGGAGAGAGGCATTGAGGCTTGTAGGATTTTCAAAATGGCCGACGAAGGAAACATGTTGGCACTGGATAATCGAGCATAATAAATTTCGCGGGTTATGACGTAAACAAGTCGCGATTGTCACTATATACATTGCGGTAACATATTTTGAGGTTTGGTTAACCCCGATATTGTTTGTTACAATGTAGGTCATTGGTTGGTAATGGCACTACTGACCAATAATAATTTAGCACAACAATGTTCACTCAAGATAGCAGTGTGAAGTGGATTAGTTCTAATCAAACGAAACACTGCGCAGGAGTATGTGAGAGAAATTAAAGAGAGATGTTGGAGGTCATGAGATTCAGATTGTGTATCTGTCATTTTTTTCAGGCTATATGGTTTCAAAATTCACCCCCTGGCTTACCAATTACAGTATCAAGCAGCGGCTAACTTTAAAATGCCGATGAGAGGAACTAGTCACACTAATAGCAAAAGATGAAGCTGACAATTCTTAGTTCTAAATCTGTGTTATGTTTATTAATTATTTACACAAGTAAAAGACTTTGAAATTTACCTCTAAAAGTTGTCAACATATACAACAGTTTTCAAAATGCAAGTATTATGAATGTAGAAGAAAAATTCGGAATGGTTAAATTTCAGGTCTTTTATTGTAATTTAAGTTCGATTTTTGTCTCCTATTGTGCTTTGTAAATATCGCATTGTGTGATAAAAAAAATTCTAGGATTGAAATAAACCCTTAAATGTAGGGTGTTTGATCGCACTGAAGTCAAATCAGGATTTTTCAGCAATTCAATTACGCATGGATTACTTGGTACTCCATTGCCATTTAGAACAGGCATCTAAAGACTTTGATGAAAAACACAGATACTATTAATTGCAATCGAACACCTTGAAGTAACGATTTTATTACAAAGTATATCTAATTAATGTTATATGTGGCCTGGAAAGTAATAAAATCTTAATCATTGAAATTTAACAAACTACATCACCTTTATATAGTTTCATGTGGCAATAACTTACAGTCCATTAACTTTTAGATATTTAGGCCTATATGTATAAAGTCGTAATATGAAAGGCCTTCTCAATTAAAATACCATCAGTAATGTATTTGATTAGTATCTGGGGTTAGGTTTTCTGGTTAAATTTCTCATCTGAATTTGTATTTAGATTCAGATTGTATCATAACGCAACACGTGTATTGTGATGTGTTGTATAATGACTAGACATATCCAGCACCAGTATAAGATTAAAGGGAAATAATTTGTGTTTTGTTGTACATTTAAAGATGAGAATCAACTGATTACTGTATTTACTGAATATGTAAAAAGAACTTTACTGAATATAAAAGGTACAGCTGTATTATTACTTACTTACTGTTGATAGTTTATGCCAAAAATGAAACTAAAATTAGTGAACAAGATGACTTCCACTTACTAATTCAAAGAGAAATTTAATTTTCAGTTTTCTTAAATCAATTAACTCGCCTGATCAACCCAGTTCAATACTATAGTTTTAAGGAGGCAAGAATTAAATCAGTATCATCCTCAGTCTTTGACATTACAAACACGAATTATTGGTCACTTTAAAGCCACATTGATGTTATCTTGCCGTGAATCCAATATAGCACACGAATCGCATCCAAAAATGCTTTTGAGTGCCAATTGTAATGAAGTGACTTGATGAATGAGGCTAAACATATCCCAGGGTGGAGTAATACCTGTGTAGACTGGAATAACCAGATGCCAAAGACTGCCATTCAATTTGGACTCTTGTCGTATTTGCCAAAGATGACAGTAAAAGCACAAACGATGGAATGTAAATACAATGTAGTTTATATACATTCATATTCCAATATTATATACATTTCGAGTTGCGACCCATTTATGGTCATTTGGAGGTGCCAAAGAATAGAGAATAAGCTCCTTTAAATCAAAGAGAATTTGTATTTCCTTTCCTGCATTAATTGCCCTTGACATAAACAGCTAAGTACAGAAATAGCTGTCACAACTGATTTGTGTTGAAGCAAAGGTTACTGTGGTAGAAACAGATTGTGTGACTTTTCTCCAATGTCGTATCTGAATTACAATAGTAATTAATTTAAACAATCCACATTGAAACATCTAATGGCATGAGTTACCAAGACCCAGTAGGCACAAGGGCTAAGGCACTGGCTCACTAACCTCAAAGGCCTGGAGTTGGCCAAGGAAGTATCTCCGCATTTTCCAGCATAGTTTGTTTTGTCGTTGGTGAAGGGAGGAAGTGTCAAGTTGTTTGGGTGGGAGAGAAACCAATGTCCTTTCTGCATATTAATGTACACTTAATCTCTTTGAATCAGAAATAAGAGTAGCAGTAGTTTAAGCAAAATTCCCCGCACATCATACTGTATGACATATGCCCGTCTTTATTTGTTCAGAAAAACCCGTACATTACCTCTATTCATTTAGACCCATCACACAACAGTCATGCAACCTCATTTGGGTTGGACATGTATACCAATTTTAGTAATTAGATGAGCTGTAGCCAAAGAGGTTGACAGGTGACCCTTTTAATTGTCATGTACAAGTGGGGAATCGAAATCATGCCATTTCACTCAATGACAGATCTTGCAATTTCACTAGCACACATTAAACCACTAGACCATATGACCCCCCACCCACCCGACTGGGACAATGAAAACAGACATTCGGTTACCCAACGCCTGCATTCTTTATCAAAACTTTGTGTAATGAATGGGTTGACAATATAATTATAGTACATCCTATGGCAACATTACATAACTTAAAAAAATTACTGGGCTATGTTTGTGTAAATGTATAGATAGAATAGGCATAGGCTACACATACAATTTTCTAAGTAAATAGTGGGCCTTAAATCAAAGGAAAAAAATCCAGATATACATGTTTTTTTTTATATTGGTTTAATAGACATAAAATTGTATGTATTCTAAACGATAACACAAAGTAGTCATTTATAACAAATAAGTTGAACTGATCTAAAATTATAAAGCATTACATGCATATGATTATGATATGACACAATTAGTAAATGATGGTCTGCATCTGGTTCTAAATTACAAAAAGTGCACACTTTGTGACACAATAAATCATCAAATGAATCATAAATATCCTTAGAAACAATGTAAAAAATATTAAACAAATCAAAAAGTGAGCACATGTTACTGCATGAGCATCTACAAAATTTTCATAATGATCTTTTTTATAACAAAAAAAATAACTGCACAAGTATGATGATCTTAGGATTATGTACTTCTGATAAAAAAAAAATTCAATATACTTATGTTATGGCTGTAGAAAAACAAAAGCACCTTTTATTGATGTGTACAATCCTGATGGTTATATTGAAACTACAGTTATCAATACAGTACTAAATATATGGTACATTGTACACACCAGTGTTTGCAATCTTTGAATTTTGTTCCTACAATTTATTGACTTTTTTTTACATATCAAAAATGTCCACTAAAATAAATTTACAGATCTTACACTATAATCATTAATTCAGAGCTACCATTAATTTTCATTATTCAAGGTAACTTGAAGATCATATTTTCTTAAATTAAGCAGTTCTTAATATAATGTGAACACCTGAATCAGTATCAACAATATCGCTAAGTTGGCCAACTTCTAAAGCAAACGATGCGTCTTCAAATGGTTTTTGCATTTGTCCCCTTCCAAAGAGTCCAAGGTCTCCACCACGTTTCCCAGAAGAACAATCACTGAATTGAGTAGCTAATTCACTGAAATTTGCACCTTCGTCAATTTGGCGTCGATAACCTGAAAGTGGAACATTCCAAGAAATTATAATCTTTAGATTAATTAGAATTAAATCAGTAGACATACATGTACTGGCACGACTTGATTTAGATTCCTCTGGGTGAAGTATTGATAAGATTTGCTTGTAGCCAACTTGACTGGAAATCAAATATTACAGTATATTTTTGTTATTAAAGTAAGCATTTAAATTACAAATATTTTGGGAATGTGACAGACTGCATTTCATGATAACTTGATCACTTATCAGCACCCCTTCTACAGCAAAGAAGTATCAATATGAATAGCTTAAAAAAATCCTTCGCTAAGTGTTTGGGTAGACAGATGACAATTTAGCTTAATAAACAAAATTAGAAACCTTTCAATAAGTCTAAGGCTTCTTCTTTACTTCTCGTTATATTTTCGCCTTTATAATTAGCTGGCCTTCGTGATTTATTATGTTTAACAAGGAGATGGGAACACTGTACTTGAGACATTTTATTGCTAGCTGGCTGTGAGGGTATGTCCCACTGACTTTCCTTTGTATGAAGATTGAGGTAATAATCTCTTCCTGAAAAAATTCATAAAAAATATATTAATTAAATCAAGATCAAGAAAATGTTATCAAATTAAATCAATATTATCAATTGAGGAGATCTAATAGTGAAGAAGATCTGCAAAGGACAGATGAGATAACCGTGAAAACTAGAAATCCTGAAGACAAACACATGGCATTAAGTCATTAAACAATAAATTAAGTTATCAAGTCAAGTAGTGTTGAAGTCTACTCTTAAGTCACTCGGCAAACCTCGGCAGATTCCGTAACCTACATCTAACCTCGTCTGTATGACAAATTCCGCAATATTGGAACTACTTTAAAGGTCCCGGATGAAACATGGCTACGCCCATACCGAACACAAATTGGCGACCCATTTGGCTAGCGACCTATTCAGCTGTAAGATAATGACGAAATTACCGTATTATGATGAGCTAAAGGAATGGATAAAAAATAATATATTCTACTTTCATTTAATAGACATAACGTTGGATTTTATTGGTTGATAAATAGATGAGTTAAGGCGACTGTTGTCTTTATTCTAAATAGGTTTCCAACGAACAGGTTGCAGCTCGATCGGTCAAATAATAGGTCGCTAGCCGAATAGGTTCCCAATTTGTGTAATAGCGTCAAGTTTTCCGGTTAAAGTAAACCGGTAGCCGCATCGCAAATGTATGGGCGTAGGTACATATCACTTACTGTCATACATCCGAGACTAGATGTACATTGTAGTTTACGGAATCTGTCGAGATTTGCCGTGTGCTCTTAAGTCCAACTTCAAATTTAATCTGGATTGTCTAACATTATTGCCTATTTCTCTGAGGTAGTGTGAATGTATGACACAAATTATTGAATACAAATTGATAAAAAGTCAAAAGTGACGTCTCCCTGTTAATAAATAAGCTTATAAACCGGATAGTCAGTCATAGTGATACACAACTGGATAGGCCTGAAGAATGAAAAGTTGTGAAGCCATAAATTCAAATTGAAGGCTGTATGTGCTCGTTATCAGTAACAGTTCGTGTTTTATTGCTCACTATCATTCAGAGTTATACAATTAATAATTTTTAAAGACATTGGATGAAATGTGTCAGATTTCCCCTTTTGAAAACAATGACTCCAATGGAAAATTTACCGGAGGACCGACTAACACGCTTTTCCCAACCGTCGGGTAAATTTTCTGCCATGACACCGGAAACGGAAATTTGGCATGATGGATACACCGTGAATACACATTGTGGAACGCAACAATACAAAAATATAAAGAAACGAAACTAGATGTAATATTTTGAAATTTGAATAGAAGAAGAATATCATTTTAAAAATGATAAATCACCAGAGGGTTTACGATTGCATGCTATAATTTTTTAAAAACGAAAATCTTTACATGTCAAAATATCATACAATTTATATGTTTCGTTTACCACTTCTTTTCCCCATACGCAATTTTGAGGAATCCTATCCTGGAATAATTTTATTTTCCAATGCAGACGAATGACAAAACGAATGAATGAGAGTACCGTGAGGTGTTGATAATACAGTCATAGTGGATATTGTATTCTATATGTGAACTTTAATGATGTACGTATTTTTTTTAAAATTGGATTAATTGTTTAAAAAATGCGCTTATTTGTTTCTGTGTGTAAAAATGTGTTTTAGACAAGTGTAGTAGTAGAGAGGGCGGATCTTTCTGACTGACTTTTTTTGAGAAAAGTCATTGATTGATCTCAGATCTGACAGGTTCGTTGTTGAATCATCAGCAGTTCGGCCAAACTTTTAAAAGGTGTAGTGAATGAAGGAAATGGCAATAAAGACAATGATGAGTAAATTCACTTTGAGGTTGGTGTTAAATTTAAAAAGATCTTTAAAACTTTTTACAACCTGTTCTGTCACATTCAGAAGGAAGAAGGAAGCCTTGTCTTATTAATATTAAGTGCTAAACTGTGACAGATCGAAATTGGCTTACATGGTTATTCAATGTATTATTATCCTCAGTCAGCATACATGACATGTAAATGCATGTAAATGAAATATATACTGATCTTATATTGATATTTATAACTTCATACATGTATTACATGTATTGGTACCGGGGCGGATAATAAAAAAAAAAACCCACTCAGTGCCACTCACTGAAACAAGATGAAATATGTTTGAAAGATAACTTGTTAATACTCATGAGTCAAAAATACCCATTTTGTCTACCGTCTAGAGGCTAACGCTATTATCAGACTCCTTGGACATGTTTACTGCATCATGGGTTATGGCGTTGCCCTCAATCAATTTTTAGTGTTTTGTGAGTATTACATGTATATGATTCACAAAACCACGTATTTTACAGAAGAACAAAAATGTGAAATCTATACATGTACATATATAGACCTCAGTTGACATACATTTACATGTAGCTGGTGTGTGGATGTATGTATGTTTCGTTGTCTTGCTTTAGGCAACAATAAACACACTTTTCTGACACATTACATATAAAATTATTAAGATTATTATTACATTTTTTTGGTGGATTTGGTTGACCGAGTTAATTATCATTTGGATTACATTGTACAAGAAACCTAAACTTATTTCTTGTGAACCCGAAACCAGTTCAATGCCATTTGTCACACATGAATGATTCTGTGTTATTTGATAAAGTAATTGGCTTATTGATCATTTAGTCAATAATTCACACATTTATTGATGTAAAGACATGTACGGTACTGTATCTGTAAACATGTACTGGTAGTTTGGAATGGGGTTTAATGTCTCATCCAAAATACTTGGGTCTTTTTGAGATAATTAATGTAATTGTTCAATTCAATGTAAGCAATGTCGCCTACATGTACAATAATCTTATTTATTTTAAGAACATATATTTTTTAGAGATATTATACAGTAGAGTCAAAAATATTTCTGCAGTTGATGTACATGTGTAGATACATGTTGATAAGCACTGAAGTACATGTACTTTGATAAGCATAGCCTTAATAACAACAAAATTGCTCATATGTATAGGCTTACAGTGCATTAATTGGAAGATCAAATTTAATAAGCCGAAACAGGTGAGTCTGTAGAAGAGCATGACATCAGATAATTTGATTAAGACTATAAGAGTTGGACAGAATATTAGAGTTAGTTAGTATGGGCTTTATGTTTACATGTTGTAATTATAGTATGATTCGTGTACCAATGGAAAAATGTTTATTTTGTCATAAATGTTGAATATCAGAAGCCCATCTTTTCCCGGTAAGATCGCAACAACATTGTTGATTTAAATTGACAAATAATTTGTGTTTTCAATGTCAAAGACTTTGGATGATATCGAGTTAGAGACTTAGCTACTTTAACTATGGAATGTAATAGATATGATCGGTTTTGATTGATTACAATGTCTATTTATGACAGCTGTATTGATGATAATAGGAGATTGACTCATTTACCATTCAAGTTTTATAATCACATCTTAAAGTGACTGTATCATATATTCAGATGAATTTTATAGAAACTAAAGGCTGTACGTTCAGGTGCTACAATACTTGTTACAAAAATTTTGCAGACATGACAAGCCCAATATAAGAAAATGTTGAAATTATCCTTGACCCAAGGCAGAACTGAAATACTTAAAGAGTACAGTAAAATTTTGTGCCATACAGGTTTTAATAAAAACAAATCTGTGCTGGACAAAATTACAAGCAGCAGGACAAATTGTTCCAGACTAAGCCTGAATTTGTGACTGAAAATGTTTCTGACATGTGTTAGGCGTAATGAAGTGTCATCATCACTGCCACCCTATACAATAGTTACAAAACCCCATAAAGTTTATATCTCATAACGGCATAAATAGATGATTATAAGGCTGTGAACAGTAAATTCATTTTCTTTCAATAGCTGTTTGAAACCTACATGAAGGAAATGAATGATATTTCATCGAACTGTTGGATACTCCGAGATTGTTTAGTTATTTGCCATAGAAGTGAGCCATGACTTGGACTTGGATTTTCAATTTGGCCTATTGTAGGTTAAAGTTGGCCTTTGATTGAAAAAACAAATTTCGAGCCCTGGATTTTCCAGTCCTTGTATTAATCAACCAGATCAATGATGATGGGCATGTACCATGCAGTGTGCTATGATTTGAATTTTACCTAGATATGCATTTCCGACTTCTTTCTTGTACATGCCCGTTGGCAGACATGTACACATGGCTTCGATTTACTGTGCCACTGAAGCAGGGGGAGACCATGTTGGAAAATTCTGATTAATTTTCCTGACAAACAACGGATCGAACCCAGGACCTCAGAGTTAAATCTTACTGGTAAATAACCTTTTCTACATTCTGGATTAACTATACATGTACATAATGTCTGTCTATAGATTTAAATACGCGAGAAATGACCAGATTTTTATTTGAAGAATGCCGATAGCACCATTGCTTGTCCTTTAAGATAAATGTGAATATATTTTATAATCTAAGTGAATCGAATGTTCAGTACCGTATTTAGAAGAAATTGCAAATTATAAGTTTAATAATTCATTAATTCCAAGTAAATGTCTAAGCATATGATTGTATTTAGTAGATGAAGTGAGTTTGAACAATATTGATAAAGAATATTATTATAGATTTTCTCAGTGGAAACAATAGTAATAGGTTGGGTGCTTTTGTTTCTACCATAATGATTATAAAATTCCTTATTGATTAGTCAGCATGATGTATAATTGAAGGACATCCTATAGTGTCTGCTGTTTACAACTTTACTGTTATGATCTATCGCCTTCTCTTCTTCCTCATTTGATTAAGGCCCTAAGGCCTAGCCATTTACTCCAGGCCTAGATGTATGCGTGCACATACATGTATCAAGGATTATTTGCATGTATCAAGGATTATTTATGAATGGATGTCTTGTTGCTGATGTTTTATTGGCAATTACTGTATATGTCATGAACGACAAATTTCTTAATGTTTGCAAGTAGTGCTGGCTAATATTTATGTTTTTGATTTAAATTTACAATGGAGTTACAAAAAAATTTGATTATCCTTGGTTGCAACTTTGGATTTATACCCTGGATGACTTTACGTGTTAATAATGTAGATGTTGTCTGTTCAGGGGATAGGGTGACTGAGTGGCCTAATACATGCCCTTAGATCAGAGAGTCTGTCATTGGTTGAGTTAACAGGCATGGTTTCGAACCAAGGCATATTTGGGATAAATAAAGAGTAGGATTGTTTGCTTCACCTCATGGATTTTTTCCAGTTCCTCTGATTTTCCTCAACTATTCATGTAAATCCTCCTGCACACAAGCTAATCAATGAAATAAATATGTAATGTTAACCACTAAATGACCCAATTTGTGTTGGGTGGTCGTTAACCCCCATCTCTTTCTCTGTAATCTGTTATTGAAATGAATGTTAATGGACCACAAATGTTTTTTTTTTATGTAAATTTTATAAGTAATAATTGTGAGAGATATGCCAGTAATCACTGAGTGACTATATACTACCTGATCCTGCCTGTCAATGTTCATTACATAGAGGGGCGTGTCTATTGTTTACAATGTCAAGATTTACATAGTCTAATGTACCAGTACAGAGTTTTACTGTCACTTTCAGTCACGAATATTTACGCTTTTCTATTGTACACATCTATTTTTGTAAACAGAAGCGACAAAGTGTTGCCTTTGTGGAAGGATATTTTGTTAGTTTCTGATACATACACTTGTAAGATATTTAATATTTATTGTAATTATTATTAAATGGGTGTCTTTTACAGCAAACTATTCAAATAAAAAGCCTTCCACCAACCAACTATCATTAATTTAAAGCGACATTAAACCTTTGAATGATTTTTTATTTCATTGAATTAATATTGTTAATATTCAAATAAAAAGCCTTCCACCAACCAACTATCATTAATTTAAAGGGACATTAAACCTTTGAATGATTTTTTATTTCATTGAATTAATATTGTTAATTTCCTTTAGGAGAAAAATAAAACCTGATCAAATTGCTAGCTTTTAATTAGCATTGGATACCTACTACTACAAAAAAACAATTTGAATGTCCTTGAATTCACTCACACAAAACAGCTCAATTTATTAGATTAGAACACGAAAGTCCACAATAATCCATAAGCCATGTGAGAAATATATAAAATTCTTTATTGAAAGTAATCCAACTGAGACAGATAGAACAGAGTCTCTTTGGATTTGATTTATAAATAGATTAACATTTCTCCCCTCAGTGAGAAAGTTTCACACCATTTGTCATTTAACTGTTTTTTTATCCCTTGCAAACTACATGTACATTTTTGTGAAAGTTGAAGCTCTTAAAATGAATAAATATCTGCCCAAAAGTGGTTCAATTCTGTCAAGAATTTTTGAAATTATAATGAATTGAAAATTTGGCATCCTTTAGATCTGCAGATCATATAAACAGTTCCACCTTCATGTAACAATATTGAGTAAAATCTTTTGATGGGCCTCTTTTTGAATCAATTGAATCCAAGCTGGGAGGTTATCTAGCATTGGTATTTTGTTTTTGTTTTCTTAATTATAGATATTAGATAATCAATATGCGCTCATTTTGCCATGAAAAGGTATATGTTATCCGACAAATCCACAAACAAGAAGATCTGTCACTTTAATAATTGTATTTATTAGACAGGTACATGTATGATGATCAACAGGTGAAAGGATTATATTAATGACAGTTATTGGAAACAATACTATGCTGTTATTATACACTATAATATTTATATTAATGTCAATATCCCACAGCCTCTAGCTTCATATATATCTAGTATCATTGGATTGCTACTGTTTATTTATCTATAGTGGTTCATCTATTTAGCTTAGATCCCTTCAGGGTAGGAAATATGATTACTTTATCATGGACATTAAAGGTCACTTGATTCACTTCATACATGTAGTTCTATGGGATGATCATCATAAAACTTTTTAGCATTTGTTATCCGTTTAAATGACATATCTACAGGTGTCCACAATCTGCATGTTTAAAATATTTATCCTACCCATCAGTGTATACGTACATGTATGTGTTTATTCGTTCACTTAACTTTGAAAAGTGAAATGTCCTGTGGCTTGTTTATGTAACTGAAATTTTGTATTCATTTTGACATTAGGTTTAATTTTGGCACCGATGCCACTGTAGAATACAGCCAAATAAAAAGTTATAAAAACAGAATGCTGAAAGATACATGATTAAAAAATCTATGATGGCAAAAGTTAGGAATGTACACTTGTATCTTTCTATGGAATACAGATTGATATTTTGATAAGATTCTCTAATCTTTATCAAACAAATGCTCGTGGTTTATGAAACAATGATTGTAATAGAATTGTGTCGTATAGATTTCTAGTTAAGTTACTAAATACCGTTGAGACAGTTTGTGGTGATTATGTAAGAACTAAATGAGTTCATATTGCTTTTCTTCCATAATATGTTTTATACATGCTAGCCCCAAGTTCTCAAAGCATTATAAGTTAAGAATTTTCTCAAATTTCGGTCACTGTTTATGGGAAATATCTTTGATCAAGAATCACAATACTTTGGGCATGATTTCTAATTGATATATTCAATACATTTAAACAACAACATATTATAAAGGCTCATATTTTAGTTAAAATAAGACAATTCTTAACTTTGTAAACTCAGTGCCTGACAAGAAAACAATTAACATTGTTGTATGTAATTGTAATTATTAGGATTGAAGACTATTGATATGTTTTGTGAGCTCTCCGTTCTATTTTTAGGCCAGTTTATTTCATAGCTTGATAGTGTGCTAGTGAAGGAGTCATGACATGTAAGACATTAGATGCATAATTAAACAGTTAATTTATCATGTAAAAGTTACTGACAGTTACAACTAAATTGTTATTTTACTGATGATATTTTATTCATGTACCTATGCTAACAAAGAAATGGGTTTTCACGGCTTACTTTACTCCAACAACAAAGGCTAATTAAACCCATTTCTTTCTGTGTAGCAGATTAGGTTTTTTGATTAATTGCGTCTTGCAGAACTCCCAATTGTTATAGAGATATGTGGTCATAGAGATAACCTGTATCATCAAAAATTGATTTAATATGAATATTCCCAGTGAAGAAGGATTTAGATCCCAAATGCCAAGCATGCCAATCATTCCATCAATCGGGTAAGATACACTGCAGGAAAAGTTTTTTATAATCCTTATTATACATCCAAAATTTTCTTAAAATGTAATTGTTAAATGTCCATGGTGTTCTTATCATAGACATTGAATATTTAATGTACCATTATAAATAAAATGTGTTCTGTTTGGAATCTTTAAGCTAGAATATTATCATTTTGTCACAGACCAGACAGTTTAAATCAGCTTTAATATTGTAATTGATCAAAAGTGCGTCAATCACACCGGATAAGATTTAGACTGGATATTTAATTTAGTTTAGGTATAGATTGAGCCAGACCAAACCTTTATAAACTGGTTTATTTGCTCCAACATTTGCATTCAGACCACATTGTTCAGTTAAGTTTTAAACCAACTAATTTAAGTGTCTGAACGACATAAAGATTATACAGATTAATTGATCACAGCGTCTGCCTTTATTACACTACACTACAGTGTATGTTCGTAAATTACACATTCTATTGTAGAATACAAGTCAACATGTCTAATGTACTGTACCCTATTCATTATTACTTTGTTCCATCTTAATTTGGGGGGTTGGGATGGCCTAGTGGTCTAGAGTGCTGCGCTTCGACCTCTAGCTGGCCGGTCACCTCTGGTTTGCAGCTGTGGTTTCGATCCATGGTGTGTATGTGGCATGGAGATAGGGGCACCTTCTCAACCTCGTGGGTTTCCTCCGGACACTCCAGTTTCCTCCCACTGCTAAAGACTCCTATGCGCAAGCCAATAATTGAAATAAAATTAAACCATATGTTAGTCCCAAAATGACCTGGTTTTTGTCGACTGGACGTTAAACCCCATTTCTCTCTCTCTCCTTCTTAGTTTTGATTTTTTTTTAAGTTCTCAATTTATCATACTACGGATAGTATGGTACTAAACCGTTTCTCTCTCTCTCTCTCTCCTTCTTAGTTTTGATTTTTTTTTAAGTTCTCAATTTATCATACTATGGATAGTATGGTACTAAGTCTCGTTTTTACTCGCTTGAATTGTCAGGCCACTTTAGTAAGCGATGATTTTGATATTTCTCAATTTGATCGAAAATTCTACTGAAGATATATGTTTTCTGCTTCCTCAGTTCCTTCTTTGAAATGATATAACCAGTAAAAGAATAAAATTTGTGCAGTACTCATGAGATAACTGGACCGCACTCAGTCACTGTATTCAATTTTTTCTTTTAGTATTTGTTATTCAATGTCAATTAGAACTGATGAACTTTAATTTGTGGTTTGTCTAATTTGAAATATTTATGAATTTTGAATCAGTGAAATCCACTAAATAATATTATGCAAAATTAGATAAACAGCTGATAAACGAAAATATTCTAGAAAGCTGAAAATGCATGAAATTATCGAAATAATTATCATTTTGATTCACAGATGTCATCAAATACTCAAATGCATGTAGTACTTGTATGGTCTAGCTACCCTACCCAATGATTTTTGCTTTATATTATTGAGAAATGAAAAAAAAACCGAAGAAAAAATTTCTTTTTTTTAGATTATGTAATCCGAATGGAATCTAAATGGAGACTTTGACTAAGTTACTGTATATAAAGGGCCAAAAAAGCAAAATTCAATCTTTTAGAAAGAAAATCTTTGAAGCATTCAGACAGAAACATTGATTTTTAGTGGATTGCAGCTTCTATCATCAGCTAGTTGCTTTTAGCATTTGACGTGAAAATTGTGAATACTTCCTGACATGATACAATTTCTCAAAGAATTCTATTTATTGAACAAAGTTAACATACATGTATGGAGTTGCTGGAATTCTTTTTAAAGGTTAGTGTAGACATTGATAGATACAGTATCTATATTAACATGTATTTTTAACATGTATAAAATTCTCTATTTTCTAGTTGAAATTCTTTATAAAATATCTTTAAAATTTGAAAACTAATGAATAAAGTAAGTACTGTACACATGTATATGAAGACATTTTTGGTAAAGTTTTAGGTCTTTTACCCAAAACAAAAATCATTAGTTTTGAAAAAGTGTACTTTTGTGACATTTTGTGAGAATAATTACCTCCATGTACATAATGTCTAAAAATGTTAAGTTTATCTTCTTATAAAGTATTTTAGAAGTTTGTTATGTGTAAGTAAGTTAATTGATGATTAATAATAATTAATTATGGAGAGCCCATGACGATGGATATTTCTTCCTTATGTACATGTACGTGTAATATAACATATTATTTTGTTTCCCAGTAAAAGTGACATGGAAATTGATGCCAATCTGGAGGTCTGGTGTTCGATCCCTGCATAGGCCGAGAACGGAGGACAACTGCCTAATGTCATTCAGATGGGATGAAAAACCGACACCCCGTGTACACATTATTGGCGTGCATGTAAAAGATCCCTTGGCAGTTGGAATTCGATGTAAGAGTAGGCCGGACAATATTTCCCTTATGTTATAGCACACTTTATGGCATATGCCAATCTTCCATTAGCCTAGGTTAGGTGCAGAAGAGTAGGACGTTAAACCCCATTTCATTTCATTTCATTTCATGTCAATCGACATTCACATGTCTGTGATTGTAGAAAATAACTAGGTATACCAATAGGCTGATGTGTATTTACTGGACATATTTTGCATAATGAGCAAGCTTATATTTATCTGGGATGAGGAAAATATGCTAATGACTTGGTTGTAAACTGAATGTACCTGCAATTCACATGACCAGACAGGTGTACAATGATAATTAAGAATCTTTGCTGATTGACTTCTTAGGTAATAATCAACTCTTGTTTGTAGTGGCCTGTTCCTTGTTTTATTGATACATGTAGGTGTAAATGTGTAATATTAACTGCCTACGGTCAGCTATAATCAGCCAACTTATAGATCCCCTCATCTAACTAGCTGATATCTGAATATTACACACATTGTTCACTTTGTTTCATGGGATTATACCATCTTGGTTATATATGAATTTACAAAAGTTCAACAAGAGTTCATCAGTTTTATGATCTCAATAGACAAGAAGTGTTTTCAGGTGTTCTGGAAAGTAATGTATTAGACCAGGCCTGGAAATACATAGTAAGGCACCAGTCACAGACATTGTCAAGCACAAAGTCATAGAGGTGCAATGTTCAGTTATAAATCTTTCTGGCATTTAGTCTGGCACTTATTTGTCTTTTACTGTATTTGATTGATGTTATTAAGTGTAAGACACAAATCTGGCAGAAAGTTCAAAAGTCAGGTACTAGTTCCATAATGTCTGATACTTTGTGATATATACAACTACAACTGTAACTGTCATTTCTAGGTGTAGTGTATACTGTATACCCTGTGTATACTACATGTATTTATTATATATTGATTAGAAGTTGTTATGAATCCATTGATTACATGATATTATATAATAATCCTATTGAATATCAGTTGATTAGATATAACAGCAGACATATATATAACACTGTTGGCCAGGAATTGTTGTGAATGTTAAACCAGGAGATAATCTATCATGGTTTGTGTGAAAATACCATTATGATATACATTAGATATGTCATATAAACACCTGTAATCTACATGTACATCCTTGTTTTCTTCTTAAAATAGTTGATTGTTGTGAGAGTCTATAAATATTAAAGTTTAGGTGATGTTTCGAATGTCATGAGAGGGTGTAGTGTTCACACTGAGTATACATGTAAGCAAAAAACTTGTAAACTCTCGATGCTTCAATCAAGGTTGTAGTAATTATGCATGTATACACTGTATATACTGACAGAAACCAAACCAAGCAGAGAAAAGAACAAAATCTTCGGCAATACAAAAATCACTGGATATCAATTTATATTATTTATTAGTATTTAAAGTGAAATATAGTATAAGACAAGAACCAGACTTTCTTTGGAAGGAGGTATCTAATTTTACCCTGAAACAAACTATTTTAAAATTAAATGTCGAAATATATAATTATTATGTCACTTAAAAATGATTCATTTCATATTAAATATACATTATACAAGAGCTAAATATGCCTATATTGCAGGTCTTTCTTTTGGCATGAAATGATATCTAAACTACTAATTAAACATTTATTAAAATAACAAGACCATAATCAACCCTTGATGTTAAGTAGATTAGAACTGTTCAGTCGTATTTTGATTTAATTTGAAAATGGAGAAGTGAGGCTTAGCATCAAAACAGCTGGTACGGTGATTGCAATTTGATGAACATATCTTGTCAAACCTCAAAAGCTAATATTGTTTGTAATAGAATGCATGTAATTTGATTAAAATTTTCAATATATTCACTTTGCATTATCTATTTTCAAACTATTGTAACAAGAATAGCCAGCTCTGTGTCTAAGTCTTAAGTGATGTATCTTAACATTAATAAAAATGAATTTAATTGCAGGGTTAGTCAGTATTTACCAGATGTTAAAATGATTTAGTGATTAAAATATTACAAATCTACGTTGTAAAATATACTACGAAAGGAATGTATTGATTTTTGACTAACCAATGATAGATACATGTAGTAGTCACAATATTGTGATGGTTATAACATACTGTACTACGCTTTTACCTACTTCACAATGAATCATCAATATTATTATTATTATTGTTTAAATACAATACATAAAATAGTTTATAAACAACATACATTGTAATAAATTTGCAGACATAATTGTCATTTGATGTCAGACTACATGTATGTAAAGTGAAAGTATTCTGTTGGGAGAATGACACTGTTACATTAATTCGCTGTGTACCGTTACATGTATGTAGAAGTCAATGTTTTGATGTAATAGTATTAATTCAGTGTCTATATAGTTGTTTTGTAATTATAGTAACTTTAAAGCTGGGATTATGTCAACTAACAACTCAATCCAACTCAATGTGATTTGTAACAACTCTTGAGTATACATGTATTATATGATTCAAATTGCCACCAAATGTAATTTATTATTTTACGTTTTTATTTGTGAAATGCTCTTGTGTTTTATGACCCCTAGAAGTTGAGTCGTTGAGAGTTGTAAGTATGCTTGTATCAAAAAGAAATTGTTGTTAAACCTTTTAAGATTTAAGCTCGACATACTCTCGTCTTCGGAGTGATTAGCATGTTAAATATCGATATGGTACCTTCAGAGATTTCATTGGGGCAAGTGATTGATTGTAAGGAAAAGTGACTTTTAACTATGTATTTGAAATACATGTTGAATACATTGTTCAATCATGTTGTTGATTATATAGCCAGTTACCATGATGCTGTTTTGTCAAGTCTCGGGGTTGGGTGTTTGATCCCTGCATTGACTGAGAAAGTTCATCCAGATTTTCCGGCGTGGTTCTCCCTTGTCAGTGGTGCAGGTCGGGGGGACTGAGAAGGACTACTGTCTAGTCTTTTGGATGGTACAAAAAAATCATCGAAGTCCTGTGTACACATTGACGTGCACATCAAAGATCCTGTGACAATTAGAATTTGATATAAGAGTAGGCTGTAGTGCCGCTGTTCAAGCAATATTACCCTCATAGCACACTGTATGGTGTATACCCCTCTTCATTAGCCAGTTTGTCGCAGAACAGTAGGACGTTAAACCTCATTCCATTTCTGTTTTGTCAAGACTAACATTCGTTGTGAAGACAATGTAGAATGAACTAGTAATAATATATTACTATTATGTTAAACTTCACTAGAAAAATCTCTGGAACGTAGAAACATTTCCCAGGCAGGTTTGTGATCAAGCACGTATTTTAAAACAATGAAATAAAACTTCTGAATGAAGGAATTATGACCATAATTGCTATCTGTAACAAATGTATGCAAAATACACCGAAAAACTTATATGTTTGGTTAAAAACAATGCATGAATGAATAAATTACGGAACAGCGTGGCAATATATTTGAAAGTTTCCTGGTTCTTAATTTATTGTCTATTGTTATAACCAGGAGCTTTAATTCAAGGTTTGTGACTAATACTATATATAAATGTATATTTCAACAGGTATCTGTGATCTACTGTAAACAATAAAACAGGATATATATACATGATGTACTTGACATATTTACTATGAATGATACATTGGTTTATAGTATTAAACTATAAAAATTACTTTGAGAAAAAATACTATACTGTAAATTCTACTTTGATGCACACCCACTCCATCATTTTTTGTAGAATCCAAACTGAAAAAGACTTTCAGATGGTTATTTATTAGATATATATTATATAACAAAAAAATATTACATATTAATGTTTATAGGTGAGAGTGAATGAATGCGATGTTACTGCCACCAGATTGATTAATAAAAGTTGCTATCAGCAACTTACAATAATGCAAAATTTAAAACTCTGAAATGAATATTGGTCAAAGAATGATATTGATTATTGTTTCATTTATTACCTGCAAAGAAATAGTGAATTGAAAATTTCATAAAATTTGGCATAATCTTCTATCCGATTGTTGGGTTTTCAATGGATTGAAATACTAACATTTAAAAATTTCGAAGCTAGTCTAAAATTCTGTGAATGATACTTTGGCTCAGAGTGAAGTAATCTGACTGAAATTTTCAGTATATTCTCTTTTCATTATCTATTTTTTAAAACTATTATAGAGAGAACTGTCAGCTCTTTATCTAATCTTACATGTACCTATTGCAGCTTTAAGCATATTGATAAGTAATATGATCTCTATGACTTGTATATAGATATTAATAGGTTTATGTTCTATTTATGGTATACATAATGTATATTGATACTCCAACAAATCTGTAGGTAATCTTATTATATACATGTATTAACTTACATGGTATTTAAAATGGATCAATAGACATACTGGTAAATGTCAGTGGCCTATATTTAACTGTGTGTTGATCATGAAGTTTAATAGTAGTTTGGTTATTTTTATACAAATTTAGATTAATGTATACAATTAACAGCAAAATGATTTTGTAGATTACTTTTGAAAATGTCTAAAAAAAAAATCTGTGAGCATTAATTGCAATTTTTTGAAAATATCTAGTTTTTCACAACTGAATCCATGTTTAAATGCACAGGTACTTAAATTTAATTATGAAATCAAAATATTAACCGATAGATGATCTCCTGGTTTTGAATCATTCGAGGATGCCAAATTTTGCCAAATTTTCAATTCAACATATCTTGTAAATATTGAATGAAATTGATCCAGTTTTGGATCCAACTTTCATGATATTATCTATAGTTTTCAAGAGATTCCAAATAACTCAAATGACAATCAGAGACATCATTAATCAAGTCGTGTAAATAAAAGGACATGTTTTTTTACAACTTGTTACAAAGAAGTAATAATTGAGGTTGTATTTTTTGGTAAAGACGAAAGAAGTTATAACAAACGTTATAGTGTTTCTTTGACCTGTTATTGTTCCTAATATATAGATAGTTAACTGTATATTCATCAACTACTGACTGGTATTTACTTTTTGGTCTTTGATGTTTGTTGTCATTGGGTATAAGTTAAAATAAGTTCACCATGTCATAAGTACAGCCAGTGCGCCTATTATTTACTTAAGTTAATCTTAACTTCCACAAGAATCTTTGTTCTACTGTGATTTTAAACAAGGTATCTTCTATCTTAACATCGCCAAGCTTTTTGGCATTCCTGTGCCTTTGTAAATTGTAGAATAGTTACTCTAAGTAAAGAATAAATGACAGTTACTTATAGAGGTATAGTTTGTCAAATTGAAGGCTGAGTTAATAAGGCACAACAAACTAGAACATTCATCACATATATTTTATATGTTATTTTGCAGGTTTGAATATTAGAAAATCTTTATGAAGTATGTTCTGGCGTGTTACAAAAAATATGCTGGCTTTATCAGTCTGGTTGGTCAAACCCCATTTAATTTCATTTCAAACTAGATACCAGCTTTATACATTACCACAAATCAGAAATCTTCTTGATGGTTAATTTATTTGTCTTTAGGATTCCTAACCATGCAAAGGCATTGTAATTGAACAAATATTAGTATAAGGGAAAATTTTTCAAAAATACAAAATAAATTAGTTTGTCAGTATGGTCCTTTAAAGCTCAGTTTAAGTTATAAGGTTTTTGCCCATCTTAAAATTAAGGTGACGCAAGTTTCTCTGAGTCAGCGCTTAAAACTAACCGACCTGTAATAAATCCAAGTATGGTCTTCAGTCTTGGTCTGATCTGCCATGACTCATCTGATAAATGCATCATGCAAATTAATCTACTCAGTCCTAATCACTAGGTCTAGGTCTTTTATGTCATGGTTTGTCTTTTGACCCTGGATGACTTTATTCTCTCCCAATCATTTTTTGGCTATTCACTATTTTTCTTGTTACCTCAATACAAAAGAGGCTACAGTAATCCGTTTTTAAATTGGTGCCTATTTATTTTTAGAGCTGCAACGATTCGGTTCGGTGCACCGATAACCGACACTAGCCGTCTCGGTTCGGTCCACGATCTACAACGTTCACATTTCGATTCGGTTCAATTGCAAATTAAATTTCAAATAAAAACAACGTACACCTTACCATATGAAAAAATGAAAGACCTGTAGCAATTAAGTCCACTTAAAATTTAATAAAAACTTTGTTTTTACGTAACTTTTAATTTACGTTATTTAACAAAACACGAATGTCACTCGAAAACATAACTAAAACAGAGTGACCTCCCTTTAAAACAATTTCCGTATGCTGACGAAAGTTAATTTATTTAAAATTGGTGACGTTCCGAATGTTCATTGGATGTTAATTTAGGTGAATAGCTTCGGTAATCGTTAAATAAATTCTAAAACGATCTCATTAGCTGATAATTCCGGTCATTATCTTCGGATATTTTCGTGTTTATCGATTATTACCCGTAGTCAAGCAAACACTGGAAGGTAAAATTATGGCAGACGACGTACTTTCTCGACAACCTGGTCATTTGAAATCTAAAGTTTGGAATCATTTTTGTGTAAGAAAAAACTCTTTGAGTAGTGATAATGTTGACATATTTTGACTGTAAATTTGAATGCATGTATTACAGTGAAATGTTTTCACAGTTAACAATGTTAACATACTATGTAGTATTAAATAAAAGTGTTCAAGAGCATTTTAGTCATGTGTTTTTATTGTTTTTAATGAATTATATACTGGAAAAATTACTGGTTATTGTAGCTGATAATCGAATCGAAAATAATCGAATCGAGTGGTTAAAATCGATAATCGAACCGAATCGAGGTAGTTGTGAATCGTTGCAGCCCTATTTATTTTCAACATTTTGCCAAGTATCATGATACATCTGTAAATTTGTATGACAATTTTTTATCACTTTGTGGGTGGTAGTTAATTATTAACCTATATTTTTGAAATTTATGCTGGTTGTCTATACTATTACTAAGAAGAACCCTATTGATTTTCAACTATTTCCAACCATAACTTCTAGAGTTATCCCTTTTGTTATTATGAAATATTGTTATCACTTTATAGGTGGTAATTATTAACCTATCTTTCAGAAATTTATAGAAGAACCCTATTGATTTTCAACAATTTTCAATAATAATTCTTAGAGTTATTCATCTTTATTATGAAATCTTGTTAGCACCTCAGAAATGTTTATTACATATACCTATGATCCAATCATAGTTGTTAGCTAATCACTGCTTTAATGATTGTGGCGGATGGAAGTATGATTTATTTCCTGACATAACTGAAAGTCGGGCTGACATGTATGTAGGTGATAAAATTTTATGTTGTCGTCTGGCAAACAAAAGCAAATTGCTATGATATATACACGTAACATCTTCTCTTGACAGAAATAGTTACTGGATGAATAATCATTATAGACTTCTTGAATATTTGCTTTTTCTCTCCATTTTTTTTTTTATTTTGCAAGCAATACGTCTAGATGCTTTATAAGCCAGACTCTATCCTACACCAATGACAATGGGTGACCAGATTGGAAAATCCGGATGAAATGTCTCGGCCAATTATGGAACTGAACCCAGGACATTCTGTTTAGCCATACCATGATACACCATAAGATGTACAATTGATGTAGATAAAGGAAGAAGTAGTAATTTTTCAAAATCTTTTCTATTAGTGTCACCATTGATTTGATAAATGATAAAACTTGAGAGTGATTTTATATTAAATATTTATTTTCAATGTATGTGTATATTAAGGATTTGTAAATAATTTCTCAATCTGAATTACCACTAAATGAAAGCAGGTAAAGATATTTTTTGTACATGAATTATTGAGGCATTTAGCAATCAATGACCGCCTTCTGAAAAGACTATTAAATTTTCTCGTCTCATTTACCATTGGATGCACACAGTGTAAAAAATGCTCAATAAATTTGCTCTTCAATGATCTTTTCTATGAGTTTACTTTTTGTCATTGACATTTGTATAACCATTCACCTCATTATCTAAATTTTAACACTAAAAACTACTTGAAAGTTCATGACTATAAATAACATTTAATGTTCATTTAATTGGTGAGTTCAAGTTGTATGATGTTACTACTTGTAAATAAGTTGTATATTTATTGTGTGATATATGAGATCAAATAAAAAATGTGTGAATTATATAAAATGTGTTTTAAGACCAGTTTTGAAAGTGAATTTCTAGTTACAAGGCATAACAACCACTGAGTGTACATATGTGAATTCATGACACTCTCAGTCTTTAGGCTGACATGATTTATGTTTTTAATGTTGTATAACACCCACCAAGGAAAGAAATGTTAATTCATTTTGAATTATACATGTGTCTTAAAGCTCACAAGTCAATTTTAACTACATGTGATTATTGAAACTCCAACCATACAATAAAATATTTTCCATGTATGAATTTGTATGACTTAATATTGACAGTTAAATCATGTATCTGATATTTGTAGCTATGAAGATTTGTCTCAGATTTGTTTGTGTCTGACAAAATGTACCTGGCAATGACTGCAATTATGCTGGACATTATAACAGGTGTTTTATGTCTATGCTTATTGGTGTTTGTACAGTGTAAAGTTTATGTTTGGTAGTTGTTGAGTGCTGGGTTGCATAGCCACTGATCAGTAAAATACATTATCTCAATTTGACATGCTTGCTCTTTCTTTAACTGGTTTCTGTTATACAATTATTTGTTTTACTTTTGTATAAAATTAATTGGTTAATTTTAGTATACAATTAATTGTTTTACATTTGTAAACAATTAATTGTTTTACATTTGTATACAATTAATTGTTTCACTTTGTATACAATTGATTGTTTCACTTTGTATACAATTAATTGTTTCACTTTGTATACAATTAATTGTTTATTGTTTCAATTTGTATACCATTGTTTACTTTTGTATACAATTGTTTATTTTTGTATACAATTGTTTACTTTTGTATACAATTGTTTACTTTTGTATACAATTGTTTACTTTTGTATGCAATTAATGGTTTTACTTCTGTATAATTGCACAATTAATTGTTTACTTTTGTATACATTTTTTTTACTCTTGTGTATACAATTGTTTGCTTTTGAATACAGTTGTTTACTTTTGTATGCAATTAATTGTTTTATTTCTGTATATAATTATTTGACTATTAGCTTTTATTATTATCTACAATCATTATCTTCAATTATTACCGGCTTAGTTGTATTGATTAACACTGTATTTTATTCCAAATATTGGTGTTCAACACAGTTTTGTGCCTTGTTGCTATGTAACTCCAACATTTCTAATGGAGATGTTGTTGACAAACCCCAGATAATTATACAGTAATATTGTATTTGGAATTTAGAACAAATGTAAATGTGATTATTTTACTATTTACCTCAAACATTAAGTTTTTTTTCTCTAATGGTTTGGTACGGTATCCATGGTTTAGCCATATTCTATGGCTAGGGCTGGGTAAAATATCGATATAAATCGATAGTATCGATTGGACGACCCAGAAAAGCACTATCGATAGCAGTGGGTTACTATCGATTATCGCTCTTCGTCTATTTTTCTTGCGTCTGAAATGTCAGTGCCTTCTTTCAGTTAATCATAATACACCGCTCACTTTAATTACTATCAAGTGAAGTATTCAATGTAACACATAACAAAATTGTGACTGCTTATTGAACAGCCGTTTTCATAAATTCACTCTCATTGAAACGTTACTTTAGTTTTGAAGAAATTATTGTTGAATATCGCTAAATCAGAGATACCCGGATGTGTAAATAAAGTTAGCGTTATTTCCCTTTGCAAGCTTCAGAATTCGTCTGAACAGTTCACTATTTCTGTACGTGTGCCTCAGTAATAGAGTACCCGGTACAATAAATAGTACACATGGACGTCAAAACGCTTGTTGATATTACCGGCAAAGCTAAAAGTGTTGTGTGGAAGCACAGGAGCAAACGATCTTTCGCAACTTCGTATGGTGTTGAACTTTGAACTTACACTGTATCCAGTCTTGATGACGACCGTGAAAATAAGTTTGTTTTCGATACTATCGATTATCGACCGACATTTCATTGCCGATTATCGATAGTAAAAATCACTATCGATACCCAGCCCTATCTATGGCTTGCATAATCATCCATTGGTAAATGACTATATATATGTATATCCCATCAATCAAAATCATATATTTTTATTTTATTCAGTTTTAATTTGATGTTAGCCTATACAACATGCAATTTTTAGAACTGCAGAACAGTGCATAAAATGACCTTCTTTTGACGTGTTCAATTTAGTAGAGTACAATCTAATTTAGTTCCGGAGGATGAGTTCAATTGAAGTTAATTTGTAAGAGCTAAGTCTGCTTAATACAGGTCTTTTTTTCTGGCTTCAAATCTTATATAGTTATAGTATTTAGACCTTTATTCACATGACAAGCTTAAAGTCAACTCTCTAGAATATTGGATGGCAGAGATTTAAATGGATTTAAACACCCATGTGCAGTTCATCATATATACAGACAGATGATTGTTGCAGTATTTGAATTTTTAATGATATCATTGACTTCAGCAATTTTACAGAAATTACTTTCTATTTTTGTGTGGACCATGGAAATATTTTTAATATCAAAGCTTCCTGACCTGTAATAATGAAATCAGTAATGAAATTGGAAAGGATTTTAAATTAGAGATTCCATTCGTTTTTCCCCGAGGACTGGATTATGTCTAATTCAAAATAAATCTGTGGTATATTTTGCATGGAGACATGTTATTAAAGATATTATTGAATATTGACTGTAAGATTTCTACACTGAAATTAGTATTGCAATAGAAATATTGAATTATTCTCTTTCTGAAAATGTTGTTAATGTACATGTAAATGTAATGGATTTTATTATGGTGCTTAAAATTTATAAAGACATTTGAGGATACTTGCTAAAACGTTTGTTTAATAAACCGTGTTCACGGTTGTTTCCCATAAAAATTGTGTTTTGTTGAAAATATTTCATAGCTTGATATAGTTATCTGAGTTGGTTTTAGAGCTTATTAAAATTTCATGAGTTTAAAAAGGCTGAGTGGTACATGTATCTTGAGCAGTGTTAAGATTGAGAAGGATACTGATTTGTAAGGTTGTCTGAAACCAGGATTTGCTTCTGAAACTTGTTAGTATACTATAGGTAGTTGTTGTTGTGTTACTAAACTGAAGGACAATATTGAGACGATTTTGTCGATATCGTCATGATTTATTCACAATCTTCCAGCATTACGACATGCTATTAAGAAATAAATCAAAAGTTAAAATCTTTTATAAAAAAAACCCCCATTAAGATCAAAACATTTAACTATTTTTATTCTCACTGAAGCTGACACAACTACTAATAAAAATTAATGACTGAATCTCTTTGATTTTGGTTGAAATTATATTGTAAATTTTTACTGGATTTTATAATACATATATACATGTATGTATGTTGATTTGTTTAGTGTTATGACAATCTGTCATTGGTGAAATTTTACGTCTCTAGATAAAACCAGGGTTGATATATAACTGATTTAGCGTTCAACTGTCTACACATTAAGACAATAATAAAACTAAATTTAGTATTAAACAACCTGACTTTCAAAACAAACATTTTAATCTTAAAGAGCTTGCCCCCATTACTATTTAAAATAAATCATCAGGTCAACCTAATTCAATACTCTTTATTTTGACCTCAATCAATCTGATCAGAACAAAATATGATATGCAGGTAAGGTAAAATTCTCATATTAAAGTGCACCTGGTATAAAGAAGTCTAGTGATTTGTACCCCGGTAATAGAATGTAATAGTAGTGTGATGTACTGCTACCTGTCTACAAGTTGTAGGTGTTTATCAGGTCAATAAGAGCTTGTGTATTATTTATATATAATATACATATGTATACTGTAGTAGGTGAAACAACTATGTTTTATTGATGGGTTACATGTAGTTATATTGCTTGTTTCATTGAACAGCAATGCCTGTCTATTATCTAATGGCTCTGTTTTCCACTGATTAAATGTACACAATAAATGTAGGTTGATTTGTCTTTTTGATGTGGGGGAGGGGGTCCTTTAGCTAATGATTTCTGTTAATGTACATGTATTATGGAATTGTGCTGATGACTCTGTGGTGGCCTTTGAGAATTTGTGTAGAATAAAAAAATGCAGGTAGCATTGGTATAGTTTGATGTCATCTTAAACCATTTGAAATCATCATTTAAACCGACAAAGTTTGCAGAAAGAACTAATCCATGACTGCAAATCATAACAAATCTCAGTGTGTTGGAAAAACCGCAAGTAAAACATGAATCACTGTTGGAGATGGTAAGATTCAGTTGTTTTTTTTAAGTTTGTGACACAGTGAAACATGTTAACATATACAGGCAGGGTTGGAAGGTGTGGGGAAAATTTGATTCTGGGTATGGGGGAAGAGTTGTGACCAGAAGTATTATTGTTTTTAGTCATTGGGCTCTAGTTGCCTTCTACCAAATCCAAATAACCCCTTGAGGATTTATAATGGTTGTAGAACGGTGTATTAACTTGGTTTAATGGACAGTTAGTTTTATGATGAATTTTTTTTTTTGACCATTTCACCTGTTTACCGAAACTATAAACTGGTTCATCTATATTAATTAGAGTACAGTATAATTTACAACATCCTTTCTACAAATAATAACAGTTGTCATATATAAGGCAGTGTATGCTACTTATACTGTAAATAACACCTGAAAAAATATCTGTCTGTTATTTATTTGTCTTTCATTTTAAATCTGGTAAATAAGAATGGTGTTCCGACTTCTGAATTCCACATATTTAATACTAATCTGTCTCTACATTGTATATATATTAATGATGGGGTACTGAGGGCTGTATTAGTTGTAGATATACTGAGTACTGTTTAACATATCAACTATACCATGACTAAACATCGATGTATAAGTTTATTTTGCATTCCATGGCGATGTGACCTTTTCAATTTTTCTAGGTTTTTCATGTGATAGAATGTGCAGCTGATCACCTTGGTGAAATTGCCTTTCAGATTGCGCAAAAATGAAATTGACAAATTGACACGGCCAATGCAAGTTAATTCTTTGTTCTTCGAGCGAGGTCTTGTTGAAGAGTTATAGCTAGCTGAGTCTCTTAAACAATGTTTTGGTTAAATTTCAAATATAGGCCATGCCAGCTGATCAATCTCGTTTAATTTTTTAATAAAATATATATGGTTTAAAAAATCTTGAAAAATTTGAACTTAAGTTAGGAAAGCAACCAGGTATTTCTTTTCTTTTTGAATTATATTTTTCTCCCAAGACATAAGATTCAAGAAACAAGATATTAATAGGTTTTCCTGAAGAACAGAGGTTTAAATTGGTGTGACCTGAACATTAAATCAATGACAATGAGTTTATCAAAAGCCAAAGGGCATTAGCAGTCAATGATTTGTCAAATATTTGTTTGTCTTTTAGTTTAAAAGTTTAGGAAGAGATTTATGTGATTAGCATTAGTCAACAAGATCACATATATCAAGAGGTATTTTAACCCTTTTGGTGCCAGTATTGTTATGTCTATTGTAACCTTAGAGTGCCAGGCATTCTTGACGTCATCCTCCAGTTTCTAGTATGTCCACTTTAGGGGTCTGTAGCGAGGAAACTATCTAAAAGTGTAGACTGTTTGTAGTAAATTTTGTTACATAAAAAGGAAATTGTTTTTACATATTTAAATTTTCATTAAAGTTGGCCACAATTCTGTAAATTGAGTCCGAATCATGTTTGATTTTGTACATGTTGATGTCAGCATGAATTGTTATTTGTTATAAAAAGCAATAATGTTGTCAAGACATTTCTGATTGACAATTACTTCTTGAAAATTAGCACATGTATATAAATAATTATAAATCATTAAAACATACATAGAGTGAGGAAGGAATTGAACCATTTCTAAATAATGATACCACACCCTACAGGATATATGTTGTCTATCATGTCATTATACCTTCTAGAATACATAGTTAACAGTCTTGATAATCACTTATATGAATTTAATATGGATTTAGAGACCACTTAAACCAATTTGAATTTCTGCTTGACACACCACACTGCATTGTGATATGATTCAAACCATTTTTGTTGGATTTTTTAAATGGTCTAGTTAACATATAAGCTGACAATAACGCCTTTGTGTTTCAAAAATAGTCAATATTTCTTCCATGAAGATGTTAGATTGTCTACATGTAGATAGATGTGATTATATGGATTAAGATGGAAGGCTAGGAAACTACATGTACATAATATAATTATCTAATTTGTTGTCTGTTCACAGGTGTAATAAGGTGCATTATATATTAGAAGCTTCCAGTCAATGGCGTCATTAGATGATACAAGCTCACACCATATTTTATCATGGAGAGCAATGAAGATGCTCCCACAATCCCAATGGAAAACCAAACGTCCACACCTATTCCCCACAAACCTCCGACGATGAACAACAACGAAGAACCGACGGAAAAAATAAATGTAGATGAAGATGTTCCTGTGGAGGAAGATCTTTTGGCTAAATTGGAGGAAGCCAATCGGTAGGTTATGATACTTCTCTATTTTGGTCAACAGAAGATTAGGGCTTAAAGTCTGTTAAAATGACCAATATTCTTTACCAGACTAAAAGACAAATGTAGGTCAAAAGCTGATTCACCAAAGATCAGTCCTAACTTAGGTCATTCGAAGTTGACATTACTTCCTATTTAATCCACATCACCATCTTGATTGTCTTGGAATCGTCAGTCAATCACTGAAAGATAATTTATTTCTGTTCTTAAAACTTGCCCCGAGTTTACAAAGAATACAAAGCATTCTCAGACTCAGTTATTCAAAATTGTTCGCCTTATTTTAACTAAAATATAGACCTTTATAAAACTTTTGACGTTTTATTGTATCAAATACATCAATAGGAGACTATGTACAAAGTTTTGTGTCCCTGGATGGAAGATATTTCTCATAAACAGTGATTGAAACTTGAGTAAATTCTTAATTTAAGTCTGAAAATGCTTTGTAAACTCAGGGCCTGAGCTGAAAATGATATTTCAAGATAGGTATTTTTAACTCTTGTTTTTGTTAAATCTCAATACATACATGCAAGAAAATGATTAGTGGCCTTCTGGTGTATTGCAGCTTTGATCATGTATTTTATATAGAAAGTGTGAATATGGAAAGATACATGTATCCATCACAGAAATAGAATTAAAACATTCATACTTGACCAGATGATCTGATAAAGTCTCCCTCTTTTGACCTTAATTCTCCTGACATTTTACTTGTGGCCAATCACATGTATGCAGATCAACACCTTACATTTTTCACCATAAAATCAAATAGCTGGGCGTTTGTTTTAAGAAAAGCGACACTGTCACTTTTATGGAGATAACTTAACTTTAAAAATGACACCTAATATTCAAACTGTCATTTTAGCTTTTTGTGTGCATATGAATTCTGCATTTTTTGGAACATCAGGAGCATACTCTAAATAACTTGATTCTGTAAATATGATGATTCCTTGGGTTGGGGTGGATGAATGTGGTGACTGGTGAGTGAGTTGATTAGGCTTAATTATTACATATTTTCTAATTTGTAAATTTTAAGTGTTTTTATTTGAATTTGCTTTAGTCAGTCCTTGGTGACCAGTCATTAAAAACTAAATTGTTTATGCAGAGCTATTATAATCCAAGCACATTGCAGTTTATATATTCAGTTTTTTAAATGTGAATTTACATAGCAATTCCTTAAAACTAGTACTATTGAGTCCTTGAAGACTCCTTGAATTTTTTTGATGTAATGCTGTTTAACCAGGTGGCTATACTATTTGGTAGTTATTTTCATTTGAAAGGAAGGAATAGAATCAATTAGGAGTTAGTCAGGTTAAAGATAATGTTTTTTACAGATGTAAAAACTACTGTCATTAAACACATTCCTCTCTATTCAATCGTCTTTATAACAGACAAGATATTTTTCTGTAGGCGTACTGTAATAAGCCATAACACTGTACACAGTTTGTGGTAGTGCATTAGGATTCTAATCTTTTTATCTTGGATTTGTCTTGACAAATCAAACATTTTGTGCGCTTTAGTTAATTACAGATGTTTGTAAAAAAGTCAAAAGGTTGTCAGAATTGCTCAATTTGGCGAGTCACGTAAATTACATAAAACAATGTTCGCAGTATTGTATGTTGAACATAAAGTGATGAATTGATTATTGAGGGAGTAGAGTTATTAAAGTGGCAGTAACATAGAGGGATGATTTATTCTGTTCTAGATATTTTACTGATATGATTCTAATAATAGTTGCTCAGAATATTGTGATTGTTTTTACAGTTCAAAATACCCTTAATTTAATCATTTTAGTCCCAAATTGTGGAGTATGTACGAAGCTAGATTTATTAAATTATTGATATATTACTGCACCAGAAAGTTTGAACTCAAAATACTTTGCCTTTACAGAAAGAATTTTTGTCATAATCCTTAATTATAAGACATATAGAACGATTTCACTAAAAATAAACACACTTACAGATCTCGTTATCAAGTAAATAACAATATCTGTATGTGTATCGAAACGTAGCATGTTAATGAATTCAGAAGTATTATATTCAAATAATTGAGTTTATTTTTAGAATTTTTGTCTATTGCATACATGACCATACACTGTGGCAAACCGTTGGACATAATTATCAAGACTACTGCAACTTGGAAACTGCCTATTTGGAATTTTCGAAAAATATAGTTTCAGAATGTTATATGTTACTAGGATAAACGTTTCTGCTTCCACACAGAATTATATAATAAATATTTACTAAATTTATTGGGAAAGGCCCCTTTGATAAATTTGAAGCCTTGTAATATTATAGTAATATTGCCCGTGAAAACATGTACAAGTATAATGTGATGTGCAGACTGGTTTGAATACCCAATGATTTGTTAATAAATATAATGAGAAAAGGATGTGACTGGGTAATCAGGTATGTTTTTCTAATTTGTAGAAATGCTAATATAATTAAATAAACCTATTTATACTTGGCATTAACATTTTATAATCAAGGGAACTGCATACAATTGCATTGAAGAGAACATGGATTGAAATATAAATGAATTTTTTCGGCTACAAATAGATTGACATAGACTCTATTGATATAACGTTGTCAGGCAATGATTGTAGCTGCTGTGACACTAACTATAGGGTTTTATTTCAATAGGGTATGATTAACTGAATAATACTAGAAAATTGTGTATTTTTCTAAATGGAAACTACTCTGAACTACAGAACGGATACATAGTTTCTGTAACAGGGAAAGCAACTCTGAAAAATCATGGCTTTATGATATATTTTGATGGGGTTTCTCCTTAAAGGGACAATCCCGATAAGAACAGAGTCTCAAAAATTAAAGTCCGAGAGTTTATGAAATTTATGGACCAAAATATAGAGGCATGGTGTATTTATCTTGTCTCAAAATTTCAGCTCAAAATATTGAGTCGTTTGGACGTGAACGTTAACACTGCTTATCCGGACACGTAACCCTTTTAAGATTTCGGGCCAATTTTTTCATTGGGCGACCTGATAATCGATTCACATTTCTTGAGAGGTCTATAGAGTGAATGACCCATGTACTGTACTTGATAACAAAAGGTAAATTTCACCTACATATTATTTTTATAGGAAAAAGTCTGGTTTTATCCAGATACTGTATAATACAACGGTCTCCATTTCCAGATGAAGACTGTCAGATTTAAGTTATTTACAAGCGTATCGCAAATATCGTGTTAGTTGGTCGGCCTTAGGTAATGGGTTTTAAGGGATTTTAACACAAAATTAAGCAATTTTATTCCTCAGAAAGTTATCGGGATTGGCCCTTTAAGGAAAAATCATGGCTTTATGATATATTTTGATGGGGTTTCTCCTTAAGGACTAACTGAAATGCCTTGAAAAATTTGAAAAAAACAAATCTCAAAAGCTCAAACCTACAGAGCAGTATTAATGGACTGACTGATATAGCTAACAAAAATATAAAAATGAATTTAGTTTCCAATTGAGAGGAGTATTTTTGCTGTACTGTATCTTTTAAAAAAACAGAGAATGGTACAGTAACCGAACATCATACAAACAAATTTCCAATAATTTCATAATGTCAGATACATGTACATGTTCCTGTAGACAACAGCACCCAAAATTGAAGTGAAGACAAATTTAAAGGCCTTCAGTACAAATAAAAAATGATGATGTGTATCCTGTCAGTTACAAACAGCCACCTCACCAAACAAAAACTTACTCAAACATCTGCTTAAATCTACAAAACTTGTGAATTATATTAAACGTTAATTTGAACAGTCTGTTGATTTACACTGGTGTTAAAAAACTGTTTAAACCATGAGCTACATCACTTTACGTCTGTGTAAATTTTACACTGTAAAGTTTGGCGGTTAATTTTTAGGTTTTCATTTCACCATTTACATTGCTGTCATACTTAGATTGTTAAAATCTGAAGGTTATCAATTAAAAACAGAGAAGGATTTAACATTCATTCGGCACAAACTGGGTCATTTCAGGACTAACAGTAACATTTGGTATCTCTCCCCCCCCCCCATGAAGTTATACAACATACATATTATTATGACTAACTCGAATATCTACCCTATCCCCATCAATTTGGAAAAGAGGATACCGTGTAAATATTATTATAACTAACCGAATATCTATCCTCTTGCCGTATTATATTTGGCCGAAAGATATTCGCCTGGTGTGTCCACTTTGCCGAAGATTGTTTAAAGACATAGACGCCGCCATGTTTAATCATGTGACATGAAAGGTGATGCAATCGACTGGTGAATTGGTCGAAGCATTCGGCTAGTGTGTCCACCCATTTGGCCGAATAAAATTTGGTGCCGATTGATTCAGCTAATGTGTCCACTACTTATATCGAGAAATCACATGATTATGTAAAGACATAGACGCCGCCATGTTTAATCATGTGACGTGAAAGGTGATGCAATCGACTGGTGAATTGGTCGAAGCATTCGGCTAGTGTGTCCAACCATTCGGCCGAATAAAATTTGGTGCCGATTGATTCAGCTAATGTGTCAAATGATATAGCACAGTGTTCTCTTGTGTTTAAAGAGGCGTTACCACTCTAATCAAGAAAATAAACTTAGACTTACCTAATTACTGAAAATACTTGCACAATTGTATATTGATCAAATATTCACACGCTCTCCTACACCAACACTCACACTTCCCCACATTTCGGATGAAAAACCGAGGTTCTGTGCATGTAAATGATACCTTGGCAGACTCAAGTGGAGGCCGTAGCGGAACTGTCAGGCAAAATGTCCGTCATACCACACTGTATGGTGTCTCCCCTTTTTGATAGCCCAGTTGCAGCCTAATAGTAGGATGTTAAAGTTAAACCCCATGTCTTTTCATTTAAAACCTTTTATGAAACTACAATGAGCTGATTTTAGTGATGTATTATCTATTGACTTTATTCAGTAAAATATAAACATGATCAGTTGTATTAAAAATAAAGAAATAGAAGTCATGGAATGGTGGCAATTATTATACTATTATTATGTCCTGATAGTGACAAAGTGGTATAGACTCCGGAATTTCATTCATGAAAAATGAATTTAATTTGCAAAGTTTCTATACATGTGTTAACAAAAATAACTGATAGTCACAATTTTGAAACAAAAGCTTAGTGGAAACTATTATTTAGTTTTATAGATTTTTCATTGTCTTCAAAAATGTCCAGTTGAAACAGGTCTGATTTTTAAAACTGAAAGAACTATCAGATACAATGCTTAGGAGCTTACTTCAAACTTTTTTGTTCAGAAATGGAAATTGTCTTACATCATTTGATAGAATCGGTATGATCTTGTTGATGTATAGTCAAGAAAATATCTTTTTGTGTGTTTTTACAGGAAGCTTGAAGAAGATGAAAAATCCTTCAACTCTCTTTCAGCTGTACCACCTACTCCAGGACATTCACGGAAAGGGTCTGGTTCAAGTGTTATCTCCACAACATCATCAAACAGTTATTATGGTAACCAGTTATCATGTGAAGATGATAATTTAAGTACTAATACAGGTATATGTACAATCTTTTTAAGATTCTGATCATTTTTATACGCCCACATTGAAATGTGGTCGTATATTGTCATCGCCCCCGTCCGTCCGTCCGTCCGTCCGTCCGTCCGTCCGTCCGTCCGTCCGGCGTCCACAATTGCTTGTGGACGCTCTACAGGCTAAAGTTAATATTCGATTGACTTTAAATTTATACACAGTGTTTAAGGTCATGAGACGAAGAAGCCTATTGTTTTTCAGCGATTTCCGATAATAACTACCAGAGTTATGGCCCTTGATCACTTCAAAAAATCTTGTGGACGCTCTAGAGGCCAAAGTTAATATCCGATTGACTTTAAATTTATACACAGTGTTTAAGGTCATGAGACGAAAAAGCCTATTGATTTTCAGCGATTTCCGATAATTAGTGCCAGAGTTATGGCCCTTGATCTCTTTAAAAAATCTTGTGGACGCTCTAAAGGTCAAAGTTAATATCTGATTGACTTTAAATTTATACACAGTGTTTAAGGTCATAAGACGAAGAAGCCTATTGATTTTCAGCGATTTCCGATAATTAGTGCCAGAGTTATGGCCCTTGATCACTTCAAAAAATCTTGTGGACGCTCTAGAGGCCAAAGTTAATATCCGATTGACTTTAAATTTATACACAGTGTTTAAGGTCATAAGACGAAGACGCCTATTGATTTTCAGCAATTTCCGATAATTAGTGCCAGAGTTATGGCCCTTGATCACCTCAAAAAATCTTGTGGACGCTCTAGAGGCCAAAGTTAATATCCCATTGACTTTAGATTTATACACAGTGTTTAAGGTCATGAGACGAATAAAACTATCGATTTTCGGCTATTTCCGATAATTAATGCCAGAGTTATTGCCCTTGATCTCTTTAAAAAATCATGTGGACGCTCTAAAGGTCAAAGTTAATATCCGATTGACTTTAAATTTATACACAGTGTTTAAGGTCATAAGACGAAGAAGCCTATTGATTTTCAGCGATTTCTGATAATTAGTGCCAGAGTTATGGCCCTTGATCACTTCAAAAAATCTTGTGGACGCTCTAGAGGCCAAAGTTAATATCCGATTGACTTCAAATTTATACACAGTGTTTAAGGTCATAAAACAAAGACGCCTATTGATTTTCAGCGATTTCCGTTAATTAGTGCCAGAGTTATGGCCCCTGATCACCTCAAAAAATCTTGTGGACGCTCTGGAGGCCAAAGTTAATATCCGATTGACTTTAGATTTACACACAGTGTTTAACTTCATGAGACGAAGATTCCTATTGATTTTCTGCGATTTCAAATAATTACTGCCAGAGTTATCTCCCTTGATAACTTCAAAAATTCTTGTGACGCTATAGAGGCCAAAGTTACCATCCGATTGACTTCAGATTGATACATAGAGTTTAAGGTGTTGAAACGAACAAGTATTTTGATTTTCAATGAATTTAGATAACTGAACAGCTAAATCCATGATATTAAATGTTTCATGTATATACTAATTGTTAGCGTGGGGTAAAACTTTATAAAAAGAAATCAAATTCTAATGATTTTCTAATAATTACATAATGAGTTGTTACTTTTAATCAGTTTTTAGTGTATTACAAATGTTTCATTACCGGAAAAAGTAAAAATATGCGACAACCCTTGTTGACTGCCCGGACGATTTAGCTGCTGTGGGCGTATGTTTCGTTGCCCGGCAACCTATCTTATTATTTCCTGTCGTGGAAATATCTGGTAGGTTTTAGTCGATGCAGGATCAAGTTCAACCAATACAGTATTGATATTCCTGGACCTACATGTAGTACGACAAATCTCCGACCTGTCTTTTATCTTTGAAATGTATAATTTAAAAGAATACTTCAAACCAATTTCCAGAACAAACAGCTGTCAAGCAACACAAAGCTTGTGGTCTAAGGGGAGATAATAAGTAAATGCAGAATTATCTCCCCTGCACATTTCATTGCATTTAACTTCAGATCTTTTTGATGTTTATCTATATAGATAGCTGTACAGATAACTAAATGACTATAGGTGTTGAAAAAATAGGGGCATGGTCCCTTATTACATATTTCATCATTGCTTATTATTAATATTATTATTATCAATGCTGGAATTTAAACCAAGAAGATGTGTATTAATTGGTTGGTAGACTTAGTTTAGAATTTTTAAAAATATTACCAAAATATTGAGGGGGTTTAAAGAAAAGCTGAACTGAAAAAAAACTGGATGATTTGTGCTCGCATACTGTATATTACTTATAATTAACCATAACATATTTTTATTTCACAGTGAATCCATCAGAAACATTATGGGATGTTTGGGGTAGACTGGTTAATGATTGGGACACAGTGCGTCGGAGAACAGGGTATTTAAAGGTGAGCGCGTATTGTTGTTAATATAGGTTGATATCCTGAATGATAATTACAAACCTATTTCCTATATTTCTATTAGTTTGAAGTTTGTAATATATTTTGTGTAGAAAATTTATTTTGGCTTCAGTGATTTCCATTTGAAATGTGTATCATTTATTCATTCATTCATTCAGAATCATTTGCTAAATATTTTAAGGTGTAGTTCTTTAGATTTGTTTTAGCATAAATCTATGTCATTATCATTCATATGAAAAGCTTGTGAACAGGCTACATGAAAGATTCCCCTGAATCTTAGTATTTGTGTTGAGTTATGCCCCATTGTGAACATGGTATGGAAGTTTAAATTCAAGTTTCTTAGTCAGATATGTACCGAGAAATTCATTGCTTACACATCTGTAGATGATCCCTTGTTCTTATGATTAATTGAAGGTTATACTGATAATATTTGCTGCTTTTGTCTACCAAAATTGAGAAGCATCTAGAATTAAAGGGCCAAGTTAGGGAGAGAGAACCTCTGGGTTTTATAGAATATCCAATCTTGCTTTTGTTTTTGTGTATATGTTTATTTATTGTTTATACTAAACTTATTGACAGAATAAACAATTAAAACCTGCTGGTGTAAGTTATAATAACTCATCATTTTATCATCTTCTCTCCTTGCACGCTCCTACCATCCTCTCATCTTGAATGCATTTTAAAAATTATTAGAATGAAAACTTTATTATATTTGTCATGTTGATTGCATATTTCAATTACTATATTTATATTGTATGCTAATGTATTGATAGAGGATGCAGTACTTAATGGACAGTTTGGGTTTATTAAATTTTACAAGGGAGAAAACTCTCATAAAATAACATAAGGACAGTATAGTTGAATAATTTGATAGATATATTGAGCTCAATATTGGTATTTTAACAAATTAACCACCAAAGAACTGAATCTCATCTCTATATATCAAAATTGTATAGATATTAATACAGTTTTAGATTGCATTGCTCTTTTTACTTGAACATGATGTCAGTATTTCGTCATTGACAAAGCATTTCAACCATGGTGACTAAACTGTGAAATGGTTAGTGGAATGTCCGAGAGGTTACTCAATGAGAAGAACTTTCTGTTTATTTGAAATACAAATTAAAGAAAATATATGTTCTTGAGGACTCTCAAATAAGACAAGCATCTGTACAACCAACAATAGGAAATAGTCTGTCACCAAAACTTCCATGCTGCAAATCATATACAAATTCTGTAAACATGTTCATTTCATCACAAATTAAAGGCTGTAATTATGATTTTTATAATGATAATAGATTTCAAATATGTGTATGTTGATTAACAATGTCAATATCTGTGACAAAGTTTCTTTGATTCCATTATGCATCTATATATTAATTTACAGTTGATTTAATTCAAATCAATGTGTTAATTTGGCATTTTGTTGTCCAATGTATATTGGCATTAGAATGCATGCATACTTTAATGTTGAAAACAGTCTTTGTAATTTTGATTAACATTCTAATGATGTAAACTCCCTTTTTAATTTATGTCAGTTATATTATTAGAAATAATGAAACATATAGGTATGATGCATGTCTTTTTTTGGGGGGGGGGGAGATGAAAATGAAATAAATAATTTAGATTTCAACAATCCAAATTTCTGCGAAATCTGGACTAACACTAACTAAAAATAAATATATATATATTATTATGTTTGGATTTTTTGCATGAAGTAAAAGACAGTTGAGACAGTCAGCTGAATAGAGCATGTGTTTATTATACACCACGAACTTAAAGACAGAATTCTTTTCATTCAGAATTTATTGGACATGGTTACCCACTTGGTAAAAATTAAACAAGACCACTATGCATGCTATAACTACATATACATCTAACAATTTTATAAAAAGTGTGATATTAATTTTCATTATTGTTTTAGTTCTCTTTTTTTAAACCGGGTGTTAGGTATCAAAGTGCCTTAGTAAGTTAGATATCTTAGGAACATTTTGATTTCAACTTAGCCTGTTTGCTATTTAAATATTGGGAGATACTGTTAATAAACATTTAACGTTGGAATGTTGACAATATGCAATGTAAGGTTACCTTTGTTTTGTTAACATAAGCTATCAAAAATGTTATAAATTGAATGGAAATAGACAAAACGTGTAATAGTTCATATGTAATAACTGAGAAGTTATAACACAAAACACAGTTCTATGGATAACAATCACTATATTATACACACAACGTTTCGACAAGAATTCACTGGTCGTTATTAAATTTGTATGCTTGATAACGACCAGTGAATTCTTGTCGAAACGTTGTGTGTATAATATAGTGATTGTTATCCATAGAACTGTATTGTATTATATCATGCTCAATCGCTAAATGCCATTCAAAGATTATAACTGAGAAGTTATGAGCCCTTTAATATCACACTGTTATGAAGATATAGTAGAGAAGTATCAGTAATTTGCAGTTTTCACATCTGGTAGGAATGAATTAATTTCAATGGGGAATGAGTTGAGTTAAATTTTCTTACAGATGCAATCTAAAATGGAAAAGTATAAAAAGAATGACAATTTCAATTAATCCCATTCCTTCATCATCTCTATGAAATATATATCCCAGACCAGACCTTCTGTACATTGCATAACCCATAAATATTGTATACAACTAAACATATTGTTTAAATTAATTTAATAAGACTTCTTTTTAGATCATATGTAATTATTAAAATGAAAATGTACTTTTAATGATATTTTTTGCCTTATTTTGAGAGATATAACAATTACCCATAAATATTATAGTAATTCACAAACATTACTTCCACCTTTCCAACTCCTTGAAGCCTGTTCCCTTGATAATATCAAATTACAAATGTGATCCCCCAAGCATAAAATCATGTGCCATGTCAGCCCTGTCTCATCATGCAGTATATATAAAATCCAAAATATATTTCTTTTCAATAATTTCTTCAAAACGGAAAATATATTTTGTTACTTTTTATTTATATAAAGGAAATTACATACAGAATTTTGATCTTTGACAAAAAACCCCAAAACAATCAGCCTGCATCAATACATATATATGAAGTGATTATATTACTTATATAGCAAATATTGATAGCTATGTTAATATCAAATGTTAATGTTTTAAAGTGGTATCAGGTGCTCTTTAAAGAGTAAGCATACCAGAGTTTTGCATGACATATTATCTGATCTTAATCTTATTCTTCCAGGAATTGGTAAGGAAAGGAATACCAAGTCATTTTCGAGGTTTAGCTTGGCAGTATTTACTTAATGTACATGATTCTCCATCTAAACATCTCTATGTTGAATACTTAAAGAAAACATCTCCATTTGAGAAACTCATCCGTCGAGATATCGCCAGAACTTTTCCTGATCATGATTTTTTTAAAGAGAAGGATGGTTTAGGACAAGAAAGTTTATTTAATGTTATGAAGGTAAGTGGTTGTTTTTTCTTTGTCAAAATATCAATTTTTGCAGTATACGTCTGCTACCTTGACTGAGTTAGATGAATGTGTTGTGGTACACGACACACACAATCACAATCACACCATGGATAGATAAGACTGTTCACTCGAACCTTTTAACTTTGACATTATGGAGACTGCCAGGTATAATGAACATGTTTAAAAGGTAGAAAACAATGCAATGAAAATTTTAGAATCAGCTGTGTTGGCTTCTAAAAGGTAGAGATATTGTTAATAAGTTATCTACTACTGTTTTCTAGAAAGAAAAGTCTTGACTTACCTCACGCATGACACCTATCTGTCAAAAAGAATCATTATAGTATACATTCTTGAAATGCCATCTAGAAGCACGGATAATGATTTATAACAAAATACATTTTACCTGATCGTGATGTGAAGTGATGTATCATCTGATCAGCTGATCTTTGTTTAATAAATGTCGATGCAACATCAAAACTGATTTTTAATTTTGAATAAATAAAGTAAATATAAATTTGTTTTAATATTTTAAAGGCGTATTCGTTGCATGATAGAGAAGTTGGTTATTGTCAAGGCAGTGGTTTTATTGTTGGTCTCTTACTGATGCAGGTGAGAATATTCAATAATTATGGGAAAATATAATGTTTTGCGATTCTTTATCAATGGAAGGAAATCTATTAGTATTAAGCAGATAAAAGTCATTATTCGAACTAACTCTTTGCACTGTATGGTAAACAGAGGTAATTTGACAGTGATTATCTCGATAACTTTTACTGTAGCCTTAATTCCTTAGCCATTTGTACTTTTTGACTAAATATTGGAGCCAGAAGTAACGTAATGTGAATTATATTGTATTTTGGGGATATAGATAAGTTTCATTTGAACTTCTAACATTTCGTGGAATTAGGCGGCCAATTTTGTGGTCACATGTAGAGCTATTTTGTTAGCAGTAAAGCAAGGAACCTTTCAGTTCTGTCCCAAATCTCTTTGAGTATAGCACATGATTTCTAAATTGTCTGAGAGGTCAATATGGAGTTTTCTTTCATCTTATACAGGCTCACATTTAATTTGACTTGCGGTTGAAATAACCCCAGAGCAAAACGGATTTTAATCAATGAAAATGGTACTACAATGGTACTTGTTACCTATACCTTCATTAATCATTGTTAAATTAAGGAATAATTATAGTTATATATTTTATAGATGCCAGAAGAAGAGACATTTGCTGTGTTAGTTAAATTAATGGTGGATTATCGTCTCCGTGAATTATTTAAACCTAGTATGGCTGAATTAGGTTTATGTATGTTCAAACTGGAATGTCTCATTCAGGTATGATATATTGCACAGTTGTATTTCAACATTTTTACCTTATTAAGAATTTAAGTTTCATGTTTTATCAATAATTATCTCTGAATATTCATAAATGTATAAACAACATGTTGACCGGGAAAGTTCTGCAGGATTTTTGGCTGTGGTTTCTCTTTGTCAGTGGTGCAGGAAGGAGGTCCTGACAAGGATAGGTGTGTAGTCATTTGGATGGGACAAAAAAAACCCCAAGGATCTGTGCACACATTGCCATGCACATAAAAGATGCCTCGGCCATTCTACTTCTGTCACATGTATATTGGCTGAGTGATATTCAGACAGTTATAGTTAATTAAACAGTCAACCAGTTGAGACTGACAAATATGGCTGAAACAAGAGCCATGAAATCTATTATGAAAAACACTAAGAAATTATCTCCCTTGTTTTTTAGAAATACCTGCAGGTGATGATTTATTAATTAGTTTACATGTATTATCTATAACAGTAAGTCTATTTGACAAGGTTGGGTATATTTTGATGTTAATTATATTGAGATGTCTTCATGTAATCTCAGTAAAGCAATTTCAACAAAATATATCTCACCAATTCGAGTGAACTTACAAGAATGTAAAACCATGGATAATAAATAGTTTACATCAGAATATTAATATTAGACTTTCTTGATCTATTGCAGGAATTATTACCTGAGTTACAGGTCCATTTTAATGCTCAGAATTTTTATACATCTATGTATGCATCGTCATGGTTTCTGACATTATATACCACATCGTTTCCTCTGGCCATGGCATGTCGTATTATGGATTTATTTATATCTGAGGTAAGTTAGATTTGTTCAGTGTTCAATTTTTACTTATGCTGTTTGACTTGGTACTTTCTTTGTATTAATTCTCCCCCAAAACATAAACATCACATTTTGGTAAAGTTCTCCAACAAAGTGTTTCATAAATATTTTTGGAAAAAATGAATCAGCATCAGGGGTTGTAACCAGTAGGAAAAGAATTGTCTGATATTAACCGAATTCTTCCTGTCAGAACATTATGCCAATATAGATATAAATAGATAAACAAAACTAATTGTAATCTAGTTTTATTGAGATTGTCCACATGTAAGACAATTCTATGTAAAATGGATTTCTTGACAATACAGCTTACACGATAATTACATAGCAGGTGATCAATTTTACAAAACAAGTTCATTGGCCATTTAATCTACAACTAAAGTGTTAATGGGATAATCATCTTCTTGTATTATTCAAAGACTGTTCTGTTCGGTTCTTTTTCTTTCATTGCGGGAATCTTCCATGTAAATAAAAATGAAGTGACACCCCTTTCTAATTAATCTTGTTTGATTCCTTTGATTAGACTTAATCCTGGGTTTGATTTCAAAAATCAGGTTTTAATCCTCCAATCCACTGATGAGTTAAGTGTTATAAGAGATAATCCCATTACTGGTATTTGAAAGTGTATAGATTCTTAAAAAAAAAAGGTTAACAAAGTGGGGCTTATCGTCCACTTGATGGGTGTTTCCCTTTATTTGAAATCAAGCCTATTTAATTGATTGGTTGGATGTAATTTGTAATCAACCAATTGGTGATGATTGGAATACAATTTATAAACAAATGATATAGAGTTAATCCTAATCTTATAATCTATATATATTTGTATTTAACCAACAGGGTATGGATGCTATATTTCGTATAGCTATAGCCATACTACAGACTAGTCAAGAAGCATTATTAGCACTAGATATGGAGGGGATGTTACGTGTAAGTATATTATATATATTACATGTTTATTTGATTCTGCTGTTAAAAGGCGCCATATTCTAAAGTATTATTAATACAGGCATATTTTTGGTTATATTCTACATGTAAATTGATCTGTCACTCAGTTGTATTAAAACCCAAAATGCTAGAATTAAAGTGACATATATAAATCTACTATTATTTTTTTTTTTATATTTGGTCCCCCATAAATTAAGATATTTTAATTTTAATTCAAAGTTAAGGACATTGAAAGTTTGTATTGTTTCTGTGGCTTTCTTTTCCAATCCTATACATTGAGCTATTTATCATATAAGTCAGTGATGTTTTTTTATGCTCAAATCTTTTAATTATATGATAACCAAAGTCTTACAGTGAAATAGTATCCCTTTTTTTTTACGTTTACACATTTTTGCTTGTCGAACATGTATTTTTATTAAAATAAAGTTTCTATCAGTGATGAATTTGACTTACTGAGTGGATATTTACAGTTTTCCCTATATAATTTTAATGTACCAGTTTACGAATCACATACATATTGAATAAATACGGAATATAGAATCAGTCAGAATGACAGTATTATATATTTGTGCTCATATGTCAAAGTTAGGTGGATTCTCAAGATTTTAACTTCTGTGGCTCTTAATATTTTTTTTTTTTTATTTGTATTTCAGTATTTTCAGAAAGATCTTCGAACTAAGTTTGAACAAGATCCAGAACAGTTATTACAGATATCATATAATGTTAAATATAGCAGTAAAAAGCTTAAAAAGTAAGTAATTTTTTCTCATAACAACATATACGATACATTCATTCCAAGATTATCAGTCAAAATTCTTTGCACTACCAGTAGAGGGAAATATTCTTATAAGACTACAATATTAGATGTTCCCCAAAATTTAATGCCTTAAAATCCCAGATAAATTGTTTAAATATTTTGGTCATTTTCGAAGGAGATTTTGGAAGGTAAGAACATGGTGTTAACATAAAATTACTGACAGTTTTTGTCTCATTGATAACTCATAAAATGATAAACAGTCATAAAATAATGATAAGTCTATCGGCAATAATTTTCCAATGGAAAACTGTGGAAAGTGCAGAATCTAGCTTTTGATAACAGAATTTACAATCTTTAAAATGAATTTTCCAAAACCTACAAAATGTGATCATTTATTAATACAAAACCATGGTGCTTCCATTGGAATCCATTTTAATAGACATTGAGGTCTGGAAATAATCATCTTAACTGTTGTTGACAAAATATCAAAATATGTTGTACCTGTATTAATGATATCCTTTAAAACAGAGAAAACAAAGATAAATCTGTGATAGACACAGGCACCAGAGGATTGAGCTGGACAAAACCTGATAAACGAATCGTAAAGAATATTTACCCAACACAGTTATCATTAATTTATGTCTTTAGAAACACAATACAGTGCATTTCCTATTGAACAATATGTTTATTATGGTATTAAACAATCATTCTCATTGTTTATAGTATTAGTCGTGAAAGCTGCTCATTGTAGAAGTAAACCCTACCATACTGAGTCTCAGATTTCTTGCATGGTAGTTATCAAATAACCTATATAAACTGTTGAATGTATGGTACCTTATTATAGTCAGATGACCTGTCTGTCTTCCTATCTAATTTTCTTTTCTGTTACCTAAATGATCAAATTAACCAAGAGACCATATCTTTATTTACTGATTACTGAGCCTCTTTGAAAATGAACCTTAAAGGAACGACAACTCGTGGAATAGAGGGAAAAATGAAGTCAAAACCACACTTTAAATCATAGTACCCTTGCCAAGACACATTACTAAAATATGTTTTATTTTCAAAACTTCAAATTTAAAATTTGCATCTCGATGAAGGTTAAAAAGATAATTTAATGGACACTTGAAGTTTACATTAATTTTGATAGTTTCTAATGATAATGCCAACATGTTTGTTTGCCATAAAACCTATATTAATCCAAAATTATTATCTAGACATCTAGCTTATATTTAGAAGTGCACAATAATAAACCATTTATATAGTCTGCACAGAAATGATGGACTCTTGTGTGATATGTGGCCTGTTAGAAAATATCAGCATATCAACCAACATATTTCAATATAATTAAGTATATACTGCTATATTTTGATGACACAATGCCTCAACAAGGGACAGAGAATAGTCACGGCAATAACTTATTCATATTGCAGTATTAAATAAAACACAGCTTAGCTATTACTGTATATATGCCTATTAAAAATCTGTATTACTTTGATATTATAGCAACATGAAATATTGTGATGTAGTTTCTGGCTGCAGAACGCCCCCCCCCCCTAGTGTTCTGACAGAAAAATAATACAAATATTTTGTAGTGCATGTACTTAATTTTAAAATAGTGTCTGTGTAATTATAATCGAGTATACTTGAACTATTAGTCGCTAAAAACTTTACATTTTATAAGCAGGAGAGTCCTCTTTGATGTAGTCACAGTTATCAAGCAATCATTTTCATTCGGTTTATTTGGAGTATAAATGTGTGAGTGGGCTAACAGTGGAAGTCTAGAAATCTTAGAAATAAATAATATGAAATTATACACATGTTTTCAATTTATTCCTTTCATAAAATGAAAATATGATAACTCCATCTTTTACATGTAACTGATAATTACCTATTCTATTTGAAGTTTACAGAAATGATTTTCATGCATTTAGACTGGTGAATTTTAAAATAAAAATGATAAATTCCATGAAATTTGCAAATAACTGAGAATATATAGCAGGATTTCTGTACAGATTAGGCATACCCAGCTTCATGCATGAGACCTAAAAACCTAGTAGCATCTATAAGACAGACTCATGTTAATACATTTTGTTTACACTGTACAATGTGTCACCTACATGGTTTTACTACATAGTCAAAATATGATACTTCAAATTATGACCATTTATTTCCGTATATGACACATTTTTTTTTTAGTTTTATGGTATTTGCATGATTTATTCATGATCTCACTTTTTTTTTCTACAATCTTTAATATTATTCACTGGGCTCTTTAACTCTTAACCTTGTAACACAGTATTGTATGCATTATCATCCAGTGTAATCCTACAATAGACTCCTGGGGTGCCAGAATGCTAATCTATGACTGTGATAACTGAAGCGTGAAAAGAGACTTGATACTCAAGCCTAGATAAGATTTATTTACCCGGGAGACAAATCTACATGAATAACAGGTGAACACTGAGAGGCAGACGGACAGCTGACCCATTTATACCTTCAGTGTTAAAGAGTTTAAGGGACAGAATGAACACAAATTGACCATTGTGCAGCACATGTATGAAATTTATCAGTTGTGTTTGATAGGATATATTGAATTAAGAAATAACGGTAAATGCACTGTCGATAGTGTAACCTATAATTGTGGTTAACAAGCATGTGTTTATAAGTATGTATTACGATGTTCAATTTTACAACTTTTGATTCATGTGTGACATAACTGTGGACTAGTTCTTATGTTATTGGAGTGTCTTAAGATTTTTGGATTTTTTCTTTGCATTTGAATCTTCGAGGATTTCTTGTTTAAGAAGTTTATTATGAGTTATGCAGTTTTATTGATTTATTTAATTGCACTAATAGATAAAGGATGCTTAATTGCACCTATATGGAAATTCATATATATACATGTGTCATATTGAATATGTAGTTATTTGGATAGGTTTGCATTTACCAGTCATGTAAAATAAACTAGACAGGGTGTCCGGATTGTTATTGAATTTTTCCTTTAACTTTAACTCAAATGTTAAATAAAAAAAATGTAACTTGATCTAGAGGTAATTCGATTTGATTTATTTATAGGCAAGGCAATTAAACATTAACTGCTGATATCATTTTTCTGTTTTAAGCTCTTGAACTACAGGACCACTGTCACCACACTGACTACTTTTTGTCGCATTAATAAAATTAATAATATTGATAAATTTTTAATTGATTGTGATTTAATGATTTTGTTGTTATGTTTGTGACACATACAGTACAGTCTGACATCACTACCTTTATCACTGAACAGATTTTTTGTTTATTATTTTCAGTAAAGTAGATTTAGTGAAAACTAAACAATTGTTAATTTAAAGATATAGGTCAATACATGTCTTGATTATTATGTATTGTAGTGCAGTAAAAAGGTGTGGTTGTGATTGAATATGTCAAATTTTGATCTGAAATTGACAGATGTGTATATGTAAGGTTAAATATAGATATTGTATACACATGATGATAAACATCTTGTAATATAATATACTAGTAACTACTTGATACCTACATACATACTGTATTCATTGTTAGTTTATTTTTCACTTCATAATTCATATGTATATGTTACTAAAGGAAGGTGAATCCAGGGCACTATTAGGGGAAATTCGGTCCAAAGTACCCAGAGTTTTTCAAAACAATGTGTGAAGTATTCAAGATGACAGTTTCTTGAAGTTTAGTCAAACTTTTGTTCTCTTGGTAGGGATATATGTCATGCATGGGGCATTGTATACATATATGTTTTCTAGAACACAAAATTTAGACAGCTAATTTTTATTTATTGTACGTTTGTATATAAAAATTAAAAGCAGTCAGGTATTAATTGACAAACAATCATTCATCCCATTTCTTCCCAAAGAAAAGTTTGTAAAGCTGTTTTTTTTTGGGGGGGGGGGGGATGGCGGAATGGTTAGTGTGTGCACTGTATCATAAGGTCAGTCATTGACTCAACTGGCATGGTTTCGATTCTGCGGTTATACTTGACAAGGAGTAGGGTCACCCGTCCAACCTCATTGGGTTTCTCCAGTTTCCCCCCACTGCTCAAGACCCCTACGTGCAAATGAATGATTGAATTAAAATTGAACCATATGTAAGTCCCAAAAAGATCAGGTTTGTGTTGAGTGGATGTTAAACCCATTTCTCTCTCTGTGTCTTGTAATGCTGTTTGACAAGATATATACCTATTTTATGTCCATTACTTATATTGGTATTTATATACATTGTCTACATAGAGAACATTGATAGTATATAGATAAAACATGAAACACTCTCACTGATTGATTAGAATCTGACATTCTTCTAATGATATATTTAGTGATAACATTCACCCTTCAAATTATCTGATATGCTCTAACATGTATAGAACAATACATATTATCATGTTTACACATGTATTGACTAGAGATGGGGGGGGATTTATTATTTTATTGTTTAATCATACAATTTAAAAGCATTTAAAACATAATTTAAAATACAGTAATGCTTATGGATGACTCAAATTGAGATTTGAACAATTATTTCCTGTTTGATCTTCTTTATGAATGAAAGCAGTAGCTTGAAATTTGGACTAAACAGACTACTTTAAAAAAAACATTGAAATTTGTCGAAAAAATCAGTAAAGATTTGTTAATTAATGAGCGTAACCGTTGATGAGTGTAACCGTTAAGTAATTTCGATGTTCTGTACCCTTGGCCTAACAGATCTAGATTTTATACTTGGAATTGGTGTAAACTGTATATTACATGATTACAGGTAGACACTATGTGATTCATATTGACCTTTTATTTTACACCACACCTGGTGGGCTAATGATTGCTCCAGTCATATCTTATATCACTATTATTAGTCACATTACAAGAAAATTTGTAACTTTTACCATCATTTTCTGTTGATTTGATACAACTTCCAAGAAAAGAACAAAAAGTGATTAGACCCGTCCGTACATGCTGGAATAAAATATCATAAATGTAGAATTTTTTTTGGATGGCTACAAGAATTGAAGGTCAAAGATAGATACTAATGTTGCACAAGACAATGCATTCCTTTTGTGTGTCTAAGAGGTCAAAATAAGAATAGGGTGTAAAAATTCCCTGTCTATATTAGCGCACCTGGTTTTGAGAAAATAGGACTTTGACTTTAAATCCCATTTCAATCCATTACCTCCCACATTTGCATTTTATTATTGGAATCAAAATGTACCAAAATGCCCTGGTTAGCGCCAAGTGGATTTTTATCCTTTTTGGCCGAAACATAATTTTTCTCATTTCAATCTTGTGCTCTACTCTTACTCTTAGTGAATATGAAAATCCAGTAATATTTATAGTCTATATTTATTAGAAATACTAGCTTTATTGTCCAGGCAGGCCAATGTAACTTTACTGAAGTGGAAAATTTGTCAGATGGTCATTTCAAATAACTGGAATAAGAGCACTGAGGTGTTGAGTATCTATTCTGGTTTTATAGTATTTATGTTTACACAAATCATACATGTGTAAAAGCTATCAGTTCAAATACTCTTTCTACGTCTTTCTTTCATGTTGAATTCTATGTTTTCATCTATTGAGATTTTATTTAGTAAACTATATAGTGTATGATAACAGAAAGTATATAGCCACCATGTGTTTAAAATGTCACTTCAAGTCTTCACGGATGTACACAATATACACCATGATGTACTGAAACTACACATGTTCTTAATCAACAGTCGACATGTTAAAGTGAAAGAATGGGGTAATATCAGTATTTTGATAAGCACTCCAGGTACAAACTAACATCTATTTGATATACACTAGGTGTTCTTTTAGTACAATATACCACATGGTTCCAGTCGTATATTTTATACTCTTTACGTTATACATACAGAACAGTTGTGTATTGTTTCTTTTTTTTATTTATCAAATGATTGAACCTCGGATTACATTGGAGGCAGTGTTTTTCTCTTCTCGTTTTTATGGATGTTACGAAAATTAGGTATTGGATTTTTTTGGTCTCTTTATAATGGAAGTTTATAGTTTTTATTCTTTTGAAGATACTGGATTTAGTGGGGAGAAAAGAGAATAATAAAATATTAGTAAGTAAAAAGTTTTAGTGGGTAGAAAAGTGAAAAATAAAATATTAGTAAATTCAAAGTTGTGTAGTGGTCTCCTATAAAGAATAAGCCATTTTACTTTGATTGTACAAGAACAGTACATGTACATTAATGTTCCCAAAGAAAACAGTTTATTTTTAAGCCAGTTCTAAGATATTAAATGACAAATTAAACAGCTATGTGTGATAGTCACAAATGTATGAAGTATAGGGTGCTTCTAGAATAGTAATCATATTCTGCCTTGTGGACAATACCTGTCATGTATAGCTAATTAAAAGCACAAGTTTGGACTTTGATGTCAATGACTACTAGATTGTTTCTGATAAAAATAAAATAGAACTAGACCTGCATGCAGGAATGACGGGTTTCACTGGTGCCACGTTACCCTTTAACATGTCACTTCTGGTGCCACGTTACCCTTGAGCATATGTCACTTCCGGTACCAATGAAACCATTAAACAGGTTTCCCCATAAGCATTGCACACATCAAATAAATTGGACGCAGAATCAACCAAATCTAGCAAATATCAATTCATTTTATACCTTTGTTACTTGTAAGCGATCCTGACAAAATTACATTACTTCCGGTGATAATGAAAATGTTCAATTAGTTTTATGAAATCCGAAATGGCATATGACATCATATAGTGAAAATTTTATGTAAGTAGAATAATAATTGCCACTTTTATAGACCAAAAACCTTGAAAAGTGACTTGTAGACAATCGACTATTTCTCTGCAACCGCACAAGTTAGAAACCATTTTGTGGTGTCTGTATGATCGTATGGGTTCAATCTATTTGTTGAATGGAATCAAATATCATAATTTTGAAAACATTACAAATCAGACTCATTTGAATAAAATATCTGTTTTGCAGGCTAAAAATTCAGTTTTTGACAAAATGGCATCACTTCCGGTGATACTAAAAAAGTTAAATTAGTTCTATGAAATCGTAAATGGCATAAGACATCATATGGTGAAAATTTTATGAAAATCAAATAATAACTGATTCTTTTAGAGCCAAAATAAAGTAAAAAGTGACTTGTGGAAAATCGTCCATTTCTCTGCAACCGTACAAGTTAGAAACCTTTTTGTGGTATCTATATGATCGTATGGGTTCATTCTATTTGTTGATGGGAACCAAATTTCATAATTCTAAAAATATTACAAATAATACTCATTTGAATAAAAAATGTATTTTTAAGGCTAAAAATTCAGTTATTGCCTAAATGACGTCACTTCCGGTAACAGTAAAAGTGTTAAAATGGTTTGGAATAGTCGCCTTTGGCAATAGGCAACAGAGAGTGAAAGAAAATTGAAAATCGAATAATAATTGATTCTTTTACAGCCAAAATAACGTGAAAAGTGACTCATGCAAAATTGCCCATTTCTCGGCAACTGCTTATATTACAAACTAAATTTCACATACATTCTCTTTGTATGGATTATTGGTACAAGTTTATGAAAGTATCGAAGAAATATTTTAATATATGAAGACACTGGATGGGTTGTAAATAGCTTGTTTTTACCCCTTTTTTTGCCTTTTAACCGAAATGGCCCGAAAACAAAATCGAAATTAAAAAAACTGAGTCCGAGATTTTGTGCACCTTAACAGGGCGCATCTTTTGAGTAAGATCAGATTAGTAGAAAATAGTATTTGCTTTCAAAAATTGGTACCGAACTGCCAATATTGTAGTTTTTGCTGAATTTACGCCACTTCCGTTGCCTACAGGAAACTTTACCGGTAACAAAAAAAATGGCATTTTGAACCACGGAATATATGAACATGGTTTTATACAAATCGAACAATAAATAATTAATGTAGGACTGAAAAACTGAATTAGCCAATGGCGGCCAAGGAAAATTACGGAAACAAAAAATGTTGACATTTTTGTTCAAATCAGATAACTCTTTAACCTTGGTTAAAATGTCATATAAAAATATTAATAAATAAAAAAGTTTTTTGTAAAAATTTAAATTTTCAAAATTTGGCGCCTAATATCTTCCAAGATTCGTCGAAAATCAAAAATCAAAAGTAACATAGCTATGTCCCCTGTTTCTGGCTATGTCAAAATGCATCATATGCTAAAATCCAATGATTATTGTTAATATTACGGCAATATTTCAAAAAACGACATTTTCGGTGATTTCGGACATTTCGCAATGTCGCAGAATGCCGTGAATAGCTTTAATCTCTAAGTCACACCCACTTTCCCAGTAAAACTGAAGACATTGTATCGATCCGACAAGAAGTTGCTGAGATATAAGCAAATTGGAAAAAAAAAAATAATAATAATAAGAAGAATAATAATAAGAATAATTTTAACAAAAACAATAGTGTTTCACACAAGCTACGCAGTGTGAAACCCTAATTATGACAATACATCACAGAAGGTGACATATGTAGGTATATTGAAATGTTTTCACAGGTTTTAAATAAGGATATTAATTGAAATCATGACTTGCGGTGTTCATGTAAAATATAAACCTGCATTCCTTATAAATCAATGAAAAATGTGGTTTACACTCCATTGTATTTACACATTCCTCAGGTCTCTGATTTTGTAATAAAATATATCTTTACAACAGCTGGGTTTGAAATGTCATTGGTGTTACGTGTATGTTGAAAGAACAGCCCTGCTGTTGTTGTTGACTCTCTCTCTCTGGGCATTAATGGGAAAAGCCCTGGACAATGTTTGTAATTTGTTTGGTTGCTGTAAAAATAATCAAATGACGAATGGAACAGTTAATTTAAATTTGCTTAACATTCGATTAAGAGGAATTCTTGAGAAAATTATTATTTGATCGTATGTTATTGTTATTGATCCTAAAGAAAGTTTTCTTGTTGATAGTGTTTATTTCTTCGTTAAGCCTAGTTACAAGGCTTTATATGTTGTATTTCCAGCCATCAAGTTTCTTTCACTTGATGCCATTAGCACCTGCTACATGTAAATATTGAGTTCCCCTGTTACCTGCAAAAATAGAGAAAAGTAGCCGAGAAGATTCAGGCTGTTGCAACAGGGACAGTAGTTTCAGAGGTTTTATGTTGTCAAGGTGCTAAAGAGTTAACAATATTGCTGCTGATGAGTTACAATTGTTGCAACATGTATTAGCAGATTGTATTCAGATCTGCTGTCGCCCCTTTCATCTGTCAAGTAGTACTAGTAGCCATAGATAGAGTATGCTGAATAACATCAGCTAAAGGTCTAGGACTCAGATGATCTTTTATTATTCATCCCATGGGTCCAACATGTACCTGAATATGATGTATTGTTTATATTCACTATGACTATATACATATGGTTCCAATGTACACATTTATGAAGAGAATAGGCCTCCAGGTACAGGGTATAATCCCTCTTCTGATCAAAAGTCTTACATCTAAAGTTAGAAATATGAGACCACAAGGTCTCTTTTGACTAGTAGAGCATTTAGAAGGCATTTTGGTGCACTGAAAAACTATTCACTGAATACTGCATATACATGTAGTTAATTTGATGATGTACCTGTTAATTTGAAACTTGCTGCATTAGTTGGGTCTATTTCTGTTACAATTTAATTTTTAGATATATCAGTCTTGCAAATTATCTTGATTATTGAATTATTGCAAAGTGCAATTAGAAAAGAGATGTATACTTTATTTGTTTTGTGTTTGTTTTCACTTGTCAGGGGGGGTGCATTGGTATGCAGGATATTCGGAAGGGATAAAATACTAAGGTCCTGTGTACAAAGTGCTACTGTGCCTAAAAGTTGTCTTTTGAACATGTAATTGTAATCTAAATATTGATTTGACATTTAACTGTATGTTATTTCATCCTATAACGTGTTGCATACAAAGGAACTTAACATTTGTTACCTATCGTTTGTTTAGTCATTGGATGAGAAGTGGTATAAGCATATGCTGTCTTGTTCACTAAACCCATCGTCTCTTGACTAGATAGACCAGAGTTGTGGATATTTACCTTTAGAAACCAGTTCTCCTTGGCAGAAAATGCATTTGCAACTCTTCAGTTTTATGTCATTTTGACTTCAACTTTGGAAAAAAAAAAGAGTAAGACCTTTATTTCATATTTTTTGTTCAATGAGTTAAATATTACAGTTTGATGGTCAGCAAGTTTACAATGTTAATGTTGCATGCATGAGTTAATTCAGGCCTTAAAGCTATATAGATAGAGTTACATTGGATCATATTGTTACAGTTTAGTATGTATTGTCTACATTCAATGACATTTTTTTAGGACAGTTATATCTGTGGTATCATCAAGTATCCTCTTGACATATGCCATGAGTATATCAACATTTTTATACATCAATCATAAATAAAACATCTTTATGGTAGCTTTGACAATGTAAGTAATTCCTTTCACAGAAAATGAATAGACTTTATAATTGACATATTATAAACTTTTTTTGACTCCTGTTTTTTTTGTTTTTTTTAAAAAACATCTGAAATGTTTATTGTGAAATTAGAGAATATGATTTTGGTGAATTCATTTGCTTCCTCTCCGCCTCCCCCCTTCCAAAATAAAAAAATTGTGGGATCTTATTTTTAATCTCTTTTACTGAGAAATAATACCAAAAACTAAAGGATTTCTAACAACTGTTTTTGCAAATTGTTCAGGATATTTTCTCGCCTTCCCAAATCCCAAAGCTTGATAACATATTAGAATACTTTGAAACTTGGGGGTGGGAGGGGGTGGATGGCCAAATGGTTCGCACATGCGCACTGTAAGGTCTGTCATGGAGTCAACTGGGTAGGGGTGACTATTGTTGGTAATTTTCACTATTGCGATAGTATTGCTATTGGGTAAACAGCTATTGCAATACTATTACTATTGGGGATTAAATATTGCGATACTATTGCACTATTGCGATAGTTTGATCTGTTTATTTGTTTAGGTTTAAAACACACTGTCATGTATACATTTATTATAACATTTAATCAAACTAAAAATTTTGAAACACTAGAAAGTTCCAGGTAATGTTAGATAATATAATACAAGTAGACTCCCAATAATATAACGAATGCGCATACAACGGACACTCGCTTATACGGACACAAAAGTTTGGTCCTGATTTTTGTAATAAAAATTTCTTGTTTTCAAATTTATTTTATAACGGACACTCGGTGTAAGAGTCCATTTTTATTACGGACATGTAAGAGTCCATTATTATTACGGACTCTCGAATAAGCAGAACAAAATAATAATGTTACTGATTATATTATCGGTGACCGGAATACTTTTCCCAGAAAATAACCATACTGATTACAAAATTCTTGAATCGGGTAATCGCCTCGGCAAAAATCGTATCGGTTGGGCTGTGTAAGACATTCCCGCATTCTGACTTACCCCTACTGCTTTACCTGCTAATTAAAAATCCAGTACTTGCAATAGATTACAATTCACTAGTTGATCAACATATCCCGCCCGTAAATCAGTACGTAATATTTTAACACGGATATCGGTAGTCATATCGACAAAAAAACCCGACAGAATTAAGCGACACAAGACGGTACAGATAAAAACAACATGTGTCTTCTAAAGGTGCGGCAAAAGGGGAGGGGGCGAATAGAAGAGCCTCCTAGCTGGTATCTCTGGTACACGGTAACGTCGCATTCTGATTGTGAATTAAATAATAAAGTCAATTGTTTTTTTTTTCTTTATATTATATAGAATTGTATATTATTAATAATACATTGGCAGTTTAGTAACTTGTAAAAAAGGCATAGCCAACTTTTCTGTCATATGCGGCATGCTTTCAGCGTGTCTGTTATTGGCGTACGTGACCATTTTCAGCTTTTTCGCGCCAAAATCAACCATTTTACACATTTCTTAGTAAGCCATGCCTAATATGGTAGACGAAGATTTCCATGTGACATTGAGATCGTGTAACGCTATTCTAGTGATAACGGAGCTTTTTGTTATAAATACAGAGTAATTATTCGACAAATACGAGTGAATTTGGGCTATGTTACTTTCGCTATTACAAACTATCGAAACTATCGATAGTTGGCTTGACTATCGCAATTTTTATCGATAGTTTCTTTTTACTATCGATACATACTATCGACATTCAAACTATCGCGATGCATCGATTGTTCGATGTATCGTTACACCCCTACAACTGGGGGTGGTTTCGATTCCCTGGTTGTATGTGACGTGGAGTAGGGTCACCTGTCCACCCTCATGGGGTTTTTCCAGGTCCTTTGGTTTCCTCCCACGGTTAAAGACCCCTAGGCGCAAGTGTAAATTTGAAATAAAATTGAACCATATGTTAGTCCTGAAATTATCTTTTTTGTGTCGAGTGGACATTATAGCCCATTTCTCTCTCTCTCTTCGAAATATTTTCCATAACTATATGTTATAGTTAATTCCAGTCACTAAATGCTACTAAAAGATCATTCACAAAACTCCTGGTTAGTGAGATAGGAATAGGATATATATTTTTTATGCTTACTTAATAATTAGGAACCACCTTATCCTTATTTTACCGGTTTTGGGACAAAAATAAGTTTATATTTAATGAAATCTACTTGTATTGGGTTTCTTCTTACAAATCTTAGAGATAAGGCCAACGAAATTCCAATAAGTACTACCTATTTGTATATATTAATACTGAAGGTATCAAGAGACTAGGGTTGTTTTGACAAGTTAGTAATACAAAACTTACATAGAGCTACCTACCGATAATTAAAAATAAATATGTCTGGCCTAAATATTTGGATGTCAGTACTATTTGCTTTTCTTCTTATTATTATACTAAACATAGTGAACTGCCAATAAAATGTCCCTGGTTGAAATATGCACTGAAACTGAATGGTAATTATGGAATCTTTCTTTAGTCTGTGCCCTGCATAGTGGGTGGTTGGGAGTGGGGTGGGGAGCTATTCAACATTTACAGTATTGGGAGTTTGCAAGGGATTAGAAATAAATCAAATAAATTAAATAATACCCATTGAAAAGTAGCAAAACAGACTTGGTAGAATTGGAAATCGTTTAATGATATATATAGTGTTTCGAGTTGAGGTACCTTTTTTTTGCTGAGGGAGTGTTGCCGTCCCTCTTCTCTTATCAATAAATCAATTGATGATCATCAGGGAAACCATGGAAGTGTATTTAAGTAGGTATTTTATAATTGTCTTTTGAGATATTTTGTTCTTTGGTCATTACAAATGGTGCTCGAAACCATTATTTGCATTGTGTCTTAAATTTTACTGATATAATATATTGATTAGATCAATAATGATTGAAATGGACAAATTTTGAATTCTAATTCGGGTGTTTAATTTTGGATAATAATGAGTTAAGGTTTAGCCCCTTTTAGGTGTAGGTATGGTATATCTGTATGTAATTAGTGTGGTACTTTATAGTAGTATATTGATAGTACAGGTGTATCTCATCTTAACATTAATGTAAATATAGTACAAGATGACACACTACAGTATGTCAAGTACTAGCTGTATCTACACTTCATATACTTCACCAAAATAAACCCACTCTGTAAATTAGGATATTTCTATGAATAAATAGAAGTATGTACTTGTTGTTATTGTACATGTTTATTGTCATTTAAATATAAACACAGAACATGGTAAAGACAAAACACTTCAGTATCTTGAGAAAGAAGGAATTAAAATTTTTGTTTGATTATTGAATATGTAATGGTATAGGTTATTTGTGTTTTATTTAAAAGTTTTGTACTGTCTGTTTTTCCTCAGTGCTTGAAATAATCATTAGACAGGAAATTGATCTATCTGAAAAGCTCACCTTAGCATGTGTTTTTTCATTGTACGAGGGGTGGCTGAAAAGTTTGTGTGGTCAATTGTCAATCAGCCATCACCATGTTATGCATCCGAGTACGTTTTCTTGTATGTTTGCTGTTGATGGCCTTCCAGGACGTGGTCATGGTCAAGGCTCTCTCTGCCATGTTTAAATTCCTCAGCCCATTTTCTCAGTTTACCTGTAAACTTGCATTTGGAGGATGAGGTTACCGTATAAAATAAATTACTCTAGAACAAAAGTGGTTTTTGACAAGATGTCACACCTTTTTTTCATTCACATTATAGACTAGTTATATACAGATGTTACAAATGTAACTGTATTGGAGAGATTAGAATGTATAATGTAACTGGAATGTATAGATTATAGGTAACATATAGTAATATACAGCTTGTATATATTACATATTGATCAAAAAACTCTCCAGTTGTTTTTAAAGTCACCATATAATTTTTTTATTAAATCTTGAATGTTTTTTTTGTCTAAAAATAAAAGTTATTGAATTCTCATTGGTCATGGTATGCCACGTACAGGCTACAGCATGTTCGTATTTTATTTTGTAAACACAGGTGCTGCCATCATTGGAGGTATATTTCCTCCCCAATTTGATCAAGTCAGATACACATTATTATTACTTTTTGAATTGGACAATGACAAATATTCTAAGATCCAATAAGTATTTAATTTATTCAGGAGATTTAAGGACTTGATGGTTGAAATATAGAATATATTACATTATTTTTTATTGGGTCTCTGTATATAATAACTTGTTATAATGATTAAGCTTACCATTCAATTTCTAGATATATGGAAAAAATAATGTTACAAAAAGGAGTGATATTCATGAGAATTTAGATCAATTTGTAATATTTTGATATGATTGGAAAAGACAGATTTTGCAATCTTGTGTGTGTACAGATTGAATGAAGTTGTTAATATTGTAGATTTTCTGAAGTTTGGTATTAGTTTAATATTGATTTTATGTGGAGGTTGGAGTTGTCAATTATTTTTAAAGGGTATTTGCTGAGATTCTTGTCAAATATAGAATTTAAAAAAAAAATGTTTGGATCTAATAATTTTGTTTTTCAACACAGGAATTTGATGACGGCAAATCATCAACAGTATCTCGTGCAATAATCAACCGTAATTGTTCAGTTGAAACTCACTAGTGACATTATTAACTGTAAATATAAAGTGTGATTAACTTTGAATTCAAAGAAAGGAATTTTCATTAGTTATTGACATAACCAAAGACTCAAATGATTGGAATACATTTTAAATCATAAAGAGTGTGGGTGGCAGAAGTGAGAAGAAGAAATGGAATTATCTGCCCTTGGATTATCTAATGGATTTCGTTGAATATGATGAGTAAGAATTAATGATTTTTATTTATTTATATTTATTGACATAATTTGAAATACAATAATAACATAAATGTTTTTCAACTGTATTCAAAAAATAAAAGTGTACCAAATTTCATTAAAATCTTAACATGACAATAGAGGTGAGAGCTTTATGAATCTAGCATTTATTTATTATGAAAGTATACTTTTACTAGAGAAACAATACATGGGGTAAATGATGGACTACCACCCAATTTATAAAACATCAAATGATAGACTTGGTTGTCAGAGTTCATACATTAAAGAGATGATGTTACAATTTATGGTATATAAATTCAGGAACAAGTTTAACGTGTTGGTACATATGTAAACTTGTTCACGGGCAAATTGCTAATAATTATTTCAAGAATGTCATCTTTGATTTTTTATTTTTAAGATGTCAGCCAGATTGTTGAAATTTTTCATATGATGCAGGATGAATGGCTTAACACTAACTACATATATATAATTGCTGTATCTGGGCCAATTATTCATAACTCATTGTAATACTTGCACACATGATTTGTACTTAATGAATGAAGTAGGTGTATGGGTTATACATGGTTACCTGATATTTTGAACTTTTGAATAAAAATACAGAAAAAAGACTACTCTGTACCCAGCAAACTTTCACCATCTGAATATGTGCCTCAGAATATCTGGGATATGTTTGTTATATTTCAGGTTTACAGTATTATATTAATAATTTGGATTTAGTTTATTGAATTAATGATGAACATTTTTCTTTTTTCACTTTTTAAGTCTGTATGTTCGCTTATTTATTAAAGATGCATTATTGGAGATTAAGATAAGATAAGATAAGATTTTATTGTATCATAACACCCATTTCAGGCCGCATACAATTCATATACATGACACAACCACGGTGACAAGGAACATAAAATAAATAGCAATATACACATATATTTATAAGAAAATGAAAGATAGGTTGCCAGGCAAAGAAATATATGCCCACAGCAGCTAGATCGTCCGGGCAATCAACAAAAGTTGTCGCATATTTTTACTTTTTTCGGTAATAAAACATTTATAATACACTAAGATCTGATTAAGAATAAGGCTTCTTTGTCTCATGACCTCAAACACTGTGTATAAATTTAAAGACAATCGGATATTACCTCTGGCCTCTAGAGCGTTCACAAGATTTTTTGATGTGATCTGACAGTTCCCGCTATAATTGTTAAACATAGATAACATAAAGAGAATATCTTAGAATTTAAGTTAAATTGCTGCAGTCTGAACCTAGATATTAGCGATTGTATTTTAAGCCTGGTCTCAATCGTCATTATTTAAGTCGGTACAATAAAAATCATCCATCACAAAATGTCTTCTAATCCAGTAAATATCGCAGACTGGCATTGACATTTGAGAGTTGATTATGGTTTGGATAACTTAATTAATGTCTAATTAATAATTTATATAGCATTTCAGGGCCAAAGAAAGATCTGCAATAGGCAGATTTAGCTCTTGCATAATGTATGTTAAAGCAATCGATTCTAAGAATACATTTAATAACCCTTGAAATATGTGAAGAATAGTCTAAACAACCAATTCTATAACACTAAAATAATTATCAAGTAAATGTTATAATGAACCTTTAAACTATTAACAGTATGTTAGTTCAGGATGGAGGGCTATTTGTTTAAAGGGTTGTCACGATATTTAAATGACCTTTGGCCTGTCCAAATCTTCTTTGTAGTTCTTTATTATGGTTGATCCTTTAATTAGGGTTAGGTATTCACCAACGCATACCTGGTGACAGTAAAAGACATGACTATTAGAGAAGACAGGATGCTATCAAATTTCACATCCATAAAAATAAAAATACTTGAGAATATTTAATGTCAAGAGAAGATGTTTACATGTGATTTTATAAATCATGTTATCTGTGATACTAAATAAGGGCTATATGGAGGTAGTTGTACTACTAGAGTAGGCCATTGAGCAATAAAAAGGACTATTAAATTATAAAAAGACAGCTATGATCTTGAGCCTATTTTTTAAAGATGCATTATGTAAGATTTTGATTAAGACCTGACAGTTCTTGCTATAATAGTTCAAAAATAAATAATAAAGAATTGATCTATTGAAAAATTCATTTAGTTTACTTTTTTCTAAAAGAAGTTATGACTATTTGAAGATGTAGCATGGATTGTCTATTATCATAGCAACATTACTGACCAAATGAGACTGTACATCTTGATTACCTATTTTATAGTTAAACTTTTCATGTTAATAAATATCTGAATAATACTAGTTTATATAACATTTAAAGCCAAAATAAAGTCCTGCAATTTGCAGATTAAGCCTTTACATAATGCATCTTTAAAGATTATTATTTGTAGTCCTCCCCATTCCTCAAATTCAACATCGGCATGTCTTTTTGGTAAAATTGAGATATTAAAGTCTCTTTTCATATTAATTCAACAAATCCTTTTTCTAGATATTTTAATCGTAATGATGTACGTGTTGCAGTCATTGCAAATGTCAAGTCTGAGCCGAAAAACAAGGTTTTAAAAAGTAGTAAGAATAGAATGCATATGCTTGTATTGAAATTAATTGATAAAACAAGAAGATTGTTAACATTTTTCAACCCTTTTAAACTCGATGAAGAAATAGATTGCATTAAACACAATTTCCACACGGCTTTATACCAAGACTGTACTGAAATATGTCATTATTCTTCCTTTGAATACTATTTTTCTGGATGAATTAATCAATTATTATCTTGAAAGAGCTACTGAGTACATAGATCTAAAATCATCCAGCCATCCATTCCATGTATTATTTATATTTAAAAAGATTCAATAGTCAATGTTTTTGGTATTAATTAAGAATAATACATTGTCTTTGAATAACATTTCTGTGTGTAAATGTAGGGTGAGAAAATGTTAAATGTGTAACAACTGATCACACAACAAATTATTAAGTATTCACTGATTTAAATCATTGCTGGGGTCTGAGGCAATTAATTTGATTATATACAGAGGAGCAATTTAAAAATGATTTATTAAAAAGAGACCTTTTGGAACACATTAATATCGATAGCCATATTTGACTGGTTTTATTCCAAAACTTATGATCTGTTGAGATGGGGCCTGCACCGCTTTAACGGGTTGAAATCCGTTGATGGATATGCACATCTGATAATTCGTAAATTAAACATACATTATGGAAGAGCAAAAACTGACTTTTGTCGGTCTTCCTTTGAGCCTCAGATGTCATAGAAATTATAAATTAGATCTTTATTTAAACAACAAGCCCAAAATGAACTCTGTAGACCCACGGATGGCTTGGATTGGGCTCGGATTAAAACCGGATTTCGTCGACTGATTTAATCACTATGGCGTCGTGGGTGGGGTTTCTCCGTGACGTTGACGTCATCATACTTCTGGAAATTATTCATAAAAGACAGTGATGACCGAGGCTATACACAAGCTTCACTAGATACCGTTTAAACATTACTTGATGATCAAGACTATGTAGGTGGAGTTAACGCCTGTCAATCAACAATCGGCCATAGTGGGAAAAGGGTGTCGATGAATTTAACTACCATTTCTAGTAAAAAATTATAGTGATAACAACTTTGTTCAGGATAAAGTTATTTGACTGAAATTTTCAATATATTCTTGTTTCAACATCTATTTTTGAACTTTTATAGCAAGAATGGCTAACTCCTTGTCAAAATCTCCCATAATGTATCTTTAATAGTTTTGTCACAGATTGATAATAGGTGAACAAAAATGTTACTTGCACTGACTTCTTAATTAAGAATAAATATACTTCTAAATTCTACTACCGGAATTGTTCTCGTACCTATCAGTTTCCAACTATATTCTCTATATTCAAGTCTGATTGGTTTAATACAATGCCAAGAGTAAGCATGCACTGATTGTGCACCACATACTTTGATATAAATACAGCTGAATAGAATGTTAGTGTGGGCCTTGAATCATGGAATGGATGTTTACTTGATTGTTTTACTGATGTATTATTATTATATATTTCCAGGTTAGAAAAAGAATACACAGCTTTGAAAAGTAAAGAAAATGAAGAACAGATAGAACTCAGGGTAAGTATATTTTATTTATCCATTTACCTTGCACAACTTTACTTTAGATATATCAAGATCATATATTAGTCAAATAGATGATGGCAAGTTGTTACTGGGGGAATTTTTCCATAATTAAAGTATGCTATTCAACATAATTTCTCAATATACCACTTTGAAATGTGTGAAACTTCCAACCAATAGAAACAGGCAACACAAACCAATTACAAAAGGCTTGCAATCTTGTCGTATATTGCCGTTATCCTTGTCTGAGAGACATCCCCCATCTCATTTCACACACAACAATTGAATTGAAATTAACTATATGTTAGTCTCAAATTAACAGAAGAATTGCATTGAGAAGTTAAACCATTCCATTGGTCAGAGTTATCTGACATTCCCCTTTCACCCCTACCCCCTTTTGAAAATAGTGGATCTAGTGTGGAGCTAAATCTGAAACACTATATACATAAACTTTAAAATTATCAACAGTTACAGATTTACTGGACCATTAAACATGAAAGACTGCATACTGGGCTATTTAGTATTTATAAAGGCTGTCTTCTATACTGTGGGTAAATCTTAATTGAATACTGATCAGTAATAACTCAAAAGACAGTTTATCACATGTACATTTAATTTCAATTTTGGAATTGAAAGGAGATATTAACTTGTATTTCTTTTGTTGTTGTAGAGATTAAGAACAGAAAATAATCTTTTGAGACAGCGAATTGATAATTTAGAAAAAGAATCGGCATCATTGGCGGACCGTTTGATACAGGATCAAGTTAACAGAGCTCAGGAGGCAGAAGAAACATATGCCCTAAAAAACGAACTAGCCATGACCAAACAAAAATTGGCCGATGTACTTAAAAAATATGAAGAAGCTGATGTTCTTATTTGTGAAGTTAAAGAAAGGGTAAGTAACTCTTGATTCATTGTTGGTACATGACTGAACTTTCTAGAATTCTCTTAATCCCACAGACAATGAACAATTTAGGATGCTTTCTTTTGTTGGAGGAAGAGCAATTGCTTACACAAATTAACACAGATCCAATTCCAGGTGATATCTAACTCACTCAGCCAAACACGACATATTTTCACTTGAGCAATATTCATTGTAAATTATGCCCAAGAGAGCTTCAAAATACAGAATGGGCTATAAAACAATAGCAAAACGTATGTGATATTTTTGTGAAATTTTAGCTACAGCCTAAGTTATGGGGAGGTTTTCTGAATCACTTGATAATTTGTTAACATGAAGTCACTTTATTACCTCATTATAAAATGAAGAAGCCTATTGATTTTCAATGATATGTGATAATTTTTTTATTTAGACATGCTGTTATGAGAATGCTGTAAATTTATCAGATGATGCTGCTACAACTTTAATACAACAATTACAAGAAGAACTAATTGCTGTCAGATTACGTGAATCTGAGACTAATATTCTAATCAAAGAATTACGTGTTAAAATCAGTGATCTTGAAGATGTAAGTATTAATAAAGAATCTCTGTCACATATTGAATCAGATTAAAGAGAGGCCCATCAAAAGAATTACAAAGATCTTCTGGCTTGTTTGTTAAAAATATCTTTTGGCTTGTTTGTTACAAAGATCTTCTGACTTGTTTATATCTTTTTGTTTATCTCTTTTTAAATACGTAATTCAAGATTTAGAGATTCCCAATATTTAGTTTGCAAAGAATTAAAAATTCTATAAATGAAGATCAGCAGATTTAATAGATACTTGCTTTTGTTAGAAGAATGTTTATTAAAGCTGAGATCAGATTAATTAATGTTAATTGTTTAATTTCCCACTTATTGACCATGCAAACAAATTTACTTGTAGTGGTTAATGCTATCAGTAGCCGAAACCTGGCTGTCTGCACACAAATTTTAGGGAAAATTGTTAGCAATGTAAACTTGATAAATGAATATGCCAAGTGGTATCATGTATTCTAAAAACAATAGGTATACTCTGCCTTGAACACAACACCCATCATTATTTTAATAGTTGGATTAACAGTAAGTAAAGGGAAATAATGGTAGCATTCTCGAATATTTTTGCAGACAAATCTGATGTTACAGCGTGCACCTAGTAATGACGTCCAGCAATTACAAGAAGAATTGATAGCTGTTAAACTACGCGAAGCTGAGGCTAATCTTTCACTTAAAGAATTACGGCAAAGAGTTAATGAACTAGAATCATACTGGGAGGTATATTATAAAATAATTGTATTTATATTATTGAAGGTTTATAGTCACAAGGTTTACCAAGTTACACCCTGATTTATTGCATTTTATTGTAATGGGCAAGTTCATAAAGTAGTTGTGCGATATGCTGAACAATCAGACAATAGCTACTGAGTGATGCAATTTAGTTCAGAAGTCTTTTGACAGAGTCACATGACAGTTTTGATCCAAGGGTTGTCAGTGACCTGCCTGGTCATGAGAATTTTCTCCTGGCACTCCCATTTTCATGCCACTGCTATATGAACCCTTTCTCTTCAAAGTCTTATTAATGTAAGAATTGAATGGGGTGGGGCAGTAACTCACTCCATAATCTTTGTTATAGATAAACAAATGCATTTATTTAATTTACTTTGTAGTCACATATGGAGAGGATGCAGGCTTTATCATCACCAAAAGAGAAATCTAGTAAACAAGAAATACGCCAGATACAAGAAGAAACAATGACGGTTAAATTACGTGAAGCTCAAACATTAGTTAGTCTTAAAGAAATGAAACAAAAAGTCATGGAACTAGAAACTCAGGTATATATATAATATAGGACTTTTGTTTGAAATATGTAATATAGACAGACATATTTACATAATAATTACCTACTGTGAATTAACAATCATAAAGGGCTTTATCATTACACCTGGAAGTTATACATATTTTAAGTGTATTTTAAAGAATTTAGAAAAAAAATTAATGAAAAATGCCGTTCTTACTTAAGTTTTTAATCACTAGATTATTTTTGATATGAAGTTGCACAAGATTAATTAAATTTGTTTTCTTGGTGATTGTTTTACAAAATGTACAACACATCTTGTAGGATTTCAATACAGTACAATACAAATCTGTGAAATCAAAGGGATGAAATTAATTGTCAATTTTCAGAATCAAATTTGTACGAATCAAATGCGTCGGATGGGAGATGAAAATAAAGCTATAAAAGAAGAAATGGAAACAATGAGTGAAAATGAAAAAGATTTAAAGAAAACAATCAAAGATTTACAGCGTAAAATAGATGATGGTGAAACGCAGGTAGCTAGAGAATTTGATGAGTTATAATTAACAAAGTTTTGTATGGGTTAGCAGCATCGTTACAGTATTATGAAACCAGAAGTTTCATAACTCAGCTCTAGTGTCCTTGCCACTTGAATTAGAAAACACTCTTTTGATCTTGCAGTGGTCTTTAGATTTGCAATACGATTCAACTGAATTTGAACAGTGTTTGTGTACATTTTCTGTTGATGCTGTATTTGAGAGAACTTTTATTTTATAAATAATTTGGAATAATATTATATAATACGCTTACCATTCTTATATTGATTTTTATCATATAATATATTAAAGGAGCATTAGGTAAGATTAGCATAAGGAGCTGACAGGTCTCGCTATAGTAGTTGAAAGGAGATTATGAAAACAGAATATCTTGAAATGTTCAGCTGATTGCTTAAAACGGCAATTTCATATTTTTTAGTAATCCTATTAATCCTATAATTCACTATTGCCAGTTGAGAAATTGGCAAAAATATCATTTTCAACTTCAAATTCAAATTGCATGGAGGGGAATGGGAGGAAGGGAGGTAATTCAAGTAATTGGGGCATTATTTTCGATGTCGGGGAAATTTATGCCTATGAAATATTGCCCATGATCGTATAATAATGAGTTGTCAACCTCATAGAGATAATTATGTTTTTACTTTCTTAGAAAATATGAAATTTCCGCTTTAACTCTGAATCCAGATATAAGCAATTTAACTTGAGGATAGCCTCAAGCCTTATTACTACCAAATTCAAATCCACTAAACGCAGGCTAACGATGGTTATTGTCTTAGTAAGTAAATTAATGTCTAGTTAATAATTTTTATACGCCCACATTGAAATGTGGTCGTATATTGTCGTCGCCCCCGTCCGTCCGTCCGTCCGTCCGTCCGTCCGTCCGTCCGTCGGTCCGGCGTCCACAATTGCTTGTGGACGCTCTACAGGCTAAAGTTAATATTCGATTGACTTTAAATTTATACACAGTGTTTAAGGTCATGAGACGAAGAAGCCTATTGTTTTTCAGCGATTTCCGATAATAACTACAAGAGTTATGGCCCTTGATCACTTCAAAAAATCTTGTGGACGCTCTAGAGGCCAAAGTTAATATCCGATTGACTGTAAATTTATACACAGGGTTTAAGGTCATAAGACAATGACGCCTATTGATTTTCGGCGATTTCCGATAATTAGTGTCAGAGTTATGGCCCTTGATCTCTTTAAAAAATCTTGTGGACGCTCTAAAGGTCAAAGTTGATATCCGATTGACTTTAAATTTATACACAGTGTTTAAGGTCATAAGACGAAGAAGCCTATTGATTTTCAGCGATTTCCGATAATTAGTGCCAGAGTTACGGTCCTTGATCACTTCAAAAAATCTTGTGGACGCTCTAGAGGCCAAAGTTAATATCCGATTGACTTTAAATTTATACACAGTGTTTAAGGTCATAAGACGAAGACGCCTATTGATTTTCAGCGATTTCCGATAATTAGTGCCAGAGTTATGGCCCTCGATCACCTCAAAAAATCTTGTGGACGCTCTAGAGGCCAAAGTTAATATCCGATTGACTTTAGATTTATACACAGTGTTTAAGGTCATGAGACGAAGAAGCCTATCGATTTTCGGCGTTTTCTGATAATTAATGCCAGAGTTATTGCCCTTGATCTCTTTAAAAAATCATGTGGACGCTCTAAAGGTCAAAGTTAATATCCGATTGACTTTAAATTTATACACAGTGTTTAAGGTCATAAGACGAAGAAGCCTATTGATTTTCAGCGATTTCCGATAATTAGTGCCAGAGTTATGGCCCTTGATCACTTCAAAAAATCTTGTGGACGCTCTAAGAGGCCAAAGTTAATATCCGATTGACTTCAAATTTATACACAGTGTTTAAGGTCATAAAACAAAGACGCCTATTGATTTTCAGCAATTTCCGTTAATTAGTGCCAGAGTTATGGCCCTTGATCACCTCAAAAAATCTTGTGGACGCTCTGGAGGCCAAAGTTAATATCCGATTGACTTTAGATTTACACACAGTGTTTAAGTTCATGAGACAAAGAATCCTATTGATTTTCTGCGATTTCAAATAATTACTGCCAGAGTTATCTCCCTTCAAAAATTCTTGTGACGCTATAGAGGCCAAAGTTACCATCCGATTGACTTCAGATTGATACATAGAGTTTAAGGTGTTGAAACGAACAAGTATTTTGATTTTCAATGAATTTAGATAACTGAACAGCTAAATATATGATATTAAATGTTTCATGTATATACTAATTGTTAGCGTGGGGTAAAACTTTATAAAAAGCAATCAAATTCTAATGATTTTCTAATAATTACATAATGAGTTGTTACTCTTAATCAGTTTTTAGTGTATTACAAATGTTTGATAACCGAAAAAAGTAAAAATATGCGACAACCCTTGTTGACTGCCCGGACGATTTAGCTGCTGTGGGCGTATGTTTCGTTGCCTGGCAACCTATCTTTCCAACATTTAAGGCCTGAAGAAAGACCTGTTATAGCAGAATTAGCTCTTGCATAATCATAATGCATGTTTAAGCAAGCTAACAATTGTAATATTTAAGCTTATTAAATATGTAATTTTCTAGAAACGAGAAGACTCAATGATGACCAGAATAACAGAGGCAGAGAAAGATCAGTTAATAGGCACGTTAAAACAGACGATAGCCTCGTTAGAAATAGAAAAGGCTGAATTATTAACCACAGGTCAGTTACAAACAAAGGCAGGAGACCAGGACCTAACAAATAAAATATATGATCTTCAAGAGGAAGTAAGTAATCAGTTTTTAAAAGTTATAATGTAACAGCTACTGATTGGTTACCCATATAGCACATTCTTTATTACCCAATGGTTTTATCTTTTTGGCACCTGTCCAACCTCGTGGGTTTTCTCTGAGTCCCCCGGTTTCCTCCCACTGCCAAAGACCCCTATGCGCAATCAAATTATTGAAATAAAACTGAACCATGTTGTTAGTCCTGAAATGAAATAGTTTGTGTTGAGTGGACATTAAACCCCATTTCCCTCTCACTCCCTCCTTCATGTTTTTGGATGGAGAGGGTTCATTTACAGTACATTCTATTGAGTAGTACCATGGTCTTATATTTTATAATTAAACACATTCTAGTAGCTAGTAAGACATTGGCTTCCTAACCTGGAGGTCTCTGATGTGATCCCTGCATTGGCCGAGAAATTTCATCAGGATTTTCCAGCGTGGTTCCTCCTTGCCAATAATGCAGGACAGAGAGCCTGGCAAAGGACAATCTACAGTCGTTCAGATGGGACAAAGTACACAAGGTCCTGGGTAACACCTTGGTGTGCATGCTAAAGATCCCTTGGCAGGAGGAATTTTATATAAGTAAGAATAGGCTGTAGTGCCATCAAATTTTCCCTCATAGCACACTGTATGATGTATGCCCGTTTTGATTAACCCAGTCACAGCAGAACAGTAGAATGTTAAAACACCATGTCATTTTCAAGTGGCTTTTACAAAAAATGATAGCTGAATTATTATCACATAAAGATGACTTCAATTATCAATAGCAATCAATGTAAACTTTACATGACCAATCCATTAATCAAGTTAGAATTGATCGATTGTTTTTATAAAAGTAGGTTTGATTTTATACAGTGTTGGATTCTATTTTTTGTCTTTATTCTTGGCCTTTAATAAGTATTTATTGTCTTTTAGGTCTTGCAGTTAAAAATGCAGCTTTCCATGAAAAATAACCCCATGTTAAAAAGTTATATTGCTGGTGATTCTGATGATGAAATAGATGAAGAAATTAAGGAATCAAAACAACTTGATCAGACTTTATCGGACATTATTGAAGGAATTTCCCCTGTGAAAAAAGTTTTACAAAACGGTGACATTTCGTTAGAGAATGGTAACTTAAGCACAAGTGACAATTCTGCTAATAGTTCGAAATTATCGGACGGTGTTAATAAGTTACAAGATTCCATACTGGACAATTCTTCGTCATCAACAACAGAAGTAGCCAATGAAAATCAAGGTGAGGAAATTGTGCCAGATTTGGACGAGGATTATTTATTAAAAGAAAGTACCGTCTGACATCGGTTTTCTTTCTTCCAGTCAGTTTATAGCGTATATCAGTGTACAAACGGTGCTTATTTATAACAGATGTTATTTATTTAATATATATGTTTTGTGTTTTTCACTTCCTTGACACTCCTCCATAACAACAGGGTTTTATACAGAAGACTTGAGATCTTTATATACAGAGGTCACTCTAGATCTTTATGTACAGAAAACACTCTAGATCTTAATGTACAGAAGATACTCTAGATCGTTATGTGCAGAAGATCCATATGCATATCATATGTTCAACATGCCTGTAATGAATCCAACATCCAGTTATTTCATCCCTTTTTTGGTCTCATAAACAGTTTCGTGTTAGTCACATAGAGTCGACAATTGATTGATTTCATGCACATATTTTATGGTAGAGTGTGCTTCATCATTATATTATCATTACTAATATAATATTAGCAAGTTAGAGATCAACTGCCATATTTTTGATACCATATTTTCCTCTGATAATTAATTACTAACACATAATATAGATTTATCGAAAATCATGCTCAAAAAACGCTCCTTCGCAAAAGTCTGCTGTCCAGAAATTATTGTTCAGATTAACTGCAGCTCATCTGGAACAATACCACAGCAGAGCAGATATTGCCTCTTTATTTTATTTTTTCTGTCCATTTCTCGACAAAAGAGAATGCATTTGAATTCTAAAACAACATTTATCTTTTAACAATTTTTGATTTGTTTTTCTAACTGCATTTTTTCATTTCTTGTTTTTGTATTTGATTGCATCTTGTTTTATTTTTGCAGGCTCGTGATTTAAATGCTGCATGTTGCATGTCAAGTTTCTACCAAAAATGCTAACCTCTACTTTCGTTTTAAAACTGATTCTTTAACAACATGTGCCAAAGGTATCCAATCAGTTACAGTGTTGTATGATTTACCATCAGTTTGAATGAACTAATCGTGTTGCTTGATGCAGACAAACTTGACTTCTGATATTATAAATATATATATATTGTTTTAAAAGTGTTGTGTACAAAATTGCTTTTTTAATTATTATTTATTTGTTGTTCTTTTTGGTGCATTATTCTGAGAATATTAAGACATGATAATCAAGTATTTATATAAGATCAACAAGTGCTGATTTATTGGATAATGAGATGTGTTTATTTCGCTTGCCACAGAATGTTTTATTCAATTCAACATTAATGTTTACATGTATTGTTCAAGTTTTTGAATCTTTTTTTTTTAATTCAACATTTTTCATTAAAAATAAACATGCTAAAAGAGCGTAATGAAAGAAAGATAAAAATTAATGCACAAGTAGAAGACACTTTGCGTTTTCGACAGATGGCTAGTTTATGGAGACAAATAGGTAAGCAATATATAGTCTGACTTATCTCCCTTGGATAAGGATACTTTCTCAATGACTTCTAGTTGGCATATCTATCCCTGCATAAGTCAAACAGATGTATTGAGAATTCAGATTAGAGCCATCTTACTCAGCTTATCTTATGAAAACAAATGTGACTGACTGAAATGAGAGATGGTTTGTCTTGTGTAGAAGATTGATTTGTTGTTATGGTGTACAAGACAATTACTATATTATCAATATTCACCTTAAATTTTGTTCTGGTCTTTGATCAATTACTGTAAAAAAATACTCCTCTCAGTTGAGCTAAAGTTATAACGCCTTTAAAATAAAACAAAAATTAGATAATGATCAAAGTTCAAATATTTCACATGTATAAACTAAAACAGAAATTCAAAAAGGTTAACCACTAAACTTAATTACATGGGTCACAATTCTATGGAATATGAATACTGTTTATTACTGAGAGACATTTCAACTAGGCCTCCTCTATTCCTTATCAACCAATGATAAAATATGATGAGATAATATATACATGTAAAGACAGCAATACCGAGATTGTTAGTGATGACCAATTAGATACATGCCAGGTGACCATTATACTATTCTGCTCTGTCTGGGCTAATTGATATGGACTTATCAATATGGACATATACCATGCCGTATGCTATGAGGGAAATTATGCCTGAGCATTGTTGCTCAGTAGTAACCATGTATCAAGTGGTGATCTGCTAACTGCTGTGTAATGTATGATGAACTGTATTTGGTATTTATGCAATATATAGGCCACACCAAGTTAAATTTCTGCTCTATTGAAATTCTACCTTCAATTTCTTGAGGAAAAATCTAATTTAAAAACGAAAGGTACTTAAAAACTTTGAGAGAATATTCTTCGAAACGTCACCTAAATAAATCAGTAATTATTTTTCCAAGTATGTGTTATTATTTATTTCTCAAAAGCTGTTAGTTTCAAATATTTAAAGTTAAATTGAAATTTAAACAAAACCTTCACAATTGAGTAGGATATTTATTGATCAAGACTTTGAACTAAACATTTGATTTGTTTTGCCTTAAATTCATTGATTGTATAGTATATATATTTAACATATATAATTGATGATGTTAATCAGAGTATTGAATTACAATCTTTTTGTACTTTTTATGTAAAAAGTGACCGAGTTACAGTCATTGTTTTTTGAGGCGCGCGATCGCTCGCGAGCGCCTGCCGCGCACCTGAATGTCGGCCGAGGGGCGGTTTTTCTCCCTCGCCTTAAAATTGAAAATCGCTCTCCATATTTGTAAATCATAGACATGTATTCGATCTCCGCCATACTGTCATTGTGAAATTAAATTATTTGGTGTATTCGATTATTATGTGATCGCACCATAGATCTATGATCGCACATGGTAATAAAATTCCGATGAATATGTTGCTAAAAATAGATGGCGCCAAAGCGCCATTATTGGTTAATTTAACTGAAATGAAAAGTAGAACTCTCGCGAGACGTGAGAAATTACAAGAGATGGCACGTAAAAATTTCTAATGCGAATAATTTCGGAAGAAATAGATTATATTTTGATGGAATTTTCAAGCGTTTATGATTATATTTTGAATGGGGGTTATGTTTACTAAAAATAATTATACAAGCTAAATATATTTAGAAATTTCGACAAGTATTTCTATTGGAATACCGTAAGTAGTTATAGACGATAGCAGAAGTTTTACTTGACCGTACGACTACGAACGAATGATATTATTTAGCAGACGATGTGTAATGTATATTATCAATTATGTAAACAGGAATGACCCCTTGCACCAAGTTATTGATCTTAAGAACCATTTTCCATATACAGAAAACTAGTCACTCTCCTTAACTTCTAAATCACTCTTCTTATCGAAACTGGGAGAGCTTTTTTTAGGAGAGCGATTTTTTCAATTTCTTCATTTAAGGGGAGCTTTTTTCGACTCTCCTCTAAAATACAAAAAACAACGACTGGAGTTATTAGTCTCTAGGTCACAAATTCTATATTAAGTGTTAATACTCATATTTGATATTTATCAGGGACATACTAAACTAAGTCTTTGATACATTGTGTGTATATGTGTATTTTATGTCATGTAGATACACCAGAATTCCTAAATGCACATACTAACTAAATCTCTATCATTATTGTAAACAGAGGTGTCACATTGAAAAAAACTGATTTTACTAGTTAAATATTGTTAGTCACTGTTTCAGTGCTATTGGTTATTTAACTAAATCTTTTGTATGTTCAAATTCCATTAGTTTTAATAGACATCAAAAACAGAATACCAAAAAATCAATTTGAACAGCCTATTCGAATGCAATTATTTGCATAGGCATATATATGAGCTAAGGGGACAGGCTGAATGTGTTGTCCTATATGGACATTTGAATATATATTGGGTCATCTTCACAAATTTTATAGAAACTTTCAGTCTCATATGCATCTAGGAAATTTTGTTTTGTCTTCATTTTAATCCAACATCAGCATATTAAGTAACTTGAAAAATAAAATCGGGAAATTTTGTATTTTCATATTGTTCTTTAATATCTCAAATTTTCAAATGATTCTCATCATAATTGGGTCAACAGTATAAAGCATGACTCCAAGTAAGTCAGCATGAATTAGTACAAGCCAGTCCCCTATATATATAATGTATATATAACAGTCTGGCTGGAACTTAACCATGGTCTAGGTACAAACTGTTCTAATATTTTAACTATATGATCTGATATTTTCTCTTCAACAATTGAAATGGTAAGTTGATAATAGATAAATGATTGATGAGAGGGAAAAGAGTACTTATATATTTGGCCAGACCAGAGATGGGGACTTGTGTCTGATTAACACATTAATTAAAAGATTTTGGTGTTTTTTGGTAGTTTCTCTGCGCACAAGTGAATTAATAACATATAAAGAGCATCAAGTTAGTCTCTTAATGACCTAGCTTGTGTTGAGTAGACAATAAACCCCATACTATTTCTCTCTCCACCCTCAACCTGTCTCTGGTCGTGCTACTGTTAAAAATTCAATAGATTGTTATTTATATCTGTATTTAAAGTGGGTGTAGCCCTAAAGTTTTTTTAAAAATTAATTGTGCAATAAATAAATCACACAGCATGTAAGGTGAATTGGTGTTTGTAAGTATATAATCATTTATTTGTTGGCAAAGGAAAAATATTTAGCATAAAAATAAAACCACCATTAATTATAGTCAGAGATTTACTTTGTAGGGGCTACTCCTTCTTTTAAACATCAGATATATGTTGATTATACTCACATTGTCTTCCATATAAACTATACAATGATAAAATAACTGTGTTATAAAGAGGTAAATTATTTGCCTATAGAATGGCAAATCAGATAATTATTTCATTTAAAAAGATTAATTAGGGATAGTGGATTAATAAACAAATGGAATGGGTTGCAAATCTACCTGAAAATTTAAAATATAGGAATAAATTGACAATGTTATACCTGACTTCAGGATCCTAGAAAAATTATGTTTCAAGATTATGTCACATTTCAAATTTAGTTCCATGTACCATGTGTATACAAGGCTCAATTTTTAACAAAATATCGAATTATACCTGAAGTAATTTTGATGTCGAAGTCAGACTTTAGATGGGGCACAAAAATGGACTCAAGATTTTGCAAGGAACCAGGTCCTGGTCTTTTCTTTAACAAAAATAATCACTAATTCTCCACACAACTTCATAGATGTATATTGTGATAGCATACCTTTAATCTGTTTTAGATATTGCATATATTACATTACACTATCAACTGGACTATGAATATCATTATCAAAGTTTATCATTAGTCACTGTGATAAAATGTCTCACATCTTTTATGTTTATTTAATTAAAGGTCTGCTTTTATTGTGATTGTCTAAACACAAAATCTAAATCTTATTGATGGCCATAACATGGTTCTGATTGAAATGGATTTTGAATGTAATTTCTGGAACACTCTAAAAAATCTGTCACTCTAAGAGATTTTGATAAGTTTTTTGGTGTGTGAAATGAAGTTATGAATGGGCCTTTACTTATATATTAGATATAAAACACAGCACATGTAATGAAAGAATTATTATTACAAAACTAACATTCACAATTTGTATCATTTCACATTTTGACCATGTTAATGATTTTTATATTGGTCTTTTCTACTATATGTCTGGACATGACCGATAAAAATCAGTATAATTTAATCATTGTTCATACCAAGTAAATCATCTTTGTTAAAGGAATTATTTTTTGTGGACAATTATCTGCCATTGATACAAGTCTATTTATGTGTTAGCTCAGTTCTATAAACAGTACACTTGGGTGACACTATAGTATGATTGGTTATACATCTATGAGCGAGGGTGTAAATTTATCGACAAATTTGTACAATGTGCAATATAACCTGGTCAAGCCAGATAAAGTAGAAAATAATTCTATTACTACCGATGAAAACTCTCAAAAGCAGTGATGTCTGTTTAAAAGAAAGTTACAGCTCAATTGTAAATCACTATTATAATGACTATTAATAAGGTTTCCAATGTTCTAAAAACTAATTCATATAAATTAATGTATTTTGTATGTATGTTATGAATATGTACTTAATTGTTTTAAATTAAATTGTAAATAATTATTACTATAAAGAGAAATATAATTGATTATAAACTGCTTTTGTTTTGTATTAAAGGATATGGTCTACGTTTTTTATACTCTAACAATCTTGAATAAACTAAAAAACTTTCAGGATAGTTCCATTCAAATACCACTCCAAATTAAAAAATGTGTTTCTGAAATCAGTTGCCCAGCAGAACTAGCAATTGATAATTTTGATATACCAAACATTCTAATTAAAATTAGATTTCATTTTATTCCCCTAATGTTGGTCTATGTTACAGAAGATCTAACTTTTTTGTGATTGGCTAAAAATATTGCCAAAGTAAAGGCATCTTTTCATTGGCTGCACGACTGGTAGGCTCAACACAAGCATCGTAGAGGATGTTTACAGACTTTACTGTAATGTAAATATAGAAACAACATGAACTGGAAATGAAAATATGGTCTAAATTTACATAGAATGCAAACAGATTTTGTAGATTTACTACAAACTTGCCATTCTTTATTCTTTAATTAAGGGTTGCAGTTACGGTAACATGAAGCTCCCTGAATTTTTCTGAAAGTTGATCACAAAAGATGTCTTGAGTTATGTCATTGTTATGCATCTTTTGTTAGAATATAGAAATAGGTGGATCACCTCCTTTAATTTTGTGAGATGTTGTCCAACAAACACTCTTGATAGATGATTTTTAAAATATTTAATCGCTAAGATTGAGAGACCTTTTTTTAAACGAATCAAATTTTGTGATATTCTTTGATAAATTGTCAGCTGTAATTGATTAGAAAGATTGTATAGTACATTGTGTGAAGATATTTTTTCTGGCGGTGCAATGAAAGTTTTTTGTAATTTTTGTTACACAAGAAACGGCTATATTATATAGGTACATGTGTCATGAAATAAAGTAGGAATATGTAAATAAAATGGTTTGTTGAGTTTATTTAAACATACTTTATGGGAGATTAGATAAAGAGCTAGCAGTTCTCAATATCATAGTTAAAAACTAGATAATGTAAAGGGAATTAGCTGAAAATTTAGCTCTTGCATAATGTATGTTTAAGGGGAAGTAATGAGTTGTCTGATATAGGTAATACAGGATAATACAATGGGAATAGGGCTAGACATCCTAGGTTTTTTTTGCGTGCACAGGCTAAATTGACATTTCGAGATTGATAGTAATATCATAAAACCAGTGAATGGTATTGGTATCTTCGATTGCCATACCTGGTTAGGTTTGCTCGATTTTAATAATATTTGAACCAACTTAATTTTTGATAAGACTACTTTTAATCTGGATGCAAAGTCTATAATAATTTGTCTTTGAGTCTGAAATATTGTGCTTTAGGGAAATCATATTTTCTCAAACATGCAAATCATCAGCTGCTTTTCGTCATAAGTGAATTGATTTTTGCAAGTTGATATACAGAAATGTCTCAGGAATTGATGTAGTCGGACAGTAGGGTTCTTTGGCTTGATCTATTGCACCACCGCTGTTACCTCCATGCAGCTGACTCATACGGTGGCAAAAACAAAATATATCACGAAAAAATACGAAAATGTACCCTCATTTCTACCCTTGTTCAAAAGCATTTCAATAAAATGTTCGCTCGTCTGGGGATCTGGTCAGAAATAATGTTATATGATAACAAAAAGAGCGAGAACTCCTGAGAATATAATGTTAGTGCCATCCAGTGCTGCAGTTCTTAAAGTGTGAATCCATTTATGGCCATTTAGCCATTATAACATTTCTACCCGTGTATCCTCCCAGGTGAAAATGTATTGCAATCGGCTGTGGTCTATTCCTGTTTAATATCGGCAATAAAGTGTTCTTTAATTCGGTTTTAAAGGTCTTTCTCGTACGTAATGTTGCAGACAAAGGGAGCAAGTACTAAGACATTTAAAACCATTACTGCAAAAACAATTTTAACACTAATAAATAGCTTCTTTCTTTTTTTTGGTCTCCGATCCCATATCACAGCCAACTCCCGATTCATTCTACGTCGTTCTAATTAACCTTTGAATTTTTCTACTCAATAGATCAGATTACCATTTGTTGTTTTTTTAAACTTTAATTAACACTTTCCTATTGTATGGATTCCTGCTCTGCTGTTTCAACACGGAAGGCAATATTTTAATTTTGTAGGAAGGTAACCTGATCACTAGACATTTTTTAAAAAGAAATATAAATTTATATCAATATTGAAAAGTTAAAATAATTTATAATGTGATCGAATTAACCGTTATTTTAGCGGATTGATCGGTTTATGTTGTGTTATTATATCATTAAACCAGAGAAGATCGAGGTTAAAGGTGGCAATCAATGTTATATACCTTAATCAACGTTCAAATATTTATATGATAGAGTAAAGGCCACCACAGACTAGCTACTGGACAGATTTCCAAGCACCAGGTGATGTTATCGCTTGACATCTCAAAGGAGTTTACTAGTGAACTCATAATGTATAACATGGTAACTGGTTACTGGACCCGGAAACAGCGTTGCCCCAGAATGTCCCATCCTATGTTAATAGTTTGGATGAGCCAAATGTTCTCTGTTTCTCCACAGATCTATCCAGTTAAAAATTCCCTTCTCTTTTGGGATTCCTTGAAATCCTAGCTTTCTGACCAACTTTACTCTTGGTATTTTCAGATAACTGTTCGCGAGCTGTCAATCCAAGAATCGTTAAGGTTTGTTGTCAAAAATAGAAAATAACTCGCAAATCTGCCGGAAAGTCGACAACACTGTGATGGCCCTTAGTCGTGGCAGTGAGTTCCTGCATTACGTTCTAACTTTAATAATCAGAAATCTCAGGGATGCGGTGCTATTGATTCCCAGGTCCCAAGGGTACACCAAAGTAGCATTGCATGTCACGAAGCCCTGTTTACTTATTTAACACCTAGCTTATAATTTAATTGCCAGAACTGTGAAAAATGATCAGATTACTGGAAAAGGATTTAGTCAAACTTGAGATTGGATAGACAGGGTTAAATCTTTCCGGGAAAATATTTACAGTGTTTGTGATAGCATTTGGTTTTGCCTTTTCACGAATCGAATCCTCGATTCCAAATGTGGCGTATGTGAATATTAGCATAAAGATATCTTTTTGGAATTGGTAAGAAATATATTTTTTTAAAATCATTGATGTAGTTTCAATGTTGAGAAGGGATAGCAGTTTAGACAGTACAGATTGGGCCCCTCTTGAAAGAGGTTGATCCTCCTTGATTGGAACCAAACAATTTTGACGAATACTTTGGATATTGGTTGTTTATAGGGTTCGTTGGATGATGATATTATTCTTTTGAAATTTTACGTCGATACATAAAACCAGGGCCGCATGCCTGTAAGTTGAATAGTTCAACATTAGAACACAAGAAATATAGAAATCAGAGGGTAATTCTCAGGAGGCATTTAACAATGGCCCGTGAGGGAAGGGGAGCCGGGAAACTTCTCCAGGTGCCTAGAGGTATGCTGAGTAAAGGTGTTTTTTTTGTTTTGTTTGTTTTTGTTGTTATAATTAATAAAAAAAAACCAATACACTGCTACTTGATCGCAAAGTAAATAGAAATTGATGACTTTTCTAAAAATGGGTAGGCCTACCTAGTGGCGTGGGTAGGATTAGAATCGCATTCTGTCAGTTCATTGTATTGAATAAATTGGTGTATTAAAAACTATAAGCCACCTGCACGGGCCTTCGCTCCGTTGATCCCGAATGAGGCTTTTGCCGACGTCGGGGTATCCAGGCCCCCTTCCGTTTAAATCCAATTCAACATGAATTTGGTATTGAAATGTGATGAAATTTTACTGTTAATGATATTTTGGCGTCTGATGGTCACGGTTTTTGTTTTCCGATTTGTTTGCTTGCTTACAATTTCCTGTCAAAATCGTGTAGTTTGATAATTATTCGGTAAAACTGAAACGTAGTACTTGTCCATGTTGTTCAGTTAAATCTGCAGATCGACGCTATAGACCGTGTATCTTTCGAAGTGTCCGAGCAGTATGAATGCAGTCCTTTGGTTTAGGCCAGAGGCGGGGAATATGTGAGAATCTGGAATTGCATAGCACTAAGACCAGACAAAAGGATATTTTGTTACTCAAATCAAAATTGAGACAATAATTGCCCAGACTAGCTCTAGATAAAACCAGTATTGAGTTTTAGCAGATTTGTGTTCAACTGTCGACACAGAAAGTCAAAATTGGAACTGAAATTACTAAGGAAGTCGACATCCGCTAAATTTTTCGAAATAAATATGTAATCGAAAAGACCTTCTGTCTTTGCTAATTGACATAAGACCATATTAAGTCTAATTTAATTCTTTATCTAAACGATCCAAAAGGGCTTATTCTGCTAGATAAAAAAAATCCTATTTTTATTTAATTGAACCTTATTTATTTGTTAATAACCGCAATTACATACAATATTATTTCTTTATATTTTAAGATACAGGAGAAAAAGTTCCAAAGGAATAAACGTAGTATACCATATAATTTTCACAGGAGAAGGATTTGTATATTGATTAGTTCGTTCGGTGCTCCAAATAGGAAACCTTTACCTATTTCAAAACACCCAGTGATATATTGACACACGAAATACGAACCTTTTTCTTTTGGCACAAACTTGTTTAATTGGGAACCATTGCTAGTATGGCAGGACATCGTATGCGTTATACCAATAGACGACATACTCCGTGAAGATTCATTACCAATTCATTTTCAATATGGATATGAAATAGGGAGTAAGTTTCCGAGTAAGGAAATGGAGAAATATATCCCTATGTTGGAATTGTCCAAGCACAGAAGTAACGTAACAACAAATGTCTTAAATAGAAATCAAACTGCGACTCAAAGCCGTTACAATTTCCGAATCTCTTTGGAGAGTTTGTGGATGGCATCATCTTCTGACTCAATTCAACCTCACCGCGGTGGGGGTCCAAGCGGACAAACAACAATGAGACACGTCGATGTTAAAACTGAAAGAACTTCTAAGGAAGTGCCGTGGTACGAGCGACATCTGAATATATTAGATCCACCGATTACCCAACGAATTAAGGAGGAAAATCCTCAGAAACAGCAAACAGTTGTAACGCGAAGCATCACAGCTATCGTCGATTATCAAGAAACAGTTCAACATCAGTCGGAATCGGTGGATGAAGTCAAAGATCTGACAACAAACTTTAATCACCTCAGGTTGGCCGGAAAGAATGGTCAGCGGTGCTCTTTTAGGATTAATAACAGATCTGCGACGCCGAATCTTTTTCACGAAAAACAGAGTTGGAACTTTCGAACCAGACGTAACATTCCCTATACGAATGATTTCCGGTTACCCAAAATCAAAACCCAACAAACTGTAAGATTTCCAAAACAGGAATCGCTAAACAGCCATTTTGATATCACAATCAAAGCAAGTCCTCGAGAAGGGCTGTTTTACCAGAAACAGTCAGAATTGGTGAACAGGAACTTCAGTAACGGCCGTCGATATTTACCATCTATAGAGGAATCGCGACAAAATAAAATGATACAGAAAGCTCAGCGTCAACACACGGACAATACTCGAACAGAAATCTCCAAAAGCAACCACAATTCTTTGGATGATGACGGCCATATCGGACCCGTTATAAAAGTTTCCGTCACCATTGGAAATGAAGTAACCCATGAACCAAGAACGCCAAGGGAACGCTTAAGTCCTCAGATCCAAGAACCAAAAATTACAGATCCCCTTGCCAAAGACATGCTAAGTGGCTATGCCAACACCAAAGAATTCATTGAGTCAACCAATAGATTATCTACTCCACCAAGACCAAATATCATCCCTTTTCAATGTAACAAACTAGGAGCAACTGCTCAGTCTATTGCTTCTACGAAACGAAAACCCCCTACTGAAAACAAAAGGCTTGGGAACTCGCGGAAGAAGGCAGCAATCAAGAATTCAAACTTGCTAAATCTATCTCGCACTAAAGTTGAAAAGGCTTCTCAGACCGTACCCACCAAACTTATTGAATCAGTTAAACCACATAATGTGGACAAGAACGAGAACGGTCCAGATATCAAACCGAAGGAGGTAGAAATGGCAACTCAAACTAATGTTCCAGTAATAGAGGTAAATAACCCCTTCATCGGCTTCACTAGATCTCCTAGGTCAACACAATCCAGCACGTCTAGACTTAGCGATGGTATGACCATAGATTCTGATATTTTAACAAACTATCAACGAGAAAGATTGGCTTCCATTTGGAGGAACCGATCATTACCGGGTGTTAACCCGGGGTCAACAGGCTACACTCCATCAACTACAACTTACTCTGCCACGCCTTCTGTTAGTAGTTCCCAAGCACCCTTTGCTTCAAAATACCTCAGTGCAGTCCAGTGTGCTGTGCGACAATTTCCTATCCGAGAGTCAAATCACATTTCAAAAGAGAGCGCTATATTTAAGAGAAAAATGGGCCGAATCATTCCAAAAATTATGGCCTTGAACCATCCATCAATTGGAACATCAACCAGTAGTCAATCAGTTGGTGAGAGTTGTGAAAATCGGACAGAGACACCGGTTAGTGAATTTGTAGAGTGTGTTAACGTTGGTTCCGTGTAAGTATTGGATTTTTCTTTCACATAAACTAATATATCGACATTTCAAATTGGGGGCAAGCACAAAAATGTAAGTCACATGACGGTTGTCGATCTTTACCTTCCAAATTAATTTACCCCCTCACCTAAATCCTTGCATTCCAGGACCAGTATTGTTGAACCATTGAAAGCAGTATATGCAACTACTGTACACCAAAAGCATGGTTCTTAAAATATGTTTTAACGTGTAACAATCAAATTAGAGGAATAATGTTGCTTCACCCCATCCTACCCAAAAGGCAATGGTTAATGTGGAAACTTTTACCCGTAAGTCTCTACAAAATGGTAGATAATGTAGTCTGGTGGTGAAAAAAAAAATGTGTGGGTCCATGAAACATGATAGCCCCTATTTGTATCTTTGTTCACTTGTTTAAGAATTCTGAAGAAAAAGAAGAAGAAATGGAAACCTGTTGTTTTATTACCAGACGTGAAGACCAAGACAAACCGGAAAGAGTAAGTACACTTATATCATCACGTGGTTTTAATGTGACGGCTCACTTGGTACTCTAAACATCACATCTGGTTCTAAAACGTCACCCAATTTTATAACATTGTCTGGTTTTAATAGGCTTGCTTATTTTAAACAATTAGCCGGCCTTACCACATTATCTGGTTTTAATACGCTACCCGATTTCAATAGCCAACTATACTAAAGTCTGCTTGTTTGCATATTTAAAACCAATTTTCGTGGGGTTTTTTTTGGGGGGGGGGGGGCGGGGGAGGGGGGTTCTTGTTTAGATATCGTCATAATTTTATTGTTTGAAACACACTAATGATTTCATACATACGCCAAACAAAGCGTACACAATTGTGGGTGGACGATGATCAAATTGATATTTGAACACATATAGTGTGTTGGTTACCAGTGTTAATTAAAGGATTATTGTTAATAATTAATTAAGTTAGTATGATAGCGTGATGACCAACATAATACCTTTGTTTTAGACATTAATACATGTTATACTATCTGTTTAGTGGATTAAGAAATCAAGAAATCTATGCCTAAATCGAGAAGTCCAAGAACAAGTCTAACTTGTTTATTTTAAAAAGCTAATTTTTCGAAATTCTAGTCCGATTATCGCCCTTATTGTCGTTATTATTTTTGACACGAAATGAAATGAAATGGGGTTTAACGTCCTACTGTTCTGCTCCTAACCTCGGCTAATGAAGACGGGCATACGTCATACAGTGTGCTGTGAGAGAAATTTTGCCCGGGCAGCAGCGCTACGGCCTGCTCTTATATCGAATTCCATCTGCCAAGGGATCTTTTACGTACACGCCAATGTGTACACAGGACCTCGGTTGTTCGTCCCATCCGAACGACTAGACAGCTGTCCTTGTCAGTCCTGTAACACTGACAAGGTGAAACCACGCCGGAAAATCTGGATGAACTTTATCAGCCAATGCAGGGAGCGAACACCCGACATCCAGGCTACCGAGCCAGCGTCTTACCCACTTAGCCACGTGACCCCCCCCCCCCCCCTATTTTGTGATACTCTAGCTTATATTGGTGTCTAGCTACTAGAACGGCCAGATATGTTTGATCTGTTTGTTTTTGGCAACCACAAAGGCAGATAATAATGCCGTGAGGTTATTTTTTTATTTCTTTCAACCTTTAACCGTCGATTATTGACGTTATCTGGCATGGGCGTTTTATTTGTAAACTGATATATTCTGGCTATATTTCGTGTTTTGTTTCTAGTCCAGTTTCAGGGTGCTTTATACTGGTAAAAAATCTTTAATCTACTTCCAGTTTACAAATATATTAAGTTTCGTTCCTGCCCATATTTCAGATTTCAGGTTGAAGACAGACGACTTTATGGCCAGATATGTTTGATCTGTTTGTTTTTGGCAACCACAAAGGCAGATAATAATGCCGTGAGGTTATTTTTTTATTTCTTTCAACCTTTAACCGTCGATTATTGACGTTATCTGGCATGGGCGTTTTATTTGTAAACTGATATATTCTGGCTATATTTCGTGTTTTGTTTCTAGTCCAGTTTCAGGGTGCTTTATACTGGTAAAAAATCTTTAATCTACTTCCAGTTTACAAATATATTAAGTTTCGTTCCTGCCCATATTTCAGATTTCAGGTTGAAGACAGACGACTTTATGGCACGCGTATTCTTAAAAACAATCTTCTGCTTTACGTTTATCATAATTTGGACAATTTTACGACCGCTAACTTGATTTCCTGCTATTCCAGGCCGTGGATAAAACTTCAGAGTGATATAAAATAGTCTAACTTCGGTGGCCGGCCAATCGTTTACAGTCAGCGGCGGTAGGACCGTTTTGAAAATTTAACTGCCGTAAAACTGTTTCCCTGCTATTCTAGCCCGCAAATACACGAACGTCAGTGAGATCAAATGTATATCTAAGTGACTAACCTGAATCCCAAATCCCAAACAATCAAGCAATCGTCGTTGGGTATGGGGCCTCGAGCATCCAAAGAACATTTTGAAAATTTAACCGCCACATATGCGTTTTTCTGCTATCTTAGCCCATGAATTAAGCAACTTTTAACGTTTCCAATCGGTTTGAAACCGAAATCCCACTCTATGCCGAAACAAATTGAAATCTTTTACGCCAACTTAGGTAGTCGAACATATTTTAAAATTTCAACCTCCAACTTTATGCCCTTGTCATTGACCGATTTCGGCAAAGATTTTGTTATACTTTTATTTTAAGACCTGTACCAAAAAGGCGTGCTGGTTCATTAGTATTATGTAGTGTTGATCAAGAAAATTCCCCACGATGGGACAATAAGCACAACTGTCTGTGTACACATCGGTGTGCAAACAAAAGAACCTTTCTTTCTATGAAGAAATGCCACATCGATAGAGCTCACCCTCTCATTGTCCTAATACTTCACGCCAAATTTTGCGAACCGCATTGGCTCAGTAAAAGCAGCAGACCATTAACTAGGGTGGCAGTCGAGAAAGTTCCCCAGAATTTTCCAGCATGCATCCCTTGTCAGTGGTCCAGGATGGAGGACCTGGTAAGACACTGTGTATTCGTTGGCGTGCACTGTATGGCAAACACCCGTCTTAATTAGCCCAGACAATGCAGAAAAATGGAACGTAAACTCCATGTCATGTCATTTTCACATCAAATTTGAACCAAAATCCGTTAAAGGCCAAGCCCCTATCGTGTTCACAATATTTTCGGAAAAGGACGGGAACTTCGGAACACCAAATTTGAAATAAATCTTTAAAAACCTGTAACCTCTATTGCTTCTAGAAGATTTTCGGCAAAGGGGTAACTCCGGAACGGATGGTTGTGGAGCACTGCATATCGATACAAACAAATGTAAACAGACGACCAGTTGGACAGGGACAAATAAACAGTGATTAAGAATGAATAAATAAGTTGCTGTCTTGTGTCGGATTGTTATTTTTTAATATCTGTAATTGTTAAAAATAAGTAAAGGTGTTCGATTTTTTATGTATCGGTATCTTTTTCTCTAAATATTCCTAATTAATATTGTTATAACAAGAATAGACCCTGTACGTATGTACGTAAAATAACCTGTTCAAAATCAAAGACGCATGGGTACTATACACTACCTAGGCATGTTATCATAACGAAATACTGAAGTATTGCATGTGCTGACAAGATATGTCAAATCCCATTCCATATTATATTTTACGATTATATATAATTTAATAGCGCCATAGTATTGTTATTCATATTGAATTACATTTTCATGATTACTTTTTCTCTATTTTTTCATAAGATATCATATCAAATTTTCTACCGATTGAGTCAAAAAAATGTGTGTGTGTGGGGGGGGGGGGGGCGACATCACAACATGACGACATGATACCACCTACCCGCCTCTATAAAACTGGGCAAATGAATCAGGATTGAATATTGTGAAGGGAAATAACTCTATATTCACGTAATGCCAAAATGGCTACAGATCACTACAGATTTCCCCATTGACTTCAGTGTTAAGTCTCGTCTCTTAGACCGGCTCTAAGTTTTCGAAAGTTTTCGTTGGGTAGAACGCTTTCTGCAACAGATGGAGCAACATGTGGCAAACTCTTGCCCAAAAGCATGTTTGAGGTTCACCATGAAAAACTTGAGATACACAAGCTGGAAGTAGTGACATTTAAACATGCAATTTTTGCCCCTTTTTCAACCCGACAAACCTCTCAAAATTGTGGTATCATTCCGCCTCCAAATCATGAATATTCATCAAAACCTGGCACCGATTCTACACCAAAAAGTCAACAAAAATCACAATGGAAAAGGGGAAGGGGGAGAAAGAATGAAAAATAACTTTCGCCCCATTTTCGTGATAGCGTAGAAATATTTAGTGAGCTGTGTCCATATTCATAACAACAGCTACCCTGCTGATCAATAATAGATATGTATTTTTTTCTGTTATCTAATTGAAAGGGTTTACCTGAGTTTATTTTTTTAATCATTAAAGTACTTCTTACTAGCAACCAACCGAAACAAATTAAACACGCTTTTTAAATTATAAATGTGCTCTGACTACGCATCCTTCACTTTTGCTTTTATTAAGACACAAGTCACGAATTGATAGGGCAGCTACGTTTTAAAATCAAACATTGTCATTATCTATTTATCTCCCCTTTTGATGTCCACCGTATTCTGCCATGACAGTTCTCACTGTTAAGCCCTTATTTGGTCTATAAAAAGCTTTTAATTAATCTTATGGCTGTCGAACACGAAACTCATGGAATTGATAATACCACCCTCAAGCATTTTCCTTAGATGTTATTATTGTAATGTATTTTGAGTCAAGTCCATGGGTTTTTCTGTATTTTTAAAAATTGTTCTAGTGATAATTTCGAACAAATTTCGAATATTTACTTAAAATTGTTTGTTATAAAGAAGAAATTCGTGGCATCTTCCAAAAGCAGTGATCGTAATATTAAAAAATCGGAATATGTGAATCTGCATTGGAGTTGGAAATTTGATAAGAATTTGTGATGTTTTGAAGCTTCTGGAGAATCTATTGATTTATATCAAGTGTAAGCTTCCTTGGACGGGAATTTATCCTTTAAATTTGCAAAACTTGCTGTATACTATAGTTGACCCGTGTTCAATATTCGAATACCCATAATGCCCAGGTTTTACGAGGAATGTCGAATGCATATTACTCTAAAACCCATATTGTATTCTGAGAGCTTCGAATAACAGTGGTGGTAATTCATTTACGAGGAATGCCGAATGCATATTACTTTTAAAAGAGCCACTGAAATATTCAAATTATGTAAATTGGTGTACACGAAAACGAGACCCTAAGATATGCAAATGATGCACACGAAAATGTGATTCTAAAGTAGCCTATCAGAACGACGTGTATGATGAAAATGTGGCACTGAAGTATTCAAATGATGTATAGCAAAATGTGAAACTCTTAAAAGTGACACTAAAATGTAACACTGAAGTATTTAAATGATATACACCAAAAATGTGAAACCCATATATTTGAGCGATGTACACCACAATGTGACACTGAGTATTCAAATGATGCACACCAAAATGTGGAACCCATATATTTAAGCGATGTACACCAAAATGTCACACTGAAGTCTTCAAATGATGTACACCAAAATGTAAAACTAATATTTAAGCGATGTATGCCAAAATGTGAAACTGAAGTCTTCAAATGATGTACACCAAAATGTAAAACTAATATTCAAGCGATGTACGCCAAAATGTGAAACTGAAGTCTTCAAATGATGTACACCAAAATGTAAAACATATATTATGTAAACGATATACACCAAAATGTGAAAACTATCCGCTTAAGTCAAAGTTTGCTCGAGTAAAAACATAATTGATAGTTTTACAATGTCGCTTTTACCTGTAATCATATCAGCACAACCTGCTACTGATGACGTAATTAATGACGCCAACTACGATATACCGGCACAAATTTATGAAACCTTACAACCAGAAGGAGTAAAACCAAAAGTTATAGCACTAACGCGGAAAAACCAGGAAGAAAATCACAAAACCTATTTATCAACAGAATACATTCAAGGGTTGTTATCTGTTTTTTGTTATCTTTCTTTTTTAAATTTCATCCTCGGCTACAAATAATTCACTACATTATTAATGCCTATTTGTACTGAGAAACCGTAAATCAGCGTATAAAGGGGCATAATGTTGCTTCAACCTGGTCTATCATCAAAATTGGCCCACCATTACAGGCCGATAAAAATACACCTATTTTTACGGCTGCCCGATGGATCCAATTTTTCCACCCATTTCCCAGGTCATATAAATCGGATTTAACGTGGGTTTTGTACACAAATTTTAAGACTTATGAGGGGAGTAACGTCGAGTAACGTCCACTCCACACAAACTAAGTCAATTTTGAACTAACATATTGTTCAATTTTATAATTCGCTTGCGCGTAGGGGTCTTTAATAATTGGTGGACCAAGAGAAAACCTACATTGGTTGGACATAGAAAAGAAGTGACGATTGTAATAACTATATCATTCATCCTCTTTATATTTCGTTTTCTAAAAAAATTATGAATGATGTTTTTCATTTTCCAATCTTCAGAAAGAAGGGTTCAAATGGATCCAAGGATTCTAAAACTGTTTTACCGCCACTAGCAACCAAGTCTAAACCACACAGAAACACTAAAGATTGTGATTGCGACGAATGTGGGAAGAGAAAAGTTAAAAAAGGAAAGAAATCGCCCAGAGTCAAAGGTTTACCGAAAATAGACGGTGCATCACCAAGGCCAAGAAAGGTTCATTCAGGTTCAGGTAATGTTTCATTATTATTTCAAATATTAGTTTTAGTTCACCAGGGAAATAATTCTATTCAGAGATGACAAAACACAATAAAAAAAGTTGTAACGCATGTCTGGGCATTGATCAAATTAAATTCCTATTTCGTTACGACATGGATGTATTGTTTGTCTATTAAGATCTAAGTCTGATTTCGTTCCGACTTAGATGTATTGTAAAGCCAGGCTGACACTTGCACGACTTTTGGCCACTTTTTTTGGCGTGCCCATCAGTGTCTACATTGACTCGAACTGACACGACGAGTTCACGCATAGTTTACGCATTGTTTGCGCACTTCCGGCATTGGCACGACAAGTTTGCGCAAATCGGACGGTGTCGTGCCGACTCGAGTCGTGCCAATACGTGCCACGGAATCGTGCAAGTTTTAGCCTTGCTTTAAGCCAGGCTGACGCTTGCACGACTTTTGGCCACGATTTTGTCGTGCCCATCAGTGTCCACATTGACACGAACTGACACGACGTGTTCACGCATAGTTTGCGCATTGTTTACGCACTTCCCGCATTGGCACGACGAGTTTGCGCAAATCGGACGGTTTAAGCCAGGCTGACACTTGCACGATTCCGTGGCACGCATTGGCACGACTCGAGTCGGCACGACGACGTCCGATTTGTGCAAACTCGTTGTGCCAATGCGGGAAGTGCGTAAACAATGCGCAAACTATGTGCAATCTATAGGGAGAGGGGTTTTACATAGGCTAAGCCTGTTCCCCAATCCCATTCAGACAACCTGAATAAAATATTGTTTAAAAAAAAAAAAATCTGAGTCTGATTTGGTTACGACATGGATGTATTGTTTGTCTATTAAGATCTAAGTCTGATTTTGTTACGACTTAAATGTATTGTTAGTCTATATAAGATATACGTCTGATTTGGTTACGACATGGATGTACATGTATATTGTTGGTTAATATAAGATCTAAGTCTGATTTGGTTCCGACTCAGATGTATTGTTAGTCTGAGTCTGCTTTCGTTACGCAAGACTTGAATTGGGATGTATTGTTGGTCTATGAAAGATCTAACTCTGAATTGGTTACAAAATGGATGTATTGTTAGTCTATACAATATCTTTGCCTGATTTACGCCATTATTGCCCGTCAAAGTATATTTTCATCGAACGCATTAGGAATAAAGTTCAGCCAGTTAAACAAGAGTTATTGGACTTAATTTTAGTATCATTATAAACACCCTATAAGTAGTGGCAGGTGCCTTGTATTATATAGGGTATGAACTCTTTCAAGAACCCACGATAAAACTTCTTGTTCGTGGAGGTAACATAGATTGTACTTTTTATAGTATTACCTGATTCTGGGAGGGCATTACGCCTATTAGCATCCACTGCCAAGGTCGTGTCATATCGGGACCAACACATGGTACAATTGCATTTCAATAAATAACATGTGCTTTAATTAGCATAGCTCCTAATTCATAATCGTTAAAAGCATGTTAAATATCTATAGTATCATATTTTAGTACTTTAAATATCTTTTATGCATATAGTTATTCAAATAATATAGATTTGTTCGTCAGCGGTAACCCACCCCCCTGTAATATCATTTCCTATTTGCTGGACATCAAAGATATTGTTATGATATAGCTACGCTTTATTAATTTGCTATACATTCATCCAAGTGCTGTGCTTGATGACAGTGGTAAATACCTGCTTGTCTAATTTGTGATTCCGAATTCTTGAACGGAATAGAGTTGTTAAGATTGTTAAAAATAATGATATAGGCGGAAACGTATCGGCGGAGTAGGGAGGGGGGGGGGGTCGTGCCTTTTTCACCAATCTTCGATCTTCGGGTAGCCCAACATCAAGTTTCCAAGGAGTCATTGCTTTCCTGTTACCCCCACATTTTAAACTCTTGTATAGTATACAATACCATACTCAGACATTTCCCTCTTAACTTTAAATACCTGCCGGAATGGGCCTATAATCATTGTATGGCAATCCTGTGTTATTTATTTTCAGAAAATAATGTCTCCCCTATGCTGAGAATTAATTAATTTCTTTATCGTATTTCAGATAAGTCTTTTCTTTAGTGTGAGGAAAAATTGCAACAATTAATTTATCTTTTAATTTTTCATTTGTCCAGAAAACACCCCCTGAAAATACAGTTTCTTTTGAGCTACATATTATAAGTATTTATTCCTGGAAATAAGTTCTCTTTAATAAGCCGCTCTGTAATTACAACTTACGGCTTCTATTGTAAAAACCCGCGCTTACAATTAAGTATACGTGTAATAGCTAGGCCCCCCATATTCTCCAATGACGTCTGTAAATTAGTTTTCGGCTAAGTGTTACTATTTATAGGATTTCTGACAGAAAATTGAAATTGCATGCACGGTTCCTTAAAACACACTAACCTTTCCATCGACAATTGTCAATTAGAAAATGAATTTCTCTTTGGCATAAATATATTCAATTCAATTAACCATTTTGTAGATATTAGGGTTTGTGGCGGTTCTTTCTAATTTTAGTTTTCAGGAGAAGAACGTATAAGATAAGATGCCGTGGGCACTGTGTCGAGAAACCTGCTATTATTATTTTCGGTTTTGAAAGACTTCATTTTTGCTGTAAGACTATTGTTTTGACAATGATGATAAATTATATTTTGAATCATGGTATTGTGGGGCTGCTTGATGTCTAAATTGAAATGAAATGAAATGGAGTTTAACGTCCTACTGTTTGGTTGGTTTAATGAAGACGGGCATACGCCACACAGTGTACTGTGCGGGAATTTTGCCCGGGGCAGCGGCGCTACGGCCTACTCTCAAATCAAATTACAACTGCCAAGGGATCTTTTTATGTGCACGACAATGTGTATAGGAGGCCTGGGTTGTTCGTCCCATCCGAACGACTAGACAGCTGTCCCTTCAGGCTCTCTATCCTGCATCACTGACAAGGTGAAACCGCGCTGGAAAATGTGGATGTACTTTCTCGGCCAATGCAGGATCGAACACTAGATCTCCAGCGTCTTACCCACTTAGCCACCGCGATAGCCCGCTTGATGTTTAACTGTATTACATTTATATAATATTGGTGATGAACAACGAGGAAAACGTTTTAGGAGTTAATGCAATAAAATTGAAATAAGTTTGTTTCGTGCAGTATTCTGTTCTCTATTTCCTTGTTGGATAATTAGTTGGGTTATTTATTAAAGGACAATATTACTGTCAGTCATTATCACATTTGTGATAACAGATACACGGGCGAATTTCTGCTCACTAATAATTCTTTCGAAGACCCAAAGTTGTTATGAGAGGCTGTAAGAGGATATCTGATGGTTCAAAATATAACTTAATGTCACTATATAAGGGAAAACGAGGAAAATAGAAATAGTCTGTACATTCCCTTGTTTTTATTCATTCTATACTTAATAAAAACATGGTAATGCACGGATTTATTTTCTATATTTCTCGTTTTCACGTATCTAGTGACAGTCAATTTTTGGGAAGTCCCCTCATAACAACTTCGAAGGAAGTATTAGTGAACAGAAATTCGCCCGTGTATAACTCATCACTTCAGTCAGCTATATAGAATGAATGAATGAAATGTTGTTTTATGGCACGTCCGCTCCAACTGGGCTACACTGCGCCAAACATACGATGAGATTTCTCGAGACAAACTAAACAAATAATCACAATGTTATCTATACATAAATAAAAACAAATATCACAGTAAGTATCAATTAAAAATAAATATCAGCGTTATGTATATATATATATTTAAAACATGAAAGTGAAAATCAGATATATACAATTAGAATTTTCGCTAAAAATTTGTCTCTTTTGAAAAATCTAGCGCTTTACAATATAGACACGGTTGGGCAAACAATTGATGTAGTAATTGGCAACGGTAATGCCGTGATCTTGTATCTTTGAGATGCTTGCACTCAATCAAAATGTGATTCACTGTCAAAGGAACGTCACGGTGTTCACATTCTGGTTGAGGCTCTCGCTTTAAGATGAAAATACGTGTTAAAAAAGTATGACCTATGCGAGAGCGACACAAGACAACTTCATCTCTCCTGCTCGTACGATAGGAGCTTGGCCAGTCTCTTAAGAGAGGATTGATGTGATGAAGTTTATTTGTGGCAGATGATAAACATCTGCCACTAATGGGTGTTCAAGCTGTTTATTGTTAATTGCTTGAAGCGAAGACAGAGAATCAGTAAAAATGATATGCTTTAAAGCTAAAGAGAACTGAATGAACTCCAAGGCCTGAAGAATGGCCTTGAGCTCAGCTGTAAATATTGAAGCAGCAGGTGGAAGACACACAGAAATGGTCTCATATGGCGTCACGGTAGCCGAAGCTACCCGATCACCATCTTTAGAACCATCTGTGTAAATAGGAGCATAATCACCATATTTAGACCTTAACTCTCTAAAAAGAGATTGGAACACCTTAGAGCTAGTATCTCTCTTTTTATGTTGAGTAAGAATGAAATCGATCTTTGGGGGAGATATAGCCCACGGTGGAGACCTAAAGACAGGGTATTCGCAATACTGTCAAAGTCGATACCAGCCTCAGACAAAAGGGGTTGTATGCGAATACCGAATGATGGAACAACATTAATCTTTACCAGATACAAATGCGCATGACGAGGGTCTAAATATGGTGTTAAAAGAAATATGATTCGGAAGTGATGCAATTTTCGTAGCATACTGCAGGGCAAGTTTATCACGTCTGTTATGCAGTGAGGGCTCATGCGCCTCGACGCATAAACTGTCCACAGTACGAAATACTCCTAAACTGATTCTAAGTCCTTGGTTGTGTATAGTGTCGAGCTCTTTGAGATAGGACTCGTGGGCAGACCCATACACAATACACCCATAATCGAGTTTTGATCGAATTAATGCTCGATATAATCGGATCAATTCAGTCAGCTATATATATAGAAAGATAACTCGTGTTTTCCTTTTGCGTTCATCACTTCCAATTCTTGAAATCTTCATAACATATCTCTAATGAAAATCTGCCTGTCACATGGACTATTGTGTTAAATTTATATTTGGAACCTGTTGATCAGTTCTATTACATATGTGATAATGACTGACACCAAGATTGTCCTTTAAGTAAATTGGAACCCAATTTAAAATTTTCAGAAACAAAAACCACTAACTAGATCATAGTGAACGATATTTGCTCTGATAGTGACCATATTGAATATCGACGAGGTTCGTCCCGCCATGAACTGAATTCTGCACAACAAATTTGAACAATCCCGAAAAAACAGCCGCCATTATCACGAATAATGCAGAAAACGATAGAGTTAAACCCCACATGACCCAATGCTTCATACCATATTTAAAAAACACATAGGTTAAAAACTGTAGCCGCTATCGCGTTCACGAGTTTCCAGAAGGGTGGCGTACATATGTGATAATGACTGACACCAAGATTGTCCTTTAAGTAAATTGGAACCCAATTTAAAATTTTCAGAAACAAAAACCACTAACTAGATCATAGTGAACGATATTTGCTCTGATAGTGACCATATTGAATATCGACGAGGTTCGTCCCGCCATGAACTGAATTCTGCACAACAAATTTGAACAATCCCGAAAAAACAGCCGCCATTATCACGAATAATGCAGAAAACGATAGAGTTAAACCCCACATGACCCAATGCTTCATACCATATTTAAAAAACACATAGGTTAAAAACTGTAGCCGCTATCGCGTTCACGAGTTTCCAGAAGGGTGGCGTAATCCTAAATGGCAACAAGGTTCGGCCTCTTATAAATCCAAATGAACCACACTAAATTTGACAAAAAAACGTTAAAAACTGGAGCCTTTGTCGTGTTCACGGCAAAACGGCATGTTACTACGAAATAGAAGGTCGCAAAACGCTGAAAATCGATAGGGTTCCCACTCATGAAATAAGGCCTCTATCGTTTTCACAATGTTTCGAGAAAACGGGGTGTAACTACGAAACCGAAGGTCGCAAAACATTGAAAATCGATTATGTTCCCACTCGTGGAATAAGGCCATTTAATGCGGTATCATCAGTGACGTTCACAAATTTTCGGAAAAGGGGACATAATTTAATTACAACAACAGTTATTCTTTATTTCCTTCCCCAATGTCCCCGATATACATGCATCTATATACATAATATATTTGATTGATATTTTAGATGAAGAAGATAAGAAGTGTGATATATTAGATAGTTTTTCTAATGAAGCTGATAGATTACTGTGGGTATCAGAACAACAATCAGAAAAACTCTATGTTTATCCTGGATATATACCTCCTCGAATAGTTGTAAGTTCATTACTTTATTTACTCCAGTTATTTATTGGTCTTAAAATGCTTGTTGCAGCTGTGATAAACGCAGGATATTTGGTTTGGGAGGAAGGAGAAGTGTGGGGGCTTTCTCCTAATAAAAAATTTTCATTTGTGATGATTGGTGGCGGATATCGTTATTTACTTCAAATACATGATATAGGTCGTAAAATGCATGTTGAAGCAGTGGTGAACGCAGTATATTTAGTTAGGGTCGGAGGAGGGAATGGGGGTGGTGAAACTTCTCCCCTACCTGGCCATTCTCATTTGTGGTGATTTGTGGCGGATATCTGGGCAACATTATAACAAATCCACAACTCCATAAGCTACACATCACCCCTAGCAACATATAAATCTGACAAATTTGTTACATAGAAACAGAATATATTAGTGAATTATGTATACTTGTCTGTTTAAGTTTAATTAGGATTATCAAATGTATTTGTAATTAAAGGCAATACTACTGAAGGAGGTGGGGGAGGGCGGGGTCATTCGTTTACCATTAACGATATTCCAAGAACAGTTTCTAGATTGTTGAAGTTTCAAGATTCTGTAAAAAATAGAATAACATTTTGTAAACTGGGTAATTGGGTATTCGTACAATAAGCTAAGAGACACGAGATTCGGTAATACTTGATTGACTCGATTGTCAAGAACAATAGAAAGACATATCATCGTGGTTGACAAGACGACATTCATTTGTTTACTGTTGTCTGTACAATTAGTCCCTGGATCAAATCTGTGACAGATAGACCTTTGCAATTTTTCCAACACAATTCCTTCTCCTATTTTGGGCCACGACACATTAATTGATTATTTGTTAGTTTTGCGTTCCATATTCTGAAACCACAATCCAGGCCACCTTGTCTGAAATGAAATTGAATGGGAATAAATTGAATGTTTTGCTCCGAATTTGGCAAATGAAGACGAGAATACGCCAGACAGTGTGCTATGAGGGAAATTTTGCACGGACAGCATCACTATGGCCTAATTTTATATTCCATAATTATATCAATAAAGGAAAATGTTAATGACATTGATAACACCGTGTTTATTCATTCTTTCATTTTTTTCCAGTTATTGTCTTCCAAGTTAGGTAAATTACATGCCGTGCAGGAAATGATAAGAAAAGATACACGAGGAATTATACTTATACCCTATGTAAGCTACAGTAACTTATACCTTATATACCTTATAATATGTCAATTGTGATACATGTAGGTTACAGTTAGAGATACTTATATTCATATATAAAATACCGTTAGAGATAAACATTCCCCTATGTAACCTATCGTTAGATGAAATTATATCTTATGTAAGTTAGAAATTATTAAACTTTATGTATGTTCAAACTAGAGATACTTACATTGTATGTAACTTCCAGTTAGCGATGCGTATACCGTATATCTAACCCTTATGATATACTTTATAAGATACACACTGTGAAAGTTACATTTAGAGATACATATGATGTTACCGTTAGAGATACATTATTTAAGTTATAGTTACCGATACGTATCGTATAATGTAATTTGTCGCCAGAGATACATTATGTGAGTTATAGTTACTGCTACGTATCGTAAAACGTAAGTTACCGTTAGAGATACATTATGTAAGTTATAGTTACAGATACGTATCGTAAAACGTAAGTTATTATTAGAGATACACTATGTACGTTATAGTTACAGATACGTATCGTATAATGTAAGTTACTGTTAGAGATACAGTATATAAGTTATAGTTACACATACCGTCACAGAGATGTATTATGCAAGTTACAGTTACAGATACGTAATGTAAGTTATCGTTAGAGATACATTGTGTAAGTTATAGCTACAAATACGTATCCATACTCTTCTTGGGCCGTAGGCCTATTACGTGTTGAACTAACCGCTTTCACTGGTATGTATGTGGGGCAGAATACGGCATCTATTTATTAACGTTATCATCTTCTCTTGAGTGCATTAAGATTCGAGTGTTACGAGACTTTTTTCTCTGTGTTAAAGAGATACCTTCTCTCTTGAAACCTGTAAGATTTAATTTCATGCCAATATTTATTTATAGAATTATTTACAAATTTCAGGATTTTGACACATGCAGCTTTACCGACTTATTAGGTAAGAATTGAATTTTATTTGATTATAATTCTATTTGGTTATCTCCCAAAACTTAGACAGCCATAATTTAGATAGCCATAACTTAGACAGTGGAGTAAGTGATTAATTAACACAACACCCACATCATTTTACGTTTATAGAAAATCATAATTTGTACCTATATATTATTGGGATAAAATCTGCTGAAATTTAATTATATTCTAAAATATTCCCTGTCCTCTTTCATCTCCCCGATAATGTACCTTATTGACTTCCCATTTGTGGCACACATGATGGTAATTCTAGCGATTAAGGTATTACCTTACCGTACTGAATTCATTCAATTTCCTGTTTTGTATTCAAATCCTCTTGCGATAATGGCCGTATACTGAGATTAAGTCTTGGTGCACGGATGTTACAGGTAAGCGGATAATAAGTACTTACATGATTTATTTACTATTAGTCGTGGAAATAAAATCATTTATAATCGTTTGAGCACGTGTGCATTTACCAGTTTTGTTTAAAAGCAAAGGGCACCACGGTGATTCAGTGAGTATGTCACAGTCTCGCTAACCAGGAGATCTGTGGCCTCTATTGTCAGTTGTGAAGGATAGAGAAACTGGTAAAGTTCAGCGTCTCGTCTTTCGAATGGTATGAAAAACCCGAGTCTTAAATATCCCAGTGCAAACAAGTAGTATACGAATATTCCACAAAGCAACCAAGAGTCAGAGCCAGTGATCAAGCTGTTAAAGATACATTATGCAGGAGCTAAATCTGCCTGCCAGTCTTTTTTAGTCCTGAAATGTTATCTAAATTATTAATTAGATATTAATAAACTTATCCACACCATAATCAACACTCGATGTCAACGCTAGTCTGCCATATTTACTGGATTAGGATCGATTTGCTGCTCAACTTTCTTTCTTTCGTGAACTGGATAATCGAGACTATGCATTTTATCGCTCAGACTTGAGTAATGATGATCGAGGCTAGACCGAAAATTCAATCACTAAAACCTTGGTTTAGAGTGGATCAATTTGACTGAAATTTTCCGCAATTGCCTTTACATTATTTAGTGATTAACTACTTTAATGAGAACAGTCAGCCCTTTATCTTACTTCGCATACATAAATAAAAAGACAAAGTCGGACAATAATGGGGTCTTACATATAAAAAAAACCCATTTTAAAGCCCCAATAACACTCTTGTTGTAACTGAAAAATATGTCCCAATCTTCATTCTGGTCAACAAATCGTATTATTTTAGAATATTCCAATTAAATGATGATATAAATTTCATCTTAACACACCTAATTTAAAAAATTGGAAAAATTCAACCAATTGATTTGAAAAGTCTAACGTAAACCTTTTCAAATGTGACTTGGATTTTAAAATATTTTCGAACCCTCTGGACAAATAAAATAGGTTGTAATGGATAATTTACACAACAGGTAGGACATTTAAACATCTAGTACTTAGAATAAGGGTATTATTTTTTTTCTGGAGCTACCAAGCCAGCAAGAATGTTATTGTCCCTTTAATTCATTTCTTTGAAGTAGACGTTAAGATCACGGGGTGATTTATTTCAGAACTGCGCAGCGTTATAATGATTCTGATTGATTCGGAACATATAATTGATCACAGAACATGGCGGTGATAGACAGCTGTATAGATCTGGGCCCTGTTTCACGAAATTTTAACTAAAGATAAAAATCCAAATTTTAGTGGATACTTCAATTTTGATTGGCTAAGAACTAAAATCAGTCCACTATTGTCCAATCAAATAACTAAAATTCAGATCTTATCTTAGTTAAAATTGTGTGAAATAGGCCCCTGGTATCAAACATAAGAATAACTCTGTTTCCCTTTATGGTACGTCATAGCTAGGATGTTTCGCCCACGAGGACCTCAATTATATTAAACGATTTAAATCAGTTCACAAGTATCTCATGGGACGTCTAGTATTTCACCCACGGGCAAAACAGGATCGGAATCCTAATAATACATTATTTGTTTTTATTTCAGAAACTGTAGCTATTAGATTAAAAGAATATCATTTTGGAAGTCGAGCCAAGTCTCTAGTATTTCTCTGTCAGGTTCGTATCTGATTGTTTGAAAATGCCCATATAAATCATTAAAATTAACACACAATAAAACAAAAATTAAAAAAATGTAATTTTAATGTTAATCGTCTGGCTCTGGCGGTCGCTCAGTGATTTAAATTTTATTTCAATTTCCTGGCCAACAGACACCTTATATCATCAACAGTGGATCTAGAAGTTGTGAATGGAGGACATTCTAGGACGCCACTCACTATACCACAATGGATGTCAAAAAAATACCTTATAAAATGCATAAATAATACTGAGCGCTCTGGTAGAACATATATCGCCTTGTCATGCGTGGATTTAAGTCTAGTTTAAATATTATTATAATAATTCGATATGTGTATTTATCTACTAATATTTGTGGCTGTCGCTTGTCTGTCTGTCTGTCTGTCTGTTTAGGGTTGGTAGGGCTGTCCCTAGTTCAGCTCTGAACGTCGGTCTCATTACCCAGTAAAATTGCCTGGGGCTCAAATTATTTTCGACATTGATTCAATGGGACAGTCTCTGAACGTTCACGGTGAGTGTAATGAGACCGACGTTCAGAGCTGAACTAGGCTGTCCCGAGACTGACAATTGGTGTATAGAGATAGGTCGGACCGGGAAGTAACATAAGCCTAGCATTGGGCTACTACTTTCCGTTTCAGCGTATGTTACTTCCGGTTCGTGGCTATTCTCGTGCTACGTCGGGCCAGCCGGTGTATGTCATATTTTCTGAACATAATATTATTCCTTTAGAATATAAGAAAACGTAAACAAGGATAAACCTGCCTTCATATTTGTGCCATAAGAAATAAATCTAACGCAGTGTAAATAGTTAAACTAGAATTTAATATCTCATACTACATCCCGATTGAAATTAAACTGTCATTTTTATGTTTCCTAGTTAGACAAATTTAATATCTCACTTGTGGGTTTTACATCGTTATTTTTACAACTATCAGTTTTCTGTCAATGATGAATATTTTTAATATCCTGCGAGAGTTTTCAGGGATTACATAAGAAATATTGTAGCAACGTAGTCTGTCAATGCCAGTATCTTCATCTGTCCATTATGCAATACCAGCTTTATATTTTGGTAATCCAGACATTGTTTGATCGATGTAACGATTATAACCATCAGACCTAGATTATGGGGATGCTCAATTCGCAGTTCCCCGCGGAATTAAATTCTCTCAATTCCAAAGTGCACCGCATGTGCCGCCGGTTTAAAAAATATCTCAACCAATGACAGCTGAAGCATATTTTTTACTGGGAATACGTTACGATTCTACTCATTCCACCTGACACATTCCACTTAACACCTAACTGCTTCGGGCAAAATGATGCATTTTACTCATTTTAATACCCATTTACACTAAATAGGAAATATTTTTTAACTACAAATACTTCAAACGTCTTTATTTATTTTTCTTTTACCTCAAAAAAATGTTTGAGAATTAAATTTGTCGGAGTAAAAAAGTTAATATGCCGTACTCATTAAGCCTCGTCGATGTCATGCTTATCAGTGATTGTAGCGGCCAAGCGAATATTCACTACGGGATCAGTTTCAAACTGATCCCGCAGTGAATATTCGCTTGGCCGCTACAATCACTGATAAGCATGACATCGGCGAGGCTTAATTAGTACGGTATATTAACTTTTTTACTCCGACAAATTAAATTCTCAAACATTTTTTTGAGGTAACAGAAAAATAAATAAAGACGTTTGAAGTAATTGAAGTTAAAAAATATTTCCTATTAAGTGTAAATGGGTATTAAAATGAGTAAAATGCGTCATTTTGCCCGAAGCAGTTAGGTGTTAAGTAAACATTGCACGAGCCGTTGAGCCAATGACTGCAGTCAACGCACGTGCTATGGACACTCATCTGTTACAGAGTTAATTCCTAAGTAATTCTCTGTGAAACAGATTGGATCAGTTTGCCATCTGAGCTGTCCTTAACTATGAATAGTGCTGTAACTACCAATAGTGCTGTAATTGTCAATGGTGTTTAACTATCAATAGTTTTGAGAACTTGTTGAGAATGCGCACCCTTTGTGTTTGGGATTGGATTTGTCGATCCATGTACGGGTACCGATGTCTAGAAACAAAGTATTTTGGAACTGTAATCTTTTCTCTTTCAATTCGCTTTTCGTTTTCCGCCATTTTATATTCTGCTTTTTATATTTTACTTAACATATGCCATTTTTTTTTATCACACAATGATCAGCAGTGAATATTCGCTAGGTCGCCACAATCACTGATAAGGTTGACATCGAAGCGACGTAATGAGCCACAAATACTAACTTTTTCCTTCGACAAATTAAATTCAGCCAATGATTGACGCCGCGTGATGAGACGTCACGTGATGAAGGTAGTCATCTTTTACAGAGATATTAGAAGACTTTCGCAATCATCTGTGCCGTGCCTATAGTTGTGTATCGTAAGAACCCACTTAAACATAATCATGTTGATTAGGCCAAGGATAGTCCACTTATCTATGTATAAACTAATCTTTTAGAGGCATTTAGTAACTGGAACGAGCATTAAACTATAACACATACTTATGGAAGAACAATTACTGATTTATTTAGGCGACGTTTCGAAGAGTATTCTCTCAACGTTTTCAAGCAAGTGCAATAACAAATGTGTATGGCAATTATATATAGACAAGCAATAACAACAATTCTGAAACCATGCATGACAACAACAATATCAAAGGCATATAACAACATGATCAAAGGCAAGGTGCATATAAAGGATTAGTGAGGCCACTGATAATTGGCATTAATTAACATTAAAGGGATATTAATAAGTAATAGTAGGGATAAATTGTTCAACTTGAACAACCAATCATGATAAATCCGAAACCATACATGAACTGGGTTACATCAAAGGGATAGTGGCCGATTGATAATGAGTAATAATAACAGCATAAACAACAAACAAAAAGGGAAACCATACATGAGAACATCGGAGAACTAGTAACTCCAGATAAATTAAATGGGGATAAATATTTGGACCATAATTAAGTTTTAATTATATAGTTAAGAAAATACTCATAATTCAATAGTTATACCCTATTTAATCCTGGTCATGTACATAATTATCATTTAGTAACTGGTCAACTGTTTCTTTTATTTTACCTGTGCAAACTGTGTTGGTGTCAATCAGATGGAAGAGGGTGGGACTATAAAGAAGGGGTGTGCGGGTTGTCTTGTTTTGTGTGTGTTCAATTTTCTTAACTATATAATTAAAACTTAATTATGGTCCAAATATTTATCCCCATTTAATTTATCTGGAGTTACTAGTTCTCCGATGTTCTCATGTATGGTTTCCCTTTTTGTTTGTTGTTTATGCTGTTATTATTACTCATTATCAATCGGCCACTATCCCTTTGATGTAACCCAGTTCATGTATGGTTTCGGATTTATCATGATTGGTTGTTCAAGTTGAACAATTTATCCCTACCATTACTTATTAATATCCCTTTAATGTTAATTAATGCCAATTATCAGTGGCCTCACTAATCCTTTATATGCACCTTGCCTTTGATCATGTTGTTATATGCCTTTGATATTGTTGTTGTCATGCATGGTTTCAGAATTGTTGTTATTGCTTGTCTATATATAATTGCCATACACATTTGTTATTGCACTTGCTTGAAAACGTTGAGAGAATACTCTTCGAAACGTCGCCTAAATAAATCAGTAATTGTTCTTCCATAAGTATGTGTTATAGTTTTATGTATAAACTCTTTGAAGTCTGGCACACAACACAGCCTGTGTTCCACAAATATGGTGTTTGGACCTTAAGGGGCTAGCCTACTAATACTTGACCCAACGGTCTAGAGATAAATAATTCCATATATTCCTTTTATTACTATTTGTGTTTCAGGGAGGTCCAGGATATGCCTATATTTTAAGGAATTTTGCTGTAACTCCGCAAAAATTAAAACGTAAAGACTATAAACCGTTAGTACAGTAAGTCATTCTAGTAGTTGCCATAGTTACACGACTGATGACGTATGGTCACATTTGATAGATTGTTGACTGAGTATGGTTTGTATTATATGCATGTTAACACAACATTTGATAGAACGATACGTCAAAATAAAGGCTGGGAAGGATTACACAACAAACAAAACAATGATCCTAACACAAAATAAAATCTCATACCAAAGAGTTCATCTCTTTCGGAATGAAGGTTGAGCTTTCGCGAAATGAGAGTTGGATATTCTCGAAATGGCGTCTGGGCATTCTCCAGCTTGTTTACACTCGCCATACTTTTATGGCATTTATTTTGACGTTCAATCTACTTGATTTGTATAGATATATTTACAACTCATATGGTATACATTAGCTTAAATGTAATAGAATAGCTACTGATGTTTCGATGCATCTATATGGGGAATGGCCGATATTTAGGTATCCTATTTAGTGTAGAATGCTAGAACTATAATAAATTATTTTTGCATTAAGTATGGAAGCATTAAAGAAGCATCACAACTCTCACCAAGAGAATAAACATCATGCGTTTTATATATTATTTATTCTAAATAACACCATAGTCACCTGATATTGAAACTCTCAGCAACTGGGAATTAACAACTGATTGTTTCCCATAAAACTGTGTTCTGCAAATGTGTTTCCCAATCGCTAAATGCCACTAAAAGATTAATATGCTTAGAGTACGGTATTTTAACAAGTGTTCGTTAAACTCCTTGGAAACTTCTGAAACATGTGTGTGACACGTAAATTGAATTTAAAACGTATACATCTTGTCAAATCTATCAGAAATTTTGCATAAAAGCTCTTTAGTGTTTGTACATCTGGTGAAGCTCTCAAAAGTGATCATACCATTTTGATAACCAGCATACCAGGGGCGGATCCAGGAATTTTTGCAGGAGGGGGTTTGCCAGGTTTCGGTTACGAAAATCTGCCATCATCGTCTCTAAATTACATAGGCATACATACAAATTGAGCTTTTTAAACAGAGAAATCGTTTTTATACTGATGTAGGATCACTTTGTGACGTAATTTCATTGATGCAAGGCATTATTTTTTTTATGTAGCTGAGCAGGGAGGAGGGGTGGACCCCCCCCCCTCTGGATCCGCCCCTGCATACAACAATGTGTTTCCGTATCTTATTAGCATATGATTCTTGTTAACCGAGAAATTATTGTCTTTATTTCAAAGGTTCCTCAAACTATTAGGTGGTTTAATGAGTAAAATTGATCCACATACAACTGCCGTCCATTTTCTAGGATTCAATATGACGTTTAATAAACAAGGGCGAGAGGTAAGTATTAGTATACCGATATTGATATATATGTGTCGTCTGCACGGGAAAACGTCAAAGTCGGTGATCATCATCATTATTTTGTATTTTTGGACAATATCTAGTTTTTAGCGGCTTAATCCACTCTAAAAAAAAATTTAAATTCATTATTGAAAATTACTGTCAAGGGCAGATAATCTCTCGGCTTGGTTTGAGCCTGAATTGAATGGGATTAAAAAGATTTTTTAAGAGAATATTTTTACGTGACGCTGTCTTGATTTGGCCATTAACAATCTGTTTATATCTGCAGATGATTCTTTTTAGAGATTCTAAACTAACAATATCGTAATTTGCAAGGGATTCATATATGATAACCAGGGACCTCTGTTCGTGATATAGTTATTTTAATAACGGATTAACTACTCGTGATATAACCCCGGACACAACTTCCCGGCATTTGGCCCAGGTGAAGTTAGAGTTAGCAAACCGGTGTCAACCGTGGATATCCGCTGTGGGACCATAGGAAACCGCGGCAAACTGTAGTGTAACCGTAGTCAAACCGTGAATAACTTATTTCCTGCCAAAATGGCCATAGTTAATTGCCCCTGTCCCAGCATGATGCCCCCCCCCCCCCTCCCAAAAAAAACCCCAAAAAGCAAAACAAACTATGAATCACTGCGAGAAGCAATATTAAACTGATAAGGCCTAAGGATCTTGCCAGTGCCGTTCGATATCCATGCAGAGCCCCCCCCCCCACCCAATTTTCGACAGTGCCCTCTTTTACTGCTGAAAGTGACTTTTCTCAGACCCAAATATGTCCGTTACTTTAGACAAAAATATCAGCCAAACAGCTCCTGGAATGGCTACAGATGCAAGGAACTGACGGATGATTTTCTTGGGCCCCACCCCCTCTCAGCAGAGTGCCCCGTCTCCGCGGTCAATGCCCTCAATGTCCCCTTTTTCAAAATTCCTAGATCCGCCCCTGCCATGGAACCTATTGATCCCGTATTGTTTGGTGTACTAGAATGAAATACCTGGATACAACTCCGCTATTTCGAATGAATCCTCCAAATGTTCTATTATTATATATAACAGTTGGTGAAGGCGGTCAGAAAAAGTATATTACCCAATATAGTCAAAGTTGAAGCTCCATTAGACAACTCTATAGAAGGTGAGTAAAACAGTACCGATGGGTTATGTATCGCACACTAACCCATTATCACAGTCTGGCTCATTTGTCATAGTCTGGCCCATTTACCATAGTCTGACCAATTTATCCCAGTCTGGCCCACTTATAACAGTCTGACGTATTTATCACAGCCTGACCCATTTATGGTATGATTGATATGGTCTGTTTGGTTCTGTGTAGACGCGATGTGATGGTCCGCAAATATTACATCGATTGACAACATAAGGACACCGTCTTCATTAGCCTAGTTTAGGAGCAAAACAGTTGGACGTTAAACCCCATTTCATTTCATAGGGAAGACTCGATTGGATTTTACAGAATGGAATTCTTTCAATCCCACAAGCACTGAGAATCGAGTAAAGGAATTGTCCAAGCAAAATCGCATGCGTCAACATAATAATAAAAAAAACCCCGTTTCCCCCAATCATCACGCCTGAAATACTTGGATTATGTGATGTTTCTATTTGCACCGCATCGGTTATAAGAACTCAGAACTATGACAGGAATCAATTCTGTGTCACTTGATTGCATTTCCGTCAAGTCGGAACTATTCCAACAGACAAGCAAGCACCCACATCTCAGTCTAATTCAATTGTTCAAAACCATTCGCTTCTGGATTCTGCATGTTTGTCATGGAAAGCTACAGTTCGCGATCATTATTACTTAATCTAATAATGTCCAAGTAAAGGTTATTTTAACTGTAGACGATAAATATAGCCGGGGGATTAGATTTAATTTAGTTGCTCAGACAATGCTTTGTGGTATATAAAAAATGTAAAATCCTCATACTTTGTATCTCCGGGCAGCACAGTCAATATGTAAGCATTTAAATAATGGAGACTGAAGGAGTTCGTTAATCTATTAGATTGGTACCTGCACCTTGCTTCCAGAATATAAGTAAAAGAGACTGTTCTATAGCTTGGCGACCTAGGATAAGATACTTACACAATAAAGCCATCATATTAATCAGTAGTAGGCGGGGGTATTATACATCATGACAGATTGCTCCTGTCTTTTGATCGGTTAAATGGCAGACAGTCCAGCAATGTTAATAATAAACTATTTTATAATGGAGCTACTATGGTATATAGCTGAATGGAATAATGAAGGCGATGGGAGATTCTCTCGTGCCCGACCATTAAAATTGATCATGTCAGTCAGAAATTTATGCTTGTTTATCGCCTTACCCCAAATTATCAATCTTGATAAAATCTCTTTTGTCAATTCCAGACTAAACAAATCATGATTATTGACAGTTAAAGTAAAATAAATATAAGAAAGAATTAGTATGTAATGTTGTCTGCTGTGTTCAAGGGCGGGTACAGTTATTGGGGGCGGGGGGGGGGGGGGTATCGGGGGTCCAAATCCCACCCTGCTCAGCCACAAATAAAAAATCTAAAGCAACACTTTTTGAGAAAAGTTTAATGATCGCGTGTTTTATCCTGTAACATCAGATAGTGGGATGGGATTAAATCGGATTAAAAGTACAGATCTATATTTACATGAAGATCTGACTGGTTGTTGCGATAGGTCACGTCAGAGGTCATACGATTAACCAACTAACCTATCAACATTGATGTTACTAGTGGATTACCCACACAAAACACGCCTAAAACTCGCCGTAAGAGACCGTTGCATTGGCTAATCGCTCACGCCATTGATAAAAACTCTTTCACATCCTAGTGTAGTAAAGACAAGCTAAACGAAATAAATTTTGAACTATAAAAACGAAATGAAATAGGATCCGTGTTTTAATCAGATGACATTATACTAGTACATATTCATATTATTACTTTTCAGAACGTCTTGTGGCTATGTTATATTTTGACTACAAACTTTATTTAAATTGGAAAAAGAGTGAAAAAGATGCAACGGAAGCGGAAGAAGAAAAGCCAAGGTCATGGTCATCGCTAGCCCATGACATTAGATGACCCAACCCGAATAAGGACAACTAAAAAATACCATGTGAAAAAACTAAATAGGTTACGCGTTCTTTTGAATTCTCTGGAAATGAAGTGGTGTGATGGTTAATAAAATATTTTCTTATGTTCAAACGTACAGTTGTAAAATATAGACCCAGCATTAAGGAAGGTGTCGTTTAAGGAAAGTGGAATACATGTTAGGAATTTGTAACATACGCCAAAGAACAGATTCCGATTCCACAAACGATGATGGAAAGTTTTATTGAGGAGTGTGTAATCAATGCATGGATCTCGTTTTATTTGTTTAGAAGTCAAAAGCGAAGAAACTGTATCGTCGACCTGTAATCCGATTTAGTTGGTTTTCATTAAGTGATGTTTAAAACTAAAGTTAAACGCATTTGACCCGAAAAGTACCGCATTAACCATGTTCGCGACAAACAATCAAAACTGATTGCCACTCTTTTGATAAAGAATTTTGCCGGCACCGACAAAAACTGCGTCTTCAAAGTTATCAGCTTCTGAAAAGGAGAGTAGTGTACCTTACTCAAGTTACTTCTGGATATACAATCTCGAAGGCCGCGATTCCACAATGGATACTCTGTACACACTGGTTTCAATCTAGCGAAATGTCAGTCAATTCAATTTACCAAAAATAATTCCCTTATGTTCAGACTACCAATTAATTTAAAGTTAATTTCGGTTAAATTTTCGAACTTTTTTTTAAAAATTGGTTTGTGTAGTTATTCTTTGGGATTTGCAAATAGCATTCGTAATGAAAATGGGCGGAATGTCGTGTGTGTTATATTGGCGAGTATAATTATTTAATCTCCCAAAATACATTAATCTTCCTCGCCTACTTTTTTGAAATTGGAAAATAGAAGCTTTAATGAAATTGGGTAGACTATTGTATAATCAATCTGTTTTTGTATTTTTTTTAAAATACAGAACTATATTTCGTTTCGTTTTTTTAATGCTTTCGGTGGCCAACACTACAGGAAGATCTGAATGGTGTCGTACGAGTGGCTTTTGGCCTTATGACGCCAGACATTGATTAATCAATCAGCGTTGACATTTGTAGTGGTTTACCCACAGTTTCGTGCCAAGAACTCGCTGTTACAGACCGTTTCATTGGCTAATCCCGCTCTTCAACCAGAACGCCAATAATATTGCAACTCTTCCAGATCCTAGTGTAGTTAAGACAAGTAAAACAAAATTTTGAACTATTAAAAACGAAACGAAATTTAATCTGTGTGTAAATCAGATTGTTGGATACGTTAAATAATAATTGTTTAATCGCATCAAAATTCATTGATATTACCTGGTCCGGAGTGGTAGAAAATTAAAGATGTATAAATTGTTGTTTTTTTTTAAATATTTATAAACAGAAATTTATAAAGGAAACAAGGACCACATTAATAAATATAGATCTAAAAATCATCTTTAATTCACTTTATACCATTGAAAGGAAACGAAAACATTGGGGTCGAAGATACTACTTATCAACCCCGACACGCCCAAAGCACACCGTATGGGATAACACGGGCAATAGTTTGCCCCCCCCCCGGCACCCCAACGAGCCACAACTATTAGTTTAACATTACAAGCCTCTTTAAACGTTTAGTTTAACTGTTGACAGGCATTTTTGAGTGGCAATATACGTCACTTGAAATGTACGCGTATAACAACAACATGATTGTTTTATATTTTTTTTAATCATCTTTTTAAAAAATAAGAATCATAAGTACAGATTTCTATGGATAAGTGGCGATAACACTAGCGATAAAAATAACGACATGGTGACAAATTGTACTCTAGTTTTAAACAAACATCATTATCACTACATTCTTGCGAGAAGACACCATACTAGAAACTAATTGCCTTATTTTGAACATCACATTTTTGTAAATCAGTTTGAAGTGTTATAATAGAGGATTGGACAGATTCCGGAACAAGTTTTACTTTTTCAAGTAAGTAGGTATGAATTAAAGCTACAATTTATTTGACAACCATTCAATTTCCAAGTGATTTTCGCATTGACGTAAACACCAAAGACGGCTACGTCTCTTCAATCACGAACAATTAATGAAATTCAGTGCAGAGGCGGATTCGGGGTTGTGGTTTGGTGGTAGTCCAAACCCAACCCTGCTCAGCTACATAAAATTGTAAAACGACACTTTATGAAAAAAAAGGGTTATCATCAAACGGGGTATTGAATTTCTCTCTGCGTGTGTATGTACCTGTATGCGAACGATATTTAGAGACGATGATGGCATCATGCATTGTAGACCGCCAAACTTCCGTAACAGGATCCTGACGAACCCCCTCCTGCAAAAATTCATAGATCTGCCCTTGCAGATGTCGCCTTGTCATTGGCCTACGTAGAAAAATGTAGCCTAACAAGAATTCTTTACAGTTATAGCAAAGGTCGAAGATTAAAAATTGCCAAATGATTTGGAATGCATGTTTTGCGCTTAAGACGTTATCGGCAGTTTTAATATTTATAAAATTCAAGGGTTATTGTTTTATTTACTAAATACATAATAATAACATATACTCTACAAGGTCACGATTCAATAGTTTCAATGTCTGTGCAGCACAAAAACATAATATCATAGTCTCAAATAGTATAGGTGTGCGGCTTGGTTGTTCAAGACTACAAGGAAAGCTGGCATTTCTTTGGATACAAAACTTTTTTTTTTTTGACAAACTTTATCCCCAATCCGGATGAATGACGAAATCGTGTGGAATTGGTTGATGAGGTTTGGTATAATGAGAACTTGTATTAGCGACGGGATCTATATCTCTATATGGCGGCAAGTGATGCCAAGTTGTGTGCACCCATCTTTTGGCGCGAGTTTCGGGTTCCTGCAGACGTAGATATTTCAACCTGGTATTGAGTTCCGGTGTACTTTTGCCAATTTCTTGTTTGCTAAATACCAGAATAAAACACAATAGAAATGACATTAAGTAGAGCTTTGAAAATAAAAAGGAAAACGCATAAGAATCGTCTGTGCACCAGATTTACAATTGCAAAGGGAAAGTCGCACTAACCCCTGTCTATATCGTCTAAATATCAAAGTTCTTCACAAGACGTTACATATATCTTTTAAAAGAAGCCATACTCACACAAGGATATATTCCCCAACAGACAATTCTAGGATATATTCCCCGATAGAACTCATCATATATTTTGCTCATAGCCGAGGATAGACAAATGAGGGTAGGTCAATTTATAAAACAGATATTTTTAACGATTTTGGTTATTAATGTAAAATTAACTGGGATTTAAAATACCCGTTTGGACCAGTTTTTATAAAGTATTAGCGCCGGTTACATCGGAGAGCAAAATTAAAAACTAATTATCAAGACATTTGCGAGAACCAGACGGTTTAAATTCTAATTTATTATCACTAAAAACACTAATTAAAAAAAGATCAGTCAGTCAGTGCCTTGGGTTGGCGATATTTATCATATTCACATTAAAGGAAATCCAATGAAGATTAACGTTCTGCGTTAGTGTACCGACTGGGCTAATAGAGACGGGCATTTGCTATGAGAGAAATTTAGTTCGGATAGCGGCATAACAGCCTACTCTAGTTTCATCAAATTCACGGAACTTCTCTTTTTTGTACAACCCGTACAACAAGACACTTTCAATTACACTGGTGAGTGCAATAATATCGCTTGCTTAGTTACCTCTTCAATATTTTTATAATGCCATCAATTCTAACTTGTTTTTCTGTTTCCGGCAAATTGTTATTATCTAACGTAGCGAAAAATTTCAAAGCCATTCTTCTGTCTGCAAATATAAAAATATAATGTATATACCGTATAAATAACGGAACATGTAAAGATGCTAAGATAAAATCAATATGGAAACTAAGTATTAGGACAACTGCTAACCATTGAAAGAAAATGAAATTGAGTTTAATGCTTTACTTTTTTGTTCGACTCGGGCTGCTGAAGACGGGTGTATGACATGCAGAGTGCGGTGGGTGTAGGGATGTGGGGGCATTAATATCAGTGATTATCTAAGCGTAGAGTTTACTTAATCCTTCCAGAACATGTGATGGACCGGAACGGTGTAATGCGTGGGCTTTAAATCATAACGACTGTGATTGAGTAAAATGACGTGGTTTCGAGTCCACACTTGTATGTGACAAGACGTAGAGCGCATGTTCAATCACGTGGGTTTTCTCCCACAGCCATAGACAGTCATAAACATGACCTAGTTTGTGGACTTAAAACCCATTTCCCCTTTTGTATCTTGACACACTTATGACGTAAATGTCTTGTGATTTAAATCCTTTTTTTTTTTTAAAAATTTTCATTCAAATTTCCTAAAAGAATTCGTTGATTGTCCCTAGGGCATATTCTTAGAACTACAATGTTGACCTTTCTTTAATAATTTAGAACCAATCTCTCATCTCGTTTAGATAAATGCTAATTCTAAGAATAGGCTACCATACCGACGTCTGAAGCATTATTTAACCAGGTATCGACTAATGTTCTAGCTTCCGGTTCCAGAGACTTTCGTAATTTACTCGTGATCTGATTTTCATAACCGTTGGTTCGTAACACTTTCTCTATCGTCTTTTTAGTTGAATCTGTGGCCTTAACTTGAGAATTCCAGATATCGATAGCTCCTGCTGGTGTCTGAAATAAAATTTAATTTCCGGTTTGTTAATCATTGTCGTATACCCTCTAAGGAATAGAAACTGTCAAATTGCATTACCTAGTAACCCGTATTTTGAAAACGATGAAATTTCTTCTGACATTTTGTTTAGCTACTGGAAGAAAATGAAAGTCTGGGTTCAGATAGGTTTACTATTAGTCCACATTATAATATGTGTGCGTATAAAAATATAGGCCTACCGGTTTGAAACCCCTAGCACTGTTAGCTGGTGTTCCTAACGCTCGTGATGGCGTTCTCCTAGCCTGCGATGCTGGTCTCATGACATTACGATTACTTAATGGTATTTCAGGTACTGTAAACAAAAGACAAAGATCATTACAAAATCATACAATTTGTTCATAACCTGATTAAAATACAGATCTATATTTCGTTTCGTTTTTATACTTTCGATGGCCTACCCGGAGACGGTCCTACGAATATTATGGCGTCATATATGTCATTGTGGGTTAGGGATAGGGTTCACTTGGCCCGGGGTTAGGGTTAGGGCTAGCCCTGTTTAAATCTCAAGACTTTGGCGAAATCTACAGGTTCTAGCCTTTACCATAACCCTAACCCACAATCTATAAATGACGCCATATGTGCTAAATGCGTAGAACCGTCTTCGATCCAGCGTTCTCCGGCCTACACAAAATAAAGATATGACCATTTGTACCATGAAGTCGCGTCAGGGTCATGGGTCATACGAGCCGCATTCGACCCAATGTCGACAGACATCTGGGATACAATATAGAGGAATGTAAGAATTTTCATTTTGAGGCGAGAACGTGATCGTAAAATTGCGAACGTACGACTGCAGTGATCACCCTGTTACTGTTGAAGGTTAAGACTATTTGATAGATCAAATCCCAACCCAAACCATAACCCTGGACCTAACTCTTACCCTAACCTCCAATCTCGCCAACAAGCACGTGACCTAACCCTATTTACATCACAGCGACCGTGACGAAAATTGAGTTGACCTTAAATGTAGCTGCTGCAGACAGTTTGTAGTTGAAGCCAACCTCGTGACAATGAACAGCAGCAAAGTTAGCAACCAGCTGATCTAAATACAAACGTGCAACAAAATTTCTTTGGTAAGAGAAAATGTCAAATAGATATATTTTGAAACTTACATGTAGATTGGCGAATCAAACGATCTGGTTCTTGTTGTTGTTCAGGTATTCTTGGTACTGCAGAGACAGACCTGCCTTTAAAGAAATATACAATAATACAATTCGTTTTTAATTTCGATGTTTTGAGAACAGTGACCAATCTGAATAAAATGCAGATCTACATTTTGTTTCGTTTTCTTGTATATACTTCTGATGTCCTACATTACATCGGACCGGTTGTAGTGATAGCTCGCTTCAGAGGTCACACGAGCGGCTTTAGGCTCTATGACATCAGGCATTTGATTAACCAACTTGCATGCAACTGGTAAAGACGACTACGTGCAAGCGAATCGTTGAAATAAAATTGAACCATATGCTGTCACGAAATTATCTTGTTTGTGTCGAGTATACGTTAACGAGTTGCCAATGGTTTCATTGAAAAACTATTAGAAGAAGAACCAGGCTAGAAAATTCCGAGAATTCTCTTGGATCACGTCGTAATGGAACTTGAGGCCACTCGTCAATTCGTTGGTGATATAAGATGTCAACTTTCTGTACAAATAAACAAATAAGTACCTGGAGATGGAGTCTCTAAGATCCTAGCTGGTATCTTCCAATTCATAAACATCTATAAATACAATAATAATCATATTAGGAAACAAGTAAATGAATTAAAGTCCATTATAGCCTAGTCACGAATGTGTATAATTCTTAGTTGTCTTTGAAGGAGGGCATGTTATAATTAAGACATAATCAAATAACTCACTATTTCATCTAATTGTGTATAAATACTTAATAACGACTAGTGAAATATTGGTTGAAACTTCGCAATGTAATAACCCTACATTGTGGAAGATTGGATAAAAAATTGGCAGTTCTCACTATAATAGCCAAAAATAGGTTGCCAGGCAACGAAACATACGCCCACACAGCAGCCAAATCGTCCGGGCAGTCAACAAGAGTTGTCACATATTAAGGAATTATCAGAAAATCATAAGAATTTGTTTGGTTTATATAATCAAACATTTTTTTTTAAATCAGATAATAATTGTGACCTCCAGAGGGACCACAAGCTAAAAAGGGTGATTTTTCGAACAATCAGGAGACATAATTCAGGAAGTAATGACCCGATGGGCGCAAATATCGCAATGAACCAAGATCTTTGGGTTATAAACATGCATGTCAAGTTTCATCCAAATTGGTTCAAAATTGTGACCTCTACACTGTTCACAAGCTAAAAAACGTGATTTTTCATACAATCAGGGGCCATAACCCATGAAGTTACAGTCCGATACATGCCAATATCGAAAGGAACCGAGATCTTAGGGTGATAAACCTATATTTTAAGTTTCATCGAAAAAGGATAAAAATTGTGACCTGTAGACTGTTCACAAACAATTGTGGACGGACGGACGGACGGACGGATGAACAGGGGCGACGACAAAATACGTCCACATGAAAATGTGGGCGTATAAAAACTAGATAATGTTAATTGACATATTGCTTCACTCTAAGGAGAGAAAATCTTAGCCTCGATTGTCATTGTTACCGCTGTCACGTTAATTAGCTAAAACAAAGTTTCGATTATCCAGTTTTGCGGTTAGTCATCAATGGACGTTAAACATCAGATCGGATTCAAACCCAATGAAAATGGGACACATACGATGACATCAAGAGTTGATTATGGTCTTTTCATATTCATAAATGTCTAATTAATAGTTTTTATAATATTTCAGGCCTAAAGAACGTTTAGAATATAACAATAAGCCTTATACATGTACACATGGGGGAATAATTACTAATTTATTTTGGCGCCGTTTCGAAGAATATGCGGCTAAAAGGGTATTCTTAGAATATTAGTCATTCCGTAGGAAATAGTTGACGCTCTGTCACTTTTTGATGACGTAGAACACTAAAACTGTAAACTATTACTCACGGGGTAGCATTTTCCCAGTCTTTCGCGAACAGATTTATTAACAACTTAAAACTTTAGTGTACACAAACAGTCAAGCCATATTCATTTCCTTGTACTGTTTATGATTTCATATAGACACATTTTACTTACTTATGATTTCATATACATACATTTTACTTACTTGATAAAGAACATCACGATAGTAAAATCGGGATTTTATGAATATTTTGAGTTGTGTGAAAACAATAGTTAAATACAAAAATAGAAGGATCAACGGTCATTCGGGGCGAGCCATGGGGGCTCCCTAACTAGGAGGTCGCAGCTTTGATACCGGCGTTGTCTGAGCAAGTTCCTCCGAGTTTGTCCAGATCGGGTCCCACCTTTGTCAGTGGCACACAACGGATGGCCTGGCAACAAATATTGTCTCGTCGTTCGGATCGATCAAAAAACCGATATCCCCTGTAAAGGTTGGTGACGCACGTAAAAGAACCATTGGTAGTTGGAATTAAATTGTTGTCCGGACAAAATTCACCCCATAGCACACTGTATTACGCATGTCCGTATAGCACACTGTATGACGCATGTCCGTCTTCATTAGCCCACATGGTGCAGAAAGGTAGGACGTTAAACCCCATTGCATTCATTTCCGTTATTTAGGAGATAAACACTCCGTATTTTCATTATACGTATTAAAGACACCAGTCTAAGAAATCTAGACGATATATAATACGAAATCTCTTATATCCGATAAAGAATCTCTCTTGGGTACGACAGAATGTCAAGTAATTTGATTCTAAATACGCCGTCCGTATTCAAGTTGTAATAAAATAATAAAAATATTCACCACACAAACTTGGTGATAGACTCCTCGCCAATTGTGCTCTTTTGTGTCACTAACTATGATTTAAAAATCTATAAAAATTTCATTTCTCCAGTTCAGACATAACGGTTTCCGACATATATCCGTCATCTTGTAGTTATAATGGTATTATATAGAAATGATTTTCTCTTGGTGGCTTTTATTTAACAACTTTATGTCTGTGATATTCTCTACCGCGGCGAGAACCTTAATGAAATGAAATTCTAAAGACTTTAACATCTGATTGTTCTGTTTCGACTGGGCCCATGAACACGGGAATACGCCATACAGTGTGCTATATATACGCGGGATCAGGGGCATGCAAACACATTTTGTACTATGACAGCGCGGACATTACGGCGACATTACGGCCTACTCTTAAATCGAAATTGAATTGCTAAGGGATCTGTTACGTGCACGCCAATGTGTACACGGGACCTCGGTTTTTCGTTCCATCCGAACGACTAGACAGCTATCGTTCTGCATTTCTGACAAGGAGAAACCACGCCGGAAATGAACTTTCTCGGCCAATGCAGGGATCGAACACCCGACCCCCAGGATAGCGAGCCAGCGCCTTACCCCCTTAGCCACGTGATCCCCTTTACCACAAAAATTAGATGTTACTTCCGTTTTGGGTATTCATTAACATCTGAGGGCAAGTTTAAGGAAAGCGCGTTTTCGGACCGTAATGACAGCCTATTTACCTTTCACCATGATTAGAAAGTCATTCGGGTATATCGAAAATCAAAGCCTTTAATATGAGTTCGCAGACTCTTCAATTTTTGATGGGTAGCTTGGTTTGTCGTACTATAAAGAAAGACAAGGCGGGGTAATCCAATTAAAATAAAGGGAACAAGAGACAGAGGAATAGGTTGTTTCGTCTACTCATCCCAGACCAGGTTATTCCGGCCCTCCAACCACCTCTCCCAGGGGCGTAAATGTGGAGGGGTTTGGGGGGTGGTACACCCCCACAGCCCCCCAAAATAGTCGGTCGCATAATCAGTCCAGTAGTCGGTATCAAAATAAGTACACACTGTATACGTCACGCTACTCACGCAAAACTTTTGTACATAAATAGTCGGCCGCAAAATTAGTGCAGTCGGTCGCGAAATAGGTGCAGTCAGTATCAAAAGTGCTAACTGTATACGTCACGCTACTCACCCAAAACGTTAGTGTAAAATAACCTTGTCAACTTATGTTTGAAAAGATGTTGTGTTTCACTCTCATTCTGTTGTGAGTATGTTAGTCTAACAACAATTTCACCCAGGGAGAAAAATAGTCGGTCTCAAAATAAGTGCGGTCATTGCAGTCGGTCTCAAACACGATGACAGAATAGAACCCAAATACTACGTATTTGCGTGAATCCGTGAGCCTAAATTGCATACGTCACTCTTATTCTGTTGTGAGTATGTTGGTCTAACAACAAAATTTCACCCAGGGAGAAAAATAGTCGGTCACAAAATAAGTGCAGTCACTGCAGTCGGTCTCAAAAATGTGCCAGAATAGATCCCATATACTATGTATTTGCGTAAATCCGTGTGCCTAAATTGCATACGTCACACAAAAGTTATAGTATAAAGTAACCAATTCTGCTTGTCACTCTTATTCTGTTGTCAATATGTTGTTCTATGAAATGTTTTCTACCATGGCAAAAAATAGTCGGTCTCAAAAAAAGTACTCACCGCAGTCGGTCTCCGACTAAATGAATTAATGAGATAAACAAACAGGCGAAATTGACAGATAAGCCTCAAGATTCTGTCCCATTTCTTATCCTCTCGTTAACGAGAATTTGGTTCCATTTGCCATGACATTGATTCAAATTTTCAATCCCAGTCCCAAAAATTTAAATTATAACATCATTCTTCTACTCGCTTACATATCTGAAATTTTTTCGCGCCTGCGGCGCTCTATTCCATTTTAAAATAATTCTGCTACTCTTTAGTGGTCCTATACTGTCTCAGCACTATCATATTCACGATTATAGTGAACTGCCCAGTTTTAAGTACCACTGGGGCGTGGGGCGACAGATTGTACAGATGTTATGTCAACTCTTGCAAAACAGATCTGGAGATTCTGTCCCATTGACTGACATTTCTGGCCCACTCGTCCACAAGAATTTCTTCCAACAATTGCCTCAAATGGCAGGATATTGAATCAATTTTTCAAAATTTTCTCAAATTACTCAGTGTTATAGGCACAATCATTAATATGACATAAGTAAACTATGTGAATTTAAATAAAACTGCTTTCCGGCGAGACAACGATCGGCGAACAACTATATAATTCTACAATAATTACTATCTATGTTCTACCGGGACGCTTAATGTTATAGCCAGTATTTTGTTTACTTTCATTGTGGGGTGGGATTGTTGATGGCGCCCTAGATTTGAAACCGCCCTTACCCTACCCCCCATATTCCCTAGAAAACTCACACGTGGTGCTCGGCTCCTGATTGCGTCACTCGAGGGGGGGGGTGTGTATGTGCATCAGTCGGTCGCATTTTGGCTAAACACCCCCCCCCCCCCCCCCAAACGAAATCGTTATGTACGCCCCTGACCTCTCCCCATGTATTTAAACCCTAGAAAAAAGTCGAATCGTGTGGGTTTAATGGGTTGTTTCGTCTACTCATCCCAGATCAGGTATTTAAACCCTAGAGAAAAGTCGAATTGTGTGGGTTTAATATCAAGTGGAGATGGGCAAAGCAAACACAGCGTCATGATTAGCTATAAATTATTTGTAGATAGAAAATGGATTCATGTGAGTGACATGAGATAAAAAGAAAACGAAAATACTAAAATTCAATTATATATTGAAATCAAATTAGAAACACGTACCAGGGGAGGTTTTAATGTTCATTCCTTCTACATCTGCACAAAAAGCTAAAACAATCATGAGGCCAATTACAAGGCATAAATAATATATTGGCCAGAAGGAAGTTTCGTTGCATGTTGTAATTACGTTTCTTTTTCTTTTTAAGAAGGTTCTGTTACAGGTAAACCACTTTCCAGTAAACATAACGACACAGGGACTTCAAACCATTAATGCTGAGAGAGAGAGAGAGAGAGAGAGAGAGACAAGGCCATTTCGGGACTAACATGGTTCAATTTTAGTCCAAACATTCGCTTGACTCAATGACACACGCGCTAACCATTGGGACGTCCAACGGTCCAACTCCCCGTTTTTATGCATCTTTTACACTAATTATCTTTTATACATACACAGACCATTTTATTGTCAAACCCGGGTGGGTTTTAATAACATAACAGTTTTTCATTAAAATATTACATATTATTCTTAACTTTAGAAATCCATGTCACTTAACGTCCGCTTCAAAGGTTATATCGCAGTGAGACAAACCTACACTTGTACCCCAAACCCAATCTTCCCACAAATAAAAACAGTTGTCCAGGGTATAAACACGCATTTAAAGATGGGCAGTCCTAGGAATTTATGTTTTATTAATATATTATGTCAACATTACATTCCCCCCCCCCACACAAGTCCACTGTAGACATTTGACCCCCTAATATCTCGAAAACGCCCCATCCAACGTCTCATCACCACCAATATTCGGAATTCACACAAACAACTGGTCTAGAAAAAATTCGTCTCATAAATTCACAACTCGGGTGGCGCCCCCCCCCCTTCAGCCACTGGACTAATAGGTTTGCACACTTTTGTGAACTGTTAGAAATTTTATCCCATAGGAATCTATGTTTATACCAATCCATGAAGTAAATACCAAGAGAGATGGTTATTTAATACAAAGTCATTAGATAATTTTTAACAAAATTCTTTTAATATCTTAATTCCCCTTTATGCATCATTAAAGGAGTTAAATCTCTCATGTTTAGGACGTAGAAATTGACACAAATGGCTTACAACGCATATGATAATGTAATATGAATGTATATAAACTGATTTACATTCAATCATCTTGTTTTACTGCAATCTCTAATCACTTATGTTCGGTGAAATATGCAATCGCTAGCGCCTGGTTATTCCAGTCAACACCGATAGTATATATTACGCTGCTCTCCAGATAAGAATATGACGTCAACATTTGATATGACTTGTGGAATATATCTATCCTCTTTCTATGAACCCCTTGTTACAAATGGCGCTGAACGCATAATGTACTCGATTCGTGAACCAATGGTAACATTTTTTATTTTGTCTTAAATATTGGATATTAGAAGTACATCTTTCTCCGGTAAGATAACAACATCAATGTTGATTCAAATTGACAAATAATTAGTGTTTTCAATTTCGAGGACTTTTGATGTTGATTTTGGTGTCAAAAAGTAAGTAAATATAATTAAAGCAGAAGTTGATAAATCAGTATTATTTCACCATCCATCAATGACGTGTATTTGAGCTCCTCAAATACTATTAGTTGAAGCTTTGACATGTAAAATGGAATAGATATTTAAATATCACGGATCAAGGGAAAAAAGTCTGTGTACACAAGAGAATTTATAATTATTTGTTCATTTATAGTTTTTGTGATAAGCCCCTGTATATGGATTTTACCTTTGTGTACTAACTTTTTTTTATATTTTAAGCTGTGCCATTTCCAGCGATCTACGACACGACGGGTTTAATGAAGCAATATTATATTCCTAATTCTCACAAATGTAAGATAAACAGTCTACCACGCCGATGTCCTAAATTTCTCTCTCATGCTTACCTGAGGCGTAGAAACAAAAATTTCAACTGATAATGGAAGGAATGCCTCGAATAGACATTGTAATTACTGCCAATACTTCACTTTTTGATCCGTTTCCTACGAATTCTTAAACTGGACTTTAATTTAAGTTCATGTATGTTAAATAGTGACATATAGATCCATTGGGCCGAGTGTTAATGGGTTTTTTTAAAAAAGATTTACACATATTATATTCTTTGTAAAATATGTCACTGAAATACACCATACAAAACTTTGCCTGTCTGTCTACAGTTATATACGCTTGAGAACAGACACATTTTGAGTCCTAAATCAACCATTTTATTTCAAGACATTAAGTATACCCAAGAGGTTTGAGGGGTAATTTTTTCTGCTTCCATTTGATTAGAATGAAAATATTTATTCAGCAGTCGTGTGTATGACAAATTTGAAACGAAGTAGGACCGCATGACAAAATGGTATACTAATATTTGGATATGGCGGCCATTCGGGGCAGAGATCTATTCTGGAAGTATGAAGAAGATGGATATCTGTGTGCTTAATATGATGCACTACTATTTACTACTACTCCAACTACTACTACTATTTACTGGCACAGCGAAAGATGTGGAAATAACTTGGAAAACATCAGAAACAACGTAAACAAACAAAAGCCCCGCCCAACGACCACCAACCCACCTCTCTTCCTTCAGGTTTAACCAGTATTGGTTTTTACATTGACTATTTGTTGGTGTGGTGTCATCTTTTTAAAACCGACTATGGTGTAGCTTGTAACGACAGTAGTTTGGTTTGTGATAGACGACACGTTCTTTGGAGAGAGAGAGAGGGTGAGAGAGGGGAGAGAGAGAGAGAGGCCAGAGAGAGAGAGAGAATAACATATGGTTTGATTTTTTTCAATAATTCGCTTGCCCTTGGGGTGATTTTAGCAGTGGGAGGAAACCGGAGGACCCGAAGTAAACCCACGAGGTTGGATTGGACAGAACGTTAATCATGTCATTGTATGTTACTTAGTCACGATAATAGTTATTTCTTGTTTGTCTATCTTGTGCTCATAAGCCGTTATTGTCCAAGGTTAAATTCGTCAAAATAAGACACTTTCTTCCCTTCAGTTTCGGTCATTTCCGGTGTGTCTGAACTAACACAAAGGGAAGAGGGTTAACTCAGAGGGACACAGACCACCATTAATTATCCTTAAACGGTCTCGTTTATGTTTACCCTCTCCCCCAACTCTACACATTTACATGAAGTATGTTATTGAAGGACAGAGGTTTAATTCATTGTGACAGGTTCTGGCGAAATTTTTTGATTACAGAGTTAAAAGGGTGTTTACGTTGAAATGTGGGACAGGTAGTTACGTTTATATATTTTCTGGTAGTCTGTGCTACTCATACTCCGGCGCAGTGTTGCGTTTCATTAGAGGTAATCCAACTACACACTGCTATTATGAGTGGATATTGTTGTTTTAAATTTTGATTTGTCAGTATTCCGTCTACCAACCAATCACTAGCTGCCAATATTGGACCAAATAATGTTTACATAAAGTTACGTCATGACTCACGATTTTATTATGCCTAATTAACCCGTGCATAGCAGAATACTGCAGTAAAACTAATTGCGTGACAAACGAGGCTATCAAGTCGAATGAAATGTAAACAATATTGTTTGGAAACGAACATACTTTCACCGTTTTTAATACCCTAAATCACTGTCCAAAGTTTTAGGGAAGACCCAGATTAAACGAAGGACTGTCATGTTGCTGTACTTAAGTGATAGCTTTCATTGAACGGAAAGAATAGACACACTCCCGCATAAGTTCAAGAAACAGACGCTATTCCAGCAATGGTCAGAGAGGGATTTCACGGGCCATTGCTTCAGGAATATGGTGCTACTTAAAGTTTGTGTATTTGAAGGTTTCCATGGTGAACCCCATACATTGTTTTGAAGAAGACATGACCATATATTGCTACATTTGTCAACCTAACAAAATGTGAAGCTTATTTAGAGTCGAGGAAAGGGATGATAATAAACATTAAAGTTAATGCGGAAATATATGGTGATCTGTGGCCAGACAGAAGGAAAGGCAATTTAGAACTGGATAATCCCCGCGTAATTGGGCTTACGTTCGGCCAACACAATAAACTGTCTCGTGTGGACAAATTCCAAGCAGTGTTCGTTATTTCCTAAGTTCAAGTTAGCTAATGCATTTTATAGTCCGCCCATCATAGGTTTACTGTCAGGTCATGACCAAACGAGGTATTGCGAATGCGATTGCTTAACTCCGTTATAGCTTAACGTCAGACTTTTCTGCATCGACTGGGCTAATGAAGACGGACAAAAGGGAAACCACGCTGGGAAATCCATGGAACTTTGCCGAACACTGGAATATTCCCAGACCTACTGGACCGGGCGCCAAGAAACCCAGATAGCAACTGACGAGTCTATCAACTATCAGTCTTCTTGATGCTTTTCTGCGACCAAAAACCTACAGCGGACACATATGAAGTCCAACAGCATCCGGCTACAACAGACCATACAGTACAGATTCCGACAATCTATCGCACCAAAGGCCGAAGGCGATTTTTCTATCGGGGATAAGCTCCGATGGGCAATTAGGCATTTCTCTTTATGTTAAAGTTCCAATTTCACATTTTCTAAGAAAGTCAAAACATAATTATTTCTATGTCTTTTGCTCAAAAGGTTGTCAACTCACTATTATACGGTCCTGGGCAAAATTTTTTGGGCATTATAAAGGGTGACACAGGGTGATTGAGGAAATAGTTACTCAATTACCTCCCTTGTTTTCCCATTCCTCTCCATGGACGGCCATCTTCAAACGTTTGAATTTGAAGTTGAAAATGATATTTTTGCCAATTTCTCAACTGGCAGTACTGAATTATAAGATTAATAGGATTATTCTTTAACAAGGTAGGACTGTTTATAGGTTCAATCTATTTTTGGGCTTTATTTTAATACATTTTAAAAATATAACTTAAAAAAATGCTATTGGAGCTTTAAAGGGACAATAACATTCTTGCTGGCTTGGTAGCTCCAGAAAATAAATAATACCCTTATTCTAAGTACTAAATGTTTAAATGTCCTACCTGTTGTGTAAATTATCCATTACAACATATTTTATTTGTCCAGAGGGTTCGAAAATATTTTAAAATCCAACTCACATTTCAAAAGGTTTACGTTAGACTTTTCAAATCAATTGGTTGAATTTTTCCAATTTTTTAAATTAGGTGTGTTAAGATGAAATTCATATCATCATTTAATTGGAATATTCTAAAATAATACGATTTGTTGACCAGAATGAAGATTGGGACATATTTTTCAGTTACAACAAGAGTGTTATTGGGGCTTTAAGGTGTTTTTCAAAGTAATTCATTCTACACGACGTTATCAATGTTTGTAGTTCTGACAAGGTGTGTGCATTGATTATTTGTTATCCTAACTACGGTATTGGTTATTCGAGACTTTGCCTCACATCACCATTTTTAAACTATGTCATTAAATGGTCGAACACTTCAAACCTAGTTACAATCGAAGTCATCCGATACCGTCGACAGTTGTTTATGGTTTTATGTTAATAAATGTCTAATTTTCAGATTTTAAAGAAATACATACAATTAGCAAATTTAGCTCTTAAATAATGCCCTTTTAAACACCGTCATCACCCCATCTAGTCGCGACGGTAGGGGATAGGGATGGACGTCATAAGTGGAATAGTCTAGGACTGCTCTTCATCTAAATCCGGCAATGACCCTAACAATAACCACCCAAACTCTTGACCGTTGATCCCCGGTAAATAGTCGGAAAGATTATCCGCTTGTTTCATGTCTGAGAATCAAGACGGATTATGTGGATTAACCCTATTTAACTTGTCAGCAATTAAAGAAGCATAACACTTTCTTACCTTGTCTAGTCTTATGCAATACCGCCTACAGACTCATAAACATTTCCTATGGTGTGATCAATAATCTAAAAACTACTCAAACTTTTAAATGTCTAAATCTAGACAGCCATCTTTACCGTAGCTATGGAGAAAACACTTCAGTGTGATAATATTCAATTTCCTCTGTTATCTGTCTTGATAATCATGTCAAAATTCGCGAACATAAGAGCATTTTATTTCGATTTGATTTGATTTGATTTTTATCTTTGAAGGAAATCGAATAATTAATTAATATTTATGGACAAATTTGTTGTTGGCGTGGTGTTTTATAATTATATTGACTAACGATAGCATTTTTATTATCTTACTTGACAACCATATGTTAAATAGTCTCGAATGTTCAGTTTTAAATCAATATTACGACATAGAGTTATTTTGACAGATTACTTGACAAGCATATGTCAAATATAGTCTCGCATGTTGAGTTGTAAATTTATATTACGATATAGGGTTATTTTGACAGATTAGCACTAATATTACCTATACTGATCAGACAGATCGTGTAATATACGAGGTTCATATTACATAGGTAGGGATTAGTGATATAAGTACACAATAGGTATACTATACAGTAAACCCCCAACTGTTAATCAAACATTCAACTGAAAGAGATTTTCCTTGTTTATATCTAATAAGATACGGGTTGAGAGGACTTGTTTAGATAATAATTCAAACAATCAAATAAAACCACGGAGGTTAGATACCATCTTGACCTCGATGTTCTGAGTCAGAAACTAATTACTCTTTAGTTTCTGGGTAACGTCCTAAGACAGAAAAAGAAAGTAATATGAACTTTTGATCATCGATTTAATGATTTAGATCCATTATGGTTTTTAATAAGATTTCTTTTTTTAATGTGTATTGAAAGTCTATTTTTGGAATAAAGTGTCTTAATATACAGATTAAAGACCAGCAAACATTGCGAGGCGTACTGTCTGTAGAAGTCGATATCATTGTTTATTTCGTCAAATTCCACTCAATTGTACTGAGTTTTAGAATCTATTTGTGTTAACCGAGTAATTACCAATCTGATAACAATACAGATGTATACTCCGTTCCGTTTTATTTGACGAAATATAAACCAATACAAAACGAAACGTAATTATGCTGGTACTAGTATTTTTCTATGTTTAATAGTACAGGACTTGTGGAAAAAAATCTCTACTGGACCGCTATCACAATCTAACTATTCACAAATCACAAAAACACCATTAACAATAGGTATACAATAATGGTATATAGGTGCTAAAAGTTATAATCTTTCCGTCGGGAGTAATTAAGTACAGAAGACCGCTATCGACATAACATACTTATAATAAACGATATGTATGGTTGATTCGTTGTTATGGCCTATTTTGCTCATTTAAACCACCAAATGCTTCTCGTAAATGCTATTAACCGATATCCTATACAATCCCTTTAATCCTTAATGATTAAATCTCCCTAGTCAATCTATAATTATTGTAACGTAAAAATTGAAATGAAGTGGGGTTTAACGTCCTACTGTTCTGCTTCTAAACTGGGCTTATATAACATACAGTGTGCTATGAGAGAAATTTTGCCCGTGCAGCGGCGCTACGGCCTACACTAATATCGAATTGCAACTGTCAAGGGATTTTTTAACGCGTACGGCAGTGTGAACACGAAACCTCGCGAACGACTAGACAGTTGTCCCTGTCAGGCCTTGCGAACGACTGGAAAACTGTCCTTGTCAGGCCCTCCGTCCTGCATCACTGACAATAGAAACGACGTAGGAAAATCTGACCCATTTAGCCACCGTGATCCCCCTTTAACGAAAACATAGCACTCCATGCCATACATAATTGTATGGTCAACTGAACACTTCTAAATCATTTCTTTTATTTAGAGAAACGGTGTTTTCAAATTTATACGGATCCAATTCTTTTTGGCAAAGAGCAATGTATATATGGTTAACTGAACACTTCTAAGTCGTTTCATTTATTTAGAGAAAGGGCGTTTTGAAATTTATACGGATCCAATAATTTTTTGGCATAGACACAACACCCCAAAACAACAATTAAGACGAAACTAGCATTGTCCCGGGTATCATTTCACCTTGCGTATTTACCCCTTATTTTTTTGCATAGACGCAACACCTAAAACCAACAATTAAGACGAAACTAGTATTGTAACCCGGGTATCATTTCACCTTGCGTATTTACCCCTGATTTCTTTTACATTCATTTTTTGAAGTATAGTGTATCTGATCATATGCATTTTAATGCTGTCTGACTATGGCAGTTCGCATCATGATGGAAGCATATCGTACCCTTTGACACAGTCAGTAAGGAATTCGAGGGACGCACCACTGAAATGTTTGTATATTTATCTTAAAGTTGAATATTAATATTGAAAAGGTATTTGAATATGAAAGGTATTTGAATATGACGCGGGCGCGAACATTTTATACTTTAACGTATCTGTACCTGCCCATGTTCTAATAAACACTATTCATTTGTAAAGTGCAGGGGTCCTCTATGCCACAGTATTTCGTTCAGTCTGATATTTACATATGGTTATTTTTTCCACGGTTACGTGAGAAATGGAAGTGAGGACCTCGCTTTTTTGGTACAAGCAAAGACTAGACCACATTTGCCAGCCCCACGAGCACTACCTCGGACAAGTAGGAACCGGCCTAGACAACCCAGATAGCCTTCTCGGCGAACGTAGGGCTGTGAAATGGAATGGGGTTTAAGTATACGCCATACCGTGTGCTACGAGAGAAATTTTGCACAGACAGCGGTGCTAATGCCTACTTTTATTTCAAATTCCAACTCTCACGGGTTCTCTTACGTGCACACCTATGTGTACAGGGGAGATCGGTTTGTCGTCCTATCGGAACGGTGATACGTTGTCCTTTATAACCCCCACCCACTCCTTGCTGCACACGGATAAGGGGGTGGGGGCCACGACAGAAAATCAAGTTAAGCTTTACCCGGGACATTATAGTGGAGAGGTCAATGTCATTACCGCTCACAACCCTGCCCCCCCCCCCACACACACACAATCCGCCTTCTCCTGTACCTATAAGTCATAACTATTATATGAACTCACCTGTGCTGTATCTAGACCACCCGAAAACATGATATCTTGTACCGTTTCTCTCTTTGGTTCAAAATGCTGCAATAAATGGAACACAATTATCAGAAATTGTTATCAGCACTATGGTTTAAAAACCTTACTCGTCTCAAGGGCATGGTGGAACAGTGAATAATTCCAAAGAGTTTCGATACACGAAACCTTTATTTATTTCTAAGATAATTTCCTTTACGAAGGGGGTCACGGTGGCTAAGTGGATAAGGTGCTGGTTCGCTAACCTGGAGGTCGGGTGTTCGATTCCTGCATTGGCCGAGAGAGTTCATCTCGATTTTCCGACGTGATTTCCCCTTGTCAGTGATGCAGACGGATGGCCTGACAAGAACAGCTGCCTATTCGTTCGGATGGGACGAAACACTGAGGTTCCGTGTACACATTGGAGTGCAAGTTAAAGATCCCTTGGCAGTTGGAATTCGATATAAGAGTAGGCCGCAGCGCCGCTGCCCGGGCAAAATTTCCCTCATAGCACACTGTATGGCGTATGCCCGTCTTCCATTTGCCCAGGTTAGGTGCAAAAGAGTAGGACGTTAAACCCCATTTCATTTCATTTCATTTCCTTTACGAAAGGTTGTTACATGAACCGCAATCTTAAGAAAATTGCCGCAAGATCAGGAAAAGCCACGAAAACCGTCAATGTATTATGTTACAGGTCAGTGACAGACAAAAGCGATCGGACATAATAACACGTTAAGCCTTGAGCTGGTTAAACCAGCGAATATTTGATGTAGTTAATAAAATGAATTTGTTATTCTTGTGAAACGTAAAGGCTGTGGGGTATTAACAAAATGGTTCTATTGAGGAGCTTTTAGTGGAATTTTGGGGGCCTTATGATGGATAAATTAAAGGAACATTACGCGAGAGCTAAGTGCCTATTGCCGGTGTATTTTTTTCTGGCTTAAAATGTTTGACGTCACTGATGCGAAAAGATAGATAATCGATCGAGACTTCGTTTATTATTGTGACAGTGTTATTTGCACTGCGGACAGAGTTCGGTAAGTCCAACTGTTGGAGCTTTATTTGAGTGCACGTAACCTCGTGTTTTAGTTCGACCCAACGACTAGATGCTCTCACTTGCAAGTGCCTCTTTCCTTACAGCACAAAACTACGAGATATATAAATAATATCCTACGCGTGCTATTTGATATAAAAAATATAAAGTAAAAAAAAGTGGTTTCTTTAAAATAAAAGAAAACAGTTCCTTGTTGATTGACCAATCAAATTCATGTAAAGCGATATCTCCTTAGGAGATTATGTAATTTATCACACAAGCGATATCTACTGTCAAATATGTTACTGGGTGATAAAATTAGATTACATACACAATTACACCCTTAACAATTCAATAGAAAATAATTTTTAGATGTTTGTGTTGTACTTTGAGTTGCAATTTAAGTTAAATCTGACATATCATTGCCCCTTTAAGTCTGTTAATTGTTACCGATATATATGACTATATTGTTTTATAAGAACAGCACTCACCTTTTGATATTCATGTTTTTTATCTTCGTCTTTAAATTCAATTTTATAAATGGTGTCGTATTTCTTATACGATCGACTGGAACAAACTGTTTTCGGCGGGAAAAGTTCTGCACTGTTTCCGTTGATCAAGCGAAGCTTCCGAGCCATCCAGTTTCCTGACGGAATTTTGTAATCTTCGTCCACATCCGCCATTTTAAAAGTTTATCACTTGAAATTTGATTTAAATTATTAAACAATGCTCATGTTTCACACTGTAAGGTAAACGCGACTGATTCTTAGGGTGTCAGCTACTTGTTTCAAATGTAACTGTTTACTTTAACGTCCGCTTTACAAATAAGTGATATCGCACATAAGCTAAAACAATACACTGGTATCCAAGAACCAGGGGGATTAGACATGCGTATTCAACAGCAACGCGGTTGTAAATCGCCACGCTTCTAAGAGCCCATTGTTATTTTGTTATAGTTATGCTAGCTTTACGGCTGAACACCCCCGGCTTTAATTCAGATCAAATGATTAAATGCGTCTATACCCAATAATTGAATATAAAAACGTGTATACTTGTCGTAGGATTATCGTGTTATTAGTGGATTACTCGGATTACATCCCTTTTATTATATAAACCGGGCATGTTTAGATTTTGTGAAATTAATTACACCATAAATATAATTAATAAGAAAGAGACCTTTAATTATAGTCAATAGAAACATTAGCCTTAAGACGGAAGCCTATCTAATCGTAAAACGGTCTGCAGAGAGAGAGAGAGAGAGAGAGAGAGATATGGTTATTTTGGGACTTACATATGGTTCATTTTAGGGTTACTTAGAAATGGAGGTGGCCGGAAGACCCGGAGAAACCCTTCGAGGTTGAACATGTGACTCTACTACTCTCTTTGTCACGTAGAATCGAGAGAGAGAGAGAGGGAGAGAGAGAGAAAAATGGGGTTTAACGTCCACTCGACACAAACTAGGTCATTTTGGGACTAACATAAGGTTTCATTTTATTTCAATAATTCTCTTGCGCGTAGGGGTCTTTAGCAGTGAGAGGAAACCGGAGTGCCAAGAGGAAACCCACGAGGTTGAGAAGGCGCCCCTATCTCCATACCACATACGCTCGCACCAGGGCTCGAAACCACAGCCGCAAGCCAGAGGTGACGGGCCAGCTAGAGGTCGAAGTGCGGCACTCTAGACCACTCTTCCATCCCAACCCCCCACGTAGAATCGAAACCAAACCACTTGGCTGAATGACCGTCCTTGTGATGCTACGCGAATACGTTAACCAAGGGAGAAAACATGTTGAAATGTGCTGTACCATCACCACTCTCCATTAACCGACTTTTGGTCTAAAAGGCTCATTTATTTCGCTTTACACATACCATTTTCGCATATCTGTAATTATTCGTAATTTTCTTAAAGGAGCTAAATCGCTAATATTTGGGGCCTAGAAATTTACCTAAATGAGTCGCAACGCATATAATAATGTAATTTGATTGTCTGTGAACTGGTTTAAAATTAATTGTTCCCGTTTTGACTCAGTTTCAATTCAGTTATGTCCAGCGAAATACGGCATGAATCCCAACCAAATAGAAATGTCTAGTGTCTGGTTATTCCAGTCTATTGCGCATGCGCTCCAGATAAGTTATGGTGTTGCCGTTTGACATGAGTTGTAGAATATGTCTAGCCTCGTTCTTTCTGGTCAATTGTTTTAAATGACACTGAAACTGTAGCACCATGAGTCTTTTCTGTCTGACGTGGAGAGCGGACAGGGGTTGCGGTGGTCAAACCGGTCGCCACATCCTACGTATGACCAATGCATCTTTTCTTACTACATATTTTCGTAGCCTTGTGATCGTCTAGAATTTGTCTCTAGCTGTCTTTGCTTCTTCTTCACGTTGTGTTTACTTCTTACTGGTTTCTTAAGACGTTTGTCTTCTTCAGTTATAACAATGCAACAGTTCGTTTTTACCTTTTATGTAGCATAGGTATACATACAAGCATAGTACATATTACAATAATTACAGTCAATACTAACTAAACTCTTCTCAACCTAGACACCTCGCGGTGTCTAGATTCTTAGATGGTAACCCTCTGGAATCTAATCGAAGTCTGCTGAATTCTCACGAGTATCCTAATTTTGTATCAACTGGTTTTGGACATTAAATTATCTAATTGGTCAAACATGATGTAAATAATTAGAGAGATTGGTTAATTGAGCCCAATGACGTCAAAACACACCCTTATATGGTTATGGAAATTTACTCTAGAAATTGCGCATGAGATATCTGTTATCATGTTGTTGACATATAGAACCAGCTATGTTTTGTTTCTATAACCCTTTTTTATATAACAATATGTCAATCAAATGTTAGTTGATTTCAGTACACACCTGCATATATGTGAATATGTCAGAAACATAAAACTATATCTTATCTCCTCATTCCTTATCTATAATCTTTAAAAACAATGTCACCACGACTATATTGTCACAAAACGCACTCCTTTGTCTTAAATGCTGTGTCAAAGGCATTTAATAATTGTACCGGAATACAGAGGCCATCATTCTATTATTGAATACAACAACTGCAATATTGTCTTTACATGTTTACATTGTCTCACTACATTTTATATTTTATTGTTGTTTAATGGAGACTAGTCAATCCCAGTCAAAACTTCGTTCAGTAATAAACAATAATGAATATTTCATCGATTTATGACGTGATATCGAAGTACTTGTCTTTCAATTCATGTTGTCGTAAACCACGTTAGTAAACGCTAGGTTGAAAGGCAATATTGCTGGTAGGAGCGAAGAGAAGAACAGTGACTAGTGGTAATATTGTTTCTAAACCTCTAGATTGTTACCATATCACCGGGTTACAATATCGCTTGATGGTTCGGTACATTAATAGTATTACAGTTCTCGCCTTGATCCTTTGGACGAGAAAGTTTATCCAGATTTTGCCAGTGATGCAGGATGGCGGGCTTGACAAGAACTGCTGTCTAGTCGTTCGGATGGGACGAAAAACCGAGGTGCCGTGTACACATTGGCGTGCACGTAAAAGATCCCATGACACTTTAATTTCGATTTAAGTGTAGGGCGTAGTTTCGCTGTCTGTGCAAAATTCCCCTCATAGCACACTGAATGGCGTATGCCCGTCTTCATTATTCCGGAACAGTAGGACGTTAATCGTGGTTTCATTTCATTTCATTTCATTACAGTTCTCGCCTTGGAAGATGCATCCCGTTTGTAACCATTATTGATTTCTAGAAAAATGAAACCTCTGGATTACGTGTCTTATATTACTCTTTATGCACAATTCAACAGCGAACATTGATTTACTTTTCAACACATTGTTCACAAATCAAAGTTAGTTGTCTTAAGTTTCCCCTGAGATAACGTAACAGCTGAATAGATCACTGGCCAAATTTTATACGTAACCACATAGTAAAAAGTACGGAAGCGTAATAGGGCCACATACTTTTTTTTATTATTCTATTTTCAATTTTTCAAGTTAGTAACTTGAATTTTCAAGATACTAACTTGAATTTTCAAGTTACTAACTTGAATACTCACTTGAATTTTAAAGATACTAACTTAAATTTTCAAGTTACAGTTATATTATAAAATAAGCGTTTTGATCTAATGATATAGTATGTCATGCAATGCTTTAGGCAATGGACCGATACACAAGGACATCTACCTCCGGGACTTTCACCCCCTTGGACATTCCCTCTCCTTAGGACATCTACCCCCGGATCTTCTCACCCTGGACATTTGCCCCCGTGGGACGTCCCCCCCACCCCAAGTAATAACAAAGTTATAACCGACTGTGATGTATATTTCGTCCAGGCTTGTATCCGTTACATATCCGTTACATTTCTGGTAGCCTATATTTGTGTCAAAGTTGCTGTGTGGGCGTATTATCTTTCTTGTATGGCATTTTACTATCAGGAATTTTCAAGTTACTGACTTACAGGCTTTAAAATTTAGAAAAGAATAAACGAATGGCCCTATTACGCTTCCGTAGAATTAACAGAGGCGGAAAGAGCATTGCGTTTATACTCAGCTCTGATAAAAAAACCCGCGTCTTCATAAACTGGCAGTATAAGTAAATGAATGAGTGAATGTTGTTTATAGCACGTCGACACCGTAAATCATGTCAATCTACGTGTTATCGCCGATAATCTGCTTATGTTCTGGGAGTACCCCGTCATCTGTGCGAGTCGAGTCAGGGGTGCCCCAAGGGACCTGTTTAGGACCAATTCTCTTCCTCATTCATATCAATGATCTTCCCCTGAGAGTGAAATCAACAGTTAGGCTATTTGCAGATCTGACTGCCTACTCTACAATCCGACCTTTAATCCCTTGAAATTTGGGCCAAAGAATGGGGAATGTCATTCAGTGCTAAAAAATGCTATATTCTGAGAGTATCAAGATAAAAAAAAACCCAACCACATACATCTACCAACTATGTGATACCATTTTAGAAGAAGTAGACAATAATCCATACCTAGGAGTCATCATCGGTAATTCATTGAAATGAAGTAAACACATAAATAAGACTGTTGATGAAGCTCATTCCACATTGGGATTCCTTAGGCGTAATCTACGCAAGTGTCCTAGATCTCTTAAGATTACAGCTTACCAATCTCTAGTACGCTCAGTGTTGCAATATTGCTCATCAATATGGGACCCGCACAGTCAAAGGGACATTCTATTCCTTGAGAAGGTACAAAGATCCGCAGGACGATTCATAACATCGGATTATTCACGTGAAAGCAGCGCCACTAAGATGTTTAAAGGTGTAGGTATAAAACCGCTACGAGAACGCCGGAGAGATCATAGACTTGTATTATTTTACAAAATAGTAAATGAGCTAGTGGCCATACCGAATGACCCTATAATTATTCCAAGTGTTTCTAGAACACGGAAAACTAACTTAAAAAAGCTATAAACAGATTCAATGTAATAGTGAACTATTCAAACAGTCCTTTTTTCCAAGGACCATTAAAGACTGGAACCAACTTCCAGACAGAGCAGTCCTAGCTACATAGGCGCATGCGCACCACCCTTCCCCAGCATAATACTCAGCTTTGATTGAGTCTGGGTCATAATACAGATACAGAAGTGATCGGATAGGCTGCTCCCAAACCTTGTCACTAAGATAGCAGAGAATGGGATTCGAACCCTCGACACCGTTGATGGCAGACCAAGGCGTAGCCTATCGGCCACCCGACCCTCTCCCCAAGAATCGCCTTCTACGACATGCTAGGAATGGGGCGATGGACACATTCTACTATCTAACTCTATGCTATTGACCTGTAATATAATGCACTGTAAAAAATTTTAGATTTATTTTACATTGTTTCTTGAGTACCTCGTAACGTCCAGGGTTCTAAAGGGTGGGTGGCGGGGGGGGGGGGGTGCGGGTGCAAAGATGTCCCAGGGGGCAGATGTTCCAGAGGAAAAATGTCCGGGGGGGGGGGGGTGTAAAATTCTGGGGGTAGATGTCCTAGGGGGTTGGGGGTAGATGTCCCAGGGGGGGCAGATGTCCTGGGGGCAAATGTCCGATGAGTAAAAGTCCGGGGGTAGATGTCCTAGGAGAGAAGATGTCTTCAGCAGGAAATGTCCTGGGAGTGAATGTCCTAAAAAAAGGGGGGGGGGGTATCCGGGGGCAGATGTCCGGCGGGGGAGATATCCGGGGGAGGGGGGGATGTCGTGTATTACGTTACTAAAGACTATTTTCAGAACTGGGAACTGTGACGTTTGATTCGTCATTACGCACCACATTTATTTTTTTTGTACTTCAAAAAGGTTTTCTATAGGGCTCAAAACTGTTAAAATGAATGAATGAATGAATGAATGAATGGCATATTATGGCACGTCGACAGAATAATAATCTGGTCAATTTGCGCCAATCTATGTGTTATCGGAGATGATTTGCCTAATGCGCGGGGAGTAATGTCGCTGCAGTGGGAAATCGGAGTACTCGGAGGAAACCTGCGTGATCGAATAGGCTACTCCCGCACCTTGTCATTGAGGTCTATAACCGTGCCGTCTATTGACTAAAGCATTGTATGACATACTTATATCATTAGATCATAACAGTATCTTGAAAATTCAAGTTAGTATCTTGAAAATTCAAGTTAGTATCTTGAAAATTCAAGTTAGTATCTTGAAAATTCGAGTTAGTATCTTGAAAATTCAAGTTAGTATCTTGAAAATTCAAGTTACTAACTTGAAATTTGAAAATAGAATAATAAAATAAAATGTGGTCCTATTACGCTTCCGTAAAAAAGTGTCTTAAAGGGACATTATTAATTTTACGACAAAAATAAATGTTACTAATATTGAACATTATCACATGATATATAATATAAGTGCTGACTTACCCAGCCAGGGTAAGTTATTTGGCATGGCACTCCATGAACTCCATGAATTCTTCTAACCAAAAAGAAAAATGCTCATTGGTCCACGAGATGTAAGTGCGATGGTGAGGTGTTGACGTTCTATCACTGTGTTATTTGAACAGTACTTTTGTATTAACAATATGCTCAAGCTACACCCCCAGGCTAGATATTGGATATAAAACATGGGGTTTAACGTCCACACGACACAAACTAGGTCAACTCGAGACTGTAGGGGTATTTTGTCATGGGAAGAAACCGGAGAACCAGGAGAATACCCACGAAGTTGGACAGGCCATCCGACTCCTTGTCACGTAAGAGCGAAGATTCGAAACCACTCCACCTGACTCAATGGCAGGCGTTAACCATTCAGCCATTAAAACCCCCTGCATGGTGTAGGTCTATCTTCATAAGCCCAGTTGCTACAGAATGGTGTGGTACCTTTAATATGTTTCTATGAATGTTTATTTTTTGGAACATTGTTATCTCGATACACGTTCACCTTATAGTCACAGCATAGAGCATACATCTTATGTTCACCAGTAGCACTGGGAAGTAGGTAGGTTTTGTTCGAGTGGAAGGTGTAGAAGAATCGGGAGGCTGGTGGCGTTTGACTCGGTTAGGAAACCCCAGTAACCATATTCTTAATGTGGGTTTGGTACGGACCGCCACCCATAGTACCCCCCAAATTTGGTATATTCAACATGGAAGGGTATCAAAAGTTATCGAAGATACGTATATATCACCGCCATCAGTCTTGTCATTAGACCACCAATCTGTGATACTTTGCCAGGGTCCCACGCTCTCTCCGGGTCAGACTGTATGTCAACTCTTCATGGAAAAGGAAAGATTCGTCGATGGATAGAGGAAAGCTAGCGAATGGGGATCAAGAACCCCTAATTATGAGGCTAAGGAACAAACAATCTCCCCACTTAACAGGCATTTCTATAATGTGTTTTAGAAGGTGTATAGACCAGAGACAAGATGTAAAAATCTTCTGGTAGCATGCCCCCCCCCCCCGCACCCTGCGAATCAAAACTCTTACTACAGATGAAAAAGGGCATCTCGGAGAAGTGCTGAAAAATCAGAAAGTAACCAGCTCCCATAGCCAGAAGATGGTTGGGATTTGAAATCACGTGGTTTAATGATCCTAAACTCAGTGAGTCATGGTCTGAAGAGGATATTCAATAATCTGATGATGCCTAACATGTTTTCTCTGATGAAGACAGATGCCTCTCCCCAGACGAGGATGAAAGTTAGATTTGGGTTGATTGGGTCTTCATTGATGTCCGCATGAATAACATGACATAGGTGTCTGTGTTAAACGACTATAAGTATGAAGGAAGTGGGTGATAATCAATGAATCACAGTGTATGATCAAAAAGAAACGTGGAAAGTGGATTTGGATTCTATGATCATTTCCTACAATTTACACTTTGTTCTAATTCCGCATCTTTCATGTTAATTTTATTTCTAATTAGGGTTAGGCGTCATCCGGTTCAAACAAGCATTATTCTATTTTTGAGTACATTGACCACCATAAAGTTCATTTTTAAGTTGGTGATAATAATTTCCGATGTAATTCCGTTAGGCTGTGTTTCGATTAAAATTTAAATCACCAATGGCGGTCAAGTGGTACAATATGTTCAATATTTTTGAAAGTATGTCATAATTATATCTAAAACTTACATTTTTGCGCCTAGCAGTATACTACATGTCCATGTAGTTTTGTGAAACATACCTAGGATAGATCACGGAAAAACAGTAAATTCGAAAAATTGCTAATTGGTGATTCCACCACAAATTTTGTTTTTAAAGGGACAATCCCGATAAGAACAGAGGCTAAAAAATTAAAATCCGAGCATTTACGAGATTTATGGACCAAAATATAGAGACATGTTGTATTTACCTTGGCTCAAAATTTCAGCTCAAAATATTGAGTCGTTTTGACGTTAACGTCAACACTGCTTATCCGGACACGTAACCCTTTTAAGATTTCGGGTCAAATTTTTGATTGGGTGACCAAATAATCGATTCCCGTTTCTTGAGACGTCTATACAGTGAATGACCCATGTACTGTACTTGATAACAAAAGGTAAATTTCACCTACATATCATTTATATAGAAAAAAGTCTGGTACAACCGTCTCCGTTTCCAGATGAAGACTGTCAGGTTTAAGTTATTTACAAGCATATCACAAATATCGGGTTAGTTAGTCGGCCTTAGGTAATGGGATGTAGGGGATTTTAACACAAAATTAAGCAGTTTTATTCCCCCAAAAGTTACCGGGATTGACCCTTTAAACATACATTATGCAAGCGCTAAAACTGTCTATTGCAGGTCTTTCTTCAGGCTTGAAACGTTATCTAAACTATTGATTATACATTATTGATGATCGTGACTAGGCCGAAAATTCAATCGCTAAAATCTCGGTCCAGAGTGGATCAATTTGAAATTTTCAGCATATTCTCTTTACATTATCTAGTTTGTGACTATTAATATTATAATGATACCTGCCAGCTCTTTATCTAATCTCCCATAATGTATCTTTAAGTTAGTGATTCTGAATTGTTTTCTTGCAAGATGTACCTGTATTCACTAGTAAGTTAGGATCTGAAACTTCGTGCAATTTTACGCTTAATACACAGCTAACTTTGAACGTTATTTCAATCATCTTTAATTCCAGAAGTAGAAGCTAAAAATACCAGTGCCATGATATTGAATTTCTGTGAAAAAATCTATTAGAAGTTTAACTCAGCGGACTATAGAATATTGACACCGAGCTAGAACTATTAGTAGACATTAAAGCTGGGTTATTTGACTAATGATTGATCGTTTAATGGCAGAAGAATTGGTCTGTCACAGTTAGACCGATCAGAACCTATCTAAATCAATCCAAATATCTTAAATAGCCCAATACAAATAGAGTTATTGCATGGTTTGGGGTTTAAATTGATATAAAAAAGCAATTGCAAACAAATGAATTGAAATTTTTTGATTATTCCCAACGTTTGTGTAATTGCGGAAAGTCAGATATTTCCTATAATTATTTTTTTGGGGGGTAGCCATATTTGCCCGAGTCTTCATAGACCTGAATAAGCCAAGAATGGAAAAAAATTCAATCACACACGGTTATAAAATTTACAGCCCAATTTCCGGATGAGTGTTACGTCGACCAATCATGGACTATTTAGCCCGAAAAGCGTAGGTCATCACGATCTATCCCAACGTTTGTGTATTTGCGGAAAGCCAGTTTTTTTGTCTGGGGGTAGCAATGTTTCCCAGAATCTTCATAAACCTGAATAAGCCAAGAGTGAAGAAAATTCAATCACACTCGGTTATAAAATTTACAGCCCAATTTCCAATTGAGGGTTACCTCGACCCAGCACGGACTATCTAGCCTGAAAAGAGTTGGTCATCACGAACTATTCCAGTTTTCCATGTAACACCAGTCATCGATAAAAACATACGTACATATCACATGCCATTCAAATTTTACATAATGCTATTTTAATTCATGACAAATTTGATATTGTCTGCAAAAAATCAGTAGTGTTATTAGTGCGTGCTTTTGTTTCTTTATTCGAACTTTTTCTGAACAACAGAAAGCTGTGGAGAAGAAAAAGTTAGTTACCATTTAGTTTTCGAACGTTACGTTAGTTTCGTATGTATTTGAGCATGTACTTTGTTTGTTTTTTTCTATGTTGATCCTTCATTACAATTGACTCTTAGATGTCTGCTGACCAATGAACTTTGTCTGGGGCAAGAATGACTTAATCAATCACAATGACTTGATCTAACTAGAATTCAAAGAGTAGATACACCACAAGGAAGTAATTAGATCCACGTGTGGTGAAGACGAAAACAAAATTTAAAAACCGGAACAAAATAAAAGATTTAATTACATCTAGAATGTTCCATCCTGTGTCGTAATTCCAAATATATGTATACTGGTCGTAATACGTCGCAGGGCGTAATCAAAGAGTACAGACAACATTAGGCTAATCTTCACAGTATTATCCTGATAAATCGAATATGAAAAGTATAGTGCAGGCGCGGATACAGAGGTGGGTGCGGAGGGTGCGACTGTGGGTATGTGTGTGTATGTGTGTGTGGGGGGGGGGCGGGGGGCGGGGGGGGGGCTTAATCTTTTCTATTGGCAATATTGTTTTGTCTTCAGTTATGCGTGGAAGGGGGCGCAGGAGTGCGTTGATGGCGTAACATCGTATGTGTGTGTGGGTGCGGGGGAATAATTCTAAGCAATCGAGTCTACGACGTTTATTGACAAATGGTAGACTCAATGGTCTAATTAGCGAAAATTGGTGATTGGGACTGGTTGAGGGAATTTAGGGTCACGGACGTTCTTACCTGTATTATCTACAGGTACAGAATCGGTTTCAGAAGAGTTGTTTGCCCTTGAATTTGATAATCTCGAAATTCCAATTAGCCCCCCCCACCCTATATTTCGCCAACAATAATGATTTTTTAGGGGTGTTTTAGCCGGCCACATCCTCAGCCCCTCCAAAAAAACTGTAGCCCCCCCTTCCTCCAAATTTTATGAGCTGGCTACGAGCCCGATCTCCTTTACGACCATTGACGTAATAGATTTTAGATATAATACTATACCCCTTTTACATGTTATTCTTGAGTGGAAAAAAAAGTCTCAATGAATAGACGTTGGATTGCAGCCTTGTCTCAGCAATGGTCTTAAGCGTCATTTTGGCGTATATCTAGGGCACCTGGGGGTCACTTTGTTAAAACACAGAAACTGGGATTTAACACAGCAAATAATATGACATCTCAAATAAATGTTAGTGTACTACGTTTTAGTTTTACTGATGTAATAATAATCAGATGTACACAATGTTGACAGGAAAACAAAAACCTTGACCTGCAGACACCAAAATACCCAAAATGAAAAAAATTCCATCACATAAACTATTCGCTTTCTTTAATTCAATACTCAAAAGCATGCTAAACTATTCGTGCACATTTGGAAGCGAACTCATCAACATCTTCATCAAAATTAACAGTGCGTGTTAAGTCATTTTCGATGTTTAAAATTACCAGACTAGTCACTCACTATCATTGTAGCGTTCTGCAACTCCGGGTACTTTTCATGGTCTGGGTACCCCAACGGAAAGAAGACGGGCTTGGTCACCATGGTGCGAAGGCTAGGGAGGTGGTTTTTAATTTCTCAATTATTTCTGAAGCAGTGGACTGAATCCGATTCTTATTTTACCAACGCCACTCGGTACCAACATACAGAAAAGTCACCGGTTTTCTTCTATTTTATTAGTAACTATACTTGTTACCTTAAACTGTGTTTAAGGTAACAATTGGTACAGTCTAAGACCCCTTACGCAAGTTCAAATAGGTTCAAACGCACAATTGTCAACACACATCATTACAGTTTGTATTAAAATACAAGACTGGACCATTAAAATAGTTACCGAACAGTTTTTCTCTGCATAGCGCTGTTCATGTTGTAGGCCTAATGACGTAATACGCAACTTGCAACCATGACGGTCGGCCAGTTGAAATTTCGCGTAGGAGATGGGTTTCATCAAATCATATAATTATGCGGTAAGGCCTCACCTTTATTTCAATAAGAATTGATTTATTATATGTTAAACTGCGTGCAGTAATGTTTTGGGTCAGTTTATTTGTAAATTAAGCGAGTTATAGGCCAGTAAACTTTTTGTAGTCATTTGACTAAAAAACTTGCGCAAAGGAACTCGGTGGGAAAAACCACTACTGCGACTGGAGTAAGACGGAAGACAGCAGTAGTGGAACCATTTCTATATTTTATGGACAATTAACAGTGTATTTTTGTTATTAATTTATACCAACACTTTTTTTAATACATTTCTCTGCATACCTCGGGCCCCTTCTAGGCTTCAGGTCCCTCTGGGTTCCGGGACCTCGGATAAGTGTCCCAGCTGCCCTTCCTCTCACGGGCCCTGTTATTGTTGACATACTTTCTGCCAATATCCCACATAATAATCTTTGATGTGAACATCGCTGAGCGTGCAGGAAAAAGAGCCCTTGGTTGTTGGAATTCGATGTAAGAGAAGGCCGCTGTCCGGCCAAAATTGTACGACGTACAACTATCTTCATTAGCCCAGTTTGAGCAGAACAGTAGGATGTTAACCCCATTTCATGTTTGTACTGTATATCATGTATGTGCCATTTTACTTGTAAAAATAACAAAGTTAAAGTCGCTTCTTTTGCAACTGGTTACTGAATATATTTTAATCTCCCAGCCAGACCAGATATAGATTCAAACTGCGATACCTGTTGTTAACTTAAATCTTTGACATAAGAAAAACCCAAAATAAAAGCAATATTTCATCTTCCTACAGATATCGAGATCCTTATTAATTAGCGACGTATACGTATCTAGCGGGGATTTGACGTATATAACATCAGCTATACACAAGTCTGACATTACGCTACATTGGAAGCATAGGATATAACTGGTGTATCAGTCACACCACTGTAAGCTTTGAACTCTTAGAGTTGCCAATAGCAGGGTAACAGACCGTTCAAATAATATATGTGACAGACATATACGTCAACCGTTAGATGAAATAGTCAGAGTTTTTTTTATCAATTTTGAATTCAGTGTTTGTAATTTTACAGAGAGAAAGAATGAAAATAATTGGATGAATTTATGAGAGAAGGTAAATTCTATTTTTTTTTAAATTTATATTATTTTTATTGATTATAACGATTCGAAGGTGGATTAAGGGACAGACCTCCGTTAGTGGCCCACCCCAGAAAATGTAGATTTGGGACCTAGAAATTGACAGAAGTGGGTCATGTAATACTGTAATATGAATGTATATAAACTGAATTACATTCAGTGGTTTCCTTTTTACTCTAATTTCAAATCAGTAATGTTCGGCGAATTAAGCCAGTAGTCGCAATCGAATGCAAATTCCATGCGTCTTGATATTCCAGTCTGCATACGCCGTTTGATTTGGTGCAATATGTCTAGCCTCGAGTCTCTTGTTACAACTGGGGCTGAAACGTATTATGGTACACGATTCGTGGTACCAATGGTAAAATGTTTATTTTGCCTTAAATATTGGATATCAGAAGCCCATCTTTTCCCGTTACGATCACAACCTCAATGTTGATTCAAATTGACAAATAATTTGTGTTTTCAATCTCGAAAACTTTGGATGATATTGAGTTAGAGACTTAGCTACTTTAAATGGAACCAATAATATCGTTGATCGAACTTGATAAAAAAGAAAAACAACCCCAAAACCTTTGCCATTTTTTGCGGTGGAAAAGTGGTCGATGTCTGTTTGATTTCTCCGCCGATACCCCAGCCGGTTTACAAACGGCGTACGCCGGTCAAGTGATATTCGCCGCTCCCGTCAAAGCAGTGCATTCGGTATACGCCGTAGAGGAACTTTTGCAGACCCCGTCGCTAATATTGCCGAACGGTGTCAGTGACCCCTTTTCAACGGTGTCAGTGACTTTTCGCGGTGTCTTTGGTCATTTTTATAAGCACGTCGAGGACTCGGTTTCGTTCCGCTGCATTCGGCCTCCCTGCCCCAGGAGGATCCATTTTAAGGGCATCCTCTCGATTTAGAGTGTTTTATTACCGTTATTTGAACACTTTCAAAAGGACCTCAGCTGTAAATCGCTACTTCCACGTATTTTGAAACAAATGTCGCCAATAATAAACAGTTTGATAAAATGAACACAAATGAATATTTTGCTATTATTATTTGCTAGTTTATAAGGACGCGATCCGATCGGGTACCCCCAATTATAGTCAAAATCGGTGGATTTGTTCCTTAGTCACATTTCTTTATTGGATTGGTTCCATAATCACATTTATTTATTAGATTGGTTCCTTAGTCACATTTATCTATGGGGTTCCATATTGTCAAATGAAACCTTTTCTGTGACAGCCTAAAATTGATTAATCATGTTGCGTGACCAATTCTGTTATTTGTGTGTTTTTATGGAACAGTTTAAGAGACTGTTGTTGGTTTTTTTTTATCAACCCATTGTTTATTATTAATATCAGTATATGATTCGATATTATATTTTTTGTATTTTTCTTTATATTTTCTTTTTTACTTACTATACTTTTTCTTTGTTGTACTTATTAGTATTATTAGCTTCCCCACGGTCTATTGGGTATCGTATTGTGTATTATGTACGCCTAACCTTCGACTTGTTATTCTTTCGTTTTTCACTTATTATTTGTTTTTCCTTGGTTTATTGATTGCACGTCTACCTTAAGCTTGTTAATTTCAAACATGTAAAGGTTATGTCTGATTTTTTTTGTAACCAAAAACATAATGTGCCGAGTAAAAAAATACGACACCGGCATTTACAGATCACCTGAAAAGTTTTGATTAAAACTTTGGAAAGTTAAATTGCAACATTTTCCTGGCCACAGTCCTTATTATGATAATAATAAATCAATCTCAAGACGGTTCATTCTTGTGAGGGGGTGAGGGTGGATGGCCGAATGGTTGTTAGCACGTGCGCTCTATATCACAACGTTTGTTATTGAGTCAAATGACGTGGTTTCGATTCCGAGGTTGCACGTGACAAGGATCATGGTCACCTGTACAACCTCGTGGGTTTTCTCCGAGTCCGCTGGTTTCCTCCAACTCTGCTAAAGACCCCTACGCGCAAACGAATTATTGAAATAAAACTAAACCATATGTTAGTACCAAAATGATCTAGTTTGTATCGAGTCGACGTTAAACTACCCCCCCCCCCCATTCTGTACATTCTTCATGAGGCCAATGTCGCTAATGAGGAAGACGCTGGATTGCTGTCCTGGAGGTCGAGTGTTCGATCCAAGCGTTGGCCGAGAAAGTTCATCCATATATTCATCCGTTTCCCTCTTATCAGTGATACAGGACGGAGGGCCCGACAAGGAAAGCTGCCTAGTCATCCGGATGGGACGAAAAACAAAGGCCCCGTGTACACATTGGCATGCACGTAGAGATACCTTGCCAGTTGAAATTCGATATAATAGTAGGTCGTACGACCGCTGTCCGTGCAAAATTTCCCTGATAGCACACTGTATAGCGCATGTCCGTCTTCATTAGCACAGTTCGGAGCAGAACAGTAGGACGTTATACTCCAGTTCCTGTCATTTCCATTCTTCGTGAAATATTTAATGGTTTAACATGTTGTCGGTTGGCCTTGTTGACACCCGGACTTGGGCGGCGTATACTTCTTTCACAGAGGGAAGACGGGGTGGCTCAACGGGTAAACTGATTTCTTAATAACGAGGTCTCGGGTTCGTTCCCGGTGCTGGCCATTAATGACCCTTTGGTTTTCCAGCGGGGTTTTACCCTATCGGTGGTGTAGGACCAGAGGTTTGACCAGGAACAGCGTTTTGTAGTTCAAGATATACGAGTTTATACAGGGCCTTATCTTGCGAGGGTGCAAGGGGTACATTGCACCACCAGAAAAATAAGACCCCCCCCCCCCAAAAAAAAATAAATAAATAAAATAAATAAATAAATGAATAATTTTGACAACCTTTCAATTATAAAATAGTACACGTGATTATGATCACACAGTGGTGCTCTTAATGCGCTGATAAGTCGGTCGGTTTTAAGGGCGCCCTGATCCATACTTTCTTATATCACTTATACGGAGGTTATGCTCCCCTCCCCCGACCCACTCTGCTGCACCCCCACTTTTAAATTCCTAGATACGGCTCTGTGTTAATGTTGTCGTGCACGTAAAAAAAAATGACAATTTGGACAAAATTTAATTTCTCCCATAACACACTGCATGGTTTCTACTGGTTTCTACTGCATACCAACCTTCATAAGACCTATTGGTGCAGAAAAAAAGGAAGGTAATTTTAAATCTCAATTCATTTCATTACACGTGGATTATACCCTTTTATTAAAAGACGCAATGACACTTCCCATTTCTTCTTCTATTTTTGCCCGTCTTCATTCATAAAGAGTAGTGTTCTTTCAGACAGTTATTACGCTAGCGCATGGCCGAAAACTGCTGATTAAAATCCACAGGGGTGAATATACAGTTAAAAATGCATACACATACTTTTTTATTAGTCGATCATTAAGGGCAGATAATTTGAATACGTGTCTACCCATGGATGAACCCAGGGGCTAGTGGAGTGAAGCGGAATGAGACCACTCCGGATACGGAAGATGTCATCTGGTGTCGTATTCGTATATTTGTCTTGTGGAATTGTTTGTATGTGGATTATCTGCACCTGAAAGAGAACAGCCGATCTTAAAAGGGAGTAATCAAGTTCACGCAACTGGAACGAAATTAGAAAAAAAAAAAGAAAACTTATTTTAATGAGATTGGTATAAAAGATTCTAATAGACATTGACATTTGTTAATGGAACGGATCAGATTTGACCTTAATAATGCGCTAGACACACTTGCACTTCTTTATCTTAAAAATATATAAATGGCTATATCAAATAATTTTTAAAAACCCACACCAAATAACATGCGTCTTCAATTAGCTGCTTTTTTTCTAAAATTTATGTTACAAAAAATAACATGCTCTTTAACGTTAGAATTTTTTTTTAAAGATCGATTTTTAACGTAGACTCAACATGTTTTTGTAGATCATTATATTCCATTCTTTATACTTTTTTCTCGTTATCAAACAGCCTTCTTTTACCCTTATCTTTCATAATGTTGCTTTGTTATTAGCAGTTTTTACCATTTTGTCTCAAAATATCATTTTATCAAATTGATCAATAATATCTAAAAGCAACCAATTATCTCGACTGGGTTTCCTTGAATGTAATGTGTATACAAAGAGCGTGGATAAACGATTCAAATGACGTCCATTGGCTTTAAAGGAGCTAAATCTGTATCCGTTGGTGCCTAGAAATGGACACAAATGGGCGACCAACCGAGACCCACCTTTGCATGGTGGAGAGAGAGAGAGAGAGAGAGTGTTTAACGTCCACTCGACACAAACTAGATCTTTTCGGGACTAACAGATAGTTTAAATTATATTCCAATCAATCGCGCTCACGTAGGAATTGGACAGGCCACACTATTCGTAATGTTCGTCCAAATACACGAAGAATCCAAATTGAATGATAATCTTTGGCGTTCGGTAATTCCAGTCTACATCGGTAATATTGTCCTGTATCCCATTTAGCCTCATTCATCGAGTCACGTTATTACAACTAACGCTCGAAAGCATTCTGACACGTGTGCCAATTTTATACTTTTCATTTTGTCTTATCAGAGGCACATTTTTCACGGTAAGATAACAACATCAACGTTGATTTAAAGTTATTGATCAATAAAGCATGATACCGGGCCTGTAGAGCATAGGTCATATATTTATACAATCTGTTTCACAGAGAATTACTTAGGAATTAACTCTGTAACAGATGAGTGTCCATAGCACGTGCGTTGACTGCAGTCATTGGCTCAACGGCTCGTGCAATGTTTACTTAACACCTAACTGCTTCGGGCAAAATGACGCATTTTACTCATTTTAATACCCATTTACACTTAATAGGAAATATTTTTTAACTTCAATTACTTCAAACGTCTTTATTTATTTTTCTGTTACCTCAAAAAATGTTTGAGAATTTAATTTGTCGGAGTAAAAAAGTTAATATACCGTACTAATTAAGCCTCGCCGATGTCATGCTTATCAGTGATTGTAGCGGCCAAGCGAATATTCACTGCGGGATCAGTTTGATATTTATATGGAATAAAGTGCTGTATATCAGTATTTCTACCTATGGCTTTCGCCAAGAGTCTACAGGCGTAGGAGGAAACCAAATAGCCAGAAGAGAAAACCCAAAAGGTTGACCCATCTCCCGTCACGTACAAGTTGGGGTCGTTCCCAAATCATTGTCCAAATGATCGGAATGGATCGATCAACTATTTCGGCTGAGTGGTAGGACATTTAGAATATTCAGAGAGTTTCTAAGCCCCATGGGCCACGAAGAACCGTTTGGAGTATTCAGTCCCGGGCGTCACAGAAAAAATGCCTTGTCTTTGGAGACGTTCACCCGTGGACACATTTTCGTGCACGTAAACGACCAATAAGAGTAGATAATTGTACGGGAAATATCCACATTCACATTTCAAACGTGAACAAAATCAACATGAGCTAAGTATTTTATAGACGAAACGTTAAACCCCATTCCATTGCTGTATTTATGGAAGCTAAATGTCTTTGACTTGATCTGATGTATTATGCGGAAGTCGGTTTGTTTACTAACTTGAGACATGTATGGCTTGCTATGTCGACAAAGGACCAATCAATCGAGTGTGATTATACCAACATTGACATTAATCCGTACAATGTAAAGGGTTCAGTGCAATGATCGTGGTATATGATGGCGTACATCTGCTACTGTAAGCCGCGTAGTCATCTTAGCTAATACGATCTCTCCCATCAGTGGACCAGCTTAGTCACTATAGTTCCGTTTATATCCACGCCTAAAGCAAGGCTGACACTTGCACGATTCCGTGGCACGCATTGGCAAACTGATCCCGCAGTGAATATTCGCTTGGCCGCTACAATCCCTGATAAGCATGACATCGACCAGGCTTAATGAGTACGGCATATTAACTTTTTTACTCCGACAAATTAAATTCTCAAACATTTTTTTGAGATAAAAGAAAAATAAATAAAGACGTTTGAAGTATTTGTAGTTAAAAAATATTTCCTATTTAGTGTAAATGGGTATTAAAATGAGTAAAATGCATCATTTTGCCCGAAGCAGTTAGGTGTTAAGTAAACATTGCACGAGCCGTTGAGCCAATGACTTAAGCCGCGTGCAGTCAACGCACGTGTTGTGGACAGTCATCTGTTACAGAGATAATTCGTAAGTAATTCTCTGTGAAACAGATTGACGAATTGGCACGACTCGAGTCGGCACGACAGCGTCCGATTTGCGCAAACTCGTCGTGCCAATGCGGGAAGTGCGTAAACAATGCGCAAACTATGCGGCAACTCGTCGTGTCAGTTCGTGTCAAGTGGACACCGATGGGCACGACAAAATCGTGGCCAAAAGTCGTGCAAGTGTCAGTCTGGCTTTAGTTTATAGTTAAAGGTGTTGCCATGGGGTTATAATTAATTTGCGCAACGACTAACCCAGTTTATCAAAAAGTTATAATCTATCCTTCAATTGTTCCATATTTTACAGTGTAAAGTAGGTAACCTTCGAGCGCATTTAAAGAAAATATAATACTCGAGATAATAGGATTTCATTGGTAAAATATTAATCCTTTTAAACAATTCTTTTTCACACTGCTTCTTATTTAAACGAAACGAAATGAAAGGGGGGTTATCATCCTACTAATCTGTACCGACAACGTTAATGACATACTGATATATTCCACACCGTGTACCCGGATAAGGGCACTAAGCCGCAAAATCTCGAGAAACTTTATCGGATAACACCTAGAGCTAACCCCAAAACTCCTAATTTTATTTTGTGTGTTGAAATTCTACTCATAACCGATTCTACCAGGAACATTACTAAAGCAATCTCTAATTTACTGTGACTTTTGAACGGAAGCCTTTGAATTTCATTGAAAAAATTTGATTCTTGTAGCTATGTCTGAGAGTAAGGCGCTTGCTCATCATTGACATGGAGTTTCGGGGTTCGTTGAGAAAGTTCTCTGGGATTTTCCAGTTCGGTTTCCACACGTCTGTTGGAAAAGAACTAAACACCATAGCCCTGGTTGGTACAGAAAAGTAAGCCATTACACGACATTGCATCTACATATGTCACAGTTATATGGAATACAATTTTTGAGACTAATCTAGTCTTTATCAACTATTATGATAGAAATAAAGTGGACCTAAATAGCTTGTAATATAGAATTCTTGTAGCTGTCAATTGTTAGAATACAGAAATAGACGATAAAAAAGAGTAGAACTGCGATGTAGTGATGGCGGATTCCACCTAAGCATAGTTAACCTTGAACTGACGTCAATTACGGTACCAGTCACATGCGCATGACAAACTTGATAAAATGTACCCGAAACAACTATGGATAACAGATAATGATATGAACTGAAAGGAAATGAAACGAAAAGAAATTGGGTTTAACGTCCTGCTGAAATGAAAAGAAATATTTTAAAAACGTTGAATATATTTATTTTTGCACAGAAATCATGTTTTATGAAAACGTAATAGATCATTAACCATTATGTAGAACTAACATTAAATCTTGACAGCCCTTTAAAAAAGGAGAATATTTTATCTTAAAGCTTAAAAGAACTTGCATAAATGCACTTTATTACTGACGTTGCAGTAAATACCCAAGACACATTAAAAAGAGAAACCCAAACCCCATACCAATGAAACCGTTAAACGATTTCCCCGTGTGCATGGAAAACATGTTATCAGATGTAAATAACCTTTGATAAAATACACTCAAAGCCATTAAAACGCAATGCCTAATTCGTGAAATATTTCTGGTGCACGTGTTCTTGAGCTTTGCTATCTTATGGCACATAGGTGAAACGTGTGATGGGTCTTTTATTGTGGAGTTCTGGGTTTGGACCCAATATCAGTTTTTGGTAATGAACTTTGTTCGTGCAAACGCAACACTTGTTTTTTAAGCAGTCCCATGGCATGTCACACGTTTTGCATGTGTATTCCCTGCACAATACAGATCAAAATTTAAACATTCACCACTTCAGAAAAATGTCACAGAGCTATTGGTAGCCGTCGCCAGACACTTTAATGTCCACGCATCGACCATTGCAAGGCCTCAGACAACGCTTCTACGCCACTTGAAGAGTTGCCGATCGACCCGACCTGGAGAGCCACCTGTAGCATCCGCTGCTCAAGATCGCCACATCCGTCTACAGCATCTGCGCAACAGGTACCATACATGGCGAAATAATGTCATCTTCTCGAACGAATCCCTATTCAACCTCAGTTTTTTCTACCAACGTTGACCTGGACGTTTTGCCCCTAACAGCATGCGTGTTCGTTTCACGAGAGGTGGTGTCATGATTTGGGCCGCTATCAACGTCAACTTCCGGTCCCAGCTTATGGAGGCCCAAGGCAATCTCAACGCTCAACATTATGTTGATGCTATCCTTCGTCCGGTATGGCTTTCATTTCTGGCTCGGCATATAATTTTCTAGCATTACAACGCCCAACCCCACACGTTCGAACCCAAACCGTGCCACCACGAACTGTTGCGGAGTTGGCACAGGCACCCCAAAATTGGTAAACAATCCTAGAGCGTGTAGTGAGACACCTGTGCCAGGCCATGCCAAGGCGACTTTTCAGGCATGTGTAAGAGCTCAGAGTGGACATACCGAATATTGACTTCAATTGAACCCTACTTTGTTTCGTGGTTCTCTGATGTTTTTTTTCTTTGCATTTGTAGTGAGTTCTTTCATGAAATTATCCACAGATACTTGTTATCTCGATTTTGTCAATTGTTATGTACATTTGTTAAAAGGTGTTGCAGTAAACAAACCTTAATTTGAAGTTGCGTATTCAATGGTTTTGAGTGTAGTTCAATGATATGAAATGAAGAGAAATTTAAAAAGGTTTAATACATTTTTATTTTTAAATAGAAATCATGTTACGAGATAGAAATAGGCTAGTAACCATTATGTAGCACCAACATTCAACAACACTTGATATTTTAGCTTAAAGGAAGTAACATAAATGCACTTTAAAACTATCAATGCATTAAGTACCAAAAACAAATTAAATCTCCAAAGCATTCAAAATCAAATGGATATTTTTAGCTAAAAGGAACTTGCCTAAATACATTTTTAAAACGCCTGTGTCGTCAATATCAAAACAATTTTTTTTTAAATGAAAAAAACAAAACAAAGAAAGATGTAATAAACAAGGTAAATGTTTTCAGCGACATTAAGTTACTGGATGAGAATAAAACATGACAGTTTTGAAGAACATATTTCAGCGACGTTTCGACGAGGGTTCTCTCTTCTTTATCAAGCAAAGAAGTTAATTGCGTTATACTGAAATGAAACAGGGTTTATAGTCCTATTTTCTGCGCCACCCAGACTAATGATAGGTCCCCACCCCACTATCACGATTCGTGCTACGATTGAAATCTCGCTTTTAACCCTGAAGTAATCGTGGTGATCCTATCAGGTCTTATCATACGTTGAGGTCAGTCGTAGCAAGCGTGTTGATCGTATCGAAACGTATCCGAAATCATCTGCACGTGGTAGATCATGGACTCAATCGGGACAATGTGCATTGCATGGCAAGGCGAACCTAGCATTAATAAGAATGAAACATAAATCACATAACGTTTTAGGGTAAGTTTTATATCTCTGTATTGGAATTTAGGATGCATATAGTATAAACATAGGTAATAACTAAAATATTTGTCGGAAGTGACAGGGTTTACTGTAAAATAATACAGAGTTACATATTTATAAAAAACGAATCAACAATGGATCACTATTAAAATGAAATGTACATTATGTACAGATGTTAATATATGAAAGAAAACAGATAAATACTTGACAATATTACTACGATGTATCTTATTTATATTAGATTGTGACCTTCCAATATAGTTGAAGGTCGCTTAATATTGGGTCATCCATTATTTTTTTTAAACGTGTTTTAGAAAAACGAATTATTAGTAAAATCATTTTTTATACATAAAAGTTTTTTCGGATGTGTAAGCATTACAAAAATTGTAGCACCCGGTCCTATTGTAAAATTAGAAGAAACAATATTATTTTCGTCTTTCGTATATAATTAAGAACCCGGCAGTGGTCATATTTAATATAGTCCTGTTCGAAAAAGTAAAAATAATACGGCAAAGTTGAAACAGGCAACACTATCAAACACAATAATTGGTAAATATTTACATAATCTGTGCATCGAAGTCCGCGGTCTTATTTGAATCTTATATGACTGTGGACTTCCAGTATATCTTAGGACCGCATAAGTTCAAAATGATTGTTCTAAAAAGAAAATATATAAATAGTTATAATAAATGCATAAAAAAGATTAAAAATGACACTCGGCCATGATATCCTGTTTTGCACTGTATGGCACAAGTGCTGGGGAATGAAATTTACTTTTAAATAAGCTAATAGTTAATAAATATATTTAAAAAATGCCAAAATAAAATCCCCCCCCATATCAATTTATTTTCTGACGGTTTCATTTTGTATCAAATCCTTATTTTCCACATGAGGTCCTCTTCCGCTTCATATGGAAAATCTGTCTTTAATACCGAAAGGGGTCATTTTATCAAAAAATTGTCATCTTCATCTTCAGTCTTGCTAACAATTAAATTACACTAGTCTCCTGTTTAATATCCATGAATAAAAGCAAATGGTTGTAGGGATTGAAGATGCTATTTCTTAACCTGCATAAAAAAACACAATAACAGTATTCACCACATACTGCAGTTGCAGTGGGAAGGAAGCATAAACTAAATTACATATTCTTGTAGTTCAATTACAATATTACATTAACGGCACCACAATCGGACATTATTTTAATTTTAGAAGAATTGTATTCAGGAAATGGAGATAGAGAGAGGGGGGTATCGTCCACTCGACACAAAAATTAGGTCATTTCGGTACTATATTCAAAAAAAGGAGAGTGCAATGTTACTTTACAACTTACGGTATTATTGTGACATTATCGTTAAGGACGTCCCTTGACGTCACGTTGTGGGGTCAATTAGTTTAATCATCAATTAATTGACTCTGTGACACCGTACATGTTGTTACTAATTTTATATAACAACTACAGCAAACTACAAAGATTAATTACAAGAAAATTACTATATCTATAACATATACTTTAGGAGTTATAAAATATCCACGGTCTAGGTGTAACACCCTTTATAACTCTGACCTAACGGCTTAAACTCACATTTTGTCTATCCAAGCATTTCAGTCGAGGCGGCTGTGGGTATGACGTTCCCCTAGAAACTCACGGTTTATGTCTTCTCTGCGGTCTCATCATGATACCTGAAAGTAAATCAAACCCTCTCTCTCCTATAAAGAAAGCATATTGCGTCAATTGTTAGGGCGGTACAATTACCATTTTTAGGTAAGTGTTTCGTATTCTAGTTAATTGTACTAATGCGTACACGAGGTGACTGGACGATTAGTACCCTATTTCCAGCAATTGATGGCGACTGGAGCAGTCTGTAAGATAATATTAGAATAATGCAACCTACTTCATTACCCTAGTTTTTGTCACGCATCATGTAGGTAAAGAATTTCTATATTAAACAGAACACCCTTCTTAGAACTAAAATTACCCTTATAGTATTACAACACGCCATTTTGTGATGCTTTAAGTAAACATTGTTGCTTAATTAACGCCTATTATGTCACATGCAAAAAATATAATACAATATCAATACTTAAAAGCTCTGAGTATGTCGAATAAAATTGCAAGTCCTAATTCTAAAATACCATTACACTGATAAACATGCTGCAATAATATACGTTAATCTAACACTAAATGAATTTCATTGATCTATTCAGAATTAATATGTTTCGTGCACTGTAAATTTAAAGATACATTATGGGAGATTTTGACAAGGAGTTAGCCATTCTTGCTATTAAAGTTCAAAAATAGATGTTGAAACAAGAATATATTGAAAATTTCAGTCAAATAACTTTATCCTGAACAAAGTTGTTACCACTATAATTTTTTACTAGAAATGGTAGCTAAATTCATCGACACCCTTTTCCCACTATGGCCGATTGTTGATTGACAGGCGTTAACTCCAACTCTCGATCATCAAGTAATGTTTAAACGGTATCTAGTGAAGCTTGTGTATAGCCTCGGTCATCACTGTCTTTTATGAATAATTTCCGGCAGTATGATGACGTCAACGTCACGGGGAAACCCCACCCACGACGCCATAGTGATTAAATCAGTCGACGAAATCCGGTTTTAATCCGAGCCCAATCCAAGCCATCCGTGGGTCTACAGTGTTTATTTTGAGCTTGTTGTTTAAATAAAGATCTAATTTATAATTTCTGTGACATCTGAGGCTCAAAGGAAGACCGACAAAAGTCAGTTTTTGCTCTTCCATAATGTATGTTTAAGTTAACACTTCTGCAAACCCCAGAACCACATCTTCTTGCATACTGGGATTCCGAAACTGGTTCATCTTTGCTGGGCATTAAATAAGGTACATTACTACCTGTAAACGACCTGTGTACTCAATTAGAAAACAATTAATTTAATTTGTTTATCCTTAACTTATTACCTTGATTTTAATATTAATTGGACACTTTTATGTCTTAATCCTGTTGGTACCCGTAAGCTGTAGTATTGACCCTTAATTCTTTTTACTTTTAACTGAATAACACTGTAGAACTTACAATGTCCCATTAATATAAATTAAAAGAATTAATTACTACTTATCACCTATAGTCATTAATATCTTTGAAACTCATTAGTATTCTTCTAAACTTACGATCTTTACCCATTATTATCTGTGAACAGTGTTATCCCGTTAATAAGTCTAGACTCGTTAACAAATCGTCTACACTAACCAGACTTGGTATTGGAATTTCCCTGTACCCGGTTTGCGCTAATACATTGTACCACGCGCTATAACATGAAGTATATGGGATGAAACCGGTACACCGTTTCAACCTGTAACATTTAAGAGCACTCCGTCTCTTCTCTTCTCACGTGCTCCATAAATCAACTTTTGACAGGTATACCCCTTGTCTAATTTTCATATAGATACCCCCTATTTAAACCTTTTTCGAGAACTCATTTCTTTCTGAATTTAAACGAAACAGCATCTTGAAATAAATGTGATTAATATTTATTTCCAGACCTGATCGTATTATATTCTTGGTTATGATAACAAATCAACTGCAACCCGTAAGTTTTTACATTCCTTACGTTTAACCCACATAACAAACAACAATTTACAAATAATATTCTGTGGTTTCGGTTGACATTAGTATACACTACGCATGGCATATCAGGGATTCAAAATTTATTCGACAGCTAACAGCACATTCGAAGCCAACTTGTAAGTACCCAATGTTACCATGGTATGTTTTCCCACATTTAACACTTTGAACTTATTATCCTTTATACTTTTTTAAAAAACATAACGCGAATAATCCGGAAACAATTATACCATTGCATAATCTAAGCTACCCGCTATATATTGCAATGCACCGCGTTAATCTAACGAATTGGGGGTTAACCAAATAAGGAATTAAATGTGACACTATTGTCTAGGACTTCTTTGACTTCACGTTGTGAGATCAATTATTTTAATCAGCAATTAACCGATACTGTAACACCGTTTATGTTGTTACTAAGTTTACATACTAACTGCAAACTACAAAGGTTAAATACAGGAAAACTACATGATCTATTATAGATACTTAAGGAGTTATAAATTATCCACGGTCTCAGTTTAACATCCTTTATAACTCTGATAACCGCATTCGGTCTCTATTCCAGCCTCTCGGTCGAACTGTGGGTATGACATTCCCCTAGGAACTCACGGATTATTCTTCTACACAGTCCCATCATGATGTCTGAAAGTAAATCAAACCCGCTCTCTCCTATATAGAAAGTATAATGCGTCAACTATTAGGGCGGGACAATTATCATTTTTGGGTATTTTTTTCGTATGGGCACCGTTTTACGTCAATACTATTCTTGTTAACTGTACTAATCCGTGCACGAGGTGACTGGACGATAATCTAAGATAGTAGTAGAATAATGTTAGCTACTTTGTTAACCTAGTATTACATTATGTCACCTTAAATCTGATGTTTTAATTTTACGTGTGACCTGTATTTATACCAGGGGTTGAAAATCAACCATTGTTTTTACGGTTACAAAGATTATGAGCCTAATTTGCGGTAACTAACAATAAATTGAAAGAATGTAAGATTATTTGAAGCCAGACAAATAAAGCGTTTATCTACCTGAAACCACAATACAAAGACAAGACACCAATACGGTCATGGGCAATGACCTCATTTCATTTTGGTTAGATCCCATTTCATTTTATTTCATTTCCTATGCTCTATAACTTGGCCATGGTGTCATTTTCTCCAAACAAATTTCAACATTGAAATATCGAAATTATTTTCAAGAACCCTACCCTGTTATTAAGCCCCCATTTCTTGAGTTAAAGTGTCCGTATACAAATACATTTTGTTTCTTGGCTTTATATTCAAGCTTTCGTCCAACCTACGTAACTGCAGTTATTATAAACAAAACCATATGTTTCAAATCGCCTCCGGCAATATAATACCAAGTCTGACAGTAACCACATAGTCTGGTCAAACTCAAAACACTGTAATTTTTGGATGTATAAATAAATGGCTACAGATATCCACTCTACTATTAGACATATAATTCTCTATAATCCCAAAACTTAAACATGCCACTCATAATCAACAGATCAGAGCTACTCGGTTCCGGTATTATAATTTGCAATTTACATAACATTACAAATAGGGGGTCACGGTGACTAAGTGGACAAGACACTGGCTTGCTAGCTTGGAGGTTGGGTGTTAAATTCCTACATTGGCCGAGAAAGTTTATTCAGATTGTACGGCGTGGTTCCCCCCTTGTCTGTGATACAGGAATGAGGGACTGACAAAGACAGCTGTCTAGCCGTTTGAGTGGGACGAAAAACCGAGGTCCCGTGTATACATTGACGTGCACGTAAAAGATACATTGACGTTGGAATTAAATATAAGTGTAGGTCATAGTGTCGCTGACGGGCAAAATTTCCCTCGTAGCACACTGCATGGCGTATGCACGTCATTAGCCCAGTCGGAACAGAATAGTAGGACGTTACACCCCATTTCATTTCATTGTTAAGAATACAATGCGTCCTACAGTCCACTCTGAGAAGGAAATGTCTCTGTTTACCATGATGAGAACGTCAAGTCACAACGACAGTCATGGTACAAGTATTGGATTCACACAATAAACAATTGGTACACCTCTATCAGATTTTGCATACAAACTTGCCTGGACATCTAATTACAGCAAATCGGGCTTGTGAAATGAAATGAGGCTTACGTTCTGTAGTTTACGAAAATACGCCACGAAGTTTGCCTGGACAGTCGCGTTTCCGCCTACTCTTCGGCGAATTCATACTGCCAAGGACTCTTTTACGGGTACACTAACGTGTAAATGGGGAGCTGGGTTTTCGCCCCGTCTATCTTGCATCACTGACATGAGGAAATGACGCTAAAACTTCCCTGAGACTTTCTTGACAAATAAAGGGATCCAATCTGGGACTTTCTGATTAGTGAGCCTGTACGTTACTCAAATAGTCACCGCGGCTTCCCGATCGTCAATTTTACAATTCCTCTTTAAACCTCACATTTTTATGTTTACAATAGTGTGATTAATGTGTAGCCAAATGTATTATCGATTAAATCAGCAGTCATTCGATTGATGTATTTGTTCTATAATTCAAGATGCCAGAGTAAATTTATCTAATATCAATCTCGAGTATGGACGTCATCTGGAAAGTATTCTGCACTAAATACCCTTTCCGTTACAAAAAATTCGATAACGTTATGCGGATTAACTGGCAATTACTGCACTAAAACTGCCATAAATTTTTTCAACGCATATATTGCAAGTTTTTATTTGACCCTAGCAAAGGAAACTGGGACTTTGACGGCTCTTCCGATATATAACAGTTGTTTAATCTTTAAGCCTTTGTCAGTTTGACATATCTTCCGAGGCCTATTCGAATCGACAAGGAAACGGCCTTATTTATATAACGTGTTGTCTTCGAATCTTCTTCTTGCTGTTAGTCACTGTCAACGTGCGCACTCGTCGAAAACAGGAGTAGCGCAAACACCCATGGCGTCGGATACGATTTTATTCACTTAGTTGCAGTGCAATTTTTTTTAAAAGGAATCTTAAACTCTGGGCCGGGGGATGTGTAAATGCCCTGCAGCAGCCCCACAACATTTTGTTGATTTCGGCATGCTTTAGAACAACTCCCGTGTGTATAAGTGTGTTGTCTACCTAAATAAGCCACCTGTCTCCTTTCAAATAATACCAAACGCTTCAGATTTTCACTTGACTAAATAATCAGGATTACTTAGCTACTTCCTTATATTTGTGTGTGTGTGTGTGTGTGATGGAGTGTGTGTTTGTCCCTACTCACTACACTGGATAGCGTCAAATACCAAAGCACCATCGTCAGACCGGGGTGGCGTCCTTACTACGCTGCTATAGCGATGGAAAAAATCTCAGAGCGCGCAAAGAATGCCATAAGTGTGGTAAAAGCGTGGTCGCCAATGATCGTCAAGTCACGACGTTTGTTTTGAGTGTGTTCAAAACATACGCCAAGATTCTGCAATCTGACCTGGAAAGCTGTGAGGACTCGGCCATGACCAAGTTTGTATTCACGTCGTATTCTGCATTTTCTGGTCGCCGAACCAGTTAGTATGACGTCACTTTTTCAAATTCCATTTCTCCATTATTTAGCCAATTGTTCTTATGGATATGATTTGTAGAATTTGCCTATTTATCCATATATAACATATCTTTCCTTGACCTCTTTCTGTAATACTTTGGGCGCTAAAGCTGACACACATAATGACAAGAAGGGTAACTCTCCGTCGTGTTAGAACCAACAACCTGCATGGTTAAGTACTATAAAGTCCAGAATATTCTGAAAGCGTGATAATCTCTCCAAATATTGAAATATTATCGACTTATCAACTCAAAATAAAAATAGAAGGATTTTTTTGTGCAATCTTACCATAAAATTTGTGTCAAGCTGAAACACTAGATCGTGTTGATGACTGACGTTCTGAGATTAGATGGAATTAAAGCTAGCATCAGAAACTCAACTGTCAATAATCTTTCATTAAAAACAGTGTCATAAACTTCTCTCGTTGTTGACAAACGGCTCCCGGCCTTGTGTTTCTCTTGATTTATACTTTAACTACAATGGGAACATCGGAGTATATTCTGGCACGACGATAATTCCTGATTTTGTCTAAGAGATTTCGATTTATTACTTGAGTAGTAATAGTGTATAGGAGATAGAGAGAGAGAGGTATCAACTGAGAGAGAGAGAGATAGGTGCCAACTGAACTGCATATTATTACAGTAGATGATGCATATTATTATAGTAGAAGACTATTTTGCAGGCTTGGACCCACGACCGCACCCTCAGTGCATACTTTGACACCACTTAGAATGCAAATCGAGTTATGGGCCATATATTCAATGTCTTCTGGTGAGCGCATCCCCCAAAGATTCGCTAACCGCTACGCATCATGTTCTCCTTCTATTCTTTTTCTTGTTATTCCCGTCCTTGTTTTGGTGACGCTTAGGCTCCGTCGATTCAAGTCCGACTGACATTAACATTGACATGCTTCTTCTTGTAACACGTCTGCATCGATTTCGTAAATTAGATTTTTGAATTTCATCCAACAACATGGTCAGTTCCTGGTCCATAATACAATCACTCGTGTGACTAAAATAATTATATTTAACCGAGGACAAGCTTGGTAGGTCGATTTTGTAAATATTTTATTTTTCTTCGGTAATTGATAGACACAGCCAATCTAATTACTAGTAGTATTTCAGACAAGAATTCGATTCCTCCATTTTCGTCTTATTACAGACTCCCATTTTCTCCCAAATTACCACTTCAAAGTAAAAAGGCCTTCATGGTCCATAATAATTATTCTTTAAAGACAATGTTTATTTTAACTGGCAATTGGTCTAGTAAAGTAAGCCCGACTGTAGTAAGGCGCCTATTGTAATATATACCATGTTATTTTAACTATAGTTAACCATGGCCCCTTCATGAATACACTCTAGGAGCTAAATTCTAACTTCCTCCCCGCCCGCCCCCCCCCCCCCTCTTTTCAGTGGGCGTTAATATCAAAAACACGAACGAAACACTCATTGTGTGACCATAACCACATTTTGTGAATTTTTTTTCACAACATCAAAATATGAAACTCGACACTCACAAAATATATGGCATTATTTCATTAATCTCGGCTCCCTGTTAAATTTGTTCCATTTTATTTTACCAAGAGCACAAACAATTTAGCGATTATCTTTGTATCTAGTTCAACGTGTTACGCAATTTTCAAAAAATGTTACTGTCATGACACCTTAAAATATTGACCGTACTGGGTAAGCAAGGTCTTTACTTTCAGAATACAGTAAAATGTTAGTACAGCGAATAATTTATCGATGCCTAAGTTGGATATAACGGGGTTTGTCTGTATATTAGATTAAGAACAACGCGACATGGCGCAAATCTCCGGTCAAGGTATTCCCCTGTAATCTCGAAACATAGTCTAGTAGGAACAACTGTATATCCGATGGCCCTGGCCCAGACAAAGGAGTGTGATAATTTAAAGGGGAATAATTCCAAAAGTATTGTACCGATATGACGAACGTTTTACAAGTGTACATTTTGACCATTTGTGTATGTAAACTCTGGTGGGTTCTCAGTTCGGCAAAACATAAGTCGGCACTCTTGCGGCTGTGGTTTCGAGCCCTGGTGTGAGCGTATGTGGCATGGAGATAGGGGCGCCTTCTCAACCTCGTGGGTTTCCTCCGGGCACCCCGGTTTCCTCCCACTGCTAAAGACCCCTACGCGCAAGCGAATTATTGAAATAAAATGAAACCATAGGTTAGTCCCGAAATGACCTAGTTTGTGTTGAGTGGACGTTGAACCCCATTTCTCTCTCTCTCTCATACATTGTCGGTCATTCGCTCGACCCCGCGTTTCTTTTATTCATTTTATATACCTAATTACACAAAATAGAAAATACTATTTTTTTTTATCTAAAATCTAAATATACTTCAAACACCGTTATCTTTCTCATACTTCACAAAAATATCCTAGAATTTAATTTGCGGAAGGGAAAAAAAGGTTAAAATTGTGAACCAATTAACCTTTACCGATGTCATCCTTCCCAGTGTTTGTAGCGGCCTAGCCAATATTCACTGCTGATCATTTGCTTTATATTCTGGCCCACCAAAATATAGCTCGGTGCAGAAATGAAGTACCCTTTTCAAACTATGATTAGCAGTATCAACATTATATAAAATCATGTTACTTTAAAATTAGAAAGAACATATAAAAATGTCTGTCTCTGTTACGATGTAATTAACTTCATAATATCAATCTAAGAGTCAATCACAACGTGGGTTACAGCCGCCGACGATCGAAAAAAAATATATTGGACAGGAAATTGAAGTACATATAGACGCGCTTCCTCCGCTGCCAGATGAAATATTTCAATTGGCGTGACTCCTTAGTGCATGTAATTTGCTATGCATTGGGTCAAATAGCGACAATATCACAAGAACATCCAGTCGAAATATAACGTTTCGACGTTTTTAAAATTCTATTGGAAGCCGTTCTCGAGTAATATGCCAATAAATATTTGGGTCCTGTTAATAATAAAGGGTATATAAATTCACGTGCCGTGGTTTTGACCCCTGCTTGTAAGCCTGTTGGACTTTGTTGATTCCTTCGGTACGCTTAATTAATTTTGATTGGTTATTTACAGCTAACCACTAAATGTCCACTTTTGATTAATAAACTTAAAAGTTCAACGCATCTTCTCTCACCCCCGCCCAGACAATTCGTTAAGCTTCGGCTCTTTAGTCTGTAAAAGAATCTTAATACGTTATACCCCAGAGTATAATTGAGTAGAACGGAATAAGACCACTACGGATACCGAGGATGTGAATTGCTAAGATTTTGCACATGCACAAGTCTGTATTAATTTAATGGAAAAGAAAGAACACAAACTTGTGTTCATTAGATTCCAGACAAGTCCTTGCCAACACATTTTCCCAGTGCACTGTCCTTGTTTTTCTGTTATTTTCTGTTAATTGTTACGATTTCGAAATTATTGTCCGTTCTGTCCAATTCGGTAATCTAAAGTTCGTTTTACGCTGTAAATTTTGAAGCTGCTCAACTTGCGAACTGGGGAAAGCCTGGCAATCTTGAACTGATATTGAAGTTTGGAGTCATCATTTAATCTGAAACACTTCGCGAAAGTTTCCACAGTTCAATTTGGGAGACTTAAATAATTACACAACTTAACTCACTTGAATTCTATGAAACGTTGATTCTTCACGTTTAAAGGGTTAATTGGAAACTGAACCTATATATTAAAAGATAGTTTATGGAATTCCCACAACTGATTATAGACTCTTAACACCAGCCGCACTTCACAATAAATTATCCTTTCAAGCAAATATGTTTTAGAAGAGACAAGGGCTTTAAACAAAATCGTGAAACATACCGAATGACAAAAACCTTGACGTTTAATAACTCAAAAAACGTGAAACATTCAAGCAAAATAAGCACAAAAAAACGCAGACATTTTTAAAGAGATGTAATAAAATGCAATTAAATCGATTGCAAAGGAAGGGGGTACTATTGTTAAAAATTTAAATGCGTTCGATTTGTTTTCTGGTTACAAAAAAATATGTTGTTAATGTATCATGCCCATGGTGGTTAATACTACATTAGAATCATATAATGGAATAGCTTTTAAGACTTGGTCTTATTAATGTGTTTTATGGATTAGCTAAATATGTTCTCTATACGTTCATTAGTTTTAGTACAAACGCGATGTCACGTTTTGACTAGGTTCCTGTTTAATTCGATTAGGTTCCTTTGTACATGGACACGGGTGATAAAAAACCATCAATTACGTATCTGTTTGTTTTCTGTTGTAACTTTCAATGTTACTTCAATTCTATTTTCATTGTATTTCTGAAACATTCCGTCAGGGGGCTTTTCAACAACTCAATCTTAAGTATAATTGTTTAAATGCTACCCTTTTGATACGCTCACATTTTCACATGGATTTTATATTGACTTCGCCCTAGTCCGCCCGGAAGTCCTTCCATACGTTCGCAAGTCACGATTTTTATCCGATTTTGAGGAAACCTGAAATATACGTTTACGCTCTACCCAAAGATCTTGTTTACTTTCGATAATCGCCGATTAAATGGCCCCTGATGGTATGGAAAATCACATTTTTGGCTTGTGGACACTCTAGAGATCACAATTTATATCCCATTTTGAATAAACCTAACATGTATGTTTATAACCAAGATATCTCGATTCCTGTCGATATTCGCGCATTTCAGATGGTAATTTCGTTTATTATGGCCCCGACTGTATAGAAAAATCGTGATTTTGGTTTGTGGAATCTCTAGATATTAAAATTGAATCCGATTTAAAAAAAAAAACTATGAAAATTTAATCTTAGTTTGAAAAACCGTTAAATATATCACCGTGACACCCTGATAACAACCGAGTTCAAATTTCGTGAAATATGACCTGAAGTGCTTAACAAAACGGCCGCCAATGGTACGCAAATTGTGTAAGAGTATGCAGTACCATTACTGTGGACTTTATAGAGGTCACACTTTATATCCGATTTTGATCAAACCGAAAATGTATGTTTCATATAAAATGATTGCGGTTTCTTTTGATAATCGCGCATATCGGGTTGTTACTTTCTGGATTGATTATGGCCCCTGTTTGTACAAAAAATCACGTTCTTTGTTTGTGGGCCCTCTAGGGGTCACCATTTTATCCGATTTGAAAGAGAGAGAGGGAGAGAGAAAGAGAGAGAGAAAAAAAGAGAGAGAAATGGGGTTTAACATCCACTCGACACATATTAGGTCATTTCGGGAATAACATATGGTTTAATTTTATTTCGATTATTCGCTTGCGCGTAGGAGTCTTTAGCAGTGGAAGGAAACCGGAGTACCCTGAGAAAACCCACGAGATTGGACAGGCGACCTGACTCCTGGAAATTTGAAACCTCGCCAGTTGACACAATGGTAGGCCGTATGATACAGCGCGCATGCTAACCATTCGCCCACCCCCCTTGATTTGAAAGACAAAAGATTTAAATATATCAACGAAACAAAATAATGCCGGATGAGTTCGAATTTCGTGAAAATCTACCCGAACCTGTCCGCTAAAATGGCCTTCCACGTACGCAAATAGTGTAAAAGTATGTAATATCAAGTTATTGGCCCTCTTTATTCGATTTTGATGAATCATTTTAAAAAATGTATGTTTAATACCGAAGATCTCGATTTCTTTCCATTTTCGCACATGCAACTTCCTGGATAATGTCCCTCGATAAAACGGAAAATATATCACCTTTACTTAACTATAATGGCTTTTGGGTTTAAATTTCATAAAAGTCGTACCGAAACTTTCCGACAAAATGGCCGCTCCCCGTACGCAAATAGTGTAAAAGTATGTAATACATCCTTGCGCGTATCTGACAGTAACTTCCTGGATTATGGCCCCCGGTTATATCCGTCTCTTGCAAAATGTGGACTTACCTGACCTTGCTTGTTACTTAAAGAGTTTCAGATAAGCGCTGCAGTAACACTACCTCGTTCAGGGTTGAACTCAGGCATTAAGGGACTCCTCGGGCGTTCTTATAGGCTGAGAATCCCCAAAGCCTCCCCCAAATGATCTATATGTGTGGGGAAGCTGTTTCGTGGCGCAATGATGTCTGGGGATTCAGAGGTCGCTCCGCTCTGCTCTATTAAACAAAATCGTGATTATTTTTACGTTAAATCATTAACCGCCAATTGTATTTAAATCTGTATCCGGTTAATAAGTTATATAATATTTATGGCACCCAGACCGATCTAACTTGCGTGATGCATTTTTAAACGAAAAAGATAAATACGATCGGGTACGTGCAGATGCGTTTTGATACGATCACCACGATTGCTACGACTGACCACAATAGATAAGACATGGTGGGATTACCACAATTACTCAACGATTAAAACCACGATTTTAATGGTAGCGCGAATCCTGATAGTGAGAACCTAGCATTAACAAATCAACATCAGCTTAATATTTCGAATTGAAAATGTCACATCACTAATGAAAATTTAACACCAGAGCCTTTTCTGGCATGATCTGGCTTTGAGAGATATACTCCAACTCTTGATGGTTATTGTTGTCTGACAATCACGTTTGATTAAACCATTTTATACATAAATACATTTTATTTGTTATATGGAAAGCTTTTAGAAACTAGTATCCCATTCTATATACAGTTCTAATAAAAACATAAAGCTTAACAATCAACATTCCCGGACTATAAAAAGAATGATAACGATAAAACTCCGACAAATAAGTGCTTATACATTTGCTTTTGTTTTCCTGCAATAGACGGTCAATATCTAACTTTGTAGTTGTAGTACCTTAGTTCTTTAACGTCCGCTTCCTCAAAAGTGATATCACAGGTATGACATATTGGAGAACGAAAGCTTCTTCCTGTATATTTTTCTTCCCTTTATTAATAAAAGAAAGATAGTTTGCCAGGAAACGAAACATACGCGCACAGCAGCTAAATCGTCGGAGCAGCCAACAAGAATTGTCGCATATTTATTTCTGAAAAATTTATAATACCCTAAAATCTGATTAAGAGTAACAACTCATTAAGTAATTATCAGAAAATGATTATAATTTGATTGGCTTCTTGTTCTGGCCCATGCTAACGTTTAGTATACAAAACATTTATTATCATTGATTTAGTTGCTTATTTGTTATCAATATACATGTACTTGTTCGTCTCAAGACCTTAAAGGACAATATTGGTGCCAGTCATTATCACATATGTGATAGAACTGATTAAACACTTTCCAAATATAATATTAACACAGAGATCATCGCTACCATAGAGGAGTAATAATGGATTCATGAATCGGAAGTGACGAACGCCAAAGGAAAACACGAGTTATCTCTCTATGTGAATGACTGAAGTGACGAGTGATGACAGATAAACGGCCGAATTTCTGCTCACTAATAATTCTTTCGAAGACAAAAAGTTGTTATATTGGACCGCCAGAGGTTATCTGACGATACAATAAAGTAATTAAGTGTCATAAGATAAGAAAACACTGGAAAAATAGAAATACTCCGTACAGCCCCTTGTTTTTATTCATTCTATAGGGGAGACCGGGGCACATTGAACCACTTTGTTCACATACATGTTTGTCCTCATTTCATATCAAATGTTTTTATTATAAGATCTCTTTATTTCATGATCAAAATTTAAAAAAAAAAATCAATATGCCCCCTTATATGGATCAAACCCCGGTTTATCTGGATTGTATAGATTAGACATATATGAACTTAAGTACAAGAATTTCCTAAGCTAAGAAGTTAACATGTATGGAAATTTTTTCTCTTTTAAGCGCTTTTTTGAAAAATTCACTGCCTAAGAAAATAATTGACAACATGTGGCTTATTGATGGAGAAATGGGTCTAAGAAGTTATCTCACTTCTGTACAGTGTTGGGTTGTATAGTATTATTTATAAAGGATATATCCATGGTGGTTCAATGTGCCCCGGTCTCCCCTACCTTATAAAAACATGGTAATGCACGGACTTTTAATATGTTTTTCTTTCCTGTTCTCTTATCTAGTGGCAGTCAATTCTTTTTATGAATTGTAAGATATTCTCTCACAGTGTCACACAGCAACTGTAGGTCTTCGAAGGAATTATTAGTGAGCAGATATTCGCCCATGTATCTGTTACCACTAGTCACTTCAGTTAGTTATATAGAGGAATAACTCGTGTTTTCCTTTGGCGTTCGTCACTTCCGATTCATGAATCCTTTATTACTCCTCTATGGTAGCGATGATCTCTGTGTTAATATTAAATTTGGGAAGTGTTTAATCAGTTCTATCACATATGTGATAATGACTGGCACCAATATTGTCCTTTAAACTCTGAGTATCAATCTGAAGTCAATCGAATGATTACTTTGCCCTGTACAGCATCCGAAAGATTTTTCAAAGTTATAATCAAGATTCATAACTCGGACAGTAATTATTGGAAATCTCTGATTATGACATCCAGAAGCAATTTTTGATGTCGGACAGACGGGAGCGACGACAATATGCGACCATATTTCAACGTGGGGGTATAAAAAATCCATAGCAGCATTTTGTAGTGGATCGTTGTTCATCCTTTAGTAATAAACAACATTCCATACTAGCTTTAGCGTGCTTCCTTTCTCTAGGACTTTATGTTGTAGTCAGGGGCGGATTGGGCCAACGGGCGATCGCCCGAAGGGCCGGTCGGACGATCACCTCAAGGGCCAGTCGGACAAAAATTAATAAAAATAATTTTGTTCAATTTGTCTAAAAAACGAGCGATGTTGATCATGAATTTTACTTTCGTCACTCTATACCTGTGGCCTTTCATCACAGGAGGAATCAAGAAGCGTTCCCGGCAACAAAAATGGGACATTTTTCAATTAAAATATTCCTACTTAATCAATATTCCTAACTGGTTAATCAAATGGTCAACATTTTCTCAACTAGTCCCATTTTTTAATCAGTTAAATTCTCTTGACTCTTGACGATACGATGACATTTCACAAGTTGATGTTTGTAAATTACTTGCAGGTCGGGGTTTTGACATTTAATCGATTTATGAAATATATTATTTGACAGAGATAATAATCAGATATGCCACCAAATCGCACATTCATATTTCAAAAATTGCCACGGGGAGAGCCCCAATCCGCCCTGGCTGTAGTTGTCGGATTTCTAAAATCAAATCTGGTCTGGATTCGAGTTAGTATTCTGGACTGATGTCAGGCATCTCAGTGAGTCACTCGGTGGAACAAACTTTGTTGTCTTTTGATCGCAGATACGGGATAGATTCGGATGACCACCCAACAGTTGTTGGGCAGTTTCTTGCTTATTCCATGTTCCCCTTTGGGTAGGTATGTTCCGAACGATTTAGTGCAACGTTCAGGTTCGTGTGATCCTTCGTGTAAGGCCAGTTGTCATTCAAGTGTGCTAAAGAGGCAATCGAGGTTGGTCGGAGTATCTAACTAAGGTCAATGGTGCGATCATGCAACAATTGTGGGTGCTTCCCGTTTCACGAGATCATCCAGTTTCAATTCACGCACTACTTGCTTGATGCAGTGACCCAAAGTCCTTTTCTCAAGTCACGTCGATATAGATTAAGAGTTTATGGATATTTGAATATCATATAGCGTGTATACATGACTGATATTCCCTTTAAGTCTTGACTTGCAATAAATAGATGTGACTACTGAGAATGCGTTGTACGGTGTCTTGTATTTCATCGCGTGTAACGGTTGGATGGTGGGATCAACTGCGTGCTTGCTTCCAGTGATACATAATATACAACACACGTGCGGTGAATTATACATTGTTTTAGTGAATAACGGTATGAGGCATAATCGTTGATTATTATATAGCTTAATTACTTTATACTACAGGTAGGTCTACATTTTTTTTAAATTATAGGCCAAGAATAAATCCCTAACAATCAGTGGTATAAGAAAATCGGCGGATCTCCAATGGCGCATTTTGTTTTTCCAAGTTAAGTTATCATGTTTCAAATTTTGTTTTTATGATCGACATAAGACTTAAATGACATAAGTTAAACTAGTTTCATTTTTTTGTAAGATTTATCATTTTAAAAGCCATTATTAATGTATTTAAACTCTATTATATTTATTTAATTATTTCCCTTGTAAGTTACTTACTGCCCCTATCGCGACTTATATATAATTAAAGAAATTTAAATAACTAAATATTGATCAGATTAAAAAAAAACTGTTGATTTGTTTAAATCGGATTTTCTGATTTGTTTTTGTGTACATTAAATAATTTGAACCAAATGAGATATATATACGGATTTTGTGTTCAACAGTCGCCAGGTTAAGCCCCCCCCCCTCCCCCCAAAAAACCCCCAACAAAACAAAAAAACTAAAATCAGTAACAAATCGATTTTCGATTAATATTTCCAAATGAAAACTAACTCGTTGAGTACTTAACCCATTATTTACCTCAATAAGAAAATATCGGATTAGCACTGTATTTATAATATCCAAGTTGTTCATCGGATTTCAAAATCAACCAGGGCCCTGTTTCACGAAATTTTAACTTAAGATAAAATCCAATTTTAGTAGATACTTCATTTTTGATTGGCTAAGCACTAAAATCAATCTAATATTATCCAATCAAATTACTAAAATTGGGATCTTATCTTAGTTAAAATTTCGTGAAATAGGCCCCAGTATATTAAACATGCATTATGCAAGAGCCAAATCTGCCTATTGTAGGTCTCTCTTTAGGCCTAAATGTTATCTAAATTATTAATTAGGAAATTATTAGCCCATCCAGACAATAATCAACTTTCGATGTTATCGCTAGACTGGGATGATTACTGGATTAGGATCCTATTTGCTGCTCAACTTTAATTCATGATAAAGTCATGAAATGGATAATCGAGGCTATGTTTTTTTATCGTTAGACCGAAAATTCTATCGCTAAATTCTCGGTTCAGAATGGATAAATTTGACTGAAATTCTCAGCAAATTCCCCATTATCTATTTTTTAAGTGTTATAGTGGGAACTGCCAGCACTTCATCTAATCTCTCATAATGTATCTTTAATATAAGGGTGATCTTTGGCTTAATATCAATCTCTATACTATACGGGACTGGAACTAAGTTTATAATTAGTAAACGTAACTCAAAATATGAATGATATGATTACAGCAGTAGTAGTTGTAACATAGAGTAAAACTCCTTGGTTATAATACTTAAATATGCCAATTTCAATAAAGCCTTTACGGGTGAAAATGTGCAATATAACAACAAAATACTAATTTACGTGACCACATAACAATTTCTAACTATATCCATTGCCGCTATATTGTATATTTGCACAGATGCTTTGATTTTTGAAAGAGTTAATGATGTAGTCATATTGAACTGGAATTCTCCAATACATTTATTATTAGCATAGTCAATTCTATATCGACTGTTCAGGTTAACACATATCCATTGTACTTTCTGTACATAGAAAACTATCTACTACGAGAATAAATCTATATGGCCCAAACGGCCACCATATGTAAATATTAGTATTCTAATTTGTAATGCGGCACTACTTCGTTTCGCAGCTGTCATTCACAAACAGACTGAATAAATCTTTTAAATTTTATAAAATGGAAAAGGAATTAATACTTCTCAAATTCTTGAAGTATAGTTAACGTTTTCGACGAAAATAGCCAATTTAGGAATTAAAATGTCGGTCAACTAGATTTGTGTCTGTTCTGAAGCGAAAGTAATTGTAAAAAGGAATGAAATCGGGTTTAGCGTCCAACGGTTCTGCGCCTACTAGCATGAACGCCCGCAATGTGCTATTAGGGAAATATTTCCCGAACAGTGGCGCTACGACCTACTCTTATTTCAAATTCCAACTGTCAAAGGATCTTTTACGTTCACGCCAATGTGTACACGGGACCTTGATTCTCCTTTCGATCCTAACGACTAAACGTTGTCTCTTGCAGGCCCTCCCTTCTACATCACTTACGCAAGGGTGAGCCACGCCGGGAAAATACTAATAAACTCTCTCAGCCAACGTAAGAATCGAACACGGGACCGCTAGGTTAGCCAGTCAATGATCTACTCACTGATCCACCGTGACTCCTAATTGTGGACAACGGAATAAGCTTAATATAATTTTCTGCTGAATACTCAACTTTGTCGTTTTCCATTTGTCTGTCATAACTTGTAGTCTGTCATAACTTTGTTCAAATTACACTGAATTGATTTGAGCGAACAACCAACCAGTAGCTATCGTTGGAGTGAATATTGCCTTTAAAGTGAACAGTGGGTCTGCCGAAGTGTTGATTTCTGGGGGTTGTAGCGTATTCCAACACTAACGACGAAAACTCAGATAAATAGCTAAAATTGTACTTTTAATAAACGAGTGTCCAAAACTGGCTAACGGTCACAATATCAACCTCGTGGGTTTCCTCCGGGCACTCCGGTTTCCTCCCACTGCTAAAGACCCCTACGCGCAAGCGAATTATTGAAATGAAATTAAAAACAATATGTTAGTCCCGAAATAACCTAGTTGTGTCGAGTGGACGTTAAACCCCATCTCTCTCTCTCTCTCTCTCTCTCTCTCTCTCACGGTCACAATAACGAGATAGGTATCGCTAGGGCGAGCCGGTCACCAGACGAAAGTTACAGTAGAATATAGAACATATATACAAGCTTAGGATTAAAATAATTATATAATGATATTTGATAAGATGTTAAATTGCACATAGGAAACAGATGTTTAATACAGAAGAAGATATGGACATAGCAAGAACGCGGGTTAACTATAATTACGTAATATATATCGTTACATTAAGTTTAAACTCAAACAGTTAAAAGACTTGAAAGATTAGTGAGATATCAATTCGGACATTGGTCAATTACGACATAAACTAAAATCATATAATAAAATATATACAAAGATACACTATGACAGGTCTTTAAAGACAGCAGAATAGATATCCTTAACAAATTATATCTGGGCGGATCCAAAAATGTTTGCAGGAGGGGATTTGCCAGGCTGTTGTTGTTAAGGAAATTTTACAGTTTACAATGCATAATGTCACCATCGTCTATAAATTACGTAGGCATACATACACATTGCGCTTTTTAAAAGAGAAATCCGACAAACCGTTGGACGTGCATTTTATTAAAGAATAAATAGGATCACATTGTAATTAAATTCTATTATGTCGCTCTTTGAATACCAATCTCACCCACTATCTATGATAAAGTGTTGTTTTACAATTTTTTTAAGTAGCTGAAAAGGGTAGGGTAAGGGCCCAAACCCAGTTCTGGATCTGGCCTTGTATATAACTATGTATAATAGATAGCAATAAAAGCATAAATTATTGTTATTTTTTTTATCTGTAACGTATTTCAATATTATAGTGTTGAAAAAATCGGACAAAAGCAAAAAAGAAAAAAAAAAAGGATTAACAGATGACGGTGGCCAATTAAACCTTGATCAATAATCAATCAAAATTCTGGATAAACAACCTTTCTTAATTCTGGCCCAACGTTCTTATTTATCTGAAGTAATTTGAGTTAACAAGCGAGTAAGCTTACCAATTACAGGCTTTGTGGTCTGATTCCTTATATTCAAAGACTTATATACCCAAGCAATTGAGACGAGAAGTCTTTGTCTGTCTTTCGTAAAGCCGATGAGCAAATGTAGCTGTCATTTTAGATCCACTCAAAATTATGAGCTGAAAATTATTTCTAGATTCGATAAATTGGTCATTTTTATGAATTCAAATTCATACAGAACATTTTAGTCTGTCGAAAACTGCACAATGTGACATTTTATTTAGATTTACATATTGTATAAATTCTATGTTGCTACTAAATATGAAAAGCGAAACCCGCCATTCAAATTACTTTATTCTGTTTGAAGGTGTAGCGCAACCAAGTCTCGATTATCCATTTTATCGTTGAAATTTTGAACTCCCGATTATTTGTTTTCTCTGATCAGCACTTCAGCAGAGCAATGCTACGGAATAAATACATTCGGTTGAACAGTGTTGTTTCCACCCACTTACTGCCAAGCTCTTTGTTTACTTGCACATCCGCAAGACTGGGTAGCACTTTACTTGTCAGCGGGAACCTGCAGTCTCTAAAATCAAAGACACCATTCGGTATAAGTAATACCTTACTTGTCAGTGAGAACCAAACTCTAAAACCCAAGACACCATTCGTCAGTGTTGGCCGAGAAAGCCTATCTGGATTTTCCGGCGTTGTTTTCTCCTTGTCAGTGGTGCAGAATGTATGAACTAATAATCTTAGTGGCAGTGGGGGTTTTTGTGGCCGAATGGTTAGCGTGCGCTCGCTGTATCATACGACCTGCCACTGAGTCAACTGGCGTGGTCTCGGAGCCCGGTTTTACATGGCAAGGAGTAGGGTCGCCTGTCCAATCTGGTGTGTTTTTTCCGAGTCGTCCGGTTTCCTCCGATTGCTAAAGACCCCTGCGCGCAAGCAATTTATTAATTTAAAATTAAACCATAATATGTTAGTCCCGAAATGACCTAAGCAGAACTACTCGATTATACTTATCCACAGTTATTATAATTATTCACACTATAAAGCATTTTGTAACGCGAAACATACGACAAATTCCTCAAAGGATGTCGTGCTATAATAGGGCTATTTATCAAGACATAACGAACTCATATCTTAAATGACATTTGTATCTTTTTTTTGGACTTTACTACACTGATTTAAGAGCTTGGTCAATTCAATTGGGATTCATAAGATCCAATCTGTTTAAAAGCAGGTATTTTATATTCCATCTTTTATTTTATACCGGGGGAATTCAGAAAAAAACGGACTACAATTCTTATATCATTGGATACGAGCTAGGTGATAGGCTTTAGCGAAGAAACAGCAGATTTAAACATATACCAAGCGTTTAAGGCCATGTGCAAGAGAGGCGCCCGTTGATTTATTTCCAAAGACTTCGATAATCACTGCCTGGGTTATGTCTCGTGCACACTTGAACGCTCTAGAGACCAAAGTGATCGTCCGATTGACTTTATATATTTATACACAGGGTTAATGGTCATAAAATGAAGAAGCCTATTGATTTTTTAGCTGGCACTGGACAGAAATAGATGTCAGGCAAATTCTAACGATTCTAATAATTACTTAATGAGTTGTTACTCTTAAATTCTTAATCAGATTTTGTGCTGCAAATATTAACTACTCGGGCGACTTCGCTATTGTAGGCGAATATTTCGTTGTGTGCCAATCTATCTTTAAACTAATGAACACATATTTCCAAAATCATTGGGGTGACTTACACAAACTCCAAGACCCACCCATTCCGAAAGCCCGGGCCACAGTTGATTCTCTTGTTCCGGATCTTACACGCCGAATAAGTGCACACTCTATCATTGTATTTATTTCCGAGTAACGCATATTTCGTGCATGCGTTTCAAGAAACTCGTTACTCGTAGTTATATTTTAGCGGATTTTAATCCACATTAATATATCTATTACATGTTATCTGAATGACCTGTCTTCAATATTTTGCGTTTTACACATCATTCTTTTCACAGGGCTATAAGCACGTAAACAATTCTAGTTTAGCTTAAAGCGCAAGTTTCATAATCTGCAAAAACAAATTTCAACCTAGTTTAATTTATATGAATACAGAATTGAAGTGATTCTTTGTAATTTATTTCGTTAGATAATCCGATTTAATAAAGATGTATTATAGAAGATTTAGATAAAGTTAAACAATGAAATGAATATATTCAACATTTCAGTCAAATTACTTTATTGTTGGCAAAGTTCTGGGTACCATTGCTACGATTATAAACAAAGGCTAGATTATTCATTTTATAATTAAATCATTAAATGATGACCGGGTTCTAATTCATTCCATATCTAGGCGATGTGCTTATCGTCATGCAGGGACGGATCCAGGAATTTTTGCAGGAGGGGGTTTGTCAGGTTTCTATTACAGAAATCTGCCATCATCGTCTCTAAATTACATAGGCATACATACAAATTGAGCTTTTTAAACAGAGAAATCATTTTTATATTGGTGTAGGGTTACTTTGTGATGTAATTTCATTGATGCAAGGCATTATTTTTTTATGTAGCTGGGTGGGGGGTGGGTCTGCCCCTGTCATGTGATAAATGTGTAAATAACAATTTATATAATAGTTGACGCCAGAACCAAGAACTGTAATCGGCAGACCAAGCTCTTGTATGATGCATCCTTGGGGAATTTTTTGTGAATTTGTTCTGTTAAAGGTCCTGATTTAATACTTTAATCGATGCGAAAATATTTGACCAATCCCTCTCAAATACCTAGAGACACTTCGGATGGCCTGTTTTGATATCAACTTGAGAGGGTGTGCAATATGATGTTTGGTAACATTTGAAATCGGGAACATCGAGAAATAGCGGGCTTGGTACAATCGTCCACGAAAACGTGTGATTGCAAGTAAAATACCTTGTTTTGGATAAATACGAATCCATCCCCGACAACCCCCCCCCCCCCCCCCCTGCGCCCACCCTCCATTCTGCTTCAATAAAGGTTTGTACATGTTTGTCTAGTACTATTTTCCCGGTTGGATGCAGGGCAACGTTTGGTCTGTAGGGTGGGTAAACTACTGGTTCAGGCAAAATAGAATTAAAAGCGTAGTCGTTTAATAAGCGTATTGCGGATTATTTAAAACATTTTTAACCAGAAATTATTGTGGGAAACATGACTGACTTTTTTGCTTTAGAAGGACAAATACTATTCCTTCATTAGAAACTAACTAGGTTGAGCATATTTGAAAAATAAATACTAATTAACTTGTCTCCAAAAAAACAAATATCTTGATTATTCCTGATTTCTTTCCATAAAAACAACTATTGTTCTTTTTAGTCTTGTCAAAGAGATAGATATGTTGTCAACTTCCTTAAGCTAACATATCTAGAATTTCGTTATTTAAGGTGGCAGCTAATCAATTTTACATCTTTTATATTGTATGATTTAATTATTTAGCTTAGGATTTATACCACCACTTGCGGCCATTCATTAAAAAACAAAAATGGCGGATTAATGACAGAGTTACATGCCCCTGGGTGTCCAGTTTTTACTGGTCTTCTGTTTGATACTTTACTTCCTGCGGGCGGAATTCGGTTTGGTTTGTAGTTTCGCGGTATCTCTTTGTTCTAAACTGACATTTAGATTTCTACTTATTTTGATAACGGACTCAACATCATAACGTCCGAAGCATTTATACGTTTTCGCAACCGCAGTAGCCGGAGGACAACAAACTTCATTTAGACCATCTTTCAAATAGGAAATAATATATTACAGAAAATGGCACATAATTAACTCGTGTGTGTAATTTGTGTCTTTACGAGTGGTTTATTTCCAAATAGTGAGTGTCGTTCTGGTTATGTAGTAATGAAATAATAAATGAAAATGACCTACGTCATCAAGGCATAGGCAGTCTGGGATAACATCCAATATAGTATGTATGTCGAAATATCAAACTATTTTAATGCGCAATTGCATTGACATTACGTAAGCTAAGTATGTACCAATCGCAGCTCAAGATATGTATGTGTTGCATGGAACCGAGGGGGGGGGGGACAGACAATTTTTTAACTATGTACTTTATTTAAAACACATCACCAAATGATTCATTTAAAATCATATTATTTTCTTTTGCTAATCTGCAATGTTTAGTTCCCTCTTTTTATAACAATTCTATTCAGAATATTGTAAAGTATTCACTGCCCATGTATTCTTCAACTTGGCCTAGCCTTGCAGTGCAGGTCCGCGGGCTTGCTGTTGATGGTACGAAAACTCGATGCCCGTGTACACGTTTTCTTGCATTTAGCCGTTGACAATTGGAGATCGACGAAGAGTAGGCAGAAACGCCACTGTCTGGGCATAATTCTCTTAATAACTCACTACATGACATATTATATCCATCTCCATTATACCGGTTGGCATGCTCCTCGCAGTGTTTCGTTTGAATATAGCTACCCCCAACACTAAACACTGATTTATGACTGGCCAATAGTGCGATTAACAACCAATAGCTAACTGCGTAACAAAATTGTCAAATTTTAAACAAAGCTTCAAACTTGACCAAACATGTTTACATAACGTTACGTGACTCACGATGTTGACCAGTGTATAGCAGAATACAATGTAAACAATACTGCATGAAAACGAAGAAGAGTTTTACCGTTTTAATACACTAAATCACAGTCCAAAGCTTTAGGGGAGAACCCAGATTAAACGAAGTGCTGTCATGTTGCTGTACTTGGGATACATTTGTTTGAAAGGGAAGAATACACACACTTCATCAAAAGCTCAAGTATCAGAAGCCAATCCAGCAATGGGCAGAGCGGGATTTCTCGTGGCATTGCTTCAGGAATATGACCGGTTGGTGGAGCAAATGCGGACCTTAACCTACATTTCATAGTCCCATGTAAAAATCGGCAAATGTAGACATTTGCTTAGAGAAAGAAAAAATATATATACCGATAGCTTAGCCAAGTTCATTGATGGGTCACTAGGTCCCTTTGTTGTTTTGGTAAAGATTGAATAAATTATTTGTGGTTTAATGTCCTATTGTTTTGTGCCATCTTGTAATAATAGTACGAGTGATATATTCGCTTGTCATCGGTCCTTCATATTTTGATAATAACAACTGTTTATAGCACGACATTTTACCAATCATTTTAAATCAGTATTGACATCTAAGTCTCTGTTTGAAACACAACACACATGGGATCGCAGAAATAAATCACAATGCCTTATTGATTGCAACACACATGAGGGAGTTCTATCAGGAAAAAGTTAAGTAATGATTCCGGAAACTATCTTTTCTCTAGTTCTATTCATTCATATTTCGTAAAATCGTTTTGGCTTCAGGGCATTACAAAGCAAACCGCAAAAAGGACCAATTTTGTGAAAAAAATAATTTCGACTCTTTAAAAAGCTGAATTTTAATAAACTTAAGCCCCGTTTACATGACGAAATTTGCACACGTGCAAATCTTTTGCATATATGCAAAATTACTCATGTATGCAAATTTCGTCATGTAAACGCATTTACATACATGTGTAATAATACTGCAGGTGCAAATTTGCACCTAGTCCTGACCAGATGCAAAAGTATATTTGCATATATGCAAAAGTATTTAGGGTAAGTATTTGTGCAGATTGTGTCATATAAACGCTCAGCAATATTTGCATATGTGTGTATATCTCATTATCAGTTTCATCATCGCTAAATATATGATGTTGAGTGGTGTTTTGGGTAAAACAAATACTTCATTAGTAGTCTGTGAATAGTCAGCAACATGTCTAGAGGTAAAGTCGGTCGCGGAATCGCATGGGATGATGAAGCAACTAGGGCTTTGATAAGTACCTGTTTTTAGCATGAAAATAGTATTGAGCATCAGTTAGAAGACCCAACTGTAAATAATGGAACGTCTATGGCATCTAGAACAGTGCGGGTGGCTGGCGAAAGTGTATCCTGCAATTTTCCACATACATGTAGCATATCAAATGATTCTTTTCGCATTCTAAAATTTTCCAACCAGGATTGGTAGTCAAATGTTTCTAAAATAATCCTACTATACCAGTCATTTGAAATTGGCTTCAATCCACATTCCTATGATAATTGCAGCACTAAGTTTATATGGAAAGGTTCTTTTCTTTGACGACGAATCCTTGCTATCCGCTCCATGACTAAATGGAATCTAAACACTTTATTACATATTTACTGTGAATGCTTATATAACATGTGAACGCTTAGCAAATATACTTTTGCATACGTGGGTAATAAATACATATATGCAAATATGCACATATGTGTATTATTTGGTCATGTAAACGGGGCTTTATTTTTACAAATATCAGAATCTGATTATAATACAGATCTATGCTTCCTGTTGTTTTTTATACTTTCAATGGCCTCCACACCATGAAGACAAGCAAAACGATTTTTTTTTAATTATATAAAAGACGAAAGGAAATGCGACCTGTGTTTTAATCAGATTGTTTTCGCGATAAAAATGTCCTTCAAAAAAACTTTATAGCATAATCTCGGCATTAGATTACTGACAGTAAATCGCAAACAGACCAATTTAGACAAAATTTAACCGACTCTTTTAAACGATAAATCTTAATAAATTTCTTTTCACCATAAATACTAACTTTATAATAAAAACTTAAAGCATAATTTCGGCATCAGATTATTAGAAAGTAAATCGCAAAACAAACCAATTTTAGACAACATAAAACCGACCTTTTAAAAAAATAAATCTTAATAAAATCCTTTTTACCATAAAAACTAGCTTCATGAAAACCTTTAATATTTCAACTGTCATTAGTTTTTTTATTCAAAGACATAAAAAGCATTTAGTTCCAGTAAATAGATTTCTGTAGATCGCCCAAGATCATAAAACTAAATTAGAATCGAATTAGAGTGGTTAACTTCTTTGTAAATTGATTTCTGTAGATTGCACAAGATCATAAAATATAAGTTACCCTGTCTTTGAATCAGAATAAGAATCAAATGCATACTTAGAATTGAGATTCATTGTCCTACCTTTCTGCACAAACTTGTCTAAGGAAGACAAACATACACCACAAAGTATGCTGGAGGGAATTTTGCCCGGACAGCATTTCTTAACGAGATTATCTTAGATTTCAAAGAATATCATAAATCCTAGTGGGTGATGATTGCGCTGTTTAACCGCGTGAACAAATTTCTAATCAAAATATTGCGCAGTTTAAAAATGATCACTTCGCTCGATTACCGGAACCTTATTCAATAGAATTAGTGACTTGGTAATCGGGACGATCATATTAAATTTATAGACATAATTATCCAAGCAGCCATTGAAGCATTACCGAAGGCTCCAATATCTTAGAAACGGTATGACACACGATGATGGCACAAGACAAGAATACATATTCGAAAACAGTGTCGGATTTACTATTGTGCTTATAAATGTGCTTAAAGATACATTATGGTGATTAGATAAAGAGCTGACAGGTAAAACTAGATAATGTAAAGGGAATTTGCATTTCAGTCAAATTGATCCACCCTGAACCAAGATTTTAGAGATAGAATTCTTAGTCATAACTACTAAAACATAGTCCATGATTAAATCATGAATGAAGGTTGAGCAGTAAATCGAATCTTAATCCAGTAAATATCGTTGGATAGCGTTGGCATCGAGGGTTGATTATGGTCTAGGTAAGTTAATTAATGTTTAATAATTTAGATAAAATTTCACGAAGCAGATTTAGGTCTTGCATAATGTATGTTGAAGCACGGGACCAACACCATCTGTCTTTCAAAAAAGAAGAAAATTCAAAATCATGCTGAATTGCAGCCAAGTCCTGATAAAATTCCATGTAACTTGAAATTCGGACTGCCTGTGTAGGAATGCCATGCCTATCTCCTTCAGGGCCCAAATCCTGCTGAATTGCAACCTAGTCCTGATAAAATTCCATGTAACTTGAAATTCGGACTGCCTGTGTAGGCATGCCGTGCCTATCTCCTTCAGGGCCCAAATAATGGGCCCCATAACTTAACTAGCAATTCTCCCCACCACCCAAGACCCTTGCCTACGATAGCCAGCCATCTCCGAATTTGGTAAATCACAAACAAGACAATTCACCCATCTTCCTTTCCACGCTGGACACAGCATCTGCTGAACAATGTTTTTTAAAAAGCATGGGAATTGCTTGTGGATATTGTCGGGATTTGGAGGTTGTATTCACGAGATGGAGGTAGTTTGGAGATTTTTATTGTTTTGTTTGGAGGTTACCTTTAAGTATTGTGTTCAGCAGATGTCAAATGAAATTCATTGGCAGATTTAACGTTTCCTGTGCATTCTAATACTACCGGTATACAGCCCAAGAATCTGACATTAGTTGAATAATATAAAACTCCGGATTACTGCAAATTGTTGTCTTTAACAACGCTTCCTACAGTTCCTGACACCAAATTCCATTCCATTTGATGTTTGAAATAAAGATTTTCCGGCGCCAATCCATGTTCCCATTACCTAGTATAAAAGGTATCATTTAACTGGAACCAAGATAAGATAAAAGCGACTTGATTACTTTGAAATCCGTTCTTACTTAATGTATTAAAGAACTCTAATGTATTCAATCGACTTGATTTTTCAACCAGACTCCATAAAACAGTTGATATTGTCTTTTTTTTTTTAAAAACAGAAATATAATTGAATAAAAAAAATAGTTTAAAGACCCAATTTGCCAGAATAAAGAAATGAAATAAAATGGGGGTTGACTTCCTACTGTTCTGTATCGACTGGTGTAATGAAAACGGATACAGTGTGCTATTAATGAATACTACATCAATCGCCTAAACCGGAAGTCACACCTTTCCCTTTAATGCAACCATCGCGTAAAGCGGAGGGCATGCATTTAGCTATAATGCATCCATCACGTAAACCGGAAAGCATACCTTTAGATTTAATGCATTCATTGCGTAAACCGGGAAGCATACCTTTAGCGTTAATGCATATATCGCGTAAACCGGGAAGTACACCTTTAATTTTAATGCGTGCATCGCGTAAACCGGGAAGCACACCTTTAGCTTTATCACCCATCGCGTAAATCACGCATACGTAGACCGGGCAGCCATTTAATGTATGCATCGATATTGTTGGACCTGTTACTGTTATTTTAGAGACTGTAGCTGTATTTGATCCACATAGTCTCCACTACAGACTCTTTCCTACCCCACTTACATCCTCCTCAACAATATTTGATAGTAACCCGTGTGATAGATTGTGTGGCAATACAAATAGCTATCTATAAAGTTCTCTTTACATGTAAATGTGATGGAGTTAATGCAAGTCCACGGAATGCTTCTTCATTATATAATTACAATTGGTACATAACATCAGAAGCCAGTGCACATTTACCGAATGCGAAAAGCGTCAGATATCCATTCTGTATTCACTATATAAATATTTGAACCATGATGGAAACCGGGTTTATTTGGTAATGACGCGATGGGAGATAAGTTAATAGGCCGTGTCACTCGTATTCACCACCACATTATTTTTAGCTTCTAACATTTACAAGACGTGTCTGTTACACGTACCGGTCTGCCGATGATGTAATTATCGGAAAACGAATCTTATTGGGATACCTTGTGACCTTCATAACTGAGTTTGGTCTACAAATAGCGATGATAACGCAACACAATATATTTGATGTCGCAATATGTGTCCCTTCGGACAATTTCGCATCGATTAAAAGACTTCGATTTTGACGCCACAATTCCAAGATGGCGACGATGACTTCATGCGTCGTTCGAGAACCATAGTGCATTTGTATTAATCTGTATACAGGATAATAATGGTCTTTAAAGTCCCCCAGCACTAAAATGATTACGATGATATATGGAACGATATTAAACTGTAAAAAATACAAATATATGAATGTAAATAGAATTTAAAACAGATTTTCTGACGACAAAATCTCAGATGATTTGAATAAAGTTGTGATTAATAAAAGCATTAAAATATTAGATGTATTGATTATGTATATTATGTTTTATGTTTCATATATATTACGATGGAATATCAGACATGGCAAATAATTAAGTACGATCGTACTATATGAACCAGGAAACAAACAAGGTGCTTTAACAGCCATTGTGGAATTGTGACGTAATTTAATATAAGAAAATAAATCTTGAATTACTGCGCAATTGTCCAGAGGACACGTATATATATTTATTTTTTTTTCTATCTCGTACGAATTGCTTGGTTGGATCTCATTTAGATTCAGTTTAAGAAGAGTAGGCTGGTCATTTTTGACTTTTAACTAGTTAAAGTTTCTATAAATTAGTAGTGATACCAGGTGTTGAATATGGAATACAAATTTATTTCCAATCTTTGTTATACATTACTAATTAATGATTTCGGAATGAATAATTTAAGAAAACTACAGCGTTAGATCTTCTTTCTAGATCAGTTCCTGACATTTAATGGGAGCATTTCTCACTTCCTCCATTGTCAATGCGGAAATGTGGTCTACGAATTTAGCTTAGTTACAAGACCATTTCCTTCCTGACCGTATCTGCAATCTTCGGATGACCATAGATAGTCAGCACTAATGACGATATATTGACATGCCTAGATATATTTGATATTACGTGGAGAGAGAGAGTGAAATGGGGTTTAACGTCCACTCGACACAAACTATATAGGTCATTTTGGGACTCGCAGATGGTTTCATTTTATTTCAATAATTTGCTTGCGCGTAGGGGTCTTTAGCAGTAGTAGGAAACCGGAGTGCCAGAGGAAGCCCACGAGGTTGAGAAGGCGCCCCTATCTCCATGCCACATACGCTCACACCAGGGCTCGAAACCACAGCCGCAAGCCAGAGGTGACCGGCCAGCTAGAGGTCGAAGCGCGGCACTCTAGACAACTAGCCCCCCCCCCCCCCCGATATTACGTGGAGCCGCGGTGGCTCAGTGAGTAAGACGTCGACTCGCTAAATATTTAAATACCGTGTTCGATCCCGGTGTTAACCGAGGGAGTTCATTGTGATTTTCATACAGTTGTCAGTAGTGTCTGTTAAGGTACGGCGCTTAGTCGTCCCATGTATACATTGGTAAAATATCCATTGGCAGGTGGGGTTTGATATAAGAGTATGCAGTAGCACCGTTCTCCTGGTGAAATGTCCCCACATAGCGCAGCGTAGAACAGCTAGGACATTAAACCCCATTTCATTACATTTCGTGTAATTTTATTTTCAGTTTGAGAGAGGGGATAATCAGCAAGATTACGACTACAGATCACAGATGGTGGAGCAGGAAGAACTTCTTACTTTATACCAGATTATCCTACTACGAGCAATAACCGGAAGGCGCGTGTGTGTGTCGACCGTCCGTAAAATGAAATGAAATGGGGTGTAACGTGTTTGTAAAGGGAGGCATCACGTCAAAAGCAACTAAATCAATAATGCTGTACCTGAAAGTGGACAACGACTCTTTCTGCCTGTCTAACCATTTGATAAGCAGGAGTGCGGTATCCATTTAAAAAATCATGAACGTTAGTGCTAATTCAAGTTTTGTGATATCTGAACAAACGAGATTTGTGTACATCGTTGCAGGTGTGCTAAATATGTATATTCTTCCGGTGATCGTGTTCACGGGACTTCTGGGAAACGCGGTTTCATGTTGTGTATTCAGTGGACGAGAACTGAGACGATTGTCTTCCAGTGTGTACGTCATAGCTGTTCTGGGCTCCGATTCGGGTATTCTGATTGGATTATTATTTGTGTGGCTGGAAGTTCTGGGCTACAGTTTTAATCATCGTCAAGGTATCTGTCAACTTCTGGTTTTTTTAACTTACGTGTGTAGTTTCCTGAGTGTCTGGTATATCGTCTGTATAACTGTGGAGAACTTTATCACGATATGTTATCCTGCCAAAGTCAAGGAAATGTGTACATTACAAAGGGCCAGGGCAGTGGTGATTATAATGCTAATCGTTGCTATGTGTCTATATAGTTTATCGTTAATAAGTACGGAGGTGAAACAACATGCCGAATCTAAACGTTCCATGTGCGACCGTAAGCCTGAGTACTACGTCATGTTTTCTGTGTTGACGTATGTAGATTCGGTTATTACTTTAGTGATACCGTTAACTGTTATTGCTTTAATGTTGACAACAATGTCAGTAGCTATCGCAAATACATTTAGATGGAAAAAATTAAGTCCCAGTAGGGAAATGAGTCGGAAAAGCTTTGTGTTCAATTGCCCACAAGTTCGAGTTACGAAAATGCTCTTTGCATTATCGACGTCATTTTTAATAATGAATGCTCCCGTGCATATCGCACGCCTGCACTATTTAGTTCGCGCATTCAGTCGTTCACCCGGCGTTTCGTATAATGAAGGACTTCTACAGCTTATTTTACTCTTTATATCGTACGCCAATTGTTCCATCAAATTCTTCCTGTTTTTAAGTTTCAGCAAGAACTTTAGGAAATCTATTAAAAAGAAATATTATTGCAAATTACCCAAATGTTCCAGACCATCGGAGCCGACGTTTGTATAAAACATATCAAGGTAATTGACAGCGTAATAGCATGATTGACAGCTGATAGAATTCTACAGATTGTCAGTTTCTTCTTTGTATTTTTAAACATTAAATGTCAAATAAAATTATTTTTTGCTTTCTTATTGCGTTTCTAATTTCATGCAATATCAGCCTTTTATTAACCAAATTATACAACAAAATAAATCGATTTCATATGAAAAAAGGCTTCTATTGAAGATGGGGAGACCTACATAGAAATACTAAGAATGCAGGTGTACTTCCATTTGCTGACCCGTGGTGACCATGTTGTTGGTCAGTAACAACAAGGTCATGGGTTCGATCAAGGTTTTGGCCGAAAAAGTCAATCGTAAGGTCAATGGCGCAGGATCGAGGACCTGGCAAGAACAAGTGTCGTTCAGATAGCACAATATCAAAAAAAGCCGAGATCTTTTGGATATAAACATAGGTTTTAAGTCTCATCAGAATCGGATAAAACGTTAGCTGGAGGACGGACAAGGACTGCGAGGACGGACAAGGACGGCAACATAATACGTCCACATAAACAAGCAGTTGTTATGCACGATACGCCCACATTTTGCAAAAGATGTAAAGAGAACAAGCTAAAAAAAGAGGCCATAATTCAGGATGTTCCGCACCGACATGTACCAATATCAAAAGGAACCGAGATCATTTGGATATAAACATACTTGTGACCTCTAGAGGGTCTACAAACAAAATGTGATTTGGAGGACGCACGGACGAACAAGGGCAACGGCAATATACGTCCACATTAGCTTGTAGGGTTACTGTAAGCAGGTGTAAACTCCTATAAGTAGTAGGGCCGTTGTAGCAGGCCCTAATTAGCTTAAACAAACATATATCTAAAAGACAAACATGACATGTGGAATAATAACACTTAAACACACCAAATCTGTAAGATTTTGATATTGGCTTCGTCCAAGGACTTTAGGACACCTCATCTCACAAAACAAACAGAATATAAAATCCAGCCGTATCGACAATTAATATGTTTTGACCTAAATAGTCATTGGGTGCCGTTTTAAAGCTAGTTTTAAGAAAAGCGGTAGAAAGCATCTTTGGCATAAAAAAGCTACTGGTTGTGTCTTATGCCTAGGCCCCACTGGGCATTGTTTTGCCGCGGGGATGTACTACAGATAGAAATTTATTAGCATCGGGAACAGGTACCGTTTCATCGGCGTCCTAGGGAAGCTTCTAGTGCGTTGCTAGCCAATGCGGAACATTCGTTTTGTCTGTGGGACCAATGCATAAGTGCCGCGAATACGCGATGATATTGATTTTCGGCTAAGGTACCCCGGGGCTTTCCCAATTATTGGGAGCCAGCTCGATGATTCACGACAAAATTTCGGTGGACATACCGAGAAGCTTTGGGACCATAGCCAAAGCACCAGTGAACGTGATGATTCACGACAAAATTTCGGTGGACATACCGAGAAGCTTTGGGACCATAGCCAAAGCACCGGTGAAAGTTCACCGGACCATCTCGATGCTTGATATGTCCAAATTCTCATGGGACTACTCCGTTTTTGTGAGAAAAAACATCGAGAGCCTAGAGTTACTTAGACATTAACCGTTATATGCAATATTTCAGAAGACGGAAGGTGACATTGGGATAATTGGCTTCATAATATAAGTGACTTGTGCCTCCCGATGTTTTTGCTCAAAATACGGAGTAGTCCCATGATAAATGGGTCATCTTATGAATCAGGGATGGTCCGATAAACGTTCACAAAGCTTTTGGAATGTCCCCCGAAAAGTTGCCGTGAATCATCGTGGATAGTTCCTGGTGCACGGAAAAGCTCCGATGTACCGTCGGTAATAATCATCATTATCGAGTGAATATCCCCGTAGATTAGGGGATATACATCGACGAGTACGTACCTGTGAACCATCCAAGGTGTGTCCGGAAAGGTTATTGGGGCGGAGCGTATATGTATATGCACATAAAAAAATGTGTTGAATGGAAATCAAGTAACTGATAGATTAAGCTAAACGATTTCCTAAAAACATAATTTTCTTTGATTTTAAATCAATAGAGGGCTATAATTCAGTAAAGAAAGTAATGAATCCCACAGCAGTGTGCCAGCCTTCGATCAAATATGGATAGTTTTACCTAAAATAATGTTTCATTCCATCTTTATCGTTTGGGGTGCTGAAATTATTTAAATTATTTCAGTGATATCGATTCCCCAACATAGCTAAGGATGAATCGATGCATGAGTAATCTATATTTTCATCCCGAGGATTTATTGTTGATGAATGAGAGTGAGAGGTTATAAAAGTAAAGATCCATAATATATTAAATGTATTTAAGCGGTATCAACTCTTCTGATATTCGGTGTGTGGGCATTGGCATACATCCCGTTCTTTCCAACTGCAATCTGATGAAAATACAGATCTATATTTCGTTTCGTCTTTTTATACTTACGATGGTCTACAATACAGTAGGTCACGTCAGAGGTCACACGGGCATCTTTTGACCCTATGATGTCAGACATTTGATGTTACTAGTGGATTACCCACAATTCCATGCAAAACCCGCTTAAACCTCGCCTTTACAGACCGTTGCATTCACACCATTTAGAACACGTTAATGATAACAACTCTTCCAGATCCTAGTGTAGTAAAGACAAGTGAAACGAAATACGATCTGTGTTTTAATCAGATTGTTCTAACTTTATCACCATTATGTTTAAAATCGTCGCGAGAATGGGCGGGTTTGGCGGAGTCTAATACTCACTCAATCTAACCAAAATGAGATCTACAAATCAATATATATACGAGTCATTTAAAAATTACATAATTATTATATATATACTCTCTCAATGACGACGGCGTCGAGTGAGCCAAGTTGAAGTTAGTAATATCTGCTCAGCAATCTTTGATTACGCAGGGCCGATTGGAAGATTTGCTAATTTTTGTCCTTAGAAAAGGGCATCACTCTCGCAAATGACCATAACGAAATCAAATGGGGTTAAACGCCCTACTGTTGTGCATCGAATGGGCTAATGAAGACGTCAATTAACCACAATAAGATCGCCAGTAAATAGGCTAAAATGCCCAAAACATTATATATATAATTGCTGCGAGAACTTAGCTTGTGGTAAGATCTTCGCCGACAGACTTGGCGATAGCGCTGCTTGACAATGTTCAAACTGTCGTCAATGAAACCTTGCTTTCTTTCTGCCTTATGTCATGGTGTCTTTGTAGACGTTCTTATTGTCAAGTATTGGGTCATGTTCCTTAAGCAACGTTCGCGAGTTTTACAACATCTAACCGTTGCTTCAATACTCAGCAATGCCCGAACTTTGCGCCCGTTGTTTTTACACGTGACTAATTAGCATTGTCCAATCAGGGTTCGTGGCACATAACACACTATAAACAAACAGGGTTTTTTAAATTGAGAAACTCGTGGTTAACCAGCAACCTTGACATTGATCGATCTTTGAACTTTGCTACTCGATTGTCACATGTAGGCATTTTAGCTAAAAGACTTGGTATTCACGACGACCGATGAATCTGATAGGTTCCCAAGCTGGACTTGTGCCAGTCAAACTTAGTGGCGAAATATGCAGGGTATTACGTGAATGGCTTGAGAAGATGTATGTAGTTAAAGCGAGATCAAGCCTTCTATTGAAGATGGTATTGGGCGAAATTACTCCGTGCTCACAAGGAAACCCCTGCGCACCGTTGCTACATTACCCAGTAAAAAGTGAACATCGTAAATGATGATGATCACAGTCTCTTTAAATTCTGAAATACCAATTTTGAGATTGTGCGGGCGAATTTCCTTGTTGTGGCCAGTTAATATAACCCACCAATGAATCTAATGAATAACGTATCATTGTATATAGTTCATCATCAAAGTCCTATCCTCGATTTCCTTCTGTAAACAGTTATTTTATGGAGAAATAGATGAAATAAACAATAAGAAGTTTTTATTACTAGAAATAGAAATAAATGATGTTTAATGATATCATAAAATCATGGGTATAAAACTAATGAATCTAATGTTTATCGATGTGCGTGTATTTATATTACATCAATGTACAATATTAAAGTAGCCCAGTCTCTAATAAATCAATATAATCCAAAAATCATCAACATTGAAAACACGAATTATTTGTCAATTTAAATCAACATTGATGTTGTGATCTTACCGGAAGAATTTGGGCGTCTGACAAAATATTTTTTTTATGAGTTTCAGCACCATTTGTAACACGGGACTCGAAGAACGAGGCTAGACATATTTCACGTCATGCTGGCAAACAATGACCTCATTTTCTTATCTGGAGAGCATGCGTAATAAATACTAGCGGTGTAGAATAAGCAGGCGCAAGAGACTGCCATTCGATTGAGACTTTATGGTGTAATTCGCCGAACATAACTGATTTGAAATTAAAAGTAAAAACGGAAACGGTTGAATGTAGTAAATCAGTTAATATATATTCATATTACATTAATATATGCGTTGCGACCCATCTGTGTCAATTTCTAGGTTCCAAAAATTAGCGATTTAGCTAATTTAATTATCATTCTCCTATCCTCGATTTCCGTCTCTAAATACTTCTGTTATCATGTGGCCAGTAGTCGTTGCATAACATTTTCTTGGCTTTGCTATAAGGATAACCACCCTTACAACACCTTTATTGTTAAAGGGACTATCCCGAAATTGAAGCGGAAAAATATAGAGGAATTGTTTCATATTTGGACCTTTAGAGATCTATACAGTGAATGACCCACGTGCTGTACTTGATAACGAAAGGTAAATATCACCTACACATTATTTAAAAATTAAAAGTCAGGTTGTATCCAGACACGGCATAATACAGCTTGGGACACCGTTCTCCATTTCCAGATGAAGACGGCGGGTTTAAGTTGTTTGAAAACGTATCACTTATATTGAGTTTTGCTCTGTCCCAAGGTAGAGGATTTAGAGAGGGATTTTAGCACAAAATTAAGCAGTTTTATTTTCCAAAATATTATCGGGATGGACCGTTTAAGGGTGATTTTTCGAACTCGATTCTCTGTAGAACTGGTACCCAAAGCAGATTGTTTTGGGGTGTTCTGATTTACCTGTGCTTGTTATAAAGCTAGCGGCATTATTTTGCATTCGTTGAAGGTGGAGGTTTATGTCAGTCTAATTTTATTTATGATGGATGAATGGATAGCTTTGTGTCCTTAGCAGTTAGACACGTCTTCATTTAGTTAATTCTCTGAACTTTGGAATAATAAGAAAAAAACCCAATATATTCGGTTTCTGGGGATGGTGCAGGATTTTGGTGTTGAAATTTAAGAAACGGTATTGCTTATTTACCGAGTTCTTGTTTTGTTCTAATCTCCAGACACTCAGTGTATTTAGGGATTAGTTTCAAAAAGTGTGATGCCATCTACGCCTTTTAGGGTCTTTCGTTATAGGTCGATTGAGCACGACAAACAATGCAGGACCTAAAACCGATCCTTGGGGCACACCCCTCATACGGACCTCAACAGAACTTACGTCATCAATCTTGAAATACTGTTGTCGGGTTTCAAGATGATATTATACCTGGAAAAGGGTATCACTATGTCATATTGTTATTCTACTCATTGATCAAAGTTGTAGTGAAATGAATAAAACCTGTAGCATGTTTTAACTACTAAGGTACACGTAAGACATTTATGAAAACGGGCAAACAACAAAAAATATCCAACAAAAATATGCTAATATACGTATTGATATCTGTTACATTTTAGAAGTTCTCAATCTAGAATCACCGTAATATACATATCGGAACAATTCTCCTAATGTCGTATTTAATTTATCAACATCTGATATGGTTTCTGGCAGAGGGTATTTTTTTTCTCGGGACCAGATATGGACAGCATATCTTTTTCTCCAATTAAATCCCGTGGTATTATACAGCTTATCAAGCTCCGACCATAGGGGCCGATAAAACTTTAACGATTCCAGATGAAGTGCTTTGTGATTCCGTTCCCACAATTCGTAAGAAAATTTTAGCGAATTTGCATAATAATTCGTTGAATTATAAGTTCGATAATTATCATACATTTGTTGTAAGAACGTGGAATGGCGTTCTGTAGAAATAACAGCATTACCCATTCCAGTATAGCGGTCGATAATACCCATTGTAATTGTATAGTTCCTTATTGGATTAAAGTTCTTCACAAAAATTTGATCGGTATCCATGTAAATGCCTCCATTTGCTGAAACGAAGAAAAAAAACACGAAATATGTAAAGATAAATTACTACATGCATCAAATCATTCTTTGACAGAAATATTAATCATGGTCTAAAACAATATCACTAATAGGGGATCCCTGAACGTAACAAGACACACATCCTTCAGTCGATAGTTCAAAAACCGTTAATATCTTAAAATATATGGTATTAAATACAATTAATTGGCGTTAAAGAAATGTACGAAAGCCTCTTGGGGACGAATTTAATATAAAACAAATTGAGAAAAGCATGCTTCAGCCATATATTATGTTCTAAATTGACAGGAAGATATATTTAATGTTTATTTCTGGCAATGTCGGTGTAGATTATCTCGTCCGCTGGTTCCAGTCCGGCTACTGGGAGAGTATTGGATAACAAGCTAACTTAGTTAGGGTATTACGATAAACGCCAGGTTTCCTCGATTCCACCTGATTCGAATCAGAGATTAAAAGCTCGGGCAACTAAATTTGCATATCTGTGCTTATAATTAGCATATGGAGAAAATGATCAGAATCGAACTTGGTGTTGGAGAAATAAAATTATAACAACGCTCACTCAATTAAAATAAATGTTATCTTGTTCCAATTAAGTTGGTTATCTCTGTAATCGCGGCAGAATAAACTCGTTGTCAAAATTTGACAAGATATTGAGGTAATTATAAATCTATACTCGGTCGATCTCTGCTTTCCTGTGCAGAAAACGACGATCATCGAACTAGCCTAATAATAATATACACATTCGTGAAAAGTAAATCTACCCCATTTTTGAATATTTTACCTCGATTAGAAACAGAAAAAGTGTGTTTCAAATGAAACGGGTGCATTAACCCATTTTTAATAGTCCACTCCTTTTTCCGAAAGGCGGGTAACAAATATAATATATTGCTTATAGAAAATATATTTGTGGGAATTTAAATTGACATATTATTTCATAATGGAGCAGTCACAGGAACCTAAACTTCAACCCCACGCACAGATCTCTACCACACTGTCTTGCAGTGATGACAGGCATAAGCTAAATCGAGGTAGAAGTATTATGAGCGTATCAATGGCAGAGTCGGAAGCTAAATAAAGACAGTGATACGCTCGTTTAATCACATTAGGTTAGGGCTGGTGTAATCCTATTAAACATTAGCGCATGGTTAGGGTTAGGATACTCCTTTAACTTGGGTAAAGGTTCCTCTATATATCGTAAATTTATTTGTAATCAGAAATACAGTATTTATGAGGTAATGTTTGTTCGTACACACTATGGTTGCCAGGTTATAATTATTTGTAAACACTGTGGTTAAGTGGTCATTTGTATCCTTAAACACAGTGATTACAAAACGGTTGCTCTCACGAAACGGAAAGATCGTAAAGAACACACGCTATAATCTAAGGGAGGAAACTCACTGAATGTAACTAGATCCGGTTATATAATTTATTGTGATTTGTATGTGTCAGTTATAATTGGCTTCCATTAGTTTTTCCATGGGAAATTATTACTTAACAGACTGGATTTTATCGAATACTGGACAAAAATTTAACAGGGGGAAAACACAATCGAGGGAACTCGGAAGGGGGGCATTCTGACAAGAAACTTTTATTGGCACAGTCCTTGTTTTTAATTCCTATTGAAACCATCTAACACAAAATCCTGAGACAAGCAACTCGTAAAAAAAGGTTTGAAAGACATATACTTGCCATGGGTAACTGGGGGTCACTTTGCTAAAACACATTGGTCGGAAAAAGATCCACAATTGGAAAAAATATCGAAAAATATCGAGAATTTGAGCACCTAATGAAACAAAGGCGAAAGAAAAGGTTTCACTCTCAGTTTCGTTTTTAATGATCAGATATCAGTCAACCTATTTACCTTTAGCGATCCATATAGCGTTCTTCAGGTCAGTGCTTGACGATAGCTTAAAACGAAACGAGGATGAGGAAGTGTTTATTTGAGATATTAAACGTACTGACCTAAAAGAATTTGCAGGCGAACTATATCAGACGTATGAGCGACCCAATAAACATGAATACCAAATATTACTTTAGGCTGTTGTCTGCGTATGAATCTGAGATCGGAGACATCTTGACAAAGCTTTGTCCACCATTTTCCCAACGGCTGTACATCTCCTATTACATAAATAGCTAATGGTCTTTGGATCTTCTTGGCACTTAGAATACACATGTATTGGAGTAACGTAAAGTTGTAGTGACCAAACGTAACATAAAATACGATATTTGGAACCCTGTAGCCATCTTGAGGTAGAAGACATGTTTTATGATCTGTTATATTTTGTTGATCCAGATACCACCGACATAAAATATCAGATTGTTCAGCAAATTCATCACAAAATATTTCACGATTCAATGATTCTGCTGTTTGGTCAATACGAGTCCAATTGTCCACGATACATGGTTTATCCACAAACTTCCGGTTCCGGTGTCCATTTTGTGAAGATATTTTATTGTTCGATGCTGTTAAATTTATTCTATTCACCATTTGCCAAATATAAACAGCCATAAACATGAAGGTTATTAGGGCAATATATTTCTGGAATATTTTCATGGTATTGCCAAGAACTATACATTCATCCTCAACTTTTTTCTCTGTGATTGATGCACATACAAAAGTAAAAGACAGGTATATAAACTACGCGGAAAAGGAAGAAGTAGTATTTGGTATTCTTGTAAATCTCAGATATTGCTGCTCGATTTTGTTGAATTCAACAATTTGATTTTTGATTTTGGTCTGTTGGTTAGACTATATTGATCTGTCTTAAACTGTGAAAATAAATAAAAGACAAAAGTAAAGCATATTGAATAGCCAACCTGGCGCTGTGGAAGTCATCAGGAAGTCACTGGTGCAGATAAACGACCACAGTTCACCACCCTTTGACACACTGAAGCCTTTCAAAACCAACCGACTATTAAAATAATTAGTATGTAGTTTTAACTAATTAGAAAGAAAGGCGGTACCCTGAATAAACGTTTCCGACAGTTACTCAGCTTTGGGCACATCGTGGCCTTACAAAACGAACCAACTGACAAATTTTTATTCACGCATATTATGTTTTGCTTAATATAGCCCGGTTTGAGCTGACGCACTATAAAACTCCATTTCATTAAGAAATACACACACCTTCTCTCAACAGAAACAAACAATGTCCACTGACGATGTCCACTGACAGTGTTTGAGCTGAAGTACTATTATCTCTCAAAAGATACAAGCAAATACGTAGTTCCTTTTGAGCGGACGATGTCCACTGACAGTGTCCCTATCCGGCCTTATATGGCTGCAATATGAAAATAGGGTAAAATATCGCTCTTCCCCAACCATGTTCTCGGACTGTTTTAGAACCCCAACCTTCTTTTTTTTACCACGATTCTTTATTTTCCGCCAAAATGAATCATTTCGCACTATACGTGACACAGTTAATTTGTAATAATTCAACACCATTTTCACGTAGAATCTAGCGATGAAATAAACATGTGGTTTGCGCATGTTCGAGTATCGCAATGGTTGCTCAGTTCAAACGTATTTTAATCGCTGAATTCTACTCGAAAATAGTGTTGAATCATTATAAATATGTGTCAGCTGTGGCAAGAAATGATTCCTTTTGCGGGTAAAGTAGAATCAAGGTGAAAAATAAGGATTCCAAAATAGCTTTATAACAGAGGTTGGGGAGAGCCATATTTTCATATTACAGCTATAAGGCCGGATAGGAACTATCAGTGGACATCACCCACTCAAAGACAGTTCCTAAAGGAACTAGCAAAAAAGCTCCTTTGAAGTAGAAAACAAACTGGTAAAAAGAAATTCATTTATATGCACTGACCTTGAAAACCATTTAGAGATTGTTTCATTTGACTGCATATATGTTACACGTGGTAGTGGCTGATTTCTGAACATATGTTGTATAAGTTCACTATTGATGTGTTAAATATTATATTGGATTATTCTGGTTTGACTCGGTTTGTATTGATTGTGTATTAAATAAAGTGGAGTTTAGCGTCTTACTATTCTGGTTTGACTTCTGACTAAGTTTGTGTTAATTATATATTACTGCACCGACTGTGTGCCATACCGCGTGCTATGAAGAACATTTTGTCCTGACAGCGGCACTACGGTCTACTGTTATTTCAAATTCTAACTACCAAGGGTTCTTTTACGCGCACACATCAATGTGTCCGGGGGGGGGGGGGGGTAGTGTGTTCGTCATATCCGCACGAATAAACACCGTTCCTTGAAGGGCCCTCCGTTCTGCACCGTAGATGAGGTGGAGGGGGGGGGGCACAGCGGCGCATAATATCGAGGAACTTTCTAGACCAAAACCGGGAGGGAACACGAGATCTCGAATGATTGATTAACGCATGATAGAACTTGAAGTATGTTAAAGGAGCAGTCTGGCATTTGCTGTGGAGAGGAAGAAACGGGGCTTAACGTCCACTCGACACAGATAGGTCATTTCGGAACTAACATATGGTTTAATTTCATTTCAACAAATTTGCTTTAGCAGTGGAGGGAAACCGGAGGACCCGGAGAAAACCCACGAGGTTGGACAGGCCACCCTATTAATTGTCACGTACAACCGCGCCGGTTGCCTCAATGATAGGCTTTATGATACAGCGCACACGTGATTACCATTCAGCCTTCCACCCCCACCCCCCGTATTCGCTGTGGAGGATTGCATATATGCTGAATGTGGGACCTGCAGATGACATTGACAATGGGCTATTGTACTTGGAAGAGGTTTTTAACAGCAACGTTTTAATAAACCAGGGTATGATTTCGACCAAATCTGGATGGTAAATTCGACCATTACACATTATTTATTCTTGCCGTTTACAATCTTTCATGCCTTGTGCAGTAATAATTGCTCTATAATTGGTAAACATATAATATAAGGTCATCGATCATGGTTGTTGTGACTTTTTTGTATTACTATTCAACAAGATAAGATAAGCCAAGTTCATGCTTTCCGAAGTGATCATAACGGGCCTTTATTTCCTACACATCTTAAAGATCTCACATTAGGGTCATTGAATTGTGTGTATTTTTTTCATACTGCCATCGTCAGCTTAAATCAAGTTAAATTATCACAATATATAACGCAGCCTACCTATTACTGGTAAAAATAAAAGCACGCCCCTCGCTGAATTTTGATGTCAACTAACTGTTGTTATTTCTAAAACAATATTGATTTATATGAAAACTTGGTTTCATGGTATAAAACAGATGAGTAGCACAGCTGTAAATTCAATAAAACCTGTGATATATAGTGTACGTTTTTATTCCAAAAAGAAAGAGAATTTGATTTGTATCCAATCGCTTGATCCGATAAGTACACAGTAAAGTAAATATAATCAATTTCATGTATTGTCATATTCTACACAACAACCCTACACAACCTTGACCTGCTTTGGATCAAAGCATTGTTCCCGAGTGGGCACTGAAGTCAGTGACTGTGTGTACACGATTCTTAAGTAAAATTAAAAAATTTCAGCAATATATTCGCTGATCAGCCACTATATATATATAGTTTATAATAGATTTACGACAAATCGAAAAATAATTGTTTAAGTACTGACGAACATTTCCAAAGTTAAAACACATCTTTAAATAAACACAGATTCACAGACAATCAACGCCTCAAACACAATTTTATTTTCAGCTCTAGCCATTTTATGGTTGATGTTGGAAATTGTATGAATGAAGAAAATAGGGAACCAAATAATTTAGTAATGAAAAATATATGTATATCGAGATGAAGTTCACCCATAGATATATATTTTTGGAATATATTAAAAGTTCCTCTTCTTTTTTGTGTTTGTAAACTGTCAAATGTTCATATAATATAGAGGAAGTGTTCATTGTTATACACCCTCACTAGCCTTCCCCCGTGTTTCTGAAGCAACGACTGCGAGTTTTACAACATTTGGACTTTGCAATATTACTTCATACTTCCCGAACTTATAGCTACGTTATCTACAGACAAGTGGGCACTAGTGTCCAATTTCCAGGGTATTACTTAAAGGTCTTGATAAGATGTACGTAGTTAAAGTGAAATCAAGCCTTCTATTTAAGATGGCCTTCCTCGTGAGCACCTTGTTTAATTATCATTTATTTCTATGGTAATTATTTTTCACATCTTTACCTTTCGCGATTCTAGTACACAAGAAATACCCCAAAACAGACCCCCACAGAACACCATAATAGACGTTTTCACCTTATATGCGATTAAACATTTTACAAGACAGTCATTCGTTATCATGTGTTGGAAATAGCTTTATTTATTTCCACGTCGCCCATTGCATTTTCTCGTTGAACTACTAATCTCAGCCGTGAATCACCATAATACATATATCGAAATATTTGACCTAAAGTAGTATACCAATTGTCAATTTGTTCAATACTAGTTGGCATTCGGTAGCGGTTCCTTGAAGCCCAGAGATGAATTGCATATTGACCCTTCCACTCAAATCCCATTTCCTTGTATAATTTATCGTCCTGATACCAACCTGGTTTGTAAAAGTTATCACTTTCTAAATTCAGCGCGCTTTTATCTTTTAGCCATAACTTATAAGCTGCTTTTAACGAATTATGATAATATAAAGAACCGTTAAAAGATTTATAGTTTTCGTGGATTGTTTGTAAAAAGGTTGAGTGACGCTGTGCAACTATCACAGCGTTTCCCATTCCGGTTATGTTATCAACGATACCCATCGTAAGTGTATAGTTTCTCAATGGTTCGAAAGAGTTTATAAATATTTCATCGGTATCCATATATATGCCACCATTTGCTGAAAAACATAATTTGAAAATTTATTTCAAAGGTTTTAAGTGAAAGATTCTCAGAATTCTCAAAATTGTGTTATAAAAATCACATCAGGGCAGTACATTCTTTTATTGTGCAAATCAACATTTGTAGCGTGGAAGGGCCCAACGCAAACCCTTGTGGAACACTATAAGAATTTTGATTTTCGGCACGTTTATCGCATCTAAATATTAGCTAATCAGACGTTTTAGAAATAGTTAGGTTAGTATAAAACCAGTGGCTACGCAATAGTTTTACGAAAAATGCTCACATAGCTTCAAATACTGGCAAACGATTTATGGAGGTCATTTCACACAGATCTAACCAGATTTGGAATTCGATATAGTCTGTAGTAGTGCCACTGTCCGAGCAAAATTGGCCTCATAGTACACTGTATGGAACAGAACAGTAGGATGTAATTTTATTAGTTTATATGTGTATCTGTTTATGATGTATATCTGTTATTTTATCTATTATAATACCTATTAATGCCTAACCGTTAGTGATATATATCTGTTATTTTACAATTTATATGCCTATCAGTTTATATAAACTTTAAAAATAAAATGAATATACAGTTCTTAATGAAGTAATGACGAGCGAACCCAAGTTTTTGGGATGAGCTATTTTAAAATAATTACTACTAAACTATAGCATATCTTTTTTTCAATTACTTTCGAGACTACCTTCTGAATGCAAATAAAATGATTTAAAACAACATGCACCTACCCAAAAGTATTTGAAGTCGAACGAGATCTGATGCTTGTGCTATCCAACGAACAAAAGATTCTGAAATTGCTCGTGGCATAGCTCTGCTAATAAATTTCAGTTCTGGAACATCCTCTAAAAGCTTGGTCCACCATTTTCCTAAAGGCGGTCTGTCGCCTATAATGTAAATTGCTAATGGGTTTTGAATTTTCTTAGCGCTAAGTATACACATATAAATCTCCATACCGAACTCTTTATAAATAAAATGAACATAAAACACGATGTTGGGAACTTTGTAGCCATCTTGAGGTAGAAGACATGTTTTGTGATCTGTAATATTTTGTTGATCAAGATACCACCGACATAATATATCCGATTGTTCAGCAAATTCGTCACAAAATATGTAACGTTTTAATGCGTCTGCCGATGGATCGAACCTTGTCCAATCGTCAACGATGCAAGAGTTGTGATTTTTGATTTTTGCAGTAATATTAGGTTTCTTTGCCGGTAGCAATTTATCCCTGTAACTTCTGTGGCCATATTTATCAAAATTGTCATACTTTGCTAATAAACTTATATCAGTTGTTCGATATAAGTAAATTGTCACAACTGTGATACTGGCTAGGGCAATGTATTTCTGAACTAACTTCATATTAAGGTACCAATTTTCCATGCCATTATTCCAGTTTCAGATTTAGGTACATGTACTAAGTTTCCATGCCATTATTCCTAGTTCAATTTAAGGTACCAAGTTTCCCATGCCATTATTCCTAGTTCATATTAAGGAAACAAATCTCCGTGTCATTATTCCTGCTTCTTTTCTTGGCTCGGTGTGGTTAATTAAGCTGTGTTAAATCAGGTGATGTTTTTCTTTGGTTATATTTTCAAATTAAACATCCGAATAAGCAAAGTTACACGATGTGGTTTCGGGAACATAGATGTCGTTCCTGTAGAATTATATTGTGTTGTTGTTACCTGAAAAGGATTTCACAAAGAACATTCAGACATATTAGTAATTAAACAACGACCTCTTAGATACTTTGATAAGACCGAAACATATGTTTTATTAGTGACAAGAGGTCACAGTTGGTATACGTCAAGTATGTCATGGGTTACATTCTGCTCGGTCAGCGAAGTTTCGACAGTAGAGTTTCGCTTCATCTTCAAGGGGTTCTTTACGTACTGACCAACGTGTACACGGAACCTTGGTTTTTCGTTTTATTTGAGCGACTTGGAACTGTACCTTGCCAAGCCCGTCTTTGAAACCACGCACGCTCCAACGTAATGAGAAATTCCACGACCAACACCGGGATCGAACCCTTGACCTCCTAGTAAGTTACCCAGTGCCATACTCACTGACTCATCGTGGCTCTGAAAAATCCAGGAATAAACGATTTTTTTTGTTGACTTTCCTCGCTCGCTAACAAAAATGTGTCAATATATTAAGAAAATATTCTACTCACCCATTTATGAATGACTGCATGAACTATACGCACGTCTGTATATTAGGTGTCAGCCGGTGGTGCTAGGTCTATAGACTTGTCAATTAAATGAATATAATTATTACAACATACGACGTATATACTTGTGATGTTATTTAACCTACCACCAACTGTTTCTATGTTTACCATGTTCTATAACAGATATGTGTCGATTTTTTCTCTCAGAATATAATGGTAGTTTTAAATTCAATAAGTTTATACATAGGTATAAATCATGAATATTCATAAATCTGACAACTAAGTCTGTAATTGATTTTGGATAGTCGTTTTTTGACAATAGCCGTATTTGTGACGAAGTCACTTAAACATACATTACGAAGAGGTAAATCTGCCTATTGCAAGTCTTTGGCCTGAAATGTTATCTAACTTATTAATTAGACATTAATTAACTTATCGTGACCACAATCAACTCCCGACGCCATCTGGTATATTTAGCGGACTGGGGTACATTTTGTGAAGGATAATTACGTAAATATGGGTAATTTCCCTTGATCGTCTAGTATTGTCTGGTTGAATTTGTATACATCTTTAGCTGGTTAGGACGTATCTTTAAATGTTACTTTACAATCTCACGTTGTGTATATTTTTTTATCTGTTCCAAAATATCATTTGAATTACGAAGAAGGAAGAAGATGACCGGAACAAAATTCCGGTTTCTACAGTTTTATATCAAGCGGGATACAAATGTTACAAGTAAAGATTAAAAATGAAGTCATTTTCTCTATCGCATACTCCTGTCCCATCTCGCTGTGCGAGTTTACTGATAAGACTTGCTACATCCTCACCTCTAGAATTTACATGGTGGTCTGAAAATCGCGCACCTATCAAGTGCCTTAACCGGTCCCGTAGCCACGTGGGGGCTATGGGTGGAGGCGGGCTTAAAAATCGAATTAGCCCCCTCCCCCAATATTTCGCCAAAATAGTGATTTCTTTGGAGTGTTCTTAGCCGGCCACATACTCAGCCCCTCCAAAACATTCCGTATAGCCTCCCTCAAATTGTATGAGCTGGCTACGGGCCCGGCCTTAACTTTAACTATCTATTATTTAATTTTGAAATTCCAACTAGTTCTCTTTTAATTCCAACATGCCCAATCTAGCTGAGTTGTACAACATTGTTTATGGCTCTGCAAGATTTCTTAAATTTTAGTTTTAACATGGGGATCCATGGATTCCTTAATAGGCCCAATTATTGAGCAATACATTTAAGTTTAACTGGAAACTTTGTTTTGTTCGAGTTTTTAATGTGTTAATTCACGGGAGATAACCATGTTTTTACAATCAGATTGCTAAAGGTGGAAATTTCTGGTATATATTCAAGCCCTGTGCTACTGCTAGTTTAAATATCGATCAATGGTAGAAAATAATTATAACCGTTTAAAATCAAGGGACACAACTCGTGCTCTGATTTACCCACCTGGATGGTCACCACCTTTCTGTGTTACCTGAAGTGCCTCGCAACTTACGCGTAGCTTAGTCTGATCGATGACCCTGACCCACCTCGACGGGCTAGAGTGAATGCCATATGGGGATATGAATATTTGCAACAGTCGGGTATTATCCATATTTCTGAAGAAATGGCCCAAGAAATCCCTCTGGGATTATATAGGTCTAATAATGAAAAGAAACACTGCTTGGGGTATGTTTATTTGCGAGATACCACAACTTTATTATTGTTGTCGATGGTATGTTCCTGTGAGACGGCGTCGTGTTTTTTTTTTTTTGTTTTTTAATTTTTTGTTTAAAATTCTTCTTTTCAATCATGTCGATTTTAGTCGAACATATTAGTTAAGAAATTTATTTATAAACTATGACACTCGGTTATTGCAGCCTCACCTTTGGATGTAGTTGCTTCCCTTGAGTTGTAGATAGTGGATGTAGTTGCTTATCTTGATATTATAGATAGTGGTTTTCAATCGGCTTTGATAACGTGGATGTTTTAGATAAATGTCAACTCCTTTCATATTAAATTGAGTTTTAAAGCCATGGTAAATTGACACCATCCGGTTACACTGACAAGGGGGAACCATACAGGAAAAGCCCAGCGACTTTCATCACGGTCGACACTCAGACACCGGGATCGAGCACGGGAACTCCAGTTTAGCGAGTTAGTCAACGTCTTTTATTTTTATTTTATTTTATCACTAAATACATCATAGATTTTTCTCTTTTTTTGTGTCATGTGAGTTATCAATGTCTTGGTATGGTATTCTTTAGCTCCGCTTGTTTGTCTTTCATATTGAAAACTTACCTACTTAACCTTTAAATATTTAGACGATCAGCGATGTGAATAATCGTTTGACAGACAATATTTACTGGAACATCATATCGATAAGTAGGGGTTTTATTCACAACACCATGCGGACATAATTATGTTAAAGTTCGTTTGGTTTGATATTATTAACTTTTAAACCAATCCACCTGTTCATTAATATAAACATTTCTTTCTTTGACAACCCCCTGTCCGGACAGAATAACAAAACATATATGACCTTATACGCATGTGGTATATGAATGAGCAAAGTATTAATTTTAAAAATTCATTTTTAACAACTACGGAATTTGACGAATTCGTATCAAATTAAAAATACATCTCAGAAAGGCAAATAGAGATTTTGAAAGTATTCTCTGGGTTTTTTTATTTTATCTCGTATTATCGACAAATCAGATGGCTTATCTTGATATTATAGATCGTTGACCTTTATTTGCAGGAACTGATACTTGGATTATTTATATAGAGTAGTCTATAACTTGATGTTAAAATAGGAAGCCATGTAATCCAATGCTCGTTTCATTATTCTTCTTGATTTTTGCAATATGCTACAGTATTTTCTTCTTTGAGGTGATAGAATTTGTTGGCAACTGCCGTTCCTTTAAATCACACAATTGGATCGTTCTACATTCAATAACCACAGGCACTTGAAGGGATTAAAATAAATTAAAATAAAACTTCTTACCATTAAGCAGTGGTAAGAAGTTTTATTTTAATTTATTTTAATCCCTTCAAGTATTAAGCAGAAGTTTTATTTTAATTTATTTTAATCCCTTCAAGTGCCTGTGTCAATAACCTATAGTATGGATGGAAAATTAAACCTGAATTGCCGGTTTTTATTTTGGCTTTTATTCACATGTCAGACCCTTACTCAACTCTCTAGTCCATCGGATGGCGCAGATATAAACCAATTGAAATACGATCGTCATTCAATGATTTAATTCAAAAATAGAGAAGCGGGACAAGAGTCTCGATTAAAAAGTAACGTTGCTACGATAATAAGCAATCTATGTCAAAACTTCAAACAGAATAAAGTAACTTTCAATATATTCATCTTGACTTATCTATTTTGGAAATTGTATATCAAGAACGACCAGCTCTTTATCTAAGTCTTACATAATGCATCTTTAAACAGCGTGTTGAATGTGAACAAGATGTAATGCAAAATATTTTACAGTGAAAATGTGCAATTAATTCCATTATCTAATCCTCGGACATCTTTCTGACACAAATTTACAAAGGCTGAATTGAGAATTCAAAAATGTATAAAAAAGTCAGAATGGGTCAGAATGAAATATGATATTTTTAAGTCATAAAGTTTTTAACAAGGAGATTATGTGTTGAAACAGGTGTGTACCTATATCAATAACTTAATAATCTATGTGTTGTTTTTAGTTTACACGTGTAAGTTATGTCCAAACATCATATTAAAATCCAAACTTCTTAATGCAAGTGATCTCAGCCCTGTATTGCTTTGTTAATTGTTAAAATTACATTATGGGAGATTAGTTAACGAGTTGTCAGTTCTCACTATAATAGTTAAAAACTAGATCATGTAGAGGCACTTTGCTGAAAATTTCAGTCAAATTGGTCCGCTATGAACCGAAAATTAAGCAAGTGAAATTTCCCCTAGTCTCGATCACCATATCTAAAATCGGTACGGTAAAATGCATAGTCTCGATTATCCAATTAATAACTAAATCGAGAAGGGAAGTTATGCAGTAAATCGGATCACAATCCACCAAATATCGCAGGCTAGCGATGTGATCGAGAGTTGATTATGGTAGTTTGACTTTATTTAAACCGTATTGTGATGTCTTATAGCCCCAATACCAATCTTGTTGAAACTGAATATTATGTCCCATTCTTCATTCTGGTCAACAAATTGTATTATTTTACAATATTCCAATTAATTGATGATATAAATTTCATCTTAGCACACCTGATTTAAAAAAATGGAAAAATTCAACTAATTGATTTGAAAAGTCAAACGTAAACGTTTTCAAATGTGACTTGGATTTTAAAATATTTTCGAACCTTCTGGACAAGTAAAATAGGTTGTAATAGATAATTTACACAACAGGTAGGACGCTTAAACATCTAGTACTTAGAATAAGGCTATTATTTATTTTCTCGAGCTGCCAAGCCACCAAGAGTCTTATTGTCCCTTTAACCGTTGAACAGGAAAAGTTGTGATGTGAGAATGTGAGAGGACATTTGACAATTCAAAAAAATAATTGATTGTCATTAGATACGAGAAGACGAGAAAAAAAGTAATAACCCGTACATTTCATTGTTTTCATTCACTCTATACCTTAATAAAAACATGGTAATACGCTGTGACTTTTTCTATATTTTTCGTTTTCTCTTATCTTGTGACATTCAATTCTTTGTATAAAATTTTGTCAGATATCCCCTCATGGTCTCGTGTAACAACTTTTGGTCTTCGAAAGAATTATCAGTGAGCAGAAACTCGCCCGTGTATATAGAAGGATAGCTCTTGTTTTATGGGTTTTTTGTGTCGTTTCCGTTTCTTCAAATCTTCGTTACGTATCTACCGCAGCAATGATCTGTCAAAACATTTTAATCGGGAAGAATCTAACCCATAACGCAAGAATCTATTTTGTGCCGGCTTGTTTGTCCGATGACTTGATTGAGGGAGAATTCGTTTTGAGCTTGTACGTGTCGTTATTCCCTGTCCATTTACCATAAATATCGAAGCCTAAGTAAATTCTTGGATTATTCTCTGCCAACTTCACTTTCCGTTGTCACATTTTTCTTGAAAATAAAAACTTTTGTGGGAATGTGTCTTTAAAATCAATATACCAGATGTTACACTATATGGCGTTTTTTCTTTATTCATAGGTACTTCGAATATTTAACAATATGTAACAACAAATAACTATTTCTTACAGGAATAATAACAATAATTTTTCTGCGTACCATATTTAAAATTACCATAGCGTCGGTGACATGGAGAAACCTCATAACTCTACATATCAATATAAAATTATCATGATTCATATTTTCAATGGTTATAGTTTAATAATGTATAGGCTATTATTCACAATACTTTCAAATTGAAGCGAGAAAACGGGTACACGTACTTGTAAGGTTTTTCTGGTACAATTTTATGAATTATTACAATCTATTTAAACGTATGAATTGACTTTCTATAATCACTAAAGTGTCAAATAAATTTCTTGGTGGTTTAGTTATTTCTAGTTATTGAAAGGTACACGGAGTTCATACAGGATAAAGACATAAATCAGAATTTGTATCCATTATTTGAAATTAGAAACCCCACAAGTACCAAAAAATCACTAATAATTACTTTACCCCATGTTTAAATATCTTACAATAAACATGTCATTATTACATTTCAGCAGTTATCTCTAAAATATTCAAGAATGCAATTATCAAAAAATGTTTTGTTTTTTTCCCATGAAAAAAGATTTCCGAGGTTATGTCAAGTCACCAACGATGTGTCTATTTGCTGATCAAATTTTGTGCATTGATAAATAATAAAAATGTTTCAGCTGGGCTGCCTGCATTCTTTTTTGAATTCATTAATTATAAACATTAAACATTAAAGCTAATCCTGACCAATTTATTGCCCTTATTTAATGTTGATAATGTTTTGGCGTTCTCTGTCTTCATTTGCCTAGTCGGAGCAGAAAGGGGAGACGTTAAACCCAATTTCATCGTTTAGTACATGTATCACTACAGGGCTAGGATTGTACGTTTGTCCCTGGATCTATTCACTTGATTTTATCATTTATTACTTAAAATACATTATGTAAGAGGTAATTCTACCTTTCACAGGTCCTCATTTTGGCTTCGTATGTTATATAAACTATTTTAACATGACAAGCCCATAATTAACTCTCTAGACATCGAGTGACTCTGATTTTAAGTAGATTAGAAAGATTCGAGGCTAAGTCTCGAACAACAAGTACCGTTGTTACAATAATAAACAATAAATAACACATGTTATAGTCAAAACTCCAAACACTGATAACTTCGTTCAGAATAACAGGAACGACCAACTCTATATCCAAATCTTACATAATGCATCTTTAATGGTCATGTTATGTTTATGATCTGTCTTGTCCCGGTCTACTCGTAAATCACAAATGATATAAGATCACAGCCATTGATAAAACACAAGTATGAGATCACACTGGTATATGTCTATGCTTCATTCACCATTTTCAAAAATCACTAGATGACTAATTTTTAGTTTTTAGTTCCACTACCGATCTTAAGTTGGAATCATCGTAATAAATGTATCTAAATATTTCACCTAAAGTTGTATTCCAGTTATCAATCTCTTCGATTGTTCCAGGAATTCTGTGACTATTCTTTTTGCTCCAAACATGAACGGCATAGGTTTTCCTCCAGTTAAACCCCGTTTGAACATATAATTGATCGTCCTCATACCAACTGGGTCGGTAAAATCTGTCACCTTCTAAATGTAAGGCGGTTTTGTTTTCCTTCCACAAACGAAGTGCCGCTTGTAAAGAGTTCGCGTAATATTCCGACCCATTAAATGATTTGTATTCTTCGTGAAGAGCTCTTAAAAATGTTGAATTACGTTGTGCAACAATAACAGCATTACCCATACCAGTATTAATGTCAACCAAACCCATTGTAATTGGGAAGTTTCTTAACGGTTCGAACGGTCTTATAAAGATTTCATCCGTATCCATGTAAATTCCACCATTTGCTGAAAAAAATATAAATCAAACATATACAAAAACAAAGAACATTCTTCGGGATGTTCGTGCCTGGTTTCTACCAAGAAAAAGTGTCCATGGCGATAAACCAGGGTCCATCTTGCTTGGAGAGGAACTGATATTTTTATATCATGTTCATGGCGCAGCAACGAGTCAAAAAAAATAAAAAGAAGATACAGATTTATTTCCAACAAACATTCCCATTCTGAATCACGTGAATGTCAATTCTTCCTACTTTTGAGGGGGTTCTAAAGGGGGCTCAACCTAGTTGAAACGCGTATATACTATTGTCATGTGGTACATTTTTGAGCTAATCTAGCCAAAGAAATCGTGCGCTATATAGTATCATTGTATGTGAATCAGGTGGTGGGTGAGACTGTGAAGGCTGGGGTGCTGGGCATGATTTCTTTGGCTAGATTAGCTCAAAAATGTACCTCATGAAAATAGTACAGGAGTCCACCTTACATCTTCCAGTATCACAAAAACAACCCGACGGACATTCCTAGTGGTGTGGTACCCCCGACAGAGTTATACAATTTCCAGACCACAACCTGGCTTGATCAGCTGGAGTCTGTACCACCTAAACTAAAACAGCTTTGGGGTTGTTCGGCACCATCACGGGAATCATGAATGATCACTGCCAGACAGTTTGTGCGGTGGTCTACCCCGAAAAGACGTGACCAAAATGCCCACACTCCCCACCAACTAGCCTAGATCAGCTGTTCAAAGTTCGTGTCACAAGGTCTCACACCAACGTAAACACGCGAATCGGATTTCCGTTCCACCCTCAAGAATATAACTCTTGAAGGCCCCAGACCCTATTGACGAGGGGAAATCATGCTGAACAATGCCAAAGAACTTTGTCCGCCACCGCTGGCATCGAACCTGCGATTTCCTGATCCATCAAACTTTTGTTGCCTGGATTAATAAATAAGTTACTGAAATGCCATTTGACAATAGTGATCGCATTAAAATAAAGCAAGGTGCTTCCAATCGAATTTGATATCATACCTATAAGTGTTTGCAGGCGAACTATGTCAGAAGCATGCGCAGGCCATCTGACTCTTGACCCCGATATTTCTGAAGGCATCTGTCGTTGAATAAACTTGATATCTGGCACATCCTCTAACAATTTTTTCCACCATTTACCTAATGGCGGCACGTTTCCTATAACATAGATAGCAATAGGTTTTTGGATCTTCTTAGCACTGAGAATAGAAAAATAAAATTCCATCCGGAAATTATAACGTCCAAACGTAATATAATATACGATATTTGGAACCTTGTAGCCATCTTCAGGTAGAAGACATGTTTTATGATCTGTTATGTTTTGTTGATCAAGATACCACCGACATAATATATCAGATTGTTCAGCAAATTCATCACAAAATATATCACGACTCAACGATCGGGCTGTTATATCGTATTTAGTCCATTCGTCTATAATACATGTTCTGTTTTTATGACTATCTTTAACGGTGTGAATCACTTTCGTCTGTAAATATTTTGAACGTGTCTCTTTTGTGACTTCAAGCCTCTGAACATCAGTGACTGTCGAGTTGTTGCCCCTTGCCAAAAATACGTAAAAAATTAGAAGTGGTATGCAGGATATTAATAAAAGATACTTTTGAAGTGTCCTCATTTTTTTTTTCTTTGATTCGCACGAATTTCACAAGACTCTAAACATTCATAGTTTTCCCGTTTCGGGGATCCAGACGTTGACCTTCAATTGCCATCCAACCTGGAAAATAAATAGAACAACATAAATTAAGTCACAAATCGCATGATGCCGGAAGAAAAATGGCTGTCAATATGCAAATAGAGCCCAAAATGCCAAAAAAATTTCAACTAAATAAGCAGTTTTGGTAATGTTTGCTAAATTTTTCTACACTATAGGGTCAAATTAATCGGCTAAAGGAATTTCATACCGACTTTTTAATGACGACAATCGATCGCGATTATAACTCAAGCCATACCTTTCCTCGGTAACTTCCAATATTTTCCTGTGCATTCGACCTTATATCCAGGCACCGTGCAGGGTGAAGACTGGATAATCGTCGCGTACTGGGGCGGGCTCTGGGGCAAATAATTAAGCACTCTACCAGCGGGGAATAGTCCAAAGAAATATTTTATTTATTTATGTAAAAGGTGTCCTTGAAAAAAAGTTAGTTATTGACTGAGTGAAGTAAAATGAAGACTATATCCATGTATTGGTCACAGCTTAATCTAAGGGCTAATTAATTTTTATAGGTATGGTAATCATGTCGATTTATGTATGAGATATTCGCTTTATGGTTTTTTTTAACGAAATGGGCCTTCTGTTCTGTGTCTACCTTGCTAATGATGGCGCGGTATTTACAACAATATTGCACAGTGATAACTGTATCATTAATTCCCCTCATTCTATTTAGAGACTCCCTTACCCCTTTCTGCATGATCCTATTTTGGTTGGGGGTTTTTTTTTTGGGGGGGGGGGAGTGTATAAGGGGATAACGGAACAGTTGCGTTGTAATGTAGGGCGGATGAGTAGAATTGGTTGGGCGGATAGCAGAATTAATAGTGGTTTGGGTCCATCTAGAAATGTATTTTTGAAGCACTTTTTGCTAATGATTGTGCTCTCGGGTTCACCATCAGCCGCGGCAACAGACAGAGGTACTATGAGGTACTATTTAAGCCAGCCCCTGCTTCTACCGTCTTTCCCTCTCTATCTGCACGGAGGGCACCCAGCTAAAGACAGTGAATGACTTCAGGTATCTCGGCAGTACCATCAGCAACGACAATATGTTCTGTTCGTGGATTTATCTTGTGTAATTTGGAGCTGTCCTCCTACACTTACTATATTGAGTACCACTAAAAATTGATACCATTTTGATACCCATTGTCGCGACCCTTTTGTAAGTTTATCAATGTACAGCAAATTTAAAGAGAGTGATTATGATGGGAGTTCAATCTGATTAAAACACACTATTTCTTTTCGTTTGGATTGTTCAAAATTTCAGTTTACTTGTCTTTACTACACTCTGATCTGGAAGAGTTGTTATCATTGACGATCTCTGAATGATGTGGGGTATTAGCCAACGAAATGGTCGGTTACGGCGGGCTTTGGGCGTGTTTTGCACGGAACTGTGGGTAATCCACTAGTAGCGTCCATGCTGATTGGTTAATCGAATTCTGACGACATAGGTCAAGGGCCGTTCGTATGACCTCTCACGTAACCCATCGCAACATCCGGACAGATCTTCATGTAGAGTAGGCCATCGAAAGTATAAAAAACGAAACGAAATATAGATCTGTATTTTAACCAGATTGTATTGGACTTCAAACTGTCCATAATTTGAAAGATGATGTGGAAGTCTGGGTTCTGTTTCTCGAAATCTAAATTAAAGATAAAATCCAAATTTTAGTTGATACTTCAATTTTGATTGGATTTGTACTAAAATCATTCTAATATATTCCAATCAAATTGCTAAAATTTGGATTTTATCTTAGTTAAGAAGTTTCGCGAAACAGGCCCCTGGATGTTTGCAAAGTTCAGTTTTATTTTTCTTTACTATGGCGACAGCTGAACACAAAAACTGGTTATTTATTTCAACACTAGTTTTATCTTTGGACGTAACCTTTTCAAAAAGCCAGACAAAAGAAATCAACGTATTCATTCCAGTCAAAAGGAAAAATTTCATTTCGGACGGAAATCAATATAAATCTGAAGTCGAAACTGGGGTAATCAATCAGGCATTGGTGGGTTGGGCTGTGTTATCAAAATATTAATAATGTCTCGGTCTATGGGGACTTTGTTAATTCGAACATTTATTCACATGTGCATATTACCTAAAAGCCAATATCCCTACCCCTTTTATTAATTATCAATGTATATTTTTTTTTATATATATATTTGTATACGTGTTTTTGCTACAGCAAAACATTTTGCTTCGCCTGTAATAAAGATCAAGTTCAAGTACATAGAAATGACCACTTATATTTAGCCGAGTAAATTCAATTGAATAAATTTGAGAGAGAGAGAGAGAGAAATGGGGTTTAACGTCCACTCAACACAAACTAGGTCATTTCGGGACTAACATATGGTTTTTAATTTTTTTATTTCAATAATTCGCTTGCGCGTAGGGGTCTTTGACAGTGGGAGGAAACCGGAGTGCCCGGAGGAAACCCACGAGGTTGAGAAGGCGCCCCTATCTCCATGTCACATACGCTCACACCAGGGCTCGAAACCACAGCCGCAAGCCAGAGGTGACCGGCCAGCTAGAGGTCGAAGCGCGGCACTCTAGACCACTAGGCCATCCCAACCCCCCGAATAAATTTGAACACGCCCCCCTCCTCCCTGTAATATTTCTACCATTAATTTGGAATGATAAAATTCAAACATTTTGTCGGCCTACCTTTAGCGAATGAAAACAGTGCTACTGTAAACGGTCATACTCACTGGGCTGTGGGGCAAATTATGTATGGAAAGTAACTGTCAATGGTTCATTTACGCGCATGCAAAGGTGTAAACGACGAACTCGGTTTTTCGTACCATCCGAAGCACCCCTTTCAAGGGTAAACTACACTTTAAAATCCAGGGACGACATTCAAACAAATCAGAATTCATGAATTAACTATTTAAGCAATATACGTACTAGGATAGGGGTCTGACATAGGCATTTTGCCTGTTCCCCGATCTCACATTCATTTATAATGGATAAATATCTATTTAAAAAAAATACTTACTAAATTTGATTAAAATACATATGTCATTTTATGATGGTTGTTAATGTCTAAGGTTGCCCTTTTCTTGGAGTTTGAATAACTGAATACAATTAAAGGGTAACACCTTACCTGTATTGAACTGAATTCTACAATGGCTTTTCGTCTGATATCAACGGCATACTAAGCTTTAACGATTAGTAGCGTGTTGAACACCAGATGTTTTGGATGGCCAACATGCATGAATTCTATTGTCGTTTATAACCCCAAACACAAAGGATCAGTCAATTTTGAACATATTTAAAATATACGGGCAAAAAAACTGATTTATATATAAATAACACTGAAAAATCTATAATCTTATAGTTGTGCACAATGGCTTTTTCTTGCTAGTTTTAATCCTAAATTTATTCAATTATATTCATAATTCTAGTTTTAATCATTTTTGTTTCCACGTTCCAGAACAATGTTGGATTTTTCGATCCGTCCTTGATTTCCCAAGTCAACCCAAAGTTCTAAATTTACCCTAACGGTCAGAGTCAACAGTTCATGTTTTATTTGGAACATTAGTTTCACATCCATCCTCATCAAACCTAAAGTTCCTCATCGATGTTCCTCATTCATCCTAAAGTTCTTGGTCCATCACTGTTAAGATCGGTCGCATTACTTCTGTTACCTCTTTTTTTGCAAATCATTTTTAGTGAAGCCTGTACCATGACGGGCCCGGGACTGTACAGCGCAGTGGACGCTTACGGCTGGCCCCCGGATCCATTCACTTGATTTGATATTTGTTAATATTTCTTTTTTGCAATGTCTGTTTTCTGTCTTGTCCGCAGGTTAATCTTGTACTCTTGTTTATTTCGGAAGATAAACTGTCATAGTTCAAATACTCAACTTTTTTTAGGGGGGCGGGGGCGGTACGGTTACTAAGAGACGCTGGCTCGGTAGTCTGGATATCGAGTGGTCGATCCCTGCATTGGTCGAGAACTTTCATCCAGATTTTCTCGCGCGGTCCCCTCTTGTCAATGATGCAGAACGCAGCGCCTGACAAAGACAGCTGTACAGTCGTTCGGATGGTATGGAAAACCGAGGTCCCGCGTACATATTGGCGTGCACGTAAAAGATCCTTTGGCAGTTGGAGTTGGAATTCCATACAAGAGTAGGCCGTAGTGCCGTTGTCTGGTGTAGTACTACTGCTACTTTTAGGACTTCTTCTTTGTTGTGTTCATGTGATCGTAAAACAATACCACAGTATTTAAAGTATAAGAACTTTATTGCCAAGCTGAATGACTTCACAGGTCCCTTGTTCTCAACAGATAATGGCTGCTTGAATATCTGGGTGAGTTTCTAATGGGGCTTGGTCTACACTCAAATTTATATCCCCCAGTTTCTGCAGATTCGAGATTAACTTTAACTATAAATTCCATTCCAAATATGGAATAAAGCCTTACATTTCCCACCACTAAAATGATGTGATCCTCCCTATATGGTCTTCCATCCATAGGTCAAATAACAGGAAGAATTTGACGAATATTTTGACAGTGGTTAGGATTTTACCAAAACATCACTTGTAGCTTCTAATTCACGTGCACTAGGTACATGTGAATTTGACTTTATAAAAATAGTTGTTATAACAATTTTCCGACACAATATGGTCTTAAAGACCATAGTCTTACATAGGGCAAAATTTCCTTTATAGCACACTATGGCGTATGCCCGTCTTCATGGCCGAGTTCGGAGCAGAACAGTAGGACGTATAAGTTCATTTTATTTCCTATTCATTTTTAATGCAAAAGATAAATTTGCAAATGTATCCTAATTTTCCCGATTAATCCAATGTTTCTTTTCCATATTGAAGTTCAAGATAAAAACATAAAGTTCCACATCAATTATTTAGTTCCGGAAATTGTCCAAAATATCAGTATTCCACATTACCTCTAAAATACAGATTGATAATATCTGGGCGTATTAACCGAATAAAAAGCTTCAAGTCGACCGTAATGATTTTCTATTATTTTCCTGTCTAAATAACAGCTGTTATTGAAGTTGTGTTTCGCAAAAATAACAAAATTAAATCAATTTGTGATGAATATTCATTATCATGATCGTATTCGTGGATATAACAGCACCCTTTGTTTCATGAAAAAGCCATTTATAGTTCTCATGTTCCTGGCGTAACGACCGCGAGTTGTAGTGCCAAAATATGCGAGGTATTTAGAGAATATAAGCTGATTTACATTTCCGTTTTTACTCTTAATTTCATCAATTATGTTCGGCGAAATGCGCAAGAAATCTCAATCGATTGGCAATCTCTAGTGTCTGGTTATTCCAGTCGATATAGTATACTTATTGCGAATGCTCTCCAGATATAAGAATGACGTCCTCGTTTGACATGACTGGTGGAATATGTCTAGCCTCGTTCTTCGCGTCCCCTGTTACAAATAAAGGTGAAACGCATTATTGTTCACGATGGTAAATTCACCGTCAGTAAATTCACCGTTACGTGAAAATCCGACCGAAACTGACCTACAAAATGGCCGCACCAATGTTGTGGACTCCCCATATTCCTGAAGCAATGGCCCGAGAAATCCCTCTCTGGAATAGCGTCTGTTTCTTGAACATATGCGGGAGTGTGTCTATTATTTCCATTCAATGAAAGCTATCACTTAAGTACAGCAACATGACAGTCCTTTATTTAATCTGGGTCTTCCCTAAAACTTTGGACAGTGATTTAAGGTATTAAAACGGTGAAAGTATGTTCGTTTCCAAACAGTATCGTTTACATTTCATTCGACTTGATAGCCTCGTTTGTCACGCAATTAGTTTTACTGCAGTATTCTGCTATGCACGGGTTAATAAGGCACAATAAAATCGTGAATCAAGACGTATACGTTATGTAAACATATTTGGTCCAGTATAGGCAGCTAGTGATTGGTTGGTAGACGGACTACTGATCAATCAAAATTTAACACAACACTCATAATAACAGTGTGTAGTTGGATTACCTCTAATCAAACGCAACACTGCGCGGAGTATGTGGACTCCCTAGAAGTCACAATGTGATCCTATTTTGATGAAACTTAAAATATGTGTTTATATCCGCGCATATCGGACTGTAACTTTCTGGATTATGGCCCTTGATTGCACTAAAAAAAAAACTACTTTTTGAGCTAGTTCTCTGTCCATCTCTTGACAAATTTAGGCGTATCTTGCATGGCAACTTACTGTTTGTTAAATTAAACATAGACAGTTCCGTATGGTTTGGTCGAACAGTACTGATGTAAACTATTAAGGAAAATAGGCTGTGATTGGTGGAAAAAAAAGTCAACGATGAGTTGTGGCGCATTTAACGATAATATGCGAGACATCGTTTATTATTGTGGCAATATAGATCTGTATTTTAATCAGATTGGAGATTTATAATGACTACGATGACTCGAATTGCCTAATATCCCCACCCCCTCCAAGTTAATTATTACAGCAGAGCGTTAACCACTAAGTCTGACGTATCTTTGGGATAGAAAATTCGGTGTAGGATTTCATAAATACATTTAAAATTATGTTATCTCACTCCTTTAGTTCAGTTAATTTTGTTCAAATAATGTCTTGTGAACAGCTGTTTAGCTCGTCATTATAATTGAGTTAAAAGTTCTTGTTTGGTTTAATATTTTACAGCACATTGATTATAATAGAGCTTGTAACTGGCTTAAATAACCCTTATGTGGCAAATCCATTTGCGTCGTAAACTTGAATAAATACAACATGTGTTTAGGATCGCTTTATTATCGAAAATGCTAAAACTGACCTAGCAAGAATCGTGTATTTTTAAAATGAAAAGCAGTAAACTATTTCCACAACCCAGTTTTTTTAGTGAGCTAATCTCGGCATATTGGTAGCAAATTTTACAAAAGATAGGCCGTCGGGCAACGAAACTTACTCCAACAGCATCTGAATCCGAGCGGTCGACAAGGGTTGCCACATATTAAAATTTATTTTTTTGTAGGTAATTAGGGGCATTTAAAAGACAATTTCATCCGGATGACCTTATGATTTTCGTCTTTTGAGGGTTCACAAGATTCTAAAACTAAAACAATGGAAGTAATTTACAGAAATTGTTGAAATTCAACAGGCTTTTTCGTTTTAATAATTCAAACAATGCATATAAACTTGTGTCGTTTGAACCTTCACAAGATTCAACAAAGAAAAACACGGATATAGCTGAAATTCAATCGACTTCTTTAGATCACCAATTTAAATGATGCATATGAATTTCATACATATTGGATGTTAACTGTTGTAAAGAGTGCACAAGATTCAACAAAGTGAAACAAGGGCCATAACTCTTGGTGTAATTAATGGAAATTGCTGAAATTCAATAGGAATTTTTGTTTTACTAACCTAAATGATGTGTATTTTCATACAGATCAGATTATAACTTTTGACGTTAGAGCGTTCACGGGGTGCAAAAGAGTGAAACAATGCCATACGCCGACAACATAATATCTCAATTTCAAAATAATCGGATGATTAATGTAACGTGAGAGTGTTCACAAGAAATTGTGGACGACGGACTGACGGGGGCAACGGCATGTGGGAGTATAAAAATCTAATTAGAACACTCCCAATATAACTCTTTAGATATTTTTTTTTTTTATCCATCTGACCAATTTTATTGCTAGTTCATATTGGTACCAATCAGGTGCTATTTTTAAAAAAAAGTGCGTCAGGTCTTTTTTCAGTACACCGGACTGGCAATGTATGTTAATTCGCGGTGTATTATCATTACCTGCTAAGTTTTTAAGGATATTTCGGAGTCTGGTGTCAAATTTTAGCTGCAGTTGTTTGATAAATAGGTCTACTTTTCTAATAATTATATGGGGTGTTGTTTATAAGACAGTAAAATGTACAATTTTTCTAACATATAAAACTAGGTACGATAAAACTAAATTACTGTTAAATATGTTTAGAGATATTCATTCATGTATAAGCGCTAAGCTGTAGCCTTTAAGAGTTACTGTCTGTGGTTGTAGAGACATCTCCCCCCATCCACCCCCCGGCGCAAAAATTGTGTAACTAAGGTTTTATTCGGTACATTTTGCAATAAGGGTGGGGTGTTGAGATGAATAACCTACTTGTCTTACCGAATATTTTGAACGAGAACTTTATTGTATCTTTTAAAAGGTACATGTCAATATTAGGAAGATTAAAAAATCTTAAATGGAAGAGTATGAACCCACGGGCTATTAAAATCAATGCATTTTAACTAGAAGTAATTGCTCATTTGTAGAAAATACACTTTCGGTCTAATATAAGAAAAAGGAAACCCAAAACTTCATCTCCTTTCAACACTGTTCATACAACTTAAGTTGAACAAAACTAAGTAAAAAGACCTATGTAGTTAAGTTGTTGGATGCAAAATGCTGGTGTAACCCATGGGTCCGTTTTGGAGCCACTATTCTTGTTAGTTTTTATCAATACTATTGGAGATACCATCTGAGATTGGGCACTTTATTTGCCAATAGGCGTACATACCAATGATTTGAAATATATAAGATGGGCACCGTTTTGTCTCAATTATACGTTTTTGATTGGTTAATAATATGAGTAACAGAAATGTCCAATCTGAAATTATAAGGCGAATAAATTCATTTTTATAATAATAATAATTTATTACATATAATCTATATATTGCACATAATGAATTGCACAGAAGCCCAATAAATTAATACAGTTCTATACATAGATATATACAGTTACTTACAGATTATAAATAATTAGATTCTGAGAGAAAGATATTTCAACTATATGGTACTGCACACCATACCCTGAAGTATTAAAAACTGGCCAATATACTTTTAGATTTGGTATGATATCTGTCTGGGACATTCAAATCAAAATGTTAGGACCATTGCCAAGATATAGCCGTATTTAGATTCCATACAAATTGTACCATTATAGCCTTTGTGGGATTCAAACTTGAACAATGGCTTGCTTTAAGTATATTGAGTGGAGTCTATGCTAACTTTGAATATGAATATAATATATGAAATCAATGACAATTATTTTCTTGAGGTCAGAGTTATAGGCCATCAATGAAAGTGAAATAAGTAAACAAGTCAACTGTGGCGTAACCAAAATATATTGTACAGAAATTGTCCTATCACATCATTCCAACTGAAAATGATGCTTCTTTTTGACAGAAATCAAAGAGCTTAATAACTCTTGCAATTCTATTTCAAGTCGTATTTGGAATACATTCACACTATAGTCTGAATTTATTGACAGCTGACCAGATTAACAATAGAGACTGGACAAAGACATATATTACTTAGAACCCTGAATTTAGAGTTTTGGTTTAAATATGAATTTATACAAAAATTGAATTACTAAAAATCACAATATTTTAAATATTTGATAGGTGATCAGCATGAGGTAGGCTGTCCTTCCTTTCTGGAAGACCTCATACCACTTGTCATGTTATCCAGTGGTTGGTTTATGTAGCTAACAGCTGGTTTCTTGTTGACAACTTGTTTTGTTGAGCAGGCTATCGATACTCTACACAGCATCATATTAAAGTTTGTCTTTCGCTGATGAAAAGTTTGATACTGTAGTCAGTTTTCCTGAACCCATGGAGCAATAACTGAAAACATCTTTCGCCTTTCTAATGAGCCTCTTCAAATTGAAACGAATCTCCATATCTCTCTCATATCAAATCTATTTTCAACACATGAGTCTGGCACCACTATTAAATGTATGTCAAGAATTCAAATTAAAACTTCCGGAGCTCCGTTATCAAGATTGGAGAATCCGCTTAACTCTCCCCACCATGATCCTATATCACATGTGACATTACGACCAACCAATGTGGAGTCTATTTGCCGTTCTTGAGGTTGTTGAATATTATCATCCTCTGTTCTACTCTCGTTGACCTGGGGTAGGGTCAGAGGTTTCGTTCCTGAAAAGGTAATACAAATATAAAATTATTACCTGTGTAAAATAAGGTGGTATCAGGTGTTTTAGAAAAGATAGGCTGGCACTGCCAGGCAGGATACGCCCACATTTTCGAGAGATGGATAGAGAACAAGCAATACCGAATGTGATTTTTCCTACATCATTAAGTCCTGTATTTCATACTGTATTGGGAGCAGCCATTTTGTTGGTCAGTTCCAGTCTGATATTCATGAAATTCGAAGCCGACAATGATTATGGTGCGACGGTACACAACCTAGAAATGTGACATTTCGGCAAAATCGGATAATTCAGGAAGTTACGATCTGATATGTGCAAATACCGAAAGGAACCAAAATCTTTGGGTTATTATAACCATGCATTTCAAGTTTCATCAAAATCAAATTAAGATTGTGACCTATACAGGGTCCACAACCATGATATACCATTTTTTAACAGTATTCGCGTACAAACGGCGGCCATTTTGTCTGTCAATTTTGGTCTGATTTTCCTGAAATTTTAACTCAAACCTTCCTTAAGGTGAAACGGTGATATAATCAAATGTTTTTTTAAATCGGAAAATAATTGTGACTTCCAAAGGGACCACAAGCTAAAAAGGGTGATTTTTCGTACAATCAGGGGCCATAATTCAGGAAGTTACGAATCAATGAGCACAAATATCGAAAGGAACCAAGAATTTCGGGTTATAAACATGCATGTCAAGTTTCATCAAAATCGGTTCAAAATTGTGACCTATATAGGGTCCACAACCTTGATATAACATATTTTCACACTATTCGCGTACAAACGGCGGACATTTTGTCCGTCAATTTTGGTTCGATTTTCACGAAATTCAAACTTCGCCTTCATTACCATGTAACGGTGATATAAACAAACGTTTTTTTAAATCGGATAATAATTTTGACCTCCAGAGGGACCACAAGCTAAAAAGGGCAATTTTTCGGACAATCAGGGGTCATAATTCAGGAAGTTACGATCCGATGGGTGCAAATATCAATAGGAACCAAGATCTTTGGGTTATACACATGCATGTCCAGTTTCATCACAATCGGTTCAAAATTGTGACCTCTATAGGGTCCACAAGCTAAAAACATGATATTTCGTACAATCAGGGGCCATAATCCATGAAGTTCCGATCCGATACATGCCAATATCGAAAGGGACCGAGATCTTATGGGGATAAACCTATATTTCAAGTTTCTTCAAAATCGGATAGGAATTGTGACCTGTAGAGAGTCCACAAACAAATTGTGGACAGACGGACGTCTGGACGGACAGGGGCGACAACATAATACGTCCACATGAAAATGTGGGCGTATAAAAATAAGCATTCCCTGTTACGTGCATGACACTTTACTATCTATATTTGAGTGATATTCTGGACTTGGAATATTAAAATGAAATGAAATGGGGTTTAACGTCCTACAATTCTGCTCTGAATGGGGTAATAAAGACTGGGGAATATTAAGATATGAATCAAAAGAACTCTACTATTATCATTACATACCTGCTGTCATTTTAGAACTTCTTTTTCTCATATTGGTCCGATCTTTCTCACCTCGATTTGTCGGGTCACTCAAAGTAGGTGTCAAAAACTTACGTACAGAAGCAGTCTGAAATAAAACAGAAATATTATCCTGTGAAGTCAAAGATATCTGGACAAGTTGTATAGTGGGGATATGGATAACTCAACAAATTGTGTTATAAAGATAACTCGACAAGTGGTGTAATAAGGATAAGGATAACTGGACAAGTTGTATGGTAAGGATAAATGCTTGCGCAAGGTGTATGAAGATAAGGATATGTGGTACAGAAAGAATAGGGATAAATAGATTGATAAAGATAAGGATATGTGGATAAATAGGATGATAATGATAAGGATATATTGCCAGTGTTGTGGGCATCTCTCATGACAGGGTTGAACACATTATCGCGAATGAGTTAGGAATGACAAAAGTTTCTGCAAGATGAGTGTCAAAGCTCTTGACTTTAGACCAGACCGGCATGTAGGCCAGGCAAAATCATTGGCAAGCATTGTACATCTCAAAGGGGACTATGTAGAAAATATAAAAGGGAACTTTTGACATTGTACAGGTCTTTCGTAGATGGGCTTGGAACATTTCAGCCAGCCAGCCCACCAGCCCTCGTACCTGGATCAACAGATAAGCTGTACAAGGATATAGCGGCAAGACTAAGACAGGGTTAGGGGAGGGAGAGAGAAATGGGGTTTAACGTCAACTCAACACAAACTAGGTCATTTCGGGACAAGCATATGTTTTAATCTTATATCAATAATTCGCTTGCAAGTAGAGCTCTTAAGCAGTGGGAGGAACTGGAGCACCGGTGAAAACCAACAAGGTTAGACAGGTGACCCTACTCCTTGTCAAATACAAACGGGGATTTGAAACCATGCCAGTTGACTCAATGGCAGGCTTTGTGATACAGTGTGCATGTGCTAACCATTCGGCCATCCACCTCCCCCCCCCCCCCCATTAGAATTGGTGTGTACATTGGTCAAGAATCATACTGCTACCTGTAGAGCACTAGGTGGTTGTATAACAGGATTACGTAATTCAACATGGCCTTTCTTCCTTGTTCGCGTCTGCACCAAGTCATCTTTATGTTCCTCCTTATTCTCTAAAAATCCACTCGACGGCTCTGTGATAAAAAATGCTGGTTCATTTGTAGCTCGTAAGTTGGATATAAGGTTGGAATGTTCTTTCTGAAAGATAAGGAATTTATAAATCATGAAATTAATGTTGCTTCTCATAAACTTCAGCATACTTTTCAATATGTTCTGTGTGATAAATCTCACTTGAGTCTGCTCTATCCATCCTACTATCCCTGAGTAGTTATTTCCCTTTGTTGAAGGGAAGTGTGCTCTATACAGTCATCGTGGTTTGTCCTAATCACATGGTCCAACTTTTCTACACCCAAACCAACCAATAATAAAAACAAGTATAAGACCTGCAGTTTGCTTATAAGGGACACTTTGTCTGGATAGCAATAAAATTCCAAGTGTCAAGGGTTCTTTTATGTGCACACTAGTCTCATCGCAAAGACCAATCTCTCCACCCTGCACCACTGACAACTAAATAATAAGTATAATGACTTAGTCTAGTTACAATTAGAAGGTCTGAATACTTTAAAATAATACGAGATACAGACGTCAACAATTAATAACAAACCAGAGGACATAAAGTCATAAAGATCCTGCAACCTTGTATACCAAGTCAAATTTGTTTCCATGGAAACAAAAGAATGATTAAATCTGATAAAAATTTATGATGAGTAAAAGCTCTTCACTACTATAATAGGTTAATATCTTGAACAATTTATAGGATATGGCCTGAAAACAAAATCAGGACTTACGAAGCCCATTTCAAAATCCCTATCGGCTAATTACAATGATTTTGCAAGGATCCTACCAGACTTTCAAAATATAAAATGAAATCCAATATATATGAATGTACTTACTGTTCTTATTCGCTTTAAACATTTATCTAACCAATTTCTGATTGTTTGTTTGGCTACTTCTTCCTCTATTGTATATTCTAATTCCTCTCGAGCCAATAATTCCTCCAGTTGTAAACTTTTTCTGATATCTACAGAACGGTATGATAGCATACTGTAAAGATAAACAAGTCAAATTATAAGAATCTAATTTGATAAGACTGATATTAAGATATACAAGCCAACAGTGAGGCTGATGTCCCCCGCCGAAATCCCCAAATAAATAGATGACACATATTAATTAATCGCACATTTATTTTTTTCAAACGTATCGAGCAATCAAACTGTACACGAAGTGTCATCTAAAAGTGTTTTATAAAGAAAAATGCTAAAGCCGACGAGAAAAATGAAAATGTACCCTAGGGCCCCCAGACTTGATAAAAGGGCCCCTCTGGCCAAGGGAAAGGGCCCTTGTGTACGAGTCAATCTTTTCTATACACTGTTACTGTCGAATCCATTACTGAATGAGAATGCAGTCATTGTATTGGCATAAAAATCATCAATCAAGATGAACCTAAGTTATCTTGTCCCAAAGTATCAACCAATCAAATTGCTTATCTCTGCCTACCCTAAGAAGAAAATGCTCATCTTCGAACTCCATCAAGGCATTTTGACCTAATAAGCATACACACCAATATTGAACATTTTAACTCAATTCGAAGGAGAGTTAATGTGTTCCAAAGTCTCGGCAAATCAAATTGCTTATTGCTCTGCTTACCCCTAGCAGAAAATGCTCATTATCGATCTTAGTCAAGGTATTACTGTAATGAAACTATACACCAAGTTTCATCACTCTCACTTAATTAGAACTAAAGTTATCGTGTCCCAAAGCATCAACCAATCAAATTGCTTATCTCTGCTTACCCTAAGAGGAAAATGCTCATCTTCGAACTCCATCAAGGCATTGACATAATAAGCATATACACCAAGTTTGGACATTTTAACTCAATTAGAAGGAGAGTTATTGTGTTCCAAAGTCTCGACCAATCAAATTGCTTATCGCTCTGCTTACCCTGAGCAGAAAATGCTCATTATCGATCTTAGTCAAGGTATTACTGTAATGAAACTATACACTAAGTTTCATCACTCTCACTTAATTAGAGCTAAAGTTATCATGTCCCAAAGCATCAACCAATCAAATTGCTTATCTCTGCTTACCCTAAGCGGAAAATGCTCATCCTCGAACTCTATCAAGGCATTGACCTAATAAGCATATACACCAAGTTTGAACATTTTAACTCAATTAGAAGGAAAGTTATTGTGTTCCAACGTCTCAACAAACCAAATTGCGTATCACTCTGCTTACCCTGAGCAGAAAATGCTCATTATCGAACTTAGTCAAGGTATTACTGTAATGAAACTATATACCAAGTTTCATCAATCTCACTTAATTAGAACTAAAGTTATCGTGTCCCAAAGCATCAACCAATTAAATTGCTTATCTCTGCTTACCCTAAGCGGAAAATGCTCATCTTCGAACTCCATCAAGGCATCGACCTCATAAACACATACACCAAGTTTGAAAATTCTAGCGGGGGACAAAAATAAATTTTAAAGGGGAATTTCAGATTTTACAGCACACCTTAAAGGACAAATCCAGCATCCACATATTTCACAAAGGAGTGACTTGATATTCTCAATGATCATTTACAACTACAGTAACACATGATTATCCAGCCACATACACAGCATGGAATTAGGTAATTAACCAACCCAACATGAAAGTTTATATTTCTTCAAAAAAAAAAAACCCCAAAAAACAGAGTTTCAAGTAGTTGCACAGGATTTACAAGAGTCGTCAACCTAAAATATTTCTGGAAACTTCCTGTGAATTGCTCACAACTATCAAAATGAAAATACTGGTAGACTTTCTGGATTTGGGTTAAAAAAAAAATCAGATGGTGCCAGTTGTGTACAAGAATAAATTTTACCTTAGAACATCATGAAATGTAACATTTCCATCCTGATGTAGTTTTTCTATTTCATAACACATGTGCTTGAATAACAGACGATCCTTCTCTAGGTCAACCTCTAAACGACCTCTCAGTAGCCGTAATAAATATTTTACTCTTCTGGCCGGAATTATACCCTGAAACAAAAGACAAGAATCTTTTTTTATAATTTCAGAAAAAAACATACCAATAGAGATGCTAAATGCCCCTTGCCTCAACCTCCAAATAACAACACGACACTCATTAATTACTTGAAAATTTATTATCCAGCTTAACCTGGGCAGAAATTACTCGCTCAAATAGAATCAAAATTATATGTCCCAAAGCATAAACAAATGAAATTACTTATCTTTGCTACTAAAGTTGAGCAGAACATGCTCATTATCATCCATAACAGTCAAGAAATTAACCTTACGATAATCTATACAAAGTTTGTTCATTCTACCTTAATCTCATGCACAGCTATTGTGTTCCAAAATCTTAACCATTACAATCCGTTATATCTACCTAAAGATAATCTACACAAAGTTTTATCATTTTACCTTAATCAGACGCACGGATATTGTGTTCCAAAGTCTTAACCACTTATATCTACTTAGCCAAAGGGGGGGGGGGGGAGTTTACAGAGTTACTGCCTTCAGTGAATACATGCCAAAAATGATTAGTAAAAGAATAATTAATTCTACATTTTTTATCCTATTTTAAAATTTCAAAAAAACTTTGTGAATTATATCAAAATGTTTTCGATGTTTATCACACATTTTTGAAAAATGGCTGATACCTTTCAAATGAAAGTTCAAATGGAATATAGTGGAGTGGGAAATTTAGACTAAGGCCTCAATACAAATGGGGTCTACCAAATGGTTGAATCATCAAGAAGTTATTAATACTATGGTACCAACCTTTCTATTGGTATCTACAAGATTCCAAGTGTTTTGAAACTGTCTGATATCATTATATGATACTAGGGCATCTTCTTCATTAGAATAAAACAAAGAGAAATTCTCCATAATAATAGCTGAAATATAGAATTAAATACATAATGAAATATAGGATTACATATAGAATATAGAATTAGATAACGAATGAAATATAAAATTAAATACAGAATTGAAAATAAAATTAAATACTGAATGAAATATAAAATTAAAACCAGAATGAAATATAAAACTAACCACAGAATTAAATGTAGGATTAAATTAACAATTAAATACAGGATTAAATATGCAATTAAATACAGGACAACACAAATACAGGTAAAAATTTCCTGTACAAAATATCTAAACCCCAGATTAAAATTTGAGTTGATTTATGAAGACAGAGTAACAGCCATATTTCATTAAACCTTGATATTGTAAAGATTTTGTCGCCAAAGAAAAGCATATTTTAGATATAAATTTAACTGAAAACTCACCGACCAGTAAATTGAGTACAATGTAAGTAATGATGACGTAGAAAGAACAGAAATACATGAGAGATGCTGTAAAGTTACCGCAGTCCGACTCCCAGTAATTATTAGCCGGTGTACAGAATGGACGAGAAACCTAAAAATAAAATATATAATTATAACATACAGAGAGAAATTGGGTTTAAAGTCCACTCAACACAAACTAGGTCATTTCAAGACTAACACATGCTTTAATTCTATTTTAATAATTCGATTCCAGATAGGGGTCTTCAGCTGTGGAAGGAAAGTGTAGGACTCAGAGAAAACCCACAAGGTTGAACAGACGATCCTACTCTTTGTCAGGTACAACCGTGGAATCGAAAACCATGCCAGATTACTCAATGACAGACCTTATGGTACAGTGCGCATTTGCTAACCATTCGGTCATCCCCCCAGCCCCAACCCTATTGGGATCAATGAAAATATTATTAGATATCATATATAGAGAGTATTAGAGTTATACTAACCATACAATCGTGCATAATCTTATTCCAGTCTTCACCTGTTACAATTCTAAACAATAACGCAATGGAATTGGAGGCTGTTTCAAAGTTAGCATGTCTGAAATAATAATTTAATAATCTGGTCAAATTTACAGTATCACAATAAAATGCTAAATTTCATTATTCTTTTATGTATTGGACCTTTTAAAAGAACATTTCAGCACTCATGTTGATAATCCTTTTATTATAGGAGATTTTGGTCTTTAATTACAGTTTCAAAGGCGCTAAACCTCTTTCACTGGGTTTTAGTGATGTAGAGAGAGAGAAAAATGGGGCTTAATGTCCACTTGAAACGAACTAGGTCATTTCGGGACTAATATATGGTTCCATTTTATTTCATTAATTTGCTTGCACTTACCCTACTCCTTGTCACGTACAAGTGGGAAACCAAAACCACACCACCTGACTAAATGACAGACCTATTTGGCCCCCCCCCCCTTGAGTGATATGTTGTTTCAATAAGTGGTGGGGTAAGCTAAACCAGCACTATTTCATTTAGATATTTGAATCTCCACACATTCTGAAAACAAATGGGGTTTGTCCACACATCCCAATGAACAATCCACAACCTCACTAAATTCTAAACAATTCCTTTGAGAAGATTCTCCTGTATCATGTTCAAAAGATTTAACAGTCAAAACATGAACATAAGAATAACTTAAATTAGTAATTTTATGTTCAGGGAATAATAAAATACTTACCTTCCAAGATTATAACCATATTTTACTGTACCAAATAAAATAACACCAGCATACGCATAGAATAACATCAACAAAAACATTCCCGTTATAATGAAAAAACTCTTAAACACGGACATAACAACTGTCTGCATTAACATCTTTAACGTGGCCTGTAATTAAAATACATATATTGTTAATATTGCAACTGTGGAATTGGATAAGAAATTAAGATCTGCGTAGATAAAATTTACGGCTTATCAGAATATTTAAAATGAAGCTCTGATATTCCTTTTATCGACTTCTCATTCTCTGTCAATCGGCATGGAAGATTAACATTAAAGCCTCTCGTTGTCATTTGCATCTTTTGGATAATATCTAATGTTTCATGGCTTAATCTGGGTTAGAATGTAATCAAATTGATGATTTAAGATTTAGTTAAGAAAGCAAATCCAATCTACTAGCTTTAAGATTGGATTTAAAGCAGTCCAATCAAAAGACTTTATTCAACACTTATTGGTCATGCTTGCTTATTTAAACATTTTATACCTTGTGTAGAGGATGCTGAGGATGTTCTATTGATATTTAGATACTTACATGTTTGCCGGTTATGGTAAAGAATCTTAAAACAATAACAACAAAACCAAGCTCATTACTCCACTCAAGCTGAAAATAATATAAATATCAACAGATATACATTGACATAAAACATAAATAGTTGAGTAAAAAGCGAATCAGAACTTTTTTGTGGTAAACATTTTTCTGTATATATGTTCCTGATTGCAATCTTGGATCTGTATCTAACCATCAAAATGGAAGGTTGTTTATATCTCTAACACCCGGCTATTCAAATATTTGATTCATCTGGGTTATTGACACACCAAATTAGTTTTAATTGACATCTAATAACAAATACTAAAACATTGAATAAATTTTCAAGGATTTTTAAATTCAAATATTCAAACATAACGCTAACGCTACAATATACGTCCACATTCCTGCTTTGATTGATATGGTACTTTGTCAAGAAGGCTAGGCGTTTGGTTTGTTTAGCGTTGAGGGTCGTGCACCAACATTAATAGTTGCCGTCCTTAGAGTATAAGGAATAACTATACCAAGATAATCCATTCAAAATTGTGCCTTCCTAACACTAAAGGCAAAAAGTGGGCATGGCTCTGCCCCTGGGGGTCGGGACATTCATCAAAATCAATAGTGGACGCCCTCAGGCTATAAGGAATACATAAACCAAGTACCAAGCTGATTCATTCAGAATTGCGGCCTGTAAACGACAAACACAAAAATTGGTCGTGTCTTGCCTGTGTGAGTCGGGACATGCAGTTGACATCCTTAGGCTATATGGAATACATATCCCAAGTTTAAAGACGATCCATTAAGAATCGTGGCCTGTAGACAACACACATAGACACGAAGTAAAAATGGGCATGGCTCTGCCCCTGGGGGTTAGGAAATCACCAAAAACAATAGGGGTCATCTTTAGGGTATAAGGAATAGGTTTGTAAAAGGATCTGTTAAGAATTGCATCCTGTAGGCGAACACAAGACACAAAAGCATTGGGCGTGGCTCTGTCCCAGGGGATCCATCATGCACCAAAAATAATAGTGGTCAGCCTTAGGGTATAAGGAATAAGTATAAAAAAAGTTTTCAAGACGATCGATTAAGAATTGTGGGCTGTAGGTGACACACAGACAGACAAAAAACAAATGGGCGTGGCACTGTCCCTTGGGGTTGGGCATGCACCAAAAACAATAGGGATCTTACTTAAGGTACCAAGAAGAAGTATTCAAAGTTTCAAGATGATACATTAAGAAATGCAGCCTGTAGACGACAGACAAACAAATACAAGAAATGGGTGTTGCTGTCCCACGGGGGTCGGGCATGCACCCAAAACAAAAGGGGTCATCCTTAGGGTATAAGGGATAAGTATTTTAAGTTTCAAGATGACCGATTAAGAATTGTGGCCTGTAGGCGACACACAAAAAGAAAATGGGCGTGCCTCTGCCCCAGGGGGTTGGGCATGCACCCCAAAAGATAGAAATGTTCCTTAGGGTACAAAGAATAATCATTCAAAGTTTCAAGATGATATGTTAAGAAATGTGGCTTGTAGACGACAAACAAATAAATACAAGGAATGGGCGTGGCTCTGCCATTGGGGGTCGGGCATGCACCAAAAAACAATACGGATCATCCTTAGGGTAAGTATACAAAGTTTTTAGAAAATCCAGTTAGAATTGTGGCTTCTAGGCGACACAGAGACACACAAAAAGAAAATGGGCGTGGCTCTGCCCCTGGGGGTTGGGCATGCACCCCAAACGATAGGGATCATCCTTAGAGTATAAAGAGTAAGTATACAAAGTTTTAAAGAAAATCCAATAAGACTTGCGGCCTGTAGGCGACACAAAGACACACGATAAGAAAATGGGTGTGGCTCTGCCCCAGGGGGTTGGGCATGCACCCCAAATGATAGGGATGTTCCTTAGGGTACAAAGAATGTGTATGCTAAGTTTCAAAATTATAAGTTAAGAAATGTGGCCTGTAGACAGCAAACAAAGACATACTAGAAATGGGCGTGGCTCTGTCCCTGGGGGTTGGGCATGCACCAAAAACAATAGAGATCTTCCTTAGGGTATAAGGAATACGTATACCAAGTTTGAAGAAAATCCAGTAAGAATTGCGCCCTGTAGGCGACACAAAGACACACGAAAAGAAAATGGGCGTGGCTCTGCCCCTGGGGGTGGGGCATACACCCCAAACGATAGGGATGTTCCTTAGGGTACAAAGAATGTGTACGCAAAGTTTCAAGATTATAAATTAAGAAATGTGGCCTGTAGACGACAAACAAACAAATACTAGAAATGGGCGTGGCTCGGCCCCTGGGGGTCGGGCATGCCCCCAAAACAATAGGGATCTTCCTTGGGGTATAAGGAATAAGTATACCAAGTTTGAAGAAAATCCATGAAGAATTGCGCCCTGTAGGCGAACCACAGACACACACACACACACACACACACACATACATACATACACACACACAGACAGGGGCGACGGCATAATACGTTCACATTATGAATGTGGACGTATAAAAATATGTGTGTGAGCTCTAAAGTAAATCTAAATCATTCTCTATGGTCCACGGAACATAATTGTTCAGTAAGCTAAAATGACTTTAAAGAACTTACATTTGGTATAAAATGTAGAACAATCCATAAACAACCTATTAATGTTACAAACATATCGAATCTGTTTCTTCTACTTGTCCAATAACCTCCTGGTGATAACGCTATCATCTTCATAAATACCTTAAATATACAATACAAATCACCTTTATAAATACCTTAATAATACAATCCCCTGTATAAAATAAGTAAGTTCTCCGTCAGATCAATTTCACTGCCTGTCAGGAATAAAATGCAGTGTGCTATGAGGAAAATTTTGCCTGGAGAGCGACATTTCTGCTTAGTCTTCAACAAATTCTAACCATTAAGGTTTCTTTTATTGACCCAGCAATGTGTACATGGGACCTCGGTGATTATGGCTATCCATACATCAAAAGCTAAAATAGGGATTTTTTTCTGTTCTGTAGAGGGGATAGTAAGTTTAACAGAACACAATTTTTATGGGAAACAATCACTGGTTTTATTCTAAAAGCATGACGTTTCGACAAGTATTCTCTTATCGTTAATGTGTTCTCTTAATGTGTTTCCCTATCACTAAATGCCACTTAAAGATGATAGTAAGTTTGTGTAACTGTAATAACTTAAATATATATGAATTTAGAATCATAATTACTATTTGATAGATTAGACAATAGGTTCACTCCATTCCTAGATCTGAGAATTATAAATTCAAATAAGTTTGATAATAAAATAATGGGAATGTAAAATCTTACCTCACATAGAAATAGAAGTGTAAAAACGGCTGAAAATCCTGCTAGGATATTTGTAATAGAACTATCTTTCCACTGAAATATTGTACAACAAAAACATGTAATGAGTAAAGTGTAATTGTCATATAGGACTGATTACTTTCAAAATCCAAAAATAAGAGATAGAATTCTTAATGGGTGGACTGGGTATCGGACTGTCAGACTTGGTCCAAGGTTCTAGAGAGTTCAGGGGCCCATCGACCAACGTTCAGAAAAAGAATTTTTCAAAATAAATGACAATTCATTTTTGCACCCATTGAGGAATTACTCTACAAAGTACAAAATATATGGAATATATGTGTTGTGGTTGTCGACAGTTTGAGTAGATCAGTGGATGAGGATAATCAGGTGATTTTGTTGAATGTCCAAAAGTCTTCGGGTACTTATAGATAGATCATGTCATACATATTTCTAACAGCGATTTGAGACCCAAGGAAGCCAGTAGGTACAATGGCCTAGATTTACCCAGTCTGTCCCTGTCTTTTCTGCATCCATTATTTCTCATTCTGATGGTAATTTCATCCGTAATGATCAACTAGATTATGTGTGAAATAGCTTTATTTAACGTCTGTTTCAGACAAAAACTGGATTAAAAAAGCACTTTATCTTGCTGTATGAAGGGAGATAATCACTATTAAAACTGGTCTATAAATATTTATAACTTACTGGCACTGATAACATAGCACAATTAACTAATACCAAAAATACTATAGCTCTTTTAAATATAATATTCTGTGTAATATCATACATCCATGATCGGAAACCATTGCCATCTATAATAAAATAGAGAAAGAAGTAAATAACAACAACATCTAATTAAAAGATCTATTGAGGGTTCCATCAACTTTTTGTCGGATTAGTCAGAATTGGAGACAGACAGTAAGAAATATGATGATCTCCAACAATGTTAGAAACTATATTCCAAACAAAACACCCAATTTTTTCTCCTTGTAAGCTTGGTGAATAAGTACCATATTACCCCCTCCAAATCCAATTATTTTTGAGGCTGGACATGCTGTTGACCAAGAGTTTAGCCAGGCAGTAAGTAGTTAATCAATATCCCATTTTAGAAAGGTGAAATGGTTAAAACAGTCATAATGCAACAGATACATCCATTAATTACCTGGTCTAGGTGGGATATGTAGGGGTTGAGCAAGTTTTATTCTGCCTTTTAAATCTAACCATCTTCTCTGGTCCACAGTTAACAATGCTGTTCCCTGGATAAAAAAATAAAATAATTCTTCTTATTCATTATACAAGAAATAAAGTTGTGATGAAAATAATTAAATAGAGATAATTCAGAGCAATGTAATAATTATACAGCCCTTGATCATTGTTTGAAATTTTCATCCAATATCTATTTCTGACAGCTTAATCCATACCAAATCCAAACAAAAAATTAATGATATATAATCTTCTGTCGTGGATTAGATCGGATTAAAAAGCGGCCATTCAAAAAGATTTTACACAAGACTTTTATTGTTTCAGGGTTTGCTGAATGTTTGTGAATTTTTAATTCATCATATCGTTGTAAATACTAATAATAATCAAGTATTTTACATACCTTATTCTCACCATAATTAGCAATAACCACGCCCACAAACAATGTTAGACCAATCATATAACCAATAAATACAAAGAAATGAATATACAAAGCCTCCATCTGAAATAATATTAAAATTCTATCATAGGATTTGTATGCATATCAAATAATTTATTGTATCTATTTTACCATTTAGATTGCTTAGTATCATCCACATTTATGACATGTACATTATTAAAGGCATAATATTCCAGACCTAAAGGCATATATATATCGACTTTCTATAAAAATTAGTTTTATCAATAACAATAGCAGATCCAAAATGATTAAAACTGCTCAATCTTACAGTAAGATTCAGTTACATACAGTGTCCCACAAGATTTTTTAATTTGAACATATTTATAACTCCAACAGTAATTATCAAAAAAAGTTGTAAATCATTAGGCTTCTTCATCTCATTCTCATGATCTAAACATTGTGTATATATACAAAGTCAATCGGATGATCTTTTTAGCAACTAGTGTGTGCACAAGATTTTTCAAAATAATCAAGGGTCATAACTTTGACAGTGATCAGAAATCGTTGTCAGGTCAATCGGATGATTACTTCAGCTTCTAGAGCATCCAGTAGTAATTGTGGGGGATGTGCGGAATGGATGGAGGTGATGACAATGTAAGCCCACATTATAAACTAACAACAGACTTACTGGTCCAACCCTGTCTATTATCACATCTCTAACTTCCAGCCATCCTTCTAAAGACAAAACTTCAAACAATGCAAGCATAGCATTTCCAATATTATCAAAGTTAAAATTAGCTGGGTTAGCCCTGTAATAAAATGAAATTGGAATTTAATTTACAAAACTTCAATATAATAAATGTGGTGGGAGGCATGGTGTGGGTGGGGTTGAACTTTCCTATTCCTATGTACTTTTCGAAAAGGATGTCGAAATTTGCAAATATTCAAGTTATTATATCTTTGTAAACACTAAACAGAATTAAACCATTTCTTTTCGTCTAGATTCAAAGATCACATGATTGTAGTTTGCAAGGGATTCTAAATGCATGAAATTAAGTCAACTCCATGTTTAAGTCAACTTCATGGAATGGATCATGTGAACTCTGACTGTGATGCAAACCGTGTTACTGATACGAAACTTACCAAACTCTAGGAACCATAAAACCTGGATGATCGTCTTCTGGTTTATCTATTTTCATCTTGGTTACCCAGATTTTACTAAAGAATATACCAGTACAATTAGCCTGTAACATAAATTGATTGCAGAAGTTAATAAATCAGTTGTGACAAACACGGGCCCAAATAAACAATTTGTCCAATAATTGGTGTCTCGTCGGAGTTCAATATTTCGGGAATTTACTAAAATAAGTTGTACATGTATATCATGAATGCAGTTTCTCGAAAACCCAGAATAATTATTAAGTAATCCGTATTCATAGACTTATGAGACATATTTTCCAAATGTCAACATGCAGTAACTTTGCAAAATGTGTGATTGACTGTGTCTCTGACTTTCATCCCTATTACAGATTTTTTTAATATATCTTACCCTGTCTGTAACGGTTGGATCATTACATCTAGCTAATCTTCCACCCAAAAGATGTACACCATAGGTAGCAAATACAAACATTAGTACAATTAATAATACTGATACCTATAAAAATATAAACAATAACATAATTAATAATACTGATATCTATAAAATTACAAACAATAATATAATTAATAATACCGTACTGATACCTATAACAATATAAACATTAACATAATTAACAATACTAATACCTACAAAAATATAAACAATAACATATTTATCAATATTAATATTTTACTGAAAATTTCGCACAATAATAAGCTTACTACATTAATATGTGTCTGACTTTTACTCTAATACACGATACCGAAAACTGGCAGTGTTATGGACATAACTTTTCCACATAAAGGGAGGATATATGTTTCTGACTTTTACTCTAACACACATTATCGAAAACTGGCATTGTTTTGGACATAACTTTCCCACAAACAGGGAGGGAGGTAAATGGGGTTTAACTCCACACAAACTGGGTTATTTTTGGACTACCATCTTATCCTATGGTACGTTAATTCAGTTAATTGACAGGCAGGTGAATTCTCAAACCAGTCAAATTTCAATGCCAGTCAGTCAAGACTGGAAGATATGACTGATATGAGTGTGCTACATATTTCATTTTTCATACAAATGTCCTGCTGGGTGTCAACCAACAAAAAGATTAAGAAAAGGGTCAGACATTTTGAACTTTGTCACATTTAGAGAGAAAGAGAGAGAAATGTGTTTTAACACCCACTCAACACAAACTTGATCGTTTCGGGACAAACATGTGGTTAAATTTTATTCCAATAATTTGCTTGCATGTAGAGGTCTTAAGCAGTAGGAAAATACGAACGAAATCCCACGAGGTTGGACAGGCAAGCCTACTCCTTGGTGTGAACAAATGGGGGATAAAAACCACCCCACTTACCCCAAACCGCCCCACCCTACTGAAATTTACAAGTTTTATGTGAGATATAACAAAGTTATATACTTACCAATAAAATTTCCTTAAATCCTTTAACCAACTCATCTACTACATTTCTCATGTGTGGTACGAGACTGTATATACGTAGTGGTCGCAGACATCGTAGTATAAGTAAAACTTGACCACCTGATTGAGCTTTAACATGTCCCGGCATCCATATCAAAAATATCAAACTCACCTATAAACAATAAATACAGTTAATGTTACACAATACAGGAAAACATTACGAATAAACTTAAACAGAAAAAACTATACAGTCAACACCAAAATTTATTTATTCCTAGAGCAGATACAACATAAGATGAGAGGTAATTTAGGCCTGGCCTGCTCCTCGATCCTTTTCTGAGAATAAAGTATTGTTAATAAAAAAAAACACCCCGAAAAACAAGAAAAAAACAAGATAAGGTTGAGGCCTCCAAAAATTACAGGCACCAGTACGCAAAACTCATTTATCCATTCCATTTCTAACATTTGACAGTTGCAATTGGTGTCATGCAAGAATTCATATAACGACCAAATGAAAGATAAACATTACCAGCCTTGTGCATGGCACTTGTCACTATTTACAGCTAAATAAAGTAATAGTTTGAATTTTTAATCTAAAACTTACGCCATATATAAACAGATCCAGAATTCCACCAAAATCACGAACAACTGCCTTAGGTGTAAAAAGCAGTCCATTTGCCATTATTTTTAATGACATTTCAATACTCATACATACAACAAATATATACTCGGCAATCTGAAAATAAATATACAAACTACTTTAAAGCTGGAAATAAATGTAGCATAAGTAAACATCATTTGTGTCAAACTGTATTCATAAACCTTATATGGCAAACTGAGAAAATTTGAGAATTTAAAGTTACTGTTAAAATAAATATAAAGGCTTGTTCTTATTTCTTCTCAAAATGACCCTGTATTAAGATTTATAATAAATGCTGTTAGTGTATTCTCATCATAAATTCTAGAACAGTGGCAGTAATATTTTGCCACATTGTATACCATGTGGCAATATTTCTAGACCAAGTGGCAATAATTACAAAATTTTATTTGGAATTGTGGCTTTAAAAGCAAAATTTTATCAAAACAATAATTTTGCTACTTGTGGGCCTTTATTTTAACTCTTACACCTGGCTTAGTTCAAGTGAAGTTATTTTCTGCATCTGAAAGTAAGACATTAATAATATAAGACATTTCTTACCTTTAGTTCTGAAGAATACATAATCAGTCTCTTGGGATTCTCCAGCATCATGGATGAACATGATACTATCGTCACAAATATCATCACCCAATCTAAATACGTCACCAGACCTAATAATTTACTGAAATTAACACAAAGATATATGTGATGATATTTAACGATCTGTCAACATACTACTCAGACCTAATAATTTATTAAAATGAATAATTTTAGATATAGATGATATTGTTTTTCACTGTTAACAACCCTTATCCAAAATGTAAATTAAAAATCTATAATTATTCACAATTACACAGCTAATAAAATTTAATTCAATACTTTATTTAGACCTAAATCAGCAGCGATCCCTGTAGATATCTGCAATGGCCGAGAAAGTTCATCCAGATTTTTCGGCTTGGTTTCCCCATGTCAATGATTCAGGACAGAGGGCCTGACAAGAACAGTTATCTAGTCGTTTGGATGATTTGAAAAACTGAGGTCCTGTGTACAAATTGGCACGCACGTAAATGAGTAGGCCGTAGCGTTGCTGCACTGGGAAATTTCCTTCATAGCACACTGTTTGATGTATGTCCATCTCCATCAGCCCAGCTCGGATCAGAACAGTAGGATGTTAAACCCCATTTCATGCCATTTCCCTATAGATGTATATTTTATCTATAGATCAAGGAACTACAGAAAACTTCTACTTACTGTAATGTTTTGAATTTGTTTTTACTTTTACCCATGACGACATCTTGACGTTTGTAATGATATTTAGCACTGACAATTTGTTGACATACTTTACGTAACTTAGATCCTCGACCAATGAAAAACAGCGGCATGTCAAAGTATGGATGATTTTCTCTCAATTCTTCGACTATCTGATTCCTGAAAAGAAAACAACAACATAATAATAATACATATTGTAATTAGGTTTGCAGGAATGTACAGTTATTTTTAATTTACTATGATTCTGTGTACAGCACCCATATTGAGAATAGACCTAGACACTCTGCTTACTTTTCTTCAAATTCGAATGTAGGTTGTTCTTTTATGTGAACACCCACCTAGACATTCATGTAGCAAGGATTTTTATTTTACCATACATGTCTAGCCAGTTCCACCCCTTGTAAGTCGAGAATATGACACGAATCTGAATACAGATTTTGTACTCTGTAAAATCCAGATCGCAAAACTACAATTACCCTGAAACTGACCTTTTGATTTCTGCTTGTTGTTTCTTCTGTTGCCAAACTTTGATATCAAAGTCTTCTGCTCTTCTTCCAGCTAGACTTGCTGAATGTAGACCCATAATATCTCCATTTTCTTTTAATGTTGGGAAAGATTTTAACTTTATACTACTTGGTCGCGATCCTCTCATAGACCTGTTAATATTAATAATGAATTAGTCTATAGTGAACATTATATATGAATTATTATATAGTACACATAAGTTATGAATAAGTATATAGTGAACTTTAGTAAAGAATTACTAGCTACATATATAGTGAACATATTACTTAAAAAATATTACATAGTTAACATCAATATTGTAATGAATATCTATGGTGAACTTATTATATATTGAACATTACTTACTAATTGCTATACAGTGAACATGAGTTATGAATTACTACACATAGTAAACATTAATAATGAATTACTATATAGTAAACATTAATAATGAATTATTATATAGTAAACATTAGTTATGAATTACTCGATTGTGAAAATTACATGCACTTGTTTGCAATCTGCTTTGTCAAATTGTTATCTTAGCTAAAATTTTTTCAGATATCTGTAAAGATAGAAGTGTCCATCTGTTTGTTTACATTTCAGCGTGAGGTGAAAATTACCTTCGTTCCATTCTGATGTTATGTTGTTGTCCAAGTAAAGACAAGGCTTTTGGTCCGGCTGCTACCATCTGAGCTGAGCCTCCACTACCTCCTTTCTGTTGGTTTGAGTCTCTGAAAAACAAAGACATAGATTAAAGAGTACATCCACTACCAGCTGAGTCAGAGTGAAGAATGTTGGCTTATACATTTGTTCAATAACTTTGAAATTTGACCAAGATTTGAAAATTACAACACATCAATAACTAATAATACAAATTTTAATCACTTTGATCACTTCAGGATTATTTTCATTTTAACAGCAGAAGTATTCAAAGAACTATGAGAAAATCCACCAAGTTTGGCTGGAGACAGTTCAAAGTTTACCTGACTATGCCTGAGATGCCACTCTTTTTCTCTATGACACCTCCACTTCGTACTTCATGTGTTGTAGATTTAACCAGTGGTAAATTGGATGTCTTAATACAAGGTGGTTCATTATCCTGATTATCCTGTGTATCAACAACCAGATTTAACTCTAATTCCATAAACTGTCGCATAAAACTCTCTCTTATATCAGATATATTAAACTCACTCGTCATCTTTGTCACACGAACCATCTGGGGATGATTACTATAAAAAAAAAAAAATTAAACATTTTCAGTGGTATTTAGTAATTGAGCTCGATATACACATGACCAGTTGATCAATGTCTGTTGAAACATCTCTCAGCAATAAACAGTAATTGTATTCCAGAGTCGTATGCTACTACAGATTATAAATTACCCTGAGTGTGAGCATAGAGATATTGGGTATGGACTTCTAAAAGCTTTAAATCAAAAAAGTTTTTTCATAATATTAACATCAAAGTACTTACGAAAAGGATGAGAAAATTCGCAATCTAAGTGGGAGAAAGTCTTTGGTTTCAGCGCTTTGTTCACGAGCCTTTAACTAGAATATAACAAACAGTATAAATGATGAAGTAATTTTGAAACAAATTGGCGGCATGTTACTTAATATTGAACATTTAACTTAGGTATGTAAAGCGATGGGGACAGTTATGCACCGACAGACGACATTTCCGCCTACTCCTTTTTGAATTTCAATTGCAAAGGGATATACAACTTGAATTTCAACTGCACAGGGATATACAACTTGCATTTCCAGTCAGCACCTTAGTTTTTTTTTATTCCATCAGAATAAATAAACAATCTTTTCTTGTCAGTCACACAATAGCGTGAGTACCAGGCAAAGTACCAGTTGCAGAAAAGAAAGAAGTTAAACTCCATTTCATTCATTTGAAAAATTGAGTATCCTACCACAGTCCCCCCTCCCTTCCAACAGTGAACGTGGTAATGATCATACATTAAATCTGATTTTTTTAGTTCAACAAAAAGCTAAAAATATTCACTATTATTGTAGAAATGCCAATCTTGGTGAACTACACAAAGTTCCACACTAAAAACACATTATAGTAATAAGAATCTTATAAAATCAAATTACCTGTTTCAATTTTTTTATATCCTCATCCATTTCCAAATTATCGAGAATAACAGCAACAAATAAACTTATAACAATCTACAATTAAATAATACTAAAATGAATCAAAATTTCATGATTTATGAAAATAAAACACAATATGTAAGACAATATGATTCTGAATATATTGATATTTTACAATTTGAATTTATTAAGAAACATAACACTGCCATATAAATATGTCCCCACCAGCAATAATTTAGAGGTTTGATTTAAGTCTTGGGGGTCAGGGGCAATAATTACGCATAATGATGGCTGATTCTTAATTTAGATACAGTTTCTCGTTACAACTAGGTGCCCTGATTAATCAGACAATCTCAGCAAGATTAACAAAAAATCTCAAATGCTTGGTCATGAGGGGTTATAAAGTTTTGATGTCATGGGTGGTACCTTTGCAAAATGTCATAGCATAATTCTATATTGCAACGAGGTTCCCCCATAGAAAAAGCTTCACAATTGTAGTAAGTGCGAAAAAAAAACCCTCATCATCTCTGACCTGTAGAGTATTTACAAGGTTCAGGTGATAGTGGCAGTAAATAATTGCATGTTTGAAAAAAAAATCTTGAAAACTCTAGTATTTACTAGAATTGAAAACAGATGGACAGACGGGAGTGATGACAACATAATCCCACATAAAATTTGGATATATAAAAAGAGTTTAATATTCTTTAATTAACACTATTGGAATTTTGGAATTATACATAATTACAATATTATAAAAATAATGTAGACATTTTTATTCAAAATTTTGAATTGTGAAAAAATATTCTTTAATTAACACTATTGGAATTTTGGAATTATACATAATTACAATATTACAAAAATAATGTAGACATTTTTATTCAAAATTTTGAATTGTGAAAAACTGGTCAATCAGAAAAAATGATCAAATTTAATGATCAAGATCAAATACATGCACAGAGGAAATGAACTTTACATACATCAATAAATAAAATCAAAAGGTGCATGAAATAGATCACAAATAACAATAGAACAATATGCACATAAAGACCAACCTCTGTCTTAAAGATATATTCCTTCATGATTATTTAGGTCATTTATCCCAACTCTAAAGCTTGCATTTAACTTAAAATATAAGGTTTCTTGTGACTAGGGGGAGGGGGGATAATTGTAGATTGAGAGTGATTAGCAAGCTCATAAAAATAAAATAAACAAATAATTTGTACACTGTTAACCAATAGTAGGTTAGAGCTACAACTCAGAATTCGTCCACGCAAAAAGAGAATCGACCGAGTTAGCCCTAATGGTTGTACTTTAATTTAGACTTTCAACAAACATGAGATTTCCACAATATATTTTTTTTCAAGTAATTTGGACATAATCTGTAATCAGTGGTTACAGCGGTTATAAAATTAGAACTCTCAATCTTGAAAGAATATATCTTTAAAAGAGAAGCTATGATGAATATAAGAGGGAACATCCATGCAGAATTTGTGTTCTTATCAATTATTTTTAAACTTCCTAGCCTTGATTTTTGTTGTTGGTATACCGGGTTTCTTAAGGGGAAATTTTATATCAATGAAAAGTAAGCTTTTGTCTGTATTAACCATGCAAGCAGACAAATAAAAAAAAATTCAATTTAGGTAAAATATACTGCATGTGGATTTCATAATTACAATAAATGAATAAAGCTGTGGATATTAATTAGTTGCATCCCTTCATGAAAAGTCAAACGTTCTTACAAAATGTTTACGACAACTCTCCATTAAAACATGTATTTGTGAAATATCCATTGGTCTTGGTTGTCTGTAAAGAAAAACTGTTGTGTTACTTCATTCAAAAGTAATATATTAAAGCTTCTACTGTTACCAATCTATTTCCATTGAGTGTAGGGGTCTTATTAAACAGTGGAAGGAAACCAGAGGACCCTAAGAAAAATCACCCACAAGCAAAACCACATCCTTTGACTCAATGATAGACGTGTTAAGATTATCTACATATATCTGTAAAGGCCCACCTCCAAAGAAACTATTGCATTATTTCAATTGAAAACTAAACTTATAAGTTTGCATCTATTTCAGCTTTAAGATGGTTCCGTCGTTCATGGGAATTATAATTCGCTTCCACTAGGATGATATCACAGACAATCAGATTCATGAGAAAACTCTGGGTATATATATCTAATTACTACTTCATTGCATAATTTACTCCTCATCAGCAAATGATCCAACATAAAACTATTAAATTCAAAATTGAATTTTCTGATGTCTCTTACATGCGTTTTCATTTAAATAAACTTGATTCTTTATTGTCTCATGTGGCAAGTTTATTTTACATTGCTTGATTTTGCCAAATTCATTTAGAGGACTTTGTGGTACCGGTTATTTTAATCACATCTTTTTTAAGATTAAGAGAAATCTTAATGTGAATCGTAATGTACAAATGTGAAACATTTACTATAATATCTATGTGCGAAAGCCAAAAATAAAAGAAAACTTAAACATGTGCAGAAAGATTGAACTGAAATTGAAAAAATAAATAACCTCAGTGGATAACATTTATAATATATAAAATAAGGCTAAATAATGGTGGTGTGACTCATATTGTCACTTTCTGGATCAAGCTTCTTCATCTTTCTCTGCAGAACATTGTTACTAGGTTACCAGTTTCCATAGAAACAGTTGCCATGGTGATATCCTTGTTATAATTCCCATGGTAACTGTTTCTATGTATATTTTCAGACAAATATCTTTTAGAATCTAAGCTAAACATTAAAACTTGCTATTACCAAATAATTCTTCGACTGAACTATCATGATTTATCGATGCATGATAAATGATACTCTGTCAGATGTTCAACCATCATTCATTTCTTGCAATGAGACGAATTCAAGTGTGACCTATTAAATCAATAGGTTTGAATCACATGATAATGAAGGTAGACATGGAACTTGCCACGAACAAAGTTCTCCAATTTTCTGCTTAAAATGACTACATTCTGAACTAAATGTTAGTATTAAAATTCTATTTCAAATTATTGTTAATTTCATATATAATTATCAAAAACAATGAAATAGGTCTATTGCATGGCAAAAACCCATATAATATACTTATATATGTAGGTATATATTCACAAAAACTATATAACGTTACTACACTTAAAATAAGATATTTGTCTTTAATCAAGATTTTAATTTATTTTTTTTCATTTCAGGGAGTTAACTTTTTCTGAAAAGCAGAAAAAGCTGAAGAAGCAACTGATCCAGCTTGACTGACAAGATGAATTACCATGGCAACAAAAAATATACAACATGGAGAGCTACTGCTTGATTACATCCACAGTTGCCACGGAAACAATCTTATCTTACTCACCAAGGTCACACATAGATGGTAGAATATGAAATAAATGGCAACAAGGGGAGCAACTCTCTCCCCCGTTTTCCACATGGTTATATGCATTACATCAATCCAACCTTTTTGCGTTAGAATTTGAAACATGGACATGAATGCCTGTGCAGAAAGAGAGAAGAAAGCACAGAATACAATGAAATGTGACATGGTCATGTGATACACGTATATGTGGTATATTGGTAATACAGTAAAACCTGACCAGACAAGACACATTTTAAGGCGACATCAAATGGAAATTTGTCAATTTACAAAAATGATATTAATCATAATTATGGTAGGCTTAAATTAGGCCCTGTTAGGTCAGTTTAGATAGGTTTTACTGTATATTTATAAATATAAGTAACTACCACTTCAATACAAGGGTCTAACACATTCATAGGGCTTCATGCAAAAGGCATAATGTATATAAATATCAACACTGCAGGTCTTTTTAGTTTAAATAAATATCTTAAGAAATAAAAAGACCCAGTGCAGATATTAGTAATAACAGTAAATTATTATGTTACAATTATTAAAGAAAACTCGAACTCTGGATTTCTAAGATTAAGAAATTAATCTCATGCCATTTAGTAGCAAATGCCATAAGTCTCAAAGGTAATGAAATGATTTAAGGTCAATTAGTAAGAATTCTAACTGGCAATCAAGGGTAGGGAATAGTTACAGTAATACCGGACAGAAATTAATACATAGCAAGGAATATAACCTTGTTTAAAGTAAAGAACAAAGGGGTAAATATAGACAAAATTAGAATTTTTGGCCAATTAAATATTAAAGAAATAAACATAAAGCTCTTTGTTAATTTCTGTCAGTATTTTAATAAAACTAAGCCCATCCATTTTTTAGTATCTCAGCAACATTGTTACCATGGTGATCGTAACCATGGCTACTCACCAAGGTCGCGAACAGATGGTAAAGAATAAAATACAATGCTATGAGAACTGCTAGGAATGAGTTATTAACCAAATCCATAACTTCATCTATAATATCAGTCCAACCATCTTGTACTAGTATTTGAAACATTGATTTGATAGCCTGTTGTCATGGTGACAGATTAAAAAAAACAAAAATCAAATTAAAAATAAAAATAAAATTAAAAATAACATATGTAAACTTTAAATGAAACAAATAAATATGTAAACCTGAGGGGAAAAAAAGTAAGATATATTATCTGAGAATAGTAGCTGCGATACTGAATTTTTCATTTTGACGAAAACAACAACTGATTCATCTAAAGAAGGTTATGAAACACAGACCAAAATTCCTGTATCTATATTGGTGGTTCATTATTGTGACATTTGCTGGTAATCACCTAACAGAAGCAGAATCATATTCTATTTAAAAACTGGAAATAACATTCAATAGCCTATCTGAAAACAATGGGGTGATGCCAAGGCTGATCGAAACTATTATTCAAAAGGCTATATCTATTTACGCTCGTGACAACAGAAAAAAAATCTTATGGATAACCCATGAAAACCAGCAAAAATTACAAACTGTACACAGGTTTATTTCCTAAGTGCCATGTATGTGGCAGGTTATGTTTACTCATTCTAAAAGCACCTCATCTTAAGATTTCATACTTGTTGAAATGCATTTATCTTATCTTTTAATTTGTGTAGTAACAATACAATATTAAGATTGGATACTATTATTATTACTATTATTAAATTTGTAATTTATACAAGTGAATATTAAACTAAAAGGTATGGTCGAATATCTTCAACGGTGTAAAGAAAAAAATGGACTGATTAAAAATAAATGGACACAAACATTGCAGTACATAATATAAGATATTTCTTTTGACATGCCCCACCAAGCTTCGCTCACTCCCAATTTATTAGAACTTGATTCTGTCTCTATTGGAAAAGTGCTATATACATGATGTCCTATCAATAAAAGCTTTGAACAATATGACAGATATTTGGATCTAGATCAAGGACAACATAGAAAATAACTAAAATAAAACTACATGTTATACAGGTGAAATAAAGGAATAAAGGTATCAATAAATCTACTAGTTTCAGGAACCGTGAAACATAAATTATGAAATTAACCAACATCTGTTTAAACCAAATAAGTTATATAAATCCATTTGTTCTAATGAAATGCATAAATTTTATATATTTAATAATAATGTGTAAAAGAGAATATATTTAACACCATAGAATGATATCAAAATATGGTTTACTTTTACAGTGGCTCTGTGTGACCGAAACAATTTTTGTTTTGCTGGAGTATCCATCTACTGTCCAAGAGATCTTTTATGTGCACAACCTGCAGGTTATCCTCATCACTTGTCTGCTAAATTCTAGACATGCAGTCTCCTTTAATCATAAACTATGCGTAGAAAGTTGGACTGAATATACTTCCAGAAAATGATAGAAGTTTTGAAACATTATAGCAGCAGAAACTGATTGGTCACTATAGCGAGTAATTGCACTTTGCCTCAAGTCAATCTTCTTTTGCTGGCTTTCACATTTAATTATCATAATGAAATCGCTCTGTTTATCATCTCTTGAAAAGCTATTGAGAAAAAGATTACAAATCATACCTGAGGAAATGTCTCAAACTTTTTAAAGTCTGTGATGTAACAGAAGAGTTGTAGTGAAATACTCGAAGCTATAATCAACAGACACATGGTGAATAATACCAAACTTCCTAACTTTCTACCAGGTCCAAATATCTACAATCAAAAAATCAAAACACATCAAGAACAAATTATATCATAGAGCAAGAAATATTTATATCATGAAATTATTATGATGGAATTCAACCTTACAATGAAAATGGTAGAGATGTATTAACAAAGAAAGGAAGCAAATAAACTGAATTTACGATTGGTTGATTCCTAATGCTGTAGCAACTTTTTGCTTGTTCTCAGTTAGTAGGTTTACAATTCAATAAATGAATGTAGTCATTATATTATCACACGATCTTTAACATCCTTCAACTTGTTAAAATGTTATCGAAGGCTAAATGTGCAGTGGTAGGATATTATTTTTTGGGGTAGTGTTTTAATTCTTTTTGCAAAATAATCTTTAAAAATAACCCCAACAAGATTGGTCTTGGTCAACAGCTGATATTACTCAAGTCCAATGTCCAATGCGTTAGTACGACACAGTACCCTTGATTTTACTTAAGGGCCATCTTGATCAATATGTTTTTCACTGGATATTGTTTAATTGAACTCACCTTAAAACAGAAATCTTCTAACATTGGTGATGCTTTTATTAAACGAACAACTCTCAAAACCTAAGAAAAAAATAAATCAGAAATGTTTAGTGAAATAGTACTGTAAATTGAAAGTGTTCCATCTGGCTCTTGGAGTCTTAGGATACAGAACATACATGCTATATAAAATTTGCCCTGGGCCAAACTTCAATGGCCTAAAACATTCACATGGTCATGCTGGGGTTGGGTGTTTGCAACAAAGCATTATACTATAAGTAATAGAAGTTTAAACACTATTAATAATAGAAATTGAAGTTTAAACAGTGTAAGTTCATAAATAGAAGTTGAAAGACTAAAAGTACTATTACCTGAAAGTATGTAAGTTGTGATCTATAACAGCCAGGTAATATATGTATAGTTGTACCAATCGCTAAAACCAGTTCAAATTTGTGTAACGATCTCTTTAAATATCCACTTAATCCCAAACACCAGATTTTAAACATGGCTTCCAGGTCAAATAGCACAGTAAAAACAACCTAAAAAAACACAAAACTTAACTAAACAACAAAACATATTTTTTTAAACCAAAGAAATGTTCAGCAGTGAAATTGGATTTTTTAAACTGCATATTAACTTGATTAAAGACCATGATTGCATTTATATTTTGTAATAATCTTCGCAAATTGACATATTTTGGTTTGTGAATTTTTTTAGACCTATACTATCTAGTTCCAATAGTTCCATTTGGTAGGGAGTGACATTGGCTCAGTGGCTATAATACCAGCTCACTATCAAAATGATTCAGAGGATTTTCCAAACTAGTTTCCTCTTGTAATAGTAAGTGCAGGGGAACTGCACCAAACAAAGTGGTGCATGACATAGAGCATGGCAGGGAGAAAGAATCCACTCAGTTGGAAGATTTTAAAAAAAACAACTGAGGTTCACCTGTGCCCGTAAAGGAAACCCTGATATTCGTAGTAGATTTGGTGGAAGCGTTACTGACCGGGCAAAAATTCCACCACAGCACACTGCATGGCATATGCCCATCTTCATTAGACCAACTGGTGCAACTAAAGTAGGACGTTAAACTATATTTTATTTCTAGTTGGAATCAGACTCCACAATAATACAAACCTCAGAATAATAAAAGTTGTCAAGCGTATTATCAGGATTTTTCGTTTTATGATCAAAATTTAGACCGGCCTCTGTAATAGCACTAGCTAATGTCAGCAACAGAACAAGTGTGTGGAAAAAATTAGATTTCAAAATGGATTGAAACATGGCTGGAGCTAATCCTTTGGCTTTATTTTCGTCCATTATGACTAACTTCCATGATTCCCCATCAGACTGAATAACCTATAAAACAAAAAATATGCAGCAAGGCTATGAAACTGTACACATGACGGCCGGATCATAAATTTTCAAACCTAAGAGCATATTATCAGTATTATTTAAATTGTAATTTAGAAAATTTACACCAAAATATAGGTTGATGTTCACAGATACAAATCAAACATACTTCAAACCAGATGCAGAAAGCAGCATTATGAAATCAATAGAAATTAATGTAAACTTCAAATGGCCATAACTTACATTAGATTTATCAATTTTTAAAACTCTACTTCATAATTTGTGGTGTATATGTCAATCTCACTATTGTATTCTGGTTTATATAATTTATAATCAGTAGTGAGATTAAACATATCCAGAATTGACATGGGATATATTGGGATATTAATAAATTGTCAAATTGCCCATGTCTACTAAAGAATTGATGGCCATTATTTTGTAAGAATTCCTATCAAACAATACCTGTGAAGAATCTGATTCAGCAGCACTACCTCTTGTTCCCCACATCTGTTGAAACTGTACACGAATCTCAGCAAACGTCTCAATAATTACAGCTATAAATACATTCTACAAAATAATACAAGAACGGAAAATAGTTTAATATCTCTTCCATAATGACCCAGATCTTCCTAAAATTGATATATTATATATTTTCTATAACTGTTACAATGCAATGGGGATGAGAAAAGTGCAGAAGGGGATGAAAGTGTTTCTGACATCTTTTTCTTAAATTCCAGATGTCACAGACACACATTATTGTTACACAAAATTTTACATATGAAGATCTCCAAATATTGGGTGGGGACTAAATTTAGTAACTGTACCCAGAGCCTCACGGGACATGGGTCAGTATAATCTGGTTTTTTTTAGGGTTGCCCTGCATATTTTATGGGATCATATTGTTGCACTGCAAAAATCTTATAATCAGCCTATCCCTGTTTTTTGTCGCACCTGATGTTTCATCGAGAACATAAAGGAATTTTGCTTCAATGAAAATGCCACATTTAATGAAAAAATAAGCCTAGTTTTACCTTAACTAACCAGGCCAAGAAGAAAATCAAGGATATAAAGTACAGGAAGGCCTTCCATGCTGGTAAACTGTCTATAGCACGATACATCAAGAACACCCAGCCTTCCTGTGATGCAGCTTGATATACAGTAAATATACTTGTAGCTGGAAAAACAAGACATTGGTAACGTACAAATTAGCTGCATAAAATCGATTTAATGATTTCCACATACATCTAAATAGTTAAAGTTATTATGCTTAAATGCACATCCGTAGAAACTAATGTTAACTTAAAATGACCAAAGTTTAAGTTAGAATTGATAGATCTGAATAACTTTTGAATTAAACATTTAGCCATTACTCTAATATTCTAAAAGATTAAAATAAAGATATCTTACCAAACATATCAAATCCGTTAAATCCCATGACATCCTTCGATAGATCTAGATAAACACAGACCATACCCTTACGACATTGATAGCCAACACCTGGTACAGGTGAACAATATGTATCAGGTACAGCTAAATCCCATACAGTTACATTACTATAAAAAATAACAAGTTTTCATATTATAGTACTATAAAATCAAAAAAATAAAACTAGAGAATGGCATGACGAAGAACAAGGAACTGGTTCCAGACACTTTTAAATCTTTAACATGTTTTTGCGGTTCTTGGTACCACACTCTTCAAGACAAAGCCTAAAGCTTGCAAAATTCAACTACACTTGACATGAAATTTGGCGTGCTTGTTCTTTGGACAATTGCTCATCAATCGAATGGTGTTGATTTTTGATATGACATCCCATTTCCATGATGGCCGTGATGACACCATGTTTAATTTCTGGTTCATATAATGGCTGTACATGTTCATATAATATATTTAGATAAATAATTTGGATAGATCTATGAGAATAAGTTAATTCTAATACATTTCATTATACAATAAATAAAGGAGGCATGGAAATTTGATGAATCAAATGTAATAACTAATTAATTATAACTTAGGCATAAAGGTATTTTTCAAAATGCAAACAATATGGTATTCTTTAATATATGAGCATTACCAGGCAATATCAAATAGAATGTGGAATAAGACTATGAAAAAAAAAATTGTGTTCTCAGATACTTTCTGGAACACTTAAAATGGGCTGCATGACCCATTCTTATTATCATTAAAAAAATATAAACATCAACGATGATTCCTGTACTTTCAGGTTTCTGCTATAAAGGGAAGTAACTCTACTAAACATTTAACCAAAGTCACTGAAGTAAACTTACTCAGGATGAGTTCCATTTTTAACGCAGTGATGCTGCATTTCTCCAAAGAATTGTACACCAAGAATACCATACAAGGACATAAAGAAGAGAAAGAAGATTGTGACATTATAGATCTGTTGACTCGACCGTCTGAAAAATAGAAAATAACATACATTAGAATTATTAATTTTATATATATTAAAATATGCAGATGATCTTGCTAATCTGCAAATTTGGAAGTTTCCATTTGATCATAAATTATTTTTTTTTACTAATTCAGGCACAAGAACACGTGGCTTATTTTGTCTTGCGATTGTTATGACTCTTTAATGTGGCAAAGTAAAAGATTTCATACACGTCAGTATTTCCAGTTTATATGGTTCTAGTAAATTGTTAATTCATAATGTACACATGTACTATGTGAAAACAGACTCCTATTATATCTATGTACATATTCGTCCTGAATATTTTGATAATTACCATCCTTGCGGCACTTACTTGAAAATTTGGTTTATTCTATTTCTAGGAAGTTGAAATTTCAGGAAGACTCTAAAAACACGGACAATAATCAGTGGCCTTGGCGATCGTAAAATTCTTAATGCCGATCCAGCCGAGTTTGGTGGAATTCTGTTGGTTAATTCAAAGACCTGAAATTCATATAAAAATTATCTTAAATCCAGACATCTTTATAGAAATTGTATCTTGTGATTGTGATCGAAGCCCAATGCTTTCACAGTTTCACAGATAACTGGTTTGTTGTATTTACAAAGCTTAGTAAAACAATTTTCCTGGCACACAATCATGTGGCACTTGATCACCTGGATAATTTGCTATATGAATTAAGTTTGATTCCAGACAACATACAAAGTTATGCTTTTGATGTTAGTCTGCATTATAAAAGTTTCGGCATCAGGGTTCTATAGTAACTAGCGAACTTCCAGCAATGACAATTCCTATGTCTACATAATGCCACACAACTCTAAGAATAAAAGAGAACCAACTGTTCAGATCAGCAGTTCTTACCTGTAGAACAACAGAACCCCACAAACAAAGAACCATAACTCCATCAAACTGGCACCATCGGTCTCTAAGATACGGTGCCTCACTCTGTTAAAAAAGACATAGAAATAGGGTTTATCAATCATTAACTGTTGACTTCCCCATTTTATTAGAATTAGAAAATAAAACTAGCTTGACTTCATTCACCTTTCCGTAACTCACTCAATGATCATTTTTCTCCTCAGATTTAGGCCATTTTATTTTTCAGTGGATGGTAAGATACTAAGATGTCTATTTGTTTTTACCAACAGAGACCAACGGGTCCCGGATTTGACAAGTATGAGAAACACCAAGAAGTTGGGCAAGTGACCCATCTTCTTGGCATGTGCAAGTGGGTGAACAAAACCATGTCACTTGAGCAATGACAGACCTCACAGACACATGTATAAATTATAAATCTAACCCGGTAGGCCTACTTGTTTTTTCAAAATATTTAAATTATATACTTGCCCTATATCTATTTTTCCACGCTCCTCGTATGTGCATCTTGGCGATCATCTCGGCTGTGAAGATGAACGTGATGATCATATCAATGGTGAACGTCACATACATCAGCTCCGGATAGGATTCAAACGTTTTTGGAGTGTTCATACTCACGGACAGCATGCTCAATAGCGCACAAAATCTGAACAGACGACGAACAGATACTTTGTTGACCCACTCTATATCCGTATTATCTAACATGTTGTCTTCGGGGCCATAGTCTGCTATTGGCATACTGTCCTTAAAACTTGTCTTTCTGTTTATCAACATGTTTAGATTTTGTTTAATGATGACGGTTAGGTGTAACAGACGTTCAATTTGTCTGAACGTCACTGCTCAAAGCACCCTCACAATAGGCCTAAACTTTCTGGACACATTTTTGTTTTTTTGATGATGTTGAATATCATTTGAATCTATCACTTTTGAAAATTTAAAATCAAAATTCTGCTGGATTTCAAAACCTCATGTAAGAATGTGAACCTGAAAAAAAAGAAATCAAGTTTTTGTTTTCGTTTCTAGCTTGTTTAGTGGGCTACATAGCTCCATGGCATCCTGTCACTGCGTTGTTTTAATTAAAGGACAATATTGGTGTCAGTCATTATCACATATGTGATAGAACTGGTTAAATCATTGCTACGATAGATGAGTAATGAAGGCTTCATGAATCGGAAGTGATGTACTCGAAAGGAAAACATCCTTCTATAACTGACTGAAGTGACGAGTGATAACAGATGGGCAATTTTCTGCACACTAATAATTCCTTCAAAGACAAAAAATTGTGTGAGACTGCAAGAGGATATCTGACAATTCAATAAAGTAATTGAGTGTCAATAGATAAGAGAAAACGAAAGAAAAACAGAAAAAGTCAGTGCATTACCTACCATGTTTTTATAAGGTAGGCCCCTTTACAAGAAATATGAACAGGGGATTGTACAGAGTATTTCTATTTTTCCTGTGTTCTGTTATCTATTGGCACTAAATTACTTGATTGAATTGTCAGATGTATACTGTATCCTCTTGCAGTCCCATAACAACTTTTGATTTTTGAAGGAATTATTAGTGAGCAGAAATTCGGCTGTGTATCTGTTATCACTATCACTCGTCACTTAGTTATAGGGATAACTCATATTTTCATTTTGAAGTCGTCACTTTCAATTCATGAAACCTTAATATGCATCTAAAGTAGCCTACTAAGTAGTAATGATCTCTGGATTAAAATTCTATTTGGAATCAGTTCTATCACATTCCCTGGCATGTGACTGACACCAATATTGTCCTTTAATTATAGTTATTTTAATAACGGATTAATGAGAGCGCTACCTCTACTTTAATTGTAGATGTGTTAATTTGCTTAAAGGGCCAATCCCGATAACTTTTGGGGGAATATAACTGCTTAATTTTGTGTTAAAATCCCTTATATCCCATTACCTAAGGCCAACCAACTAACCCAATATTTGTTATATGCTTGTAAATAACTTAAATCTGACAGTCTTCATCTGGAAATGGAGACCGTTGTATTATACAGTATCTGGATAAAACCAGACTTTTTTTCTATAAAAATGATATGTAGGTGAAATTTACCTTTTGTTATCAAGTACAGTACATGGGTCATTCACTGTATAGACCTCTCAAGAAACGGGAATCGATTATTAGGTCACCCAATCAAAAAATTGACCCAAAATCTTAAAAGGGTTACGTGTCCGGATAAGCAGTGTTGACGTTAACGTCAAAACGACTCAATATTTTGAGCTGAAACTTTGAGCCAAGGTAAATACACCATGCCTCTATATTTTGGTCCATAAATTTCATAAAGGCTCGGACTTTAATTTTTGAGACTCTGTTCTTATCGGGATTGTCCCTTTAAATGGTTGAGGTTTTGGAAAAATTTGAATTCTTTCTAAATTCTAGGATATGATCACATCTACATTCGATATACACTTGACTTGGTGGTTTCTACTAGCGATGCCAAACGCCGCTAGAGGCGCCGGCTGTCCTATTACTGGTACGCTAAACAACCTGACCGAAAAAAGTACCGTTTCTATTACGGGGTCTCATGAATATTCGGGAAGTCAAAAAGTGGTCAAGTGGCATATTTCCGGAAGCTAGTGAGCTGAAGTTTGCGGACTGCCGTATCAGGTAAGATTTTGATCGAATTTTCGCTTATTTTTCTTGTTTTTAATTTTTAAATGTAATAGAAACTTTGAAAAAAGAGCATCCCGCTCGAGATATCAGCATTTTTGGATAGCCTGGTATATATTTTGCATAGTTTGAGCTTTTGTTTTGCCAAAATCCCCCGTAGGAATTGGCAATAGGACGGAAAGTGAAATCGGGGAGGAATCGGGGAAAGACAACTCTTGGTAGAACATGTATGGTATCAGACCACAATGAATAATTATTTGTATCTAACCCTTTGCAAACCGTACTTATATAAGTGTGAAATATTTAGATGATTTTTGCAAAATGTCAGTATCAATTTTTATTTTATTTTGATAAAATTACTAGTAAAAACAATGACTTTTAAGAAAAATATATTCCCAAATAAGACTGACTTGGCATAGGCAAAATGAAAATGTGCCATTAGCTATGATATTTTATCATTGTATGCATTTTTTTTTTACTCATTATGTATTGTTGTAAATCTTTTTTTTTTGTCCCCCGCCTTTCGAAGAAAGTTGGGGGACTATTAAAATGGGTTCTTTTAAATTTTATAACCAGATATAGTTGTTATAATTTGTTATTTCTAGAGGAGGGGTGATTCTTTGTTTGGTAAATAATGTCATAAGATTCGATTACTTTATCTTATACATCTATATTTTTTGTATTTGCAGATGACTTTGATGACGTCCAGTCATGAATGCCAAAAAAAAGAAAAGATTTTGTCAATTGTAATCCTTATGATTACATCATATATTGTTAATCTTTTCTAAAGTTTTAATTTTTTAGTTTTGTTTTGTATTAAGTACTTTTCATATGATTGAGGTTGAACATGATACACAGTTTTGTTTTTTGTTATTGTTTGATTTTGGTCAGAAGTTTTGACCCATAAAAATTCTGATATTTTATTTATTTTCGGTTGATTTTAATTTTAAGTTTTATTGGTTTTGTTAATTGAAATATAGATATTTTCATATTGGTCAGACTCATAATTCTTGTGATTTTCAATTCCTTAAACAACTATTTTTGTCAGCTAAAAGATGAACACAGTCTGTGTGTTTTCTAATGTATATGTATCCAGGAAGAGACTGTGAAAATTCCATAGCCTCCGGACCTGCAGTTGACCCGTGACCTTACCCTTTCTGTATGACCTTGACATGGTATAGACAAAAAATGCAATTTGAGTAGCTAGTGTCTAAAAATTAAATACGATAACAATGTGAAAACATTTTTTCTGTATTCATCACATCAAGAAACGGATTGGGTAAAGATTTCAAAGCCCCGAGACTTCTACATGGTTTGTTATTAACTGACAGGCCATTTTTTTGCTGTGACCTTGAACGAAAATTGTCTCGGTCGTAAGTTCGAGAGTCTATAGCATAAATACAATATAACCGAGGAGTCTCGCGATAATTTTCTTCGAACAAGTTCATCCCGAACTTCATATTGTGCAAGTTTCATGGATCTACCTATTATAGTTTCTGAGATATAAGCTTCGGTCAGTTTTTTTGCGTTTTTAAAAAAAGCCGTATTTTAATGCCTCCAATTCGCCGTCTGCAAAATGCCATAACTTTCTTAATTTTCAATATTTTTTCAAAATTCTTTCAGATTATTGCATCTAAATAGTTGACGCTGACAGTGATATAATTATTTCGGAGACATTTTGTGTATTTAAAAACCCTTTGGCAATGCTATTTCTACAGGTAGAGTACAGAATGAGAGTACAGAACGTTGGCTCAGACTGTTTTAAAATGTTATTTATTATTATTATGTTGTCTTTTCTTTTTTCCTATGCTGATAATTCGCAATGCATATTTCGATGGGTAGCCTAATTACTCTGACCTCTAAAATTAAACTTCAGAAGCGTAGATCATATAATTAGGATTTAGCCTACCGGTCGTCCGCTGGGATTTTTATTTTGACCAATTCTATAGTCGCCTGAAAATCGCTTTTTTCGCGGGAGTTTTGTGTCTAATCTTAAGAAGGCTGTTCTCATACGTACATCTATTCATCGTACTTACGCTAGTCTTACTTTCTTGTAAATTCAATGCCTTAACCTGTAAGAATCAAAGTAAATCCAACACTTGTTTACGTTCTTCAGATTTTCCTGCAACGGTTCCGGTAAATAATTAATGAGCTGATTACAAATTCCCCGGATGTAGAGCTGGAATTATAAAACGGAGTTGCTTCCCATTTAACAATTCCAATATCTTGAATCAACATGGCAAATTCTATAAATCTGGGAGTGCCGTTGAGTAAATGTACACTGTACAGTATCGCTTAGTTATAGAAAGACATTTTAAGCATTGTTTTATGTTCTGGAATGACTTTTACTTAGTCAAATGAATAATCCTTTTTCTTTTTTTTAGAAATGCGACTGGAAAATTTCACTTTTGATTTCACGTTTGGTACCTTAATGTTACAAATGCCATTTGAAAACACCCCTGGACAGGAAATAGGCTGATCCGTATGTGCACTTCGGTAGTACACTATATCAAACTGATCCCGCAGTGAATATTCGTAAGTAATTCTCTGTGAAACAGATTGACACTATATAGCTTGTGGGAATAGTCCACTTTCATAATTGGGTAGAATGGTATACGTATAGTGAAATATAGTGGAGGCAGGGAGAGAGAGAAGGAAAGAAAGAAATGGGGTTTAACGCCTAATCGACACAAACTAGGCTTAGGGGTCTTTAGCACTGGGAGAAACCAAGAGAAAAAAATATAGTTATGGCATGTACATTAAACCCCTCTTCGCCCTCGCTCCATTTGTGAGGGGGAACACCTAAGCACTTTGTGACATATGGGGGTGCAAAAAGTCTTAACCATGGAAAGTGCATGATTGCATCCCCTTCACTTTTAGCCCCTTGTCCGAAAGTTAGAGTTCAGTGGTAATATTATACGAAAAAAAAAAAAAATACTGTAATTTTATTACATTACGATTTATTTCTCAAATAGGCTACTTTACATAATTACATAGTATATTGAAAAAGACAAAATAATATATATACAAAGTTTACATACAAATGAATTTATAGTTTACTTAGTAGTGGATTTATCCTAACTAACACTTCCTAATTAATGGTTTAATCATAATAAATGGTTTTGATATTTTTAACTTCTGACAATTGCAAATAACACTTGCATCTATTGTTTATTACTACTTTAGGGTTTTATAAAAATAACACTGTTCTGTGGGTTGCAATATTACAATTTGGTCAGTTTGCCAACGCTTCTGGATTCAGCATGGTCAAATCCAGGACCTTTCACTTTCCGCAGGGACATGTCCGGAAATATTAGATCCCCATATTAATGTGCTGTAGTGGCAATTCACTTTGGCACAAAGCCAACGGGGAAGGGGGTCTAAGTGATCTCCCCCAGAATAGTTGGAAGAATTGGACTTGTAGAGATGCTATTTCAAACCAATTTTGATCATGATGCCCCCAAATTGAGTCTGAACAAGAGGTGGTCCAGACTCCCTTGACCCTCACCCTGGATGTTTGCTGAATCATCCACATAGGTCCATATAAGTCAAACTATTTAGTCATGTGTATGGCTATCAATCATAATTGATACCTCGATTGTGATTACCAAAGTCCAGATGATATAATATTAATAACTTTATTTCAGCTGTCGAAGTCCAGACAATATAATCTATGAATTAGTACATCTACTGTATCGTGGGAAAATTAGTATAATCTATGTACAAGAGGTCATTCAACCATCGTTATCAACCAGAAGATTATAATATGGATAATTGTTATCATACAAACTATTTAATTATCAATATTTAATCCAAGATAAAGATAATTACTAGAATCAAATGAAAATAATCTGGACCCAGGACCATAAACATATTTTGGGGGACTCAATTTAAGATTTACTCAAATTTCAGTTGCTTCTAAAGTGGTAATTGTGTTTATAGTAACAGTCGACCCTGTTGCTATCCTGTTGCTATCGGTATTTCAAATAGTATAAATAATTTACTTTTGGCAATAACCAGACTCATGTTAAGCTTGTAATAGACCAAGGCCAGGTGGAAAATGTAGGCCTCATTTCAACCTGCTCACTCATGTTTTCAGTTACCCTATCAAAATTTTACCTGTATTAATAATTATATCAATCATCCAAAATTTTCACCAAATCTTTGCCTCTATCAGAGGAAGATGGCCTCTTTTAAATTGAAGGCTCATATCAACTGGCCACTTCCTGTCCCCTGATCTGATGTGCATATTAAATTAATTACTAGTCTTTAAATATTGTTACTGTATTGTAAACATATGGCAATAGTTTATAAGTAATCCTTATTTGAGTCAAAAATGGTTTTACGATCCCTTGGTTCAGTTCCCTTCAGGCAGTAAAATACATATTATATACATATATAATTAAAAATTGCATTGATATTTTTTAATTGGCACAAATATTTACAAAACACCCACAAAAACACAAACATTACAAAATAAAGGGTATTATTCATTAAATAAAATGCACAATAATCTGTTGATATAGGCTATTACAAACACTGTAGTTTGCCGGATCATATGGTCAGAGTGTACTACAGTTTGTTAAGTGCCAGATGTAGACCTTGTCTTGACCAATATATCCTAAACCAAAATCAACTGGGTTCCTCTTTACAAATATATAAAGTGTAGGACAACAACACATCACACAAGAAAAGAAGTTTGGTAAGTTACCAGAAAAAAACCTACGGTTCAAATTCAAAACACCATTTTAACAGCAGTCTCAAGAAGTAAATTTGTCATGTCAAGCCCAGATCAGTCAAATATAATAAATAGAGTGTTTTAAAGATAAAAAGTTTTAATTGTTTACACAAGGAATAAGAAAGTTAACCAATGAAAAATGACACACGAACATTGTTTATATACAAATTTATAATTAAAAACAATAATCATATTTTATACAAAAATCACATATTCACTTTATAACAATACAATTACATAAATATATAATATGTACATATCCCAAAAACAATTATTTTAATATTGAATAGGAACTTACAAAATATTTTCCAAGGGAGACAACTTTTCATATTCAGAAATAAATATTTCCACATTTTCGGCAGCAAATAGGTTTATAGGTTTAACAGAGATTTTTGTTATAGTTCTGCCACAGCCATACTAATCCTCCCATAAATTTGTCACTGTGATTCGAATTGTGAGCCTCTTATTTATATACAACAAGCATTGGTACCTCACTATAAGGGGGGTTGGGATGGCCTAGTGGTCTAGAGTGCCGTGCTTTGACCTCTAGCTGGCCGGTCATCTCTAGCTTTCGGCTGTGGTTCCGATCCCTGGTGTGAGCATATGTGACATGGAGATAGGGGAGCCTTCTCAACCTTGTGTGTTTTCTTCGGGCACTCCGGTTTCCTCCCACTGCCAAAGACCCCTATACGCAAGCGAATTATTGAAATAAAATTAAACCATATGTTAGTCCCGAAATGACCTAGTCTGTGTCGAGTGGCGGTTAAATCCCATTTCTCTCTCTCTCACCTCACTATAACATGGGGAACTGTGGCACCAGCTACCCAGTTCAATATGTCAATCATGGTGTTGGCTGAGAAAAATTACTTGGGTGGGGTTTCTCTGTATAAGTGATGTAATTCAGATGGGGCAAAAAAATCAAGGTCCAATGTACAAGTCCTCGTTATGTAAGGAACCCTTAATTAACAGTTGGAATTAGAAATGAGAGAAGACTGACGTCGCTGTCTGGGCAAAAAATAGTGTATGGTCGGCTACATTAGCTTGGATGGTGCAGGAAGTAGCACTACAAATCTTATTCAATTTCTTCAATATAGCATTGTTCACTTCACTGTGTAAGGTAAGTTTCAGTATAAGACTGGTTGGTATGTAACAGTGAGAGAGGGAGGTAGAGAGGAAGAGATGGGGTTTAAGTCCACTCGACACAACTAGGTCATTTTGGGACTAACATGTGGTTTCATTTTCATTTCAATAATTCGCTTGCGTGTAGGGGTCTTTAGCAGTGGGAGGAAACCAGAGGACCCAGAGAAAACCCATGAGGTTGCACAGGTGACCCTACTCTTTGTCACGTACAACCGGGGATTTGAAACCACACCAGTTGACTATGGCAGGCTTTATGATTCAGCGTGCCCCCTGCTAACCATTCGCCATCCAATTCCTCATGTAACATTGAAATGTGTATTATATATATATAGGTTCTGCTATTACACTGATTTAGTGATCACTGATACTATACAACAACGTTATAGTGAACACTCCATTGCGTCTACCCATAACAACTATTCAACACATATTATGATAATATGTCAGTCATTATAAAGTAATAAGTACTTATATCAACAATAATTACATCATGTACATGATTTAACATCAACTAAAACATATCAACCACATTAATAATATCATAAAAAAAAGATCAATTTAATGTATAAACACAAATTTTCTAATTCACTGAGCTGAAAATAAACTTTAAATACAGTTTAACTTACAATAGTCAGCCAATTCATGTACAGTTATCATCTATTAGTTGTTTTTTTCTTACAGATATATTTAAACCTAGACTATTAGCGATGAAACAAGTTTCATACGAAAGTAGCTGGTTGTCCTAGCAGAAGTCAAGAAGTAATGTCTGAGCAATCAAATAAATGTTTCTCCAGCATTAAACATAACTTTGGAATCCTGTTAAGAAATTCATCTTGTCTTGTGTAACTCTTTCGAAAAATAATGGATGAAATTAATACTTATTACATGTATAATAATAATATCCAATGCCCATCTAATAAATCAGGAATCACTTTTCATGCTGATGAGGTTTCATCTTCAAATTTGTTTTCAAGGCCACTAAGAGTTATACAAGTATTCCTGAAGAAAATTTCAAACTCTAAATAACATGTTTTATTTTACACAGTTTAGAATTTTGAATATGACATGTTTAAAAAGAACTAAAGCATTCGCACATTGTTTTCATATTAAATTTTCAATCTCTGAGTTCATGACCTCATGCGTAGTAAACTTATCATTACCAACCACTTTAAAAATACGGTACATATACATTTATTGTACATGCTACATAAAGATAATCAAGTCAATTTCTAACAAGTATTGGATGCCAACACAACATACCCCACAACAGCAATCCATGACAAGGGCAGTTACATGATAATAGTTTTTCATTTTTAGACACTCGGGACTAAATCTTATAAAACTATATAGCCGTCCGATGCCAAGCTAAGATATTTATCGACATTCTTAAGTATTAAAAAGTGTACATGTTTTTTTAAGTAACAGTAAACTTATGAATATAATATTGTATTAAATTTGATAAAAAAAAAACTATGTGCCTACAGTATAAAGCATTGTGAACATGAAAAGCTGTTAAGAGTGCTGCTGATTGGCTACATTGAATAGAAACTTGAACAAACTTCTGTTCTGTTGAAAAACCTAGCGAAACCTATAAAATCCCCTAGAAAAAGAGACAGGCACCAAAATGATAAAGTAGTACATGTATAATAGATATTATGTGCAACAACAGAGTCTCAATAACCAATATTTCCATGATTACCAAAAGTGACATAATCTGATAGTCTATATTTGGTTTAGAATTCTGTTATGATCATGGTGATAATCTTGCTGGAATACTGTTTCTATGACAACGGTAAGAAATATCTTGTATAATTGGATTAGTTGAATTATACTGAGGTGATCACTGCCTCCCTGTGAAGCAAATAGAAGTGGATGTTAGAAAAGCTAATGATACTAATATAGGTTAATCTGAATACACTCTAGCCTAGTGACACAGTATGGTGATAAGGGAAATAAATATATATTTAATTATCTATGATATGAAAAGAAAGTATGGTTCTAATATTTCATGTGTAAAGAATTGAGAAAAATCAGTTTTCCTAAATGTGGTGTAAAGTTGCTTTCAGCCCCAATCTGATTAAAATACAGATATATATTATTTTTTTTTTAATACTTTTGATGGTTTCCACTACATAAAGGTATGACCGGTTGTAGTGGAAGCTCACATCAGGGTCAGGGATCATGTGAGAGGCTTTTGATTAACCGAAAACTGTTGATGTGGGATACCCACAGTTCTGTGCACGGCACACCAAGTACACATCACAACAAACAATTTAGTTGCTTAACACCTCACATTATCCAGAATGTGGGTTATATAACAACTCTACCGGATTCTAGTGTAGTAAAGACAAGTAAAACAAAATTTTGAATAAAAACAAAAATTAAAGGAAATAGGATCTGTGTTTTAACCAGATTGTTTCAGACCACTAATAAAAACAACAATACTTTAATTTAGTTAAAACAAAATGAAACAAAAGAAAGGAAATTACATTAATCTGAGACCTCATGATACATGTGCGTGTAAAAAAAAAGGGTCCAAACTAAAATAAGTTGGTGCATTGAAGAAATATATTTTCTATAGTTGACTACTTGTACTTTGCAATAAAAAAAACCAATAATAAGTAAATCAACATTATAAAGGAAAAGAAAAGAAAAAGACAACACCTACACAATTAAATTTTCATCATACCATTGCAGGTTGGATTTTTCCTTTTCCCTTTCTGCATCACGATGCTCTGTATCACTGTGCTCCGAACATGCTTCAGATTCAGGAGCTTGCACTACTTCGTCAGTAATTAATGGCACTTTGACATCTTGAGCTGTGGGTTTTTCTAGAGCTCCACACTTTTTGAATTTAAACAGAACCATAATAACAGAACTCCATAACAAACAAGCTCCTGAAAAAAAAGGAATGTGATAAAAGAACTCCAATTATAGAAAAGCTCATGAAAGATCAGAACAATGGTAAAAGACCTTCATAAACAAACTCCTGAAAATACAGAACCATAATAACAGAGCTCCATACTAATTGAACTTTGACAAATACAATTGTACAAATATCCCTAATCCCTCACAAATTAGTAACTATTGACGTCTTAAGGTTGCTGGTTGTTAATCCCTGTATCAACCGTCTGTCAAGTCATTAGGGGTTGATATTGATGCAATATTGACATGCTTTAAATGTCACATGTACAAGGTTGATATATTCTTACAAGTGGTGATAATCTTTGTAGCCAGATCGCAACATATTTCTGCCCTTATATTGTTGTTTTTATTTCATATAACAACCTTGAAAGCGGTTGCTAACGACTTCTTCCTGTAATGTTTAATAGACAAATGCGGGGAAAAAAATGATGTGATACAGGAAACATATGTATGTAGTCCTATAAAATAACCTACACTCAAATTTTCACGCCTGAAGTTCACAAAGCTTTCTCAGACATAAGTTAAGAATTAAATCAAAATTGTTCGCCTTGTTTTGAGTAAAATATAGCCCTTTATAAAACTTTGGTTGTTATTATGTATCAAATACACCAATAAGAAACTATGTGTAAAGTTTTGTGTTTCTGGATCAAAGTATTTCTCATAAACAGTGATTGAAAGTTGAGTAAGTCTGAGAATGATTCATGAACTCGGGGGGCCAGGTTATTAGTAGGACTGTAATGATATAATAATATTTGTTGTATTTTGTAATGACTCACCAGCTAAATAAAATGCATATTTAAACTCATTCTCTTCTTGTACTAACATAGCTACAAAATAATCATAAAACAGGGTCATTTTAGGTAAATATAAAATAAATCTCAGTCAAAATGAAACTTTTGACCATTTGTGTTTTGGTGATTTGTCAAGTGGGTCGTGAATCAGTAATTCGCATTACAACGTTTCTACTGTCTTTCTATTGACATACATACTACATACCATATGTACAGTAGTGAATATGTCACTCACTTCCATGTATGTGTATGTACATGCACATTACATGTAAACATGACAAGTCCCATTTCCAGAGTGATTGCTTTAAAACATGAGTAATGTCTAGATTGGATCTCAGATGTTAGTAAAAGGATTGGTTCATTTAATAAATGACAAGTGATTGCAAATTCAACCTGCCATTTCCAGATGGTGAAAAGAGACTATTTCCTTTAGCAACAAAGACAGGCCTTCTGTCCACACATGTAATACAAAATCAATCAACGGTGTAATTTCGCCCTTTTACAGTATATTGAATCTCACCACTGCACTAAAATACATTTTTATACAGTGGGAATTTGATTCAAATGAAACAGGGTATTAATGATCTATTGCAGGAATACTGTCTATAAAATATTGGTATCGTATCGTCTGCTTACCAAAATAAGATTTCCAAAGTTCACATAAGCAACAATTTTCAAAGTACAAGTACAATATAAGTAATGTAAATGATTTACCTGTGGCAGGACCAGCTGCCAGTGAACCTAAAGCTATCATAAAAGACAGATATCCATTACCAAGGGCAATATATTCCGGTCCTAATAACTCTCGCGATACTTGCGATAAAAACGTAGTCCAAAATCCTGTATAGAATCCAAATAATAACGTATATCCGAGCTGACCAGCAAAATCTTTAAACAATAACGGAAATATTCCAGTGATAACCACTCCGATACCAATTGGACATATAATAGAAGTTATTGAGTCAAGTGTAGAGTTATGTCCCATGAATGCGAAAATCATTCTACTGGTGAAACTAGCCATTCCTATACACGAAATTAGGAAAATGGCGCTTTCAAAATCTGTTCCTTTTGCCATGGCATATGATGGCAGATACATATAAATAACAGTGGATCCGAAACTCCAGAAAAGATTAGCGATGCACATTCCGTGAAATAATGGATGACGTAGAGGTAGACAGGATAGTAGAGGTAGCAGACGAACTTCCTTGTCGTCAGGATTAGACTTCATGAGGGCTCCGCAAACACACAGATTAAGTGCCACTCCAGCAAGAATCAACATAGTCCCTTTCCATGCATACTGTTCTAATAAAAATCTAATTATGACAGGGAATGTTATGATTCCAGCGCCTATCCCACCAACCACAACACTAAGGGCACTAACTCTGCCAGCCACAAAACATTTTTCAACTGCTACTATCGATGGAGAGCAAGCCAGTCCGAAACCAATGCCTAAAATTACAAAATAAATGGATTTGAAAGACTATGGATACACTATGATTTACTTCAAGTATATTCTGTATGATGAAGCTCAGGAACCCTATTCACCAATCCAAAAATATTTTAAGAATATATAACCTCTTCATTGGTTGAGAATTAAAATTGGTGCATTAATTGTATGACTCAGTCAATGATCTGAATATGACTTTAGAGTATCCATAAAAGTTACCTGTAAGCAAACCATATGTCAGATACACTTGATAGAGTTCTGTTACCACCATACCGAGACCAAGTCCTGTCGCCGCCAGGATACCACCTAACATAACACTGACACGACATCCCCAATAACTTGTTACAAAACGTAACATAATACCTGAAATAACATTATAACATTACAACTGATTCAATCTATGATTATTTACAACTAGCCAACAGTTTCATCACTCTCTATCAGATAGAATCAAGGTTATATTGTCCAAAAGCATCCACCAATGAAGTTGCTTTGCTTTAGCTTGAAATGTTAATCATTGAACTCAGTCACAACATTCACCTGATGAACATCTACATCAAGTTTAAACATTCTACCTCAATTAAAGGCAGAGTTTTTATTTTCCAAAGTGATCAGTCAAACTGTTTATCGCTCCTAAGCCTAAGCAGAAAATTCTCACCATCACACTTTGTCAAGGTAATGACAGAATGAATCTATATTTGTAGTTTCGTTGCTCTCACTTCATTATAACCAAAGTTATCATGCCCCAAAGCATCAACCAATCAGATTGCTTATCTCTGCTTACCGTTAGCAGACAATGCCTATCTTCGGACTCCACGGACGGACGGACAGACAGATGAACCCATTTTAATAGTCCCCCACTTTCTTCAAAAGGCGGGGGACAATAAAAAGATCATACATTTCGGACTGGAATTAATGATCTGCACATATTAGAGTTACCTGACCCAAAATTCCTGACTGGAATTAATGATCTGCATGTGTAAGTGTTACCTGGCAATTATCTATAATGATGTTTTAGTTGCACCTGAGAAATTGTCAGACACATATGAAACAGTAAGGTCTATGTACCTGACAGAACTTTAAGCGTTGCTAACATGTATTACAATATCACTATAAACACAGAAAAAGACAATTCTGATTCAAACAAAATAACAGCAACTAGAGGAATCATAAATGTATGGCGCCAACTGCCTGTAACAGGTGACTTCTTTCCAGATTTTTGTAAATTATAATGTATTCAGTGACCAGACAGACTTGATCTTTCATTTTTGATTCAATTTAAAATGCTAAAAGGGGATATCTGAGGGAGGCTTAGCAAAAGAAAAGTTACTAAATAGGTCACAGGTACTGCTTCACATTAAATGGCAATTGTATTATTTTGATTCCGAGGCATGGATCTATGATTCAACTGAATTTTCTCTGGCAAAACCTCACAATCCTTCACTACTTCAAGTTTTCTCTATTCATAACAAGTCATGACTCTCAAGCGATTATTCTTATGTGAATAAACATTTATCATACAGGATATTTTCAAAAAAGAAAAATGGCCTCATACAATCTTAAATACTTCCACCTGGGAAATCATTTAAATGACCTGAAGATAAACATACACTTAGTTTACATGTACATTTTGTATACTGATATTTAATCTCTAACTTGTTGACTTTAATACATTATATAATAATTTCAGATAATGTAGCCCTTAGTATTTAATTGTAACTGTGAGGGTGGGTGGTCGACTGGTCTTATCGGTGCACTATAGATCATAAGGACTGTTAACTATGCATGACAAGGAGTAGTGTCATCTTTCTTTCTGCTTAGTGCTCTGTTTCTCTCTGTTTGTTGGGGTTGTTTATATATTCCTAGAGGAGGGGATGGCAAGAGTCAATGGTCCCCCCCCCCAACATGTATATTTACCTGTGAATATGAGCAAATGAATGCTACTTACTTGATAAAGCTGTGACATACAGCAGAATTGACCCGGTCCATGATGCATCAAAATGTGTGGCCGAGAAGTGATCCCTGAAAACCACATGGAATACTCCAAGACTATAGGTGATACCACATATTATAAACTGGGAGAAAAATGCTGCCAATACTATGAGCCAGCTCCCAGCGCCGGTTTCCGGCATACTGCTTTTACGTTTAACTGTCACCACAATCATTTAGTCACTGAAAAAAGAAAAACATACGGTCATATATGTATTACTTTAGAGCCTGAACATGCTTAAACTTCTAAATATAGAATCAATAGTACATTTATTCAAAGATATTTCGGTCCCAAGATTACTCAAATCGATTAATTTCAACTTCAGTTGTGGATAAGTTCACATTGTTTTCAATTTGTTACCATCTTCATGTTCTTAAACAAATAAAGTAGTAATAGATTTTCTGTCTATTTTTGTACAAGCCAGCACATTCTTCACTGATTCCACAATAACAGCAGTCTTTACATTAAAATAGTACTTGATTTTTATTTTTGAGATATAATGTGAAGGATTTGGATTTCTATTAAAATAATTGAAATAGGCCTGCATTTCTCAAAAGCTGAAGTACTGGTATGTATGTCTTAAAAGATAAAGTACAGTGCATGTCTAAAAAGGATGCATGTATGCAGGCTTACCCATTCAAAAGCGCTGATTAGTAAAATTTTAAAGCAAATGAGCTACAGCCAATCTTAGATATATTGCATGGAAAAATAAACTATAACATACTTATAGATAACAGCTACTAAATTATTTGGCCGACGTTTCAAAGAGTATTCTTTCAACATTACTGTATTAGCTTGATAACCTTGAGAGAATACTCTTCAAAATGTCATCTAAATAAATTAGCAGCTGTTTTCCATGAGTATATGAATTACACTTTTTGTATTAAAACCAAATACAGACAGAATAAGCAGAAGGACATGGTAAAACAATTTATACCTAAGTTTCGACACTGTGTTTGAGTTACCTGGTATTGTTTTGATCTCGTCAGATTGAGTTATAAATCAATGACATTTGATTTACAGTAACTAGGAATTCAACGTTTAAATGAGCAATGACACAAGAAGGTTATTTGATGGATTTGACAAAAATAACATGTAGTATATCTTGCCATCGTGTATAGAGATTTCTATCATCATTAAAAACAACAATAAAAGTACAAAATACATACATAACATATTCTGGTACACAATTAATAAACATTACAAAACGTACATGGATTATCAAACGTATGACGAAATTGGCAATAAATGTGTTTACCTCCATTTTTCACTCTGGCTCTTTGTTTGTGGCTATTATCTACCTCAACTAATAAGCACACGTATAACACGATCTCATAGGTTCAAAAATAAACATGTAGTATTATTCATGCTCCATTTAACATTAAAGTATACAAGCCAAAAATAACATCCTTAAATGACGTCACAAAGGACATACAATTCATTATATAAATCCACTACAATAATGTATTGTTTATACATTTGTAATATGACAGTGTATGAATGAAACAGATCCTCAGCATTCTGAATAAAATAAAGGACAAGATAGAATGCAAAGTCCAACTGACAAATTCAACAAAACTGATTAAGTAGATCCACAAGACAATAAATCATACTTTTACGGTAGAATTCATTGCTCTGGCAAAATTCTACATAGAGGTTGCTACTTAAACAGACATTATGTAAGAGATAAATCTGCCTATTGCAAGTCTTTCTTTAGACCTTAAAAGTTTATAAATTATAAGTAAACATTTATTAACATGACTAGATCATAATCAACACTCGATGCTATCAAGATGGCTCTGATTTTTTTAAGTAGATTTAATGATTAATTAATCTAAAAATGGAAGTGAGAGGCTAAGTCTTGAATGACTTCTTGAAATAATATAGTGAGAATGGCCAGCTCTTTATCAAAATATCACATAACTTCCCTTTAATAAACTTGCAATAAGGTAGCTGAAAGAGGCATCTGAAATTTGGAGATTTTAGGTATGGTAACTATAAATTTTTTATATCGATTTGTTGTGATTTGCCTGTGCAGATAATTTTGCCAGGACAGGAATGATAAGACAAACGATTCTCATCCTCGAAAGCAGTAACCTACTTGAAAAATGTAACCTTCTTCTTATCACACACCATATATATTTTCATTTAAATCCATTGTCCTAACCCATATACACCATCAAATGTCAAGTTAAAACAATCAACCACATTTACTTTTTCATTCTGGTGATATAACATACATCATCAATTCATATAAGCAAGCCGTCTGCCCTCATGAGTAAATTGATTGTACATCCATGTAGTTTACAAGCTAACAACAAACTAGATCTAGTTATTATATTCTCCAACCCATATAGATATTACATAACCTACTTGTATTAAAGCTATCAATATATCTAATGATAAATTATTTCTAAAGGTAAAATCAATAGGCAACTTCTGTTCAAGGACATGTACCTACTATTGTATAGATGACCTTTAAAAAAGAAAGCTGACCTTACAAATAATTGATAAGAATAAAATGTATGGTCATTGGTATTAGCCATTGTTAAGACTGCTAGTAAGTGTACGTGAAAGAATGAAATTATGTTTATGATTAAAATGTCATCAATTTCACTGGCTACATTTACATTGTTTTCAAAATATTTTTTTTCTATTCTGACATTGTAGATTTGAGTCCATGTGTCCCAGCATTTGTCCCAGTTAATGTAACTAAAATGGGGCAATGAAATTATCTCAGTGTTTCTAAAGTTTAGAATGCCTTGTAATTTTTAACATGTAGTCATTCAATCATCTGATACGGCTATCTTAAAAACAATTTATTCTACAAGTTACCAACCCCTAGTATCTTAACTCAGCAAATATTTTTAAGGCCTACTTTTCTCTTAAGTAAACTTTAAATTCAGATTAATGTTTTAACAATAATTCAGTTATTATTCTTATTTTAGACATTGCTTTGTCAGCAATATCAACTAGTGTATAGTCCCTACTGTACATACATGTATAAGACTTAAAAAATAAAAATCCAGCCTTGGTGAGATCCTATCCTTGATTGCAGTAAGGGCCAGACAGCACACACCTGCCATCATTTCTACGGTCTCTTATGCGATACCCTATTACTTGTTCTGCTGGACCAATGCCTTTGGAATGGATGAAACCCATATGGTCACGAAGATTACCATGGATGCTACTTCAGAAAAGCATTGTGTCTTTATCTAAATGAAACAGAACTTCTGATTTGGCTCCTCTCGCAAGTTTCCAGATGGAAGCAGACATTAAGCCTCAAGGAAGAAGAATCAAGTGTAATGCAATGTAAGAACGCTGGGCGTTGGCATATCTTTGAAAAATTATCACCAGTACTGAATGTGTGGGGAGCCGAATGTCCTCCATCTGACCACCTCCCTCCATTATGGCTTGAGTATAAGTTCAAAAGATCCATAGGATGTCCGGATGGATTCTTGTTTTACTCAAAATGCTTCGAATCAAATCTATTTTTCAAACTTTTCTGGAGGGGGGGGGGAGACTCGACCCTACGGACTTTTTCTGGAACACATGCTTTAATACTCTTGCTAGCGACTAGAACAAAGGATCCTATTACAAAAATAAACAGATTTATTCACTGGAATATATTTGCGATTTATCCTTGAATGTCTGAGACAAAAGACAATTAAAATCCTTCATTATGTAAATGCAGCCATGTGTATAATTTCTTTACACAGTTCTTGTTCCTACATGTAGTAGTAATAATGGATTCTATAAATGAACAGTAAGCTTGTTTTTCTACATGTCCTAATCCATATTCCAGATCAGTGAACAATTATATAACTAAATGTCTGTCTAAATGTATATCCTCCTACATTTGATACATGTATATTCACAACAACATGACATGACTTGATAGGAATCTCTAGTATATATCCTGTCATCTTAACAAAAAGATTAAGTTCTCTCTTATTAACACTCAAAACATCCAAAACAGAATTTATATAGCAGCAAGGCTAATTAAACTTGTGGAGGTTCCAGGGCAAGATGGGTGGTAGGGGTGTAAGGTGTACTCATAGTGTGTAACAACAACATAGAAAATATTTGATGCAGAGATAAGAAACGATTGTCTTGCTATCCTATATATATTGAAGGAAGCGATTTTATATAAGGTGATAAAGCTTGTCATCATATCCTATATCTATTATATAAATTTTGTAAATTTAAATGAATAAAATATTGTTTGAATTTAAAACTTATATATTGAAGATAAATCTAAAACCGATCTGAAAATGAAATTGGAAAGGGGGATGACCTTGACGATAGAACCCACAATGAATTAATCATAGACCATATTATTATAAGATGAAGAGTATCTACCCATGGGATAACCATGACCTGACCCATCTTTGCATCTATATTATACAGACAACTGATCATGATTAGCCCATATTAAGTCTAATACAATAATGCATTTATCTAATTGTAAGGTCAACCATATTTAGACTTCTAGTCAGAACTATATCACTGATCAAATTAACTATAAATAGTACATGTAACTGTCACGCAGCAGGGCATGCTTATACTATTAATTCTTGAACACCTAATCAACCACTATCTAACATGTACTTTTCCGGCACGGTTTCTCCTTGTCATTGATGCAGGACGAAGGGCCTGACAAGGACAGCTGTCTAGATGTTCGGATGAGACGAAAAACATTGGTATCGTGTACATAAAAGATCCCTTGGCAGTTGGAATTAGATATAAGTGTAGACCGTATTGCTGCTGCCCGGGCAAAATTTCCCTAATAGCGCACTGTATGGAGCATGCCCGTCTTCATTAACCCAGTTTAGGAGCAGAACAGTAGGACGTTAAACTCCATTTCATTTCATTTCTAACATGTACTTTTGTTCATAACTTATAAGTACCCTAATACACAGAAATCTTTTGTTTACTCTGGAAATGTTCATGTACAATGTATCCCTAGATATTACACATGTATGGACCTGGTGGCCATTATAAGGTTTTAATTATAATATTAAATATGTGCACTAAAATAATTATCAATTAAGATACATTCTACTGCTAGAGATCCATATCATCGCCCATTTAATAATCAATACTATAATTACTTGGAAACAGATACTACAGTGTATTATAAAGTCCATGATACTACAAGTTAAACTCTTAAAGCCATGTTTACCTACACTGTACACAGGGGTCGATTTAACATACTACAAGTCTTCATTTTTACCTTTTACAAATCTGGAGTTGTGTCATTTTCACAGTTGAAACCTTTTCCATTTACACTAAAACATTAAACTACCAGAAATATTTAAATTTGGATAGCTACGATGATAAGTCCACTCTCTATTAACGATTTATTTACAGCTGGAAGTGACGAGAAACACGTCAAGTAAAACAAATATTGTCTGATGTCGTCTGCCTTCGTCAAAATGTCTGTTTACATCTACAGCTGATTGAAGCTGGCTTAGGTTGAAAGGTCAAACTAGTCACATGACTATCACGTGATAATATGCGATTGACTTATAATACGTCATTATTGCTCGAAGCTTATTTTTAATGGTACACTAGCTTATAATGTCGTTAAAAGCTCATAAATAACCATGGATGTTGATCTTGGTGAAAATTATTTTTTTATTCGAGTAAGATCTTGTAAACAAAAGTGAAATCTTGGGACAAAGTCCGTTTCGACATTCTCAAGATCGACATTAAATTCACTTGTAGATTTTCTCATTGGCATACGGGTTCGATGACAGTTAGGGGGGGCGAACCTAATTTTCGGCTTTACACCCCCCCCCCCCCATAAGAAAATTTTGAAATATTTAACGGCTACAAACACGTTTTCCTGCTATTTCAACCCTAGTTCAGGAACGTCGGTCTCATTACACTCACCCTGAACGTTCAGGGACTGGCCCATTCAATCAATGTCGAAAATAATTTGACCCCCAATTTTACTGGGCAACTTTTCACTGCTAAACGATGGGTGTCACTCCGTGTGGACGCGTGTACAGTGTAAAGGAACATCTCAGTGAGAAAATAAGACCTTGCTCATTTCGCTAGAGTCAGTATGAGCATCACAACACGCTGTGTCATGGTGGCGAAAGGATAGTTTGATAGGAGGGGACGTATTTTAAACAGCGTGTTGTTTCGCTCATACTGAGTCTAGCGAGGTAAGCAAGGTCTTATTTTCTCACTAAGATGTTCCTTTACATTGTACAGACGTCCACACGGATGGACACTCCAATGTTTCGCAGTGAAAAGTTGCCCAGTAAAATTGACTGGGGTTCAAATTATTTTCGACATTGATTGAATAGGCCAGTCCCTGAACGGTCAGACTGAGTGTAATGAGACCGACGTTCAGAGCTGAACTATTTCAACCCTTGAACAAAGCAACTTCAAAGTGGTCTAATATAGCTGAATTAAAGTGGCTGACTCGAATTTCAATGAATCGTTTGAAGTCCACTGTAATTTAACTGCCGCAAACGCGCCTTCCTGCTATTCAAGCTTGTGAATACAGCAACTTCAATTTGGTCAAATACAGCCTACCTTCTGACCTGAATTCCAAACAGCCAATCAATCGTCGCGGGGTATGGGAGCCTCACCCTCCCGGAGAAAATTTTGAAAATTTAACCACCGCAAATGCGTTTTCTGCTTTTCTAGCCCGTGTAAGTAACTCCAAAAGTATCCAATGATTTTGTAACCGAAATTCCAGTCCGAATTCCAACCATCCAATCAGACTGTTGCAGCTGCATTCACAAATACTAGTCGATACCCAAAGAATGTTGCACAAAGTAGAGCGAATCCAGACAAAATGTTTTAATCCACATTCAACTACAAATTCGTGGTATTCGATTAAAAAAAGAGTAAAATTAGTGTTTTATTAAGGAAGTTAAGGGAAGCAAAACTAGACATGCCCGAAAAAATTTCAGGTTTACAGACAGCGGCGCCAGTTTTCTTGGGCAGGCGAAGAAGCGGAGCTGACCTTGTATAGACCCCCCAAGAAAATTTTGGAATATTTGACGGCCGCAAACGAGTTTTACTGCTGATCCAGCCCGTAAAATTAGTGTTTTATTAGATTTCGGTTTGCCAAGTAGATGAATTTTTTTTTTTCACTTTACCTGCCTGCCCGAAAAGTCGGCTTGCCCGAAAGTTAAGGGGGGCAGCTGCCCCCCTGCCCCCCCCCTCCCTGGCTCGTACGCCTTTGGATTTTCTTACTTCATAGGCCTATATACTACAACTTTCAACCCCCAACTGAGGAAACTGAATTAAGGCAGCGTGTACTATGTTATAAAAATTCCCATTTACCCGGGTGCATTGTCTATATATGTAGTAAATAATATTCAATATCCATGTTCAATGTCTATATTATTGGCTCTATCGTGGCCACTGACATCTCAAAATCCGCGCATGAAACCATTATATACGAAAAAGACAGCCGATTTATACAACATTTATTTATCTAAAACACATACCAATCAATATAAACTTTGGTGGATATCATTTCGTGTATTTTTATACCTTTTATTGATTACGGTCTATTTGACTTATTTCGACACGTTAGTGTTGCTCTAAACTATACTGGTTTATAAAATGAACAACGCGACATTGACCCACACTGTACTGACATAGAAAACCTGAACAATAAAAACATGTGACAATGACTCAATAACATTCGTCAAATATTCATATACCGAGGCTGGGAAGTCTATACAAACAACAATAGTATTGATGTAATATGTCAATTGGCTTGATGGGTATTATTCGTGGCTCTAGTTTCTATTTACCCAGACACAGGTCCATAGTATATATGAGAAAACAAATAAACACTGTTTATTCCATAAGTTATTAATTTCAGTCTTGTTGATATGTCTGGCTGATCTCATTTGACTAATAGCATTTTGTCTCTAAAGGGTTGTCTACACAGCGTGAGAATGTGTCTAATTTCAATAATTGGTTTGTGTGGGGGAGTCTATGACAGTGTAAAAAAAACCCCGGAGACCAGGCTGGTAAGCCCCATCACCTTACACAGATGAACAAATAGTCACGTACAAGTATGGGGTCATCAAAACCAAGCCTTTTGACTTTAAACATATCACATATATTTCGACCCCATGACAAATTAATGGAAAACTTGCCGGAGAAAATCATGAAATATAACGAAACTGACGTCCTTACATCAACTGGCGTCTTCTTGCTTATAAAACTGGCGACGCCTTACTTTTAAGTAAACCGAAGGATTTCTTTTGAATTACTTTTTAAATCCACCGAACGATTATTTTAAATCAAAATAAGGATTAATTTTTTAATCAACCTAGCTAAGCCTTGTCAATCCAAATGACGTCTTTGCAAATCAATGCGCTCTTGTTAATGCCATCGACTTGATCGACGTATCAAATCAAATGAAATCAGATGACGTCTTACCATAAATTTATGCTTTCCACGAATTAGAAAAGTACAATAAAAACCTATTTTATCTATGTCAAAATTAACTGACACCTACAATAAGCTGTCACCTCTGGTCCGAAAGATACGCCAGTCAATGGAACAAACGACCACAACAACAGAGTAGTCCGATAAAGGCGGCAAGTCGGATTGTCGGATATTTTTTTTCTTTTGTCGGTAATGGAACATTTACAATACACTGAAATCTGATTTAGAGTAACAACTTATTAAGTAAGTACGAGAAATGGGTAGAATTTGTTTGGTTTGTAATTCTGCTCCATGCAAATATTTAGTGTACAAAACATTTAATATCGTGGATTTATACTTGTTCGTCACAAGACCTTAACCTCTATGTATAAAGTTAAAGTATAACATCCAAAAGCTTTTTCGGCATTATCAAGGGCCATAACTCTGTCAGTAATTGTCGTAAATCCTCGAAAACACTTCGTCATATGACCTTAAACACTGTATCAATGTAAAATCAATCGGATGATAGCTGTGGTCGGTAGAGTACCCACAAGCTTTTCTCGAAGTAATCAAGGGTCATAACTATGGCAGTAATTATCGTAAATAGGAGTCTTCGTCCCACGGCCTTAAACACCATGTATAAATTTAAATCAAACGGATATCAACGTAAGCCTCTAAAGCGCCCACAAACAATAGTGAACGCCAGACCGACGGACGAGGGCCACGACAATATATGACCACATTCCAATGTGGTCGTATGAAAATGAATATAGGAACATTACTCTTTGCACAACTAAATCAATGACAACCTCTTATGACAAAAATGACTATTCCTCGCACAATTTACGAGTATGCATACATGGATATTACAACCACCGAGCAAACGGAAACACAATAATCGTGACATATTATCATATATAATGTATGCGATTTCCGCTTTATTCTCAAAGTCCGCTTTCTAAATGTAGATACCATCTTATTGTAGATTTGACGTCCACATTGGGGTTAATAATAACATTATTAAAAATGTGGCAGAAACCGCTTACTTTCTTCTTAAACACCTTTCAGTTTAGATAGCTAACAATTTATACTTTAATTTCGTAAAATCTATAAGACACTAGAACAGACGTGTACGCCATAGATAATTTATATACATGTATATGAATCAAACGATAGGGTTCAACAGAGCACCATTTTTATACTATAGTAATTTCAATGGGAACCACGGTAGTTCAGTGAGTGGGACACTAATTCACTAACAAAGGGGTAAGGGGTTCAATCATCGGTATTTTCTAGCGTGGATTCGCTTGTCAGTGGTGTTACGGAGGACCCGACAAGGAAGATTGTCTAGTCTTGCGGATGAGGCGAAAACCGATTTGCAGTTGAATGTTACCCGATTTGAGTGAAATTATAAGACATAAATCGACGCTGTCATGGTCCCTTAAAGCAAAGTTTTAGCAGCTCTATCGGTCAAAGCAATACAGTGTTGACTAAGTCTGTAAATGTTACCTATAATACCCAACTAATGACTAGTCGTATTATTACATCTAATTACTTAGAAGGGTATATATACACAGTTGTCATGGTAACAATTTAGGATCAGATTTAACACCTACGTCAACAGTATATAAGTCTATAAACATTTCATGTACATATTAATTATACAACGTATGTTCATTCACACAACATGTACATTCATTGATCAAAGGTTATGTATTTCTGTTTGAGTGAATAGTAAATCATGAAATGAAAGGGTTTACGGTGGTGGACTATTAACTCAAGCTCGGTTGTTGGATATTTAATATAGATGTTATTTATTCTAAATTTATCACTTTTTCTCGATAAGCCTAAAGGTATCCTTTTTTAATCGCCAGATATTAGCTCGTCACGCGTAAATTACAAGTGCGATGTTTACTATTTTATGACCATTGGCCACATGGTTTAATTTGTCTGATGTTTCTGACCTGGCATCGATCTGTCCCATGTCTACTGTCCGATATTTAAGACCGACCGGACTTGTTTTTGTCTGGTGTCTATCTGTTCGATATTTCAGATTGAACGTCTATAACCCCATTACAAATTTTAAGCGTGCCAGGAAAGGTACAAGGCACGACACGGTTAATTTTTTTGTAGTGTAAACGGGCCAAACATAAGCGCGCCGTACTTAGTACCGTGCCAATGTGGCTCACCGAAATGAGGTCATCTCGGCACGATACCAGGCACAGTTAAATTTTCGTAGTGTAAACGCTACCCAGACTGAGTAATTTGCATAGAAATTTACTTTTCTGTGAAGAGTTTCACATTTGGCGTGCTTGGCATGGCTTCGAGGCCGGTTAATGTAAAAGCGTCAATACGGCCTGGTACAGTGCCCAGAACGGCAAGCATATCGCTGCTAAGTGTAATATCTGATACTCCTCTCTTAGGTTTCCGCCAGGATGTTCAATGGTCCGATGTTTCCTATCCAATGTTTCTGACTCTGCGTCCATTTGTTCGATGTTAAATTATCCGACGTTTCGACCCACGACACTGCCTCCGTTTTAAATTAAAAGTCGATTATAGTTTGATAAATCGGAAACATTACGTTGAACCAAATTAATCTTTAAGATAGCAAAAACAGAAATCAACAATGGAACTTTTAAAATACAGACTAGTTCGTAAAATATACCCGATTCAGAACTTTCCTTCACACAAATATATCAATAATCATGTCCGTTCATAAACATTGCTTCAATGACATTTAAATATACACAGGGAAGTTATATGGATACAATTTCTGCTAGCCTACTGTTGAACAACGTTTCGGCTAGTACTGTTGTTTAGTATTCATGAAGCAAATGTAAAGAGCACTTTACTGCAGGTCGTTGGGCTGTCACCAAATATACGACTCAAAGGGCCAGGAGTGTCCGTTTGCCTATAGTTCCTCCAGACTTACGGCACAAATTCCTTTACAAATATGTCATTAGCCACGATCCCAGACGGCCTAATTGTGAGGAATGATGGCGGAACACACAAGTACAATGGTTAAGATATATATTTACAAAGAAATGATTGGCACCAAGTCATATTATTCTGTTGGGAATCCTTATATAGATTTATCAGACATGACACGAACACACGGGAATGAAACGGAACCAATCACTTGTTGTCACTGTTCTTGGGTATAATGTAGATTCAGTTTTTCAGATAAAATGTCTATAAGGTCTGGCTCTAGAAGAATACATAATTCCACAAAACAACACATTGGCCGTTATACAATTCTCCATGTGAAGATATTGTTTCAAATCGTGTACAAATCCAAGAGATTCGAAATTTAAAAAATATATTAATCATATCCATAAACCCAGGTTCATCATATTGACATCTAGCTTTTTTGTAAGCTTTTGACCGTCAGCCATAAAAGGTCCACGGCGAGAGTCAAAATTTCGGAGTTTGATTTACTTTGTTTTTGTTTCTAAAAATCGACTGTTGAAATCAAATAGTAAACCTTATTTTTTTTGCAGTTTAATGACGTACAATGCTACGATTTTTCCTTATTCAAAGCTGTGGTTTTGTTCGGCGGATATTGACTGGTCGCAAATAACGTATAAAGCTACTGTTAACATAGTCGAAACCAGGAATAACATATAGAGGAGAATGTATGAAGTAATCATTCGGTGGATTATTTTTAAGTTTAAAAGACGACCGACTTTAAATATGGTATTGATCGATTTTCTTTACGATGTTCTTATCCTTCCGAGAAGTATTAACCCAATTCTTGATTCTAACTCGGTTAAATCGACCATATTATTCAATGTTGATAAGTTACTGTGTTACGTAAATTACATCTTTAAAATATCGACTGTTAAAGACTGTAATTAATATTCGAGAGCCTGGGGCATTATGTATATGGATATCAAATCAAATTGTTTCTGAAGATAGCTTTATCAACTACACATTAACTTGATTCTGTTTTTCGTCAGGTCAAGTTAACCTTGTAACTTTTTTAAAGGGACGTGTCTATTCTTATGAAAATAAATTGTAAGCGGGGCAAGCTGTGTGGATGTGCAATGTGTTCACTGGCGATCTTGTCGCTTTAATAAAATGTCTTAAAGGAGAAGTCGCCAGCCGTTGCCTATTCCTTCTTTCTTGTTCAACTAGTTTCCAACCATTCTCCATTATCAAACCCACCTACAAGTTGTATCTCCAAGTAACAAATGAACGGTGACGGTGTGGGTGTTTTTTACACACTACAAACGAAACAAGCTGCACCTGTGGTATGAAAATATTTGACCCAACAACTTTCTTACTGCATATTTTATTACACAGTACTCAGATCAGCTACATGTATTATTGTACGTCCGGTTGTGCCAATTAGTTTATCGACATTAGCTGGCCGTTACCCTGATGACATCCCCACCAGGGACTTAATTCGTTATTGAATAGTGAAATGATAATGTAGAAAATAAAAAGAATTTGCAACGACTGTACTTCCCCTTTAAGTCGAGTCATTATGTTAGTTTACATGTGTCCGTCTTACGTCAGACTCACAATAAACGAACTGTAATCAATATGTAAGATTAGGGGATTTGGACAGCTTCATAAACCACTTTAACAACGATCTTATAGAGAGCGATGGTGCAGAAAAATGCCCTACTCCATTACGCCCCCTTGGACCTCTTATTCTCACCCATGATTAATGCCATTAATGGTTTTCAATAACGTGAATCTATTTCTAGACTTTATATTGACATTTAAAGATCTTCTTATGGTATCTGGCTATTGTTCAGAGAAGTCAATGTTATCGTGCATATCTTTCAAATCAGTTTGGGAAAAAACATGTTAATTAGGTGGGGATTCAGACACTTATTTTTATTGACATACAGAAACTAAAAACCAGCGTGTCCGTTTTTCCAAATTAGTCCAGACGTTAGCCAGATAACAACGAATGCTCCGATGCGATATTTACTGAATTAGTCCGATTTGCTGCTCAACTTTATCTAGTTTTTTAAAACTATTATAGTGAGAACTGCCATCTATTCATCTAATTACCATAATGTATCTTTAAATATCTTTCGAAGTTATCCCGATTTTAATCACTTTGTGGGAATTTCTGTATTGTCTGTGGTATATTCTTTTGATTATTGTTTATTTCGCCTGTGGTTGATGTGCAATTATCTTGCGTGGTCATAGAATTAATGTGTAATTTGTAGTTCCCCAAACGCGACTATTTTACAGGAAACAGCACAATAATTATCAAATAATGTCAATCAGTTTACAGTAAATCAAGAATAGTTAATTGGGGACGTTAGGGCTTGTTGCAGTAGTTAAGGCAACATATTATATTGAACTGTGTGTATTTCTATTGTGGTTTGCATGACTGGGATCGAAGGTAGCCTAAAATAATTTATTTCCCCCTCTTTTGAACAGCTGAATTTGTGACGAAATTTAATAATGGTAATATCTTACTTAAATTATATCCACCGATATGTCCTTTATAAATCGATGACTACAATTATATACAAAACATAAATAATGCACTGATTAGAATTAGCCCCCCCCCCCCCCCAAAAAAAAAAAACACACACACACACAAACTAACCTTGTAGTATTATGTTAAAACGGAAATGTTGGTTTTGAGAGTGGCTTGTACTGAGCGATTTAGTGGCTTCAGAGCTTCACAAATTAATTAGCCGAATCACACATCAAATGATATACATGTAGTTATTCATTAGATATAGACTATAGATGGAGCAATGACAGTGTGACTAATTAACCATATTTAATGGTTATAATCATACTTTATTAAACCGTAGGCGTTTATGGGACTGGCAATTGTCCAAATTAATCAAGAAATAATTGTATAACGTTGAATACTATCCGATTTTTAAAAAAAAAATTTGTAAATCTAATATTATCTAATATTATTGTAATTAGTGGGATATATTCATGGTCCAAATTAAATAATTACAGTTACTATCCAACTTCTTTGATGTCGTTATCCTTATCTCATTATTCTTACGAAAATTAATATACGGATTTATGTTTTATACCTTTTGAAGAAAGGTTAATTTTGTTTCCCAATTCATTTACTTTATTAGGTATTATATATTGTGTGTAATTACATGTTAAAAGGTGCTGTTTAAATCAAAGTTTCTTGTCAACTAAAATGGCAATTCGCCGTGAAACTGTGAAACATTTGACCCAATTAATAGGCTACCAATTAACATGGTTCAGATGAATCTCTAATCTCGACCAGATATGACAGATATGTAATTTTGAAAGTTCAAATTTGTCATCTAATCTACTAATTGGCATATGGATAGGCTATTACATTTTTGCCTAGGCAGTTCTACGAAATATTTTGTTATACAGACGGAACTGGCCGGGCGTTGAAGTTAATTTCTGGACTAATTCCACCAGATTTGGAAAATTTACATCATTGGAATATCAACGTTTGTTTAATTTACGTTCTCGTAGCTAACAGAGGCGGATTCAATGGGGGCGCCCTAATTTTCGACAGTGCCCTTTTTTACTACTGAAAGTGCCTTTCAACTAGCTTTTTTGCTCGATTTTGAGGTTTTTTTTCTAGGATTTCCGAACGTGTAGACGAAAATATCAGCCAAATAGCTCTTGAATTGGCTACAGATGCAAGGAAATGACGGATAATTTTCTTGGTGTCCCCACCCCCTCTCCGCGGCGTGCCCCGTCTCCATGGTCAGTGCCCTCATTTTGCGGCGCCCCCCCCCCCCCTTTTCAAAATTCCTAGATCCGCTCGTGGCTAGGTATAATTATGTTTAAGAATACTCCAAACATTATTTTTTTCAATACGAGTTACGTGAGTACTGCAACATAACCTTATTCAAGCCATAGAGTGGTAATCATGATAGAGTTGTATATGTATATGATTTTAATACTTTACACCCAAAGTCCAGGAAATGGCATTTATAATTTAAGGGAGCGTGCCCCCCCCCCCCCGGAAAAAAGAAAGCTCGCATCTGCGGCGCTCGGCTGTCTGGATCGTGGCTGCGTCACGGATTAGGGGCATGTGTATCACTCAATCGGACTCATTTTTGCTACCCCCCCACCCCCGAAAAAAAACCCTTCGATATGATGTGTAGGCTATGATTGTATGCCCCCCCCCCCGACAGCTACTCCACTAACAATGAAATTACATGGCATATTTCGTAAGCCTATATGGGTATATTATTCGTCCATCATTCGTTTATTAATAGGGTCTACATTTAATTATCATAGTCCTATTTAGCATTAAGGAAGCTGAAACGCGCATTCAATAACAACAATATCGTCTCACACTGCTGACAGATGTTTATAAAATGGACCTTGATAAAATGTCGGATTTCTAGAAAAACAAAGTCAAGCTAACAGACATATTTTACTTACGTTTAGTTGAATCAAACCATTCCTTTAGGATTTAATTGTTAGTGTTGGTGTCAATTAGCTAACTTCCTGTATCTTGACCTCAATTAACCCCAATATTCTGCCCAATTTTACATAAAATTGCGACCTTCCTTCAAAGTACACAGTGGCTGGATAATTAGTGGTGATAGACTAGATTATCATGTAAATTTTCAAAGTAAACGCAGTTATCTCCCCTTACACAACTTTTGGCCACAGATCACTAATTTTTTCTCGTCTGTTAATTCACGTCTCTTAGACCGGTTGTAACTTTTCCCCAAATATTCGTTGGGTAAAACGCTTCCTGTCACAGATGCAGCAACATGTGACAAACTCTTGCCCAAAAGCATGTATGAGGTTCTTCATAAAAAAACTTGAGATACACAAGCTGGAAGTAGAGACAGCTAACTATGCAATTATCAACGTAACCAGCCTCACAACTCTTGTATCCTTCCGCCTCAAAATCATGAATATTCACCAAAACCTGACAGAAAATGTATTTTCAAACCCCTTTCTTCGAATCTACACCAAAAACTCAACAAAAATCGCCATGCAAAAGGGGGGATAGGGAGAGAAAGACTAAAAATAACTTTCGCCCCCATTGACGGCCCAGGAATACCCAGAAATGTGATCTGTGTCCTGTTGACATCATTATTCCCTACCGCAAAATGACAGTAGAAAAAAAAATTAAAAAATTAAAAAAAAAATTAAAATAAAATAAAAAGTTAAGGTTATTTATTCCACGTTCTATTTTTAAAATTTCTAGATGTCTGCACGAATTGCATTAAACACAACTTATATGATCTTTATATATATAACCTTTGCTCACGTGAATAAGTTTTCGCATCCGCCAATTATGCAGTCCAATGAAAGTTTTGAAATTGTTCCACAACGAGAAGCCAAACGGCTAAATGAGATTGCTGTAAGTTTGTGTTGCTCCGTACGTCACAGATACATTCTCACAATAAAGGTCTTAATCAATAAATGTAGGTTATACTTTTAAACAGCCATATATATCTCTCCAAGAAATAAATATATCTAATTTTGAATAATATTATTTAGAAAATAACTATTTATTAAAAATCCTAGTACAACCCGACTTTGTAATAGAAAATATTATTGTATGTGAGGTATTTCGCACGCGCGTATAGGTTAAACTTGAAAACCTCTAAAAAGAAATTTTTGGTATATGTGCATCTTTCAGCGACAACTTTGAGGAGTTATTTCAATACATGTAATTTAAAAAAAATGCATACGGTCTAATCTGAATATACCTGATGTAGTCAAACATGCCAAGTTGAAAATTATATACTTTTTACGTACCGTACCGACCTGACTGACCGATCCATAACTTCCCCTTTAATGCTAGCTGGGTGTACATGATATTTTCAACACCTTTGTCGTTGCATGGAGTTCAACATGACGGCCGCCATTGTCTCGGGCTAGAATGTAATTTTTAATCGATTAATTCTGCCTGGCTCTGTTTTTGTTAACAGCGTGCAATTTCTTATCTGGGATAATTAGCAATGGATCCATATTATATAACCTAACATATTATACAACCTGCTTTCATTATTCTTCTTATCCAAAAATATATCAAATTGACTTTCTATTATATTTCCTTTAATGTTCTTTCAAAATGCTTGTTCACAGAAAAGTTAACCTCTGTGACTTAAATGCTACAAGGTGTGGTCCCATTGGCCAGACGGTTTCAGTATAATCATTATTTCAGTTGCTCGCTTGCAGGTCACGGGTTCCCTTATTTCATTTCTTTTCAGCGAGTATTAACGTACAAAGGGCTATACGGTGCCCCATGCTTTTCTCCTGCCAGACGTCGGACTAGTCGTTCCGATGGTACGGGAATCAGAAGTCGGAATTCGAAAAGAGTTGATTACTAGTATTACTGAAGGTCGTCAGATTTGTCACTCCTTGACCCTGTCTAAATCATATCGAGAGCTCGAACTGTTCTTTCGAATCATGGACTCAAAGAGCAGTTCAGCAATACGTACAATATCAAGCTTATTTAAAATAGGCCCTATGATTAAACACATATTGCTTTAATTTCTTAACAATAGAAAACAATAATCTTTTAGTAACTGGTTAAAGTTTTGGGGCACTTTGTGTGGGGTCGCGGCAGACTACTCTGTAAATTTCTGGATAAAATGCTGTTATCATGAAAACCATATACGAGGGATGGCTGAAAAACTCAAGCCTCAGAAGGATAGATCTATTCGGTTGATACAAACTTTTGCCACGAACAAGCATTCGAATGAATTACAGACCTAAGAAAGAACTTATATAGGCTTTGCCTGTTGTTCAATCTTTTTCAAATGAATAAAATATTGTTTAAACTAAACTATAAGAAGTGCAACTGTAGTAACCAGAAATGGACAAACTGGCTATAGGGTAGTCATCAAGTACCTGTAACTGCAGAAAGAACTAACACCGACACAAATATACGACTATGGTCTTGACTTTTGGGGATGATGCCCCTTCGTTCCATACAGTGAGCCTAGCCATTCAAGCAACATTACCCCGGTATAGGCATGTTTCATGAGAGGTTTGGGCATATTATAGCCAGCAATAGGATGGTGTCCCTTCCTTTTCCACAGTAAAGAAATGGGCTGCGCATGAAAGCCTTGGCGATGGCCCGCGCCCTGTAATGCCACCAACGTCAGCATTTTAAGGATACATTACCTAGGAGCACGTCATGGTGATAGCTGATCGACGATTGACCATTATCATGAGTGACAAAAGTTTCTGCAAGATGGGTGCCAAAGCTCTTGAATGCGAATCACAAACCTCCCTGGCGTCCCGTGTCAATCTACGCCGTTTTGAAGCAGATCCTGATATTTTTTTGGGTCAGATCTTTAACCACGTTTTGAAGCAGATCCTGATAATTTTTTTTGGCCAGGGTGGTTGAAGAAAATTTCTTCCTGACCGGCACCCAAGTGTTTGTAGCATCATTGGCAAATGTGTGTACACATCGAAGTGGACTATGTAGAAAAGATAGGCTTAGAACTTTTCTGCCAGCCTTCTCTGATCTCATCTTCGCCATATAACAAGGGCTGCGAGTCGCTTCGAAAGAGAGGCGAATCGTAACCCTTGGCCAGCGAAGATGCTCTGGGGCCGGTTGCCCAAAGCTCTGTTAACTTTTAACGATGGAGTAAACGGATCGTTAACTTTAACGGAGAGAAAGGTTGTTGCTGGAAGCCCTGTTAACTTTAACGGATAATGAAATTGACTTTCCAGCAACAGAAATTTAACAGACCGTTACCAAACGACATGAAAGATAACGATCCGTTAGTTTAACGGATCGTTAAAATAACTTAGTTTTGAGCAACTGACCCCTGATCTATAACCTCTTGTCACATTGCTAATCATCCTTCCTCTCCCAAGCTCACGATTTGTTTCCCCAGTCTCTCATTACATTTTGATCTGAAAATAATGATGATTGTTTCATAGTAAAAGGTGACTTTGTTTGTCTGATAGGTTCTAGAGTAGCAATTACCTAACAAAAGGTTGGGAAACTTGGGAACCATCCACTGGGATAGACTAATTCATAATGCCGAGAGAATACTCCACGAAATTAACGTCGCCTAAATTAATTCGGAAACTAGAAAAATATAAGATATAACTTGTTTATATACAGGATTTAGTCAAATAAATAAATAAACCCTACCGCTGATGGATTTTAATAAGTTGGTTAAAATACCAGACTACCCGTAAATACTGAAAACTGAAAGATAACGCTTACGTAATTTTGTCTGAAATAAAATTAAACCAACATTACTATAATGTTCTGTTACTAATTATTCACTCTGGAAAGTAGGCTCTAACGTAAATATGTTTTCATCAGTATTCTGGCACATATTATTATTTACTTCTGTATTACACTGCTTGATAATTCCTGGTGCTAATTAGGCCTATGTCATTCTTAGTTACAAATTGTAGGCTACCGCTTTTGAGCTTTCTGTGACAATATTGAAGACTACAACATAGAAGGGATGTAACTCGTGTACGATTTTGTAGGGATAAGACCACTCTTAATCGGAATAGTGTTCAGGATCGGTTCATCGTACCCCATATATCATCTATGGACAGCTATTACTAGTTTCCACTCCATACACAATTCAGTAGAATATAACCAAATAAAAGCAGTGCCTAGAAATTATACCCTCGTTCTCGAACACAAACAACAGAAGAATGCAGTAAAGTCGATTCCTAGAATAAAGCCAGTTTTGGCATCCTTGGGTTGTTGGCACGACAAATTTTCCTTTCTTGTTACAACTACTGACCAGCGCGTACGCAAATTCTGAGACTTAAACTCAATTTAAATACAAACATTTTATTTACTAAACTGCAACAAATATGAAGAACTACGTAAAGCCCATTTATATCCAGCAAATCCATATAATGTACAATTTTTGTTAGTCTTTGCCACCCCCCAAATCTGATTGCCAAGGCAGTGGCCTTATACGTGTTCTGGCTTTTGTTGAGAGATTAATTCAAATTTGGTAGGCTAGACATTGTCACTGTCACTCGCCCGTACAACTGAAAAATCGAAACCACGCCAATTGACTCACTGACAGACCTTATGATACAACGTACATATGCTGATCATCTGGCCATCCAACCCCCTTGTTTCAAATCAGAAAAAAATTATAAGCTTTCTCATTTCAATAACCATCAGTTTGAAAATATAGTATGGATTATTATAGTCTAGACTTGTGGTAACAAGAAATGTGAATGACAGACAAGCAGACAGGATTATAGATGTAAATTTGTTGGCTGTGACAAGTCGTAATTAGACCGAGGATATGTATTTATTTATGTCCTTAGACCTAGGATATGTATTTATTTATGTCCTCACTTAAAATAGCATTATGCAAGAGCAAAATCTTCTTATTACATGTCTTTTTTTAGGCCTGAAATGCTATCTAAATAATCAATTAGACATTAATTAACATATCCAAACCATAATAAACTCTTGATCTCAAGGCTAGCCTTCATGTTGGCGGATTAAATTCCTATATGCCGCTTAATGGCCATTGGTAATTAAATCAATGCTGTTTATATTAATGATTTTAGTAATGATGACTGAGGCTAATAGTGGATATTTCACTCCCTTCTTTCTGGGCTAATAGTGGATCAATCTGACTGAAAATTTCAGCAAATTACCTTTACACTATCTAGTTTGTAACTATTATAGTGAGAACTGCCATCTCTTTATCTTATCTCACATAATGTATCTTTAATATAGGATAACCTAGTCATGACAATTTTTTTCATCGACTGATTTTTTACAAATTATTTATTATTTTGATGGTTAGGAATTGACTGTTGAGTAGAATTACTTGATTCCATAGTAGAGTCCAGTTTTAAACTGTCTGGGTTAATAGCAGTGGGCCTGACAAGGTTAATATGTGCACATAGATCACCATCGTTGATGTTGACAGACTTTTTATTTAGTTCATGTAGGACATAATTCTCTCTCTCTCCCCCCCCCCGCTCTCTCTCTCCCTCCCCCCTCTCTCTCTCTTTGTATATATATATATATATATTACAGAGTGGGAGAATGTGTGAGATCGCCCATGGGCTTAAGAAATAAAGGAAACAAATAAACATTGTAACTCCATTAGAAATATTTTGAAATAAAATCTTGGCTTCAGGTTAGAGAAATTTTATTACTCAAGTTTAAAAAAATAAAAATGAATAATACAAAAAACATGTTTCGATTTTAACATCAATTTTAAAGGCACCATGATTAAATTCTATTTTATCTAAAATGTAATGGTCTAATCAGCATCAATATTATCACCGTCTAACCAGGCAATATAACCATCAAAACTATCATCAAGACCATCAAGATCATCAACATCTCTTGGCTTCTTCTTTCCACCTACAAAATATAATATAGGTACATATTATAAAATCCACAAAAATACAATTGTCATAAAAAGTTGAAAAGCGGTACAATTTGTTACCAAAAATAACATATTTAGCACCACGAATTGCCAAACAATGTCATACCGAAGTAAATAATGTGATATGCCAGAATACAAATGAGAGAAAGAGAGAAATGGGGTTTAACGTCCACTCAACACAAACTACGTCATTTTGGGATAACATATGGTTCAATTTTATGTCAATGATTAGCTTGCACTTAGGGGTCTTTAGTGGTGGGAGAAAACCCATAAGGTTCGACAGACGACCCTACTCTTTGTTACGTGCAACCGGGGAATCAAAACCATGGCATTCGTCTCAATGACAGACCTTATGATACAGTGTGCAGGTGCTAAACATTCCACCATCCAACCCTCCAGAACAGATGCATTGCAATTCCCTCTCCTCGCTATAGTGCTGCCTTGGTCATTAAATATGGAACGGGCGGTTAGATATGTCATTGACTATTTCACTCATTGGAAGTCTTTCATATAGAATAGTCTAAACAACTTTTCGGCCAACGTAACGGTACATCAAAACTTATACTTACAAGTTTTTACATGAGATTTTTTGAATGCTTTAATTTCCTTTCTAACAGGTCTAGCCAGTTTACAAACTTTAGCAACTCTTCTGAAGCATCTCATTGTCTTGTAACCTTGCCTAAAATAAACATTAATCTATCATTCATATTATATATCATGTCGGGCAATATAACTAAAATAAAGGACAATACCGCACATGTTAAAGACTTTGTCTAGTACAAAATATCCCACAACATTTGAAGAGTCCAGGGGGAAGAACGATTTAAGTCACTTTTTCATGAACCCCAGTTAAAAGTGCCATCTAGTAGCAAATTGTATAAGCTTTATGTGGAACAATCAATTTCAGGTAAAAACGATTGGCATCACATCGAACCAGGGCCCTTCTGAAATGGCCTTTTCGAACAAATATACTAACTATATTTTGTCCCTTGCTGGACTCACTGTCCTGTATCACTGACAAGAGGAAACACGCCTGAAAATCAAGATGAACTTTCCTGGACAGCACAGGGACCTTCAGATTAGCGAACCAACGTCTTCAATCAATGGACCGCTGTGGTTCCCCATCTTTAAACTGATGTTGAATATACATGAGATTCACATTATCCTTTAAGACTAAAATTCATGGTAAATCTTTAATTTAGTTTTACTTACAGACACTTTTCCTTATTACCAGCTTCATATCCTACTAATTTTCTCTTACACTTAGAAATGAGTGCTTCACACTTTGCTGGTGGAAGTTTTCCTTTACCTTTAAAAGATAAATTTAGATTAGTATTTGCATAAATTGCTATTTTCGCAGCAGATAATCAAAGAAAAAGTAAGAAAAAATATAAAACGGCAGTATGAATTAGGTAACTGTAATGAATAGCCATCATAATTGACTTTTTCAAAGCCTGATAAAATTGTTGTCAAGAGAAATTTACAGGATCTCCAGCATGCATGCTCCAATTAAAGGTATCAAGAATTCCGACCAAAAATGACAAAGGTAATAGCAATGGAAGACACTTGTTTAAGTAAATGATAAAAAGTTTTATTTACATACCTTTATTTTTCGTTGGTACTGTAGCTATATAAGAATGAAAAACAAAACTAGATTTAAATTAAGAAAACAAAAAATTTAAGTAAGAAAAACAGAATTATTTAATCAAAAAAAAAAAAGGTTGCCAGGCAACGAAACATACGCCCACACAGCAGCCAAATTGTCCGGGCAGTCAACAAGATTTGTCACATATTAAGTAATTATCAGAAAATCATTAGAATTTGTTTGGTTTTTGTAATCAAACGGTTTTTTTTTTAAATCAGATAATAATTGTGACCTCCAGAGGGACCACAAGCTAAAAAGGGTGATTTTTCGAACAATCAGGGGACATAATTCAGGAAGTAATGACCTGATGGGCGCAAATATCGAAAGGAACCAAGACCTTTGGGTTATAAACATACATGTCAAGTTTCATCAAAATCGATTCAAAATTGTGACCTCTATAGGGTCCACAATCTTGATATAACATATTTTCACACTATTCGTGTACAAACGGCGGCCATTTTGTCCGTCAATTCTAGTCCGATTTTCAGATAATTCAAACTCTCTCTTCATTACCATGTAACGGTGATATAGTCAAACGTTTTTTTAAATCGGATAATAATTTTGACCTCCAGAGGAACCGAAAGCTAACAAAGACATAATTCAGGAAGTTATGATCCAATGGGCGCAAATATCAAAAGGAACCAAGATCTTTGGGTTATAAACATACAAGTCAAGTTTCATCAAAATTGGTTCAAAATTGTGACCTCTATAAGGTCCACAACCTTGATATAACATATTTTCACACTATTCGCGTACAAACGGCGGCCATTTTGTCCGAACTCAACCTTCATAACCATGGAACGGTGATATAATCAAACGTTTTTTTAAATCGGATAACAATTTTGACCTCCAGAGGGACCACAAGCTAAAAAGGGCGATTTTTCGGACAATCAGGGGCCATAATTCAGGAAGTTACGATCCGATTGGCGCATATATCGAAAGGAACCAAGATCTTTGGGTTATAAACATGCATTTCAAGTTTCATCCAAATCGGTTCACAATTGTGACCTCTACACTGTTCACAAGCTAAAAAACATGATTTTTCATACAATCAGGGGCCATAACCCATGAAGTTACAGTCCGATACATGCCAATATCGAAAGGAACCGAGATCTTAGGGTGATAAACCTATATGTTAAGTTTCTTCGAAATCGGATAAAAATTGTGACCTGTAGACTGTTCACAAACAATTGTGAACGGACGGACGAACAGGGGCGACGACAATATACGTCCACATGAAAATGTGGGCGTATAAAAATTGGCATTAGAGTAGTGGTATATTTTTTAGTTTAAGAGACTTATTGAACCACAAGAGTCAGGCACAGGGACAAAACTTCAACAAATCTACACTCTTGTGTTTATGAAACATAGTATACTTGTTCTTTGGACAATTGCAAACCAATTGACAAACTTTAATTTTTGATATCACATCACAATTCAAGATGTCATTCTTGGTTCCAGTCCATAGTTACATTACATGCATGTAGCATAGTTTTACATCTTTAGACAGCCCTAGTTCTGGATGATCAAATGTATTTGTACTATTTTAATTGAATAAATATTTACCTTTATTACTGCCTGGACCTGAAAAAATAAATTATTTCTTGTACTTTGAAATTAGATATAAAAAATTTCTATATTAACAAAAGTGTGCTATGAGGGAAATTTTTACCCTGACAGAAGTGCTATGACCTACTCATATATCAAATTTCAACAGCCATGGGATCTTTTATGTGCACACCAATGTATACATGGGACCTCGGTTTTTTGTCCCATCTGTACGACTATATACTGTCTCTTGCCATTCCCCCCGTTTTGCACCAATAAGGCAGTCCCGTGCCGGTAAATCCTGGAAATTTTCTTCTGCCAACATTGGGATCGAATATGAGACCTTCAGGTAAGTGAGATGTCTTATATTACTCTCTGAACCATTGTGGCTCCTCTTGCCAGAAGAACCAGTCATGATTGAGAGGTAAGTTCAGCATAGGGTTGGAATTATAGGATGAAAAATGAACATGTTAGCCGGCTTAGCCCCTTTACCGGTACCAAAAGGAGCATTCATGTTTATTGAGACACAATCACTAATAGAACCTCATCAGGAGGTACTTCAAAATCATCCCTTTCATCCGGGTTTCTTGTCAATGGTGGAAGTAATGTATGGGGTTAAATGAAATCCAAATAATTGCTAGCACTATCTATTGAAGGGACGTCATGAACCTATGAGAGATTAAATTGTATACCCAATGTTTTATTTTTCTTGACGAAAACCAAAATATAAATCTGACCATATAAAGAAATCAGAATTTTACCCAAAATGTGTATAATATGTTATTAAATGTATAACGTTTTCATATTTTATAATTTGAAACTAAATTACTTACAAGTGAATTTAAAGTTATCCTTTGCCTTTTTCAATTGACCTTCAACTTGTGCTTGAACACCAGCAGGTAAAACATTTCTACATTGGACAATGGTGTTCTCATTACATTCTAGCATCTTCTTTAAATCCCTGTAAATAAATATAATATACAAAATAAAAAATCGGATAAGAATTGTGACCTGCAGAGTCCACAAACAAATTGTGGACGGACGTCCATTCGGACGAACAGGGGAGACGGCAAACTACGTCCACATGAAAAGGTGGGCGTATAAAAAACAGTAGTGATATAGGATATACCTATCATTTCTCTATGGGCTAATAATTTCATTTGTACCAATGTGAAAATATCAAGTACCCCGGTAATGTTTGAACTTTTTGGATTATTATGATTACAAATAAAAAAAAATAATCGTTGCCTCTTAAAATTTAACATCAATCTCCTAGGGGCCAAAGAATGAAACCACTTTGTGCATGAATTAACTATTCAACACCTTGTGATATAAAAGTACAACAGTTTTTATTTGTTAGTTACGTAATACCCCAAAAGAAAAGTCGTATCATGTCTTCTGTGAGAATTAAGCATAAAATATACAACATTCATCATTACTAATTAAGTAAAATATAATTTTGCATCTTTACTTACATGCACATGGATTTCTTTCCATTTTCAAAAGAGAAAGAATTAAACATACTCATGCACTTTTGAATCTTTTGAGCACAGTCTGAAAAAAGCATAATATTTAGGACAGATTTCATGTAATTGCCTATTTAATGTTAATACAGATTCGGCAGAATAATTTAAACAAATTCTACATGATAAAACAGGTTTTACCATCAGTTTGTGACGGTCGAAAAGTTAAGTGCCTTGCAGGGTTTCTTCATTTCCTCCTACAGAAAAAAATCCTCCAAGCGAACGTAAATTATTAAAATAAAGAAATACCATATATTGCCATGTTAGTCCCAAAATAACCTAATTTTTGTGAAGCTTACACTGATCTCCCTGACATATATCTGTGAAATGGGGTTGAACGCCCTATTGTTCTGCTGCGAATGGGCTAATGAAGCTGGGCATACATCATACAGGGTGCAATTGGGGAAATTTTGCCCATGCAGCATCAATATGGCTTACCTTACTCTTATATCGAATTCTAACTGCCAAGGAATCTTTCACATGCACCCCAATGTATTAATGTATTCATGGGACCTTGATTTTTTGTACCATCCAAAAACTAGACAGCTGTCCCTGCAGGCTCTCGGTCCTGCACCATTGACAAGGGGAACCACACTCGTTCAAGGCAGGAATCAAACATGCAACCTCCAGCCTAGCAAATCAACATCTTACCAACTTAGCCACCGTTGCTCCGTATAACTGATGGTGCGTCATTAACAAAAAATTAAATAGATAGATTACCTTGCATTGTCAGTGATGGTTGTTTTTCTAAAGTAATTACAGTTGCCATCTCAACATTTTCTAAAATAATAGATTGTTTAGAATTTTAATACATTTATAAACAGGTACAATAGTAACAAAGCAGCTCAACTTGTGAATAAACTGATGTTATCAAATCTGATAATTAGCTTCAAAACCAATTCAATCACATAACCAGATTGGGTAAGCGAGGATTCTTCCTCTCATGTAGATAATTTCAGGAAAGGTAATCATACATAAACTTAAACTTTTTTACTGTCTATTCGAAGACAATCACTAAAGAACAATTTAGCCTTTTCATGGATTTTAAACCTTTGTAAACTACAATATTGTGAACATCAGTCCGAAAAGTTCAATTCAGTTCAGTATTTACAAAAATATGATGAATTGAAAAGCTAGCGACCTATAATCGTTGGTGATGTGTTTTGATATATTTCTATTTAATCTGAATGATTCTTAGACGAGAGATGATGAATCTAGCTACCGTAGACATTTCTATCTTGTATTTTTAAAATATAACCAATCTGAGTACACCTTAGTTTGGATTAAACTTTCAAAATCTAAAAATTGTTTGAAAAATAAACCTAACCTATCATGCCGTATTAAATGGGAGATAACTCACTGTAAATTTTGGAATGATCCTAAATTTCCCAGCAAGTTAACATCCAAAACATACTACACCATACAATATTGAATTGGGAAAATGTGTCTGATAGCCTTTAACAATCTGACTTTACTACAGGAATCATTCTCTGTGTATAAACACACTAAAATATTGAAATATATCTCACCAGTAACTGGAAGTTGAGTAGTTGGTGGATTCTCACCTGAAGAATGCAATTAATATACATGATCTTAAAGATTTAATGTTTCAGTTCTACAAGGGAAACTGTTAAAAATAGTACATGCTATTTCATCCTGGTTGGGGAAAGTGGATATAAAATAGCAGTAAAGTAGTATATTTTCCACTTGGTCAAATGGTGTTCACTGTTTCAACTTGATGTGAAAAACAGTGGGAAATTGGTGCACACAGGTTCCAACTTGGTGTCATGGAAAACAGTAGTAAATTGTTGGTGTGAAAAACAGTGGTAATTTGATGCACGCTGTTTACAAGTGGAAAACAGTTGTTAAATTGCATACTCGGCGCAGTGTTGTGTTTGATTAGAGTTAATCCAACTACACACTGCTATTATGAGTGGATATTGTTGTTTTTAATTTTGATTTGTCAGTAGTCCGTCTACCAACCAATCACTAGCTGCCAATATAGGAACCAAATATGTTTACATAACGTTACGTCATGACTCAAGATTTTATTATGCCTAATTAACCTGTGCATAGCAGAATACTGCAGTAAAACTAATTGCGTGACAAACGAGGCTATCAATACTGTTTAGAAACGAACATACTTTCGCCGTTTTGAATACCTTAAATCACTGTCCAAAGTTTTAGGGAAGACCCAGATTAAACAAAGGACTGTCATGTTGCTGTACTGAAGTGATAGCTTTCATTGAACGGAAAGAATAGACACACTCCCGCATAAGTTCAAGAAACAGACGCTATTCCAGCAATGGTCAGAGAGGGATTTCTCGGGCCATTGCTTCAGGAATATGGTTAAATTGGTGCATGCTGTTTAAACTTGGTTTTGAAAACAGTGGTAAATTGGTGCACAGTGTTTAAACATAGTGTAGAAAACAGTGACCAATTGAAGCACATTGTTTGAACTTGGTGTGGAAAATCAAATGGTAAAAAGTGCAATAAACTTGGTAGGGTACACAATGGTAAAATAGTCCATAGATTATACTCGACGGGAATAGAGTCTTAAAAAGTGTGTAGTTTTTAAGATTGGTGTGATAATGTTTCAAAATCTGTGGTAAAACCATGAGATAATTTTTCAAATACTGATAAAATGGACTTGAAAAAAAAATATTAAAGCTGCAATTTCATATTTTTACGTTATATTTTTAAAATATATTAAATTAAAGCCTTAAAATTGATGGTATCTTTAAACAGTCCTAACTATAATTCACTATTGCCTGTTGAGAAATTGGCAAAAAATATCATTTTCAACTTCAAATTCAAACGTTTGAAGATAGCCATTGCATGGGGGGGGATGGAAAAACAATGGAGGTAATTGTGTTATTATTTCTGATATGAAAGATTTGTAAGTGTTGAAAATAATGCCTATGATTGTATAATAGTGAGTTGACAACCTTTGAGCAAAAGACATAGAAATAATTATGTTCTGACTTTCTTAGAAAATATGAAATTTCCACTTTAAAATAGGGAGATACTGTGGTACAAATGGTAATAAATGAGTGCATAGTCAGGGAAAATAGTGATAAAATAAAGCACTACTCACTACTCAGCGGAAGAAAAAAACTGTAGTAAAATAGAGCAGACTGTTTAAATACTCTGTAGCATAACTGAGAGAAACTCAAATTTTGGCAAATCATTTCAAATCAAAATAGGTTGATCCAACTCATTTCAGCTTGCAACATGAGAGATCTACAACAAACCAGCCTCAACTGGTTACAATGAAAAATCGGATCTTCGCTTAACCCAGATAAAATCGTTTGGACTTGCACGTTTTCCTTATTATATATCTCGCTCAACTTGGATCAAAATGTTCGTTACATTTGATCTAATTCCTGCTTTTTTCTCCTTCATTTAAGTCTGATTGGCAGTTATGTTCAGTTTCGTCCAGATGGTCTAAACCAAAATACTTTCCCTTATCATTTTGACTCAAATCAACCTATTTGACCTGACACAATAATAGAATTTTCACAGAAAATTCGAAACTCGCTGTCTGCTGTACGAGACACTTTCTGGGAAAATGTAGGCCATTTTTCAAAGATGGCGAAATAAAGGAAGTTATCTACTCGCACCAAAACGAAAGTTATTTACTCGCACATACAAACAAAAGCTTGAAATGTGCCTTTGAATCAATTGTTATCCGACTCTTGCTGTTTATTTCTAATCGAGCTAAGATTATTTGGGACCTACAATATTTCTTCAACTGATATATTCGTTTAAACTGTTTTCTAAACAAGCTTCTAGCATACTTACACATTTTAACAAATGGTTCAATACTTAATTCAAACTTCATTAGAGTTTGTACTGGAAGAACTTTAGAACACCGTAAAAACAGTTCGTCGACACACAATGTAATTTTCTTGGAATGACTGAAAATAGAGGCACACTATTAGTATGGATTCTCAATAGATTATTTTACAAAAAAATGTTAAAATTAACTGTATCAATGAGTGATACTAAAACTATTTCGAAAGGTGCAAATGCGACTGGTTATTTTGAAGTTTACAGGATTTTCTGTTCATTTTGAGTATTGGGGTGAACAATTTTACTATATTTTGTGAAGTATAGAGCTTGTATATCCCTTTATTGATACTGATATTAAGTAAAGCACTTACGCACAAATTACATCTGTGCTTGTCTGGCTGGGGACATCAGCTAATATTGCAGTACAGGAATTTAGTTCATCTTTACATTGCATTACCACGGGATGAACTGAAACACCTATAAAAACAGTACAACAATACTGAAATTACGTAAGAATAATCAAGATGTTGCCATACAAGTTACGCTCACATTTTGCAACAGATGGACAGAGAACAAACTAAAAAATAGGTTGCCAGGCAACGAAACATACACCCACCAGCAGCTAAATCGTCCGGGCAGTCAACAAGAGTTGTCGCATATTAAGTAATTATAAAGTTCTGCCCCATGCTAATGTTTAGTATACGAAACATTTAATATTATTGATTTAGCTGTACAAATATCAAAATTCATTGAAAATCAATATACTTGTTGGTCTCAAGACCTTAAATTCTGTGTCAAGTTTCATCAAAATCAAATTAAAATTGTGACCTCTACAGGTCCACAACCTTGGTATACAATATTGTTACACTATTCGCGTACAAACGACGGCCATTTTGTCCGTTAATTTTGGTCCGATTTTCATAACATTCGAACTCAACCTTCATTACCAAGCAACAGTGATATAACGTTTTTTTAAATCGGATAATAATTTTGACCTTCAGAAGGACCACATTCTAAAAAGGGTGATTTTTCGGACAAACAGGGGCCATTATTCAGGAAGTTACGATCTGATGGGCGCAAATATCAAAAGGAACTAAGATCATTGGGTTATAAACATACATGTCAAGTCAAGTGATTTTTTGTACATACCATATTTTTACACTTTTCGTGTACAAGCAGCGGTCATTTTGTCTGTCAATTTTAGTCTGAACACAGCTTTCTTTACAGTGTAACGGTGACATAATCAGACGTTTTTTTAAATCGGATAATAATTTGGGCTTGAAGAGGGACCACAAGCTAAAAAAGGTAATTTTTCGTACAATCAGGGGCCATAATTCAGGAAGTTATGATCCGATATGCGCATATATCGGAAGGAACCAAGATCTTTGAGTTATAAACATGCATTTCAAGTTTCATCAAAATCAGTTCAATATTGTGACCTCTACAGTGTTCACAAGCTAAAAACATGATTTTTCGTACAATCAGGGGCCATAATTCAGGAAGTTATGATCCGATATGCGCATATATCGGAAGGAACCAAGATCTTTGAGTTATAAACATGCATTTCAAGTTTCATCAAAATCAGTTCAATATTGTGACCTCTACAGTGTTCACAAGCTAAAAACATGATTTTTCGTACAATCAGGGGGCATAATCCATGAAGTTACAGTCCGATACATGCCAATATCGAAAAGAACCGAGATCTTGGGGTGATAAACCTATATTTCAAGTTGAAATCGGATAAAAATTGTGACCTGTAGACTGTTCACAAACAATTGTGGACGGAGACAGACGGACGGACAGGGGCGATGACAATATACGTCCACATGAAAATATGGGCGTACAAAAAGGCAATTTTACGTAGAATAAGGGGCCATAATCCAGGAATTTACAATCTGATATGTGCAAGTTTTGAACGGAGCCAAGAGCCTTTGAATATAAACATACATTTTAAGTTTCATCAAAATGGGATAGAAATTGTGATCTATAGATGGTCCACAACCTTGGTATTACATATTTTTACACTATTTGGTAACACAAAGCAGCCATTTTGTTGGGCAGTTTCATTAGGGAGTAACAGTGATATATTTAAATGTTTATTAAAATCTGATAAAAATTGTGACTTCTAGAAGATCCACAACCTAAAGACACCCAAATTTTGAAAGAGATGGACAGAGAACATGCGATTTGTGAGATAAGTATCTAAATTAACCCCGATTTTGAGGAAACTTAAAACGTCAAGCAGTACACGCACGATTATTCTTTAAAGTAACAATCTGATATATGTGTCAAAATCAAATTCATTTGAGTTCGTTGATTAAAACTGCGACCTGTAGATTGTTTACAAACAAAATGTGAATGATCAGACAGGGATGACAGCATAATATGTCCACATAAATATAAATTTATTATGTTTTACATATTTTAATTCCAATGACTGTTTTTAAATATAATTAAATGAGTATTTTACCTGTATCAGTAGCTACATTACCACCTGCAATATCAATAATATATTTTAATAAATGGCCAGAAAAATAATAATAAATATTTACAGTAGTGCTTTGTCGGCTTGGGCAGTATCTACATTTCTAAATAATTGTACATAAATTATCAAATTTGGTTGAGACATCTATAACTTAACGAAAATCTACACCATTTCATCATAGTACCTCAGTTAAACATGCATTATGCAAGATCTAATTCTGCCTATTACAAGCCTTTCTTTAGGCCTGAATTCTTATCTAAATGATTAATTAGACATTAATTAACTTATCCAGGCCATAATGAACTTGCGATGTTAATGCTAGCCTTGGATATTGACTGGATTAGAATCCTAGATGCTGCTTTACGCTCACTGATAATCAAATTAAATAATGGATAATATAGTCTATGCTTTTTATCGTACTGACTTCAGTAATGATGATTGATGATAGGCGGAAATTTCAATCGTCTAATTCTCAGTTCATAGTGGATCAATTCGACTGAAATTTTCAGCAAATTACCTTTACATTATCTAGTTTTTAACTATTATAGTGAGAACTTCCAACCCTTTATCTAATTTTCCAAAAGGTATGACAGATAGGCATACGGACAGCTGCTAAGCCTAAGCAAAATCCTCAACATCGAACCAGTAAAAACATCCACATCATCAAGTTTAAACATTACAAATCTATTAGAAGCAGAGTTATTTTCTCCCCAAATGTCTGACAACCCATTCTAATAATCCACAGCATTCTTTGAAAGGTTAGGGAAAATTAGACTTATGATATTTTTTAAGATTCAAAAAACCAACAGGATCCTTTAAAGAATATATCTTACATGCTGATTTAATAACGTAGTTAAGAAATTTCAACTTACAGACAGATGTAACTTGATTTCTAGCTTGATCTAATTGCGCTTCAATTTGGGGTAAAAGATCTTCACATCTGTCACTAACATTCTCCAAACATTGAATCATACCTCTTAAGCCACTGAAATCATATAGGATAATGATATGGTTGTCTGCTGTGATTTACTAGCAGTCTAGGACAACCTATACCAGTTGCCTAATAAGGAGTTTACATAATTAACAAATCAGCAAACATACAAAACTTAAGCAAGGCTGACACTTGCACGATTCCGTGGCACGCATTGCCACGACTCGAGTCGGCACGACACCGTCTGATTTGTGCAAACTCGTCGTGCCAATGCGGGAAGTGTGTAAACAATGCGCAAACTATGCGTGAACTTATCGTGCCAGTTCGTGTCAATGTGGACACTGATGGGCACGACAAAATCGTGGCCAAAAGTCGTGCAAGTGTCAGCCTGGCTTTATGCTGTCTGTCTAGAATTAGCTCTGCTTCAGACACAGGGCTGGTTCAATCATGAGGTTGTACAGATGATCCTACTCCTTGCCACGTACAAACGGGGAATCAAAACCATGCCGATTGACTCAACACCAGACCTTATGATGCACACATTAACCATACAGTCAGTTAACCCCCCTGAATATCCAGTGGTCGACCCCGGTGTTTTTCTGAGAAATTTCATCTGGATTTTCTGACATATCAAGGGACATCATGTAGTTGTTTGGATGGGACAAAAAACAAGGTCCAGAGTACACATAGGTGTGCATGTCAAATAAACCTTGGCAGTTGGAATTCAATATAAGAGAAGGCTGTTGCTCCGCTTTTAGGGCCCATACTATGTCATATAGCAGTCTTCATTAGTCCAGTCAGAGCAGAGCAGAACGGCCATTTCATTCCATTTCTTCCACTTTAAAACATAAACATGAGTTTGTCAGGTCTACTAATTCGCCCATCTGCAGCAAAACTAAAATCAATGGCAATTCCTAATCCAGTTATTTAGGTATACAAGTATGGGAACCATACACTCACATACACAAGCTATGCTCTCTGACACAGTTTATCCGAAAGAAAACTGAACATGACAGAATGCTAAATATCAATAGGGTTCATCCTCTCGGGTTCCCAATGATTCAAACTAAATTTTAAAAAATTATGCCTTGATTACAAATGGCGCTTTGTTTTAGAATTTTCTATCAAGAACTCTTTCCTGTATTGCGATCACAATTTATACGTGACAATCCCACCAAGGTTTAAAACCTTCTAGAAGACTTTCTCCTATATTGTGTTTCACTGTTTTGAAAGTAAAAGAAAATGGAGCTCCCCAATCCCATTCAGATATCCTGAAGAAAAAAAAATGAAAAAAAATATGAGTGAAAATGGAGGACTGACAAGAGTGATAAAAAATTTGTTTGAAAACTCACCCACATGTTGCCTGTACATCACTGAAATCAATTTGGTTGATCTTACTTAGACATTCTTGGCCCATTAAACCACACTCTGAAATTATACCGGTAATTAATTATATAGGTGGCAGTCTTATTATTATTACTTACAATCTGTTTTATTCACAATATGGCTATCTATAGTCCTTGATTCTCTCTGCATAAAATTAATAATTGGAAAAATGTTCAAAGCAAGTATTTATTTTGGAAATACATTTAATTAAAATGTATAATGGTATGTGAAGATCCTTTTGTACTGATGTAATGATGTATTTTGACCCATGTCTGCAGCCACAGAAATGTCTGAAGACATTCAAGAGGGTACAAGATTTATCATTCTCCACATAAGTTTCGCTATCCAGCATTTGACTCTGCAGTGGATTTGTGCACTACACCAGTTGACCTAGAGGTCATTGGTCATGTGATTAACTACATGCTGTGAGAAAGGTTCCTGGATAAAAACTTGATGAATTTTAGTCAATTTTAGGGAGAAAAGAGTCTAAATGTATTAGACCTTATGATCACGTTATAAAGGTCAACAGATCCACATGTATTATATTCTAAAATGAGCATGATGACATACACAGATCATATTTACAACCATTTAACCCCATAATCTTAGTTCCCTGTATATTTGCAAATACTTTATTATTTTGCAATAAATATGACACAAACTAGGTCATTTTGGGACTAACATATGGTTTAATCTTATATCAATAATTTGCTTGCGTGTAGGGGTCTTTAGCAGTGGGAGGAAACCGGAGGAACTGGAGAAAACCAACAAGGTTGGACAGGTGACCCTACTCCTTGTCATGTACAACTGGGGATTCGAAACCACACCAGTTGACCCAATGACAGGTTTTATGATACAGTGCACACGAGCTAACCATTCGGTCATGCACCTCCCCAATAAATATGACCCCATTTCTATTTTAATATAGTAACGGTAATAAATGTATTATCAGTTTATTTGGTATTCATCATGTTGTTTATCATTGTCTATTAACACCAGGAATCTTGTTGTGTAGTCAAATGAGCCGTTTAGCAGAGGTTCGTGTGAACTGCAATGGAAGACAACTCTGTTTTGGAGATTGGTGATTTATGTGGCGCTTCGGACGCTTGTTTTCTGGCTTAAAGTTGCTGACCATTATTTGAGTCGATCTTAATCCAAGTAAACTACAATGTTGTTAAAGCTGAATGTCTAAAACCAATATTAGTCCAAAAATTGTTCATTCCTTCCAGTGCTTACAAGGACAGAACAAACTACAAATGTTCCAGCATTTGGTATTCTCGGCAGAAGATATGGAGTGAAAAATGGAAATGATGACCAGGGGTTTTAACAAAATGCGACAAGACAAATGATGACAAGGGATCATAGTAATATTGTGAAGATCTAGGGTCGATTATAGAATCTTCCAAAACCAAAAGGACCTACCTGAAGGAGACGGGCTAGAGTTAGAGGTCACACTTGTTTCAGTTAATAATAATAAGCATTATGATATTATTTGATAAAGTTTATATAATAATAAACATTATGGTATTATTTGATATAGTTTATTACTAATAAATATTATGGTATTATTTGATATAGTTTAAAAACATTATGACAATATATTATTTGGTATAGTTTATATACTAATAAATATTATGATAATATATTATTTGATATGATACATTACTACATATGGCTGTTTAAAACACTATAATTTTATCAAAATATTTTGGAAGTGATGTCAGGATTTCTAGAGGGGTTAAGCATGCACGAAACCCACCACATCTTACCAATAACACAATAGTATCACAGTACTTAAACATGTTTATTACCTGCAGAATTACCTCCGCTTGGACCTGAAAGATATAATGTTTGTCCATTTTTAAAACAGGTACCTCATTATTGAAGCTGTAGATTTGCTTTAGTATTGAATGAACTCAAAACCAGAACAATGATTTACTTATTCATCCAGTAGCTGAACCTTCTCTTCTTTAAAACATAAACATGAACCGAGAAAAAATAATTTCCCCCGGATTATACAGTACAAAACATCAAGGCAAGATATGAAATGGGGTTTACTGTTTAACATCCTACTATTCTTCTCTAATTGGACTGATGAAGATGGATCAAGGCAAGATGCATAGTACCGGTAGTTTTATATACCATCATTAGAATCAATTGCATTCTAGTTGCTGTATAAATTTATTTTCAAGTAATTAAAATGGGACTTTATCTATACTTACATATCTGTTGAAATTGTTGAGTGGCTCGCTGGAAGTCTAATAGAGATTGTGGTGGTACAACATCTGAACATGTTGATGCCATTTCATTCACACATGCTATCGCTTCTTGAGCTTTTCTGTAAAATACGAATATCAATTAATATAAACTTAACATAAGATCAAAGCAAATATATTTACTTAATGCCAGAAAACCCAAGTGAACAGTTTTATAAACAGTTATACTAATACACCCAATAATTATGTTATTTGTGTTTTATAAACATTTACACGAAAGAATTAAAAATCATGTTTATTTATGTTGATAAACAGTTCCTCCATCAATACTGTTTATGTCTTATAAACAGTTACACAAGGAAACCAATGATTATGTTATTTATGTTTTATAAACTGTTACACCAGTACAACCAATAATCATGTTTATTTATGTTTTATAAACAGTTACACAAGGAAACCAATGATTATGTTATTTATGTTTTATAAACTGTTACATGCAGTACAACCAATAATCATGTTTATTTATGTTTTATAAACAGTTACACCAGTACAACCAATGATTATGTTATTTATGTTTTATAAACAGTTACACATGTACAACCACTCATGTTATTTATGTTTTAAAACACCAGTATAAACAACAATTATGCTATTTATGTTACTGCAATGTGGAAAGGAAATGTCCAGGGGATGAAGGGTGGCTGAGAACATATAACATATATACACACATATACATACATACCTTGACTTTATTTTTATACATTACATAATCATTAATCAAATGGTTTTTTTCTATTACACTCTATTTACAGTTAATATTTTGTATTACATTCTAATTATTAATTAAATGTTAATTAATATTCTGTATTTCACTCTATAATTATGTTAAAGTTATTAATTTCTATTACACTCCAATTATTATGAAGAATAGGTAAAAGATATAAAGGACTTACGGACAAAGAAGAGAATGGGGAGATGGTAAAGGTATAGCAGATATCAAGGAAGAACATCTCTGTAATTTTCCAGCACATCTCATTACATCTGGATTAGGGGTATTGAAAGCTGTAAAAAAAATTAAACTAGCCATCCAGATAATTATTTTAGTTGATATGTGGTTATTAAACACTACAATTTCATTCAAATGTTTTGGAAGTAATGTAAGGAATTCTATAATGGTTCAGCACTACCCTGTCTTGTGTAAAAAAAAAAACCTCACCACATCTTACCAAAAACACAATCATAACAAAGTACATAAACTGTTTTCTTACCTACAGCATTAGCTGTGTTTCCACCTGAAAAAAGATTAAAATTAAATGAAATGCGGTTTATATGTCCATCTGTTCCTTATCAATGTTTGAAAAGTATAAAGTATATCCATTTTCAAAAACAGGTACCTATTGATACACTTCATACCATCTCCCAAGCGCCTTGAGCATTTTTTTTTATGGATAAGCTGCGCTATACAAAAACTCATTATTATTATTATTATTACTGAACCTGTAGGCAAGATTTGGCATTGAGTGAAGCAATCACCAGAACATAGATTAACTTATATACTGCGACCCACTACCTCTAAGATACTCAGGAGCCGTGTTGGCATGGTGAGTAGACGTTGACTGCATAATCTGTGTTAACCACAAGAGTTCATTGGGATTTTCTGGTGTGGTTCTCCCGTGTCAGATGGTCTGGCAAGGACAATATTTAGTCATTCGGGTGAGACGAAAAAAACTGTGTACACATTGGCATGCACGTAAAAGAACCTTTGATACAAGAGTAGGCCAAGTGCGGCTGTCCGAGCATAATTTCCCCTCATAGCACACAGTATGCCCATCTTTATTAGCCGAATTGAAGCAATACTGCATGACGAAGCAAAATAGAATTTTAAAATCTAAAAATCTACTTACAAAGTGATTGTACTTGACTTTTGGCTTGGTTTAATTTTTGTTCAACATCTTGAATATTTGGTAAAACATGTTCACATTGATTAACAACATTCTCCATACAGTCTACCAAACCTTGCATACCACTAAAAATAGAAAGATAGGTTGCCAGACAACAAAACAAATGCCTCTATGTCTACATATATGATTGTCATATTTCTATTTTTCTGTAGGTAATTATTAAAAGAGAGAAAGAGAGAGAGAAATGGGGTTTAATGTCCACTCGAAACTAACTAGTCAATTCTGGGACTAACATATGTTTTAATTTGATTTCAATAATTCGCTTGCAAGTAGGTGTCTTTAGCAGTGGGATGAAACTGGAGAAAACCCACAAGGTTGGACAGGCGACCCTACTCTTTGTCATGTACAACCGGGGATTCGAAACCTCACCAGTTGACTCAATGACGGGCTTTATGATACAGAGCACACGTCCTTACCATTCGGCCATCCAACACCCCGTAGGTAATAGGAGCGTTACAAGATACCAAAACCTGATCAAAGGCAATAACCCATAAAATATATGGTTAATTGTTCTTGCCAAGTCCAACAAAAACAAAACATGTACCAGTAATCTTCGAAAATAATTTTTGTCTCAGAAACCGTGCATTATTGTGCATTTGGTCCCTGAACTAGGTCATTCAGGGACTAAAATATGGTTCAATTTTTGCTTGCACGTAGGGGTCTAGCTGTGAGAGAAATCATAGGATCCGGAGTAAGACCCACAAGGTTAGACAGGTGATCTTACTCCTTGTCACGTACAAGCAGGAAATCAAAACCACACCACTAAATCAATGACAGACCCCATGATCCAGTGCACACGTTAATTCAGTCACCTAATCTTCCAAATCCTGAAGAACTTTGTTTACGGTAGATAAATGCATAAATAAATAAAAAATACGTCCAGGTAAAAAATTCTCCACTTTACTTCATTCTGACATACATTAAATATAAGCTAGCTATATGCCTTCTATGGGCGTCTTCAGATATTAATAATGTATATATAATTAATTTTTCATATAGCGATTTACATTAGAAAATCTCAAACCGCTGTACATAATTAGAATAAGTGATAGATAAATGCATAAATAAATAAAAAATACGTCCAGGTAAAAAATTCTCCACTTTACTTCATTCTGACATACATTAAATATAAGCTAGCTATATGCCGTCTATGGGCGTCTTCAGATATTAATAATGTATATATAATTAATTTTTCATATAGCGATTTACATTAGAAAATCTCAAACCGCTGTACATAATTAGAATAAGTGACTTATATACAAGAGCGTTAAATGCACTTTATGGAGAATGATGCAGGGGAGATAACTCTGTTATGTTAAACAGGGTGCAACAAATCACACACTTTATACTAACCATCACTCTCCTGACTACAATCATTGTCAACTTACTTGAAACAAATTATGTGTATCAGTACACGCCTAGAATTGTCCACACTGTCTTGGTCAGCGAAGATGTTATTCACGACTTCGCCGAGATTGCATTGTCTGCCATTTTACGGTCTGCCGCTTTTAAACACGTGGAAATATGTTCTAGTGTATAGAAAATACAATAGATGGCACTTGCAGCTATGGTGGTAATTTTAGCGAGGACCGTACTGAGTACCCGGTAATACCGGGTATGTGCTTTTTAACCGCATTTTATAATACCCGGTACTACCGGATAGACGCAATGAAAGGGTTAAAGAGCATGGTTTGTCTGGTGACATTTAAGCTTTAAATTTTCAATTATTCATTGAGTATTGTTCCTACTGTGATATTATGTGCTATTGTTGCAACTCATTGTCCGTCGTCATGTCTTGGTAAAAATGTTTTGTGGGGATAAAACCGTCGTCAAATCTTACCCACACAATTGTTGTTGTCCACCACCAAAGTTTATTTGACTAACCAAACGTAAACAATCTTGAGACATCCTACCACATTCTGAAAATATCATGGAATACAGATGAGTAAATGCACAACAAATCTTCTTTTAGAATTTTTTATTTACAATAAAAAGTGCAGGAGGAATGCACCACACATAACAACAACAAACTAGAAACCTAGCAACCAGACACACATACATACAGACAAAATCATGATCGAACAGCTAAAAAAGTGAATGACTGAAAGTGTCATCTGTGCTGATCATGTTCCATCCAGGTTTGTGAATAAATGGATTTCACTAAAATTGTTTAAATATAAATAAACTTCAATTGTGTAATTTGATGAAATTGTATTAGTGAATGTATTTATGGTAATTCTAAAAATATGGTATTGGCTCTAAAAAGAATTGTTGGATATATCAATGTTGATAAATAAACTGACATCATGCTTAAACATCATGGATTACTCCAGAATTTAATAATCTATTGGCCATTCTTTTCTCTGTACATCTGATTAGCATCAGTGTCTCTGTAGGCCTACAAACTACACCCAGTTGTATTTTCTGACTACTGGCAGATGTATTTGTCCCATTTGTTAAAAAAAATAATGAACAGACCATTATTAAGATATCTAAATGTTAATAAAAAGAATTAAGGATTTATTACCTGTTGCAGACACTGTATTTCGTTTTTTAACTAGATGTAAAAAAGATAGAATGCTTATTTAAAGGTTTAATATATATAATCGCTTTAATTAAAATATGGAATGGTTTTTAGCCTGTTTGTATCTCTATATTAGAAGAATCTTAAAAGTCTGATATACCGGTAAGGCCTCAATTTTGAAGATAACATCTAATTGGCATACAAGAATCTTTTAATAAAATAATGGTAAAATAAAAAAGGTTTTTTAATTAACATCCTACTTTTTGGTGACAAATGTTCTATGAAGACAAACATATATACACCATGCAGCTTATTAGGTACTACAAGGATAATTTTGCCCAGGTAGATTGTATTAAAGGGTTCTTGTATGTTGCACAATATTTATGGAATCAATTTCCTTCAGAATAAGACTTTTAAAAAAAAAAAAAAACCTTCAAATACCACCTCAAAACATTTCAGTTCCGAAATCCCTTGTGAAAGAACCAGTAGGACATTAGAAACTTTAAAATTATTGTCTTTATGCACTTTATGTATCATGATATATTATAATATTATTTCCATTATGTACACAGGATCTCGGTATTTCGTCCCATCCAAACAATCATGTATTAACAGGTACATGGTTCAGGGAATATTTTAACCGGGTTCGTATCGCAATTTGAGACTCAAACGTCCGATTTTGCGAATCAAATTCATATTTGATTAGCATTATTAGCTTAAAACCCTGCTTCAGCGCGAATCAAAGTTTTGAAAATTAATTTTAACTTTAAAACCATTCAGTATCGTAAAACACATCAAAACAAATCTGAAATCTCGCAATTTTATTGTCTATATCAAGACTCTTTACGTGCCTCTGCAACGGTCCAGTGGAACGAGAGCAGTACATGTTGACGTCTGCTATTTATAGACTAAAAAGTTTTGATGACAGAGATGACAACACTACATACTTTCTTTCTATATCTGTTGTAGTCACATTCGTCAAGACAGACATTCAAAACACTACAAGATAAAATTACCGGATGATCGAGGGTACGTCGCGAAATTCAAACACATGATATTATGTTCTGTCTTCAAATTCGACATTAAAATTAGCAACAGTTCAAGATTGGGTGAGGAAATATGACGCAGAAAAGATCTGACTAGAGTATGAAGTAAATAAAGAATGTCCAGGTTTCGTACAAAGAATAACATGTGGTCACATACTTTTATTTTTATTTTATATATAAATATAAACAACCGTTTGGTAATACAAATAATGTGGGTATTGTTATTGTCACATATAGGCCTAATTATGTGAAATAAGAATTCTATTACATACTAAAAAACTGCTAATCAATTGGTAAATTTTGCTACTCAATTATACAATTGATTAGCATTCTTACACAATTTTTCTGGAAACTGCTAATCAAATGTAAAAAAGTAAAATATTCCCTGACATGGTTGTTAAAATTATTATGTTTCCGATATATTTCAATTCCAATGACTGTTTGTAAATATAATTATATTTTACCTGTATAAGTACCACCTGCAATATCAATAAACAGTATATTTCAATAAATGGCCAGAAAATAACAATAAATATTTACAGCAGTTCTTTGTAGGCTTGGGCAGTATCTACATACGTTTCTAATTAATTGTAAATAAATTAAAGATTAGCATGTGTGATAAACAAATCGGATCGTATTATGGACCAGGAACTGGCCATGTTGTTCGATGAAATTCAAAAATCTAATTCACCAAATGAATGTAGAAGTATGTCAATTGTCACGTTGATCAGACTTGAATTTGAAGAGCGTCCCCAAGAAGAACATGAAGAAGAACAAGATGAGTAGCGGTTAGCGACCAGTTACTGGTCCAAAATCCTATCATAGTAAATAATATTTGTGATTGTCAACACTCAAATTTAGCCAAAACATTTACCTAGAAGTAAAGTTGCTATGTTTCTAAAGGTCTGATGGACAGACAGATAGCTGATTAGTCAAAGCAGAAATATGCATCATCAAATTTGGTTGAGACATTTATAACCTAACGAAAATCTACACCATTTCATCATAGTACCTCAGTTAAACATGTTTTATGCAAGAGCTAATTCTGCCTATTACAAGCCTTTCTGAAATGTTATCTAAATTATTAATTAACCATTAATTAACTTATCCCGACCATAATCAACTCTCGATGTCAACGCTAGCCTTCGATATTGACTGGATTAGAATCCTATATACTGCTTAACCGAGACTATGCTTTTTATCGTACTGACATTTTAATAGTGATCAAGGCTAGGCGAAAATTTCAATCGCTTAATTCTCGGTTCATTGAGGATCAATTTGACTGAAATTTTCAGCAAATTAAGTTAGGCTTATACATTATCTAGTTTTTAACTATTTAATGAGACCTGTCAACTCTTTATCTAATCTCTCATAGTGTATCTTTAAGAGTTATTTTTTTCCAAAAGGTATGACAGATAGGCATACAGACAGCTGCTAAGCCTAAGCAAAATCCTCAACATCAAACCAATAAAACATCCAAATCATAAAATTTGAACATTACAAACATATTCTAATCCACAGCATTCTTTGAAAGGTTAGGGACAATTACGCTTATGATATTTTTTAAGATTCAAAAAACCAACAGGATCCTTTAAAGAATATTTCTTACATGCTGATTTAATAACGTAGTTAAGAAATTTCAACTTACAGACTGATTTAATTTGATTTTTGGATTTATATAATCGCGCTTCAATTTGTGGATAAATTTTTAGTGTATTACAAATGTTTCATTACCGAAAAAAGTAAAAAATATTCGACAACCCTTGTTGACTGCCCGGACGATTTAGCTGCTGTGGGCGTATGTTTCGTTGCCTGGCAACCTATCTTTATATGTGGATTTAGCTGTGAAAAATTAGATATGGAGTGAAAAATGGGTTTAAAAAAAAATGCGACAAGATGACAAGGGTCACAGTAATATTGTGAAGATCGTGGGATGATTATAGAACCTTCCAAAACCAAAAGAACCCACCTGAACGAGACGAACTAGAGGTCACACTTCTTTCAGTTACTCTGTAACGATGACCTGTGAATATAGTTTATATAATAAGCATTATGATATTATTTGATAAAGTTTATATAATAATAAACATTATGTTATTATTTGATATAATTTATTACTAATAAATATAATAGTATTAATTGATATACATGTAGTTTAAAAACATTATGATAATATATTATTTGAAATAGTATATATAATAAATATTATGATAATATATTATTTGATATAGTTTATATACTAATAAATATTATGGTATTATTAGTGATGTCAGGATTTTTAGAGGGGTTAAGCATATCCTGTCTCATGCATGAGAGAGAGAGAATGGGATTTAACGTCCACTCGACACAAACTAGGTCATTTCGGGACTAACATACAGTTTAATTTTATTTCAATAATTCGCTTGCCCGTAGGGGTTTTAGCAGTGGGAGGAAACTGGAGTGACCGGAGGAAACCCACAAGGTTGAGAAAGCTGTATATTTGCTTTAACACTGAATGAACTCAAAACCAGAACAATGATTTACTTATTCATCCAGTAGCTGAACCTTCTCTTCTGAATTGAGAAAAAATAATTTCCCCCGGATTATACAGTACAAAACATCAAGGCAAGATGTGAAATGGGGGTTACTGTTTAACATCCTACTGTTCTTCTCTGACTGGACTGATGGTTTAAAGTAACATATAGTTGAATTACATTCAGTGCTTGCCTGTGAGCACATTCTATGTCAAATCACCCCCAAAAGACGAAAAACCTCTATCTCCAAAAATCTGGTCTCAAGTTCACGAAGCATTCTCAGACTTAAGAATCTTCTCAACTTTCAATCATTGTTTATAAGAAATATATTTGATCAAGAAACACAATTTGATACATTAAAACAACAACAGTTTTATAAACCGAAAAATTTTGAGTAAATTCTTAACTTAAGTCTAAGAATGCTTTGTGAACTTGGGTATTCAAAATAGAACTTTATATATACTTACATATCTGTTGAAATTGTTGCGTGGCTTGCTGGAAGTCTATTAGTGATTGTTGGGGTAAAACATTCGAACATGTAGCTGCCATTTCGTTCACACACGCTACCGTTTCTTGGACTTTACTGCAAAATATGAATATCAATCAATGGCAAATCATGGCCTATACAGCAAAGGAAATCACTTTACAATAATACAACCGCGATAATATACATGATTATACTATTTGTGTAATGAGGATCAATTTTGTCAGACAGTCTTGGTCTGATTTTCACAAAATTCCTACTTAACTGATTTTCGTACCATAAGGGGACATAATTGATGAAGCTACAGTTCGATTCCAATATCGACATGAACCAAGATCTTTAATGTACATGTATAGACATGCAATTTAAGATAAAACAAAATCCGATAGAAATTATGAACTTCAGATAGTCCATAGCTAACAAAGTTATGGTCAATATCAAAATTGTGAATTCTAAAGGGTCTACAACCTTGTTATTTCATATTTTTACACTATTTGTTTACGGGGAGCAGCAATTTCACAAATTTCAATCTCAACCATTATTTGGTTTAATGGTGATATATATATATTTGAATGGTTTCTAAAAAGGGATAAAAATGGTGAATAAAGTCAAGGTCTAGATTTCCAAAAACATACTTGTCGTGAATTCTTTGAATTTCAGTCACTTCTCCGATTTTGACGAAAGGGTCCACAAGTTAAACACGCGAATTTCCGTAAAATGTCAGCTCTTTTTCTAATCTTACCTATTAATGCTGCTTTGATTAAATGAAGAATAAGCAAAAGAGATAAAGGACTTACGGACAAAGAACAAAATGAGGAGATGATAAAGGTATAGCAGATATCAAGGTAGAACAGGTCCCCAATTTTCCAGCACATCTCATGTCAGCTGCACTTGGGTTATTGAAAGCTGTAATATAAATTAAATTACCCATCCAGATTTAGTTCTTTAGGTATGTGGTTGTTAAGCGCTACAATTTTATTAAAATATTTTGGAAGTGATGTCAGGAATTCTATAATGGTTAAGCATACCCTGTCAAATGTACAAAAAACACATATAACCAATAACACATGAACAAAGTACATAAATTGTTTAATTACCTGCAGAATTAATTGTGTTTCCACCTGAAAAATATAAGGTTTGTCCATTTTTAAAACAGGTACCTAAACATTGAACCTGTAATTTGGTTTGGCATTGATCCAAAACATGGATTTATTCATTTCATTTTCCAGTCAATTATTTTCCACCCACAACCTGTAAACAACTCAAAATGTTCCAATTCTCGAGTGATATCATAAACATTAAATGTATATGTTCTTTTACACAAACTTGCCGGTGATAAAGACACAGAACAGTATTTTAAAATTCAAGGATCTACTTACAAATTCTCTGCACTTGACTTTTTGCTCTCACCAATTTGTATTGAACTTGTTGAATATTTGGTAAAACATGTTCACATTGATTAACAACATTATCCATACAGTCTACCAAAGCTTGCATACCACTAAAAATAGAAAGAAAGGTTGCCAGACAACAAAACATATTCCAACATACATCATTGTCACATTTATATTTTGCTGTAGGTAATATATTAATAAGATACTAAAACCTGATTAAGGGCAATAACCCTTGAAATAGCAGGTTACTTGTAGTTGTTTTTCCTAAACATAAACAAAACATGTACAAATTATCAATTGATCACTTCGGCTATCATTCTTCATATCAGAAATATAACAACTGTATCGATCTCTAGTGTGTCAACAACATTTTTGTAAGTGATCAAGCAACACTACCCTGACAGAAATTATTACCTTTTCATTTCATGAACATAAACAATGTGTATGAGTTTCAGGTCAAATGGATCATAACTCTCACTTCTAGAAAGTCCACAGTCTAACAAAATCCTGAAGAACTTTCTCAGTTAACATGAAGATTGAACGTGAGACTTCCTTGTGAGCTAGTGCCATACTTAAAAGTTACCACATGGTTTAACTGTGCACTTTTATCTTTTAACTATCATAATGTCACTTGCATTCCCTATGCCATGGTAAATCTTCATATTAGTTTAGTTAAAACAATATCTTATTCATTTGAAAGGGATTGAACAATAGGCAAAGTCTATAAAAGTTCTTTCCCTACTATATAATTAGAATAAATGTTTTGTGGGGATAGAACCACCGTCAAATCTTACCCACACAATTGTTGTTGTCCACCACCAAAGTTTATTTGACCAACCAAACGTAAACAATCTTGAGACATCCTACCACATTCTGAAAATATCATGGAATAGGTCATTACAGAGGAGTAAATGCACACCAACAATTCTTTTAGAATTCTTCATTTAAAAAAATAAGAGCATCGCTACCGCTGCAATATACACCCACATTACTGCGCTGATTGATACGGTACTTTTTTAAATGAAGAGCATGAGATATGAAATTGCTGCAATGACTATAATAATATATAAAGAAGTAAAGAATGCTAAATTTACAGACTAAATATTAAGTAAAACCAAAATGCTTACAAAAACTACAAAAATATTGAAATCGATCATGTCACAATTTGTAAAGTTCTATACAGGAGAAATTCGTCACTACCAGATAGAAATAGTTATAGGGTTGAAAAATTACTGTATAACTATAAGAATACCATAAATTCTAAGGAGGAGTTTCGAAAAATTGATATGTATAAAATTCCACAATGTCAAAAATCCAGTAACTTGATTTACAGTTGACTTTGAGATCTTGTCGTGTCTCACGCGAGAGGCAGAGAATCCTATCAAAGGAACTTCATGTGGTATTTCTACAAATATGGTATTGGCTGTCAAAAAATGGCTAGATATATTTCGATGAATAAACTGACATCATACTAAAACACGATAATGGATTAATTTACTTGCAGAAAATTTTCACCCGAATTTCAGAATTAAATGGTCATTATTTAACATCAGAGTAGCTCTGTACAAATTATGTCCAGTTGTATTTTCTGACTACTGGCAGATGTATTTATATCAGTGGGGTTTTATATTTGTCAAATAAATTAATGAACGGACCATTATTAAAATATCTAAATCTAAATAAAAAGAATTAAGGATTCATTCATTACCTGTTACAGACACTGTATTTCGTTTTTTAACTAGATGTAAAAAAAGATAGAATACTGATGTAAAGGTTTAATACAATCGTTTTAATTAAAATGTATAATCCTTTTTAGCCTGGTTGTATCTCTGTTACAGGTAGCTTGCCCAGGTAGATTGTATTAGAGATTTCTTGTATATGCTGCACAATATTTATAGGAATCAATTTCCTTACTTTTGAAATAAAAAGAAAACAGTTTAAATACTAGCTCAAAACATTTTTGTTCCAAAATCCCTTGTGAAAGAAATATTCATTGGCGCATCCAAACAACAGGCTCGGATCCAGAGGGGGGGGGGGGGGGTCCAACCCCCGCCCCCCTGCTCAGCAACATAAAAAAAAATAATGCCTTGCATCAATGAAATTACATCACAAAGTGATCCTACATCAGTATAAAAATGATTTCTCTAATTAAAAAGCTCAATTTATATGTATGCCTATGTAATTTAGAGACGATGATGGCAGATTTACGTAACAGAAACCTGGCAAACCCCCTCTTGCAAAAATTTCTGGATCCGTCCCTGTTTGTCCTACAGAAAATCCTGAGAAACTTTATCAGCAAACACAGGTATTGTACCTGGGACTTACTTATTCACAAAATTATGGTAAAATCTACACGTTTTCATATAAAACGGCATTAATTATACATGGAAATGGATAGATATTTTGATGTTTCAATTCAACCACTGAGAACATTCCATGGCTGTATTCACAAGTTTTTTGGTAATTTTTGTGGGGGCAGAATGTTAAAGGTTGAGTTAATTCTCAAAGGGCACATATCTTTGAACTGTGATCTCTTAACAAAAATTTTTTCAAAAAACTTACCAGAAACATCTGAGCTTCCTTAAAAATAAAAAGAAAAATTGTGAATTAGATATGAGGAAGAGGAATGATGAATTTGTAATATTTCCTAGCTACCTTATCAGTCGAATTTGTGATAGGGAAGCTATATCCAGTGATGAATGGGACAATGATTTGGAGTAGGCAGCACAAATATGTCAAAAACATTGATCCATTGAATATTTGCCGATTCATACAGTGACAGGAGCAAAAACTTGTTTTGCCAATTTCAAAAGGGTTCCTTCTTGGTAAGCAGAACATTGTGTTTTAGAAGAATTATGGCAGTAGGAAACACAAAGGTGATGACAACATACTTCCAAATCAAATGTAGGAATATAACAATTTGGAATCTTCAAATGTTTTTTCCAATTTCTCAACTGGCAATAGTGAATTATTGGATTAATAGGATTATTCTTTAACAAGATAGGACTATTTATAGATACCATCTATTTTAAGGCTTTATTTAAATACATTTTAAAAATATAACTTAAAAATATGAAACTGTAGCTTTAAAAAAATACTAACGTTTCTTACTGGCCATAGGACTTATACTGTTTGAAATATCTAAAAAAAAAAAAAAAAAATATGAACTGTTAATTAAATATGTATTAAACTTTGGAAGCATCTTCAGAATTCAAAAGTAAAATTTGCTATTATGGTAATAAAGTTGCAAAAAACTACAATTGATCCAATAATGCAATTATATCTATAAAGTCTTGAGCAATCAAATTTCTTATTATTCTGCTTAACCTGATACTTTGGTGGAAATCATTTATTCAAAACAACGAAGAGATAAGTAATATCATCACTCCATCAGAATCAAAGATATCGTGGATTGACCCAATTTGTGCTGATTTGTTGAGCCGATCATATGTGAGTGGTCATTCGTGGACCGATCGTACGTGGATGTATGAAACTAAGATTTTACATTGCATTATTCACTTTATGAATGACTAAACAACCTTTTACAAATCATTATTTGAACAGCATAAGGCAATCTGAAATCATAAATTTTATACATTACCTGAAGGGTTATTTCCAGCGCCTAAAAGAGAGAAAAGAAAAAGAAAATTTTGTGATGAATTAACAATCCGTAATCCCATTTTTCAAATTTTTTTACTCCAAGTTATAATTAATGTCCATCTCTACAACAAATGTACTTTGGCAGAGAGATTTCTATTTAGCCAATAAAACATTATAACTGCTATCAACATTATAATGAAGGCAGTTTTTTCTTCATTTGATCTAATTCACTACGGAACTGGTATTTTCACACTGTCATAATACGTAGAAGTTTTAGAAAAGGCGAGAAAATATTATGCATGATTTTGAGAAAGAATGGAAGTGGGGAAATGGCGGGAGATAATAAGGCAACTGTCACTGTTAACATATAGGAAGCTGTCACATGTATACAGGTGCCGACCAAGTTTTGGAATCATATTGTAGTCAACATTTAATAACAAAAACTCAACTTTATCTATTATTCATACAGTAAATAATTTTAGGAGGAAGTGTGACCCAAACATGGTACCAAGTGATCTAGAAAATAGTACCAAGTGATCCAGAAAGTGGTACCAAGTAATATTAGCCCTTCCCAGGTCACAATCTCCCTGTTAATTGATACAACTGAAACAAAGAACATTGTATTGAATCATTAAGATTTTTATGGATTATTCAACTTACACATTTGATTGTATTGTTGACCGATGGTTGCTATACCCTGTCTCATCATGCCAGGTAGGGCTGAACCGCAATCTGCCAGCAATTGATCATTACATTCAGCATATTGTCTCATAACACTGTAAAATATATAAGTATTGATTTAAACATCATTCTGTATTCTATATACACCTGTATGACCCTTGACCTGTCAACCTTAACTGGCCGGTTATATGGAGTGGAAAAGATCAAAGTTATAAAAACTAAATTTTGATGCTAGTATGCATCACTCAAGCAGTTGCCATATACAAGATGTGGACACATTTTGCAAGGGATGGATATTGACAGAGAACAAGCTAAAAACTAAAATGAAGGTTTTTCACGAAATTCAAACTTAACAATGTTGTCAGCTTGTTTTGGTCCAATTTTCACAGAATTCGAACTCAATCAACATTTTGATGTAACAGTGATATATTTGATTGTCTTTATAAATCAGATAATAATTGTGACCTCAAGAGGGACCACAAGCTAAATAGGCGATATTTTGTACAATCAGGGGTCATAATTGAGGAAGTTACAATCCGAAATCTTAGGGTTATAAACATAGGTGATTTTTTGTACAATCAAGAGACATAATCCATGAAGTTTTGGTTCTGAAACATGCCAATATAGAAAAGATATATTGTAAATTTCTTAAAAACCAGATAAAAATTGTAACCTGTAGAGTGTCCACAAACAAATTGTGGACAGACTGGGGCGACAACATAACATCCACATAAAAATGTAGGCGTATAATAAAAAAAGTGCCTGAACTGATTAGATTGTTATAATTACCCAATTCAGTTACTAAATTTTACTCAATACCAAACACCACAGTAATACTTACGCACAAGCTGCGTCTAGGCCCTGTGCACCTGCCGTTTCAAGCTGAGCACCATATTGTTGGCATTCCTCTATTTTATTTTGACATTGGCCACCTATACAATGCAATACAATAAAATACAATACAATACCACAATACAATACAATTATCAATCATATTGGGAGCAGTTGAAGGTAAAACGCTACTTTGAAATTAGATTTTAATATAGGAAATGAAAGCAGGAACGGTAACTCTCCCTGAAAAGAGCAACAGTGGTCAGACAGGCCTGATTCAGACGATGATTGGGATTTTGAAATATACTTCAATATATATTTCAATATATTTTTGCCAGTTAAAGGTCTATATGTGGAATTATGGAGAGAAATAATTTTCATCAAATTAGTTACTAGTTTCCAGTGTTAACTAATGATATTTCTATAAAATTTACTGCAATAAAATATGTGAATCTAAATACCAACAATTTAAAAATATACATTCCCTTTTGAGTACACACTAAAATGTGACTATGCAATCGATAAGAGTTGTCAATATTATCTCGATCATGTTGATTAGTTACTAATATCAACTTTCAATCTGTTAATTTATTATAAACGAGCTCTGTCTTTATTTAAGAAATAGGAAGCCACAGTGAGTAAGACATTGGCTCTCATACCTGGAGGACTCTTGTTCTCCCTTTAAAGGCTGAGAAAGTTCTTTGGCAAGAAAAAGAGGTACTTTATTTCAATAATGCATCAGTTTTTAGAATTATAGCTCACTTACTTTATTTCAATGATGTATACTAATTCTATGTTAGTAAAATGATTAACATAAAGTTTATAAAAGTAGCTAATAAGATTAAACACATGTAGAGACATTAAACTACCTGGCATAGGTCCTGGTCCACCTTGCATAGATCCTGGTCCACCGGGCACAGGTCCTGATCCACCCGGCATTGGTCCTGGCCCTGGCATAGGTCCTGGTCCTGGCATAGATCCTGGTCCACCATGCATAGGTCCTGGTCCACCTACAAATAATATTGATTAATTTAATTAGTCACGTATAGGACTAAATATCTTACAATCAACGATACCAGTTTTTGTTTTTCATGATGAAACTTGAAATGCATGTTTATAACCCAAAGATCTTGGTTCCTTTCGATATTTGCGCCAATCGGATCGTAACTTTCTGAATTATGGCCCCTGATCAAATGCTTCAATGTCAAGTTTCACCATTCACACTTAATTACCGGTAGCCTCCACATTCTGAAACTATGGAAAATGCACATTAACAAACTTTGTCTGAGTATTGACGTAATATACACCAAGTTTCACCATTCTCACTCAATTAGAATCAAAGTTGTCGGGAGATGCTAATTGTAGGCCTGTTGGCGAGGTTTTGGATTTTCCGGAGTCAGAAAGGACAATGCCCACTTATTTGAATGGGATTCAAAACAACATTTTATTCAACAAACAGAATTGGAATGAACAACAGAAAGGGCTGTAAAAATGCTCTCGAAACAATATTTCTACTAGTATATCTGTAAACCTTTAGTTCAGTTAAGATTTGAGGCTAAATATTCAAATATTTGAATTGAAACAAACCATATATAAATATGTAATTTTCTCACTAAAATAGATATATAACAAAACCTAAATAATACTGTAAGGAAGTGGACATTTTAAAACAGAGAAAAAAATTAAATAGAGTTGAAACAAAGGTTTGATGCCCTGGTCAGTCCATTTCCACCAGACATGGTCTGAGATCAACCAATGCCATGACAGCAATACAGACAGTGCAGACTCATTGATCCTGCAACATCTGCAGGATGTCATGCTGCCAGCTTCCTGTGATTGTGAGGGGTCAACATGGGTATCAGTACTTCACTGTTGGTTGCCAGCTATGCTCTCCTGGAATGAATGCTATAAGGTCTGACACTGTGCGAGAGAGAGAGAGAGAAATGGGGTTTAACGTCCACTCAACACAAACTAGGTCATTTCGGGACTAATATGGTCTTTAATTTTATTTCAATAATTCGCATGCGCGTAGGGGTCTGTAGCAGTGGGAGGAAACTGGAGTGCCCGGAGGAAAACCGACAAGGTTGAGAAGGCGCACCTATCTCCATGCCACATACGCTCACACCTGGGCTCGAAACCACAGCCGCAAGCCAGAGGTGACCGGCCAGCTAGATGTCGAAGCGCGGCACTCTAGACCACTAGGCCATCCCAACCCTCGCCTGACATTGTGCACATTGTTGGATCAAACCTATGTTTAACAATAAAGTCAAGACAATACCGGTATATCCCATGTGGATATAATAAATGTAAAAGCAATACAAGCCAACAGTGAGGCTGATGTCCCCCGCCGAAATCCCAAAATAAATAGATGACACATATTAATTAATAGCACATTTATTTTTTTCAAACGTATCGCCCAATCAAACTGAACACGAAGTGTCGTCCAAAAATTGCTTATCTCTGCCTACCGTAAGAAGAAAATGCTCATCTTCGAACTCCATCAAGGCATTGACCTAATAAGCATACACACCAATTTTGAACATTTTAACTCAATTCGAAGGAGAGTTATTGTGTTCCAAAGTCTCGACCAATCAAATTGCGTATCGCTCTACTTACCCTGAGCAGAAAATGCTCATTATCGAACTTAGTCAAGGTATTACTATAATGAAACTATACACCAAGTTTCATCACTTTCACTTAATTAGAACTAAAGTTATCGTGTCCCAAAGCATCAACCAATCAAATTGCTTATCTCTGCTTACCCTAAGCGGAAAATGCTCATCTTCGAACTCCATCAAGGCATTGACCTAATAAGCATATCCACCAAGTTTGAACATTTTAACTCAATTAGAAGGAGAGTTATTGTGTTCCAAATTCTCGACCAATAAAATTGCGTATAGCTCTGCTTACCCTGAGCAGAAAATGCTCATTATCGAACTTAGTCAAGGTATTACTATAATGAAACTATACACCAAGTTTCATCACTTTCACTTAATTAGAACTAAAGTTATTGTGTCCCAAAGCATCAACCAATCAAATTGCTTATCTCTGCTTACCCTAAGCGGAAAATGCTCATCTTCGAACTCCATCAAGGCATTGACCTAATAAGCATATCCACCAAGTTTGAACATTTTAACTCAATTAGAAGGAGAGTTATTGTGTTCCAAATTCTCGACCAATCAAATTGCGTATAGCTCTGCTTACCCTGAGCAGAAAATGCTCATTATCGAACTTAGTCAAGGTATTACTATAATGAAACTATACACCAAGTTTCATCAATCTCACTTAATTAGAACTAAAGTTATCGTGTCCCAAAGCATCAACCAATAAAATTGCTTATCTCTGCTTACCCTAAGCGGAAAATGCTCATCTTCGAACTCCATCAAGGCATTGACCTAATAAACACATACACCAAGTTTGAACATTCTAGCTCAATTAGGAAGAGAGTTATTGTGTCCCAAAAAGTGTGACGGACAGACAGACAACAGACAGAAGGACAGACAGACGGACAGACAGACAGACGGACGAACCCATTTTAATAGTCCCCCAACTTTCTTCGAAAGGCGGGGGACAATAATATCATATCAATTAAATATATTCAAATCATTGACTTACCAATTTCATTTTCATTACTGTTACCTGAAGCAGAAGAGATAATATCAGAATATTTTTTGTCTGGTTTAAACCTCAATGCTTACCAGTATTTTTGTTTTAATTTTTACTAACAATTTAGATATCGTTTTGGTATACTTATTATATTTACGGTGTAGCGGGATGTTAATGAGATCTTTAAAACTCCTTTACGGGTAAGTTATTTATACTGTTCAATAGCATTAACTTAAGTGTTTTACTATAGTAAGGTAGTGCATAGAATTTAGTAAATAAATTTTCACCACAGGATAGAACAATCTAGGCATCTCTATATGCAAACAATCATACAACATAGTTACATCCCTGCGACATTTGCATTTCGCGAAATCTTTTTCTAACCCACATTTTCATCAGACTGGTGACTGTCGACAAGTGACAAGATGTCAAATGCATATAAATAGTTACTTACAGTAAATGCCAAGTTGATGTTGGAATGCAGTCATTTGAGTATAAACTTCATTATAATTGGGTATTTTATCTGCACATCTATTCAAAACATTTTGGAGACAACTAAACACACTCCCCATAGCCCTGAAACATCAGTTTTTCATCATTTATTATGTGAATATATTTGCCCAACCTGGTTTTGAAACCACCTATATGATGTGAAAAAAGATAAAAAAAAATTGACTCTTTAACACTACTGGTGATCTTAAGTACTGTAGTCGTGAGGATATTGCTGATCGGCATTATTCATCGGTTAATCCTCTGTAGTGGATTTATGTATTACAACTAATATCTAACCATTCGGCCATCCAATGCCACGTCGTCCCTAGGGTATAAAAAGTACATATGCCAAGTTCCAAGATGATTCATTAAGAATTGTGGCCTGTCAGCAACACACAGACAAACAAAGAAGAAATGGCTGGGGCTCTGCCCCTAGAAGTCTGGCAATCACCACAGGAATCATCCTTAGCGTATAAGGAATAGGTATGCAAAGGATCAGTTAAGAATTGCGGCCTGCAGGCATAACACAGACACACAAAAACGGGGTTGAGCATGCACCAAAAATAAAAGTGGTCATCTTTAAGGTATAAGGAATAAGTATGTAGGCGACACATAGACAGACAAAAAGTAAATGCAAGTGGCTCTGCCTCTTGGGGTTGGGCATGCAGAGTGTCACGATGATACATTAAGAAATGCAGTCTTTAGACGACGAATACAAGTAATGGGTGTGGCTTTACCCCTGGGGGTCGGGCATGCACCAAAACAATATGGATCATCCTTAGGGTATAAGGAATAAGTATGTTTCAAGATGATCAGTTAAGAACGCGGTCATACACATACATACAGACAGACAGTGGCGAAAGCAATATATGTCCACATTATGAATGTAGACCTATAAAATTATAATTACTAGCATTCAATGATACCAATATCATAACCTATATCTAATTACAGAGAAGTCACAGTGGCTCAGTGATGTAGGCGCTGGCTCAGTGACCAGAAGATGCTGGGTTCGACCCTTGTGTCGGCTCAGAAAGTTACCAAGAATTTTCCAGCATGATTTCCCCTTACATTCAGATGGTCAAAAAAATACAAAAAATAAAAATGAGGTCCACGTAAAAGAACTGTCGACAGTTTGAATACCAAAAAGAGAAATTTGTGTAGCGCCACTGTCCAGGGAAAGTTACTTTAACAACACACTGTATGGATGTATGCCCATCTTCATTAGCCCAGTTGAGGTTAAAACCCTGTTTGATTTGATCTTATTTCATTTCTAAAGATAAAAATATAATTACTTGCACACTTCTTTTTGACTCCTTGCATTGCCAAGGTACATGACTATAGCTACACATGAATCACTCATTTGCTTGCATTCTGAAAAAGAAATAGATTTATGGCTAATGCTTGTAGCAGACATGTTGATTCATTTATTATTTAAAGCAAATTAGATCTAAATTTAAAGACAAAATTTCAGAAAGAACTTGAAAGGTTTGGGGTGTCTCTCTGTTTTATATGTATTTCAGAAAAAAACATAAAAGGCTTGGGGTGATTTGTATGAAAATGTACTCACTTTTTTCACTAGCCCTTGTACTCAAATCTTAAAATAAAAATAGAAATAGAGGTTGCTAGGCAATGAAACATACGGCCACAGCAGCTAAATGGCCTGGGCAGTCTACAAGAGTTCGCATATTTTGACTTTTTTCAGAAATGAATAATTTATATTACACTAAAAAAGTAATCAAATAATAATCAGAAAATCATTAGCATTTGTTTGTTTTTTATACAGTTCTGCCCATGCTAACGTCTAGTATACGAATCATTATATCATGGATTTAGCTGTTCAGTTATCAAAATTCATTGAAAATCAATATACTTGATCATCTCAAGACCTTAAACTCTGTGTATCAATATGAAGTCAATCGGATGATTAGTTTTGACTCTTGAGCATCACAAGATTTTTCAAAATGATCAAGAGAGATAACTTTGGCAGTAATTATTGGAAATCGCTGAAAATCATCTCATGAGTATAAATTCGAAGTCAATCGGATATTAACTTTGGCCTCAAGAGTGTACACAAGAATTTTTAAAGTGATCAAGGGCCATAACTCTGGCAGTAATAATTGGAATTCAGTGAAAATCAATAGGCTTCTTTGTCTCATGACCTTAAACAATGGCTAAGTGGGTAAGACACTGGCTCGCTAGCCTGGAGTTTGGGGGTTCAATCCCTGCATTGGTCGAGAAAGTTCATCTCGATTTTCCAGTGTGGTTTTCCCTTTTCAGTGATGCAGATCGGAGGGCCTGACAAGGACAGCTGTCTTATTGTTCGGATGGGATGAAAAACCGAGGTTCCATGAACACATTGACGTGCACACAAAAGATCTTTTGGCAGTTGGAATTCGATATAAGAATAGGCCATAGCGCTGCTGCCTGGGCAAAATTTCCCTCATGGCGTTACCGTATGCCCGTCTTCCATTAGCCTAGGTTAGGTGCAGAAGAGTAGGACGTTAAACCCCATTTCATTTCATTTCTCAATTGTGGATGGACAGGGGCTACGACAATATAACAGAATCGTGTTCTTAAAAATGTTACTTCCATGAAATGATTATTACCTAAAATGTTTGACAGTATAAATGAAATTTGAAATCTTACTGGTCAATTCTCAATACATATGAACAAACAAAATTAATCAAGTAACCAGCAGCTGCCAGGCAGGATACGCCTACTTTTTCGAGAGATGGATAGAGAACAAGCTAAAAAGAAAGTGATTTTTCCTACAACCAAGGGCCATATCAAAAGGAACCAAGATCTTTGGGATATAAACAATCATGTCAACTTTCAACAAAATCGGTTCAAAATTGTGACCTTTTAGGGTCCACAAGCTTAAACATGATTTTCTGTCAATCAGGGGCCATAATCCATGAAGTTTCAATCCGATACATGGCAATATCGAAAGCAGCCGAGATCTTATGGGGATAAACGTATATTTCAAGTTTCGTCAAAATCAGATAAGAATTGTACGTGACCTTTAGAGAGTCCACAAACAATTGTGGATGGACAGATGGACAACGGCATAATACGTCCACATCAAAATGTTGGCATATAAATAGAAATTTTACTGGTAATTTCCCAATACGTAAAATGATCTAAAAAATCTATACCTCTTTCATGATATCTTGACAGAGCTGAAAAAAATAGAATAAACATTAAAGTGCACACAAAATGGGCATGGAAACTTTTACGATATGTGTAGCCAGTGATTACTATATAAACTTTACAGCAAGTCCACACCAATCTGATTGAAATTAATACAGCTATTTTCACTCAAAGTTGTAAAAAATAGACCTTCCGTAAAAACAACTTTGCCAATTAAATCTCACTAATTAAATAAAATAATTGACTACGAAATAATTTGTTTTTTTAATTCATTTTAATTTTAGATCCAGTTTAGAATTTGTTTCATAATGTACCATCGTTCTCTTTTCTCACAGCAGCGATTGTAACACCCCCTACCTTTGTGTGCAGTCCAAAGGATTCCAATCACAAAATGTCTAAACTATAACAATGTAAGACAATAATACATATGATTAGGGCAGTCACACGGTGATTGGACCGTCAATGGTGTATAGAAAGTGCTATATTGTACAGACAGTCATATATTGTATATAGTATGCGTAGTTCTTGTGACGTCACCAGCCAATCAACGAGATTAAGGTTGTAATTGAAAATTTGAAAACCGTTTTTGGCTCTCGGATACTTAAACCTCAATAGCTGAATAAATTTTAATCAGATTAGTTTGAACTTGCCGTAAAATAGATTATGTAACCACTGGCTATAAGTACATGCAGTTAAGATTTTTTGTTTTACGTGGTCTTTAAAGATACGCAAATTTCATTGTTTTAACAGAATCTGTCGACCTGGTTATCCGACCACTGCATGTACAATGTGGCTAATAGTGGTGGACAGATTCTAAGTCTTCTGTTCTATTTGCCATCTTATTGTTAATGGACATTTGACCAGATAAAACAATATCAAGTATTATTATCAAACCCATCAAACTAATGTCTTTGTGGTTGGATAGTACAACGGATGTGTCTACAGATATGATTGTCGTCAAACACAAGTTTGGAAATGCACTATAGAATGAATGGTTACGATAAAAGCACTATGGCAATAGTGACATGTATTCTAATCCTATCATATTTGGAATAACTGGTAATACTTTTCAAAGTGAGATTTGTTTTTGCTGTTTGGCTGATTTTCTTTCTGTTCCAGATTAATACCACATGACACATATTATATAGACGCATGCCATAAAACTTGCCAAATGATTTTATTCATTGTATCGTATATTTGTGACCACATCTCGAACTTTACCTGAGCAATAAGGCTCCTTCCCAAACACAGAATTGAACCCAGGAAATGTTCCCAATAATGCAACCTGACTTCTGAGATAGTAATGTGTCATCCATGATTTTCATGTGACTCATGCTGCATATGCTATTCAACAGGACCAGCCCTATAAAATGCACCCCCATACTTAGGTTGAATCATTCACACTACAATGTGTGCAGCATGCCACGACTCATGACAGCTCAGAGGAACCAGATGCTTGGAAGACTTAACAATGGCCACACTGCCCAAGCTGATGCCAATCACTTCCATGTCAATGTTCGGACCATCTACAGCTGCACTTTCTGACCATCAATAACATGGATGATTGCCCCCCGACCTGGTAGACCAATTTTACCACAAGGCGACACGACCACCATGTTGTGCGATAGCATGTGCAGAATCCTTTGACACAGGCATCTGAGACAGCACGTCAGACAGTGGCAACACACGGAAGACCAATCAGTACCAGTGCAGTGCACAGATGTATCACCATAAAGAACATTCATTACTGTAGACCTAACCATGGACTGATTCTCATTAGAAATGGTGACACAGGCAATGGAGAACTGTTCTTTTCACAGATGAGAGTCGATGAAGTGCATCGACTGCAGATGGCAGGACCAGAATATGGCGTTGAAGTGGCAAGCATTATTCTGACCAATGTGTCATGGCCTGAACCAGACAGTGGATCCTGTGGTGTTCCAAAATCGTGGTTCAGGGAGAAGCGGCTGCATCACAGCAGTGTGCTACATCGATCAAGCTCTAAGACCCTACGTCATACTACATTTCGCACCTCATCGAAACAATGTTTTCCAGCATGACAACGCCTGTGCCCACCCCACCAGAGTCACTTGGGACTTTCTATCTAGGCAGAACTTTCTTGTACTGTCTTGGAATTGTGATGAATTAATCACTAATGTGTCAACATAAAAAAATTGATTTGTTCCATTTAGTAAATTGTTTTCTAGAATGATTTGATTAAAGTGCCTCACTGATTTTGAAATCCTACTGACGTTTTCTGGGGTTTAGTGTATTTAGCAAATTAAAATGAAATAGGATTTAATTTCCTAGTTGTCTGTACTAATCAGGCTAATTCAGACAGACATTTCAATTAGTCATTTTATGAAAAACAATGACTAATTTATGCACAGGATAGGACAACCTTTTACAGATCATCCTTTGTACAACGTATGAAGATTTCAAACATAAATTTAATTCATTACCTGCATGGTTACCTCCAGCACCTAAAAGAGACAAATGAAAAATAAAAGATTATGATGAATAACGTTCTGTAATCCTATTTTTCAAATTTTTTATAATGTCCTTCTCCACCAAGTTTTCTTGAGGAGTTCCAGTGATGGTTTTAAATGAAAATCTGTAAAAGACAGATGGCCCACTGGGAATGGAAAGCACAAAAGAAGATGTGCTCCAACCATGAAACGATTCTAATAAGTGGAACCAAGTGAAACAGAAAGTGGTACCAAGTAAGCATACAATCGTGACAACCATCACAATCTGTTAATTGATAAGCTTAGTATGATAAAACTGAAATAAAAAACATTGTATTGAACCATTAACATTTTTATGAATTATTCAACTTACACATTTGATTATATTGTTGACGGATGGTTGCTATACCCTGTCTCATCATGCCAGGTAGGGCTGAACCGCAATCTGCCAGCAATTGATCATTACATTCAGCATATTGTCTCATAACACTGTAAAATATATAAGTATTGATTTAAACATCATTCTGTATTCTATGTACACATGTATGACCCTTGACCTGGGGGGAGGATGGCCAAATGGTTAGCACGTGCGCTCTATCATTAGTCTGTCATTGAGTCAACTGGTGTTGTTTGGATTCCTCGGTTCTATGTGACAAGACCTTACCTGCAAGCAAATTAGGGAAATAAGATTGAAGAATGTTCATCCCGAAATGATCTAGTTTGAGTCCAGTGGACATACAACCCCATTTCTCTCTCTCTCTCTATCTCTGTATACACCACATTCTTTTATTTTAATGTTTAGACCAACTGAACAATAAGCAGAATGAAAAAATGGTATGATGGTAATAAACTTATGGAAATAGGTACTATTTATTTGGGTGTTGTTTTGATTAGCTGTTTTCTATGTATTATTGTTCACTACTCCATCCAGATGCTTCTAAAGATTATTGGTATTATTAAATTGTACGTGATACCAAACACCACAATAATACTTACGCACAAGCTGCGACTAGGCCCTGTGCACCCGCCGTTTCAAGCTGAGCACCATATTGTTGGCATTCCTCAATTTTATTTTGACATTGGCCACCTATACAATGCAATACAATACAATACAATACAATACCACAATACAATACAATACAATACAATAAAGAAGAACCACAATACAATACGATCATCAATCATATGGTGGGAGTAGTTAAAGGTAAAAAGCTACTTAGGAATTAGATTTTTATATAGAAAACGAGAGGTGTAATGGCAACACTCCCTGAAAATAGTAACAGTTGTTAGACAGGCCTGTAGATATGCGTAACTACCGAATCAGACGATGATCGAGAATTTGAAATATACTTCAATATATATTTCAATATATTTTTGCCAGTTAAAAGTTTACATATGGAATTGTGAAATAGTTACTAGTTTCCAGTGATAATTGGCAATATTTCTATAAAATTTAATGCGATAAATTTTGTGAATTGAAACATCCATTCACTTTTGAGTACAAACTAATAATATGTGTAATAAATCAAAGATACACTTTCACAGTATAAGTGGAACAACTAATGCTTTTTCTTCAATAGTAAATATACTTTGCGCCATAGAAAACGCATCAATTAGTTTTTCGTATAACAAAATGATCCAGTAAACATATCTTATTTTTTTTGCTTCTTATTGTGAACAATATTCAAATGGGAACACATTTGTACACTTACGGATGTTTACCAAAACCAAAAGTATGACACAGATGTCAGTAGCACGTGTGTCCTCTGCAACGGGCTCTTACACACGCTGTGCAGCGACGTCTCATGAAATGAACCAGCTTTGTCGTACTTTTGGTTTTGACCCCTCTGACTTTGTACCGTTGATTACAGATTAAATATCCATAAGTGTACAAATGTGTTGTTATTGATGTGTTCCCACAATAGGCAAAATATACTCTGTTTCAATAATGTACTGGTTTTAAGATAGTTAAATGAATAACAGAAAGTTTAAAATGAAATAGCTAGATGAGATAAACAAATACAGTGACATTAAAGTACCTTGCATAGGTATTGAACCACCTTGCATAAATCTTGGTTCACCTGGCATAGGTCCTTGTCCACCGGGCATAGGTCCTGGTCCACCTGGCATAGGTCCTTGCCCTGGCATAGGTCCTGGTCCACCTACAAATAATATTGATTAATTTAATTAGTCACAAAAAGGACTAAATATCTTACAATCAACAATACAATTTTTGTTTTTTATCTAATAATCAAATCATTCAACAGCAGGTTTCACAATTTCTCAGCCAATTAAAATAAAGTTGTCAAGCTCCAAAGTATCGATCAATCAAATTGTTCATTATCAACCATAGTCAATTAATGTATTGATATAATGAAACTATAATCTTAGTTTGATGAAATGAAATTGTATAAGTTTCACCACTCTCACTCAATTAAAATCTAAAGTTATCATGTCCCAAAATATTGATGCAGAAAATGTTCATTACTGAACTTAGTCACGGTACAGATGTAACGAAACTATATAATGTGCATTATCAAACTTAATCACAGTATCAATTAGTAGTGGGGCGATACATCGATACGTATTACGATACAGAGCTTAGCGATATATTTATCGTATGGGCATCAGGTATCGCAATATATCGCCAAGCAATTATAAATTTTGTGATTTTTATATGTCCTCTACCTTACTCCATGAATTGGTTGAAATAAACAATTCTCTGGTGAAAGATTTTTCCAATATCACTATCCAGAGCACTGGGCATGCCATGTGTCTAAAAAATGACATAATGTAGGCCACCAGTACTTGCAGTATCTTGCAATTTCCACTCAAAGCCGCATGCCATAAGGCATTTAATATCATCTTGTTTACTTTTGGTTTGATGATTCACCAAAAAAGAAACAGATGTAAACGTAAGTACCTTTAACTTGTCATTTTGAAGATTTAGGATTTATTCTAGCCATGTACACCTCTGAAGAAACAAGGTTCTCAAATGAAGTTCATCCTAAACATTCCTCCGCAGAAAAAATCGAAAGATTCCAATTGTGTATATATATCCATTAAAAATTGTTTTAATTCATCTTTATGGAAGCATGTTAATTACGAATCAATAGAGAATAAATCTGGCGTTTTTGAAATTGATAGATCACACGCAATATGCCATGAGTATAATATTCAAGTGAAATATTCTGGAAACATGACTCATTTAAACCAGCATCATGTGGATCAACACAATGACAAATGAAAACAGATAAAGATAGCCTTGTGATTTGGAGAAGAGACGGAATTCATGCAGGCCTGGCAGTACCCCTTTAGATAAATCACAACCAAATGCAACTCTTAGTTTTATGGAAGACAAAAGATATGCAAAAGTTGACACCTGAAGACCGGAACACATCATTGCCTTAACAGAGTCCTCATCGTCATACTACCAGCAGGACTGATCGGTCCATTTCCAGCAGGCATGGTACTAGAGATCAACCTATGCCATGAAGGCAATACATGGGAATCCTGGCTCATAAATCCTGCAACATCTGCAGGACGTCATACTGTCAGCTTCCTGTGATGAGTCAACATGGGTTCATGAGTTCTGACACTGTTGGTCACCAACTACCCTCTCCTTGACTATATGTCAAACAGCTTTATATCAGGCCTTTTGTCGGACCAATCCTAAGTTTCACTATTGAAGTCAAAGATGATACAGGTATGTTCTTTGTGGGTACAATAAATGTCAAAGCAACATAATATCATATCAACTATGTATATTCAAATTATTGACTTACCAATTCCATTTTCATTGCTGTTACCTGAAATAGAACGGATATGATAGAAATCATTTTGTTAGAATTTAACCATTGTCACGCAGCGACCCATTTCAATTAGAGGGTACTACTTTTCAATGTCAAGCCATTGGGTAGGGAATAACAATATTTTTCAACCTTTTCAAAAGGCTGCGTATTGAGGACAATAAATTACTGATTACGAGTGCAACATCTGACTGGAAAACTAGAATAATAGGCCTACAAATCAGTCGGGTATGGGAGGCACATTTCTCTCCACGATTTTTGTAAAAGAATTCGAGTTACGTCGCTGCCCACACAATCTATCCCATTGCTGGAGACACCCCTATGCATATAATACATTTAAATTTGATTGCATTTGTTGAAGTGAACATCGGAGTTTGTTCTAGTGATCTTATTTATAGGCCAGAAGCTGAGCCATATCTTTATGACTTTTACTTCCATCCATCGGTCCTGTAACTGAAATAATTTCTAAAAATTCAATAAAGTATCCAAGTTGCTAATACGAGCTCATACGCATGAAAAACCGATATTCAAATTACTTTCTTAATTTGGGATTTTATTTTTTCGAGGTTTCAGCCAATGAAATTGCTGCAATTTGCTGTGATCTGTGAGACTTGAGACCATGTCTTGCACCCGTGGGCAGTATATTATACGTCCTGATCAACAATTTTCCTGGCAACGGTGATGACCAGGATAATAAAGATGTATGACGAGAAATGGAAGGACAGTGGCATCAAAGGAAAAACATTGGCCCTATTTCGCCTGATATTGGCAGAACAGTATATTATAACATACTCAGACAATATTGTTATCTAATATTGCAGGACTTTTCGTATTGTACTGGAACATTAACACATTTTAAAGTTTTAATTGTAAAGTGGTATAATAATATATGTTTTTGACATTAGAAAATCCTTAAAATGATTGTGAAAATAAAGTAATCATTATTATCTTTAAAAATAAGGACATGCTTAGTTTGTATGAAACCGAAAAGTCTTAAATGTTGCCGGTCTTGTCTTTTGAGGTAAGGTATTACCAAATGGCATACTATTTGGTAAACTGCAGATGAAGTTACACTTAACAATGTCATTGAATATAACTATGACAACACTTTTGACTAGGAACGCCTGACTATGCCATCTGGGCGAATCTGCGCATGGATCAAGCAGGCATTGGCTTAATTTACTGTCTCTCTATTTATAAGAATTAATATATTGACGATGCATCACACAAATATGACATTTTTACAGTATGGCACTTGGCAGCATTAATATTAAGTGTTTTACTATATGATCATTGCATATCTGTAACATAGTTTTAGCACAGTTACATCCCTGCTAAATACTTCGCACAGTGTTGCGTTTGATAAGAGGTAATCCTACTACATACTGCTATTATGAGTTGATATTGTTGTTTTAAATTTTGATTGGTCAGTAGTCCGTCTGCCAACCAATCACTAGCTGCCCTACAAAAGCTTTACATTTAAAACGAGTGACATTATTGGACCAAATATGTTTATATTCCATATTTCTCATTACTCGGTTCTAACCATGCACACTCGCTCAAACTTAAAAGGTTAAAAATAGCTCACTGCATCAGTGTGTATACACAACTGATGACACGTGACCACACCACTATATAAGAAGCGATCACAACACCTTCAGTATCGTCTTTTTCTCTTTTGATTTGGACCGTGCACATTCGTGTGTTAGTGATAACGCTGTTATCATTTTTTCTTTTGATTGTATTTAGTTTGTGTTGATCATTTTTATGGTTTATAGGCTACCTTCCGTCGTCTTCATAGACAATGATAGAGGTAGAATCGCTGAGAGTGGGATTACATCGAGTGCCAATATTGGACCAAATATGTTTACATAACGTTACGTCATGGCTCACGATTTTATTATGCCTAATTAACCTGTGCATAGCAGAATACTGCAGTAAAACTAATTGCGTGACAAACGAGGCTATCAAGTCGAATGAAATGTAAACAATACTGTTTGGAAACAAACATACTTTCACCATTTTTAATACATTGAATCACTGTCCAAAGTTTTAGGGAAGACCCAGATTAAATGAAGGACTGTCATGATGTTGCTGTACTTAAGTGATAGCTTTCATTGAACGGAAAGAATAGACACACTCCCGCACAAGTTCAAGAAACAGATGCTATTCCAGCAATGGCGCCAGAGAGGGATTTCTCGGGTCATTGCTTCAGGAATATGATAAATAGTTACTTACAGTAAAGACCAAGTTGATGTTGGAATGCAGTCATCTCGGTATAAATATCATTATAATTGGGTATTTTATCTGCACATCTATTCAAAACATTTTGTAGGCAACTTATCACACTCTTCATTCCACTGAAACATTAGTTATTATAATATAATACACTTGCCCTAACTGCTTATTAAGCCACCTTTATGAAGCGTAGAAAGATAACCAGTGGTTGCCAGGCAAGATACGGCCACATTTTGCAAGAGATTGACAGTGAACAAGCTAAATAAAAACACGATTGTTTGTACAATTGTACAATCAGGGGCCATAATCAAAAGTTACCACCTGATATGCATGAATATCGAAAGATACCAAGATCTCAAATTTTGGAATAGGAAATAAAGAATGACTGTAGCGCACAGATTTTTTAACCAGAGGCATTTCCGAGGCACGTTAAAATAGGCCCTGGCTGAGGTTAAACATTATTTGATTTTATTTCATTTCTAATGATAAAAATATAATTACTTGCACATTTCTTCAAGGCCACTTGCTGTACCCAGGGACTCGGTTATAGCTACACATGATTTACTCATTTCCTTGCATTCTGAAACAGAAATAGATTTATGGCTAGTGCTCAGTTGATTTATTTATTATTTGAAAAAAATTCACATTTAAATTCAAATCTAAAATTTCAGATGAACATGAAAGGTTTGGGGTGTCTCTATTATAAAATAAAAACCAAGTACGAACAATCCAAACCAATAGACAAAATTCGAAGTCCTAAAAAACGTTATAGGCAAAATGGTGTAATCAGCAAATGGACTGTTCATCGTGTACAAGATACACAACAAACAGTGGTAACAGGTGTCCGGAAGAGTAAGCTTACCCTGCCTGGCACCACACCCGCCATAGCTGCATCCAAACTATTAGCCGAAAGCTCCGTAAAATAGCGTGATTGGCCAATGGACTATCGGTATGCAAAATGCACATGATGAACAGTGTTAACGATGTAGTAGACATAATCAGACAGGTAGTAAATAGGATACCAAAACATACTCACCCTCTTCAGTAGCCCTTTTCCTCAAACTGTTTGACTCTGTTAAAAAAACAGAAACATGTTCTTAAAAATGTTACTGCTATGAAATATCTATTACCTGATATGTTGAACTTATTTTTTCACAACCTTGCTATACCATATATTTACACTATTTGTGTACAAGGGATGGTCATTTTGTCAGGCAGTTTTGGTCCAATTTTCACAAAATTCGAACTCAGCCATCATTAGGCTATAATGGTGTTATATTCACACAGTTTCTTAAATTGAATAAAAATTTTTACCTCAAGATTGACTATAAGCACCAGAAGTTACGATCCAATATGAGCAAATTTTGAAAGGAACTCAGATCTTTGGGTTATAAACAAGTTTCATTAAAATGAGACCAAAATTATGACCTCTTGAGGTTCCACAACCTTGATATACCATGTTTTTACATTCATTTTACGAATAATTATTTCTCATTTTCTATGCATGATTGAACAACACTTCACAGATTATCATTCAAACAACATAAGAAGATCTGAAATTTATCAATTTTCTACAATACCTGCATGGTTATGATTTCCGACACCTAAAAGAAAAAAAAAGAAAAAGAAAATATTGTGATGAATACCAGCAGTTCAGACAAAAGTCTGTGTATGTTGGAAATTTAAGCCCCAAAATATAGAGGAATGGAGAATTTACCTTGTCTCAAAATTTCAGCTCAAAATATTAAGTCGCTTGGACATGAACGTCAAAACCACTTATCCGCCGAACCCTTTTAAAATTTTGGGTCAATTTTTTCGTTGGGTGACCTGCATGATAATCTATTGCCGTTCTTTTAGGGGCCTATACAGTGCATGACACACAAGCTTATAACATATTAAAACTTAAACAAAAAACAATGAATTTTGCCACTAACATTATAGATTATTTAACTTACATATTTGATTGTATTGTTGACCAGTGACTGCAAATTGCTGTTTCATCACTTCAGGTAGGAGTGTACCACAGTCTGCTAGCAATTCATCATTACATTCAACATGTTGTCTCATAACACTGTAAAAAAATAAGTATTAATTTGAACATTGTTTTGTATGACCCTTGACTTCAGGCGCGGATCCAGGGTTGGGAGGCCCAAGGGGGCCTTGCCCCCCCTCCCGTCAGCCCCATAGTTGATTTTCATTTTCATTTGCTTTGTTACTGTTGTAGTTCATATATCTGCTCTTTAATAGATGACATAAACATGGTTTACGCGTTAACTCCGCCCAAGCAATCCAAGGTTGCGACATATTACCCTTTGCTCCAATATGTGCCCCCCCTCGACAAAATTATGGATTACGGGACTGGACCTGTTCCTCTAAACAAACCGGTCAGATTTACAGGTATATGAAGAGGAGAAAATTAAAGGCATAAAAACTAAATTTTGATTTTATGTATTACATTGACCCCCTCCAAGTATTTAACTTCATGATTAACATGTTTTGAGAAGAGACTGGTAGCAAATAGTCTTCATACATTCTAGTTACTAAATATTTACAGTCATTTGTTTACACCACTTCCTCGTAGTTTAATGTCTAAATGTTTAGATTAACTGAACAATTAGCAGAAAGAAAATATGGTATCATTGTATAATTTATTACTCCATGCAGTATGACTAAACGCCTCTAAAGATTATTGGTATTATTACATTTCATATGTGATCGTAAACACCACAATAATACTTACGCACAATCTGGGCCGTGCGTACCTGCCATTGCTAACTGAGCACCATATTGTTGGCATTCATTAAATTTATTTTCACAGTGTTGAAAAACTAAATAAAAGAATTAGTGAAGGGAGGAAATTATTAATCAAATTATCAATGAGACTGGTTGCAGATTATATATTAATAGCTTTTGAAATATACTTTGATACATATTGCAATACATTTTTGCCATTTAAAGAGAGAGAGAGAAATGGGGTTTAACATCCACTCGACACAGACTAGATCATTTGGGGACTAACATAGGGTTCAATTTCATTTCAATAATTCGCTTGCGCGTAGAGGTCTTTAGCAGTGGGAGGAAACCGGAGTGCCCGGAGGAAACCCACGAGGTTGAGAAGGCGCCCCTATCTCCATGCCATATACGCTCACAACAGGGATTGAAACCACAGCCAGAGGTGACTGGCCAGCTAGAGGTCAAAGTGCAGCACTCTAGACCACTAGGCCATCACAACCCCCCTTGCCATTTAAAAGTCTGTGACAAAGTGCTTAATTTTCTATTTTATAAAATACAAACTATTATTTGGATGTAGTAAACTTATTGAGCCCAGCTGTTTTGATAATAGATGATATTGGCTTTTCAACTATACATTTTGTTCTGAACTCATACGTACATGTAATAATTAAAGACTATAAATTCCACATGTATATATTTACATCACTCAGCAAAATGAAGATAATTTGTAAGGTTTTGCAGAAGAATTTGAGGTAGACAGTGGAAAATTCATATGTGAATAAGAATTCCTTATACCCAAACTGTTAAAAATTAGATGAGAACTTCAAATCATACAATACCAGTTCCATTTTGTATTTAGGTAAAAAATATATATACTTTATTTCAATAATGTACTAATTTTAAGAAGGAATAGAAAGGTTAAAAAATAGCTAGATGAGATAAACAAATGCAGTGGCAGTAAATTACCTTGCCTAGGTCCTGGTATATCTGGTCCACCTACAAATAATATTGATAATTTAACAAGCAGTGAGGCTGATGTCCCACGCCAAATTCCCAAACATAGATGACGACATATAATTATAATTAAGTAATTGTAGGTTTAACTTTTTCAAAAGTAGCAAAGTATAAAATGTTCATGATCAAACCAAGTCTAACTTTGAAGTACCTGGTAGTGAAACTATTCACTCACTGTCAGTTAGAACCAGAGTTATCGTGTCCCAAAGCATCAATAAATCAAATTGCTTAGCTCTGATTACCCTAAGTAGAAAATGTTCATCTTCAAAATTCACCAATGAACATCTACACCAATGTAAACATTCTACCTCAATTCGAAGGAGAGTTATTGTGTTCCAAATTCTCCACCAATCAAATTGGCTATCGCTCTGCTTACCCTGAGAAGAAAATGCTCATTATCGAACTTAGCCAGGTATTGATGTAATGAAACTGTACACCAAGTTTCATAACTCCTACACCAAGCAGATTTATTGTGTACCAAAACATGTGACAGACTGACAGACAGATTCATTATAACAGTCACCTGATTTCTTTGACAGGAGAGGGACAATAATGCTTTACTTGGTTATTAGGGATCCACAGTGCGTAGGATGCTGGCCCACTAAGATTTAGGTCTCCAAGTGAGGTCCCCAGAAAGTTCCTTACTATTTATAGGCATGGTTTGCCCTTTTCAGTGGTGCTGGATGGAGGGCCTTACAAGGAACCGAGGTCCCGTAGTACACATTCGCATGAATGTAAAAGAACCCTTGCTAGTGCTACTGTTCGAACAAAATTTCCATCATAGCACACTGTAGACGTATGCACATATTTGGTGCCGGAAAGTAGGACATTTAACACTATTTTATCTCATTTTGATGGGATGATGTATGAAATATGGCTTGCATAGTCTGTGTGCAGGAGATGGAACAGCTTGTGCAAATAAAGAGGCATCCCTGATCATTTCATTGTAGATGAAAATCGACAAATGCTAAAAATAGTAATGTTAAATTTGTAAATTACTTATTTAATTGGTATTCTTTTGAAGTTCAGTCAAGGTGATATTTATTATGGAGCAGGGAAGCAAGAGAAAAAGAGGTCAATGCAACAGTTTTATGGGAGACAAAATATTTGCAAAAGTTGACACCTGAAGACTGAGAACATGTCATTGCATTCACTGATAAGCACAGAGCCCTCACCATTGGGAAAATGGTCAATCCATTTCCAGCAGACACAGTCCACAGAGAGCAACCAATGCAGGTTCATTATCTGGCAACATCTATAGCATTGCACGCTACATGCTTCCTGTGATAATGTGAGGGGTCCACATGGGTTCATCAGTACTGACACTGCTGGTTGCTAATCTAACCTCTGCTGGACTTAATGCCAAACAGTCTTATATCAGGCCTATTGTCGAACCAATCCTATATTTCACTATTAGCGTCGATATGTAAAAGCAATATAATATTAATGTAATTATATAGATTAAATATATTCAGATTATTGTGACTTACCACTTTCATTTTCATTGCCGTTACCTGCAATAAAAGGGATAAGAATAACTGGATGTTTAACTGGATGTTAATGAGATCTTTAAAATTTGTTTTCGTGTATGTTATTAACTGTACAATAGCATTAACCTAAATGTTTTACTATAGGATAGTAAGATAGTGCATAGAATTTAGTAAATAAATTTTCATCACAGGATACAACAATCAAGGCATCCCTACATACTAACAATCATAACAATCATACAACATCCCTGCAACATTTGCATTTCACGAAATCTTTTTCTAACCCAAATCTTCATGCGTCTGGTGGCTGTAGACAAGATACCAAACCCCTAAATGCAACCCATATTAATATAGTTACTTACAGTAAACACCAAGTTGTTGTTGGTATGCAGACATCATGGCATCAATATTGTAATCGCCTAGTATATCTGCACATTCAGTTATAACATTTTGAAGACAACTTAGCATACTTCTTATTCCACTGAAACATCAAGTATTATATGTGAATACATTTGCCCTAACTTATCTTGTACAGTAGTCATGAGGATATTGTTGATCTGCATTATTCATTGGTCATATCATTACAACGTTAACCCTTTAAATTAGATATAAGGAATTACAACTAATATCTCATTGAATATATCCAGGACAAGAACTGATTAAATAACTACAACAATAAACCCGGCTGGCTGCAGAGAGGAGCAGTGAACTTTTTTTTTGGGGGGGGGGGGCCCGATTTTGAAAACTGGTCGGTCGCAAATACATTTTACATAGTGACAAGACATGAGTCCATGACAGTAGGCCATTAGGCAAGTCAGTACAAAATACAGGACAAATAGACATTAAAACATATAAACAGTAATATATAATATACACATTATCTTTATTATGTTTTTTCTATATAAACAAACTGAAGTCCGTGTAAAGGAACTATCGACTTTTTGAGAGATGCATGTAGCGCCACTATTTAGAGTAACTTACTTTAACATATTTATACTATATGGTTGTATGCCCATCTTCATAAATTAGCCAAGTTGAGGTTACCCCCCCCCCCCCCCTTGTCTCATTTCATTTAATTTTATTTCTAAACATAAAAATATAATTACTTGCACATTTCTCTTTGACTACTTGCACTACCAACTGACTCAACTATAGCTTCACATGAATCACTCATCTTCCTACATTCTAAAATAGAAATAGATTTATGGCTAATGCTTCAGTAGATATGTTGAACAAAATCAAGATATAAATTCAAAATTAAAACTAGAGAAAGAACTTAAAAGGTTTGGGGTGTCTCTGTTTTGTAAGAAAATATATTCACCTTCTTGAGTAGCCCTCTTCCTCAAATTGTTTGACTGGCTTAATTCTTAAAATAGAAACAGAAACATGTTCTTAAAAGTCTTACTACTATTACCTAAAATGTTTGACAATATTTAATGAAATTTTAAATCCATATAATGTAGAATAGCTGTCCCAACAGTTTCCTTCTATCTTTTGAACATAGAATGTTTTCTTCTGTTCGTTTTAAGGTCCTCTTGTACTGATGGTGATATCACAGACACGTTATTTTATCTCATTATACTTAGCACATGCAGGGGTCTTTCCTGTGGGAGGGAATCAGAGTACCAGGAGTAAACCCTGAGGTTGAAAAGGTCTACCTTTCTCCACTCACACCAGTGAATGAAACCATGACCACAAGCCAGAGAGGATCGATCAGCTAAAGTTCAAACCACAACACTCTAGAACACTAGGCCATCCCAATGTTAAGCTTTGCGCTATCTATAGTCCTTGGGGATCTTTCAAGTGTGCAAACAATCTCTCAATCTTAATTTCAAGTGATAATTTATCTGAGGAAAATTTACTTCAAGACAAAATCAATCAAGTCAAAAAAAACAAGCCAACAGTGAGGCTGATGTCCCCCGCCGAAATCCCAAAATAAATAGAAGACACATATTAATTAATCGCACATTTATTTTTTTCAATGTATCGAGCAATCAAACTGTACACGAAGTGTCATACAAAAGTGTTTTATAAAGAAAAATGCTAAAACCGACGAGAAAAATGAAAATGTACCCTGGTTAGGGGGACCCTAAAGGCAGACCAAAGGGCCCCTCTGTTCAAGGGAATGGGCCCTTGTGTCCAAGTCAATCGTTTCTATACACTGTTACTGTCGAATCGATTACTAAATGAGAATGCAGTCATTGTATTGGCATAAAAATCATCAATCAAGATGAACCTAAGTTATCTTGTCCCAAAGTATCAACCAATCAAATTGCTTATCTCTGCTTACCCTAAGCGGAAAATGCTCATCTTCGAACTCCATCAAGGCATTGACCTAATAAGCATATACACCAAGTTTGAACATTTTAACTCAATTAGAAGGAGCGTGTTCCAAAGTCTCGACTACTCTCGACCAATCAAATTGCGTATCGCTCTGCTTACCTTGAGCAGAAAATGCTCATTATCGAACTTAGTCAAGGTATTACTGTAATGAAACTATACACCAAGTTTCATCACTCTCACTTAATTAGAACTAAAGTTATCGTGTTCCAAAGCATCAACCAATCAAATTGCTTATCTCTGCTTACCATAAGTGGAAAATGCTAATCTTCGAACTCCATCAAGGCATTGACCTTATAAGCATATACACCAAGTTTGAACATTTTTACTCAATTAGAAGAAGAGTTATTGTGTTCCAAAGTCTCGACCAATCAAATTGCGTATCGCTCTGCTTACCCTAAGCGGAAAATGCTCATCTCCGAACTCCATCAAGGCATTGACCTAATAAGCATATACACCAAGTTTGAACATTTTAACTCAATTAGAAGGAGAGTTATTGTGTTCCAAAGTCTCGACCAATCAAATTGCTCTACTTACCCTGAGCGGAAAATGCTCATTATCGAACTTAGTCAAGGTATTACTGTAATGAAACTATACATTAAGTTTCATCACTCTCACTTAATTAGAACTAAAGTTATCGTGTCCCAAAGCATCAACCAATCAAATTGCTTATCTCTGCTTACCCTAAGCGGAAAATGCTCATCTTTGAACTCCATCAAGGCATTGACCTAATAAACACACACACCAAGTTTGAACATTCTAGCTCAATTAGGAAGAGAGTTATTGTGTCCCAAAAAGTGTGACGGACAGACGGACAGACAGACAGACAGACAGACAGACAGACAGACAGACAGACAGACAGACAGACAGACAGACAGACAGACGGACGGACGAACCCATTTTAATAGTCCCCCAACTTTCTTCGAAAGGCGGGGGACAAAAACCAATGGAACAATATGTACACAGGAATAATCGGTAGGAACTTTCTCTGTCTACACCAGGATTGATTTCCAAGCATCCCGGTTAGTGAGCTAGCCCCTTTTTTCACTGAGGCAGGTGAATTTCAAAGTGGTGATGAAGAACCTTTCCCTAAGAGTCCCTTAACAGAGCAAGTCAGTTTTGATCTTAAGATATACGGCCGAGGAAGATCAGAAACCAATGGATTATATCATACACGTTATACAGGATTAAGTCAGTCATACCAAATTAACCAACAGCAATATTTCCATTAAATATGAATAGTGAATACCACCACTACGAAAATATCACAGGTAATGATAAAGTGAGAACTTAAATACAAACAAATTATTGATAATACATAATGATAAAATACTGCCCTGATCTTACAAAAGGAAACAATGGAATCGTCTCAAAGTTGGATTCTGTCACATCCTTTTGTGAGATATGGACAGCCTACAGTTTTTATTGCCCTCAAGAGTCACTTAAATAATTTTAATTTCAATTTACCTATTGAGCGGCGGCGTTTGTCTTTATCACCATCACCTGCAAGTAAATGATATAAATATTTAAACACCACTGGGGATAAGCAATTAACATGCAGTGAGTTTGTGGACCTACCAGTGACCGGGTGACCCTACTACAAGAAATAACAAACCAAATTAAACTAAACCAAAACAGTTCCTGTAAAGGTAATTTTATCTAGAATATGAAAGCATAGAATTCAGTTTAACATCTTAACAATAATATATGTTGGTAATGAACATAACCTGTCACAAATTATATTGGGGTAGAATCGGGTATTTTTAAGTGAGTATACATACCCTGGCTCGTACACAACACCTATCACCACTCGAACATGAGAAGTTGTATCAGGTGTCTAAAAGGTTACAGTGCTTGTCCATGGCTTGAATGTGAGGGGGATTTTGCTTGGAAAAGGAAATTTCACCTACTATTCATTGACTTCCAATTTAAAGGCTACATGACAATATGTATTTAAATGATCTCATCACGTTTTCCTTGTCAGCTTGTCAAATATGAATTGAACTAGAAAGAGGTAGTTAGTTCTTCTCAGCCCTTGCCATGACTTGAAAACCAGGATATTCTAGTCTGGAGTCCATTTCACAATCATGTGAGTACTACATCTCTTAATTTTAGTACTGGTAATACTGAAAACTTTTTCATGTTTTATAATGTCCTTTTTTCATTCCAAAATGTCATCATCCCCACTCTCCCATGATACCCTTAAGAAAAGTTAGCATTTGTTGGAGATACCTACATGATTGAAGAACTGGATTACTTCGAATGACATCGAGAGTTCTTGCTGATATATAAACTGAACATTGAGCTATCATATCATCAAAGCATACACGGGCTTCCTCGACTTGACTACAAAATATAATATCATGTAAAATAAATAAAAAGAATTGATAACCAACGTTATCACTATTAGTCTTTGATTGTAATACCATGCAAAAACATTTCCTGGATCTCAAAAATTCCTAACCAGTATTCTGAAGCTGGAGGGAGGTTTTATTTTTTCAATGAATTACTACTTGGTTAAATGACATCTATGCACATCAAATTGTTGTTTATAGGAATGTATCCAGTATCATTTATGGTTGTCATTATCATTTATCAGGGTTGTAGACTTGATAAATATCGAATGAGCCTACACATTGATTCAAATTTTTTTCTATAGATTTACTTTATTTGCTTACATAGTATTAGTGCTAAACCCCAGCGTCTGTGTTTTCATATGTGAATGTTCCCTCTCTTAGCTACTTCTTTTATAGAGTTTTCCTATCAGTATTTTGGTAGCTATTATTATTGTTAACAGCCATAAGTTAAGACCTTTCAATGGTTAATCATTGGTGTTCTAGTATCGTCCTCAATAAAATACTATACATTACCCAATATTCAACAACTGAATCATATATGTTTACAAAGATAGGTCTCTATTAAACATATTTATCTGAAGTTGGATATAAAACGAGACAGAAGTCATGTGTACACATTGATGTGCACGTAAAAGAACCCTTGACAGTTCAAATTTGAAATAATAAAAGGCCATCGCGCAGTTGCCCAATTGGTGCAGAAAAGTAAAACATTAAACCCCATTTCATTTGTTTCCTAACGATAGCTTTAAAGCCCCAATAACACTCTTGTTGTAACTGAATAATATGTCCCAATCTTCATTCTGGTCAACAAATCGTATTATTTTAGAATATTCCAATTAAATTATGATATAAATTTCATCTTAACACACCTATTTTAAAAAATTGGAAAAATTCAACCAATTGATTTGAAAAGTCTAACCTAAACCTTTTCAAATGTGACTTGGATTTTAAAATATTTTCGAACCCTCTGGACAAGTAAAATAGGTTGTAATGGATAATTTACACAACAGGTAGGACACTTAAACATCTAGTACTTAGAATAAGGGTATTATTTATTTTCTGGAGCTACCAAGCCAGCAAGAATGTTATTGTCCCTTTAAAGATACACTATTGGAGAGCAAAAACTGACTTTTGTCGGTCTTCCTTTTGGCCTAAGAGGTCATAGAAATTATAAATTAGATCTTTATTTAAACAACAAGCCAAAAGTGAACCCTGTAGACCCATGGATGGCTTGCATTGGGCTCAGATTTAAACAGGATTTCGTTGATTGATTTAATCACAATGGCGTCGTGGGCGGAGATTCTTCGTGACGTTGACGTCATCATACTTCCGGAAATTAGCAGCTCATCACCTTGCCTTCCCTGTAATACACACTGTCATTATTATACGCGCTTCTGTCACCTGTGTTTCAGTAAAATTATGAAAATTGATAAACATCGCAGCTAACATTACCATGGCCAGCTCCTTATAAAAATCTCCCATAATGTAATTTTTTCTTAATGTGCAGCATGTTGTATGGATTCAAGGAAAAAAGAGTAATATGAACTCTATATCATTAAAAGTATTTTAGTAGAAAGGTGAGTCAATTTGCTTCAAAAGAATCTAAATGATATTCATCTAATTTTGATGACATCAAATTTCATAAATCATTTCATCAGAGACAATTTTTACCTCCAATAGTGTCAGTTAAAACTAAATGGCACTTTCTACATAAAATCCCTATAGATTGTAGCAAGCCACCAAATAAGGGTGTGTCGTTGTTAAAGGTAGTAGCCTACACACCCTCAAAGGAAATTACTGTGTTACCTTTAATGCTCCTTGGATGGTTGTTTCCAGAAATAATTTTAATGTAATGGACTGACTACTTACTCACAGTATGCGCCTGACCCAGATTCAGCAGAAATTGAAGTCATCATATTTGTACAAGCCTGTAATTGCAATCCACATTCCATTGGAGAGACTGTAAGTGCTACAATAAAGAAATAGAACAAATGCAAATTTTTTTATAAAAATTATTGTCCCCATATGCTATGTTGAAATTAAAGTCAGTAAATTTCTGTCTATAGACAGTGACTGTTTTTTTTTCAAAATTAAAGCAATGATTCACACATTCTTTGGCATCAGTAGAATGAATGTGGGTATCAACGGAAGACAACTGCTTCTTATTACATATCATATTTCCTTTTATCATTCAGAAATTTCTTCACCAATACGCTAATAAAGACAGAAATGAAATAAGACAGAAAAATAAGTTACAAGGAATATCTTCACTGAATATAATCTCTAAAGACTATATTAAAATATGCTCAGGTCATCCAAGAAGTTCCAAAATTGCCCTTGATTACATTTTTGTTAATAGTATCAACTCATAACCTCAATGGAATTAAAGAAAATGGTCTACCTTGTGGTGGTCCTGGCTGGTATGTCTCACCAACATATTGTCCACCTGTAAAATTTGTTATTCATATGAGTATATCAGAGTGTATTTGTTCTTTTTTTAAATAAAACAATGAACGCAATCTGGTAATACAGATATCGTTTGATTATAATTTCGATGACTTCCACTACATCAAAATTTGAACAAATGTAGTGGGAGGTTGTGTCAGGGGTCATACGAGTGGCCTAAATTTTGACCCTATGACATCAAACATCTGTGTTTTAATCAGATTATTACAAAAAATAATATACCTCAAACAGCAGGAAAAGTTAACAAAAATATTAAAGAGTTATTGAAAATTTGACGATTCCTGATAAAATGTGCAATGATTCACATATATTGGTACGGTATCTCAAATCTCTTGGCAATAATCAGTGAAAAACTATTGTTTTCCACAAGGAATAAAAAGAACAAAGGAAGAAATGCTTGACTGAGTGTTCCAGGAAGTGGAAACAAGAAAAATTTAAACAAAAAACAGTGTATTGAATCATAAACATTTTAATGGATTATTCAACTTACACATTTGACCGTACTGTTGACTGGCGGCTGCTAAACCCTGCTTCATGACTTCAGGCAGGGCTGAACCACAATCGGCCAACAATTGACTACCACACTTAGCATATTGTCTCATAACACTGTAAAATATAAAAGTATTGGTTTAAACAACATTCTGCATTCTTTACACCGTCCTGTATGACCCTTGACCTGTCCAACTATACAAACCAGTCAGATTTACAGATATATGGAATGTAGAATATCAAAGGTACACAAGCGGTTGCCATGCAAGAAAATGCCCACATTTTCCAAAAGCTAAAAAAAACCCCAACAAATTCTTCAAAAAATCAGGGGTAATAATCCAGGAATTTATGGTCTGAATGTGTGAATATTAAAAGTGACCAAGATCTTTTGGATATAAACATATATTTTAAGTTTTATCAAGATCTGATACAATTGTGATCTCTAGAAGGTACACAACCTTTGCATTACATACTTCTACACTATTTGTGTACAAGGAGCAGCCATTTTGTCAGACCATATATTTAAACACTTTTCAAAATCAGATAAAATTGCAACTTTTAATATATCCACAAGTTAAAAACATGACTTCTTGCACAATGAGAGGCTATAATCCAGAAAGTTATGGCCCAATTTGCATGATTATCAAAAGTAACCAAGATCTTTGGGATATAAACATATATCTTAAGTTTTATAAAAATAAGATCAAAAATGTGAACTCTAGAGGGTCTACAAACCTTAGCATTACATATTTTTGCACTATTTGCATACTGTAAGGAGCAGCCATTTTGTCTGGTATAATGGTGATACAATAAACAAAAAAATTAAATCAAAAAAAAATTAGGTGATATCATAAAGGTGGCTGTGCCCCTCGTATCTCATTTTTGCAAAAAAAAACCTCCAGATAAAATCGATATGTACGCCTCTGAATATTTTTGTGTGACGTTTCGAGTAAGTAAGTTTTCTTTACACCATTCAGTTACTAAATGTCTCTAAATATGATTGGTATTATTAGATGATATATGTGATCCTAAACGCCACAGTTATATACTTACGCACATCCTGCGACTGGACCCTGTGCACCTGCCGTTTGTAACTGAGCAGCGATTTGTTGGCATTCCTCAATTTTATGTTGACAATGGCCACCTATACAATGCAAAGATTTGATACATACTATACACAGTGGGAAATTGCTAGAGCTAAATCTGCCCATTACAGGGCTTTCTTTTGGCCTGAAATGTTATGTAAATTATTAATCAGACATTAATTAACTTATCCAGACCATAATCAACTCTAGATGTCATCGCTAGCTTAATTAAAGCAATATTGTTATGTTCAAAGTCTTGACCAATCAAACTGTTTATCGCTCCTTAGTAAAGTAAAAATTCTCATCATTGTGCTTAGTTAATTATTAATATATTGAATCTATACTGCCACCCAATTAAAACCCTATGTAATATTGTGTTGTGTTCTAAAGTATAAACCAATTAAATGACTTGTCTCTGCTTATTCTTAGTGGAAAATGTGCATGATTGAACACTGTCAAGGCATTCAACTAATATACACCTACACCAAGTTTGAAGATTCTACCTCAAATAGAAGGAGAGTTATTGTGTTCCAAAGTCTCGACCAATCAGTCTGAAGTGTATACTTAGCCTAAGCAGAAAATGATCATTATCAAACTTAGTCAAGGTATTGATGTAATGAAACTATAGGCTACACAAGATTTCACCACTCGTACTCAATTAAAATCAAAGTTACCGAGCTTTAAAGTCCCGACCAAACAAATTGCTTATTGTACTGCTTACCCTGCTCATTATCGAACTTTGTCAAGGTATTGATATAATGAAACCATAAACCATGTTTCCACTCGGCAAACCTTGGCAGATTCCAGTGCTCTTCATCTAGTCCCGTTGCATGACAGTAAGTGATATGTTCCTACACCTATACAATTGCGATGCGGCACTGGTTTACTTATTAGGAAAACTTGCCGCTTTTAGAAATAAGTTCTAAATATTGCGTCATTCAAAGAGTATGTAGAATTTTCAGTGCACACTTATCCTTGTATAACAAATCAGATAAACTTAAAAGAAAAGCAATAGTTCCAATGGCAGACTTTATCATACAGCCGAGGCTAATTGTAGGGAACTGGAATCTGCTGTAGTTTGCAGAGAGACCTGAGCTGGAGCTTGTTTCACAAAATTTTAACTAAGATAAAATCCAAATATTTGGAATTTGATTGGATAATATTAGATTGATTTTAGTGCTAGGATTTTATCTTTGGTTAAGATTTCGAGAAACTGGGTCCAGGTTTCAACATTCTCAATTAAAGTGACTATCCCTGTTTGAAAAGAGTCTCAAAAATGAAAGTCTGAGTCAGAGTTGGGATTTCAAAATTTTTCATGTCGGACATTTTACCGAAAATAAAGGGGCATAACTCTTATCGTTATTTAAGCAGACGAATTCATACCACAATTAAAAGTCACATGTCAAAATATTCAAATCACGTACATAACAAAATTAGGTGAACCTCGCTATTTTTCATATTTAATTCCCGTACAGTATTCAATTCATACCACAATTAAAAATCACATGTCAACAAAATATTCAAATCCCGTACGTAATAAAAATTGGTGAACCTCGCTATTTTTCACAACTAATTCCCGTACGGCATTCAAATTTATGTCAGTAAATGTCGTACAAAATTAAGCATTTTCGTAATACATTGAATGAAAGCTTGCCGATCCTGCTCCGGCATAAAATTCACAACCGTAATATTCCTTTAGATTTACGTGGCAGCAAATGAATGCCCAACTTCCGAAATAAGAATAGTTTGTGATGTTAGAACATCGTTTTTTCTTTATAAAATGTCAACAAAATATTAATTTTGGAATTTTGAATATTATTCACTATGTCTTGATGTCTGATTAGGCATATTCCCGGCCGGACAATATTGTGCGTTTGGAAAAAAAATTCGGACAAGTCCGGAATATACGGGCGAAATTTAAGTTTGAACATTCTATCTCAATTGGGAGAGTTATTGTGTCTCAAAAAGTATCACAAACGGACAGAACTATCTTAACAGTTCTCTACTTTCTTTGAGGCGTGAGACAACAAAATAGTAAGGGAATAAATTTTCAAAGTATCACTCAGATGATGTGGCACTTACGGGCCAAAAGTTTTGACTGTCTTTATTTCATCTGTATAAAAACACACTTTATATCATATATAATTCAGTAAAATTAAAGTAAATAAAAGCACAACAAGAGTTTGTGTATATAATTGTTGACTTCTGAATTTTAAATTTGATATTTTAGAATAACCATCCGAAAAATATTCTAGGTCTAAAATTTCAGTAGAAATTGCTTCTGAAAATACATGTTTGAAATTAGATTTTGGCCTATACTCCAATACATATTGAATACAAGTTCGTATTACGTTTTCTGCAATTAATCTAATAGATATATCGTATATATGAAACTTAAGATCTTCATATGACTGTTGTTTGGTTATATAAACTGGAAAACACCTTCAGTAGTTAGTAATATCAACTTTTAATCTGTTGAAATTAGATATTAAAACCAGCCATTACATCCCCAATCAATGAAACAATTACCATCTGTGGGCCATTTTAAATCTCAACTTAAAACATTCTTATTTCAAACCCTGATCTGTAAATAATCAGCGCCTTAGAAACTGATTACTTCAGTATTAACACGCTTTATAAATGACAATATTATTATTATTATAACTGAGCAGAAAAACTGGGATCAGCATTAATTTCAAGTATGGGAGTGTTATTAATAATTCTACTCAGAATGGTTAAAATATAATTATTAGCTGTTAATTAAACTAATGTGGTGAAATTATTCTACCTTGCATAGACCCTGGTCCACCTTGCATAGGTCCTGGTCCACCTTGTGATGGTCCTGATCCTGTCTGTCCACCTACAAATAATATTGATTAATTCAATTAGTCATATCTAGGGCTGCATTTTCTCACAATAAACAATACCAATTTAAGTTTTTTATTTAATAACCAAATCTCTGAAAATGTTAGAGAAAATAGTTTAATCACCACTTGAAAACTTTAACTAGGCCTTCCTATAGTTGTCGTCAGGGCAACACATTAATGACAATCTGATTAAAACACAGATCTTATTCATTTTGTTTTTTACAGTTTAAAATTTCACTTTACTCGGCTTCACTACACCAAATCAGGAAGAGCTGTTTAATATCTTGGTTACGTTGAGGGATTAGCCAATCAAATGGTCTGTTCAATTGGCACACTGTACTGTGGGCAGAAAGTAAATTAAAGTAAAAGTTGTATTTCTGAATACACACATGACACACCAACGCTGACTGGTAAAACGAGTCAACAAATGCCACTCATATGACTCCTGACGTGACCTCATACTACAACCAGTCAAATCTTTCTCTATTAAAGGCCATTGAAAGTATAAAGAGAGAGAAAGAGAGAAATGGCATTGAACATCCACTTGACACAAACTAGATTATTTTGGGACTAACATATGGTTTAATTTTATTTCTATAATTGGCTTGCACGTATGGGTCTTTAGCAGTGGGAGGAAACTGGAGAACCCGGAAAAAACCCACCAGGTTGAACAGGCGACCCTACTCCTTGCCACGTACAACCGGGGATTTGAAACCACGCCAGTTGACCCAATGGCAGACCTTATGATACTCGGCCATCCACCCCCCCCCCCAGAAAGTATAAAAAACGAAACAAAATATAATCAGATTGTGTTTATGCATCTTCTGGGGCATCAGACTCACAAGTCACAAGCATATATTAAGCAGTGAAATGTTTAACATGTATACACTGACATGTTAACGTATGATGCAAAATTTTGTCATGTGCAATCACACAAGGTCAAAATCATTAAGTCCTTAAATGTTTAAATATAATAAAGGGGCAGCCACGTGTGAAAATCTGGGAGGCGGGAGCTCAAATATATTTATTAAAATTTATTTCTGAAATAAGAGTATAGCCAGACCAAAATGAAAGAAATAAAATATCATTATGTCCTTTCCACTTACACATATTATTGTACTGTTGTTGTGTGGTTACCATGCCTTGTTTCACCTCGTTAGGCAAAATTGTACCACAAGATGATGTTACTCCCTGGTTACAATCAACATATTGTTTCATAAGACTAGAAATACAAAATTGTTAGCTATGTATAAACTTGCCAGTTCTTCAGTGCTGGATTAAAGTACTTAAGCTAACCATAGTTCATCATTGCTTCATTAAGGTATAAGCTAAACCAGCTGCATAGTTCTTCAGTGCTGGATTAATGTATAAGCTTAAGCAAGCTGCAGAGGCCTCACAAAATTTCAGATTAATTTATTTCTACTTTCAAATTGCTTAAAATTAAATATGCTACTTAATAAATAAAATTATACATATATCAGGGGGGTTGTTTTTTGGTTACCCAAATAAGTCTAGTGTTTTGTCAGCATCTTTGTTGTACCTTCTTCCGTAACTATTAACAAGGGGGCCTCCGGGCTTTTTTTTAGCTTATACAGGGAGAATCAGAGAAATGGGGTTTAACGTTCCACTCGACACAAACTAGGTCATTCCAAGACTAATATATGGTTTAATTTTATTTCAATAATTCGCTTGCGTATAGGGGTCTATGAAGGGCTTTACGATACAGCACACATTCATCCTGCTAACCATTCGTCCTCCCAACCCCTGGATATGGCTCAATGGTTAGCAAGACGAATGGTTAGCACGTGCATGTTGTATCATAAGGTCTGTCATTGAGTCAACTAGGGTGGTTTTGATTCCCCGGTTGTACGTGACAAGGAATAGGGTTGCTAGTCGAACCTTGTGAGTTTTCTTCGGGTCCTCAGGTTATTGAAACAATATTGTACCATATAATAGTCCAGAAATGACCTAGTATGTGGACATTTAACCCCATTTCTCTCTCTCCATGGCAAGACTTAACAGACTTTTAATTGTGTTTTAACAATATAATAACATTCAAATAGTAGCTAGAGAAAGTTTCTAAAAGCTTCATGTTCATGCCTGCAGAACGGGAATCATTTAAGGTGTTTCCAATGAAGGTAATCTGGTTGCTAGAATTTTAGAAATCCAAATACAAAATCAAGGCCATAAAATTTAAGACTTATTTCAAATGATATCCAGAGCATTTTCAATAATTTTCATGGAAGTAAACACTGTGGACAATGATTCACCTTCATTTTGGTTACTGTTAATTATTTTCTAGTTGATACAAATGACTTACCGGCACATAGTGGGTGGATCCTGGGCTGTGCTTAACTGTGAACCAAATGCTTGGCATTCTGCCATTTTGGCTTGGCATTCATTTGCATCTGGTCCTGGCTGACCTTCTAACAAACCAAACAAAATAATTAAAATAAGATTTTATTGTATCACGACACCGATTTCAGACGGCATACAGTTCAATATAAAGGAAATGAAATGAAATGGGGTTTAACGTCCTACTATTCTGCTCCGAACTGGGCGATTGAAGACGGGCATATGCCATACAGTGTGCTATGAAGGAAATTTTGCCCAGACAAGGGCACTCCAGCCTACTCTTATATCGAATTCCAACTGTCAAGGGATCATTTACGTACACGACAATGTGAACACATAACCTCTGTTTTTTGTCCCATCCAAACAACTAGATAGCTATCCTTGTCAGGCCCTCCATCCTGCATCGCCTGACAAGGGAGAACCGCACCAGAAAATCTGGATGAACTTTCTCGGCCAATGCAGGGGCTGAACACCGGACCTCCAGGCTAGTGAGCCAGCAACTTACCCACTTAGCCACACTGCCCCACCTCCCATGTTATAATTAAGAGTTGAATATTCTATAGAAGATCAGAAAAGTCTCAAGTCTATGGGACTTTTTCACTGATTAGACGGAACCAATGGTAGTAAAAGAAAAGTCAATTTCCATAACACCACCCGAACTGTGAATTTATGAGACCAAGTTTTTCTTGACCAGTTGTTTATGTAAAATTTGATTCTGTGTGGGAATCAGGCTTTTAGGTTTTTTTTTGAGATATGGGGGTCCAATGGGTACAATTGAGGGGAAATGTGAATTGACATAAAAGTTGACCATGTTATATATTAATTATAACCTGATGTATTGTTGCATTTAATTTATTAAACTTACAGCCAAATAAATATCACATCACTTTTATTAATGTTTTTCACATGGCTAAAATATCTGTGTTCATGGTTAACTTTTTCTTAATTTGCAACTATAGCCTAATTAAGCCAGGGAAATCATGTTAGCCAATATATGATGGGTATTTCATCTTGTTACATGTATAAGTGAACCATTAATTTCGTCCAAAGAATGAGAGTAAAAAATTAGTTTTGCTCAAATACAAATTAATTTAGTTCACATTTGCATGCTAATGTTAAATCATTAAATTCTGGAAAAACAAAAGGACTCAAAATGAATGTGGTGCTTTTGATCGCTGTCTTGTGGTGCTGTTTTTTTTCTTATTTATCAATTAACAATCTAAAAGAATTATGAAGTAATGATTGGGTGGAAATATACTGAAAATGTGGTTTTTAATCTGGTGTGCTCTGCAGTGTGATTTGCCATACCTACGATAATTTTTAACCATGAATTTTTAATTATCAATATTCATTTCCAAAACAAAATTATAAATAGTTAACACTTCTGCTTATTTGTACCAGATATTTATTATTTAGAGCTGACAGGCTTCTAACTTCTAGTGTACTGGTAATCTCTTTGTTAAAAATATAGCCATGCCATAGGCCTATCATTTTAATACGCCCACAAAGAATAATTTGTTTTTCAAATTTTGTATGTAATTATTTGGCGGCAGGATGTAAATTTTTGTGTGAGTTAATTTAACCTTATCACTACGATAATGTATATCATTATTACATTATCTAAACCATATTATCACGTGATCAGGATAATTTTGTAGACATTTGAATGAGTGGTTCCTAGTATTTAATTATCTGACCCCTGAAAAATGTCAGAAATAATTGTTCTGCCAAGGTCATATACATTTGTTATTATCTTCAATAATCATCGGATAATTTGCCAGTATAAATCATTTCACAAAAGTCCATTTCAGTCTTTCGTGCAATACCAAAATTATAATCGTATTGCTGATTATCGTGCGTCATGTTCAATCACTATCAGCTGACTTTGTCTATCGACAACTTGAAACTTTACAAACTAATCTGCCCTTACCGGAAGTCAAGTAACTTGGTATTCAGATTATGTTCAAAAATAAAAAATTAAAAAAGATATTGTATTCACTATAAAAGCATGTGAGATTGGGAAACAAGACCATGTGGCGATCATGTTTGATCCGACTACCTTTTCTATTTCCATCACTCTTACACCGAAAATCTAGTTAGCCGTCGCCTGTGTTCACATGGAACTTCCTATACTTTCTATTAGGGTCAGGACTCCCACGAAAACCCTCTACAATTTTCAATTTTGTTATTGCTGCACCTACCTGTAGGCCTAATCCCAGCACAGACATCGTCTATACCAGATTTCGTTCTTTCATAATCTTCAGGCGACATCTGTAGTCCCATATTTTTATATACATCACAATCATTCATTATGTCTCTTAAACAATCTAAAGCTCCATAAACTTCCCTTCAAAATTAAATAGCATATAAATGAATTTAATAATGTATGGTAACAGCTCAACGCAAGTAAACAGGGAGGGGGGGGGGAAGGTTAATGTGTGAGCATGCAGAGCTTTCACATACCGGGAGGCATATGCTCGGCAGTGACACGTGGTACTTCTTTGGGGCGGCAAATTATCTAAGTGCATGTACAGAAGGACTGGGGAGCCAAAGAAAGTAAACTTAATGAAATTGAGCCGATTTATTTAATCTTATTCCCACACTTTATTCTCAATCGTAAATACGACAAGGCTATTAATATGTGTACTTACGAGCAAATTTGTGAAATAGCCTCTTGTCCCTGGTGACCCGCCTTTCCAAAGCGGGTAAATACGGCACCACATTCTTCAGCTCGTACTGCAGGATTTTCAGGACAAACAGCAAAACTGCTTGTTATAAAACCTAGGACGGAAAAACATCATTTATATGTTGGGAATAATTAATAACATAGCAGCAAAAGAAACGTCAGGTTGGTATGCTCTGTATATTACTCTGAATAGACGCATTGCATAAAACTTGCCAAATGTTTTTTTTTTTTGGTTTTTTTTTTGTATATTTGTAACTTAATCTCCAAGTTTACCTGAGCAATAAGGCTCCTTCCCAAACACATATTTGAACCTAGGAAATGTTCTGAAAAGCGCAACCTGACTTTTGAGATATTGTGTTCTCATGTAACTCATGCTGTACGTGCTTTTCACCGTGACCAGCCTTATAAAATGCACCACATACCTGGTTGAAGCGGACATTAAATAAAGTTATTTCACACACTGGTTGAATCATTCACACTACAACGTCAGCAGCACGCCACGACTCTCGGCAGCTCTAAGGAATCATGCGCTTGGACGACTACGACGCTGGCCACACTGCCCAAGCCGTTGTCAATCACTTCCAGGTCAATGTTCGGACCATCTACAGGCTTCAGCAACGCTTTCGGGCTACCAACACCACAGATGATCGCCCCCAAACTGGTAGACGAAGGCTTACAACAAGGCGAAGAGACCGCCATGTTGTGTGACAGCACGTACGTGCAGAATCCATTCACATATCCTTCTGACAGCACGTCAGACAGTGGGAACACACGGGAGACACATCAGTAACGATACAATGCGCCGACGTTTCACCAGAGTGAACGTCTATAGTATTAGTTTGCCCAACAACATCAGAACTGGCGACACAGGCAATGGAGAACTTTTTCTGTTCACAGATGAGAGACAGTATGGTATGGCAGCACGAGAATATGGCGTGGATGTGGCCAGCGTTATTCTGGCCAATGTGTCAGACTTTTCGGAATCCAGGTCGGTATACAGTGGGGTCTCAATTACAAATCCAATGGACAACTTTGGAGTTGCTTAACTGGTGGGTTAGAATAGCAGAAAAACGCGTTTGCCCGGGAGGGCCCGGCACCCATAACCTGCGACGATTAATTGATTGTTTGGGATTCGGGTCAGCCAGGTAGGACTACACTGAATGAAGTTGCTGTATTTACGGGCTGGAATAGCTGGAAACGTGATACAGAATTTTTAATAAAATGGGGTAAAGGGTCTCGGCGCTGACTTATCTTCGAATTCGAACTGTCAAGACTAATTTACCGGGCCAGTTCAGGCACTGCCTTCTGCATTTTAGACATTATAAGATGCTGTGGCGTACAAAACCTTAAAACTCCACAGGGTTTGAACCACACGGGAATTCAAACCAGGGCCATTAGATTTCAATCAAGTCATGTGTATACCCCAACAGCTTGACCACCTGGCGACGACTCACTCCTGGGGATGGTAATACTGCCAACACATTTCAAAGATTTTCATATTTCTACTTAACTCATATCTAAAACAGGTACTTACTGAAAACGCCCAAAGCTACCAATGAATACATGTTCACTGGTTTATTCGGTAAAACTTCCCGATCCACAGTCGACGGGCGATGTGATTTACAATAACTAAAAGTGCAGAGAGATTTGTTAATATAGAGAGGTATTGGTACTGTGGTCTTCAAATCCCACTTTTAAAGGTCTAATATAATGGGGCAATTAGTTGAAAAGTTCTCTGACATTTAAGGATTTCGTAACAATAGCATTTGAGCCACCCTCTATAGATATTTGACAAATCTGGTATTCGGACAATTAAGATTAATGGGGTTTTATTTGTCATCTGCAATGATTGCATGTATATTGCGAAATCATTTACCACAGATTCGTTAAATAGTGACAATTTGAAAAAGATTTAAAACAACAACGATTTTTTTTAGTGAGGAGTTTATTGAAAATCTATGAAAACACACATCTTTGTCTTGTAACGCGTAAAGCGTGTGGCACAATAATTTACAAACTTCAGTAAAAAGTGAAAAGGACGTTCAGTGATATAGGCAAAAGTTGAATTGGTAAGCTCATCAGTGTTGGTTGACTAAGAGCTCACTAAAAGATGTTTCAATTTAATTCGAATGAAGACTATTTTCAAGATTTTGGATATTCACGGAATAAACAGCCATGAAAGATTCCTTCAATCACAAAACCCCCATTTCATTTCATCTTAATAGTATCAACATTCTGGATAATCAAATTAAAAAAGGAATTACAGATCCCTTCAATGGGTCGTGTTGCTGATTGTGTGTTATTCAATTAATATTAATAATATTAATGTCTATTTCTTGGGCGCCAAATCCACCCGTAAATTCATATAGGGGAACTCCTAAAATCATTTTCTTCGCACTTGCTTCCTCCTAATATTTCAAAAACTTCTGAATAAAAGAAATAAAAAAGACATTACAGACCCCTGCAATGACAATAGGAACTTCCAAAACGTTCTTTTCGAACCTAAATCCCTCTTTAAGCCTTTTCTTATGAACAAGAAAAAAATTTTAAACGTTAATTACTTCAATTACGTTTGTTGGAACTCTTAAAACCTTTCTCTTTTTTTTGTCTCGGCCATTGAGTGAAGGATTTTGAGGGATTTTAACACAAAATTAAGCAGTTTTATTCCCCCCAAAATTATCGGGATTAGCCCTTTAAGTTGAGAATTTTCTCAAAATTGTTTGCCTTATTTTAACAAAAATATCAGCCTATACAAAACTTTTGTTGTTTTAATGTATCAAATACACCAATAAGAAACTGTGTGCAAAGTTTGGTATTTCTGAATGAAAGATATTTCTTATAAACAGTGATTGAAAGTTGAGTAAATTCTCAGCTTAAAGGAGCTAAATCGCTAACATTTGAGACCTAGAAATTGACACAAGTGGGTCGAAACGCATATAATACTCTAATATGAATGTATATAAACTGATTTACATTCAATGGTTTCCGTTTTCACTCTAATTTCAAATCAGTTATGTTCGGCGAAATAAGCCAGCAGTCTAAATCGAACGCAAATTTCTGGCTTCTGGTTATTCCAGTCTACAAACGCGGTTTGATTTGGTGCAATGTGTTTAGCTTCGTCCCTCGAAGCTCCTGTAAAAACTGAGACTGAAACGCATTATGGTTCATGATTCGTGTAAAAATATTTATTTTGTCTTAAATATTGGATATCAGAAGCCCATCTTTTTCCGGTAAGATCACAGCACCAATGTTGATTGAAATTGGCTAATAATTCGTGTTTTCAATGTTGAGGATTTTGGATGATTTTGAGTTAGAGACCTATCTACTTTAAGTCTGAGAATGCTTTGTGAACTTGGGGCCTGAACTAAATATAATACAACCATATAGATAAGTTCTACTTAATGTGGAAATGGAATAGCCTTTCAGTCCACACTCTTAAATGTCTATTATAATGGAACAATTAACTGACGACTTCGTTGACATTTCCAAATATAACAATCTGTTCTTCAATAAAACCCCGTCACGGTGGTATTTTAGATTTTTAGACTTGAAATAAAAAGATGTCCTTACAAATTACGCATAATTACGTGGGCAACAAATGTAGGCCTTCTTCTTGATTATATGTTTCTATGGTGATGTATCCTCTAATTTACCTCATGTAATTATATTCTAAATGGCCACGCAGACTCTTTCATGAAACAAAATATCTTTCATGAAACAAAATTCAACAACAACGATAATCAAATTGAATATGAAAATATATATGCAATATGTCCTTGAGAGGGACGTGTTTGTGGTGCTGTGTTAGTCATTTAATAATATTAATGTCCATTTCTTGAGAACCAATTCCACCGATAAGCGTACTCAAAGCGATTTTAAAAAGGCATAAACTAAATATGCATGGCTATTAAAGTTATGCTATATAATATTCTTTGAACATTTATACATTCTTTTTAATTGGGATTTAGAACGATTATTGGAGGTAAATTGTTTTGGCACAGCGATACTAAGGTTTCTATCTCTAAACTGTTTTAATTTTGATGACGGAATGAACAAAATGTTTTGATACTGGGATCTCGAAGGCTGGTATACACTTAGTAGTTCTGAAAGTTACAAGGGTGTTGACAACCACATACATATACATTGTAAGGTCTTGAAGTCAATAGATAAGACACCAATGTTGGGATTTCAAGACAGGGCAATTAGTCGCGGAAAATGTGTGATTGATGACTGTGTCCCACCACCAGAACCCTTTCAAACCATGCAAGTGTATCAGAAACTTCATCACGACATATTTAGCTACAAACTGATCCCGCAGTGAATATTCGCTTGGCCGCTACAATCACTGATAAGCATGACATCGACGAGGCTTAATGAGTACGGCATATAACTTTTTTACTCCGACAAATTAAATTCTCAAACATTTTTTTGAGGTAAAAGAAAAATAAATGAAGATGTTTGAAGTATTTGTAGTTAAAAAATATTTCCTATTTAGTGTAAATGGGTATTAAAATGAGTAAAATGCATCATTTTGCCCGAAGCAGTTAGGTGTTAAGTAAACATTGCACGAGCCGTTGAGCCAATGACTACGAGGCGCGTGGTCAACGCACGTGCTATGGGCAGTCATGCGTTACAGAGATAATTCGTAAGTAATTCTCTGTGAAACAGATTGATTTAGCTATAGTTCAGTCACTCATTCATAATAGAAATAAACCGTAGTCATTTCCTCTGGCAGAAAATGTGAATGGTCCGTAATTATATTTATTGTTAAATTTCCGACCTCATAGTTGAAATTTGCTGTGCTGTATCAAACAAAGAAAGGCAGTAGGGGTTCATCATGAATAATCTGTTTGTGTGGATAGCTCCTTCTCACGTTAAGTCCTCAAATAGTATTGCATAGGCAATATCAGCAGTCGTAAAGAAACACTGATCGCTGCGATAATTTTGCTTACAGTCCACACATTGGTCACTGTACCAGAATCCACGATGGTTTACATCGGCACAATTGACTAGACTGTTCCCATCATTGTCCCAATCATAAGTTGAAAATTGGGTACCATTTAAATTATCAAAGAAATTCAAACTCAAACCCATGGAATCAAAATTCGTGCCTTGGTAAGCTGATGAAAACGTCATCTTGTATTGTGTAGATCTTCCTTCAACGCGAAAATTCCTCAGGAAAACGAAACCAGTGTGTTGTAGCTCTAATACCAAAGCCAGAGTCAATGATTGAGTGTATGATAGCTGGTGAATATAATATAACCCTCGCCATCCATAAAAATTGGATTGAAATCCCCATTCAAACTGAGATATACTTTGGTTAAAGACAGTATCCCGTTGATCGTTCTGTATAACAAAACATCGCAAGGACTCGTCACTTAGCAAAGGCGAAAACGTAGGATCAGCCGTACCCAGTGATGTGGTTAGTTCCCAACACTCTTTATCTGAAATGAAACAATAAAACATATTTTCACTGATAATAGTCTCTAACTAAACAGCCATAAAATCAACGTTTTGCCCCCCCCCCCCCACAAAAGAAAATTTGCCAACCATAACTCTAAAATACCTACTGTAGACTGTAACGGGTGTGCCCCTCCTAAAAACTTCACTGTCGCCCCGAAGCCAGCAAGCTGGCTACGGGCCTGACAAAAAGGAAACCAAATATTAGAAAAATATCACTTTTATTTATGCAAACAAATTGATACCTACCATATACGCTACCACTAACAGAACCGGGATCCACACTTACCTAGAAACGAAGGAAAACAATATTGACATTAGTTATTTTGATAACATGAAAAATATATACTACTTACTGGGCATTTCGTCTTCCTCTTAATTTATTTCTATGTGACCGTGTGATAGATTTATATTTGCATAGAGCTGGAAATAGAGATGCTGATCATTCCGCTCCAGTCCAGTCTGCTAAAAATAAGTATCGTTGGTGTGCAGGGGTAGTAAGAACAGATTCTCGTAAGTCTAGTCTCGGTCATTTTATTGAAAGGGGGGGGGGGGTAGGGAGAGAGGGGCAGTACAATTGCTGCATGGTTAAACATCCACGAAATCTCAATGTCGAGATATTTTACTGACTGACTTATAATCACGGTTAACGACGAGTTTGTGTTGAACGATGTTTTAATTCAGTGGCGGCGCCAGCCGTCGGTGGTTGGAGGGGCAAAGCTGGGGCAAAGTCCAAGGTTAAGGGGGCAAAGGCACGAGTATCAACTAAAGGAGGGGGTCTCCCCAAGAATATTTTGAAAAACAGGCTGCCGGAAATGCAGCATTTCAGGCAATGATTGTTGAGGTAAAGTGTCAAACGAACGGACTAGCGAACCTCCATGAATCCCACTCTCGAGCGCCAATGTAGGGAGTACTTAAGAAGGGCATGGGGGACATTCCCCAGAAAATTTTGAAAAATAGACTGTCGGAAATGCTCTCTGACAGCGTATTCCGCCAGGCACCGATCGTCGAGATAAATAAATCTGACCACATACTGTCCGTAGCCTGATCACTAGTTTATACGATCAGAGACCAAAATGGCAAACGAACGGACTTACGAACCTCAATGAAGTACCTTTGTGAGCGCTAAAGTAGCGAGTCCTTGTGGTGGTTTTAGGGACCTCCCCAAGAAAATTTTGAAAAATAGACGGTTGGAAATGCTGCCTGACAGTATTCAGGCACCGATCGTAGAGATAAATAGAGCTGATCGGATGTCATCTGTGGCCTGATCACTAGTCTTTCCGAGCCCAGAGAGGAAGTGTCACATGAAACTCAATGAAGTCCCCAATAATTTGAAAAGTAGACTGCCCGAAATGCAGCCTGGCAGTATTTCAGGCATTGATCGTCGAGATAAAGATACCCCCTGTCGCCAAATCACTAGTTTATCCGACCAGAGACGAAAGTGTCCAGCGGGCGGAGTAAGAGTGACTCAAAGTGAATGAATATTTTCGCCACTATATTTTGTAAAATAGACTGCCGGGAATGCAGCCAGGTAGCATTTCAGACAATGATCGTTGAGATGATAAATAGAGCTGGCCAGATAAAAAATTTTTCCCCGAAACTTATTGGGGGGGGGGGCAAACAGAGGGCAGGCAAGATTTGTTGGGGGGGGGGCATCCCCTGGTGCCGTCACTGTTTTAGCTGTATTATTAATTAAAAGTTATCTCCAGAGACTTACGGTTGTAATGTATCTTATAGGCTTGTCATCGTTGATTTCACCATCCTGACGTTTGGCTGAAAAAACTGTATCATGTTGATCTTCGCTATTTGAACAGTTACTCACAATCTCATGAAACAGCATGCATATTTTATCCGTCCTTTTGAATGCCAGTGACATACATTCGTCGTCAGTTGAACATTTCGTAAAACAATGTAAACGTGATCTAACAGTGAAACTTTGATACGGATTCAACAGGCCGTTAAGTCCACAAGCGAACATTAAAATTTGATAATTAGTTTGATGTATAACATCAGTATTATTCGATTCTATTTGATATGAACAACCAACAGATAGAAGTAGAATCAGAAACAAATGTCCAAGTAACATTCTGAAAAAAGAAAAGAAATTCAATTACAATAAAGCCCCTCTCAAAGTTTCAAAAATTATGTCTTTGCTTGTGGAAAAACGAACACAAATTTTGAAGTGTGTGCCCCCATGTTTGGTAAAGTGAAATGGAAATGTTGTTTTTTTTTAATTCATAAATACATAAATAGAATAGTAACTATGGTACTTGAGAGGCGAATATCCTGGCAGGTATAGTTGGTATACAATAGTACTGGAAAATCGTAAAGTTTCTTCATGTCGCTTAGACAGAAAGTCTCTAATATGTAATGTCTTAGCTGTTGTGAATTACTTTATTATTGTATTTCTCATATAGATAGGGATATGGAATAATAAGTCTACACAACGTGAAGTCAGAATATGGTTTTCACGCTTAATGACAAGCGATAGCTTTCAAAATAGTAATTTCCGGCGTGATAAACGATTAAGTATCTGACAATGAAAACAGTGTCCCGTATTCACACAGACGTACACGTAAAATAACCATTCACAGTCGTAATTCGAAGTGTGCGCCGTAGCGCCGGGACAAAATTACCCAACAAATAGCCAGTCTTCGGCATTACAGTAATTTGAAATCCAGAAATTACTCACCTGAAATGTATGTAAATTGTCTTCTTTTTCAGAGTTATACGGTGCTTTGCTTCTTCGGAAATAGGACTGCTTTCACTGGAACGAAGCTTTTCGCTAATGTGAATTTACTCGCCGGTTAATTAAGGCAATATTTAGTGTTGCTTAAAAAATGTTTACCTTTCAATCCACGGTTCAATAGAGCAATCCATACATCAACTTATCAATATATTATAGTTCCGTATCATTATAAACGTTTTACACAGGTCTGGGTTGATCTGTATAATAAATTTAAACAATTAAAGCTAAACCATAATTTTTCTCAGAAAAAAGATGGGTGGATGGGAGGGGGTAATTATCTCGCAACATTAACTTGTTTCGTTCGCAAATTAAGTTCTAATGGGTACGGTATATAAAAGGCATCATTCTGTCCGGACCAGTTTACATCGAGCCAATGATCGACGCTTTGTGATGTGACGTCACATGTAGAATTCATGTGAACTTATAAAGGTCAGACTAATAAAGTGGGAAAGAGGCTACATCGATAGCCTGAGGTCGGGTGCTCAATCCATGCATTGACCGAAAAGTTCATCCAGATTTTTTTTGCGTGGTTTCCCCTTGTCAGCGATGCAGGACAGAGGGCCTTAAAAGAAAAGCTATCTACTCGTTCGGGTGGGACGAACAACCGAGGTCCCGTGTACACATTGGCGTGCACGTAAAATATCTCTTGATAGTTGGACTTCGTTATAAGAGTAGGCCATAGTGCCGCTGTTCGTGCAAAATACCCCTCATAGCACACTATAATATGGTCTATGCCCATCTTCATTAGCCCAGTTCATTATATATTAGTGCCTTTAGCGAGAACTGTCAGCTATTTTTCTAAGCTTACATAATGCCCCTTAAGGGTCTCGTCCATCAACCATTATTTTTCAATGCCGAGCCACCACCACAATATAACACCGCGTACCGCCCCCACCCCACCCTTTACAGAGGCGGATTCAATGGGGGCGCGAGCCCCCCCCCCCTAATTTTCGACAGTGCCTTTTTTACTGCTGAAAGTGCCTTTTCTCAGACCCAAATATGTCCGTTCAGAACGTTTACTTAGACGAAAATATCAGCCAAATAGCACTAGGAATGGTTACAGATGCAAGGAAATGACGGATAATTTGCTTGGAGGACTTCCCCCCACCCCCTGTCAGCGGCATCGGGCCCGTAGCCAGCTCAGAATTTTTTTATTTTTTGGGGGGGTGGGGTGGGGTGGGGGTGTTACTGGATGTTTTGGAGGGGGTGAGTATGTGGCCGGCTAAGAACACTCCTAAGAAATCATTATTGTTGGCAAAATATTGTGAGGGGGGGCTGATTCGATTCTTTTGGGGGGGGGGGGGGCAACCGCGGCTACAGGCCCGAGCGCCCCCCCCCCCCCCCACCGCGGCTACGGGCCCGAGCAGCGTACCCCGACTCCGCGGTCAGTGCCCGCATTTTGCGGCGCCCCCTTTTTCTTTTTCAAAATTACTAGATCCGCCCCTGCTTTAGGTAAACATACATGCTGACTTTTTTTATCTTTAATAAGCTAATTGTATTGACTTTAATTAGCTATACATTATCTGTAGTGCAATAAAAATAATTATTCATATAAAAAGGCATTAAACCCATTAAATTGTAGATGTTGTCACTATTCAAATTTGTTCTGTTTTTAAAATGCCTCGTACGAAACGTGACCTAACCGCTTGGAAAGTGGATTGACAACAGGTAAGTTAGTGCCTGTCTATTGATGTATACCCTAAATTCAATACGAAATGGGCGGGTGGCAGGGGCCGAATTTTTTAGCACGTGCTTGTTGTATTATAGAGCCTGTTATTGAGTCAACTGGCGTGGTTACGAATCGCCGGTTGTACGTGACAAGGAGTAGGGTCGCCTGTCTAACCTTGTGACTTTTCTCTGGGTCTTCCTAGTACTGAAGCTAGACCCATATGCGCAAGCGAATTATTGAAATTAAATAAAACCATATGTTAGTCCCGAAATTACTTAGTTTCTGTCGAGTGGGCGTTAAACCTCATTTCTCTCTCTCCCCCATTACGAAACGAAAAGGGATATAACGGCCTACTGTTCTGCTCCGACTGGGCTAATGAAGACGGTAATTCAATACACCATTACCTCTAATATCAGGGAACTTCAGACCGGCATGATCACGTTCATATATATATATATATAGTCATTAGACATTCATTGCTCTGCTAAAACAAACCAACAATTAGTAATTGAAAAAGTCACATTATAATTCATTATTTTAGAATCGGATTCTTGTTTCAGATCACTGAAAATCAGGCTTGGCATTTCCAGGCTTCTAGTTTTTGACGTTTACCAGGGCAGACCACTTCCACTTGGACCCCCAGTTATGCACTTACCCCCCCCCCCCTCTCTAGGGTATCTCATTATCGAACTTATAAAGTATACATTAGTCGATCAAAGTATGACTGAAGACTGGTTAATTGCAAACAAATTTCTCTAGCTTGTATATACTCATTGCTGCTTTAAGTTGGTCCTCACTTCGACTCTCTAATTTCAATCTAATCGAATTAAAATCCAAATATCACTAAAAAAAATTTCAAAAGAAATAATTTATTATAGAAAATTAAAACAGAAAAATCATTAAAGTTAAACATTCATATTTACAATACAACACAGTTCAAAGGTCGAGCCTTAGCAGATTCTTCATATTTTATTTATTTATTATCAAAATAGTTAACAGGATGCAGGCCCATAAAGTGCCAATGTTAAACCAAAAAACAACCTGTATATTAGCAGTGGCTTATTTTACAAACATGTTTTATAATATCGACACTCGTCTTTCAAAACAAGACAATTGATCCAGGAGATAGTGTCCTTTTAGGCAAGAACAAACTAAATGTACTAAAACTTTGACAGCATTAGACTACACTTAGCTTGCACAGTAAAAATACCGTCTTCGTTAACAAAACCATTTTCTAGGTCGATTATCTTCGACCAAGAAAGTCCATCATCCCACTCACGCCAATGCCCTGGCGAAAATGTATCGTAGAATTGATTGTACAGAGATTTGTCATCGTTCTTCCTGTTAAGCAATTTAAGAGTGAACAGACCTCGACATGATTTGGTTCCGAATTCAAAGCGGTTCAATATTATACTTAAATACATTGACGATGATGGCTTGTGAACTTTTAGTCCAATTGAAAAGGGCAGCTGTTCGCAAATTGTTTCTGATGGACTGTTCTGCCAATAGCATCCTACATTATTGATGTTAAAGCTATGTTCAAACATTTCTTCCTCGACGTAACCGACTTCCCCTAAAAGGCAAATATCGGAAAATATTAATGAATCGATATCGTTGGATCGAAATTCCACTAATCTTGGGTTTGTAATGGCTGGTAAAACTCGTCTGTCATTTTCCAACTTTTGGAAATCTGCAACTTTTGTCGCGTTGACGATGTCAATTGTGCATCCTTCGTTTGATACTGTAGAGGCATACTTAATTTGAGTTTCCAACTGAAGTAATATTATTTTCGCTTCATCCATTAGAGTCGTCCATCTTTTTTCTTCATCCTGGCATTTCTTTTGAATATCTGCTTTCATTTCTTTGCCAATTTTTACAGCCGCTTCACAAATGTTATGAACCTTTTGGTCGACCTCATTGCAGTACGATTCGGCAGACGTCTTGATTTCCTTTACAATCCTTTTTACACAACCCAGATAGGTCTCAAATTTTCGCAAGTGGCATTTCAAATTATTTGTAGACGTTTGGAGTTCTTTTAAAATTGCTTCAGTGGGGGCATCTTTTATTTTATGGACATCGTGTACGTGATGGTCAGATGATATGCATTCGGCACAGGTTAGGGTTTTACAGTTTGAGCAGTAACTATCAATCTCGTTGGCCGTGTGTGTTTCACACTTTATTTCTTTTTTGTCTCCTTTTTCTGCATCTTTTAATTGATCATGAACGTAAAAATTGGTTGGGAATTCTTTGGCACCCTTTTCGGGAACACTGTACGCCTTACGACACAACGGGCAGTGAAATACTTTGAATATTGCAATGTTATTGATGTAGTCATCCAAGCAGGTTTCACAAAACGTATGTAAGCATGACAAAGCTTTGGGGTTTCTGAATGTATTCAAACATATACTACAGCTGTTTTTATCTGAGACCGTTGCCATTTCAAACTACCATTACCTTTCAAAACAGAAAACCTGAAACGTTCACTCAACTGTATTCCGTGTGGCTGTCTTTTTACAGTTTTCAAAGATGGCGAGTTAGAAAAATGGGGAGGTTATGACCTAACAGATGAGCACTACTTAACTAAAAGGTGAGTTAATTAATGATCACACACCTTGTTGGGCTGATCAGAGTTTTATAAATAGATTAGCTTGAATACATTATTGTTCAGAGACAATATTTAAATTGAAATGATTATGATTATACCTCTTGGAGTTGGTCAATAAGATTGTCTGATTCACTGGATTTTAACAAATGGATTTGTTTTGTGAGATCACCATTACGTCTTCTTTGAAAATATAATTTTTTTTATCGACTTTAACTATATAATCATCCCGACATGGCACACGCGGACGTTTTAAATATCGCTAATTATTCAGAATGTGTCAAATTGTCCCTTTATTGACTTTATTTTTAAAAGTATGAATATACTGTGTTACTAACTATGGAAATGAAATGGGGTTTGACGTCCTACCGTTCTGCTCCGATTGGGCTAATGAAGACGGACCCGATGAACTTTCTCGGCCAACACCGGGATCGAACCTGCGACCTTCAGGCTAACGAGTCAGCCTCTTACCCACCGTCTCTCGCTGCAAGTGGTCATTCTGTTGGAAGATTTAGAGAGGCACACACAAGGCCGCAAGTCGACGATAGGATACCCATAGTCCCGAACAAACATACACGTATATTTATGTTCAATTTCGAAAATATTTCTTGATAAATGGCTTCCAGTTTGTACACGCTTTACCATTGACCGTTATCTTTGACTATCCAATATGTTCAGTTGTATAAGATCATGTTAACGATTTCTGTTCTGATTTCCCTAATTAAACCTGAGGTAGGCGGTATTCCTGAAGCAGTGGCCCGAGAAATCCCCTTCTGGCCATTGCTGGGTTGGTTTCTGATACTTGGGCTTTTGAGGGAGTGTCTATTCTTCCTATTTCATCAAAGCTATCCCAAATACAGCAACATGGCAGCCCTTCGTTTAATCTGGGAGTCTTCCCTAAATCTTTGGACAGTGATCAAAGGTATTTAAAACGGTGAAAGTCTTGTTCGTCTCCACATTCTGCTATATGCGCTGGTTGTAAGGTCATGTAAATATAATATTTGGTCTAATTTGGAGCTTTGTTTAAAGCGTAATCAAATTGTTACGCAGCTACCTTTTTTGTTGTTAATCGGACAATTGACCATCATAATTTAGAACAGAAATTTGCTTCAATTAAAGCAGTGTTTACCGGGATTAGCTCTAACCATGCGAAACACTGCGGGGGGTATGGAAGTAGGCATAATCGATAATCTTTACAACTAACGTTGAAAGCCCCCACCCCCCGGGTGAATTGTGAAAGGTATTTAAATTTTCCCCTCTAATGTGATCCCCCCCCCCCCTTGCCATATTAAACCAAGCAATCTTGTTGCAACAATAAAACGTTTTTATAATTACTACAAAAACAACACACTCAAAATATTTGTTTCGAAGTGTTTCTATAGTATCTCAAAGGTATGGACATTCTTAATTTGGGGGAAATTGCAAAAATTTGCCAACCGCGGAGCCCGGACGGGGGGTGCGGGTCGGGGGGTGCGGGGCCACTCCCCTGGAAATTGTTTTGAGAAAAAATGAACCCCAAATAATATGCGATTTGGTGGTATATCTGATTATAATCTCTGTCAAATAATATATTTCATAAATCGATTAACTTAACTGCAAGTAATTTACAACCATCAACTTGTGAAATTATCATATCGTCATAATTAATTAACGTATTATCATTGTATCGTCAAGAGTCAAGGGAATTTAACTGGTTTAAAAATGGGACTAGTTGAGAAAATTTTGACCACTTGATTTACCAGTTAGGAATATTGAATCAGCAGGAATATTTTCATTGAAAAATGTCGCATTTTTGTTGCCGGGAGCGCTTGTTGATTCCTCCTGTGATGGAAGGCCACGAGACACATTGGTACAGAGTGACGAAAGTGAAATTCATAAAAGCTGCTTTTTGGATTATGGCGTATCCGCACAAACAGGGTGTAGGTGACGAAAGCGAAATTCATAAAAGCTGCTCTTTGAATTTTGGATTCTGGCGTATCCCCACAAACAGGGTGCAGGCGATGAATAATTAATAAATTTTAATTTGCGATCGACAGTGTCGGCTGAATCCGATGAAATTTTCGGATGAAATTCGAAATCCCCATTGCAGGATTCGCAATTCTGGCCCACACCCAGCACAGCACAGAAAATCTATTATACCAGCCCATTCCAGTCTCCAGTGATCAAGTCTTTCGGAGCGGGTGAATAACGGGTCCCGTGTACACGATGGCGTGCGCATGAAAGAAGCCTTGAGAGTTGGAATTCAAAATAAAATAAGTGTTGGTCGTAGCGCCACCGACCTTGCATAATTAGCCTTATAGCACACTGTATGGCGTATGTCCGTCTTCATTAGCCCAATCGGTGCATCAAAGTCTGGGACATTATAAACCCCTCTTCATTTCCTTTTAATTTTGAAAATATACACGAAATGTGCTAATATGTCGTCCGATTTACTTGTAAAATTATTTGAATGAAAGTGTAACAATATCCAGATGTAAAATCATTTCAAATACAGAATATCGATCGATGACATCTAAATCAATAATTATTAATCACTCCTCTACTTAAATATACTGGAAATCAGATTGTTTGTCACATGATTCAAACATAATTAACACACAGCAAATTTGCAACATTTGTTAATGTGTAAGATCAAACAAATAAACTCATATAATTGTGACAAATGAAAGCACGGCAATTAGTTGAATTAGACCTATATATCATTTACATGAGAACGGTTTCTATCTCTAATTCGGTGTGGCGGCTTCGCCGAGTACCTTGTTTGACTCGGTTACTTGTCCATTGTATTTGAATGAAACGTCCACAACAAATTAGCCTAATAATTAATGCCCGTCTTCAGTAGCCCAATCTGTGCAGAGAAGTAGGACAATATATAGACTTACATGAAATGCCATGATATGTCGTCGGATTTACTTCTAAAATTATTGGAATGAAAGTGAGAAAAAGCAAAAACTTTGTAACAATATCCAAATGTAAAACCATCATTTCAAATATCAAAGGCGTTTTATAGCTGAGGCGCCGGTGGTGCCAGCCTTCTATCATTTCTTTGCTAAATAGATTCCCCCCCATCCCGGACCCCCAACGATAGAGGGTCCTTAAAATTGTATAGCCTCCGCCATGATAAACCTTAAAACGCCCCTGTCAAATATAGAATATCGATGGCATCTAAATCAATAATTAATGACTCTTCAACTCAAATATACTGAAAATCAGTTTGTTTGTCACATGATTCAAATATAATTAACTCATAGAAAATTTGTTTGTCCCCGAACCCCCTCAGAGAGCTCTTACATGCGATGCTCGGCTGGTCGCTGTGTCTAGGTCGCTGCGTTACTCATATTAGGGGCATGTGCATTAGTCGATCTTGGTTTTGCACCCCCTCCCTCCCCCAAACAAAATCGATATGTACTGCCCTGTATTTGGTCGCCAGTTTTCGTATGTAACAGTGCGTACTATAGGGAGGTGTTACTATAGGTTCATTCCCCATTCAGTAAATGTCAGAGGCGGATTCAAAGGGGGCGCGAGGGGCGCCCCCGGGCCTTCCCCTAATTTTCGACAGTGCTTATTTTTACTGCTAAAAGTGCCTTTTCTCAGACCCAAATATGTCCGTTCCGAAAGTTTACTTAGACGAAAATATCAGCCAAATAGCTCTTGGAATGGCTACATGGTACATGCAAGGAAATGACGGATAACTTCCTTGGAGGTGGGGGGGGGGGCTTCAGTGGCGTGCCCCGTCTCCGCGGTCAGTGCCCTCATTTTGCGGCGCCCCCCGTCCTTTCGGAATTCCTAGATCCGCCCCCGAATGTGATCACCCGAGAACTAATTATAAATGACACTGATCAGATTTCAGTGGACAGTCCCATTAACTGTCGAATTTCGGTTGATTAGCGTGAATTTTCTGAGTTAAAAGGTTGGATAATTTTGACCCAGATAACTTAAAAAAAAAACTAATATGACCCAACACCAAGAAGGTCTAAATTTTACCCATTTAATAAGTTTAATTTGAGTTCATGATATTACTGTACAAAGATCCACGGTATAATGCGAACTGCGGGTTTATCCATTTTGTTACGAAAATATGTTAAAACATGGACCGTATTATAAGGCCCATATGGTTTAACTAACATATTTTCGTAACAAAATAGTATGCTCAAATGAGGTATTAACATTTTCTTGATATATATTACTACATCAAAACGAGATGTTATCCAAAATGCCCGGTAAATTAATTGGTGTTAAATCTGCTTATATCATCATGATGATAATTATACAACATGGTTCATGATCTCATTGATCCGACAACAATTTTAAAGAAACCGTTGTTTTTAACATCAAGAACAGGATAATTATTCTGTTTTTAAAAATATTCAAAAGAAAACAAAACACACTGACAATAAATTTAGTTATTTAGATAGTCAAAAACTGCCTAGTTTCAGCCTACAAATGCGGTCTAAACCCTTTCGAAAAATAAATATTAAATGGAGTTCTTTCCCGTACACTAAAAATTGAAAACAGAATTTCTGTTTTTTTTCCGTATTCTCTGTGGTGACTCAGAGCATGCTGTCTCAATATTAACTGCAACGGTTTTTTGTTATGATTTTTTATTTTTAATCAAAAGATATTTAGTGGTAGTGTTTAGATAAATAGATGATATTCATAATAAATAAAAGAAACAAAAGGACAGAGTATGAAATTAACTCATTTTTGCATAGAGTGAAGCGCCCCCTACTGACAAATTCATACTAAAGCCGACTTTTGTGCACGAAACGAAGCTCGACGTACCGAGTGAGGATGAAATCTCATCCATGTCCATGGTGCAAGACTTCTTGTTAGATAATAATTAGATAATCATAACGGTACAGATGTAGACCTATACTTAGATAAATTACAGCATATTTTCACTTCGACATAATGTTGGTGGTTTTATTTTCCATGGTTATCGTGGGATTTGCTCACAGTGAAAACGAAATTAACTATAAGACAGGTATGATGGAAATAGAATTTGTTGTTAATAATAATATTTATCAAATGAATGATACGGTACAACAATGAATATGACCAAATCAATGAAACGGTATTGATATGACACTGGCTTTGATTGATCACTGTTATTAGTTTTATTTGGGTGATGGAGGAAGAAAATTCACAAACATAAATCTGTTCAAACACTCGCTCGTATCATTTATTTTATAGGCAAGGTTGGTTCAAATAATCTCTTTCTTTTTTGTAATAATAGTAAATACAGACCTTATGGTCTAAAAAAAAGTCTCCAGAGATTGGAAAATATTGAAAATCGTTGTTTCATACAATTGCAGACAGGAGATGATTTTTGCAACCATACTTTGATGTAATGTTATTTATTTGATGAATAAAACACTATTGCCATTGGCATCCATTGAATTTGTATAAAAATGTATGTTTCTTTATATTTTAAATAAAATTAGATGAATCTCGATTCAGTTGTACTTCCTGATCCTGTACCGACTTTTGATATTCTTGAATAATTTCTTCCTTCGTTTCATAATGTCTTGTAGTTCATTGGGAGCTAAAATTCCAGTCATTATCAGTAATATCAGGGCATGTTATTCAGGCCCGTATCAATTTTGAAGGCCTGCAAATAGGGAGCTAAAATTCCAGGCATTATCAGGGCTTGTTATTCAGGCCTGTATCAATTTTGAAGGCCTGCAAATAGTGCAGTCGTACACACGTAGTGACTCAGGTTGTAGATGCTGGCGCTCTTAGTCTTACCTGGATTCCAGTGTTGGATTCATGTCTTGACAGAGAAAGTTTATTAGGATTTTCCGGTGTGGTTTCTCTTTGTTCTTTGTTAGTGTTGTATGGAGTATGACGAAAGGCCTGGCAAAGGATAATGCATAAGCCTGCCTTCATTGGTGCAGTAAGATGTTGAACTACATTTAATATCATTTCCCTCACTCTATTAATTCATGCTGATCCCTAATCTATTTAACTAAATTGAGCCGAGTTTTTCATTCTAGTTGTTTCATTTCAGTTATATTAACAGTTTTATTTAGTTAATCCTTTTAGACACATTTTCCATGTACACGTTTCTGCCAGTTACGTTTAAAGGATCACATCAGGGGGGGATCCAGGAATTTTTGCAGGAGGGGTTTGCCAGGTTTCGGTCACGGAAATCTGCCATCATCGTCTCTAAATTACATAGGCATACATACAAATTGAGCTTTTTAAACATAGAAATCATTTTTATACTGATGTAGTATCACTTTGTCATGTAATTTCATTGATGCAAGGCATTATTTTTTCTTTTATGTAGCTGAGCACAGGGGGGGGGGGGTGGACCCCCCAAACCTCCCCTCTGGATCCGCCCCTAATTATAATTACATTAGACCAACTTATTCACAAGTGAAATGTTCCGAAACGCTTTGACAACTTGTAGGCTTACATGGAAAATGGACCTTAGCCAATGCAAATACTACTATATTTCATGTTACTGTATCCTGTCTTAGTCATTTATTGGAATTAGTGGCACTGTGCAAATCTACTGACCAATTAGCGCTTATCAACAGTCCTGGATTATCAAGATTATGTTATTTGAAAGATAGGATTGATCAATGATTATTTCGAAGAAAGTGGGGGTCTATTAAAATGAGTTCATCCGTCTGTCTGTCTATCTGTATATCTGTCCATCACACTCTTTTGGACTCAATAATTTTCTCCCTAATTGAGCTAGAATGTTCAAACTTGGTGAAGGTGTTTATTGGGTCGATACCTTGACGGAGTTCGAAGATGAGCATTTTCTGCATAGGGTAACCAGAGATAAGCAATTTGATTAGATGATGCTTTGGGACACGATAATTTCAGGTGTAATTAAGTTCGATAATGAACATTATCGCCAGTGGGTAAGCATAGCAATAAGCAATTTGATTGGTCAAGACTTTGGAGCATAAGAACTCTGCTTTTAATTGAGGTGGAATGTTTAAAGCGGATCATGATGATCATTAGGTTGGTTCTATCTGATAGTGATAGAGAGTGATGAAAACTTAGTGTATAGTTGGTAATCAGTTTGATTCCTCGATATTTTTGAAAAAGATAAATGTGCAATTAATTGATGTGTCCTCTATTAAATTTGGGATTTCAGCACAGGACCTTGCCTCACTGTTGGCTTGTTAATCGTTATTTCTACAGATATTTTTTTATAATTCGATCTTTTTTAGAATATATCATTTGCTTTATGAAGACAAGAGTATCCTCGTCAAAACGTCACTTAGTAAAGTATTAAAATCACTAATTGTATATATATACCGTACATACATAAAACTGTTTTTACACTTGCTTTTTTTTCTTTATTTACATGTAGTGAGTCATGCTGTTCCTAAAGTACTACTTAGACCACCAACAAATCTCTCTACCTTTTTAATTAGTTCAACAGATATTTATATAGTGTGGGTGCCACCTAGTGTTTATACCAATATACATGACGTCAACTTAAACGACACATCGTGGCTAGATGACAACACAACTCAGGTATGGATGAATATAGATCAACGTCCATCTACTGTCACCGTGGAAACAACATCGCCATTTAGTGGTGAAAGTTCTTCAAGCACGAAAGACACAAATTTAAATAGTTCTAGCGTTGATTCAACAACCCAAGTTCCAGATGGAATTAACACAACTTCTGTGCCAGTGACTCACAAACCCATTGAGAACTCAAGTGAGTCTGCTAATAAATCCAAGAGTCACTGCAAGTCATTTGCTTTTCTTAAAAATGGAACTTATTCTGGAGATTATTTGAACGCTCCCATGAACAAAGATCTTCATCATATAAACAGTCAAGAAATTCGTCCAGAAAATCCAGATGCAGAAATATCTACTTTAGGGAATATTGGGATAAATGAAGTAATGGTGAATTTTGATAAAGGTTGCGTTGAAGAATATATCATTTCGGTTTACAATGATACTGGTATGTATTAGCCGTATTGCATGTATGTACATGTACACTGTATATCAGGATTTTGTGGCATGGTTCCCTGGTAGGAAAAACCGAGGTCCGGTGTAGAATGGCATGCATGTCAGTCACCGAGCATTTGATCGTTGTATTTGAGATGGATTAGACTGTAGGGCTGGTGTCTTGGCAAGATTTCCCTTCATACATGTAGCATAATGTATGGCAGTTGCTTGTCTTCATTAGCCCAGTTGATTCAGAACAGTAGGACGTTAAACCTCATTTCATTTTATATGCATGTATACAGAAAGATAAAAAAATCAAGCGCTCCCTGAAGATTACTAGTTATATGCAAGCTTTGTTATTGAAAACTTGATCACATACATGAAACCCATGGAAAAACAACTATTTGTGACAATTAGAAAACATAAAAAGTTCATCCTGTTTTGAGGTTTTATTCATGATTTTGATAGAATCGCAAAGGCACTGTCTTCTGTGAAAGAAGTCAAAACAATAAGTAGGTCTGTGCAGAGTTGTATACTTAGCGTACAAAAAATGGTGATCTTTGGATCGACTTTGGTATGTTTTTCTCACAGATTAAATCCCCAAATACACTGATACAGTACCTGTATAATGACAGTCTAGTTACAGTATAGACCATGCCCAGGGCATTGTAATACTAGTAAATAGTACATACATGTATGTATTAAGTATATTTTAACTTACATATATATGTGTATTTTCTTGTCAAACAAGAACTTTGCTCAGATGCCCTACTCAGTCCACACTGTCCATAAATTTCTATACAGTGTGGACAAAGTCCAGGGCTTGACCAGATTAGAATTAGTGCTGAACTGACCCTGTGACACAAGTAAATTAAGAGGAAATAACATATTTATTTGAATAGTTTTATTTGTTTGTTCCAGGAGATATTTTAAACGTGATGAAATTAGATGGTGATCAGCCTACCGAGATTAATATAACAGAATTACAACCTGATACTAAATATAGAATCATTATCGGAGCTCGATTTACATCCTCACATATCTTAAACTCCACTAGTTTATCTGTTACAACTAAAGCTGATCCAAAAACTAGAGGTAAACTTTATCTTTAACCCTATTAGTTTATCTAGAACTGATCATGGACGTCGTGTGTTTGGTCCCAGCATCAGCAATGATGCAATGTGAAAGTCCTGACAAAGACAGCTGTCTTGTCGTTTGGATGGGTTGGAAAACCGAGGTCTTGTGTATACATTGGCATTCACATAAAAAATTCCTCGGCTGTTGGAATTTGATATTTATATTTTCAATGTTGGTATATTACAGAATGTGTATATTTATATTTCCAATGCTTGTATATTATAATATGTGTATATTTATATTTTCAATGATTGTATATTACAGTATGTGTATATTTATAATTTCAATGTTTGTATAATACAATATGTGTATATTTATGTTTTCAATGTTTGTATATTTCAGTATGTGTATGTGATAGATCTGGTACTATTGGTGGTAAACAAGTGTGTAATATTACCACTAGTACTAACACCTGGTGTAAATGTAAATCTGGTTATACTGGTATATTCTGTGAAGTATGTAAACCAGGTTTTTATAAATCAGCCATGTTTTTTCCTTGTCACAATTGTCCTTGCGCTCATCATTCATCTTCAGTAACCAGTTGTCACTTTGGTAAGTTATCAAGCAATTTGTCTTTTCGGTCGGCTATATGAGAGTTGAGGCAAATGTTCTAAGGCTAAATCATAGGCCTGTTTAATATGTGTGTAGGCTGTAGATGAAATTCCCCAGTTATACACGACGTATTAGTATGGAAATTAAAATTTTTTGAAATGCTAGCTGTTTCCTAGCATGAAAATTTGGTGAAACACTAGTAAATTCTTAACGTCTTAGATTTAATTTGTACAGTTTGTTTTATGCACTGGCTAGAGAAAATATAGTTCAAAATACTTGACTGGTACTGTATACATGTACCAACGTATAACATTGGATGGTGGTACACCCATTTTTATTATCCTCCGTGGTGCTAAAAAGTAAGAATTTAATCCCCAGTTTCATTTGTTCATAAAGCAGTACTTCTACTTTAAAAGAGCTGCGATAGATCAGGATTAAAGCCAGCATATAGTAAGCCGTGTCCAGGATTGACAAGTTGGTCTTGTTTATTGTATGTATGTTAATAAGATGGGAATATGTTTATGTTACAGTGGAAGGATTTCTAGTTTGTGATAAATGTAGAACAGGCTATACTGGTAATCTATGTCATCAGTGTGCTAACGGTTTCTATAGATACAAGAATAAATATTGCGTAGCTTGTCGGTGTAATGGTAATACAGATTCAACGGCCCCTATGATGTGTGATCCTTATTCTGGTAAGTTTTATCTTTCCAACAGACGATATGCACACATTTCATATAATACGCTACAAGTATTGTCTAATTGAATAATTAACAGACTAATTAATTATTCAACACTGCTTGTGAAAGTAAACAGTTGTAAACCCAACACTCATTTTCTGATCTGAGAGAGAGAGAAATGGGGTCTAACGTCCACCTGACACAAACTATGTCATTTCGGGACTAACATATGGTTTAATTTTATTTCAATAATTCGCTTACGCGTAGGGGTCTTTAGCAGTGGGAGGAAACCAGAGTGCCCGGGGGAATACCACGAGGTTGAGAAGGCACTCTAGACCACAAGGCCATCCCAACCCCCTATTTTCTGATCTAGATGGATCATTTTAAACTACATGTATGCAAAAGTAGGAACCCAGTATTTTTGATGATTCTCAACAAATTTTAACATTTTCCGATATGATTTCCCCTTGTCAGTGATGCAAAAGGAGGGCCTGAAAAGGACAGCTGCCTAGTCGTTTGGATGGGATGAAAAATTGAGGTCCTGTATACACATTGGAGTGCATGTAAAAGATATAAGAGTAGGCCGTAGTGCCGTTGCCCGTGCAAAATTTCCCTCATAGCACCCTGTATGGCATATGCCCGTCTTCCATTAGCCCAGGTTAGGTGCAAAAGAGTAGGACGTTAAACCCCATTTCATTTCATTTCACAAATTTGAACAATTTACTATCAGTCGGTTGAAACTAGACATTGAATAGAGAAACTCCTACTACCATCTAACATACATGAAGCATAACTTAACCAGACTAAACGATACCCGGCCAAGTTGTAGTGATGGTCCTCAGAGGTATCAAATGAAATAAACAAATCAGTCAAACTACTAAAAAAAAAATTTGTAAAGAAATTTGTACATAACTACAAAACAAACAATGCAAATTAAAGAGGTATTATAACTCCCACCAAGAAAATAATTTTAATTAGGAAATAAAACAAGATGGCTCTACTGGTGCCTTCCCTTTAAAACATGTACTTCTCAGTGATGGGGAAGGGGGGCTGTATCATACGGCCTGCCATTGAGTCAACTGGCGTGGTTTCGAATTCCCGGTTGTCCGTGGCAAGGAGTAGGTTCCTCTGTACGGGACAAGGATTAGTGTCATCTGTCTAACCTCGTTGAAACGACCTAGTTTTCATCAAGTGGACGTTAAACCCATTTCTCTCCTTCTCCAATAAGTGTTACCAGGTGTTCTGGAAAAAAGTAAGAACATTTGACATTTTGATTTTATCAGATTATTGCTGAAACACAATTCGGAAATTGATCCGACAACCCAGAACGGACAAATTTCTCAAGGAGATCTGCATAATTGTAACCCCGATAATTTTCAAAAACCATTGTCTTAAAAATTGACCGTTCGTGATATAAAGTGTTATTACAGTACTGGATTTTCAAGATAAAATATTCAGATTTGCCAAATATGATATCCATTTTGTTTGTTTCTTTTTTCTAGGAGCATGTGTATCATGTATGAAAAATACAACAGGTTTTAATTGTGAAAGATGTCGTAAAGGTTACATAGGTGATGCTCTTGTTTATAAAAACTGTACTCTTAAAAGTAAGTCAACTTTGCACAATTTATTCTATGTATATATATATGCATGACAGTTTGGATGGACAAATGGTTAGCCATACTCCGCGCAGTGTTGCGTTTGTTAGAGGTAATCCTACTACACACTGCTATTATGAGTGGATATTGTTGGTTTAAATTTTGATTGGTCAGTAGTCCGTCTACCAACCAATCAGTAGCTGTCAATATTGGACCAAATATGTTTACATAATATTACGTCATCGCTCATGATTTTATTATGCCTAATTAACCCGTGCATAGCAGAATACTGCAGTAAAACTAATTGCATGACAAACGAGACTATCAAGTCGAATGAAATGTAAACAATACTGTTTGGAAACGAACATACTTTCACTGTTTTTAATACCTTGAATCACTGTCCAAAGCTTTAGGGAAGACCCAGATTAAACGAAGGACTGTCATGTTGCTGTACTTAAGTGATAGCTATCATTGAACGAAAAGAATAGACATACTCCCGCATAAGTTCAAGAAACAGACGCTATTCCAGCAATGGCCAGAGAGGGATTTCTCGGGCCATTGCTTCAGGAATATGATGGTTAGCATGTGCACATTGTATCATAAACTCTGTCATTGATTCCACTGGTGCCGTTTCCATTCCCAGGTTACATGTGACAAGCAGTAGGGTCGCCGGTCTAACCTCGTTGGATTTCTCCGGGTCCACTGGTTTTCCCCCCATTTCTAAAGACCCTCAAGTGAATTAATGAATAAAATTGAACCATATGTCAGTCCCGAAATGACATGGTTAGTGTCAATAGGTCATCACCAGGATTGAACAATATCTGAGCCCCCGGATCCATTCACTCTTTTTGATTTGTTTTTGTTTGTGGTCTCTTAGTATGATGTCTTATCTGTATGTTTGTTTTTGTGTAGAATTGTGTGTGGTGCAGTCCCCCCCTTACTATGAGAAAAATATTGTTTCTCGGCTGGTTTTTAAAGAATAGTTATATTTATTACAGGTGATGTAATGAAAGAAGATATATTACCATTGCCAGCTGGTTATATAGCAGCTATATGTGTTGGTATTATACTAGTACTCTGTTTAATTGTTGGTTTCTTGGTTTATAAACGCTGGAACATGTACCCAACTATGAAACCTTTCTGGACAGTAGAATTAAAAGAGGATCACGAAGGCGTTAATTTTAGCGCCGTCGAAGATCAGGAGTTCCTGAAACACACACAAACCAATGAAGACGGAGAATTCTATGAGAAACGAGGTGGAAGGGGAATGAAATATGCACAGTTAAGAGAAGATGTTTAAGGACGATTGTTAGAAATATTCTTAACTGGATTATGGTAAAAAACATTTACCTGTATGGTAATAAACACTTACCTGCATGGTAATAAACAATTACCTGTATGGTAATAAACAATTACCTGTAAGATAAAGGTGTTTCTGTGGCAGGTATTAAAACAGAAACAAAAATGGACAATACTCACATATTTATAGAATAATATGGAAGACTTGTTGTTTTTGTTAATGAAAAACAGCAACTGCTTGTTATATGAAATTGTTTGTTGTATTTTTTTTTATTGAAAAAAGTGATTTTATCAATAATCAAAATGAAAAATAGTCGTTTTGGATTTTATTTGACTGCTTTTTGTATCCAAAATCAAGATACTTCAAAACTTAATGCTTCAATTTAGACAATTTTAACATAAAGTTTCTCTTATGAACATTTTTAATGCATTAATATAGTATCCAAAGATGGTATCTTCAATCTGTAGAATTAAGAATGAGATACACATTGTGTTATCTTTCACGTTCAATCTCAGAATTAAGAATGGAATACAAATCTAAGAATTCAGATGAGATACGGTACAAATGTGATATCTATCCACACATGCAGATTTAAGTATATTTATATATACAAAAATTTCCTGAACACATCAGAATACTGTATTAAAAATTACTGCATATGTGTTAAATGAAATGGAAGTTTATAAACAACGTTATACCAAACTGTGTGATTTATATATATATTGAACATATTATAGTAATATATGCATGGTTTATATATTGTGATTTTACTGTGATCTCCCTTCATGTAATTTAAATTGCACAAATTAACAATTAGATAACATCCACTTAATTTTCATAATGAGTTAACTTGGTTTTAGACATCATAGACACTTGCACAACTGTGATTTTATTTTGGTTTTAATTTACACAAGGTCTAGTCACTATATATTATATATGATTAGTTAAATGAGCATAAATTGATTATTACTGTTATGTACGACTCTGTTAAATGCTAGTTTGAACTATAAATTATTATATCATAATTTCCTGACCTGACATTTGATTAAAGTCCCATTCACAAAATAAAACAGGGTACAATCTGTTATTTCTTGTTTCGGCAAATGTTGTGTTCTAATGAAGTGTTGAATACCAAATTGTATTATTAATTAAGAAATGGAGAAGAATTAAATGCCAGTTTACTGATATTAGTTTAAATTACGAATTATCATATCATGATTTACTCAGTTGATGTTTGATTAAAGTCCTATTCATAAATTAAAGAGGATACAATCTGTTATTTCTTGATTTATGACAAATCAAACACCAAAGTGTAAAGAAATAAACAGTTAAAATGGCTAAACCTCTATGATGGAACATGCTAATATCATTATTTATGATTCTATAAATGTATTTGTGATGTTTATGTATGTAATATGTCAAAGATCTGTATTCAGATAAGAAAGTGTGTGTAATTCTCTTTCTTGTTTTGGCAAATGTTGTGCGCTTGTGTTAAATGTCAAATTGTATTATACATTTTGGAAACTGGTCAAAATGTAATAAAAGATTAAAAAAGGTTTAGCAACGTTAAAATGGAGAAAACTTGTTTCTAGCCAGTAGAGGGTTTTCACAAGATTAATTTCTACCGATAAAAATGGCCATTATAAAAACTAAATTTAACTTTTTCAGCCAATCTCCTTTTAAACTTGTGGGGTTTGGATGGGAAATGGTTTATATTGAGATATGATTGAACCATAGTTATTCCCAAAATGACCTAATTTGTGCCAAGTGAATGATAAACCTCATTTATCCCCCTTTCTCTCTCTCTTATAAATGTTTTCCTGATAGTGGTTATAGCAGGATACATATAATATGAAGGTTCTGAAGTGAGTTTATTTACAGAATTGTTTTCTAGATTTATTTGTCTATGTAATTGGATGCTTGATTGCTTCGTTTAATATTTTTACACTTTATAATAGTTAATTATTTGATTTTTTATCCAACGAATTATTGCTATTTGTGAATGCTTTAAACTTTAAATGAGAGGAAAAATCAATTATTGTTGAGTTATTGGTAGATTTGTTCTTTAATCAGATTTTAATTACATCGAATCCAATCTTAATTGGCTTGCCAGTATAAAAATCCACTTTTATTTGTAATGTTATTTCAGATCTAGAATCTGCATGGGGTTGTTGTATTTTATTTTTTAATTCAGAATAATTGACATTCACCATTAAAAAAACCAAATATAAGCATTTATCTGATCTATTTATAATAATTGTCCCCCGCCTTTCGAAGAAAGTTGGGGGACTATTAAAATGGGTTCGTCCATCTGTCCGTCCGTCTGTCTGTCTGTCTGTCTGTCTGTCCGTCTGTCCGTCACACTTTTTGGGACACAATAACTCTCTTCCTAATTGAGCTAGAATGTTCAAACTTGGTGTATGTGTTTATTAGGTCAATGCCTTGATGGAGTGCAAAGATCAGCATTTTCCGCTTAGGGTAAGCAGAGATAAGCAATTTGATTGGTTGATGCTTTGGGACACGATAACTTTAGTTCTAATTAAGTGAGAGTGATGAAACTTAGTGTATAGTTTCATTACAGTAATACCTTGACTAAGTTCGATAATGAGCATTTTCCGCTCAGGGTAAGCAGAGCAATATGATTGGTCGAGACTTTGGAACACAATAACTCTCCTTCTAATTGAGTTAAAATGTTCAAACTTGGTGTATATGCTTATTAGGTCAATGCCTTGATGGAGTTCGGAGATGAGCATTTTCCGCTTAGGGTAAGCAGAGATAAGCAATTTGATTGGTTGATACTTTGGGACAAGATAACTTAGGTTCATCTTGATTGATGATTTTTATGCCAATACAATGACTGCATTCTCATTTAGTAATCGATTCGACAGTAACAGTGTATAGAAACGATTGACTTGGACACAAGGGCCCTTTCCCTTGGCCAGAGGGGCCCTTTTGTCTGCCTTTAGGGTCCCCCTAACTAGGGTACATTTTCATTTTTCTCGTCGGTTTTAGCATTTTTCTTTATAAAACACTTTTGGATGACACTTCGTGTACAGTTTGATTGCTCGATACATTGAAAAAAATAAATGTGCGATTAATTAATATGTGTCTTCTATTTATTTTGGGATTTCGGCGGGGGACATCAGCCTCACTGTTGGCTTGTTTTGATTTAGATCATGTGTTTTGTTAATTAATTGATTGAAATTTGATTTAAACATAATATAATAAATTTATTGTAATTTTACTTAAATCACAAGTGTATTAATCTAAACTTATTGATTGAAAGCATGGTATATCAATTTCAAACAAAATATTTGTATTATTAATTTGTTTCAAAATACTTTTTTATTGGCAAATTATTAAATGGATTGAAATTGATTAAATCACAAGTCTAGTATTAATATGAATGAATGGCGATGTACACCATAGAGTTAATACTTTTGTAGAGGGGTGGGGGCAGGGAATCTCTAACTATAATTTTGCTTGAGGTAAATCTCATATCTCGTCCATTGAATATCTTAAATAGAAATATTCATTATACAACTCTCCTGGTTAAAATCTAAAGACATGTGAGTCTTTTGTTATATAATATGCAAATTTTATTTTTGTTGCTTTTCTTTTACAGAGATTTTTAATATTTTATTTGAATATTATAAAAATATGCTACGCAAAATATTATTAGCTATAATCGCTTATATTTACAATTTTGATTTTAATTTCGTTATATTTGAACTTTATTTTTCTCTTCTTTGTTTTCAGTATTAATTTATCTTTTAGTTGTCTTCACATAATAAAGCTACAAGTAGTTAATTAGTAGATAAGTGTATATCATTTTATACATACATAAATGTATATCATACAGTAATGTATACTATCAGCTCATACATAAGTGTATATCATCTTGTATTTCCAAATGTTTTTAATGTCTTTGGGAATTTATTATCTAAGTCACTTAAAGCACATTAAAGGTACATTTGTGCCTCCACCTAATTAATCTCTGGCAGAAATATTCCCTGAACTTTGATTATTAATTGTTCTTGAAAATTGCACTCTCGACTTACGGCAGTAAAACTTTTTCCGTTCGCAATTCAAGTTTTATACAAATTTCAGTTATTAGCACACAAGGTAAAGTACGCCATTTAAAAAGTGTCAATATTTTCTTTTTGCCATATGACGACTAGGTATATAGACTTGACAAAGAAAAGTAAGAAAAGTTTTATAGCCCTAACCCCAGTTCTTGTCAGTCTTCCAGAAAATACAGACATTATTTTATATCTGTCTTCTGCACAGTTTTGTCAATTTTTCTTGTTTATATCCAATTAAGATAATTAAAGATGCATTATGTAAGATATAGATAAACAGCTGACCATTCTTGCTATAAAAGTTCATAAATAGATAATGAAAAATGTATGTATTAAAAAATTTCATTCAAATTACTTTTTTCTGAATAGATAAAAAGCTCACTGTTCTTGCTAGAATAGTTCAAAAATAGATCTTGAAAAATGTTTCATTCAAAGTACTATGAGTTATGAGTTGTGGCTGTTTGAAGGTGTAGGAAGATCGTTTGTTATCGTAACTATGTTACTTGACAATCGAAACTTAGTTTAGATTATCCATTTCTTAAAAATTTTGAAATCGTGCAGGCTTTCTACTCTGTTTGAAGCCCGGCCATCTGATGTTCTAGAGAATTGTTTATTGGCTTGTTACATTTAAAGCCAAAATAAAGACTTGCAATAGGCAGATTTATCTCTTACATAATGCAGCTTTAATAATAGTCAGCTTTAAAATATTGTAAACATTTGTTAGAGAAAGTCTTATATCCTGTAAGATGTAAGATACGGTTTATAGAACTTCCAAAAGAGTGCTTCTTGCTTTTTTTTTTAAAATAAATATAGACATCATTCATTTCGTATTCTTCCATACCCTTTGAGAATTTGGATAGTGTCTTCTCAGAAGATCACATTAGTGCATAATCTTTTTATTATTAGAATTGAAATGTGAACCATGTTTACTTAGCAGATGGACATCAGGAGTAGGTCACTAGATTTTAGAAAATGTACAGACGAATGTAGCCTTGTTCAGTTTGGTCAGCATCACCACTCTTAAATCTTTTATAACCAGATCAGCTTAAAGTTACTTAAATAGACATTAGCTTTTGAGATCTGGACAGCTTAATGAGAAAGTAATTATGATTTGATTATAAAGTTACATTAGCAATGTTCTGATGCGATTGTATACATAATTTGAGAGAGATCTGTGAAACTATTGCTGAGGTATAGTTTCATGATTCATTAAGAGTTTTACTCATTTAAAGTCTACAGTGTTTTTAATGAGTTCAGCAGACGGTTTGTCCTAGCTGATTTTGTTCTAATAAGTTGATTGCTTGTGTTTGCCTTAATTATTGTAGTCTAGGTTTATTTTTAAAAAGATGATAAGTCAAGATATGCAAGCTGCTTTTTATTAGTGTAAACCAATGTCAATGGATTGTTGTGGCTACTTATATATAAATTATGGTGGTAATTTGATGCAAAAGTTATTTTTTGTAGTAAATAGTTGCTACTTGCACATTGTAACTGTTGAAATAACTGCATGAAAAAATCAATTTTTGATGTATGTATGTGGCAATCTTTTTAATTTTCCTTATACATTTATACTAATGTAATCTGTAATAGAACTAGGTAGTTACATGTAAGTCATGTATACACATAGATTTGATATCCACCTATACTTATGACTCTAAATTAAACAGTGCCTTGTTGTTAGACACAATATATGTGTCTGGTCAATGGAGTTGAGCTTGGTATTTATTTAAAACTTCGAAGTTTCAATGAATTTGCCCGGTTAAATTCAAGGGCGGATCCAGAGGGGGGCGAACAATTTTTAGCTCCATACATTCTCGTGGGAAAGGAGAACAAAAATAGTTCAGGTTGTGAGCATTTTTTCCACTCAAAAATCACGGAACGGGCTTCGCACTCCCAAGTGGGTGCAGCACGCCCCATGCTTCTGGAAATCCTGGATCTGCCCCTGAAATTAATGTGGTTTTTATTCAATTGTTCATTCATTTGGATGGTCACTGAGAGACTTGATCGGCAAGTGACTCTGGCATACAGCATAATAGTAACTTGTGAGGAAACAGTCAGTCAAATGCCTGGATAAACAAGCCTTTTAAAAGATGGTTAGTGAATTTGTGTTTATCTTAATCCATGACCATAATACACCCTTGTTCATATTAATGAATTTTCTTTTTGTGTTTGAACTGTGATGAAAGATAAAGTTATATACTGATTATAGTTAGCAAGCCTGGAAATAAGGCACCTGCCAGACAATGTCAGGCACAGATTCAGGCACAAAACCTATGATTTGTCTTTTTTATTGATATTATTAAAACATGTCCGGCACTAAGTTGAAAATGTCGGGTACTATTTCATTAGTGCCTGACAGTTTTCCTGGCCTAATAGTTAGTCATCATATATATGGTAATTAATAAGTGTGATCAGTGTGCTAGTAAATGGCATAGAGAAAACTGTTTAATATTTTGATCTATTTGGATTTATATATAGCTGTGATGTCACATTGTCTATAATATTTGTATTGTCTGCATTCCATATAATCATGATCTATTTCCATTCCACCCCATTATAAAAGTGCTTAAATGGTTGCTGGATTATTATAAAGACTGTTCTAAGAGCTTTTTGTATTGTATTATCATTTTGAAATTTTACGGACAAAAATAAACACTGCACTTTCATATCACAATTATTAGACTTGTTTTGTTATTTGTCTTTTGGACAAGGTAATGGTTCCACAGTAATTCATATATGATCACTGGCTTGCATAGCAGATACAAGATTTCGTGTACTGGGGGAAACAATTCCTTAAGAGCAAGTTTGGTTTTAACCAGCAGACTACTGCAGCCCCTCAAAGGAAAAACTGTTTCAATGGCATTTAGTAATTGAACTGGAGTCACAGTTTTATGAAATACAATTACTGCTTATTACTGAGCGATGTTTTGACTAGGCTTCTCTAGTCATAATGACAAGCGAAGCCCAGTCGAAATGTCGCTCAGAAGCCTAGTTGAAATGTCGCTTAGTAATAAGCAGTAATAGGTATATATTCTGTTTGTTTTGGGGTTTTGATTCTAAATTTTAGGTCCTTTCATATTTTACACTGGAGGATAGCAATGGAATAATTTAGTCTCTTCTTGCAGGAGAAACAAAATTTATAAGGGATTGATATACATTTTCCAGGTTCTACAGTCCACTATATATATGCCATACACACATTTGATCAAACAAAGATCATTCAGAATCAAGTACAGCTTAAAATAGCATTATGCAAGAGCAAAATCTGCTTATTACAGGTCTTTCTTTAGACCTGAAATTTTATCTAAATAATCAATTGGACATTAATTAACATATCCAGACCATTATAAACTCTCTATGTGAAGGCTAGCCTTCGATGTTGACGGATTAAATTCCTATATGCCGCTCAATGGCCGTTGATAATTAAATCAATCAAATGGATAATAGAGACTATGCTGTTTATATGAATGATTTGAGTAATGATGACCGAGGCTATGTGAATATTTCAAACGCTTTTTTATCGGCTAATAGTGGATCAATTTGATTGAAATTTTCAGCAAATTACCTTTACACTATCTAGTTTTTAACTGTTATAGTGAGAACTGCCATCTCTTTCTTGTCTCCAAAAATGTAACTTTAAGGGTCATGCACTGTATAGACCTCTAAAGAAAGGCAATAGATTATCAAGTCACCCAACGAAAAAATTGACCTGAAATCATAATTGGGTTGCGTTACCCAGATAAGCGGGTTTTGAAGTTCCCATCCAAAAGACTCAATATTTTGAGCTGCAATTTTGAGATCAGGTAAATACACCATTCCTCTCTATATTTTGGCCTTTAAATTCCATACATAGAAAGACTTTTATTTCTGAGACTTTTAAAATCAGGATGGTTTCCTCTTCCTAAAATCATTTTCCTGTATGTACATCAACTAACCCCCCCCCCCCCCCCCCAATGACAAGCATCTTCTCGTTGAAGCCGAGGTAATTGACAAAAGATTGAATGTTAAATACATACTCTCCAATCTCCTGATGATATCATTTGCATCCACACAATGACGCTTTCCAATTATAAATAGAAATAAACATCATTTAAAAATAAACATCATTTGAATACAGCTGATTTGAATAAGACCATTGATGAAAACAAAGCTGTGATTGATCAAAATATTGCATTACCTCCAATCAACACAGTTTGTTCTCAAATTGATTACAGTAATCAGTCAGGGTAGTGTTACATATTGTAGCATACATCTCATCTATGGTAACCTGTTATGGGAGGATGATGTCACAACTATATATATTATACCCTTGTGCATATTAGATAAAAACATGAATAAATTAAAACGTAATATGTTTTAATAGATAATATGTCCATCTTATATACATTAACAATAATTTGTAAATTATAAAAAAGTGAGCTCACATTCAGCAACAAATGGTACAACAGCAGGGAGAAATTCACAATTGTCCATATACTTGATCAACATTAAATTTTGGTTTTGAAAAGTTATTGGCTTACTGTACATGTGTAGACTGCAGTTAAACACTAAATCAGTTATATGTCAACCCTGGTTTTATCTAGAGACGATTTACAACAACCGATTGACAAACTTCAGATGGCCACAACTTATGTCAGTATTCATGAATTTTTTGGTCTGGATTCAGGAACTCTCTGTTTGCCTACTAGTTTGGAATACTGTGCCTTTTGATTTGCTATAACCATTGTGTTCACCCGTTTTGTACTGGTACCTGAACTGCCCAAAATCATTCATTCTTCTTTTCCATTAAACCGTTGGGTGAATAGTTGTGAACCACTCAAGGATTCTATATTAAATTTAAACCTAGTTTCAGACATTTTTGAAAATGAGTAATGAAACTGAATATAAAAAAACAACGCTGCTCTGTAGTCAATATTTACATGCACCAAGTGTTAAAAGGTTAAGTGTATATTATATTATTACAAGCCCTATTTCTATAATTATACAAAGCAAAAACAATAGCCATTAAAGAAGTTCTATAAAATAGTGAACATGATTGTATATTTTCTTGTATGACAACTGTCACTACAGGCTCTTTGATTATGTATTAAGACGAAAAAACAATTTTGAAGCACATCAAAAACATAAAACAATTTACATTTCAACAAATATATAAATATACAAATGATAAATTCCAAGTTCATATTATTTAAGCATCTCATGATGACTATCTGAAATAATTGCCATTTGACAAACTTTATCCATATTAAGGTTGCTTGCAAAACAAATAGCAATAATTAACTCAAAAGTATCATAAAATCAAGGTAAAATGTGGTGGTGAGACAGAAGCAAAAAGATATTGCTCAGTATGAAATAATTAACTCGTGGTTAAAGCCTTGGAAATGCAAATTATGGTGATAAGATGGCTGTATGCTTTTTCATTGAATATGGTCATTTGGAAATCATATGTTCATTTCTTTTTTATTCAAGTTCTATGATGTGTAAAATTTCAACATAAAATGTGTATATTCACAGGTGAGTAAATAAATCAATTACTGCTTTATATATATATATAATAATTTTTCAAACTGAATGAACCTTTTGTAAATGTTCCTCACTTATAAGCCTATGTCTGTTGGCCTATTACTGAAAGGCTGTATTAGTGGGCTCTACTGGACACAGCAATATCTCATAACAAAACTAGTAGAATTATATGAGACAAAAAATCACTGCTTTATATTACACATATTCAATAAGTATGCTGTTATCCTTGTTTTAATTAGTCTAGATGGGGAAGAAAAGTAGGGTGTTAAATATCATTTCATTTCTTATACTTATTAAGTACATTTGCAGTGATTTTCACCCCATATAAATGTAGTTGTTATTTTGCTAATTGTCACTAAAGGGATTAATGTCTTATAATATATTATATCTTTATCTGGAATTCCAACTCTACTCCACTATTAAGACTAATTTATATCACAAATGCAACTGGCCTTAATGGCTGGATTGCAATCTATTGTGTTTTTCATGGTAGATCTTCATGTAAACTTTTGTATTCTTTTTCTCTCTTAGCGAATGTCTGTGCTACAAGTAATGGAAATATCAGAGTTGCTTCACCATAAACCTACAAATAACAATTACACAGGAAAATAGATATTTAATTTGTTATATGAGAGATGGCAACGAAAAAAGAAAATGGACAGATTATCCCTAAAAAAAAACCTCAGTTTATATATCAAATAGACACAAGTTATAGTTTTAGATGTCTATAAGCAAGGTTGAGTCAATATATACTCTCCCAAAAAAGAAACGCAACGTTACATTTCGTTGTCAGTATATCCTCGCTCTACTATCGCCTTGTTGCAACAAGAACGGCGACACGTCGCTGAACCAAACTGCTCTCCAGTGTTGCTGTGACCATACCCTCAGTGCCTGAACCCATTAAAGTTGGATTTCATGGTGTCGGCGTACTTCAAAACAGAAGCTCTAACGGGGACGTCTGCCTCGCTATTCGGTTTCACGTAGGCGTTTGCCTACTGTCTGGTACGAGATTCTACGCCGTCCGGGAATTGCTGCTGCAGTAGAGGTCGCTGTTGAAAACCATTGACGCCAATGACGTAACCCGAAGTGACGACCCAGGACAAGTGGGACCACACTTGTTTGGCCTGAGCTAGGGCTTTCACGTGTTGAACTTTGCTGTCGGTACCTATCCCAAAGGCGAGAAATGGAACTAAGGGAAACATTCAGCAGCCTGGCTACATCTGTCTTGGAGTCACCTGCTTGTATTCCACCAATAGCGTTGTTGTGTTGGTCTTCGTTCGGATGTGGCATCACTCAGGTCTTTGAGTGTTTACATGTGCAACTGATTCGGAAACCGAGAACCCCGGGATTTTAAAGACCTTAGATTTAGGTTCCATGCGAAAAGCTCGCGAAGTTGTTAAATTCATGTTTCTTGGTGCAATCAAGCGATAAAAAATTTCGACAAAAAGGATGACCAGTTACAATTAGTGACCCTACCTTTAAAATCAATAATGAATTTCTTTTATCCTTACATAATGGCATTAAAAACAAGTAAGATTTACCGAAACAAAGACCTGGTTCAAATAAAAAAATGATGAAAAATGGGTTGTGCGTTTCTTTTTTTGAAGAGTATATTTTAATATCACAACTGTTTGTTGTTGCTGTTATAATTTGGAAATCTTTTATGTTTTGAATGAGATCTGAATATTTTATTTATCTGGGGAAAAGGAAAAGAACAAATGGCTAGAATCTATGTGAATTCAGTGTGAATCCGTGTATACACTAAGTAAAGGAAAGTAGTTTAATGTTACTACTGACACATCATGTGGTTCATTGTACCATTGTAAATATTATATTATTACTAAATAATCTCACCTTGACTGGATTAGCTTCTTTTCGTATTTTACCCCAGGATATAGCTTCATCTGGTCTAGCACCAGAATCACTGCCATCAAATTCTGTTGCTGTATTTACAAACACTGAAAAATCAGCTCCATTTCTCTGCAAGACATAACAATATAAAAATCATTCATAAAGAATGGTTGCCAGGCAAGAAAAGGTACATACATTAAATTAATTTATACATACATAAAAACTGATGACTAGCGCAACAAAGCATACATCCAAAGCTGCATTGTGATTTTCAAATAATTAAAGAGTAAAAAAATATTGCCCTCTGGGTCACTAGAAAACACACAACAAAGTAAGCAAGGCTAATAACCGGAAAAATTAAATGTAAATTTGATCAAAATTGAATGACAATTTGATAAAATTACAGATATGATGCTTAACTACACCTCCACCGTATCATATCATACCAGTACAAGACTTACCATAAGATTAGCATTACATGTATGATGTTTTACTACACCTCCACCTAATATTATCATACCAGTATTTACAGCATACACAGCCTGATTATTCATTCTTCGTATATCTACACAATATAATAATTCATTAAAAATTAGCTAGTAATTAGAATATATAATATTCAAAAGATAAATCAGGTCAAAGGTTGATAAATTCTTTGTGATCAGCACACTACTCCATTAATACTATTAGATTAACATACTCATAAACAGGATTTCCAAAATATTTTTGGCATTAAAAAATTTGGTTGATTAAATTAGTTATAATGGAATGGAATAAAATGAGGTTTGACCTCCTACGGTTCCGCTAAGGAAGACGGGCATATGCCATACAGTGTGCTATGTGGGATATTATGCCCGGGCAGCGGTACTATGGCCTACTTTTACATCAAATTCCAACTGTCAAGAGATCTATTATGTGCCGCCAATGTGTACACAGGACATCAGTATTTTTGTACCATCCAAACGACTAGACAGCTGTCCTTGTCAGGCCCTCTGTCCTGCCTCACTGACAAGGGAGAACCATGTGGGAAAATCTGGATAAACTTTCTCGGCCAATGAAGGGATCGAACACCCAACCTCCAGGCAAGGGAGCCAGCATCTAACCCATTTAGCCACCGTGGTGCCCCCAATTATTTATATTTGCTTACCTTCTACTAGGTCTATAACAAGACCTGGATTTTTATAGGAATGAAAATATATCATATCACCAATAGATCCATCTGTTATAGCTGGACTAAATACTGGTATATTATTCTAAAATATTAAATAAAAAAATGAATAATACTGGTTAAATAACAATATCAATAATATTTCATCTGTAATAGCTGGACTTAATACTGGTATATTATTTTAAAATATTAAGAGCTAAAATAAATAAAAAAATCTAAACATATTGAAGTCTTTAAGTCAAAAACAGTATTTGGAAACTAAGTGGAATAACTCTGGAGGTGATTATTGAAATATGTTAAATATTAATACATGTTTTTGTTTGAATGAAATAAACAACCCATATAAATATCCAAAGGATGGATTATTGTAGCTTCTGTTGTACTAACAAGAAAAGTGAACAACAGACGGACATCCGTACAGAAGTTACATCAATATATAATAACGATCACATTAATATTATTAAGAACAACAGACGGACATCCGTACAGAATTTACATCAATATATAATAACAATCACATTAATATTATTCAGAACTTTCTTACTAAGGCCATACAGAATAAATATTTTGGTTCTCAGACAATCATTGCCAAATTTCTGATGCAGGAGGTGGTTTTTGTGTTTCTATGGGCTAATGAAGACGGGCATACACTATACAGTGTGCTATAAGGGAATTTGGCACAGGCAGCGGCACTATGGCCTACTCTTATATCGAATTCCAGCTGTCAAGGAATCTTTTATATGCACGGCAATATGTACACGGGACCTCAGTTTTTCGTCCCATCCGCACGACTAGACAGCTGTCTTTATTTTGTAAAAGGATCACTACTAGGCTAAATGACTTCGCATAAACCTCTGATTTCAAGGCACTACATTTATCTCCTTATGTGGTTCGTACTTGATAAACGAGTCTACACCACATTTCTGGATTCATTCGTCAATTATTAAATGAAAACAGGTCTTGTGGCTCCTTTTAAGTGATATCAGATTATCTGAGAGTCAAAATATTTTTTAAAATAGCCTAACTATACTATTTTATTAGTCTATTTATGTTTGTATAGCTTGTTCAGTGAATATAACCATACTTACTTTATATGCCCAATAATAGACAGAATCTTCATTATCTATTTCTTTACCCAACCGTGCTATCATTTTAGATGGTGTCCACAATGTGCCCTATAAAATTATATATAATATTAGTATAAAGCTCATGTCCTTTCAAATCCCACAGATATTACATGCCTTGGTTCACTTCAAGAAACTTTATAATTTCAACAAAAACAATAAATTAAACATATGGTTCGGTTACTGAGCAAAGGTCCAGCATCCCTCATAATTTAAACAATAATTATTAAAACAAGTGTGAAATGTCAAATCCATTACAAACAGACAAGAATAGCAATCGTGATTTTAAATTCTACAAGTGATTTTAGTAATGGAAGGGAACCAGAGAAAACACACATATTTAAGCAAAGAGCCCTACTCCTTGTCATGTTTAAGCCTAGAATAGAAATGACACTACTTGACTCAACAACAAAATGAAATGAAATGGGGTTTAACATCCTACTCTTCTGCTCTGACTAGGCTAATGCAGACGGACATACACCATACCATTCAGCACACAGAGATCATTCTACTTCATACAGAGAGAACGGATCTCTGCCCCGAATGGCCACCATACCCAAAAATTAGAATAATATGTAATGCGGTTGGTTCTACTTCGTTTCACATGCCATACACACAACGACCAATTTTATTGAATGGTTGTGGAATAAATACTTCTCAAATTTCTTGAAGTATACTATTGTCGATTTAAGGCTTAAAAATGTCTGTTAACTAGCTTAGTAGAGTTAACTGTAGATAGCCAGCTTAAGTTTAGTATGATGCCATACATTGTGCTATGCGGGAAGCGGTGGCCTACTCTTACATCAAATTCCAACTGCCGAGGGATTTCTTACATGCACCCCAATGTATACACAGGACATCAAATTTTCCGTGCCATCTAAACGACTTAAATGCCAGGTCCTCCATTCTACACCACTGACAAGGGGAAACCATGCCATAAATAGTCGGGATAATCATATGAAAATTACAAAGCGATGCTTTACATTATATACTTATTACTGTTTATTACCTGTTCTTTCTGTTCCTGTACCATCTGATCTAATATAGGCATCAACCAATCTTCAAATTTACAATAATTATCATTAGGTACCAATAAATTACCAATTCTATTAATACCCTGTTCTCGTAACTTTCGTCCGGATAGATTAAAGTCACCAAGGTACGTATCACCTATACATTTAATAAAATCTTCTTCTATACCTCCAGCAGTTGTAACAATACAATCTACCTACATATATAAATAATTATAAATCACAATGCAGCACAAACAAAGGAGTAACATTTTCAACAATTAAGAGAGAGAGAGAGAGACAGATGGTTTAAAACCTGCACTTAATTGACACCAACTGGGTTTTGGGGCTAACATATGGTTTAATTTCAATTCAATAATTTGCTTGCGCATACGGTTCTGTAACTGTAGGAGGAAAAAATGGACCCAGAGAAAACTGTAGGAGGAAAAAATGGACCCAGAGAAAACCTACGAGGTTGGGAAGGTGACCTACGTACATGTCCGAGCATGAAACCATGCCACATCACTCTGTGACAGACACTATGACCTTTCCCATTCAGCCACCAAATCCCTTCAACAAATAAGCCCGTACGATCTAGTTTAAACTTTAATAAACTCATCCTTCTGTGTCAATAAGATTAATAAATCTGGCAAAAATATACATAAATATCTTGATAAAGACTGATCTTCATATGACTAATGCCTAAACCTCAAGGGGGATTGGATGGCAGAATGGTAAGCACGTGCACGCTGTATCATGAGGTCTGTCATTGAGTCAACTGGCGTGGTTTCGATTCCCTGGTTGTATGTGACAAAGAGTAGGTTCGCCTTCCCAGCCTTGTGGGATTTCTTGGGGTCCTTCGGTTTCCTCCTACTGCTAATAGGCCCCTCCGGACAAGCAAATTATTGAAATAAAATTGGGCCATGTGTTAGTCCCGAAATGACTTAGCTGTGTTGAGTGGATGTTAAACCCCCTATTTCTCTCTCTCTCTCCGTAAATCTCTACATAGCATGTCTTCTGGTTTACAGCCCATTAAACTATTTTGACAGAATTACCATAGACATGTGTCTAGTTATTGCAGGAGATCTCACTCTTGTGAAAAATAATGATAAATATGCAAATGTTATTAAAAAAAACTTACCATATTGTGCTGAACTAGATATTTAAATATTTCTCGTACTCCAGCAGAAATTAGATTAGATGTATAACTTAAAAAGATGGTACAATTACTCTTTTTACGTTGACAAGGATTAACATTGATTTCTGCTTGTTTTTCACTTGGAATTGGTTTCATCTTCATATCTATCTGAAAGATTGATCAAGAACTTTGAACTGCTATTTTAACACTCTCTCCTGTAGATTGTTTACAAGAAAGATCAACTGCTGAACAGGGATGATCAAAATATTCTCTCAAAACAGGAAAAAATTCCCCCAGGTTTATAGAGTCTCTTAAACAGTGATAAATTGATCATATGCAACAGATATGTCTCTTAGTTATAATTCATTTCATATGGCCTGCGCTCTGGCTTTAACAACACCAATAAGTTATGACTAAACTATTTTTTTAAAAACACAAAACAGCTATTAAAGCAAAATTTCATAAAATAAAAATTATTACCATTTTGTTAATCTCTTCCACTGCTAGACCAAAATTTGTTGCTTGAAATCCAGATCTTTTATAGCTATCTAGTAATTTTTCCAAATTAATACCTTCGTTAAAATCATATCCTCTGACAGTCTCCGATCCATCAGGCATTGTACCGCTACCAACCAGAACAGCCTCTGTTGCTATTGCTGGTGCTTTATACTGTTCCATTTTTTCTGCTAAACCTGAAAAAAAATCAAAGAACCAGGTGAACTAGACAATTGGTGTCATGAAGAATACCCAATTATTTTAGTACTTTTTGTTTTTTTTTAGATGTAAATAACTTTTAACACAGAGTATGCTATAGTGTTCTCTTAGGACACTGTCGGGTGTAAGACTCTTCACCCCAGTCCCTGCAAAAAAGTAGGACTTTAAACCCGATTTCATTTTGTTTACACTTCTAAAAATTATAGACAATTATCAATGTAAAACTGCAATTATGTTATTATCATTTAAGAAGGGGAAATGAATTCAAAAGATAGAAAACAAATTATTGTAATTCATTTCCTGTTTAAGAACTGAAAAAAATAAACAACATGACATGCTACAGATTATAAAGTGGCAGAAAAGAGAAGCAATCCATGGCATTATCCACTTATTGCAGAATTTCTGTCAATGACTGTGATTCGTGTTATTTCTAAAGTAGATATTACAGACATGACACACTGAGCTACTACAATAATGTAAAATCAATCTAATCAAAACAAACAGATCGTTAGAGTTCAAAATTTAAAAAAAAAATCAAAATAAAACACAGATCTGAATTTTTGGTAAAATATATTTTCTGAAAGCTAAAATTGTATTATCTTACTCATTTTGGTGATTGAATTAATAATCTACACTTAAAATATGACTGTCTTCGTTGACAATAATCTAGCTATCATGTATCTACAGGTAAATGTATATACATATATAAATAAAAATATATGTCCAATATATTTGGGATGAGTAATTTGGACCTTCTTTTTGTATTAACAACAGGTTCGGTCTGTTGATTACTTTGTCCAAAGATGCCAAGTCATCAGCCTTCCCCGCAATTGTGAATGTAAATGCTCTGATAGGTTTAATTCATGAGTAATGTAATTATTGTTTAAGATCAAAAACTTTTTTATTCTAATAAACAAAAATGTTAAAGGGGATACTTAAACATACATTATGCAAGAGCAAAATCTGCTTATTACAAGTCTTTCTTTAGGCCTGAAATGTTATCTAAAGAATCAATTAGACATTAATTAACTTATCCAGACCATAATAAACTCTCGATGTCAAGGCCAGCCTTCGATGTTGGTGGATTAAATTCATATACAGCCACTGATAATTAAATCAATCAAGTGGATAATCGAGACTATGCTGTTTATATTAATGATTTTAATAATGATGCCCAAGACTATGCGAATAATTCACTTGTTTCGTTATCGGCTCATAGTTAACTGAAATTTTCAGTAAATTAAATTTACACTATCTAGTTTTTAACTATTATTTTCAATAATTCTGAAATTCAGTATTTGTAAATCTTAATTCACAGGGACTGTACACAGATTTTTATCAAAGATTTATACTTTCATGAAACTTTTAGTGTAATTTTATGATTTTTATGATACTTTTATCAGAGATCTTTTGAAGATAAACCTATATTTCAAGTTTTGTCAAAATCGGATAAGAATTGTGACCGGTAGAGTGTTCACAAACATATATTGGACGGACGGACTGGGGTGACGCCAATATATGTCCACATAAAAATGTTGGCATTCAAAAAATCTTGTGGACATTCTGGAGGCTAAATTTAATATCCCATAGAATTCATGTGATGATGAAGACTATTGGTTTTCAATGATTTCTGTTAATTACTGCTAGAGTTATGGCCCTTGGTCCCTCTGTGAAAAATCGATTTTCAATGATCGTGGCAATTGATATTAAATGTTTTGTATGTTAAATGTTAAAATAGGGCAGAATTAGAAGCCAAATGGATTGTTATCGGTACTCATACATAATCAGATTTTAGTGTGTTGTAAATGCTTTCATTTCTGACAAAAGAAAAAAATATAAGTGTGTTGATTCTTCGGAGGACTTCACTTCTGTGGGTGTATGTTTCGTTGCCTGGCAGCCTATCTTTTATATTTTGAACAATTTATCTAAATAATTATTCTTGAAATCAACTTTTGTGTAAAATCTTTATGTTTATTTCCCCTTCAACTCTCCATTTGATTGAAAAATCCTATAATTATCTTGGAAAAATCTTAATTCTACCCTCTCTATTTGCTGAAATATGAACTGGTTTACAAAGATTTAGGGGAAGCGAATGATGATTAATCATAATCTCAGCCTCCAAGAAGGCTAGTCCATAAATATTCAAAGGGTCTCCTGGGCATATGCCCCCTCAGCCTTCTCCTATGTGAGGGCCCTGTGTTCATATACCCACATAGCAGTGACTGAACACTGTCAAATAGAAAATGAAAGAGAGGAGCAAGCTGGGGGTCATGAAATGCCTGGATGATTTTCTTATTCACATTCGATCGAATTTATTAATATAGAAATTTATTATTGGGAGTAGCAATTTATGGTTTATTTTATATTATGAAAATTTTTTCGTCTCATTTGATGAGAAATAGTAAATTTTTTTATTTTTTATGATATTTTTCCATTTTATGAGAAATGACCAAATTTGTTGAGAAATTATCAAATTTTATGAAAATATAGAAATTTTTATATTGTACGGTCCCTGAGTTCAATATTGATGTTGTTATCTTGCCAGAACATGGGGTCCTAATATCCAATATTTTTAGATACAACGAACATTTTAAAATCAGTATATAGAATACATGGTCATGAGTCATGTGTCCTGTGATTTCAGACGACATTTGTAATGAAAACATATCCCACAAGACAACACAAAATTAAAAAGTAATGTCTGATTCTCAAAAGATAAAATAACAATAAACAAAAGGTGTAGGATGGATAAAGAGGGCCACAAATGACTGCCGTTAAATTTTCACCGAATATAATTGATAAGCAACTAAAATAACATTTTTAAAAATTGAATAAATCACTTTAATACATTTATATTACATTAACATGTGCTTTTATGACCATTTTTGTCTATTTTAAAATATGGTTCCAATGAATATAGCCAGACACCCTTTAAAGGAGCTAAATCTGTATTCTTTGGCACCTAGAAATGGACACAAATGTCGCAACTCACAACACATAATAATGTAATATCAATGTATAGAAACTCATGAACATTCAATCATTTCTGTCTTTACTGTAATTTTTAATCAGTTATGTTCGCGAAATACGTGAAGGGTCCAAATTAAATGGCAGACTTTTGAGGCGTCTGATTATTCCAGTCTACATCAATAGTATTCTCCCTTAGTCTACATCAATAATATTCTCCCTTAAGGGGTATGTTTAACCTCATTCATTGAGTCACTTCATTAAAGCTCCAAATTATTCTAGAACATGATTTGTGTGCCAATTTTAAAAATTTTCATTTTTTCTTAAAGCCCCAATAACACTCTTGTTGTAACTGAAAAATATGTCCCAATCTTCATTCTGGTCAACAAATCGTATTATTTTAGAATATTCCAATTAAATGATGATATAAATTTCATCTCAACACACCTAATTTAAAAAATTGGAAAAATTCAACCAATTGATTTGAAAAGTCTAACGTAAACCTTTTCAAATGTGACTTGGATTTTAAAATATTTTCGAACACTCTAGACAAATAAAATAGGTTGTAATGGATAATTTACACAACAGGTAGGACATTTAAACATCTAGTACTTAGAATAAGGGTATTATTTATTTTCTGGAGCTACCAAGCCAGCAAGAATGTTATTGTCCCTTTAAACATTGGATATCAGAAGCCCATCTTTCCATAGTAAGATAACAACATCAATGTTGATTTAAATTGACCAGTAAGATTTGATTGCACTGTTGAAGACCGGATGATACTGAGTCAAAGACTTGCCTCCTTTAAGGAACTGATTGGCCAGTAATTTTTTGTAATCAAATGATCACAAAACTTGTGATGACATAGGTAATGACATAATGTGTGACAAAAAGCTTGATAACTTTCATCAAATTGAACAATCATTTAGATAATAAATGTAAATGATGTTAGCTTTTCAACTGTACACTTTGTTTTTAACACATACGTATTAATCAAAGACTATCAATTCCACATGTATATATTCATATCAGTCAGCGAAATTAAAATAACTTGTAAATCCATATATATTATTAGTAATGATCTGTGCATGTGCTGTAGACAAAGTTCAAAGTTATATAACAACCAGTTTACTGACAGTTAGGGAGCCACAGACAGGAGAAGAGAGGAGGGGGGAGAAGGAAGGATCAGAGAACGGCAATTAATGGGCTTAACCAAGTTCAGCTGAACAGCGGAATGGTTGACATATTAGTCATACTTTATTAATGTATTATGTTAATGTTTAATATTGTGTTCCTGATGTATTTATGTTGCTGTTTCATATTCTGTTCCTGATGCAAATAAATAATATATAATTTTACTAGTTCTGATTTCTGTTATCACAATAAATAAGTAGAATTATTTCCATAACAGTGAGTCTCAGTGAGTGAGTGCAAGTGTTCGAGATGCAGCGCCTTGGTTTCTACATTATAGTTAATACGAAATAATCATCTTACCAGTAGCCTTTTTATTACAAATTACAAATGATAACCAAACCATAATTTAATATAATAATAAGTTTATTTTTGCATGCTCTTTTGGATAATTTCATAAAGTTGTGAAATCATATATGATATGATGGTATTACTATTAGTATTAGTAGCAGACGAATTTACTGCTATCTGCTATTTCTTTCTTTACCTAATGTCTTTATATTAATCTAAATGTCAGAATCTGCAAGCATGAAATATTAAATAGTATTTCTGATATGACACGAATAAGACAAATGTCAAAAGTCAACAAAAAAAAATTCCACAAACTGAAAACTTCAATTACCCCTAAGTACCACAAGGATAGCCAGTCAGCAAATTCGGTCGATGGTTGGGTTAAAATTTGGGAATAGTTTGTTTGACGTAAATAAAAAACGCACTAACTCAAATTTCCTGAAATCGTTTTTGTCTATTTTGTTTATTTTCTCCGAAGTTAAAAACTGACAGTTGAAATCAAAACTTTATTGAGATTTTTCTTCAATAGCAATCCACTAAACAACCTGTTGACCTCTCTTAGCGAGTAAGGACATCAACTTCGGGTTAAAGGTCAACGACTGATGTCATCGACTGAAAACATAAACATAAACAATGGCCGTGCTAGAAACAGCTAGTGTTTAGTCTGTGTCCCATGCAAACCATTCGGCCATCCACCCCTCCCCCATTACTGAAGGAGTCAGACGCTCGGTAGCGAAGGGGAAAGGGTGGGGAAGGACTTATCATTCTAAACATCAGTCAAATAGCTCAGTCGAATAATTCAGTCGTATACTTCAGTCGTATACTTCAGTCGTATAACTCAGTCGTATACTTCAGTCGTATAAGTCAGTCGTATAGTTCAGTCGTATAATTCAGTCGTATAGTTCAGTCGTATAATTCAGTCGTTCAATATTAAGTATTGGTGGCAGTGGACTAAGATAATATAGTACCAAATCATGCTCGTAGCCATAGCTGAAAGTGCCGGGGCATGGGGTACGAGCCGGGGGCCTTCCCAACTGCTTTCAAGTTCGATTTTACGGGCAAAATTAGCTTGATATGTAAGGTATTCAGGCCATAGCTAAGCCATAACTGAAAGATAAAGTGAGAGAGAAGGGGGGGGGTGGGGTACCGTCCACACGACACAAACTAGGTCGTTTCGGGACTAACATATGGTTTTTATTTTTATTTCAATAATTCGCTTGCGCGTAGGGGTCTTTAGCTCTGGCAGGAAACCGGAGGACCCGGAGAAAAATCCACGAGGTTGGACAGGCGACCCTTCTGCTTGTCACGTACAGCCGAGGACCCGGAGAAAAATCCACGAGGTTGGACAGGTGACCCTTCTCCTTGTCACGTACAGCCGAAGATGCGAAACCACACCAGTTGACTCAATGACAGGCTTCATGATACAGCGAGCACCTGCAAACAATTCAGCGATCCACCCCACCCCATTACTGAAGGAGTCAGACGCTTGGTAGGGAAGAGGGTGTTTGTGGGGAAGGTCTTATCATTCTTAACATCAGTCAAATAATCCAGTCGCATAGTTCAGTCGTATAATTCAGTCGTATACTTCAGTCGTATAAGTCAGTCGTATAGTTCAGTCGTATAACTCAGTCGTATAGTTCAGTCGTATAATTCAGTCGTATAGTTCAGTCGTATAGTTCAGTCGCATAATTCAGTCGTATAGTTCAGTCGTATAATTCAGTCGTTCAATATTAAGCATTGGTGGCAGTAGACTAAGATAATATAGTAGCAAATCATGCTCGTAGCCATAGCTGAAAGTGCCGGGGCATGGGGTACGAGCCGGGGGACTTCCCAACTGCTTTCAAGTTCGATTTTACGGGCAAAATTAGCTTGATATGTAAGGTATTCAGGCCATAGCTAAGCCATAACTGAAAGATAAAGTGAGAGAGAAGGGGGGGGGGTACCGTCCACACGACACAAAATAGGTCGTTTCGGGACTAACATATGGTTTTTATTTTTATTTCAATAATTCGTTTGCGCGTAGGGGTCTTTAGCTGTGGCAGGAAACCGGAGGACCCGGAGAAAAATCCACGAGGTTGGACAGGCGACCCTTCTGCTTGTCACGTACAGACCAGGACCCGGAGAAAAATCCACGAGGTTGGACAGGTGACCCTTCTCCTTGTCACGTACAGCCAAGTATGCGAAACCACACCAGTTGACTCAATGACAGGCTTCATGATACAGCGAGCACCTCGGACAATTCAGCGATCCACCCCACCCCATTACTGAAGGAGCCAGACGCTCGGTAGGGAAGAGGGTGTGGGTGGGGAAGGTCTTATCATTCTTAACATCAGTCAAATAGCTCAGTCAAATAATCCAGTCGCATAGTTCAGTCGTATAATTCAGTCGTATACTTCAGTCGTATAAGTCAGTCGTATAGTTCAGTCGTATAACTCAGTCGTATAGTTCAGTCGTATAATTCAGTCGTATAGTTCAGTCGTATAGTTCAGTCGTATAATTCAGTCGTTCAATATTAAGCATTGGTGGCAGTGGACTAAGATAATATAGTAGCAAATCATGCTCGTAGCCATAGCTGAAAGTGCCGGGGCATGGGGTACGAGCCGGGGGCCTTCCCAACTGCTTTCAAGTTCGATTTTACGGGCAAAATTAGCTTGATATGTAAGGTATTCGGGCCATAGCTAAGCCATAACTGAAAGATAAAGTGATAGAGAAGGGGGGGGGGGGGGGTATCGTCCACACGACACAAAATAGGTCGTTTCGGGACTAACATATGGTTTTTATTTTTATTTCAATAATTCGTTTGCGCGTAGGGGTCTTTAGCTGTGGCAGGAAACCGGAGGACCCGGAGAAAAATCCACGAGGTTGGACAGGCGACCCTTCTGCTTGTCACGTACAGCCGAGGACCCGGAGAAAAATCCACGAGGTTGGACAGGTGACCCTTCTCCTTGTCACGTACAGCCGAGGATGCGAAACCACACCAGTTGACTCAATGAGAGGCTTCATGATACAGCGAGCACCTCGGACAATTCAGCGATCCACCCCACCCCATTACTGAAGGAGTCAGACGCTCGGTAGGGACGAGGGTGGGGGTGGGGAAGGTTTTATCATTCTTAACATCAGTCAAATAGCTCAGTCAAATAATCCAGTCGCATAGTTCAGTCGTATAATTCAGTCGTATACTTCAGTCGTATAAGTCAGTCGTATAGTTCAGTCGTATAACTCAGTCGTATAGTTCAGTCGTATAATTCAGTCGTATAGTTCAGTCGTATAAGTCAGTCGTATAGTTCAGTCGCATAATTCAGTCGTATAGTTCAGTCGTATAATTCAGTCGTTCAATATTAAGCATTGGTGGCAGTGGACTAAGATAATATAGTAGCAAATCATGCTCGTAGCCATAGCTGAAAGTGCCGGGGCATGGGGTACGAGCCGGGGGCCTTCCAAACTGATTTCAAGTTCGATTTTACGGGCAAAATTACGTTGATATGTAAGGTATTCAGGCCATAGCTAAGCCATAACTGAAAGATAAAGTGAGAGAGAAGGGGGGGGGGGGGTACCGTCCACACGACACAAACTAGGTCGTTTCGGGACTAACATATGGTTTTTATTTTTATTTCAATAATTCGCTTGCGCGTAGGGGTCTTTAGCTGTGGCAGGAAACCGGAGGACCCGGAGAAAAATCCACGAGGTTGGACAGGCGACCCTTCTGCTTGTCACGTACAGCCGTGGACCCGGAGAAAAATCCACGAGGTTGGACAGGTGACCCTTCTCCTTGTCACGTACAGTCGAGGATGCGAAACAACGCCAGGTGACTCAATGACAGGCTTCATGATACAGGGAAGAGGGTGGGGGTGGGGAAGGTCTTATCATTCTTAACATCAGTCAAATAGCTCAGTCAAATAATCCAGTCGCATAGTTCAGTCGTATAATTCAGTCGTATACTTCAGTCGTATAAGTCAGTCGTATAGTTCAGTCGTATAACTCAGTCGTATAGTTCAGTCGTATAATTCAGTCGTATAGTTCAGTCGTATAAGTCAGTCGTATAGTTCAGTCGCATAATTCAGTCGTATAGTTCAGTCGTATAATTCAGTCGTTCAATATTAAGCATTGGTGGCAGTGGACTAAGATAATATAGTAGCAAATCATGCTCGTAGCCATAGCTGAAAGTGCCGGGACATGGGGTACGAGCCGGGGGCCTTCCCAACTGCTTTCAAGTTCGATTTTACGGGCAAAATTACGTTGATATGTAAGGTATTCAGGCCATAGCTAAGCCATAACTGAAAGATAAAGTGAGAGAGAAGGGGGGGGGGGGTACCGTCCACACGACACAAACTAGGTCGTTTCGGGACTAACATATGGTTTTTATTTTTATTTCAATAATTCGCTTGCGCGTAGGGGTCTTTAGCTGTGGCAGGAAACCGGAGGACCCGGAGAAAAATCCACGAGGTTGGACAGGCGACCCTTCTGCTTGTCAGATACAGCCGAGGACTCGGAGAAAAATCCACGAGGTTGGACAGGTGACCCTTCTCCTTGTCACGTACAGTCGAGGATGCGAAACAACGCCAGGTGACTCAATGACAGGCTTCATGATACAGCGAGCACCTACAAACCATACGGCCATAAACCCCCACCCCACCCCATAACTGAGGGAGCCAGACGCTCGGTAGGGAAGGGGGAGGGGGTTAGGGAGGATCTATCAGTCTTAAGATTATTCAAATAGCTCAATCGAATAATCCAGTCGAATAATTCAGTCGTATAGTCCAGTCCTATACTTCAGTCGTATAATTCAGTCGTATACTTCAGTCGTATAAATCAGTCGTATAGTTCAGTCGTATAGTTCAGTCGTATAACTCAGTCGTATAGTTCAGTCGTATAATTCAGTCGTATAATTCAGTCGTTCAATTTTAAGCAGCGGTGGCAGTGGACTAACATAATATCGTAGCAAATCATGCTCGTAGCCATAGCTGAAGGTGCCGGGGGCATGGGGTAGGGCCGGGGTCCTTCCCAACGGGTTTCAAGTTCGATTTTACGGGCAAAAGCAGTTTGATAAGTAAGGCATACATTCGGGCGATATTTAAGCCATAACTGAAAGAGAAAGAGAGATAGAGAGACAGAGAGAGAGAGAGAGAGGGACATAGTAATGGGGTTTAGCGTCCACTCGACACACACTAGGTCATTTCGGGACAAACATATGGTTTGTAATTATTTTATTTCCATAATTCTCGCTTGCGCGTAGGGGTCTTTAGCAGTGCGGGGAAACCGGAGGACCCGGAGAAAAAATCCACAAGGTTGGACAGGCGACCCTTCTCCTTGTCACGTACAACGCCAGGTGACTCAATGACAGGTTTCATGATACAGCGAGCACCTGCAAACCATACGGCCATCCACCCCGCCCCCACACCATAGCTGAGGGAGCCAGACGCTCGGTAGGGAAGGGGGAGGGGGTTGGGGAGGATCTATCAGTCTTAGGATTAGTCAAATAGCTCAGTCGAATAATCCAGTCGAATAATTCAGTCGTATAGTCCAGTCGTATGCTTCAGTCGTATACTTCAGTCGTATAATTCAGTCGTATACTTCAGTCGTATAAGTCAGTCGTATAGTTCAGTCGTATAGTTCAGTCGTATAACTCAGTCGTATAGTTCAGTCGTATAACTCAGTCGTATAGTTCAGTCGTATAATTCAGTCGTATAATTCAGTCGTTCAATATTAAGCAGCGGTGGCAGTGGACTAAGATAATATTGTAGCAAATCATGCCCGTAGCCATAGCTGAAGGTGCCGGGGGCATGGGGTAGGGGCCGGGGTCCTTCCCAACGGGTTTCAAGTTCGATTTTACGGGCAAAAGCAGTTTGATAAGTAAGGCATGCATTCGGGCGATATTTAAGCCATAACTGAAAGAGAAAGAGAGATAGATAGACAGAGAGAGAGAGAGAGAGAGAGAGAGAGAGAGAGAGGGACACAGTAATGGGTTTAGCGTCCACTCGACACACACTAGGTCATTTCGGGACAAACATATGGTTTGTAATTATTTTATTTCCATAATTCGCTTGCGCGTAGGGGTCTTTAGCAGTGCGGGGAAACCGGAGGACCCGGAGAAAAATCCACAAGGTTGGACAGGCGACCCTTCTCCTTGTCACGTACAGTCTAGGATGTGAAACCACGCCAGGTGACTCAATGACAGGCTTCATGATACAGCGAGCACCTGCAAACCATTCGGCCATCCACCCACCCCACTTGAAACCCGTTGGGAAGGACCCCGGCCCCTACCCCATGCCCCCGGCACCTTCAGCTATGGCTACGAGCATGATTTGCTACTATATTATCTTAGTCCACTGCCACCGCTGCTTACTATTGAACGACTGAATTATACGACTGAACTATACGACTGAACTATACGACTGAGTTATACGACTGAACTATACGACTGAACTATACGACTGACTTATACGACTGAAGTATACGACTGAATTATACGACTGAAGTATACGACTGAAGTATACTACTGAATTATACGACTGAAGTATACGACTGAAGCATACGACTGGACTATACGACTGAATTATTCGACTTGATTATTCGACTGAGCTATTTGACTAATCCTAAGACTGATAGATCCTCCCCAACCCCCTCCCCCTTCCCTACCGAGCGTCTGGCTCCCTCAGTTATGGGGTGGGGGTGGGGGGTTTATGGCCGTATGGTTTGTAGGTGCTCGCTGTATCATGAAGCCTGTCATTGAGTCACCTAGCGTTGTTTCGCATCCTCAACTGTACTTGACAAGGAGAAGGGTCGCCTGTCCAACCTTGTGGATTTTTCTCCGGGTCCTCCGGTTTCCCCGCACTGCTAAAGACCCCTACGCACAAGCGAATTATGGAAATAAAATTAAAAACCATATGTTTGTCCCGAAATGACCTAATGTGTGTCAAGTGGACGCTAAACCCCATTACTGTCTCCCTCTGTCTGTCTGTCTCTCTCTCCCTCTCTCTCTTTCAGTTATGGCTTAAATATGGCCAGAATACCTTACTTATCTAACTACTTTTGCCCGTAAAATCGGACATGAAACTGGTTGGGAAGGACCCCGGCCCCTAGCCCATGCCCCCGTCACCTTCAGCTATGGCTACGGGCATGATTTGCTACGATATTATCTTAGTCCACTGCCACCGCTGCTTAACAATGAACGACTGAATTATACGACTGAATTATACGACTGAACTATACGACTGAGTTATACGACTGAGTTATACGACTGAACTATACGACTGAGTTATACGACTGAACTATACGACTGAACTATACGACTGACTTATACGACTGAAGTATACGACTGAATTATACGACTGAAGTATACGACTGAAGCATACGACTGGACTATACGACTGAATTATTCGACTGGATTATTCGACTGAGCTATTTGACTAATCCTAAGACTGATAGATCCTCCCCAACCCCCTCCCCCTTTCCTACCGAGCGTCTGGCTCCCTCAGTTATGTGGTGGGGGTGGGGTTGGATAGCCGATGGTTTGCAGGTGCTCGCTGTATAATGAAGCCTGTCATTGAGTCACCTGGCGCTGTTTCGCATCCTCGACTGTACGTGACAAGGAGAAGGGTCGCCTGTCCAACCTTGTGGATTTTTCTCCGGGTCCTCCGGTTTCCCCACACTGCTAAAGACCTCTACGCGCAAGCGAATTATGAAAAAAAAAACAAAACATGTTTTTGTCCCGAAATGACCTAGTGTGTGTCGAGTGGACGCTAAACCCCATTACTGTCTCCCCCTCTCTCTCTCTCCTTCTCTCTCTCTTTCTCTCTCTTTCAGTTATGGCTTAAATATCGTCCGAATGCCTTACTTATCAAACTACTTTTGCCCGTAAAATCGAACTTGAAACCCGTTGGGAAGGACCCCGCCCCTACCCCATGCCCCCGGCCCCTACCCCATGCCCCTGGCACCTTCAGCTATGGCTACGAGCATGATTTGTTACAATATTATCTTAGTCCACTGCCACCGCTGCTTAATATTGAACGACTGAATTATACGACTGAATTATACGACTGAACTATACGACTGAGTTATACGACTGAACTATACGACTGAGTTATACGACTGAACTATACGACTGAACTATACGACTGACTTATACGACTGAAGTATACGACTGAATTATACGACTGAAGTATACGACTGAAGCATACGACTGGACTATACGACTGAATTAATCGACTGGATTATTCGACTGAGCTATTTGACTAATCCTAAGACTGATAGATTATCCCCAACCCTCCCCCCCTTCCCTACCGAGCGTCTGGCTCCCTCAGTTATGGGGTGGAGGTGGGGGGTTTATGGCCGTATGGTTTGTAGGTGCTCGCTGTATCATGAAGCCTGTCATTGAGTCACCTGGCGTTGTTTCGCATCCTCGACTGTACGTGACAAGAAGGGTCGCCTGTCCAACCTTGTGGATTTTTCTCCGGGTCCTCCGGTTTCTCCACACTGCTAAAGACCTCTACGCGCAAGCGAATTATGAAAAAAAAAACAAAACATGTTTTTGTCCCGAAATGACCTAGTGTGTGTCGAGTGGACGCTAAACCCCATTACTGTCTCCCCCTCTCTCTCTCTCCTTCTCTCTCTCTCTCTTTCTCTCTCTTTCAGTTATGGCTTAAATATCGTCCGAATGCCTTACTTATCAAACTACTTTTGCCCGTAAAATCGAACTTGAAACCCGTTGGGAAGGACCCCGCCCCTACCCCATGCCCCCGGCACCTTCAGCTATGGCTACGAGCATGATTTGTTACAATATTATCTTAGTCCACTGCCACCGCTGCTTAATATTGAACGACTGAATTATACGACTGAATTATACGACTGAACTATACGACTGAGTTATACGACTGAACTATACGACTGAGTTATACGACTGAACTATACGACTGAACTATACGACTGACTTATACGACTGAAGTATACGACTGAATTATACGACTGAAGTATACGACTGAAGCATACGACTGGACTATACGACTGAATTATTCGACTGGATTATTCGACTGAGCTATTTGACTAATCCTAAGACTGATAGATCCTCCCCAACCCCCTCCCCCTTTCCTACCGAGCGTCTGGCTCCCTCAGTTATGTGGTGGGGGTGGGGGTGGATAGCCGATGGTTTGCAGGTGCTCGCTGTATAATGAAGCCTGTCATTGAGTCACCTGGCGCTGTTTCGCATCCTCGACTGTACGTGACAAGGAGAAGGGTCGCCTGTCCAACCTTGTGGATTTTTCTCCGGGTCCTCCGGTTTCCCCACACTGCTAAAGACCTCTACGCGCAAGCGAATTATGAAAAAAAAACCAAAACATGTTTTTGTCCCGAAATGACCTAGTGTGTGTCGAGTGGACGCTAAACCCCATTACTGTCTCCCCCTCTCTCTCTCCTTCTCTCTCTCTCTTTCTCTCTCTTTCAGTTATGGCTTAAATATCGTCCGAATGCCTTACTTATCAAACTACTTTTGCCCGTAAAATCGAACTTGAAACCCGTTGGGAAGGACCCCGCCCCTACCCCATGCCCCCGGCCCCTACCCCATGCCCCCGGCACCTTCAGCTATGGCTACGAGCATGATTTGCTACAATATTATCTTAGTCCACTGCCACCGCTGCTTAATATTGAACGACTGAATTATACGACTGAATTATACGACTGAACTATACGACTGAGTTATACGACTGAACTATACGACTGAGTTATACGACTGAACTATACGACTGACTTATACGACTGAAGTATACGACTGAATTATACGACTGAACTATACGACTGACTTATTCGACTGAGCTATTTGACTGATTTTATGTAACAGACTGAACAAAATGACTGTTTTTTTATTGAGTTGACAAAGCGACATGAAAATGTCAAATACCTCATGCTCAAAACAAACGCCGTGACTCGGCGACCATTGGCGTTATATTGGAATTAATGCGTTTCTTCTTTAACTTATATTGATTACATACTATTCCAAAATTTTAATAAGCCATCGACCGATTTATACGACTGACTATTCGATTTGGACTTAGGGTCGACTCGAAAACTTACTCTTGTTTTGTTTACAAGCAAAGAACACGTGCTTCCGGTATTTTAAAGCATGCGCTGTCCAACTGGCATTCGGTAGTATTCGGTCTCGTAAAAAAATTTTATGTGGTGGTCCGTTTGGATGAACGGAGACGGCCTTTTTAGAATTTTCTTGTAACACAGATATATCGGATTTTGATTAGGCCTATATTTTAATTTCAGAAATATTCCATGTTAAAATTAACGATGCCAGTTCATTTATTGTGCTGATGATAAAGCATTCATTGCCCTAGTAAAAACATTTCCTCTGGTGTAGCGATTAATGAAATAAGTCATTTTGGTATCGAGGCTATAGCCTAGTGCAACCAGAAAACAAACATGTCGGTCGACGGAATATTGGATGAAAGTGAAAGAAAAGTTGTGAATGAATTCTGCCATTTATTAGAAAAATCAAAGCAGTTATTTAATGGTTTACGGTAATCAATATGTGTTTGATTGATATTTCTAAATTTAGCAACGTTATATTTTTATTTCAATGAAAAATAAGGCAACCGGTTTGCATTTTCTTTGCCGATAAAAAAAATAATATAATTTCAATTTGTATTTTTTGTACAAGTTACTCTCGTTCTCATGTCAATCTGTTATCTGCCAATTTCTGATTTTGATGAAAGGAAATCAGTCTGAAAGTGTACAGATTACAGGTACAAATATATACATTGATTGCATTAATTAAATGACACTGACAATACAATGTGATTGTGTCAATATTGTCCATCTCAATGACTCAGACTCAAGCCTTTATCAAGGAATCAAGTCAAGTCAAACCATATTTCAATATGGAGATTCAAATTAACATTAGAGAGGTTTTGCAACTTAACAGTTACATTTACATTTAGTTAAGCGAAAGTGTAACTACAGTATGACGTTTCGCTAAATTTACAGTTACAGAGTTACACTTGGTCCACGATTTTGAAAGGCCTTCTGATAGGTTGTTGAAGATGAGATTGGTAAAGTATGCACATGTTTTTCCCAGCCTCTTCTTATTTTGTCTACAAGAAGGAGAATGTCTTCTCTGTGAATGTGTGAAAACCACAATTTAGGGAAAAAAAATATGGGCTGAATCATAGACATTAAACAAGGTCCAGCTAAGTGTTGTGAACGTACAGTTATGGAGGCTGCTATCCGTCAGCCACACTTTTATGACCATTGTTTCACGTCATACGTCACAAAAACTGATGACGTTTAACAGTCTAAATGTAAATGTAAGTGTAAATGTAAAGTTGCGAAACCTCTCTATTAAAAGAGCTAAATCGCTAATATTTCATTGGGACCTAGAAATTGACACAAATGGGTCGCAACGCATACAATATTAGAGAGGTTTCGCAATGTTACATTTAGATGGTTAAACGTCATCAGTTTTTGTGACGTATGACGTGAAGCGCACGTCATGAAAGGGTGTCTGATGGATAGCAGCCTTGATAACTGTAAGTTCACAACACTTAGCTAAACCTTATTTCATGTCTATGGTCCAGTCCATAATTTTTCTCTGAATTGTGGTTTTCATAAACTAAATCAACAGAGAAGACCTTCTCCTTCATGTTGCCAAAATAAGAAGCACCCTAGACAAAATATGTGTGTACTTTACTAATCTCATCTTCAACAACCTATCGGTGATGAATGTCTTTCAAGATTGTGGACCAAGTTTGGTCACCACCTACTCTTACTAAGTGTAAATGTAACTGTGAATTTAGCGAGATGTCGTAATGTACAGTTACACTTTCGCTTATCTAAATGTAAGTGTAACTGTTAAGTTGCGAAACCTCTCTAATATGTTAGTTGATTTACATTTAATCATTTCTGTTATTACAATAATTTCTAATCATTTATGTTCGAGGAAAAATACGCCAGTCTCAATCGAATGAAATCTCTAGGACCTGGTTATTTGAGTCTATACCAATAGTATTTATTGCGCATGCTCTCCATATATGAAATGAATATGTTGTCATCGTTTGACATGACTTTTGGGATATGTCTAGCCTTGTTCTTTGAATCCTTTAAAAAATTGTTACAAAGAAGGCGCTGAAATGCATTATGGTACATGATTCGTGTACCAATGTAATTAGTTCGAGAAAATGGGCTTTTATTTTTTTTATATTATATTATTAATTATCCAAAGGGAAATTTCATTATTTTCAATCATCATTGCATGTTTTTGTTTTTTTATTAGAGATTTACCACAGTATGGTCACAAACAATGGCAATCATACTTTGGAAGAACATTTGATGTCTATACAAAATTATGGAAATTTCAGCAACAGCACAGGTATTTTTGGGTTTACTACATACATGTACATGTATATGATTTATTTGATTAATTATCAAAGCTTTATTTTTATAAAAAGTAAAAATGCAATCGTGAAAGTAAAGAATTGGACATTTGTATACCTTGAATGAGGTAACCCTGATATTTTCTCTACATCTAGAAGTGATGGACAGATTCTAATGCCTGAAATGCTGAACATTGCAGAATGGAACTGATCTGACTTTTGAGAAACAATTTAGAAACGGTTGAATTCAAGTACTTGTTTGTAAAGATTACAATTGTATGTAATGACACATAGGATATCATTTTCACATCAACAAAAGTGGTCAGGTTTAGGTTTGTCTACATTTTAGTTGCGAGTGTAAACATGTATAAACAATCCTTCAATTTTTCAGACAAATATTGGATAATAAATATGGGTTGAAAAGATGGCAAATAGGAGAGGTGGCATCCAAGATAGGACAACTTTATTACCATTACTAGTACGTTCTCTATTTTGGTGGTTTTCTATATATTGAGAATATAGATATTTTTCTCTGCATTTTTGATTTCTATCTTGGCACACTATACAATTGCATATACTATGCATTATTAAGAAGTTCATTGGTAGCATCATCTGGTCATCATTTGAAAACCTTAATACCATGATTTACTGGTATGATAATAGATATAATATTGTCTCGATGTCTAGTGTACCAAGAGTGCTGAAATTGACTTGCAGTATGTAAATGAAAGGGCGATTAACTTCATTAACTGAAAAATGTTGTTTGTCCGAAAATGAAAACGTCTTTATTGCCGGTAGCTTAATGTTTTTTATTTATACACTTCAGCTTAAGAACAAGTGAAACCAATTACCTTAGTGAGTCATTTTCCTTTTACTCTGCTATCAGGATGAGAGCTTATTATTCCAAAGCTACCAAAGAAGACAGGTGAGTCCGCCAGATATATTATATCTTTTAAGATTTTATTTTTAAAAATATCATATTTAAGGTTTTGTTTGAAAATATCTTTCCGAAAAATGTTTAGGACGATATGATGATGAAATATGTGCGTTGAATTGAAAGAACATACAGTGGTAAAAGGGCATAGAATAAGAAAATAATTGGCAATAGCATTTACATTTGTGAAAAAAAAAAAATTGATCATCTGGATGGATTATGTGTCACATATCAAAAACCTACTTTTCTAAAGGTTTAAACTGTCGAAAGATAATTGATATGCACTGCTAAAAATTAACAGTGATCAATAAATTAGGAAGCGTTTCTAATAAGTAAAATGAACAGCGGAATCCAACCTACCTGATCATTAAAAAAATCAGTGAAACAATAATAAAACAGACACTATGCATTTTAATCTTGAGAAATATTATTTTCTGATGGACTATTAACTAAAGATAAATATTTAGTTTAGATTAAAGATTGTATAAATTATAATTATGCAAGAATTTTAAAAATTGATTTTGAGAGAAACTGGTGTATATGTATTTTCAGTTTGTCCCAAGTGCAGATGTAAGTGTACATAAAGTAAACCTAGTGAGCCCATATATTATACATACATGTACATTTTATGTGTTCATTTACTACATTATCTAACCCTATGATTTTACTTAGTTTTCATCGTGGTATACGGCTATGCATGTTTTAAATATGCTGAATTATTCCCCATGACATGAATCTCAGCTTTGATATAATTATAAAGACATGCCCCACCCATAAATTATAGACCTGTATGTCACACAGTCGTTCTTGAATACTTTTATATATACATTTGTAGATATGTGTTAGACAACTTTAAGGGGTGTCTTGCTTCCACAATGAAGTGATTGTCGTTTTAAATCTCGTCTCCAAATATGTACTTGCGCTACAGTTGTATCTGTTAAATTTATGAAGCTAAGCCCCGCCTTTAAATTATTTATGGATGCATCAGGCAATAATGCTTGAATCGGGGATCACTATGATGATAGGTCTTCGATTACATATAGTTTTCATCTAGTTCTTTTATTGGTGGATTGGGTGTGGTGGAGGCTAAGGGGGTGGGGCTAGGTACAACATTTTGAATCTCAACTAATCATCTACACTGATAATTATTGGTTTCTTGTTGTAAATAATCTTTCAATCACTATATAAACTCTCTTTTTACACCACAATTAGATTCCAAATTTGAATTTTTCATAAATTATGTCATCTTCATGTTGCTGAGAAATAAACAATCAAGTTTTTGATGACGTTTGATCAAAGTAATGAACATTTTAACAAAACAACTTTAACAATAATATTGTGTGTTACACATAATATTAATTCCCTCATAAAATTGCTGTCTTGTGCATGTCCTTAGAAAATGCAGACAGAATTGAAAACTAGAGTGCCATGATTTAAATTCTCATTAGAAAGAGTTTCATTTCTAATAAATTCATTGAATTTTTATTGTTAGTGGATTGTGTTCTGTGGCTTAAGTCAGTGTTAAGTATAGCTTGTCTAATTTCAACCAATAGTAACAGCTGATACATTGTACCCCTGTTCTGCTGTATAAAGCTTAACAAAATGCAACAATAAATATGATCAATTATTCTGTAATTATTTTTTTTATTTGTTCATATGTAGCTCTAACTTTAGCTTTTCCACTGAGGACGAAAGCTAGCTCCAAGCCGGGTTCAAGTGTTTCCACTGGCAAGAATGTAGACGAGTAAAAACTGAAAATTTGTTCGGCATTTTTAAATTTTGGGGGCGAGAATAAGACTGATTCCACGCAAACTTCAAAATTGTTAGGGGATCACCGTGGCTAAGTAGATAGGATGCTGGCTCGCTAGCCTGCCGGACTCGTGTTCAATCCCCGCATTGGCCGAGAAAGTTCATCCAGATTTTCAGGCGTGGATGCCCCTTGTCAGTGATGCAGGACAGAGGGCCTGACAAGAACAGCCGTTTAGTCGTTCGGATGGGATAAAAAAAACAAGGTCCTGTGTACACATTGACATGCACGTAAAAGATTCCTTGTTGGAATTTGATATAGGCCGCTGCCCAGGCAAAATTCCCCTTATAACACACTGTATGGCCTATGCCCGTCTCCATTAGCCCAGTTTAGGGGCAGAATAGTAGGACATTAAACCCCATTTCATTTCAAAATTGTCAGTGGAAACCCTCCAACCTGGCTTTTATATCGTTCGGCATTCACTCATATTGTCTTGACAACTATTTGGTCTTGATTATCGTTATTAATGGGTTATTAGAGGTCTTGCTTATCCAGGCTCTATATGGTTTGGGAACAAGATATTTCAGTGGAAACGCAAATTGAAGGGAGGTGGTTAAACTATGTAAAACCGGGTTGGACCCAGCATTTTTAGTGGAAACAGCATTATAGACTTGTAGACTTGTAATATCTAATACTAGTCATTTTAGTTTTCTTTCGTTTACATACAATTGTATATATTGGAATTGTCTTGTATGTAGTAGCCACACAAAATATCTTAACCACTCAATTGTACGTTTATTTGAGAGTATAGATAGTAGTTAACAGTCGCGTACTTGGCTGCTTAGAGTCAATATCACTTTGGTATCGCTAACTAAATTGTGTTAACTAATTGTCCAACACATACCTGCTACGACTGTGCAGTAGATCGCCAACCTTAGAAACCTTAAACCGAAGTTTGGATCATAACACAAAAGGTCATGTCGGGGTGGCCTTGTAGTGTAAATATTTTGTTCATTCTGCTGTGTAAAAAATAAATTGACACAATTTTTGGGAAGAACATATGAATAATAAACCCATACCTTCCATTAACTTCATCAAATTTGCAAATTACAAGTACTAGTTACTTCTGTTGCGATTAGAACAAATGTTTTTCAGGTAGAGTCCCAAAATTATTTTTTATTCATGGGATACTGAAACATTACAATATCAACCTGTTGAGGATTTCCTTTTTAGAATCTTAAAGAATCTTTAAAAATTGGTTTAGTTTTGGGAAAAAAATGATTTGAATTGTCACAATAAATAAATAGATATTGATGTTAGCACTGATGATTTTGAATAATTATTTTTATAATCCAGACCCGATTTGATGGTGAAGAAATTGCGATATTATGCCAGATTTATTGTGGTGTGTCTATTATTGAAGAAAATGAAATTAGTCAGGGATTTAGTTCGGGTAAGTGAAATGCAATTACAGCTCAATCCATATCATGATGCATCACATTGTGTGTTTGAGATCTTACACACATTTTATTGTTGTCGGACTGTTTGTTAAGTGGATTTTATAGCAATTTATTAACAAAGAGCTTTAGATGCTGTTTATATTAACTTCTTTCCAACGCAGAGAGTACAGGGTGGTGGATGGCCGATTGGTATCATAAAGCTGTCATTGTGTCAATTGGTGTGGTTTCAAATCCCTGGTTGTACATGATAAGCATAGGGTCGCCTATCCAACTCGTGGGTTTTCTCCGGTTCCTCCAGTTTCCTCCCACTGCTAAGGACCCCTATGCACAAGCGAATTATTGACATATAAATATTAAACCATATGTTAGTCCCGAAATGACCTATTTTGTGTCAAGTGGACATTAAAACCTGTTTCTCTCTCTCTCACACAAAGAATAGATAATATTGCCAAAAGTGTTTAGTTTTGTTACATGCTCACATGTCAGAGTTTTGTGATTTTAAAAAAAAACAATTGCTGGTCCCAAGTAGAAACCTACATGTACTCCAGAGTTATTCAACCTATAAATCATCTGGGGGTCAGAGTTTCTGGATTTTTTGATTCAAATGGAAGTGGATTGTATTTTGTAGCTACATGTAGGAGGAACCCTATCAAAATTCCTAGGATTGTTCAGCTATTCCAGAGGAAGAACCCTATAAAATTCAAGCAATGATTTAATGCTTCTGTCATCAAAACCTTGTAAAGGCTTTGCACAAAATTTCAAACTTATTGTGGGCTAGGGGGGTTGGAATGGACTAGTGGACTAGAGTGCCGCGCTTCGACCTCTAGCTGGCAGGTCATCTCTGGCTTGCGGCTGTGGTTTTGAGCCCTGGAGATAGGGGCGCCTTCTCAACCTCGTGGTTTTCCTCCCACTGCTAAAGACCCCTACGCGCAAGCGAATTATTGAAATAAAATTAAACCATATGTTAGTCCCGAAATGACCTAGTTTGTGTTGAGTGGACGTTAAACCCCATTTCTCTCTCTCTCTCTCTCTCTCTCTCTATTGTGGGCTACATGTATGTTTATAATATAATTATATGTTCTACATCATGTATCATGCATAAAAGACAGTCATATTATTATGTTTAAAGGGGCTAAATCTCTGATATTTGTGACTTCAAAAAATGTAATATTTTAATATTATTTTAAAATATAAACTGATTTACATTCAATCGTTTCCGTTTTTACGTTAAGTTAAAATCTGTTCTGTTCAACAAAATTTGAGAAAAGTCTCAATCGAATGTCAGTGTCTAGCGTCTGGTTATTCCTGGTAGTATTTCTTGCACATACTCTCCAGATACTGTTTCACATGACTTGTGGATTATGTCTAGCCTCGTTCTTCCTGTCCCTTGTTACAAATGGCACTGAAACGCATTCTGGTACCAATGGTAAAATGTTTGGTTTGTCTTAAATATTGGATATCAGAAACCCATCTTTTCCCAGTAAGATCACAACATCTTATGTTTATTTAAATAATTTATGTTTTCAATGTCCAAGACTGTGGATGATATTGAGTTAAAGAATTAGCTACTTTAAAGCAACAGGAGGCTGGTAGTTAACTGTATTCCATCTGGCATCTGTACAGTATTAACACATTCCTGTTATAAATCAATACACTAGGGATTCAATTTATCAATAAGTGTACAATGTCATTATGTATGAATTATAACAATAAGTCTTATCTTGTTTAATGAAGCTCACCAGTGCACTTGTTAGTTATATTGTATATAACAATGGCTGATTACTGTCATTGTTTATTTATTTATGATTTATTATACATGATGTATAGTAAACAGACAACAAGACAGAAGGCCAATACAGATCTTCTTTATTATATAGATTATGTACAAATAAGGACTAAAATTTATGTAGGTAACTCCAAGACCACAAGTTGTTGGTTAGATTTTGTGATTGGTATAAGCAAACTGTAGGTTATACGTACTTTGACATTGATTTAAGCAAAATGTAGGTTAGATTATCAATGCTATACTGGTAATTATAATGCTCAACCAACTACCATGGCTCAGATATGCTACAAAACCACATGGCCCAAATTTCTCGGCACTGGTAAAAAAAACACCCAGCCCCAACTAAAGCCTGGATGTTTTCTTTCTGGTGTACAAACACAGGTTCTCTTTCATCATTAAGTTCTTATAGATACATTGTCTGAAAATATTTATCTGTTGGTTATTTCTAATAGAAGTATGGCAAATTTAGTATATATATGAAAAGTATATAGACACCCAATCTTAGTAGAAAAATACTGGTTTGCCTGAAAAACACCCATGGGGCAAGAGCTGGGTAACAATGTAAGGGTATTAGGAACTGGCAACCCGACTCTTGTCTGCCAGCATATTGTGTGTCAAGAGGTTTTTTTATGGGCATGCCATTTTGTACATGGAACCTCTGTTTTTTGGCCTTCCTAGATATTGTCCCTTGCCAGACACCATTGACAGGGAAACCACACCAAAAAATCCCGCTAGCTTGGAGGGGTGGGTGTTCGATCCCTGCATTGGCTGAGAAAGTTCATCCACATTTTCTGGCGTGGTTTCCCCTTGTCAGTGATTCAGGAAGGAGGACCTGACAAGAACAGCTGTCTAGTCCTTTGTATGGGACAAAAAAACAGGTCCTGTGTACACATTGGTTTGTGTGTGCGTAAAAGATCCGTTGGCCTTTCCAATTCGAAATAAGAGTGCCGTAGCCCGGGGAAAATTTCCCTTAATTTCTCTCATAGTACACTTACATGTATTGCAAATGCCCATCTTCATTAGCTCAGTTTAAGAGCAAAACAATAGGACGTTAAACCCCATTGCATTACATTTATTGTTTAATGAAAAGACTGTTGTTACCATGTAATAATCACATGTGAGGATTAAAAGTCTTGAAGAACGGGTTACAGAAACATTTTGCAACAGAATATTTCTCAAAAAGTGATTGTTTTGGAATTGTAATGCTCAAAATATAAGAGTCATGGTATATAGGGGTAAAACAAGCAGTTTTCTTTGAAAATATCAAAGGAAAAATAATATGCAAATTTCAATACAGTATTTTATTTGTTCTTTTACAGTACACATAAATACATTTGTACTAATTTAAAAATATATCATAATTAAAGATACATTATGGGAGATTAGATAACGAGTTGTCAGTTCTCACTATAATTGTTAAAAACTAGCTAATGTAAAGGCAATTTGCGGAAAATTTCAGTCAAATTGATTCGATATTAACTTAGAACTAAGCAAATGAAATTTCCGCTTAGCCTCGGTCATCATTACTAAAGTTGGTAAGATAAAACCAGTAGTCTTGGTTATCCATTTTTATTGGTAAATCACGAAGGAAAATAATTCAGCGAATCGAACTACAATCCAACAAAAATCTCATGCTAGCCTCGACATCAAGAGTTGATTATGGTCTGAATGGGTTAATTAATGTCTAATTAGTAGTTTTAATAACATTTTAGACCTAATGAAAGACCTGCAATTGGCAGAATTTTCTCTTGCATAATGGATGTTTAATAGATGAAAGTTCTATAAAAATAGTTTTCGAAAAGGAAGGTTCAAATGGCATTTATTGTGTTTAGGAAAAAGCATTTCATGTTATATTTGTACTTGTAGAATGTATGTACACGAAGACTATAGATTGTACTTATTGACAACTTCATCAGATTCTAAGTATCAATAGAATAGTCTTTGAACAGATGCTGTAGCTAGTTTTAAAACTGGTGTATACATAATTAATGAGACAGTGTAATGGCAACGTCATTAATTTCTGGTCTTGTGGGACTTCCATTTCTATGGTGATGTAGAAATCATATAATTGGATAACAACTGTCTACCTGTTCTATTTGATTTGCTGCTTTTTGTTTATGCTAGAGCTCTGTTATGTTATTGTTAGGTTCATTTGAAATGTTACGAGAGAAACAAAATTAAATGCTTACCACTACAGAAAGCAATTACAAAACAAAAGAAACGAGTTTTGAGAAATAACACGATTGTATCATGGGGAATTTAACAATACAAAGATATTTTTTATTAATGATTTGAAATAGAGAGGCAACATTTTATGCATGCTTGGTCAATTAGACAACAGTTTTACATGTGCATTGGGAATGTTTCATCGATTTTATATCCCACTCGTCGAAAAAATTTGTCATGGAATGAACAATGTCTTGCAGACTGTAACAGTTCCTCCCTATATATATTATTTATATTTTATTTTAGTTCAGTATTTACGTTCTCAATTTTATCATGCCATGGTAACATCTGTACCTTTTGCTTAGTGGTGGGTTTTACTGTGCAGATCTCGTCAAATTATGCAATTTATTGATTTTGTGTTATTGTTGCATGTAGTTCCCTATAAAAATTACACAAAATATAAAAAAGATAAGATAAAACATTATAAAATAAAAATTACTTAAAAATATAATGAAAATAAAATGAAACTTTAAGAAAATTAATTTAAACTAAAATCATTGAAAAAAATACAAACCAAAGATGGGAATAATAATAAATTTTTTTAATAATTTTGATAAAAAATCAAAACTGAGGGGGAGGAGAATAGCAACACAAATAAAAATGGAACAAACAAACATACATATGTATGGTCAGAACAATCATGAAAAATGGACATTGTAACACTATCAAATCAAGGATGGGGTGGTTATTATGTACAGTTTACATGCTGCACTTAATTTGTCATAAAGGTAATTTGTTATTTAAGATGCATCATTCGGCAATACCTGTCACTGTCCCGTACACCCATTTTTATCAGTTGTTACCTTCGTGAATCTGACCAAAGACGACATACAGTTTTGTAAGCTAATCGATTTTTCTGATCTCATATTGTTGCCCAAGCCTGGCTTTGGTGAAACAGGCACAAGTTTTCTTTGATAATAGATCATTATTTATTTCCACGAAAGTCACATGGTTTGTAGAATGGTGGATTAAATTTCTTAATTGAAATTATTTCATGTATATAATAAAAACCATGTTTTTATATTTGACAGGAATTAGCAAAACAGATTGATGATTATACAAGTACATATGAACCTGAAGATCAAATGGAATGGAATTTAGTATTAGGGGAAATAAAGGCTTTTATAGAGGTATTGTCAATTTTATTAATACTCAATATCTTACACACATATATAACTTCTGTCTGTGGGTCTGTACATTGTACATGCAAGTAGATCTGAGAGATTGATAATGGTGTTCATTGTTTAAACAGTCCAATACCTAACATTACATGATACTGTTTAAATATTTTATTATTTTGAAATTCAACTATTGAAGTGTTTCAATATTTGATATATAATAAAACATGGTTTTGGCTGTCACATTATACATGTAACAGTTTTTTTTTTGACCATGAATGATGTGGTTTATCATATTTATGTTGAGGCCCACAGAATTGTACATTATGTACATCTTGCTATTGAATGCATGTGATGTGTAAATAAGCTTACACTTAAATATTAACAAAATGATACATAGTTAACATAGTGCAAGATACCCACTGTCTGTTACTTTTGGGGTTTGGATCTGGAATTTCCAAATTATCATCTTGACTTCAATGTTTATGGATAGAAACGAGTTACAGTTCAAATGTCTACATGAGTATAGAGAAGCAGTGGGCTATTTTTAGGATTGATAGATTTTAATATATATGCATTTTAGATGAACTACTTATTGTGTTTTGTTTGAAATACGATTATTCTAGTACATATAGAGCCTTTAAACAGGTGCTAAAATTTTAATGATTCAACTTTAGTTAAAGTACGACGAATATCTATAACACTATAACGACCTCAAAGATTCTAAAAATAACCTGAATTTGAATCTGTACACGTATATATACAGGACCACCACACTGTCCAAGTATTTTATAATTAGTTGTAATGTTTTATATTTACAGGCTGATAATATAATAAATGTTGTAGATGTTGATTCATCTACGATAGTATTATCACATCGATTAACACCACTAAATACACCACCAGCTGATAAAGGAGCTCCTGTATATTTATCATTACAAGAAATACTCATAGTTGGTAACTGTCATGAACAGGTGGGTCGTAATACTCTCTTTCTTAAAGGGGCATCATACTGGAAATGAAACAGGATTTAATGTCCTACCTTTCTTCACCGTCTGTGTTAATGAAGACTAGCATACGCCATCCAATCACAAATTATAACCGTCAAGATTGCTTTTACCTGCACCCCAATTTGTACACAGAACCTTGGTTTTTCGCACCATCCTAATTTCTAGACACTGTTGCTTGTAAGACTGTCCGTCCTGCAACACTGACAGAAGGAAACCATGGGAGCGAACCCGAGACCTCTTGGTTAGCGAGCCAGTGTCTTTCTGAGCCATCAACCTACTTGACAGAGTACTATTCTATTAATACTTCACTACGTAAAGGTATGATATGCTACATTGCCAAAGTACTTTTATCAATTTGCAGACAAATCCCTGACTTGTATGATTGGGATAAAGAAATATTGTCAACCGATCACAATCTATGTTTTATCAATCATCTAATTATAAATCAGAAATTTCCAAATCACATTGAATAGTGAAAACTAAACAGAAATACACCTTGATCTTATACTGATAGATATTGTACATAAAAAGTATTTTAATTTGTCACAGATTCACACAGTTGACTTTGAAAGTCTCCAATTGAGGCTACAAAGTGGCAGAATAAGGTAATCACCATTTTGAGAGATCATATGATACTGGCAGGCATGTGTATTTATTGCTGTAAATGTTGGCAGTTTGAAATAATTCCTTGTTGTTAAAAATATTACTACATTTACAGGTAAAGTTTAGTGAATTAACATTAGATATGTTTAGAATGTTACAAACATTAGAAAGAGAACCACAAGAAGATTTAACTAATCAAATATATGACGTATCTCCAGCCCCCGGTCGACAATTATTTGTAAGTACGCCTAAAATATAATTACAGCAATAGCCATCTTACTGAATAGTAGCATAATGGGCAGTATTTATGTTAAATATAATATCTTTCTGGAGCATACAAAGGTACACTTCTTCTTGCATGAGCATACAAAGGTACACTTCTTCTTGCATTATCACCAACAGAAATCTGACTGAGTCTCATTCTAAAGTTCTAGCTACAGCGTGTGCATCGTATCTGATCTTGAAACTTGAAACTATGTTGTCAAAAAAATATAGACATGTCAAGAATGACTTGCATAGTGACTTAACCACAGCTTATGTCATGCTCAAACAAGCTTGACATGAGCGTATGTTATTATGATTGGTCAAGCTCGACTTTGTCATTGTAAATAAACCAGTAAACAGTTGTACATTTTTCCAAAACATAATAATACAGTATTATATTATTTACAGGAAAATGGCGATAGAAGCCGACGTGACAATCCACATAAATACTTACTATATAAACCTACTTATGGTCAACTTAATACCTTTCTTGCCTCAGCTTTTAAAGAGCTACCACCAAATGGTGCAATGTTATTATATATCTCAGCAGATGGTTGCCTAGGAAATGCTAAACACACAGATGATGGTAGGTTCTGTTATTATCAGTCTTGTATCGGAGACTAAGTAATTGAAATAGTATGATAGAAGCCATTGTTGTTTGCATTTTAGAGAATAACTGAAAAAGGCTCCCTTTAATCAACAATGTGAAAAATCACTCCCCTAAGAAAAGGTCTCCCAGTTTCAATAAGAAGAGTGATATAGAAATTAAGGAGAGTGATCTGATATTAAGGACAGTGATTGGTTGTGTGTACGGAAATGGTTCTGAAGATCAATAACTGCATGTAACTTATAATTATGTAAGCAATCATTCCTGGTTGCATAGATGATAATAAACATTGTCTGCTAAATAACAGCATTGAAATTGTTTAAAGCTACTTAAAGTTACATTATGGGAGATAAGATAAAGAGATGGCAGTTCTCACTACAATAGTTAAAAACTAGATAGTGTAAAGATAATTTGCTGAAAATTTCAGTCAAATTGATTCAATATTAGCCGAGAAAAAAGCTTTTGAAATATTCATAGCCTCGGTCATCATTACTCAATTCATTAATATAAACAGCATAGTCTCGATTATCCACTTGATTGATTTAATTATCAACCGCCATTAAGCGGCATATACGATTTTAATCTGCCAACATCAAGGGTAGTCTTGACATAAAGAGTTTATTATGGTCTGAATATGTTAATTAATGTCTGATTGATTATTTAGATAACATCTCAGGCTTAAAGAAAGACCTGTAAAAATCAGATTTTGCTCTTGCATAATGCTATTTTAAGGTATTCCAATATAAATACTTGTCGACAATTCAAAATATATATAGAGTTGTATAAATTTGATTTAAAAGCATAACCTCTATTCAAAATATAATCATTATGTAGAAAATTCCATCCAAATAGAGTGTTTCATTCAGAATTATTCTCGTGTGAAATTTTCAGGTGCAATCTCTCGTAATTTCTCATGTCTAGCGAGAGTTTGACTTCAGTTTTTAGTTAAATTAACCCATAATGCATAGGCACCATTTATTTTTAGCAATTTTCATCGAAATTTTATTACCATGTATTGTCTAGTATTATCAGATAGTTTGAAAACCACGTTTTTTTTTAACAATAACAGCATACCGAGTTTGTCACACTCTTTTTTTTTAAAAAAAATATAAAAGGCCACGTTTTAGAAATAAGGAGAGCAATTTTCAATTTTAAAACAAGGAAGAAAACCCTCCCCAAGGTTGACATTCAGGTGCACAGCAGACGCTTGTAAGCCACCACACATGCATCAAAAACAATGACTGAGATAGTATCTACTGGTGGTATTCTTAAATGTTTCCAGAATAGATTATACAAAAATATGTACTTCACATTATAAAATGTTAAACAATATTTTGATTCAAACATTGATAGTGTAATGTTTAATATTTTAGCTGTCAATCAGTTCCCCATTATTTTCAAGGGTTATTGAAATTTAGCTGAAGTATACCTGTAAAAAAAATACACAGGTTGACTAAATCATCTGCGAAATAAAATTTGTTACTGTGCTCCCACACCAAATATTATTTACTATTCTCTGACACCAAATACTTTTACTGTTCTCTAACAGGGGCCAAATGGTTAGTGTGTGGGCGTTTTATGTCATTGAGTCAACGGGTGAGATTTCGATCCGCCTGTTGTACGTGACAAGGAGTAGGGTAGCCTTCCAACCTCGTGGGTTTTCTCTGGGTTCCTCCCAATGCTAAAGACCTGTATGTGCAAACAAATTATTGAAATAAAGTTGAACCATATGTTAGTCCCGAAATGATCTAATCTGTATCAAGTGGACGTTAAACCCCATTTCTCTCTTTCTCTCCCTTCAACACAAATTATTTGTACTGTTTACCAATAACAAGTATTGTTACTGTTGTATTTTAGCTGCGTATGATTTAGGAGGTGTTGTAACTAATAGTAGAAGAGAAGGAGAAACACCTAGTAAAGGTAAACGACCTGGTGTATTGAAAGAAATGCATTGGTAAGATTTACTCAATATGTTCTTCTGATATATAATATATGATCACCTGGCCTGATATTGCTAGAAAATGCCATAAAAAATATTGAGATTCCTGTAGAATGTGCTTAATGGCAGAACATTCATTACTAAAATTCTATGGTCCACTGAATCTCACATGAAAAATTGATTTTTTTGTTGTCCCCAATGTATAATAACTTGGATTTGGCTAAAATAATAACAGTAGGTTTGTAAATTTGTATTGATTTGTAAATTGGACATGTAATTATGTTCATTCGTAAATTTGGTGTACATGTATGTCGACATTTAAGATTTTAGATATAATGGATTTAAGTCATGAAAAAATTACAATTAGTAAACACAGCGACATTGAAAAATATATATCTTGTCACATCTCTCTTCAAAATAAAACAGATCATTCCAATATATTATTTAAAGTATGAGTTATTGATTATTATTTATTTATTGTATTTTCAGTTTACATCCAGGAGATTTATATCCATATACACGTAAACCTTTATTTCTTATTGTTGATAGTGATAACAGTTCAGCTTTCCAAGTAAGTTTTTATACGCCCACATTTTCATGTGGACGTATATTGTCGTCGCCCCTGTTCGTTCGTCCGTCCGTCCACAATTGTTTGTGAACAGTCTACAGGTCACAATTTTTATCCGATTTCAATGAAACTTAAAACATAGGTTTATCACCCTAAGATCTCGGTTCCTTTCGATATTGGCATGTATCGGACTGTAACTTCATGGGTTATGGCCCCTGATTGTACGAAAAATCACGTTTTTCAGCTTGTGAACAGTGTAGAGGTCACAATTTTGAACCGATTTGGATGAAACTTAAAATGCATGTTTATAACCCAAAGATCTTGGTTCCTTTCGATATTTGCGCCAATCGGATTGTAACTTCCTGAATTATCGCCCCTGATTGTCCAAAAAATCGCCCTTTTTAGCTTGTGGTCCCTCTGGAGGTCAAAATTGTTATCCGATTTAAAAAACCGTTAGATTATATCGCCGTTACATGGTTATGAAGGTTGAGTTCGTTTCGATATTGGCATGTATCGGACTGTAACTTCATGGGTTATGGCCCCTGATTGTACGAAAAATCACGTTTTTCAGCTTGTGAACAGTGTAGAGGTCACAATTTTGAACCGATTTGGATGAAACTTAAAATGCATGTTTATAACCCAAAGATCTTGGTTCCTTTCGATATTTGCGCCAATCGGATTGTAACTTCCTGAATTATCGCCCCTGATTGTCCAAAAAATCGCCCTTTTTAGCTTGTGGTCCCTCTGGAGGTCAAAATTGTTATCCGATTTAAAAAACCGTTAGATTATATCGCCGTTACATGGTTATGAAGGTTGAGTTCGAATTTCGTGAATATCGGACCAAAATTGGCGAATAAAATGGCCGCCATTTGTACGCGAATAGTGTGAAAATATGTTATATCAATTTTGTGAACAGTGTAGAGGACACAATTTTGAACCGATTTGGATGAAACTTGAAATGCATGTTTATAACCCAAAGATCTTGGTTCCTTTCGATATTTGCGCCGATCGGATCGTAACTTCCTGAATTATGGCCCCTGATTGTCAGAAAAATCACCCTTTTTAGCTTGTGGTCCCTCTGGAGGTAAAAATTGTTATCCGATTTAAAAAAACGTTTGATTATATCACCGTTACATGGTTATGAAGGTTGAGTTCGAATTTTGTGAAAATCGGACCAAAATTGACGGACAAGATGGCCGCCATTTGTTAGCGAATAGTGTGAAAATATGTTATATCAAGGTTGTGAACAGTGTAGAGGACACAATTTTGAACCGATTTGGATGAAACTTGAAATGCATGTTTATAACCCAAAGATCTTGGTTCCTTTCGATATTTGCGCCCATTGGATCATAACTTCCTGAATTATGTCCCCGGATTGTCCGAAAAATCGCTTTTGGTCCCTCTGGAGGTCAAAATTATTATCCGATTTAAAAAAACGTTTGACTATATCACCGTTACATGGTAATGAAGAGAGAGTTTGAATTTCGTGAAAATCGGACTAGAATTGACAGTCAAAATGGCCGCCGTTTGTACACGAATAGTGTGAAAATATGTTATATCAAGGTTGTGGACCCTATAGAGGTCACAATTTTGAATCAATTTTGATGAAACTTGACAGGTATGTTTATAACCCAAAGATCTTGGTTCCTTTCGATATTTGCGCCCATCGGGTGATTACTTCCTGAATTATGTCCCCTGATTGTACGAAAAATCACCCTTTTTAGCTTGTGGTGCCTCTGGAGGTCACAATTATTATCTGATTTTAAAAAAAACGTTTGATTATAAAAACCAAACAAATTCTAATGATTTTCTGATAATTCCTTAATATGCGACAACTCATGTTGACTGCCCGGACGATTTGGCTGTTGTGTGGGCGTATGTTTCGTTGCCTGGCAACCTATTTTTATATTATAAATATATAATATATATCACTACTGTATGTTGTCACTGGTAGTCAGATTATGATGTTAACTGCTCCTTCGCAAATACTCACCAGAACCACCATCGACAGCATTAAAAATGCTACAATCTTCATTATCCCAGTTTAGGCGCAGAACAGTAGGGCATTAACCTGCGTTTCATTTCATTTCAAAAAGGCTATGAATAGAAACTTAAGAGTCCATTAAGTTCGCCATCACAACAGTGCGAAAACTGCTGAGGTGTAGCATACACGCTTACAAACCATTGTATTCAAGGACTTCAGGATTCACAGTAACCTATTACATATTTGATCACATGATAAATGTAAACTTTACTAAATTAAGAATTGTCTTGAAAAATAATTTTTCATAAACAAACATCCAAAACATAAATCCAGTGATTGCTTTGTTTTGCATGAGGTCATCTTGTAATGATGATGAATCTTTATAACTTTAATATCATTATGTTTCAATCTGTTCGTTCATATTGTAAGCCCAGATTATCAGAACATTTTTAAAATTCAAAATCAATTTCATTTCTTGATATACATTGCACAGTGTACCAAGAGAGTTGACATTTACTAAAGCGGAAGACACCAAATTTGAGTCGGTCAAATCGGTGGACACACTAGGCAAACGATTCATATGATTGCATCATCTTTCATGATTAAACTTGGTGGATGATGAGTGGTGATTGGCTAATGAATTCTACATTTGGGTGAATGCCTCAGTGAAGCAGACACATTAGTCAAATATATGAAACATAATTGATTTGAGTGAATCATTCGGCCGAATGACAGTAGACACACCAGGTGAATATTGACACGATTGATTTGACTGAATGATTTGGCTAGTGTGTCTACCGCTTTAATTCCAGAATAGTGGGGAGATATTGCTATCTTTTAATATTATGGAAAGGCTCAAAGGGCTATTTGTCGATATACACATGAATTTATATACATGATAGTTCAATCAACTTAATATTTGTGCTGTAATTTATTACAGGGTTTCCCTACATTATTTGGTCAACCATTGGTTTGTCTTCTATCACCGGAACAAGTTCCTACAACCATGCAAGGTTAGTAAAGTTGCCGACTACGGCTCACGCGAGCCAAGATTGGCCACATCTTTCAAAGCTGCAATTTTTAATGTCTATTCATTTTTTATTACATATTAGTCCATTCTATTTCTTATTTCTTCTTTATTTACAGATCAGCATCAGAAAGGGAACTTATTTACATTATTTCTTCACTGTCCACTTATGGCATTCTGTTATGTATGTAATATAATTGATATTCCTATCACACTATGGGATAAGTGCCAAATGCAGATAGATAAATTTATGGCGGAGGCCAGTAAACTCTTTGTTAGAGCTCGTAAACTTGGTAAGTTAATTCTTTTAAATAACACAAAATATCAATGCTGTCCTGTTATATAAAGCAAAGTTATTATATAAATACAGGCTTCTGTCTGTACCCTGCTGTTTTCTAAAATGTAAGTCGCCATATAACAGATAATGAAATAGTATTATTGTATTCCCTACTGATTTTTGTCGCTGAAAATAAATATCTGAGGTATTATTTGGTTTGTATCGAGCAGGTTTTAAACCTCATTTCTCTATATTAAATCAATTTGTAGTAAAAGCTGTATTATACATACACATGCACATTGACATATGAATTTGGGTTTGGTAAAAATTTACTATTGTTTATTTTGTAGATCATTCCTACATGCAGTTTTTTGGTGATGATTTTCTTCGATTATTACTGCTTCGTTTTGTGTTGTGCTATATTGTGTTAATTTTACACAGAGGATTTAAGGTAAGTATGTTTCAAATTATAACATATTTATACTGGCAACGAGACTGTATTTTGGAATAATGTCATCATAAATCATGTATTTATTAATTTAGGTATTATATATAATCTCAAGTACTTGTTTAACTTTTGGTATGGTTATTGTACTTGGGATTTGGGAATAAATCCGATAATCACATGTATATTATATTTTTATAGGGACCAAGTTACTACCCAGTTTCACACCCTTCACTGCCTACAGATGAAATTCTTGAGCACCCGAGTCTCTACAAAATAGTTCTTGATCTTGCTAGCATTTTAGAAGTTAGAGGACTATTTGCTGAGCCAGGAGAAGGGGATATCATTGCATAACATCAGTTTTATTTAGAGTTAAATCTTATTATCAAATCTTTTGTGCATGAAATCTTCTTTTTCATTAGCTATCGCATAATCATTTAATGTTCGCAACTGTTTAAACAGCATTCTCATTGGTCTGTATATAACTAACTTTGATTCCAATCGTAATCTTTTATTGTTTGTTGTGGACAAAAGTCTGTTTGTGTGAAGTCCATTTGGGTCATTTCATGTCAGAACAACTAAAGGTTGTAGCTCAATTATTGGATGAAATTTCTTCCAAGTCTGTTTCAACACGGACCAAGTTTTGGAAATCATTTTTGAATAAGAATGAGACTATTTATCATAGTTGATTTGATTGAGAATGAGCCTTTTTATCATAGTTGATTTGATCGAAGATGAGCCTTTTTATCAGAGTCTCATAACATACAAATGTTTTCTTAGAGCAGTATGTAACAATGGACACATGTAATAAACACAAAAAACACAATATCAGTCACAATTAGTTGTTTTTATTAAAGCAACGTTTTGTTGAGTGTTCTTGCTGTACATTTTATTGATCATCAACCCTCAATTTAACCTCACTTTAATTAAAATAGTAATTGTGTTACATATTATGGTTTTGTGTTTATTTATACAAATGTTTATTAATGTATAAATTCACGATGACAGACGACAGAAGTTTTTTTCTGGTTTTGAAGTAACATATTTCGATGACTATTTTATCGTTCAAACATTCCACCCACCAAGACTGCTTTATTTGTTTACAGTGGATGACATTTACTATCATAAGATCACAACCTGCATATACTTAAAAGTGTTAATTTGTTACTAAAGAATAAAAGGCTGAGCTTGATTAAAACTACATGTCTTTTTATAATAGAGAATGAATGAAAAATATGTGAATCTGCAATGACTGGTCTTTTCCTTTGAAGACACTACAACACTTGACTTCAGGTCAAAAATGTAGTATGGAATGGAGTGCTATTTCAAATAGTGATCAGGCAAGCTCTATATTATTAACTTATTGTATTAAGCGATAGTTGACTTGTTTACTAAATTTATATCCATTTTTGGCTTACCGTACTTTGAAACACGAAATTGGTGGCACTACTGCTTTGTCTAGAGACATAAAATCATCAACGTAGACAGATGGTCATCCACAAAACAAATCAACATATCAAATCTATTGAAATCCACAATTTATTTTGACTCAAATGAAGAGGTCTCAGTCAGTTTAAGTCTAGAATGGCAGCACTTATTTAAATACTTAATATGTCTCATAATCTTAAGAAACTTTTGGTTTGCTTTCTATCACAGCTCCAAAGTTAATAGATATATTCATAATGCTCAGACTAACACAGATAGTGACCTTACACACTTGTTAAATAATGCATTATATATATATATATAATTTATAATTTTAATAGTATTGATAGCGATTAGTTGAAGGTCACAATGATTTAGCTACTCTATTATATTATTTAAACTATTAAAATCACTTATTTTGACTTATTATTTATTTGTATAAATGAATAGAATTAATCATTTTAGTGGAGCCAATGACATGTGATTTTTCTTTGATGCTCTATCTCGCCCCCCCCCCTATTTACATATATCCAAACTACAAGGAATATTATATTTATTGCTTAAAACTTATAGAAATTCTAAAAATACCACTGTTATCATTAACATGACATTTGTTATACCCCCCGTCACTCTGGGGTGAAAACTGCAATCTGACCTGGAAAGCTGTGAGAAAACAGCATTTTTCAAGTTTGTAATTTTTGGGGACGTTTTCTCATGTTGTGTTCACTTTTGTTGGCGGCCTTGTGCATTTTCTGGTCGCCGTACGTTAGCTGCAAGTAGGGCACTACCCCGGTGTGACAGGGGCATTAACAACTGACTATTACCATTCACCAGCAAGAAAAGTGGTGAGGATTTCTTCATAATATTTTTCTGAACCATAAGAAATGTTTTGCTTTTCATTACAAATAAGTTTTCTAGTTGTATTATTTAACCTAAGTAACCTGAAGGGAACATATCTTTAATAACGTGGTTGCATTAAATCAATATTCAATGTCATGAATAATTCCTATAAATCCGATAAAAAATCACATGTACGATGGCTTTCATCTTTATGATTTATTACTAATAATACAAATGTAATTTATTATTTTAATCAAATGTAAATTGTAAATATTTCTGTATAATTTACTTAGTTCTAGTCCAGAGTCAATAGAAGTGACACTTGTTGTAATGTTCTCCATCTTTTTGTAAATTGAAAGTACAGATATTTATTATTGTGACAGAAAGACGACTGTGGCACTGTTATAAAATGGTAAAAAGGAAGACAGGGTAAAAGTAGGAGGTCAATTACATTGAGCTATATATAGTGGGTTCAATTCTCTACCTCTAATCTGATCGAAACACAGATCTATATTTCATTTCGTTTTTATATTTTCGATGGCTTCCACTACATGAAGATCTGGCCGGTTTTATTGGGAGGTCACTTAAAGGGCCAATCCCGATAACTTATGGGGGAAAAAAACTGCTTAATTTTGTGTTAAAATCTCTTAAAACTCATTACCTAAGGCCAACCAACTAACCCGATATTTGTGATATGCTTGTAAATAACTTAAACTTGACAGTCTTCATCTGGAAATGGAGACCGCTGTATTATACAGTATCTGGATAAAACCAGACTTTTTTCTATGAAAATTATGTGTAGGTGGAATTTACCTTTTGTTATCAAGTACAGTATATGGGTCATTCACTGTATAGAAACGGGAATCGATTATCAGGTCACCCAATGAAAAACTTGACCCTAAATCTTAAAAGGGTTACGAGTCCGGATAAGCAGTGTCCACGTTAACGTCAAAACGACTCAATATTTTGAGATGAAATTTTGAGTCAATGCAAATACACCATGCCTCTATATTTTGGTCCATAAATTTCATAAATGCTCGGACTTTAATTTTTGAGACTCTGTTCTTATCGGGATTGTCCCTTTAAGGTGGATATTCGGGAATGTCTCCCCACAGTTCTGGTAAGAACACATCAATGGACTATTTGATATGTTAATCCCTCACATCAACCAGAACACAGCTTATTTAACAACTCTTCCAGATCCGTGTGTAGAGAAGACAAGTAAAACTAAATTTTTACAAATTTTAAAAATGTGACGAAATAGGATATGTGTTTTAGTCAGATTGAGATGTCTGAATTAAATAGATATCAACCAATCTCCATCTGAAATGCCATTTGGATATGATATCAATTGGCTACTCCTCTTAATTGACTACTAGCTATTGACAAGATATGCATGCCATGGTTTAACTTATTTTATTGTCAGGCTTAGAATAATGTAATGTCATGTACTAAGACTTTTTTAATGTGATATTTTTGTCATAATATTTTTTCTACTTGCTTTTGATATCAGCATGTATGTATGTGATGTAACTGTGTATTGAGTGTGTTTCTTGCATAATTGTTTTTTTTTTCATTTATTTGAAATTTTGCGAACTATTTATATGAATGTTAAGATATGGAGTCTAAAATTACATGTATTGATACTACATTCCTAGACAAAATATAATTATTTTTGTCTCAAAAGAATTTCTAGTAAAGGACATAACATTACATAGTGACTATAGTCTAAAGTATTTGTATCAAATGAACTATTAAATTAAATTTCAAAACATTTTTCTCAAATAAGTCGGTAAATAAATATAGTTTTAAGTTTTGAAATAAGTCTAAATTTAAAACCTGCACAATATATGCTTGTATTTATTTAAATTTGGTTGGCTATTGTTAAGACAACACCCAAAGAATGTAAGTTGAAGTCTAAACGACAGACATGACCTGTCTGATTAAAGTCAATTATTTTTGTTTTTTGCTAAGGTTGTGAAGCAATTTTGTAGAAGATCAGTACCTTTGGATAGATTGATCACTTTGATTTAATACTATTATAGCATAATTGTGTAAATATACCTCAATTGAAACTTTTATTTAAATGTGCTAAACCTCTTTTGAATAAAGGTCAAAATAAATCATTGAATTCTATTGGTCTAAAGTATTATTATTTACATGGGATGAAATCCAAACAATTAAATTTTATTGTCCAAATTGTCAGAGAAAGTAAGTTTGGGGCTTAAACTGACTACGGGAAAACACAAAATCGACATTGGCATTATGTGTAGACTTAAAATTTTAAATGTAGACATACTCTCTATCATGAAGTATAAAAACACATTGTACTTAATTAAGCCAACACTTCTATAGTTTAGTCAACTCAAAAGAGGTTAATTTAGCCATTTTAGTAAACCGATAAAATATAGTTATGGAAGACTTAAGTATTATTTATATTTATTGTTTATGTTTAGTTCATAGTTTCTGTATATTTTTGTTTTACTTTTATTTTTGTTATTTATATACATGTAGTTCATAATTTAGTTATGATTACTTAGTTATCTTGCCAAAACCTTATATACGTTATTTTAATAATTATGCTACATATCTGAAATAAGCAGCTTTTGGAGGTTTTAAAAATATATTATGGAAATTTTCAAGAACTTTTTGATTATAGGTCAAATTAAAGTTGATGTGTTCTTTCTTGGAGCTAAGAAATGAAATGAAATGGGGTTTAACCTCCTACTTTTCTGCTCCTACTGGCTAATGAAGATGGCATAAGCCATGTAGTGTACCATGAGGGAGTTTTGCCTATGAGGGAAGTTTTTATTCACCCACATTATGTTCACTATTGTCCATTGAACTTTTCTTGCAAATGCTCTTCAAATATCATCAAATTCACAGGAATTATTCATTTGGTGGTAGAGAAAAGCTCCATCGAAATTAAACATTTCTCAAATGCAAAGTTTAAAGTTTTTGAATGCTTTTCTGTTTGGCCAAAAAAATAATTCAGGGCCAGTATTTATTTACAGAGAATATGTTAATTACAATTTATTCAATGAAATTAATGTATGACAGTATTTACATTGAATATGGTAACAACAATATATTCATTTAAATTATCGTATGGCAGTATTTACAGTGAATATGGTAATAACAATATATTCATTTAAATTAATGTATGGCAGTATTTACAGTGAATATGGTAATTGAAATTTATTGAATGAAATTAATGTATGACAGTATTTATTTACAGTGAATATGGTAATTACAATGTATATTTAATTCAATCTGTCCAAGAAATGTTCTTTATTATTTTTTTGTATCTTGTAACTAAGATCGTCCTTTCTTTTTTTTTCTTTTTTTGTTGTTAATGTTTGTTATTTATGTGATATTTTAAGACTTTTTATTTATTTACTAATAATAATAGCTAGATAAATATAATCAAAAATAGACTTAGATCAATATGTTTGAAAAGCTTTAATTAACATATGCCATTACGAAGTATTGTCAATACAATCAAACTTGAAGAGAGGTTTTCTGAATTAGTTGCATAATATTACTCTCTTCACAGATCAATATAATTATTCATTTCAACTTAGTTCTTAAAGCTAATGTATATCAGTTCAATTCCGAGGCTCTTTGCTGTGCCTGATACTGTACATGTAGATGAATATGCATGTAACTTGGTCTGTAGCGCTCACATGATAAACCTGAAATTCTTACTGGATCTATTGTTATTATACTAATAATTTTTATACGCAAATATTCATTAACATTCAGCTTGAGGTGTTCTTATATCTTAACTTTTTTATCTGTTTTGTTTTCTTCAACATAAATCTATGAAATCTCTTGATTGTGTTGTTTATTTTCTTTTGGGGTTGGAGCCATGCTGGCTCAGTGAGTAAACATTTGCTCACTTACCAGAGAGTCCCAGATTCAATCCTGGTTTTGGCCAAGACAGTTCATCAGAATTTTCCAGCATGGTTTCCCCTTGTCAGCGATGCAGGGCTGAGGGCCTGGGAAGGAACAGTGTCCAGTCTGATGTGGAGAATGCAGAAATGCTGTTGTTTGGGCAAAATTTACTTCATAGCACACTCTATGGTTAAACATACATTATGCAATAGCAAAATCTGCATGAAATGTTATTTAAGCTATTAATTAGACATTTAGTAACAAAACAAGACCAGAATTAACACTTGATGGTTTCGAATACTTGAGATTTTAACTAGATTAAAATGGTTGGCTGTTTAAAAATGGGAAAGCGAAGCTAAGTCTCAAATATACTAGCACCCTGGTTACAATGCACACATCTTATAAAAACTACAGTGATAACTTGGCTCAGAATGAAGTAATTTGAATGAAATTTTAATTTTACATGATCAATTGTTGAGCTATTATAGCAAGAATGGTCAGCTCTTTATCTAAATCAGACATAATCTATTCTTGATAAAAGAAATATGTCCAAGCAGGTGTATGGTGATAGCCCATAGCTAGAGAATTGAGTCATTGCTAAGAAGTAACTTTTATACCTTGTGAAAAATCAGTAATGATATCAAATAATGACGTCCACTTTTCAAGACATTCGTTCTGTCTTGTATATGAAGAAAATAACGTCTGGATGATTTGTTGTGGTCTGAAACCAATAGTAAAGAACTTTACGGGTTATTTCCCCTTGTGCCCTTCTTTAGAAGTGAAAAACCTCAAATAGCTATGTAAACAAATGATGTTTCTAAGCAGGTTTCGATCATGATTGAACCAGTTTGTAAACAGTAATTCTAGAAATCGTGCCAAATGTGTTATAATATCTGAAAGGTAATCATGGTTCGAATTTCTGAAGATCTAATTCGTAAAAGAGCAGAACATAATAACTGCGAAATATCAACTTTAGAGGAAATTTCGCTACATCAACAAGATATTGAGCGTATTGAATATTTGGACAAATGGTGTCGTGATTTGAAGATCCTATATTTACAGAGTAATCTTATACCCAAGATAGAAAACGTTAATCGGTTAAAGAAACTTGAATACATCAACTTAGCTCTAAATAATGTTGAAAGAATTGAGAACTTAGATGGTTGTGAAAGTTTGAATAAGTTAGACTTGACTGTGAATTTCATTGGTGAATTGACAAGTTTGGAAAGTCTGAAAAATAATTACAATCTTCGTGAACTATTTTTAACAGGAAATCCATGCACGGAATATGAAGGTTATAAAGAATATGTTTTAGGTACATTACCGCAATTACAATATTTAGATGGTAGGGAAATTGAAAAATCAGAAAGAATTAAAGCATGTCAGGAATATTCTCTAATTCGAACCAGAATTGTTCAGCAACAGTTGGAGCATAAAGTGAAACGAGAAAAACAAAAAAAGGAAGCAGCAGATCGTGAAGAAAAACAGAAAAAAAATGAAGAACCAAAAAGTGAGAAAAAGGCTGGATTTGACGGTCGTTGGTATACAGATATGAACAACGAAGAAAAGGCTGAAAAAGACAAACAAGATGACGAACAAAATGAAGAATTTTGGAATGAGAAAGTTGATTTTACTCCAGAATCGCGAATAGCAGTTCATAAACAAGTTCAGAAAAATAAGGAAAAGAACCAACCTCAAGAAGAAAAAGTTGAAAAGACTCCAAGAAGATTATTTTCAAGTGACGGTCGACCGTTGAACGTGAATGAAGCCAAGATAGACTTTAGTCTGACTGAAGATGATAATAATAACATTGTTTTAGATTTGGCTATATTTAGACATATGGATACTTCGTTATTAGATTGTGACGTTCAGCCAAACTATGTGAAAATTGTTATTAAAGATAAGATATTTCAGCTGTGTTTACCTGAAGAAGTTAAATCAGATTCTAGTTCCGCAAAACGTTCCCAAACAACCGGGCATCTAGTCATTTACATGCCAAAGGCTGGTGATGGCGTCATTTCAACTTTACCAAAAACACCTGTTGATGATAGCTTTAAGAAAAAAGAAAAGAAGCCTCTGACAAAAACAAAGGATACAGAAATTCGAAGAGAAGTTTTAGAAGTTGATGCCAGCGTACATAAGTGTGTGAATATTGGTGATATTGTTAATGAAAAAAAAGCCACAGTGCCTCCTTTAGGTAGAAGACAAATAAACAAAACAATTGAACGCAAAAATAGTGAAAACTTTATTGATGACCCTGATGTTCCTCCGTTAATGTGAATAATTTTTACTTTAATAATTTTATCATGAGACATTCAACTTGAATGATAAACTTTGATGTTTATGGTGCATTTTTAGATTTTTACAAACTATAATGTTAAATCAATATATCTTTATTTGTTAGTTTAGTTTTGAATAACAATTAGTTTCACTGAATGATTATTATTAAATATTTCATAGAATACAAAGATATATCCTATTTCAAAAGTTAAGAGTTTAATACAGAGTTGGCCATTCTTGCTATATTCAAAACAAGATGATAAAAAAGAAAATATTCAAAAATAGATGATAAAAAAGAATTGCCAATTGTTTGATTGGTACCCTATCTTGGGAGGCCTTTCATGGTCAGAAGTCTAGGGTAATGATCAGTGACTAACACTAAACGTTAGCTTGGCCGGCCATTTATGGATTTAATTTTAAATAGACGACTGGTTTATTCCAAGCTGTATCCAAGCCACCAGAGGATCTACAGAGTTGATTTTGAGCTTGACATGTAAATTAAAGTCTAATAATTTCTGCAACATCTGAAGCCTAATGAAAGACCTGCAATAGTTAGATTTGGTTCTTTCATTATATATGATTAATTAAACTAATATTATAAATTAAAGAATCCCTGCTCAGCTGTAGGACAACAGACTTGGTATGCAAAATTTTTTTAATAATATTACGTTTCGGATTGTATTTTTTACACCTTTGCCCCACTGGTATCTATTTCTTGATCAAATATTCACACATCATTGCCTGTCCAGTTTTAGTCACTTTGCTAAGGGAGTGTTGCCGTTCCTCTTCTTGTATCCAGTTAAACTAATATTAATAAACAAGCAGATTAATCTTTTACTTCGTATTATGGGATTTTTTAAGGTCTTCATTAGCCCAATTTCAATTCAATACTCCATTTTCACCAAAATCAAAGACGATACCTTCCTTTAATACTGGAACCATACAATCATTATTATTATCAAATTTTTAGTTTTTTGTCTGAAATGAAAATAATATTTAATGTGGAAAAGATTCAATGGAAAATTTTTTAAACAATTATTTAAATTCAAATAGTTTTTCAATGCTATCCGTTTGAAACTTTGCTTGCCTATTCCTTATACCCTGAGAATGACCTCTATTGTTTTTTTGGTGATCATCTTTGAACTCGGGATACCATATTATGTATTCCTTAAAGCCTTGGGATGACAAATGCATGTCGCAAAATCCAGGGGCAGGCCACGTCCAATGTTTTTGTTTGTCGTGTACAGGCTGCAATTCGGTATGAATCAAGGACAGAGCCACGCCTATTTTTGCCTTTAGCGCCCGAAAGCCACAATTCTGAATGGACTATCATGGTATACTTATTCCTTATACTAAGGACGGGAATTATTGATGTTGATGCACGCCCCCAACGCAAAACAAACCCAACGCCATCTGCATCTCGAGATATCACAGCCAGCCATTTCATCCTCTTCATTTTAAAAAGTACCATATCAATCAAAGCAGGCGATGCTCTCGTTTTCTCAGCGGCCAGACTAATGAAGACGGCATTATACCACGTATATAGTGTGTTATGGGGGATATTTAAAGGGGCATTAACGAAGATGATATAAAGAGCTTGCAGTTCTCACTTATATCGTTAAAAACTAGATAATATAAAGCGAATTCCAGTCAAACTGATCCACTTCATGTTAGCTGTTGAATTTTAGGTATAGCCTCGATCATCATTACTAATGTTGATACGATAAAAAAAACATTATAGTCTCGATCATTAGTGTGTACCGAGTCCACAAGGTAAAAACGTGATTTTTCATACAATCAAACGCCAAAATTCAGGAATATATAAATCCGAGATCTTTGTGTTAAAAACATGCTTTTCAAGTCTCATCAAAATCGGGTAAATTGTGACTTCTAGACTGTCCACCAGCTAAAAATGTGATTTTTTTTTTTAGTACAACCAAGGCCATAATCCACGAAGTCATAGCTTGATTACATGCCAATATCAAAAGGACCCGAGACCTTTGGGAAATAAACATGTATAGCAAGTTCGCCAAATATTGGGTAAAAATTGTGACCCGTAGAGTGTCCACAATACAAACAAACTGTGGAAGGGCGGACAGGAGCGACGGCATAAAACGTCCACATGAAAATGATCTCTGACGGCCCACAAGCTAAACATATGATTTTTCGTACAATCAGGTGCGACTATCGAAGCAGTTACTATTCGATGTGTACCAATATCGACAGGAATCTAGATCTTAGAGTTGTAAACATACTTTGTAAGTTTCATCAAAATCGGATAAAAATTGTGACCTCTACAGTGTCCACAACCTTGGTATTATCATGCAAATATTTGTCCATTTCTGCATCTCATTATAAAGCACCATCGACTGCAGAGATTTTATGGTAAAGGCTTTAAAAAGGAATTATAACTTTGTTTCATTGGTGAGTAATTTTACTCGCCAGATATCGATTAAAAAGCGTCCCCTGGTCCATTTCTTAATGTCCTAGGATGGAATATAGCCCCCCCCCCCCCCCTATCATCCACTGCTTCCACCGGTTCTGGTCTTACCCACTATGAAGGAAGGGAATGATTTTAACTTACTATTTTTCTGCTCCATTTAGTTTGTATCATTTCTTACACAATTGCATGACTATTAGTTTCATAATTGCATACCCACTAGTCTAGATTTTCATAATTTCTCATTTATTATTTGCATATAATATATTATACTAGTTTCATAATGCATAATATTAATATTTTCATTATTGGGTCTATTTTCATAATATTCATTCAGCATATCCGTTGATACATTAAAGACTACGTGTTAACAACTGTATTTATATTATTTAGGTATTCGGTTAGGGAAAAAAATGGCCAATAACTCGAGGATCCCAAGGGTTCCAATCACATCGCCCGATACAAAAAAAGGACACGTTTTACTTGCTAAGATGTCCAGGCTCGGGCGGGCCATATTCCTGAAGCAATGGCGCGAGAAATCCCTAGTGGATTAGTTCTAATCAAACGAAACACTGCGCAGGAGTATGGGGCAGGGCTGTATGTAGGATTTTAAAAGTCGTGGTGCAGCAGAGTGGTAGGCCGCCATAGCCTCGTGCACGTAAGAAGGTTAAGATCAGGGCAAACGAACGCATTGGCGTGTGGGCGCCCATAAACCCGACCGACTGGTAAGTAAGTGCCTTAAGAGCACTAATGCGTTATCATAATGAAGTGTATATTTTATAATTGAAAGGTTGTCAAATATTTTTTTTTTATGGGGGGGGGGGGGCTTTCTCGGGGCGCCTTATTTTTGTGGGGTGCAATGATGTACCTCCTACAGCCCTGTGCTCGGGTCGCTTTTATCGAAAGCTAGAGAAACCGGGAACTGATCCATTTTACCCGACACTCGCTTTTCAAAAGATCACGCTTGTGTCGCATTTACAGAGAAAGAAACGGATGTTAAATTGATTTATTCTTCTGAAATAAGTTAATATTAGTACACGTCTAATAGTCTAATAATATATACATAAATGAGAAATTAAGATATCCAATTACTTGGACGACAAGGGTAACTATGGAAACCGATTTTTTCGCCTTAAGATCGATATATTGCAAACGTAGTTCTATAAATTTTATTCCGATAAAGGAAGTATCTTTTAGAATTGAATCCATAGTAAATTCAAGGCCGTATAAGCAACTTGAAGGCACAATTGGAGGTCTGGGTAGTCGCAAGCTTTAACTAAATAACTAAAAACAACTAGTTTTAAACCTTTCCAGTTGTTCCACTCGCATAGCATGATATAGTTCAGCTCTGAACGTCGGTCTCATTACACTCACCCTGAACGTTCAGGGACTGGCCCATTCAATCAATGTCGAAAATAATTTGACCCCCAATTTTACTGGGCAACTTTTCACTGCTAAACGATGGGTGTCACTCCGTGTGGCGGCGTGTACAGTGTAAAGGAACATCTCAGTGAGAAAAAAAGACCTTGCTCATTTCGCTAGAATCGGTATGAGCATCACAACACGCTGTGTCATGGTGGCGAAAGGATAGATTGATGGGAGGGGACGTATTTTAAACAGCGTGTTGTTTCGCTCATACTGAGTCTAGCGAGGTAAGCAAGGTGTTATTTTGTCACTAAGATGTTCCTTTACACTGTACAGACGTCAAAACGGATTGACACTCCGATGTTTCGCAGTGAAAAGTTGCCCAGTAAAATTGACTGGGGTTCAAATTATTTTCGACATTGATTGAATAGGCCAGTCCCTGAACGGTCAGGGTGAGTGTAATGAGACCGACGTTCAGAGCTGAACTAAGCATGATAATGATTGTGATGTATTTTATTTTACATAAATTGGAGCTAATGAAGACAGACTTACGCCATAAAGTTTGAGTAGACAGGGACATGAAGGGGAGCTACCCTCCCTGAAAAAAAATAAATTGCCGACAATACATAGTTCTAAAATATTATACTTACTGGTTGTAATAGACGGCAGTCATCACGTGAGACTATTGATTTGGAGAGGATATTATATATAACATATATCATTGCTTTCGCTCTGCCATCTATATTTGCCATATATTTCGTACTGGCTTGCCCAATAGCTCATGTCTTGTCACAATATCCATTGTTCAGAATTTGTTGACTGGAAAATTTTCGAGGGAGTACCCTGGTATCCGCCCCTTCGTCCAAGGAGGTGGGGGCGTCCGGAGGAGAGAGAACCACACGCCCCACCCCTCCCCCAAGAAGTTCACTGCCTCTTCGCAATCCACAGGCTGGCACCTGCATGTATAAATATAATATTTAAACAAAAATAGTGAATGAAATGAAAGCTAATGGGGTTTAACTTCCGAATTAAAAATTAATTCGGGTCCTGTGGTTTTCTCCCACTGCTAAAGACCCCTCTAACGATATGTTAGTTCCGAAATAACCTAGTTTGCGTCGAGTTGATTTTAAACCCCTTTTCTCCCTTGGTCATTCTGGCCTTGAGTATAATGTTACCTTTTGTAGGCGACAATGATGCTAACCGCGTCCACGCTCACGTTGACAGGGAAACTAGCGTGACTTTCTGCTGTTAATAAAAAATGTATTAAAGGCGAAGAATGAGAAAGAGTCTTATATAAAAACTGTCATTATGGAGTAGCTTAATATATACTCAGTTGAAACAGATACATTAATTTATAGCAGGTATGTATTTTCCTAGAGCCATATTTACGAGCATCATCATCAAACGTATCATTATTATGTTCAGTTTTATAGCTGGTGCGTAATTTGTTACTACTTGAGTCCAGCAGCATACGTTATATAGCGCTTCCAATTTCTCAGGGAACACACCCAACTTTGGTCTCGGTCTATAAGTTGGGGCGATTTTCTACACGAGACAGGATATGCTTAGCTTACGCTTTGTGGAAATGCAGATAAGAGATGTCACTGGAATCATATGCGAAAGATATTCAGGTATTATACTATCACTGTGTATTATAATGTATGTCATCGAATGGGGTATTGTGCCATTCGCTTTGAAAGTGTGAATGTTGTGTTCGTGTAGGATCACTGTTGTGTGTTTTGTCGGGAGAGTTGTATTGTGCTGTATTTTTATACAAAGGGGTTCAAAGTGTTGAAATAATTGACGATTGTTCGAATGGTCTGTAACCAATGCCGGATTAAAGTTCCAATTTCACATTTTCTAAGAAAGTCAAAACATAATTATTTCTATGTCTTTTGCTCACTATTATACGGTCCTGGGCAAAATTATTTTTTGGGGGGCATTATAAAGGGTGACACAGGGTGATTGAGGAAATAGTTACTCAATTACCTCCCTTGTTTTCCCATTCCTCTCCATGGACGGCCATCTTCAAACGTTTGAATTTGAAGGTGAAAATGATATTTTTGCCAATTTCTCAACTGGCAGTACTGAATTATAGGATTAATAGGATTATTCTTTAACAAGGTAGGACTGTTTATAGGTTCAATCTATTTTTGGGCTTTATTTTAATACATTTTAAAAATATAACTTAAAAAAATGCTATTGGAGCTTTAAGGCTCTGCAGGTCCTAATGCACATTTTGATAGGTGGCCTGAAAATACAGATATGTTGGGCTCTTTGACAAAAGGAATTAAGTTAAATTTGGCAACAGAAAATTTATTACCAACAAATTCAGAGCATTGACAATACTGTATTTACTATAGGCTTTAACTTTATTATTTTGTGTTTGGAATTTACCTTCCGGAAATACGTCAGAATGAACCAAATTGAATCTAATTTACCAAATTATCGGTTGAGCGCAATTAGTTAAGCAATTATCAAACCTAGACCCCCCCTGCAAAAAATCTTGGATCCGCACCTGAATTTGGCTATCTTGTAATTACAAGATTATATCACCATTACACTGAAGTGGAGGTTCAGTTCAAATTTCATGAACATCGAACCCAAATTGCCGCCGCTTTTACGCGAATAATGTAAAAAATATGGTATATATCAAGGTTGTGGGCCATATAGAGGTTACAATTTTATTCGATTTTGACGAAACTTGAAATGCATGTTTTTAACCTGCAGATCTTTGATCCTTTTGATATTTGCACATATCGGATCGTAACTTCCTGAATTATGGCTCCTGCGATTGTACGAAGAAATCGCCCTTTTTTTTAGCTTGTGGTTCCTCTGGATGTCACAATTATTAACGGATTTGAAAAAGCGTTCGATTAAATCACCGTTACATCATAATGAAGAGTGTGTTCGAATTTCGTGAAAATCAAACCAAAACTGCTGAACAAAATGGTCGCTGCTGGTATGCGAATAGTGTAAAAAACATGGTATATGACGGTTATCAACCCTGTAGAGGTCACAATTTTAATCCGATTGTGACGAAACTTGAAATGCATGGTTATAACCCAACGATCTTTGTTCCTGTCGATATTTGCGCATATCAAATTGTAACGTCCTGAATTATGGCCCTTGATTGTAGGAAAAGTCACTTTCTTTTTAGCTTGTTCTCTATCTATCTCTCGAAAATTTGGGCGTATCCTGCCTGGCAGCCGTTGTTTTTTTAAAAATTTGTTCATATAATCTACTATGTAAGAACAAGCTGTGTCAAACTTCTCCCGTCCACTATTTGAATGACAAGTTGAATATAGACCTCCTTGATCGTTTCAAATTGATGAAATAGTTAAAAGTTTCTAATCCTTTTATAAATAACTTATGCGTGTATTTATTATACAAATTTACTTAGTTCATACATCCTATCATATAAATAGTTTCGTATCTGTACTTGTCCTAATAACAAGACTAGAATGGTTGCGGGAGCTTTGTTGAGGATTAGATTATTGTTAGAAAACCATTATGAATGGAGTTAATTACTACACAGATGGACAAAAGGGTTAATTAATATACATGTAATCGCATTAATCATTTTGACCATAACAAACGGTGTACTAAATCTACACAATATAATAAAGGTGTTAGCTTACTGATTACCAAATGTGAAGCAACAGAAGTCAAAAGTGGTTAAACGTAAGATCGACAGGTGTTTTCTCCATAGTTACGTAATTCTAGTCTAACCTTACCCACTACAAGTTTAACAAAACGAAACATGTTTGGATAATGATAAAGTCTTACAAACCATATTTGCTGGAAATATTAAATAATTAATCTCGAATAGTTTCACACAAGGCAGCTTTTTACCACAGAAGGGCCCATCCGTATTATATTGAACTACAGTATAATTCTAATTCGAAAGGAAGACATGATATAGAAAGCGACAAGTTAGTTGGTCACTCATTTCATTCACGTGTCATGTGTCATAAGTGACGAATTTGGATTTTAAGTGGAAATTTATTTTTCTAATCGACTGATTCACACGCAGTCGTTTCAGTTTGAGGTAAGTCGTCTTTCATGAAAACTAAACTTGTTTGATCATCATGATATATTTTAAAAGGGATAAAGTATGTTGTTTTGTATAGACATACTCTATTTCTGATACAATAGAAAATCTCGTTCAAATTTAGTTATTATGATTAGTATTTGATTTAAACAATATTTTATTTAGATACGATTTTTGTTAGGCGCATACGTTATACAAAAATAGTAAGAAGTCTAACCGAGGGCTTACATAAATTCATCTACATATTGATAATCATTATAAGAAATATCGAAAAAAATACAAATTTCATTATACAAAATATACACTTCGTTATACAAAATATACACTTCATTATACAAACTATACACTTCATTATTAAAAAAAACACACCCCATTACAAAAATACGCACTATACATTATTAAAAAATACATGTAGCAGTGTAATTTTGACTAGTTAATGGTGTGTATTATATTAATGATTGAAATCCTAATATCATTTTACAATTTTTTTTCTTTATATAAGCAATATTTTATTCAGATTTGTATCTGAATAGGGATTGGGGAACAGTCATAGCTTATATTGAACCCCAATAATATCGCAAGCCCTTTGCGAAGACAGTACTTTTATTATACAGCCACACCCTTAGAATGTACACTTATGATAAAGATTTATAGTGAAGCCATTTGAACCAATAAAAGGTTATAGATAACTGCTACCATTATAATCATAAACGTTTACTTTGTTTTCTACTTGTTAACTTAAAGTTACATTATGGGAGATAAGATAAAGAGGTGGCAGTTCTCACTACAATAGTTAAAAACTAGATAGTGTAAAGATAATTTGCTGAAAATTTCAGTCAAATTGATTCACTATTAGCCGAGAAAAAAGCTTTTTAAATATTCATAGCCTCGGTCATCATTACTCAAAATATTAATATAAACAGCATAGTCTCGATTATCCAATTGATTGATTTAATTATCAACCGCCATGAAGCGGCATATACGATTTTAATCTGCCAACATCGAAGGCTAGTCTTGACATAAAGAGTTTATTATGGTCTGAATATGTTAATTAATGTCTAATTGATTATTTAGATAACATCTCAGGCTTAAAGAAAGACCTGTAAAAATCAGATTTTGCTCTTCCATAATGCTATTTTAAGGACTAAGACAAGGTGCAAAACAGATGCACGCAACTATTTTCTTTCCCCTTTTTTTATTCCAGATAATGCAGATTTTTTTTTATAAACTGGCAACTGGCAAAGTCAGTATATAAAAGACAATTAAACTTATTTGAAGCTTGATATATGTGTATTTTATTTTCATACGTAGTGTAAATGACCAGTTGACAAGGAGTAGGGTCGCCTGACCAACCTCGTGGATTTTTTCTCTGCGTCCTCCGGTTTCCTCCCACTGCTAAAGACATCTACGCGCAAGCGAATTATTGAAATATAATTTAAAAAAAACATATGTTAGTCCCAGTTTGTGTCGAGTGGACGTTATCCCTCCCCCTCTCTCTCTCTCTCTCTATAAATGACCAATCATGTGAATTATTTTGCGTTATATTTCATTAAGGACTACTGGATTATTCTGCGTAAACCTTTCTTAGTTGGCAAACATGTTAATGTGTTATATGTATTATATCATATTTTGATAGTATTCGGTTTGTAACTAGACAGTGCGTAACATTAACTAATGGTTTTCCCTTTGAAAACAATTTTCTTAGTTGTCTCAGTGTTGATGTATTTCATTATATTATGTCAATTACTATAAGGTCACTTAATATAGCTATATATATAATGAAACAACACACAGGAATTAAGAGTTGCCACACAACACTCGTAATCACGTCTGTGTAGTTCGTGTTTATAAACATAGATTATGCAAGAGCTAATTCTGCCTATTGCAGGTCTCTACCTTTAGGCCCGAAAGGTTATATAAATTATTTAGTCCCGAAATGAACTACTTTGTGTTGAGTGGACGTTAAACCCCACTGCTCTCTCCACATGTCCGTCTTTATCAGCCCAGTTCGGAGAAGAACAGTAGGACGTTAAAATATATTTGATTTCATTTCATTTCTCCCCACATGTAAGTAACATATATGTGTTGCATCTCTCTCTCTCTCTCTCTACTGATTAACCAGCCGGCTAATCAGGTAAATAAACGTCACTGAATATATAAATCAATACGTATAGCAGTGGATCGAATGATTATTATTGTTAATGGTAGTCTTGGTTTATGTTCAGTTTGAAGAATTATGATATACCTGTAGATATATATATATATATAGATAAGTAATTAGGCCTTCAACCAATCGATATTCATATATAAACAAAACCGGAAATTATAATTTCTATAAGAAATCATATCGTTACCATATCGTACAATAACAAGACACAATTGATTGTGTTCTGACTCTCAGTAACAATTTATAAGCCATTCAGAGCACATACATAATATACTTATTGCTGTGATTGATTGGTTTCATATAATTACATTTCATGAAAAAGGGGAGCCAAGAACTGCGGTGAATTTCGGTATGTTGAAACATTTTTAGACCTTTGTATTTATAAAAATATTGTCCATGGTTTTATTTTAATTTACGATAGAGTATTGACTTCATTTTTTGGGAGATATTCATTCTCTATGATTTATAACGACGTTCTAACCGATTAAATATAAGTAATGAAATGTGTTTTAACGTCTTGCTTTTCTTCACGAACGGATTAATAAAGACGACCGATCCTGTGTAGCATGTAGAGATAAATAATTAAACCAGGATTATGATGATGTTGGGTATGTAGGAACTATAACCATTCTTCGTATTCCAGGTATTTAGTCTACAGATCGTGTTGTTTGTAATACCTCTGTTCTTTGTCTGAATAGTCGTTCGAATGGGACGACAAATCGAGTTTCTGTGTACACATTCACGTACATAGAACTATATACAGTTGGAATTCGAAATAACGGTAGGTGCTGAACAGTAGGACGTTTAAACCTCATTTCATTTCATTTTTTGTCGAAGACATCTTGTGCCACGTCAAATTTTTAAGGAGGAATTGAATTCTCTCTAACCAATGTTAATATCTGTAATAATAATAATAATGTGAACATTTGTATAGCTCTATCCCACATTAACTGTATGGTCTTAGTGCATGCAAAGAATTTAGTTTTCCACAATTCTATCAATATTTAAAAACAATTCTAAACATAGTATCGGAACAGATAGGTCTTCAGTTTGAAAGTTGAGGATTTAAAAATAAGATTCGACTCTAGATTTTTCTTTTTGTAATTATTCCCTGTAGGAATTTGTAGGCTAGGTATACTTGACGATTGTTGATGTTGACCATCGTAGATAACTGCCATGGTGCTGTAATAGAACTTAAGCTCAGCTGCCAAAACTCTACATGTAAAACTACATTTAGGGAAGATTCGACTTGCCAAAAGTTTCTATTACCGAACAGACCTACGTAGACATAACAATAATAATACTACACAGTTAGGTTGTTGAGAAGGTCTAGCAAATCCTCGGTATCCTCAGTGGTCTCACTCCGTTCCACACCACTACATGTATGCACTGGGTTCATCCGTGGGGTATTCACGTAATCAAATTACCTGGCCATGATTATGTCTTGAATCAACGAACCAATCGGAAAAAAGGGTACAAACCAGTCTTAGCCTCATTGTTTACGTTCACACCTTATGGCGATTTGTTCACTCGATTTATTAGAAATTTAATATAAAAGAATCGGCATGCACAGTTGCACACAAAAAGATACGTAAGTCAAAAGAGGCAGTATCCCGTATCTTGTTATTGGTCTATGAAAATAATGGAGTAGAACGGAATAGGACCACTGGGGATACAGAGGATGGGTGTAGCACAGTATTTCATAAAAGGGACATTCACTGAAAAACTGGAAAAAAACACGATTAATCAATGAATTTGTTTATTAATAATAAATCTTTTTAAATCCATACTTCTTGTTTTATTATACTGGTATCCTTATCAAGCAATGATCAGTATAATATAAGGTTATTGTTGTTGTTGTTTATTACAAATTAAACGCCCATGACATTGGGCAAAAAGATAACAAAAAATCCTGTAAATCAAAATATAACTTGAAAACACATTTTTTTTAAAAAATGAAGACAGGTTAAATAGGGTATCCAGCTGATAATGTTTGGTGTCATCAGTGGAGATAGAAAAAAAAACTGCTGGAAAAACAATCCGTTTGCTTTATATGGAAGTCCTAGCAGTATAAATCACATTCATATGCGTTGCGACTCATTTGTGTCAATTTCCAGGTCCAAAATATTAGCGATTTAACGCTCGTCAGTAGACTGGGCCCACCTGCCCACTTGTCCGTGACAGGTGGGTCTAGGTGGGTCTAAATTCATTTAAAAAGTGGACCTAAGACTGTAAATGAAAAGGAAAAGGGAGAAAGAAAAAAAGAGAAAGAAAGGAGGGGGGGGGGGAAAGAAAGACGGGAGAAGAGGAGAGGACACTTCGGGTGTATTGTGTGGGCCTTGGTCAATTTCCTGACAGGTGGGCCTTCGCCCGGCACTGAGTAGACTGAACCGCCATTTTGCCCTTTCTATGTAACTATAACTACGTAGTTCACTGATATTATTAAAGTATACAAGTGGCTTAAGCGACTACCTGGTTTACACAACCATTTGTGTTTCCATGACAAGTCAAATAGTGCTCTATCATACCTCTACTTCTAAATGTCATTCGTTGCTTTCTAGTCGTTGAGACAGGGTCTGGAAATAGTACAAAGGTGAATTCTATTCAAATCGTATTTTTACCGTAGAACTGACTGGTTAATATCGATGATTTTTAATCAAAACCCATTAGAAAGGTTACATAACATTAGCGATAATAACATTATTGTAATGTATGATGTTATTATTTGATACGATGGCGTGACCTCGCCCTTTTCTGCTGGTCACGTGTCTAATCTGTCATACCATACATCAAATAACTGAATGGTTAGCGCGCGCTGTATCATACTGCCTGCCATTGAGTCTACTGGCGTGGTTTCAAATCCCCGGTTGTACGTGGCAAGGAGTAGGGTCGCCTGTCCATCCTCGTGCGTTTTCTCCGGGTACTCCGGTTTCCTCCCATTGCCTAAGACCCATACGCGCAAGCGAATTATTGAAATAAAATTAAAATATGTTAGTCCCGAAATGACCTATTTTGTGTCGAGTGGACGTTAAACCCCACATTTCTCTCTCTTTCTTAATAAAGTCTATTGAATATCAACGTGGAAAGTTCTTAACCGACACCATCTTGATATTATGTATTCCAAGAAACTTGTCTATTAATTCCATTGACTTATCCAATTTACTCACCAAAATATCTACTTTTAGGTATGTGTATATATCTTTTAATGCTGATTGTTTTGGGAAAGTTCCTTTGGAATTTCCAGTGTGATTTCCCCATGTCAAGGGTTCAGGACGGTGGGTCTGACAAAGAACAATATCTAGTCCTTCGGATGAGACGAAAAACAAAGTACCGATGTTCACATTGGCGCGCACATAAGCAAAGGTCGTAGCGCTGCGAGGCGTATGTAGGTTTCATTACCCCGTTTGGCTCTGAAAAACAGGACTTTAAACTCCATTTCACTTTGTTTCGATACTGTGACGTATGAGACATCACTAACATGTGAATATGAATAACGCAATTAACTTTTCCTGTACTTGTTAATGAACTAAACCACTTAATGTATACGACACTATTATACGATAAAGCTTTAATTAACTACAGTACAAAACACACAGAAGTATTAAAAATGCATTATGTAAGTGCAAAATCTGCTGATTGCATGTCATTAATTTGGCTTTTAATGTTATGTAAACTAGTATTTACACATCTATTAACACAACAGGCCTACAATTAATTCCATTTGCCATCGGATGACAGAGAATGAAACGGATTAAAATTCGAACACCATTTTATGATTTTAATTTAAAACTGGAAAGGTTAGAATGGACCTCGAATGTCCAGTACCGTTTTGTCAAGAGAGAGAGAGATAACTGAAAATAGATGAACATGATAATAAACGTTCATAGTTATTGAATAATGAAGGACGAAATGGGTACATGTTATAACAAAATTGCTACATGAACTAATTTGTGTTGCCAAGGAAGTTAAAAATCTCACTGGCTAATTTGTTTCAGCATATTCACATCATTAACAAATAACTTATTATATTTCTTTCAGACTTGTAAATTTAAGCTCTTTGTTGGGATGAAGGGGGGGGGGGTAAAATTGGATGTATGTGATATTCGTGGCCAGGTATACGCTACGAATCACCAGAGGGCATGGGCCATAAAGTCCCCCCACCGAATGCGCTGCGCCCGCCACTGTATTCTTCGATACCTTCTTGTTTATGATGATTCAGTGCCCGCGTAATAATAAATTATTTTGTTTTTATAGGTCTGTGACATGACGAACGTGCGGGTGTACATGGAATCTGTCCAGCAAATGTGTTCAGAATTAAGGAACACTGCCATTGGCCGTGCTTTTAAGGTAAGCAATTGAATAAGTGTGGGTTAATGGTCGAGAAAGAGACATTAAGTAATACATTGTAACACCATGAGGGCATAAGTAGCATATATGGGCATAAGTGGCAAACGGATTGAAAACTTTTGCTTGATTTGCTTAATTCAGAAAAACGCACCTGTGGCGGTTAAATTATTAATATTTCCTCGGGGAGAGCGAGTGGTCCAATAAAGCCTGTCTTATGTGACTTAACTAAATTCCAAATCCCAAACAACCAATTAATCGTCGCCGGAGTTCTACACAGTAAGCACTGCCCTTTCGCCTCTCGCATTCGAACGGCACCGCGGTCTGTAACCCGAAATTTGTTCCGGTCATTTCAAGTTCTCCCCTCGCCCCTGTTTCATTCATGAAATGAAATGGGGTTTAACGTCCTACTCTTCTGCACCTAACATGGGCTAATGGAAGACGGGCATATGCCATGCAGTGTTATGAGGGAAATTTTGCCCGGGCAGCGGCGCTACGGCCTACTCTTGTATCGAATTCCAACTGCCAAGGAATCTTTTAGGTGCACGCAAATATGTACAGAGGACCTCCGAACGACTAGACAGCTGTCCTTGTCAGGTCCTCCGTTCTGCATCACTGACAAGGGAAAAACCACACCGGAAAATCGATATGAATCTGTCGTTCATCGAGCCCGTAGGCCTATAAGGATTCAATAGCAACTGACATATATGACATAATAGTAGATCAATTTGACTGAAATTTTCAGCAAATTACCTTTACATTATCTAGTTTTTAACTATTACAGCGAGAACTGCCTACTCTTTATCTAATCTCCCTTAATGTATCTCTAAGTATAAATTGGTTTAATTTTATTTTTTTCTCGGTTACAGATACCTGCACCAAGTTCGTATAAATTAAAGAGACTGACATATGGATGTTTTGTGAGTGTTTTGTTTGTGTATATATTGTGTGTGATCGGATATATCATCACAACCACAACCTTTTCCACATCATCTCCATCGATCACACCATCGACGGCTATGAATTTCAGATGCGGTAACGACGTACCAGTTACCCATGACGCAACTAAGAACCAATTGTTAACATTTTACGGTCATAAAGAACTCTTAAATCACCCTGATGTCTTTCGACCGAGTGAGCGACTCTTGACTCGGCTGGATTTTAATTTTTCTATCAATAGTCCGGACGTATGTCATTTGGGCAGCAAACCCACCATTGTGATTATGGTGTTAACGCAACATGAACATTTGTTGGAAAGAACAGCCATACGAGAAACATGGGGAAGCGTTGCCAAAAACAAACCTTGGCCAGGCAGACGGCTTCACGGCGAGGTCCGAATGATATTTTTATTGGGGAAATCCACTAATTCAACTCTGAATTCGCAAGTGCGGGATGAGGCAAAGATCACCAAAGATATTGTGCAAGCTGATTTCCAAGAATCGTACTACAACCTCACGTTCAAGGTACTCATGGGTTTCAAATGGGTGAAAACATTTTGCCCTGAAACACAGTTTGTTATGAAGATAGATGAAGATTCTTTTATAGATGTTCCACGTATATTGAATTTGTTGGTCTCTCTCGAATGGTCTAATACCATTTATGGACCTTTCGCTTTCGCGGAAAGAGTCGTGCGCACAAATAAACGAAGTAGAGCACACAAGGCTGCAGTACATATGAGTGCCTATCCTTTAGACTGGTATCCACCCCATGTAAAAGGCAACATGTATATAATGCCAAGTGACCTAGCAATGAAGATATTAAATGCGTCACAATATTTTCCCTATATGAACATAGAGGACGCATATATTACAGGGATATTGGCCAAGGTTTTCGACGCCCGTCACGTAAGTATCCCGGAAGAATTTTACGATAAAAGTCCTACGAAGGACCCCAATTTGTGTGATTTTGTGCTGGAGAGAAAAATTGTGACCCAGGGTACATATCCGGCTCTAGCTTACAGTTTTTGGAGACGTATTCAAAATACGCAGTTATGTGGCATAATATCTGTCGAAAACATTTTGAAAGACTTTAGCCATCAAAAAGAAATAGTTCAGAACATGTTTTTAAAAAGACAATTTAGAAATAAAGAAACATTCACCGTGAAAGACGTATTGACAGTGGTGCAAGAGAATACAACTCCATTGATAGAAGGGGTACCAACAGGGAGAAGTGTTTAAAGAGACCTTGGTGATTCAGTGAGTAAGACACTGGCCCGCTAGCCTGGAGGTCTTGAGTTCGCTCCCAGTGTTGGCCGCTGTCCAGGCAAAATGCCCCCCCCCCCATAGCACACAATATGCTATTCAAGTCATACTATCATTCTGGGATAATATTTGGCAGGATCCAAATAGATTTACCTCATCTTCATTAGTCCAGTCGGGGCAGAACAATAGACCGGCATTTTACATTAACGTATTTATGTAATATTTATTATTTTCATGTCGACCAGTTTTTTTGTTGTGTTTTCGTTAATTTCAGTTTAGCATTCTATATAAAAGTCATATTATTCTCAAATTATTTCCTATGTCTCGTTCACGTGTTTTATGTGTATAAATATTTTGTATACTCTATTTTTATAGATTGTTTTCCTAAATGATCGCAATAAAAGATTCCGCCCAGTAAAAAAGTTTTATAAATATTTGTCTTATATAGTATATTATAAGATATCATCAAACGTCGTGGACTTTTGAACTTTAAGAGACGGAGACCATGATTCCAATTTAGATTGGAGCCACGGTGGCTAAATGAGTAAGACACTGTCTCGCCAGCGTCTGACAAGGACATCTGTCTGGACGTTCGGATGGGACGAAAAACCGAGGCCCCGTGTACACATTGGAGTGCATGTAAACGATCCCTTGGCAGATTGATCAGGCGCGGATCCAGTGAGGGGCGCACCCGGCGCACGCCCCCTCTATTTTTTGAGGTGTCGAACAATTTTTAGCTCCATATATTCTCGCGAAAAAGGAGAACGAAAATAGTTTAGGTTGGAAATCGTAATTTACAGTACTAGTACGAAATTAGTCCTTGTGGACATTTTATACACTCAAAAATCACGGTCCCGGCCTTTGCACTCCCAAGATGGTGTAGCGCGCCCCCTCTTTCTGAAAATCCTGGATCCGCCCCTGTTGATTTCGATATAAGAGTAGATCGTTGCGCCGCTGTCTGGGCAAAATGTCCCCTCATTACACACTGCATGCCCGTCGTCATTAACCCGATCGGAGCAGAACGTTGAGCTTCATTTCATTTCATTTCATTTATAATTTAGATTGATGTCATATACGCCTACGTCAGACAATTTCTTCTCTGTGTCTAGAATAGTCCGTCCACCCGTAGTTCACAATTTCTTTTGGCCACTATAACAGCGAATGTTATAATTTTATTGACTTGGAATTGCCCACCAACCCCGCTCCCGTTGCTCTTTTATGAAGTAGCGCATGATCCTATCTCTGACCTAAGTGGTCTGCCCATTTCCAGCTGTAAAGAGACGAAATGATCTAGCCCAGTCTTAGAATTTAACTTTCATGGACATAATTTCTACTAAGTGGTCGTAGGTATCAAGTCCTTCATGCATTGGAGAATGACTCAGGTATTCTGATAAAGGGCACATGTTACATTGGAGTGCATGATTTACCCCACTTTATTTACTATCATTTCTACTTTTTACCAACACGATCCAGTTCCAGCTAGATTGATGGATTTTTTGTTTAGATGTAGACATCTGATCACGTGACAAGCTTATAATTTTTCTGATTAATTGATATAACATAACATTAATCGAATTACGCGTTTCCAATTAAAGGGAGCCATCAAAAAAATTTTCTCTAACCACGCAACAAAACACTCGAAACGTTTTTCAAACACTAATAATAAGGGCTTGTTTTCTGGTAATTGTTCATCAGTTTTCACGCTGTGTATAATTCTGGATTAAATGGGGATTTACGTCCAATATTTTTCAATGGATATAACGCATGCAGTGTACTAAGTTGGACAGCGGTTCTATTCTCTGGAGTCAGGCGCACCCGGCGCACGCCCACGACGATCTCTTTCACAATCCTTTATGGATGGTTCAACATAGGAATCAAATAAAATATCTATGCGATATTTTGACAATGAAGTTACTTGTACAAGAATCATTCTTGCTAAAGCGCCATATGTTGGTGCCTTATTTCCATCCACACCCCTACCCCGCATTTGTTGCGGTGGCGAACAATTATTGTTTACCCTCCGAAACGAGAAGGTTGGTGACTTGGTTGATTGAACGTGAGTCCGTCCACCCAGGGTCGGGCTTCGCATCCCAAGTGGGGGAAGTACGCCCCCCCTCCCCTTCTGAAAATCCTGGAACCGCCCGTCTGTGTAGTTTATCTTGTCCGCAAGTTTATCTTGTTTTGCGTGTAGTGGGCCCCCTGCCGTTATACTATTTCTACATATTCAAAGATAGGACATAATTTATTTTATGAAATTAACAACGCTATTGCTACTTTAAGACTTTTTGGTGATATAAGGTATTTGTTGTACTTTGTACATATGCAATCGTATCAGTCTACGTTATCATTATCAAATAGAACAAGATAATACGGTTATCACATCTTATACTATATAATGACAAATGACCGATCCCTCATTTTGTAAAATAACTTTTCCCCACGTCAAGGTAAAACTACAAGTGAACTAACAAAAGGTAGGATTTATTTATTTAGATTATACTGTTTCCCTTCATCGCTTAGCCGCCGTTGTTGGTATTTTCGTCTGTTTATCCCCAATCTATACCAAAAGGCAAATATTTCATTATCAACGCATGTATCTCGGAAACTTATCATTGAATTATTAATCTGACATGACTGAAGCATTGGCTACGAGCCATGCTAACAAACGGCATTTCTGAAAGTATAATATGAAGTACAAAACATTGACTAGGTCCATTTTACTTGAAATTTATGACGTATATGCCCGTCTTCATTAAGTTTCTCGGTGTAGACGAACAGGACATTATTATCCATTCCATTTTATTTCTTGTACTTATTACAAGACCAATAGGATACGGATAAAATAGATATTTACTCACTTGATATCCGAATAAGCTGTATCTCATATATTTCACAAGCACGGTTCATCCTAGAACGATTCGCACTTGGAGGAAGAGAGAATGCTACCTCATAGATAAAAGTATCAGGGCACCAAACACAAAATCCGCAATAAAACGAACCCGCGCCTCTGCTACAATCGGCTACGGTGTATATGCAGATATATTCTATGGCGGGGGAAAGCGGCAAAAACCTAATGCTATGTAGAAATGTCTAATTCAAAACACACATGTAACATAATGCCATACCAAATACCTAAAACGTCTAATGCAAAAAACAAAATACAAGAAACCTCTAATACAAAATACCTCATACGTCTATTGCAAAAGACAAAATACAAGAAACCTCTAATACAAAATGCATATAACCTCTTATGCACAATTGATTTTACAATCTGAAACATCTACCATAAGCATTAGATGACATATCTCGTTGTCATTACTTACATTTCTCCACTGAATTATCTTTATTTAGGTCAATGTCAAGGTCACCGAACACAACTTGGCGACCTATTCGACTAGCGAGCTATTCGACCGATCCAGCTGGCAACCTGTTCGTTGGCAACCTATTCAGAATTAAGACAACAGTCGCCCAAACTCATCTATTTTTAACAACCAATAAAATCCAACGTTACGTCTATCAAATGAAAGTAGAATAACATATTATTTTTATCAATTCCTTTAGCTCAGAATAGAGATGTAATTTCGCATTATCGTACAAAATTCTAGACATCCAACTAAATATATTCCGAAAGGTAATTAAATAGGCTTTCTAAGTATTATCAGTAAAAATTGGCACATTCATATTAAAGGGGTGCACTCTCTTCCTAAACATGACCAATTTTTTAAAAATTTTAAAGGGAAAAACTGTTAATATCCCGTGTCAAAATTCGGACCATCGTACAAAATTCTGGTGATCCAACTAAATATATTCTAAAAGGTAATTGAATAAGCTTTCCAAATATTATTAGTAAAAGTTGGCACAATCATATTAAAGGGGTGCGCTCTCAACCTGAACATAGCCAATTTTTCAATATTTTAAAGTGAAACAACGGTAATATTCCGAGTCGAAATTCGGACCATCGTACAAAATTCTTAGCAACCAGCTATATATATTCTGAAAGCTTTCTAAATATTATTAGTAAAAGTTGGCACAGTCATCTTAAAGGGGCGCGCTCTCAACCTGAACATAGCCAATTTTTCAATATTTTAAAGTGAAAGAACGGTAATATTCCGTGTCAAAGTCCGGACCATCGTACAAAATTTGGAGCATCCAGCTATATATATTCTGAAAGGTAATTGGATAAGCTTTCCAAATATTATTAGTAAAAGTTGGCACAATCATATTAAAGGGGCGCGCTCTCAACCTGAACATAGCCAATTTTTCAATATTCTATATGTAAAGATAGACCGGAATTTTTTTCGAAGTCCGAATTTGGACCATCGTACAAAATTCTGACCATCCAGCTAAAAATATATTCTGAAAGGTAATTGGATAAGCTTTCCAAATATTAATAGTAAAAGTTGGCAGAATCATATTAAAGTGGCGCTCTCTCAACCTGAACATAGCCAATTTCGAACCATCGTACAAAATTCTGAGCATCCAGCTATAAAAATTCGGAAAGGTATATGAATGAGCTTTCCAAATATTATTAGTAAAAGTTGGCACAATCATATTGAAATATTGGCTATGTTCAGGTTGAGAGCGCGCCCCTTTAATATGACTGTGCCAGCTTTTACTAATAATATTTAGAAAGCTTATTCAATTACCTTTCAGAATATATATAGCTGGTTGCTAAGAATTTTGTACGATGGTCCGAATTTCGACTCGAAATATTACCGTTCTTTCACTTTAAAATATTGAAAAATTGGCTATGTTCAGGTTGAGAGCGCACCCCTTTAATATGATTGTGCCAACTTTTACTAATAATATGTGGAAAGCTTATTCAATTATCTTTTAGAATATATTTAGTTGGATCACCAGAATTTTGTACGATGGTCCGAATTTGGACACGGGATATTAACAGTTTTTCCCTTTAAAATTTTTAAAAAATTGGTCATGTTCAGGAAGAGAGTGCACCCCTTTAATATGAATGTGCCAATTTTTACTGATAATACTTAGAAAGTCCATTTAATTACCTTTCGGAATATATTTAGTTGGATGTCTAGAATTTTGTACGATAATGCGAAATTACATATCTATTCTGAGCTAAAGGAATTGATAAAAATAATATATTATTCTACTTTCATTTGATAGACGTAACGTTGGATTTTATTGGTTGTTAAAAATAGATGAGTTTGGGTGACTGTTGTCTAATTCTGAATAGGTTGCCAACGAACAGGTTGCCAGCTGGATCGGTCGAATAGCTCGCTAGCCGAATAGGTCGCCAAGTTGTGTTCGGTGACCTTGACATTGACCTAAATAAAGATAATTCAGTGGAGAAATGTAAGTAATGACAACGAGATATGTCATCTAATGCTTATGGTAGATGTTTCAGATTGTAAAATCAATTGTGCATAAGAGGTTATATGTATTTTGTATTAGAGGTTTCTTGTATTTTGTCTTTTGCAAAAGACGTATGAGGTATTTTGTATTAGAGGTTTCTTGTATTTTGTTTTTTGCATTAGACGTTTTAGGTATTTGGCATGGCATTTTGTTACATGTGTGTTTTGAATTAGACATTTCTACATAGCATTAGGTTTTTGCCGCTTTCCCCCGCCATAATATTCATACATGTTAATATTGGATTTTCCCTTTCTATTATAGCATTGTTTGTTTATCGCATTTATTCATTTAGTCGCCAATGCATAATTTTGAGATCGCCTTATAATTTTGTTTCATTGATGTCGGTGTCACCACGCCCCCCCCCCTTTAACGCATGGTCAGCGGTATTTTTCCAATTTTGTATGGAACGAGCCATTTTTACTTACATCGCATACAGTTTTAAAACACTGCCCAAAGCTGGGTTATCGTTTGAAGAAGGTGCAATTTTGTAATTTAAAACAATTTCTTTGCCTTTTGGTATAGCATCTGTCTAGACCTAATTCCACGCATTGTAAAAAAAAAAATTAGAAAGATTATTTTTAATGAGAAATAAAATCATCTAAATCTAGTAAATCTAACCATATATGTGACAAAGATTTCCCTACCCATGTTCAGAATACTTTATATTTTTTAATTTTTATTTGGTTTTGAATCTTCTTTTCTTTATTATTAAACATGTAGTGCATATTGACCACATATATTTCAGATGGTTAGAGAAGACGTCATCAACAAGCAGGGGCTTCCCAAAACAGGTGACCCCTTAGTAACCAACCATGGCCTTATAGTCAAATAACTGTCTCTGATTTTGTATTATTTTTGACGATATATTTTCCCTGAAGAAGCTAGCATTTCATTCTAGAGCTTGATCAACGCGCTTTTTGGGATCATAGCCGTCTTTCAAAATCACAAAAATGTCGGATATTAATACTTGAGTAACATCCAGTGATTGAGCACAATGAAACACAGCACTTGATATCATTTCAACAAAATTCAATTAACTTTTTTATGGCATATATTTCTCTATACAAAAATTTCGTATAATCCTCGAGTGGCATTTAGTGATTAGGCATGAAAAAACAAAACTAACAAAATTATATGGAATTGAATCACTAGTTGTTATATACAAAAAAGAGCACAAATTTGACAAGTATTCTATTATCGTTATCAAGCACAAATATCGTGGCATTCTTGATTTTGACTTTCGTAAGAAAATTCTAATAGTTATTGAGTTTTGAAAGATTCAGCTCGGAATTTCGTAAAATAATGTAATCGAAATTAGTCTACATGTAGTTGTTTTTTCATTATTTGAGATTGTAAATGGTTAATTTTGAATACATTTTCCTGTTTTGTAACTTTTAAATTATTTAACGTAACATTTGATGTAATTTGAATTCATGAAATTTGCATTTTCTTGTTTGTTTTATTTTCAAATTTTAAACAGAAATTAATTTTTTCTCTTTCGTTCTACTCTCTTATACTTTTAGATCAATGCCATCTGTGCCTGATAATTTTCCTATCAGGGAGGTGACCAGCACCGAACAGAAGAGTTTTAATGGGAAATCTTTTCCGTTGATACTATCCCCAAGATCGAAAAACCAGTTGGAAAACAACCAAACTCTGGTAGAATGGATAACTTTGCATTCCCAGATATTGGACCCACTACTGTTAAAGAACGGCGCCATTTTATTCAGAAACTTTCCGATAACAAACGCAACTGATTTCGACCTATTTGTGAAGGCGTTTGGTATGGCGCCTTTGCCGTATGTCGGAGGTGCGGCGCCCAGGACGGTAGTGGTCGGGAACGTTTTCACCGCTAACGAGTCTCCGCCGGATCAACCAATTCCCTTCCACCATGAAATGGCACAGGTACCTACCTTCCCTAAAGTGTTATTCTTCTACTGTGACAAGGAACCAAGCCAAGGTGGACAGACACCATTGGTTATCTCCAACGAAATTTATGGAGCCATGAAAGAGAAGCATCCCGATTTTGTCCAAGAGCTGGAAGATAAAGGGGTCTTATACACCCGTGTACTTCCGGAGGTGGATGACCCCTCTTCTCCAATAGGCCGAGGGTGGAAGTCAACTTTCGGGACCACGGACAAGACAGAAGCCGAGGCGAAATGCCGCAATCAAGGCACTTCGTTCGAGTGGTTACCTAACGGTTGTATGAAGACCGTTACCGCCGTACTACCAGCAATTCGAGTCGATGACCGCACTGGTAAGAAAACTTGGTTCAATTCAATAATAGCTGCTTACACGGGCTGGAAGGATAGCAGGAATGATCCAGAAACTGCCATTACATTTGGAGACGGGTCGCAAATGCCCAGGAAGATAATGGAAGATCTAAGCGCAACTTTGGATAAACTTGCAGTCGACATCACGTGGCAGAAAGGCGATGTTTTTATGGTGGACAATAGACAGGTTTTACATGCGCGAAGACCATTTACTCCACCACGCCGTATTCTTGCTGCACTTTGTAAATAACTTCATTTATATAATATTAAATTATTTTTAACAATTTTTACAATTGTATATAATATGTATAGTTTTAGTTTGTGTCATATGTTTTAATTGTCACTGTTTATTTTACAAATGTGTACAAATTATTATAAAGATTTTAACTATTTCATCTGTGTAATTTTGGGTTTAAATTAATATGCTATATTTTTTTTTATTTCACTTATTTTTAGGGGTCTTAGAGGAGAAAACCCGGGAAGCCGGAAAAGCGACCCCACTCCTTGTAGTGTGCAATCGGGGAAATGAAACCACGCAACTCGACTCAATGACAGACTTTATGACCAACCAACTCCCTTTCTTAATTGGTTAAACCATGTTGGTTTAGGTACCTAACCAATCATTGGATTTAATACGTTTTCCGACTATGATCTGGGTCCTAAGCGCTACTGTTCATCTTGTTCCTATTGTTGACGATGCTCAGCCTATTGATATGCAATTTGGCTTGCTAGATAGTTCGACAGTTGTGCATAGAACGGCATGTTTTCATATGACGTTATAATTCCAAGATGGTTGCGTTGACGTCATGTTTAACAAACAAAATATATAAAGAAGGTGTAAACAAGCCCACTTCCACTAACTCTTTCGAACATATGCGTACGAGCCCGGGGAGGGGGGAGGATATTGTCTGGAACATCGATTATTTTTTTGTGAATGCAGCTGCAACAGTGTGATTGGGTGGTTAGAATTCAGTTCGGCATAGAGTGGGATTTCGGTTACAAAACCATTTGAGAACTTGAGACTTGCTAACTCATGCGCTAGAGAAACAGCAAAACGCATTAGCAGTAGTTAAATTTTCAAAATTTTCCCCGGGAGGGCGAGGCCCCCATACCTCGAGACGATTGATTTGTAGTTGGGGATCGAGTTCAACCACCAAAGAAAGGCTATGTTGGACCACAATCAAGTTGCTGTATTCACAGATTGAACTAGCAGGAAAATGCGATTGCAAACAGTTAAATTTTCTCCCGACGGTTCCGCCTACGTGGACTGAAACGATTGATTGGTTGTTTGGAACTCGATTCAGCCATCTTAACTAGGCTGTATTAGAACACATTGAAGTTGCTGTATTCATAGGCTGGAATAGCAGGAAAACGCATTTGCTGCCGTCAAACTTCCACAATTTTATTAGCGTGGGTGGGTGGGGGGATTCCCTACATGTTTCAGTCCTCCGCACTAGCAGAAGATTCTGCCCCGTCCCCATTAACAGTCATCGAGGCTTGAGGCTGTACGCCTATGCTTTCGAAACTAAAATTTAACATTTATAAAGTCCACCCCCCACCCCCGACGATCAATGCTCATATTACATATTAAAAGTAATAGGATGCATGCCCCTTTCTGATTACAGTCCTGTCTGTTTCTGATACGTTAGAATCAGGACTTTTTAAATGCAGACTGAAAAAATACTTATATGAGAAATATTTTCAAAAGTAATTGTGTTTTGGTAGCGCCATGGAAAGGACTATATGTGGACTTAATCTTATTAATGGCCGTAGAAAATAACCGAAAATCTTTGCAACAGCTGTGTAAAAAGGATTCCAAATAGTTTAGTCCCAATATTCTCACGGCAGGCTTTTTATTGACAAGACGGGCTTTTTATTGACAACGTCAACAAATCTTGCATGGAAGAAGCTTTACCCTCTTGGCCAACGTACACTGACTGGTTAGAACTTAAAAACAAAAACTAAATGGACACGAAACGCTTTAATAACATATGTACATAACAATTTAAATAACATAAACAATTTATTAAATATTATTATGTTTCGATGCTGTATCTTTGAAGAAATTATGGCAACAAAATTTTTTTGCTAAAACATTCGAGAAGGAACCCCCCCCAGAAGAGCAACCTCTACTACGGTAGTTACTTTAGGAATTGTCTCTGATGGGACGCTGTCCTAGAAAAATATCCTTTATGGTGGTAGTCCAATTTTTATTCTCTTTCATTGAAAGCCAGAATATATAGTAAGCTACACCGAACGACTAGTTAGAAAGCCATCATTCGACTTTTGGTATACAAGACATCATGTCTTATAAAAGTGTCCAGGTATACAATGTTTAGAAAATGCAGATAATGTTTGTATAGATTGGCTAAATAATAACTTTAATAATAAAAGCTCAAGATATGGCAGGTGTGAGATTTGTCTTTCAGATAAACTTATTTCAAAGGGTAAAGGGAGACAACCTCGTTTTGTCATGGACATTTGTGAAGATATCAGAGAGAGAGAGAGAGAAATGGGGTTTAACGTCCACTCGACACAAACTAGGTCATTTTGGGAATAACATATGGTCTCATTTTATTTAAATAATTCGCTTGCGCGTAGGGGTCTTTAGCAGTGGGAGGAAACCGAAGTGCCCGGAGGAAACCCACAAGGTTGAGAAGGCACCCCTATCTCCATACTACATACGCTCACACCAGGGCTCAAAACAACAGCCACAAGCCAGAGGTGACCGGCCAGCTAGTGGTCGAAGCGCGGCACTCTAGACCACTAGGCCATACACCCCCCACCCCCCACCCCCCCGTGAAGATATCAAATTTGATATTAAAATTAATACAATCAATAACAAAAACAGTATCAGAGAAGATAAAATTAGTTTAAAATCTCCTGTCTGGAGATGTCATCTCTTCAGCTAGTTTATTCCATTTACAGGCCAGATGTATCCATTCTAATAAATATTAGTTAGTCTGATAAAATGTTACAGCATGGTCATTCAAAAAGCAATAGAAGTACATCTTTGATACTTTGATATATATGGTCTATACAAGAGAATCAAAAACAAATAATCATATCAAAAATAAAACCAAGTCATGTGAAATGTAATGAATCTTTTCTGCCTGCAGTTACGTTAGGAAAACTTAAAACTGTTTTTTTTTGCTCGTAATTATGTCGACTAAATATAAGTTATACAATGTATATCTGAAACTAAAACAACGTAATAAAAACAAAGCATTCACAAGACTATCCATGTTTTAATATATAGTTTGTTAGAGAGTTTGGTACCTGGTTGACAAAATTTAGCTTATTTTTCATAATGATCCGCGATGCTAGACATTTAAGATTTATAAAATTCAAAGAAAAGATGGGGAAATTCTTTCTGTGTAATACATCTAAAGCATTTTCACCATGTTCATTGCAGGAATCTAGATGTGATCCATTCCGTAATAAACAGTTTAAAATGTCTTTGCCATTTTTGTCTAGCTCGATAGGGCAATAATTTACACAATCAATAAGAACAGTGTTTTTCTCGACATCTAAAGCTTCGGGGTCAGCACCACAAGCAAGCAGAACTTTGACTGTTTCTAAAGTGGGCATTTCTGAATATGGCTCCCCACAGATTGTTGAGGTCGATTTGTGTAGTGCTAAATGAAGAAGTGTTTTGTGGTGACAATCTCTTAAGTTCATATTGATCAATTCACGAACCAGTTGGACAAATCTGGACAAATTATCCCCTGTGGGTTTTTGTTTCTGAAGAAGGTTGATCAACTGTAATGAAAGTTTCATCAATATCAGGGGCTCTTGTTCGTGGTTTAAGTGTAGATATCTTCTGCTGCCTGTTGTAGGTTCTTCTGTTGTTTTAATATAATGAACCAAAATGGCAAATACTTGAACAGCATCATCAAAATGGATGCCATTAATTCCTGGATTATTCTGTACCTCCGAATCCATTTCCCAGAATAATTTGGCTAACGCTTGAAGTGTTAGTAAGCACTCGTGACTGTGAATATCTTTCCCTCCTCTCAATTGAAGAGCATATTTCCACAAATCTACACATTTCTGATAATTCTGTGTATCCGCGTAGACAGCTCCACGATACATCAAGCCATATGTTGTATCTTTGTGTGAGGAACCTAGAATCCGCTCCCGTATTAACAGAGATTGCATGTAAATAGACTCGGGATCATAAACTATTGTTTCTAGTTCTTGAAGGTCTTTTGCTTCCAAGACATTGCCATAAGCTGGATTCGGTTTGTCACAAACTTTCTTGTAAACGATATTGTTTGGGTCAGAATATCGTAATTGCATGGCTTTTTTCCACATTTTGATGCCACCTACAATATCATGTTTATCATCTATGAGATTAGCTCCCAATAATTCAAAAGCGTGGATCCTTTTTTCGAAATCAACATAAAATGGTAGCAAGTACTGCATTATATCTACATGACCACGAAGGGCAGCAGTCTGTAAAGCGTCATCACCAAAATCATTGACTGCAAGAAGCTTTGTATCATATCCAACAAGGAGTTTAACGGTTTCCAGTCGACCTTCTCGCACAGCGTAATGGAGAGCTAAATTTCCGGAACTATCATGATCATTCACATCTGCTCCTTTTTCGATTAAATATTTACACAGTTCCGAACTTTGCACCGCATTTATAAGACATGTTCCGCCATTAATGTTAGGCTTGTGTATATCAGCTCCGTGTTCGACCAAATATTTGATACAGTCTATATTCGTCATGTAACAAGCAGATCTAACTGGAGTCGATTTGGTATCGGACGGACTGTTCACATCGGCTTTTCTTTCTGTTAAAGATTTGACCACATCTAATCTATCTGAAACGGCTGCACACCATAATGGAGTGACATTATGCTTTGATTGATCCTCTTCTACTTCATATATTCCCTTCTGTTCGATATCTGCACCACATTCATCAATCAGATATTCAACAAAACCGACCTTTCCTATCCAGCAGGCGACAAATAATGGTGGGTTACTTACATGATCGTCACTGTAGCTTACAACTTTTTTACGTATATCTTTATTCAACTTTTTCATTAATCCTTTTAGTCTAACTGAAGGACCATTGTCTTCTTGAATAATTTTATGAACTTTTTCAGAAAGTTCAGAAATATTCTTAGCTTCACAATTCCCTTCGGCTATTTTGAATAAGCTGTTAAGTCTAACTGAAGGACCATCATCTTCCTGAATAATTTGATGAACTTTTTCAGAAAGATCAGAAACATACTGAGATAAATCTCCCAAATTCCCTTCAGCCATTTTGAACAAAGACCTGAATGAAATAAGAAATAAAAAGAATTTGTTTTCAGAATCGTAAATTGGAATTATTTCATTGAACAAATGTAAGTAGTTCCTTTCCTTTGACATCTATGTCTAAAAAAGCGGATTGGTTTCCATGCAAGATACACCCACATATTGCTATTGATGAATGGATAATTGGGAAATAAGAGCTCATCCTCTTAGTCTTATTATTCAGATGCTTCACATCCAAAATTAGAAATAAATCTGTTAAAAACTGAAGCCCCTATCGCTTTACCAAGGTTTTCCCAAAATGGGGTAACTTTGGGAAAGAATGTCAAGGGTCAACGAATATTTATAGGGTTCGTCATATGACAGAGGCCAATGTAGTGGCACAACTATCGCGTAACTCATTAATAAGCGTAGTTTTTATCCAACATAGGCCTACACCGCCATCGAAGTCCATTCATATAGTTATGGTGCTTTAGACCTGCGTCATACATCTTAAAAATGAAATTTCTAGTAAAGACTAAACGCCTCAATTTTAAATACAATGAATTAGACCTTTTTAAGTTTACAGATAGGACTATAAACTTAATTGTAGTTGGTTGTGGCAGAAATATCATAAACAACTGTAATCAATCGTTATTTTGATGAAAAATATTGTCAAATTTGCTTACTGTGGACCGATGTGATTTGCGTTGGGCTTTGCTACATGACATAAAACACTATGATGGTGGGCAAAGAGAATAGATGATATGGTTTGTTATAGATAAGAAATGGGACCATATGATATTGATAAGATAATATTAATCAAATTCCAAAGTATTCGTAGTTAAGTTAAATATGGGTAGTACGCTCTCCCTATTCATTGAATTCACTTCTGTGTTCATAAAATCACGATCTTATTGGTTCGATCTGTCTCGTCCGTGGTTATGAAATTTCAGAAATTGAAAGTGTCGATTTCTTGCCTACGACTCACTGACTCCGTACTAACTAGACTACGACGCAGGTCGCTTCACAGAGCCAGAGGTGCGGCAACGGGATTTTAGGAGCTCACTACTGATCTAAGTTGAAGCAAAGACAATTGAATTGAGACTTTAACACTAGGCATTTATTATAAGAATTACACTTTACAATTGACTAATTTAGTCTACCTACCTGGGATTTTTGATTAATAATTAAAAATAAATATGAAAAAAATAACAGGAAGTTATCACTTTATTTATTTGGAGTTCTCTCCCTGTACAGCATTCGACTTACATCGTTTTATTAGCTTTTATTGACCGCGCCGGTCTGACTAGAAATAGGAGAAAGAGCCTGGAGTTAACCAATGACGTCATTGGGTTTAACGTCCACTCGACACAAACCAAGTCATTTCATGACTAACTTATGTTTTAAATTCATTTCAATAATTCGCTTGCGCGTAGGGATCTTTAGCTGTGGGAGGAAACCGAAGGACCCAGAGAAAACCTACGAGGCTAGGCAGGCGACTATACTCCCTGTCACGTTCAACCGGTGATTCGAAACCGCACCAATTGACTCAATGGCTTTTTGATACCCGACTAGAAACAGGAACTTGTTGTGCCTTTTAATAGTTAACTATAATTCTTAAACTCGGGCACAATTTCTAAATATTTGAATTTACATAATAGTTTACTAACCCCTGGGTTAATCTATCTGTGTGTGTGTGCGTGTGTGGGTGTGTGGTGTGTGTGATGGTGTGCGTATCTGTTAAGTTATCCGCCCTTGATGATTGTGATATTTTTTATCGACCAACCCATAAATCGTTAATTGAAAAGGAAGTTGGCAATAAATTATGGTTGCAACATGGTGCGTTTCTTTTTTTATATTTTTTTTTAATTTTACCTGTGCATCGTGTCCTTAACTTTCTTATTCAAACTGGTACTCGCGCCCCTGGTCCTTTTCCAATTTTCTCTCTTTTCCTTTGACTATTTCTCTTTTTTTATTTTATATTCATACACCCTTTTTTCATTTCATCTAGGCCTATATATAACTATAACACCCTGATATTGATAATCATTCTTATTGTAGGGCCTATTACATTACCAGCTGATCATTATATTTATATTCATGTCACCCTATTCTGGAGGCAGTTTTACATAAGCATTAAGTTGCTTTTTACTGTATCCAATTTATTCATATTATTCCCTGTATTAAAGGTACAATAACACTCTTGGTGGCTTGGAAGCTCGAGAAAATAAATAATAGCCTTATTCTAAGTACTAGATGTTTAAGCGTCCTACCTGTTGTGTAAATTATCTATTACAACCTATGTTACTTGTCCAGAAGGTTCGAAAATATTTTAAAATCCAAGTCACATTTGAAAAGGTTTACGTTAGACTTTTCAAATCAATTAGTTGAATTTTTCCAATTTTTTAAATTAGGTGTGCTAAGACGATATTTATACCATCAATTAATTGGAATATTGTAAAATAATGCAATTTGTTGACCAGAATGAAGATTGAGACATATTATTCAGTTTCAACAAGAGTGGTATTGGGGCTTTAATATAAGAATTCTGAATAAATACTTTTTAAAATCAAGTTGGCAAAGGGAAGTAACTCTCATCGGACATGGTCAAAGGAGTTAGCCTAATCGAGAAAATTCCAATTTAGTCTAAATGGTTTGTAAACAGATTTTTGAATGTTTCGTAGCTACAATCAAGGCCATGGCAGATAATTTGTAATCGTTGAAACTCTATGGATTTCTGGGTATAGTGGAGTAAGAACGGAATGAGAACATTGGGGATACTCAAGATGGAGTTCGCTTAGGAATCCTGCACCTCCAGATTCGTGAACCAGCATCGTACTCACTGAATCACCGCGATTAAGTATACTATACCAGCTTTTAATAAGAATTAAACAGCCTTGATACACACATAAGAATGGAATGTCGTCTACAACTGGACTTAAAGCAATTAATAAATCCTGAATACACCAGACGGTCAATAATCAGTTACTACCAGCTGTAAATTAGCAAAAATTGATCTGGTGAGTTTTGCTATTGACACGAATTATTGGTTATCGATCTTTTGAAAGAACCGAATAGCATCGAATCAAATATAATTTTTTAGATGGCTATGACATCATTTCATTGTGTCTTTGTATTGTGAATATGGAATCTTCTTCGACTACTCGGTGTATTAAACAATGAAATATGTATAAAACGATACATTTGGCTTGGGATCATGTACGGAATTAATGGTCAACGAAATAAAACCTTGGAAGCAAATAAATTCACACGTTTAATGATAGCGAGAAATTACAAATATGAAAAAAATGCGTTAAAAGTTTGAAGTTCCTCGCGAATTTACACTCTGATTTCCCTTCTTTAGCTGTGAAGACATGGCAAGGAAAGTCTTATAGTTGTTCGGGTGGGACGAAAAACCGAAGCACCCCGTTTTCCATCGGCAGCAGATCTTCTGACATTTCGCAATTGGCAAAAGGAGTGGGACGTAGCGACGCTGACAGGGCAAGATATCCCCGTAAAACACTGTAAGGTGAATATCAGTCTAGATAAATGAAATGGGGTTTAACGTCCTACACTGTTCTATACTCCGCCTGGGCTAATGAAGACGGCAACTATCTGTTAAAACACGGTATGGTGTAGTTCAGCTATATGATTATGAACGTAACTTCTCGTTCAAGTGTAACGAAACCTATGTTCAGAGCTGACGACCATACCAAATGAATCTTTAGGTTGTGGTGTTATTATCCACGGTCCAAGAGTGATTCCGCAAATTTCATTCATTTTAAAAACCTAGAATATTCTACGGTAGCTGATATAGGACCCGCAAATTTATTGTATATATTGAGGTTACAGAGGTTTGCTAAGTGAGGCTGACAATTTCTCATATCTAATGTAGAAGTGCCCCCCCCCCCCTCCGCGATGTCGAATATATTTCGGTCGTTCGGAGAATTGGCATTCGAAGGATGTTTTCGCTGAAAGTGACGGAAAATTCATAGAAATGATTTCTAGAGATGTTGTTAATAAACTCTGTAGAGATGATAAACAGACAAAACTTCCGTAAATTCAAGGAAACCAAATGGACCCCGATCTATTGACGGGGTAGTTGTCCATAACATAAATCAAAAGGTCGCCATTAGAAGAGAAATGAAGATAGATTGACACGAATACTCACCGGTCCGTCACGAATTGTGAGACACAAGAAATCTGCGTCTAATTGAGCTAGATATCCATTTAGATGATTATTTTCTGTTCAGATTAAAGATACGTTAGTTAACATTTTAAAAAGAGATGTCCATTCTTGATATAGCAGTTCAAAAAAGATATTTAAAGAAAGAAAATATTGAAAATTTCAGTGAAATAACTTTATTCTGAACGAAATTATCGGACTAGAAATAAGCATCAACCGTCTCAAAGAATTGCCGATCGTTTGATTGACAGACGAAAACTCCGCCCACATATTATCGATCTTCAAGTAACATTCTCAATGCCTGCGGTACCCTCGATTGCCAGTGCTTTCATCGGTAGTTTTCGGTAGCAACGTTGGTAATTAACGGTAAATGTTAGCTTGGTCAGCTATTTAAAGATCTATTATGCAAGATTCTATTGCATGCCTTTCTTTAGGCCTGAAATGGCATATAAACTATGTAAGATTTAGAAAAAGAGTTGACCATTCTTGCTATAACAGCTCACAAATAGATAATGTAAAATGAAAATATTGAAAATTTCATTCAAATTACTTCATTCTGAGCCAAGATATCACTGTTTGTAAGTTTGACAAGATGTTTGGATTGTGGTAATCAGGGCACTTGTATATTCGAGACTTAGCCTCGCTTACCCATTTTTAAATTAAAGTTTTAAATGGCGAACTGTTCTAATCTAGTTAAAATCTCGGGTATCCGATGCAATCGAAAGATGATTATGGTCTTGTTTTGTTAATAAATTTCGAATTAATAGTTTATATAACATGTCAGACCTAGAAAAAGACCTGCAGTGGACAGATTTAGGTCTTGCAATTAAGCAGAATGATAAAGAGCACATACAATGACAATATCAGAGAGAGAGAGAGAGAGACGGGGGTTAATTCCGGCACAGACACATGGTTCAATTTTATTTCAATTATTCGCATGAGCGTAGGGGTCTATAGCAGTGACGGGGGGGGGGGAGAGAAAACCAGCTTGGTTGGACAGACGACCCTGCTCCTCCTCACGTACAGACCTTATGATGCAACGCACACGCGCTAAGCATTCGCTAACTAAACTTTAACTAAACGGCATTAAAATCTCCAACCAAATCAGTCATTGAAACAATTGGTGTAGTTTCGATTCCTCGGTTGTACATGTACGTAAGCGAGTAGCGTTGCTTGTCCAACCGTGTGGGATTTCTCTGAGTTCTCCGGTTTCTTCCCACTGCTAAAGACCCCCACGAGCAAACTAAGTATTGAAATAAAACTGAACCACATGTTGGTCCCAAACTGACCTAGTTTGGACGTTAAACCCCATTTCACACTCTCTCCCCATTTGACCAATGTAGGGATTTGTAGGGTACATTGATGTTGTTGTTGTTGTTGTTCTTGGTGTTTAACGTCCGCTTCCACCGAAGGTGATATCGCAGACAAGTCTTATTTTTTCCATTTTCATTATCAGCGCACGCGCAGGGGTCTTTGCTGTGGGAGGAAACCGGAGTGCCCGGAGGAAACCCACGAGGTTGAGAAGGAGCCCCTATCTCCATGCCACATACGCTCACACCAGGGCTCGAAACCACAGCCGCAAGCCAGAGGTGACCGGCCAGCTAGAGGTCGAAACGCGGCACTCTAGACCACTAGGCCATCCCAACCCCCCTCATTGATGTGTGGATTACCATAAGATATCACGCTTTTAATCCATTCCAACCAATCAAGAACATGGTTTGTTTTATCAATCAATAACAACATCTTTACTTATTTTATATAATAAAGCTTTTATCATATGGCTTATAGAAATGAAAGTAAACATGTGTTGTTGACGAAGTCCTTATACAAAGAAAATATGCTGAATATCAAACAATCCTTCCAAGCAATCTGATGCGGGTGGAAGGTTTGTGTGTTTACATTTTTATTTTGTCAAATGATCACTGCAGGGCTAAAAGATTTCTCATTAGCATCATATGTCAGGACACTACATTTATATCATCATGTTGTTGATGTATGATTATCCAGTATCATTTATCGTTGCCAAAAAATTGATCAGCGTTGCTTTTTTGATAATTGCGACTACGGAACATTTTATATCGAGTCACTTCTTGTATCCGACTGGGTGAGAATTAAAAAAGGTCATGCGTTTCACTGTAAATGACGAAGGAGTGTCTGAGAACCAGATATGTTTTTGATATGGCCTCATATGGTTAAGTGCGTTTTCCGGAAACGAATTGATTTTATCCATTTTTTACTCATTATAACTGCTTGTTTACACCATAACTCGAAGTCTCTGTTAAATGTTTTAAAGGCACATTCTTTCTAAAGTACTTATCGAGTAGTTATTCCCAATAACAGTTTGGTGCATTTGGAAAGTAGAGACAACCAATCTGAAATCGGCCCGTATCTACAGGGGGGCGGGGGCATGAAATGCTCGCCCCCCCCCCCCGCGCAAAAATTGCTAACAGTCATTAAAGTATACACAGTTCCTTATATTAACCTAAAAAAGATATTTTTTTTGGTTTGAATACTTATTTTCAAATGCTTATCTAGGTATCTACATAGCATGATGATTACAACAGTCTGTTAGAATGACCTTTCCGAAAATTTCCTCAAAATGTTCGCCCCCCTACCGAAAGGTAATGCCCCCCCCGCTTAATGGTGTCTAGATACGGGCCTGTCTGAAATACTGGATGCCCTGATACACCATACACATCCATGCGGATGAGCCACGACAAAAAATAAGGATATAATGAATGCTCCCGCATTTAATAAAAAGGGATGATAAGTTAAGAATAAAGTTTTATTCTTTCGATTCAAATGTATATCACTTAGTTTGAATATGTTTTAGTCCATACCACCAAATTACACGGTTTGTACGCCGGTAGGCATCTTTGAGTCCAAGTAATTGAATATTACTGTTTTGGTATCTGTTGGCGAATCCTCGTTATATGTGGCAACAAACTGTGCGGGTTATAATTGGGGGAGGTGCCACCTGGAGAGGTAGAAATTCTCATGTGTTTTTTCTAGACCAGATTTTTTATTCTGACCAAGAATATTATTATATGAGGTAAACGGGCCACAACCGTTTTCCGCTAAGGCGCTTTTTCAATGCTATATCGCTCAAATCACTGCATTCTAGATAGTCCCCGCAAGATTCGAGAAGACAGAATGCCTTAAAAAATACTGGGCTTAGTCTCCAACAACATCAAACATGCCCGCAGATTCAGACGCTCTGCCAGGGCCTTGGAGAATACGTATCACTGCTGTTCGGGGTGAAGACCAAGAACGCCAATGAAGCAAGGTGTGCCATCCTTGACCAAAAGTTAACGACGGAGCAAATAGCAACGAATATAGCATTGCTACCACCCTGCCGTCAAACATTGACAATGCGTGCGAGAACAATTCAGAATGTAGTGATCTGAGCGACTTGATAACATTGTGAGTGATTTGTCATTCCAGAATACATTGTAAGGACAATTCAGTATAAACTTTACCCTTTAAGCTCCCTCAAGAATGAGATCAAACATCTTTTCCGTGAGCTTATAGAAACATCTTACTCACAATTTTCACCTCCATATATAGACTATTAGTCACATATGTAAATTTTTTTTCAAATAACTTTATGTAAAACTAATGCAAAAAGAGGTCAAATGCGCAACAATAATCTTTTCTTAACCTACTTTATGTAAAACTAATGTAAAAAGAAGTAAAATGCGACGCAATAATCTTTTCTTAGCCTACCCAGACCCATATCCTTTTCTCTGAGTTGTTTGCGGCCATCTTGAAGAGCGCCCTCGTCATTTTATATCTTCATAAAATATGTGGTACATAATTATGAAGATGCATTGTGAACCACTCTAATCACAATTTGTGCAAAATGTGACCATTGCGTGGCATAATGGATGATCAAGCATGCATCATTGTTACTTACTTAAAGATACATTATGGGAGATACGATAAAGAGCTGGCAGTTCTCACTATAATAGTTAAAAATTAGATAGTGTAAAGGTAATTTGCTGAAAATTTCAGTCAAATTGATCCACTATTAGCCGAGAACGAAGCGAGTGAAATATCCACTATTAGCCTCGGTCATCATTACTAAAATCATGAATATAAACAGCATAGTCTCGATTATCCACTTGATCGATTTAATTATCAATGGTCGTTAAGCGGCATATAGGAATTTAATACGCCAACGTACATCGAAGGCTAGCCTTGGCATCAAGAGTTTATTATGGGCTGGATAAGTTAATTAATGTTTAATTGATTATTTAGATAACATTTCACTGCAATTTCAGGACTAATAAGCAGATTTTGCTCTTGCATAATGCTATTTTAACCCATATAGTCACTATTATGTGAGTTTATGGTGACCATTTTGAAAACGCAAAAAGGTTCAAGATATGAACTGTTTACCTCACATATTCTTGTTCAGAATACAAATCTGGTCTAGAAAAAAACACGTGATAATTTTTTACCTCTCTAGGTGGCACCTCCCTCAATTATAACCCGGAGTACAATGATTCAACATTTCTTTAAACCACTTGCAGACTTCCGCTAACGTATTTACGTACTTCATATGAGTTGAGTCATCACTAAATTTTCATTTTAATGTTACCATGAAAAAATATCTGACAGATAGTCCACCAACAGCTGAATGCCACTTACAGACTTCCGGGTTTCTCCTCAAGTACCATGCAACCGGTTACGTGTTTTGTTTAAGCTGAACAACCGAAAGACCCGACTGCGAACGTCTTTATTAAATATGCTGTAAACAAGTGGATTTGTGACGTGACTCGCCAGGAAAACATACCGTAGAGATAGTCCACCAACAGAGCTAAATACCTCAATAAAAAACGGTATCCACGTAACCACATAGATAACGGTGCAAGCAAAGAGCATGGTGCCTGCTTTTGTCGTTTCTGTCTTGAGATTTTCTGATCTGGTTTTACCACTGTAAAAGGCAGTGGGCAATTCATTGTTGCTAGCACTTTGTGACGTATTATCCGGGATTTTCATGTGCGGCATTGGATCAGAGATACCACTTGGAGTAACGACAAAGAGAGATGTGTTTGGCGTCGTCTGGTGGTTTTGGCTGGAATTGTCACGGGTGTTCATAAGATCAGACATGATAATTACCCCAACACGGTTTTTACGTCGTTTCCGGGCTCTTTTCCAGATAACCCTATACACAATGGCATAAAGTATTATCAATATGAAGACACCGATAACAAATGCAGTGGTCTGCAATAACTGGTAAGTCACTGCACCTGCATTTCCAACAATGTCTGTTGAATAGGTGCAAACATCGGCCATTATGGTTGCGTTACTGTTGATACTGTCTGCGTATAGTTCCACCTTGACTCTTCTAACAGAAAATAAGATTGCTGCCGGAAGTCCCATTGCTATACTGAATGCTAATGCTGACCATATACCCACACAGACGTTTGTGTAGGTCAGTTTATTCATGGGTTTCAGAACTGCAAAATAACGCTCCAGTGCAATGAGACAAAGGATACTGTTGGAAAAGAATTCGAGAAAATGTCTAAAAAATTCAACACCCCTACAGATAATATCGGATGACACTATCTTCCATTCAAACGATATAGCATAAGGTATAACCACAGTAGATATGACCAAATCTGTGACGCCTAGTACCCGGATCTGAAGATTGTGAAGCTGTTTAACACTCTTATTGGCGTAAACAATTAAAATAACAGTGTTACTAAACGTCCCAAATACAGAATAAATACTCAAAAGAACTGTAAAACTAACCAACTGTCCCGTGTATCGATGCTCAACGTCATATGAGGAATTTGTTCCAATCATCCTTTTCCGTACACAATTACTTGAATATATGTCTTGATGAACTCCAACACGTCTCTAATTGCTCCTATTAAAGATAACTAATCTCGGTACTTCTTCGATGCCTATATATCATATATATCTATCGAAACTGGCGGATCGATAGCTTTTAATTTAATCATTGTCAACATGTACAGTGTTTTATTCCAGTGGTCTAATGGACATTGATACTATTCACAGTGATCTAAAGTAACTGCTATAGTAAGCCTGGTAATAGTTATTTATTGACGTGAATCGTTTAATTGAATATCCCTGAAAAATATTTAGTATTAAATGAAAATACAAACCCCATTGGCACAGTTGACATTTGATTTAAATGAGACTTTAACTTCCGCATTATTTATTTTATACATCCACAGCACACGTCGGCGCTTGACATAATATATGCATTTATGGCAATTGTATAAATATAAAGATACAGGCGCGAATGCTATCGGATGTAGGCTATGCTAGTTTAAAATTCGTCTTCAGACATATAATTTATGTTTTGTAATTGAATCACGGATCTGCTTTTTCGGACCGTTGATCTCGAACAAAATTCTCATATATTTGATTTTCAACCCTACGCCTTTCCAGCAACCGCATTCCCAGGTCACATTGTTGATTCATTCCCAGGCGCTATGGCACTAGATGGAAGCGTGAGTTAGCCGATACACTACTACTTCCCAAGTGAAATATATTATGATTAAATAATGGTTAAAGATAATGGATGAATAATGTTTCGAAAATAAAAAGCTACACGCTACTAAAACTAATAAATTTGGGAAAACTTGTTTACAATTAAACGGCCCATATAGAGTTTATAAAAAGCTACACGCTACTAAAACTAATAAATTTGGGAAAATTTGTTTACAATTAAACGGCCCATATAGAGTTTATTATTAATTTCATATTTGCTATTATTAGACTTGTTATGTCTAATGTGTTTTAATATCAGTTCAATAAGAATATAATTCTCCTGGACTTACTAGGTTTTCTGCAACACGCGATTAGATTGATTCCTTGATTAAATGATGTTACACTATACTAGACAGATCTAAATGATTAATATAAGAATTATTGCACTGCTTATATCTACACACATTAAGACTCCAACATGTCAGAGTAAATTTTAACCACATTGTTTGAGGTCAATTAATCCATAATCGAGAGTACTTTTTTTTGATCGATCAAACGGCCATTCCAACCTTACAATGGTGTCTATTGATTTTGCAACTATGTTTTATATCTAGACAAATATATTTATTGTAATTGAAAAACTCCGACCTTAAAGTCAAAGAGGCCATTTTTATACCCAGATTTGATTTTGGACTTTTGAAATATATGCGATATAACCGAGTTTGTGTTCTGTCTTGATTGACCCGTTTTCATAAGCCCAGTCTGAGCAAAACAATAGGACGTTAACCCCAATTAGTAACCATTGCTCGAGCCTAATATTAAATGCTTTTAAAGGATTTTTTTACGAACCTCTAGCCCACCTACAACATTACTGTGAGCCATCGGTGCTGAACAAATACCAATTGACAAAGAAGATAATATCGAGAGTTTACAGTGGGTCATTACTATCATGCCATGTATCAGTAAAATCATTTAGCGAAGATCTAAATATGTTTGATTTGCCCGTAGATAAATATACAACTATTATTCATCAGATAGCAGTTCTAGTCATTTGACATTTTGAACACATCACCAGTGATCATGTAAGGCAAGCTAAGTACCATTAATAACCAATTGTACACGGTAAACATATCTCTGATCTTTAAATGGAATGGTGTGTAAAATGTCTTTGTGCATTGCTTCCACGGAGTTAATGAGTTTGGTGGTGGTGGCGGTGGTGGTGATTAGGGCTATCAGTTGTCATCGTTCGGTCTGTCTGTTGGGCAGACTAAGCTAGAGGGCTACCATGATTTGGGCATATTAATGAGGTTTCAGGAATCTAATCAGCTGATAGTGCTCAGATTCATTGCAGGTCTGCCGTGATGTAGCTATGAATAATATTTGATAAGGGTTCCTAAAATATGATTTGTGAATAGCTTTCGTGTCACAATTTCGCAAATTCATACCAGTTTTCAAATTTTGCATATGTTGTAGGACAGCCAATGGTCGGGTCCGAGAGTCAATATGTTTTGTGCATATTAATCCAGAGTTGATGAAATCTGATTTGTTATTTTTTTCCGTGTAATAACGTCGCTAATTATCCCCTGTTTTTAATGAGATTATTAGTGAACTTGGTTAATTATCAACTGCTGATATCACGTAAAATTAATTTCACTGATTGTGACAATATGATATTTATTTCTTAGTAACTCCTGAGGTGCGATTGGTAGAATCATGTTTCCACAGCATACTATCAGTTATAATTAGTGTATTTGTAAGTTCGACGACCTGGCTACCATGTTGTTTTTATTTGAATAATGAGTATTGAGATGATATGGCATTTAATATTTAGTGTCACATTTGTACGCATTACAATAATCATTTATTGATAACTAGGTATCCCCTTTGAAAATAAAATCAGTGACGATTATTAGTTAATAAGGACATTGATGATACACATGGGAGAGCACTAATGGAAGTTCACTTTGTTATTGAACACAACACTAAAAATCACATGGGTTGCAACGTGCAAGAATTACCCTATGTTTGATCAATGTGGTATTTTACTAAATAATGGGTGAGGTCAGAATAAAAAGTTTGGAAGTTTTTTATTATTGTTTTTTTTTAGGGTGGGGACGTTTAGTCAGTTTGCAGTCACAGATGTGCACGGTGCAAACATTCTGCCAACGTAGATGTAGTTGGCCTCCGCGCGAGGATCTATTTATTAAATATTAATTGTTATTTTTGACAAACAGGAATTGTTTTACCGATATGACAAAAATAATCTTAGATTCACCATTTCCCATGAACATGAGAGAACATGAATAGTTGTCTGCATTTAAAAACTAGACCGAAAATGGCATATGGTTGTGTGAGCCCCAGATTAGTCTAGATCGTCCAGAACCTCCTAGTTTCATTGCCCATGCGTAACCATTTTCTGAAATAAATTTTATTGGCGTCATCATATTGTTTTAGGTCTGGTTACCTCCCTCAGACTTTGTTTATGTTAAGACCGGATAATCTAGTCAATTATCTACTATTCTCAAATGTTGACAACATATTATTATTAAATCAATATTCAGTCGCCATTTTGATTCCGGTTTTCAGACCCTCCGTACGTTGAAGGGGAGTTGGATGTCTGAATGGTTGGCACGTACGCGCTATATCTTAAAGAATGTCATTGAGTCAACTGGCGTGGTTTCGAATCCCTTCATAGGTTTTCTTCGGGTCCTCTGGTTTCCTCCCAATGCCACTACGCGCAAGCGACTTATTGAAATAAAATTAAACCATGTGTTAGTCCCAAAATGACCTAGTTTGTGTCGAGTGGACGTTAAATCCCATTTCTCCTTCTCTGCGTACGTTGAAGTCTAGGAGGTTCAAGATGGCCGAGACTAATTTTTTTTTGATTGTCCACAACTCATTACAAATTCGTCATGTAATGAAAGATAAGAGAAAATTATTGGGATCGTAGAAAGCATGGCGAAATTATTTCTATAGTTCTAAACTAAAATTTATCAGTTGAAATCGAGATACAATGGCCTAAAGTTATGGTTAGTACAACTGTGATTATTGTAGAATTGGATTATGTCTTAAATGTGATCACAGGTTTAGGCGAAATCCTTTGTCGACAATCAGTGAACTCTTGGGCTATAAATGCTTTCAAGAGTGTGTGGAGAAATAATGCGGGCGGAAAGAAAATTCTCAAAGATATGGGTAACCGATTTAAATATGCCGATAAGTACGCCGTCTATCTGGTCCTGAATGCTACAAACTGTACCTTAACATTTTTTTTTCAAAAGAATAAAAAAATTATTTCTATGTTCTTTGTATTTTTGTCGATCATCTACGTCATCAGCGTTTGATATGAGCCGAATATATCGACCTGGGATATAAAATATCAACCTGTCATGACGTCATCAGTGGTTGATATGAACCGAATATATCAACCTATGATGTCTTCATGGCAGGTTGTTATGAGATATAACTGCTATGGACATCACAGAAAAAACTACCGCCAGTTGTATATGGCCAATCATACATCATGCATGTTCATATTAAAGGATAGGTAAATGGGAATTTAACCTGTCTAGACCTATTGCGAGATATTGTAAAATCAATATGATTTATTATTTAGGCTTTGGTAATCTCTTACCATATTTTGAGATATTGTAAAAACCAAAATGATCGCGGGTATTTTTTTTTCTTTGAGTATTCTTTATTTCTTACCCTCGATATTGTCTTTTTATTTAAATTTACATATATTTATTCGAATATATAAAACCATTTACTATTATGAATCCATGGAAATAGATTTGATAAATAATCAGTAATTGATTTTATTCAGTACTCCATAATTTAAAGTTGCATTAAGCTGTGGACACTATATTAAAGTGTATAATATGTCACTTCCTTCATATTTAATATCTTTAATGGGTTTGGTCAGGATATAAATCTGGTTTACTATTTGTATTTATCGACAACAAATAGATTGGTAAACAATAGTATTACATGTTATGGCATGTTGAAATGAATAAAATCTCGGAGTGTTGATCATTTAAAGTAGCTAAGTCTCTAGAACTCAATATCATCCATAGTCTTCGACATTGAAAACATAAATATTTGTCAATTTAAATAAACATAGGATGTTGTGATCTTACTGGGACGTGCTTCTGATATCCAATATTAAAGACAAAATAAACATTTTACCATTCGAACACGAATCGTGTACCATGTCCATAATGCGTTTCAGTACCATTTGTAACAATTAAGGGACCCGAAGAAGGAAGCTAGACATGTTCCACAAGTCATATGCCAGTGGTGACATCATATTCTTATCTGGAGAACATGCGCAATACATACTATCGGTGTAGACAGGAAAAACCAGATTGGGACTCCTGACTTATTTCCCCGAGCATAACAGTAAAACAGAACATATTGAATGTAAATCGGTTTATATACATTCATATTACACTATACACTATTTCTCTGATTATAATATCATAGTTTGGACTGGTTTTATTTTCGTATTAAATAACATTAATTTTTACAAATTCGCTGATTGCAAAAATCGCTAATAACTATCTTGAAAAAAACAAGTTTAGTAAACGAGTTATTTTTACCAAGCCTCGTTCTGAACAAAATACATGTACCTCGTTCCAAAAACAGGGCAATTTAAAAAACCTCGTTTTGGAACCCCAGACAACGAGACATTTTTTTTTTACCTCGTTTGGACAGAAATGCCAAACGAGGCATTCTGAGGTTTGTAGTGTTTTAGATGCATTTCGACCCATTTATGCCAATTTCATGTCCCAAATATAACCGATTTAGCTCCTTTAAGTTAGGCAACAATTGAGTTGATATTCAAAACCAAAAAAACAATTATGTATTCATTTAACGTTGTTTCACCCAGAAGCTATTTCATTAATGAACATTATTAAAGATACATTATGGGAGCTTAGATAAAGAGCTGAATGTTCACGTCATAATAGGTATAAAATCAAATAGATAACGTAAAAAGAATACGTGAAAACCAGAAACATAGGATGACTTATGTAGAATTGATTATTATTTGGATAAGTTAATTAATGTCTATTAATAGTTTATATAACATTTTACGCCTAAAGAAAGACATGCGATAGGCATATTTAAGAAAGAAACATTCGGTAATAAATATAATGCAGTATAATTAGTTTTGCTCTGTATCAGGTGTTGGTGAAAAGCTAATCACAGAAGTTCTTTGTAGTATGTTCCACAATTATGAACTATAATCTTAATCTCAACAGGACTTAAAATATTAATTATAGTTTTGTACAAAAGGGACGTAAATGTCAAAAGATTAAGATATTCAAATTGTATACCCGTGGGAAATGAAATGAAATTAGATTTAATGCTCTATTGTTCTTCAGTGGCAATATATGAAGTTCTGGTATTGACTAATTAATCTAAAAATTAACCATTTAAAGGGGTTAAATCGCTATTCTTTGGCACCTAAGAATGAACACAAATGGGTCTCAACGTATATAATAATGTAATATGAATTTATACGAACTTAATCCTTATAAGACATATAGAAGTAGATTTCACAAATTAAAAACATCTATATGGATATATTACTTTTGAATTTATTAACATGCTACGTTTCGATACATATACAGATATCGTTATCAAGCAAATAATGATATTTAACAAAAATGTGGTGCATTGTATAGATAGCAATTGGAAACCATAGAACAGTTTAAATTTGTCACTGTGTTTGAAATATTGGATATCAGAAGCCCATCTTTTAAAAGTAAGATAACAACATCAATGTTGATTTAAACTGATTAAGTCGTGTTTTCAATGTTGGCTACAATAAAGGACAATATTGGGTCAGTCATTACTACATATGTGATAGAACTGGTTAAACTGGATCCAAATATAATTTTAACACCTAGATCATTACTAAGATGTAACTGACTTAAGTGACGAGTGTCCGTATACCCTCCAGCTACTATTGTATTATCGTATAAAGTGTCCGTACTATTCAACTACTATTGTATTATAGCGTAATTGTCCGTACTATATAATTACTATTGTATTATAGTGCAACGTGTCCGTACTATTTAATTACTATCCGAATAATAGAGTGGTATCTCAGACGGGATACTCTTAGAATACGTCTTTTTTTGATACTAAATCAATTAAAGGGCAAGTTCCCAGATAGGAAGTGGTATTTTCCTAATGGTTTTCTTGGACATAGTCAAGACGCGATTGATGGAATAAGTAGCTACCACAGTTGATTATACGGTTTCCCGGTACACGATTTCCTGCATTATTTTCAGATTCACAGAAATTAAAAAAAAAACAACCTGGAATATTAAATCCCATCGCACTTACATTAACACAGTCATCGCACCAAGCGAATGGCAGGGACCAAGGTGGCTCTGTTAGTAAGCCACTGACTCGCTAACCAGGAGGTTTCGGATTGGCTTCCGTCGCTAAAGTTCCTCGGGATTTTCCGGCGTACGATTTACCGATAACCTGATAAAGACATGTGTCTACTCGTTGGGATGGACGGAGAACCGAGGTCCCGTGTATACATTAGCAGTCAAAAATTACCCCACAGCACATTGTATGGCATGGGCCCGTCTTCATTAGCCCAGTCGGAGCAGACCAGTGCGGCGTTAAACCCTATTTGAGTCGGCGCAGAAAAGTAAGAGATTTGACACGGCGAAGATGCTTTAACTGTGGTATAATAGAATAGATTTGAAAATTACTTAAAATGGTCGATGTACGTTGAGCTTAATCTTTGTTGGAGAATATTAAAATGGATTATTCCTGGCATGATTTATAGCTTAAAGTCTTAATCTGACATTTGGTAATAATAAATATATATTATTATATCCTTATCCATGATTGAAACCTTAAATAAAATATTATTTTAATAATACGAGGATGTTTTTACCTACCTATCGATATACTATATTATTTATTTCACATGTGGCATATATACATGTAAACACAACAAAAGGATCAAATATAGATTTTAATCTTAGACCTTAACAAAAAGCGCACAATTTTGTTTGTAATAATCGATTATAACTTAAAACGACTTGAAAACAGCGTTATTCTTGTTTATTTTAAGATACATTATGCAAGATTTAGGTAAAGAATTAGCCATTCTTGCTATATTAGATAGAAGTTAGATAATGTAAAATGAATAATTTGAAAATTTCATTCAAATTACTCTACTGCAAGCGAAGATATTAGCCTTAAGGTTTGACAGATGTGTGCAATAATTTCAACCACCGACTTGGTTGATCGAAGCTAAATCTCGTTTCTCCATATTTGATTAAATCAAAGTATCGCTGAACCGTTTCAATCTATTTAATATCGGAGAAATCTGATGCCATCGAGAGTTGATTAATGCCTGGATCAGTTAATTGATGTCTAATTAATACTTTTAGAAAACATGTCAGACCTAAAGAAAGACCTGCAATAGGCAGATTTAGCACTTACATAATGCATGTTTGAATTTGATCTGATGAAAACAAAAAACGTAATATGGAACACAATTACTAATAAATTAAAGCGAATTTTCGTTGGCGGTTTTCTACGTTTTCAAGCAAATGAAAATGAAAATAATCTACAGAAGGTTTATACAAAAACAGCAACAACTAATAAATCATAATCAGAATAAGAGCTTACGAAAACATATACTGGTTGAATCAAATTACTATACATCATCGAAAGACAAAACGTATTTTAGTTTAGCTATACTATACTTTAAAGATGTATTATGTATGAGGCATCAAGAGTTTATTATGGTCTGGATAAGTTAATTAATGTCTAATTGATTAATTAGATAACATTTCAGGCCTAAAGAAAGACCTGTAATAAGCAGATTTTGCTCTTGCATAATGCTATTTTAAACGGTAAATTTAAAAGATATCAAAAACTGTATGAATGTTATTTGTTCCTATAACTGTACTGATCTGGTGTTTGGTGATTTAAACCATCTAACACAATTGATCAAACACAAAACCGAGCAATAGTTATTTCTTGGGGCTCCTCAGGTTTACGCCTAAGGCCGCCTATAATGGCGATATAGGTTGTACACCATGCTTTATAGGACGTTAGATCAATATGTGGAACAATCTAGTATCAATGAGTTCGGATCGTTTAATTAAAGATGCGCTCGAAGTTGATTATAATAATATTGTAGACCTACCCTTTCCATCACCTACAATGGTGTGGTTAAACTTTGTTGTTCGGGGCAATAGATTTCCTGATTGAAAACAAGAGAAATGGTTTTGAATAAGTTTATATGTTCCACAAATTACACAAGATACAGTTTTATATCATATTGGAAGATGAATTGAAACGCGTAAATGCGTAATAGAATGTTGGTTAATCTACACCATAATACCGTTTACCACAAACAATAAACAACACTTATGCTGGCATTACACAAAACATATTTTATGCTTGGTTCTGTTTGTGGAAAACAGCCAATGTATCGCCTTATCTGCTAATCTGTAACATGTGGTAGAGATGCATGCACGTAATTTAGTTTTATCCCAGCTTCACCTACGAATAACCAACCAACACAAAGAATCACAGATCACCTGATAAACAACCTTTTCAGAACGAGACCACCTTCAGTTATCCTTTCAAGTTTACCAAAAATATTAAAACTAATTCCAAATAATAAACTAGAACATTTCAACCACTCAATTAACCATAATCCGGACAATACAATTCCAGACCCACACTACAAATCCACTATCCAAAACATTTTAACTAATTTATGTTAGCTCAAAGACCAAAAATATAAACTCACTAATTCAAAACTTCAAATAATAAAGACACAGACACCATAACAACAACCTCTTTCGTGACTAAGATATCACCCTGGAAGTGGACGTATCACCCAAGAGCGAACGAACATCAATTAACCGGGTCCCAAATTACGACCATGTTACAATAACGCAAATGGGAATTGGTGCTCTGAAGTAAAATCTGTGCTCAATGGTGTTCAAATGGGTCACATTTTTAGCAAGAAACTACAATATACAAGAAACAGAACAAAAATATATTAATACTTACTTATGTGACTGGTCGAACGAAATAAATTCTATCCCCAAAACTTCGAACATTTAGTACAGAGAACTTGTTTGTTAACTTTTGACGAATCGTAATAAATGTTAAAAGGACAATAACATTCTTGCTGGCTTGGTAGCTCCAGAAAATAAATAATACCCTTATTCTAAGTACTAGATGTTTAAATGTCCTACCTGTTGTGTAAATTATCCATTACAACCTATTTTATTTGTCCAGAGGGTTCGAAAATATTTTAAAATCCAAGTCACATTTGAAAAGGTTTACGTTAGACTTTTCAAATCAATTGGTTGAATTTTTCCAATTTTTTAAATTAGGTGTGTTAAGATGAAATTTATATCATCATTTAATTGGGATATTCTAAAATAATACGATTTGTTGACCAGAATGAAGATTGGGACATATTTTTCAGTTACAACAAGAGTGTTATTGGGGCTTTAAAGATTTGCCAAATCTAGTTGGCAAGACGACCATTACATTCCATAGTCAATAATCAACTGCATCATATAAAGGGAATTTGTTGAAAATTTCAGTCAAATTGATCCTCTCTGAACCTAGAATTTATCGATTGAATTTTTTTCGGCCTACATCACCAGTTTTTCCCCCGGAGTCTTCATTTTTTACATTCATTTTTAATACCTATATTTGGATTATTATATAAATCACCTTTAATCATGTTTAAATTATGATTGATTTTAATCATAAACGTTAAACACAAAGTTTTATACCCATAACAACTATTCATATTACAAATTTATAAAAAATGTTTTCGCGCATTAAAGGATAACACCATTCGTTACAGTTATTCTATTTGTAAGTCATTATCTATAGTTTTAATTTTGCCTATATTGCGGACTGCTTTTGCCTGTTATTAATACTAGATTCCGATTTGCTACTCAACTTTCATTCATGATTCGATCAGCAAATCTCCTTTATATTATCTAGTTTTTAACTATTAAAGTGAGAACTGCTATAATGTAAATTTAAAGATTGTGCCAATATTATGAGAAGAATTACCAATTACATAGCAGTTTTAACTGCCGCTTACCGGGCTACGAAAGCAAACCGATTCGACATGCCTGAGCTGTCCTGGTATCAAGCAAGTAGAGTAACGGGAGTGTAGGGTCAATATATATACACAAGCAATAACAACAAATCATTTCTTTAAAAAAAAAAAAAAATATAGAAATGAAAGAATCTGATAATTTGCAGAAAATCGAAATGATTATGCAGTTATCTCCCTTTACAACTGATAAATCGTTTTAAGGTGGGTACTTTGGATTCGGTCTTCTCTGGCTTTGCAGCAAAAAAGGGTTTATAGTTTGGGCGCTGGAGGCGCCAGCCTCCACCTTAATAAAAAAATCTAAGAAGTTGAAAAATTAAAACGGGAGAAAAATGCTAAAACCGATGAGGATATGTCAGGATATGTCAGAATGCACAAAAAACAGTTGCATATAAATATAATGTATATATTTTATGTCATGTAAACTATTAAGTTCTAAATCAATTTTAAGAAATTACGATCTCATCCCTGACTGGTACGCCTATGCGAGTAGTTGTAAATGAATCATATGTTTGACAATAAAACACATGGTTGGGAAAGCAATATAGGTTATGGGTAGTGAATGAATACGGGGCCAATAAAACACCAGGTCTGAAATGGTGGTGGTGGGGGAGGGCGAATGGTTAGGTATGTCATTGAGTCAAATGACCTACAATGTGTCGGGTCGGTAGCCTACCCCGGGTGGTGGGCGTGTGAATAGACCAGGTAGAACAATTTTAATAAGCCTCTTCTGCTTTCGCTCGACTCGGCAGGAGTGAAATTAGATTAAGTTTGTATTTTTACCTACTTTGTGATAAATAAAAGTGCAAAAATATATTTTTCTATATTGGTATTAGTCTCTTTTGTATGTAGGCGTAAATAAAGTAATTGGGCAAAACTTGTGAATTATGATTGATGCTGGGGGATCATTGTATTATTACAGATGATTTATTTCCACAAGTCGTGATTTAAAGGGGCAATAACACTCTTGCTGACTTGGCAGCCCCAGAAAATAAATAATAGCCTTATTCTAAGTACTAGATGTTTATGTGTCCTTCCTGTTGTGTAAATTATCCATACATCCTATTTTACTTGTCCAGAGGGTTCGAAAATATCCAAGTCACATTTGCAAAGGTTTACTTTAGGTTTTTCAAATCATTTAGTTGAATTTTTCAAATTAAGTTGTTAAGATGAAATTTGTATCATCTATTAATTGGAATATTGTAAAATAATACAATTTGTTGACCAGAATAAAGATTGGGACATATTATTCACTTACAACAAGAGTGGTATTGAGTCTTTAACATATCATTTTTCTTTTAACGTAAGACATTTGTCACATAAATCACCACCTGAAATAGATATAAAAAACGATCTCCCCCCCCCACCCAGAATATTATTCACACAACCAGTAGAGTCTACGCCCGTCATCACACCAGAAGAATAATGTCTTCAGCGATGTAATTGGTAATTTATCCACGAAGTTGTACCTTCAAGGTGTGATCACCGAGTAGAGAAGCCCCACCCACAAAGCAAGTTAGTGCATCTAAGACACTTACATACCAAACAAATTACCTAACTATGTTACAGTTAAAAACAAATACTTTAAAATTAGGACGTGGATAAGTCTATGTTTTCCACCTATCTTTAGTACAAACCCCTTCGGATCTCCACCATTCTTCCACGTTAACATTTATATTAGGTCTATTTTCATCATTGAGCAAGGCACAGAGTCTACACCAGAATTTTGTGTTTAGGAAATTACCCGTCCCCTTCCATTTAAAATATTGATTATACAAATCATCATTTCGATCTAGTTTTTGAAGATATGCCGCTAGTTCTTCTGGAGATTTGAAATCGTCCACATGTATAAAACTGTTTGGTGGCGCGACCTTTTCATATTCTTCCTTCCTGGCTCCCATTACGACTGGTATGACGTCATGTCTGGAGAAAATATAATAACAATAAGCTTAAATTATACAAGATGTAAACCTGCCCATTGTAGGTTTTTCTTTAAGCATGAAATGTTTTCTAAATTATTGGTTAGACATTAATTAACATATCCAGGCCATGCTCAACTTTTGATAGCATGGGATTTCTCCGATATTAAATAGATTAGAACGGTTTAGCTATATTTTGATTGGAGGAGCGATTCCTAGCTTCGAACAACCAGTACTATTGCACACGTCTTGTCGAACCTTCAAAGGCTAGTAAGTATCTTCTCTCGCAAAAGAGTAATTTGAATGATCATTCATTTTACATTATCTATTGCCCAAGTATTATCGCAAGAATGACAAGTCTTCTATCTAAATTATCTAACTCTTACTTAATATATCGTTGAACATTTCTAATCAATGTGTAACATGTAGATAAATGAAATGAAATGAGTGTCTTCCGATGTTAACTCAGACAAATCAAGCGCTGGAACTTCGCTCCCACCCAACGAAAGCAACCCCTAAGTAAGATTTTCTGCTTGGACGATCAGACAAAATTGTTTAAATGTTAAATAATGTCCTTGTATATAGTGAAATCAGGCACCTGCTGTGAGGATCTTTTCATACAATGGGCCATATGTTAAACATATCCGTGTGTAAACAATGGACACACAATATATTCAGTGGAACTTGAGTAGACAACACATATTATACACTTACATCGATATATTTGATCAGACACGATGTCAACGTGGTATGAAACAGGGATAGCGCTCTTTTCCAATTCATATTTTACTATTGCATAAATAGTTTATGTTAATGTTAGGTTCCCACTATCGCAGGTGCGTCGCGGTAGGATTGTTCCTATTAAATCCACGATCTGGTACATACGTTTCGATACGATCAACACGATTGCTACGACTGATTTTAATCGCGGCACGAATCGTGACAGTCGGACCCTACCATTAACGGCAGATCGCAACATTTAAAATATGTTAAGGTATGTCGCGAGGTTTTACGTATCCTACCTACATTATCATAAATGACATAGACTAAAAATGTAATAATGTGATATGTATAATGAAATTTAAAACTCCATACAATTCAAGCGTTACAACATACAGATATACTAAATACTTACTGTAGTCCATTTACGAAAAATTTCTCGGTTATATAATCTTTACAATTAGCATTCTCAAACGCCAAATAGAATTTATAAACTTTACTCATCATTTCAAAACATTTTGATCCAGCGTTCCTTGGACACTTTAATGTTCCACAATATCCGTAAATATCAACGGTTATATGTTTTTGTAAATCGTATGCATAATATAGTCGATCGTTAGATGATGCACAATTCGATACAAACATAGCAGCCATCTTTGTTTTGCCTTCGGCATAATTCCGCTTTGGCTTAATCTCAGCTGTTAAATTTTGATGAGGGACCCATTTTTCGTAAGGAGCTACTATCGTAGAATCACTTCTGTATGTAGCAGTCCAGTTCACGAGATTTTCTAAATGTTGAAATGTAGTAGTCGCCCGGGGACTTTCTAAGCAGAAAAATAACCACACGATTTCTGGTTTACGATACAGTTTGATATAGTTTTCCAAATCTGGCAGAAATTGTCCCAGCAACAAAGCGTCTATATTGCCCCCGTCCTCGGGATGAGTATTAACGATTTCACAGTTTTGAACACGACATTTGTGCTGTTTGAATGTTTCACTACCAGGCTTAACACCCCAAGCACCGGGACCACCGTTAGTCAATATGAGTTTAGTTTTTTTGACAGATTTAGGGGACGATTTTGGAATATAGCACATCTGTTCAACAATTCTGTCAGAACCCGATTTAGTGTTCCAAATACCAACATGCTTCGGATGTTGAATTGGTAATCCCGATTTGGATAATATGATCTTTGATATCAGTTCTTTGATGTTTAAATTGGGTGATCTAGTGGTAGCACCAATCTGTGTTTTACCTCTTTGCGGCTTTGTCAGTTTTGGTATGCTTGCCACTTTTGTTGTTTTGGTAGTAAACTTTGTAAGTTTGGGTACTTTTGCTACACGCTGATGTTCTTTTGCTACAGAACCCTTCTTAGGAACAGACTTAGTTACATCGACGAGACTGGGCACAACCAATGCCTGTTTTTCAGGAACTGCGAGTGTATTCGATTTCTTCACTTTAACATTACACGATTTACTTTTCTCACATATCGTCGGTTCCACAGGATCGTCCACATTTTGTTCCACGTCTGCGTGTTTCGAAACTTGCACAAGAGCATGTTTCCACACGAACCACTGGAATCCAAAGGACAGAAACACAAATCCGACGATCAAACCAATAAACTTTAGATACAAGGACCGCATAGCCCATTAAAAGTTTAAACTGCAACTCTTCAGTAGCTAATATAATAAACCTACACTAATCATTCACTGCATACGTGTGCCATGACAATAAACTACGCGTGTTATCTGTACTCTGATAAAATTTGATAAACTTTGACATAGTTTTGAACTACATTATCTATAGCTCCTTTATTACGATACATATAATATATAGTAAAATCATCCGGTAAAACGAAACCAATTGTCTCAATTTGATACTCTTCGTTTTTATGAACGTATCTCATTTACATAAAGTTTCTTGCTCAGGACCACGAGACATTTTCCACAGAAATTTAAATGTTATATGTGTTTGGAATGTCTTACTTACATTTATTGCCTACAAAAATGACCTTTATGGGCTAATACATGAAGAGTACATCAAACTTTCTCAACTTCAATACAAAGAATACGTCGTCCATGGATAAATGTGATGACTGGTTTTGATTACACAATATAGACTCAAACTGGTCCCTCGCATTCCACAAAAGAACGCTACTCACATCCACGATGACATCTTACCTAAAACGCCTAGTCCCTAACGTCTCCCTGCGTAATTATTCATTGTAGCGGGCGCAGATTCGCCCGGGCGGCCAAACAGATCTCTGATGAGCTGTAAACATTTGTTTAACTACGTGGTGTCGAATGACGTCTGTAAGCATTCTCAACACTCGAAAATGTTTTGACCTCTGTGGACCACGTCAAAACTTTGTTACGAGCTATGATATTCGGCAGCATCACTAGCTATCAACCTCAGTCCTATGGAAATTGCCGAATACGACAGTGTCTTGAAAATCGATCTTAACTCACAAGTCCTTTGTGACTATTTCTTTATCCGAGCTACAGTTGGAAAAACTTATAAGCCATATTCTTTCATATCGCGTCTTTGGTTAATCAAGGTTCCGAAATCATATTACCAAATGCAATCGCAATAACTGTTCTCAAAACAACGTCAACAATACCCACCGAGCCATTTGTATATGTGAACGACAAAGTTGTTTTTCGATTTTTACGGATGCCCACAGCCAAGCCTCTGTCCATTTCGATTTCCCAAGATTATTTCTGGCATCTTTTAGAAAAGTCCAATTACACACACAGACAATCGTTGGTGCATAGAAATGTCGTATATTGTGGGATGATGTCTGAATAAATGTGTTTAACGAATCAAAACAATATGGCGGCTGATACACATTTTTGTTATGTTAGTATATTGTCAAGCAACTGTATGTGTTTTATTTTAACCCCAATGTCTGTGTGTTATTAGCTTGATGAAGTTGAGAGAATGCTATGTTAGTCCTGAAATGACCTAGTTTGTGTCGAGTGGACGTTAAACCCCACCCCCCTCTCTCTCTCTCTCTCTCTTGAGAGAATGCTCTTTGAACGTCTTTCAAATAAATGACCAGCTGTTATTCCACAAGTATGTATTATAGTTCTGTTATTGCTCTACCCAATAAATGCCTCTAATAGATTAACAATATAATTAGTAAACTTTCACTTAAACATACATTATGTAAGAACTAAATCTGCCTGTTGTAGGTTTCTTTAGGCCTTAAATATCGTCTTAATTATTAATTAGACATTGATTAACTTATCCAAATCATAATCAACCCCCTGCTGCTCAACACTCATTGATGATTGAATCAAAAAATAGATAATCGATACTATTTTTTTCATCGTACCGACTTTAGTCATGATGCTCGAGGCTAGGCATAAAATTCAATCCCTAAATTCTCGGTTCGGAGTGGATCGATTTCCATCCAATTACCCTTGACATTATCTAGTTTTAACTACTGTAGCGAGAATTGCCAGCTCTTTAATCTCCCTTAATGTATCTTTAATATTTCGAAACGAAAATCAATTTATTAGGATTTTGTCATCTCTTAGCACACCTGATCCACCCATTATATTTCCTTTAAATAAATACAGTTGATCAAACATATTTATATATTTCTATTTGTTCTGTATGTGTATTCAAAGTATATTTGTAAATAAATTTGTACATTGCCTATTTTCCTATTTTTTTTTGTATTGACAAGGCGTGTCTAAACAATTGTGTAACGACACTTCTACTTACATTATTATATATTATACTGTAAAAAATTATCCATTTTTTATGGGAGCCAATTTTACGCTGGCCTGTTAGTGCCATATACTGAATTATACTTTTATTTTGAAATGTACCTCATATCCGAAATCGCAATAAAAACCCTGATAAACAAAATAAAATAAAAAAAAATTATGAAAAACCTTTCCATCGCGGTGTAAATATTTTCCCCGCGGTGTAAATATCTTCTCCGCGGTTAAAACCTTTTTCATGTTTTCATTGTCTTAAATAATTGCATCCGGTTTCATGATTTACAGCTGAGGCAAATTAAATTTTAATTACTGAGTTAAGGTTTTCACCCCGCGGAGAAAATATTTCTACCGCGGAGGAAATGTTTCCAACGAGGAGAAAATATTTACATTTCGGAGAAAATATTTACACCTCAGAGAAAATATTTACACCGCAGAGAAAATGTTTACACCGCAGAGAAAATATTTACACCGTGGAGAAAATATTTACACCACGGAAAAATATTTATATCGCGGAGATAATATGTACACCGCGGCGAAAATATTTACACCACGGGGAAAATATTCTCACCTCGAAGAAAATATTTAAACCACGGAGAAAATATTTAAACCGTGGAGAAAATATTTATAACGCAGAGAAAAGGTTTTTCAGTTTTCTCTACGATTTCTCATAATGAGGTAAATTCAAGAAAAAAGTATAATTCAGTGTATGGCACTAACAGGCCACCGTACAATTCAGTAGTTTAACTATTTTTGTATGTTAATATTTTTTTTTCTTGAGAAAATGTGTTAAAAGTGCAAATCATTTCTTCAAATTATGGGGGATTGGATTAGCGCGTGCGTGTTGCATCATAAGGTCTGTCATTGAAATAACTAGCGTGGTTTTGATTCCCGGATTGTACGTATCAAGGAATAGGGTCGCCTCTTTAACAAGTTGGTTTCTCCTCCTGAATTCTCCCACTGCTAAATACCTCTATGTGCAATTTCAAATTAAGTACGTTAAATATATTTATGGAATATTCACTATTACTAAAATTCAACAATGACAGCATGAGCAGTCGTGTATTTGACCATAATTCATGTACTATTTTTGACAGCAATATTCGACTTTTCCTCTTGGAACTCAATCTGTTTCACAGAGAATCACTTACGAATTATCTCTATAATAGATGACTGCACACGGCGTTAGTCATTGGCTCAACATTGCAATGTTTACTTAACACATAACTGCTTCGGGCAAAATGATGCATTTTACTCATTTTAATACCCATTTACACTAAATAGGAAATATTTTTTAACTACAAATACTTCAAACGTCTTTATTTATTTTTCTTTTACCTCAAAAAAATGTTTGAGAATTTAATTTGTCGGAGTAAAAAGGTTAATATGCCGTACTCATTAAGCCTCGTCAATGTCATGCTTATCAGTGATTGTAGCGGCCAAGCGAATATTCACTGCGGGATCAGTTTGCTTGGAACTGTGGTGGAAGTAAAACCTTTTGGTACTCTATTCGAATTGCGTTAGGGTCTGGTTCGAATGTTGCAAGTTCAGGATCGGAGTAAGAAGTACTACAAGGGCGATAAAATGTTGACAGCAGGGCAAATTACCGCAGGTTTCTGTGGATTCACGCTGCCTCCGAGAGTGACTGGAAAGGTAACCGTAAGAACCACGGAATGATGATCGATATACACAATGTGCAGTATGTCTTCTATCCTATTTCCAGATCGTGTCGTTTGTTTTTAGACGAAGCCACTTTTAACGAAATGAAATGAAATGGGGTTTAACGTCCTTCTCTTTTGCACCTAACCTGGGCTAATGGAATACGGGCATACGCCATACAGTGTGCTATGAGGGAAATTCGGCCGGGCAGCGGCGCTACGGCCTACTCTTATATCGAATTCCAACTGCCAATGTGTACAATGTGCACTCCAATGTGTACACGGTTTTCGTCCCATCAGGCCCTCCTTCTGCATCGCTGACAAGGAGAAAACACGCCGGAAAATCGAGATGAACTTTTTCGGCCAATGCAGGGATCGAACACCCGACCTCCAGGCTAGCGAACCAGCGCCTTATCCACCGTGACCCCCCACTTTTAACGAGGATTTCTTTTTGTTGCGTTACATACATTGAATTGCAAGTCACGCACGCTAAAACTTGTGAAGGACAGAAGTTATATTAGAATTAGGCCAAACAGAAGTCGCAAGATTCAAGGACGGTTCCTTCATTCAAAAATAGAATTAGACCGAAATTATATAAACACTACGTAGACACAGTGATTAAACAAAATGTATTTTTGCTTGAAACTGAACAGCAAAGCCCCTTGCGTTTGAAAGTATAATACGCTGTCCTAAAATACTCATCAAAAGAATGGACGACATTAACAACTATTTCCCGTGATTAAATCTTTGTAATTTTCCTCAATAATTTCCTTCAAAATTCTTATCAATGGGAAATTCTCAAATAACAAGTAAAATATGGTGATTTAATAAGTTTGAATAATCAACCTCGTACACGACACTTGCCTAACCGGAAACCTTATGGTCCGGATGTCAAGCAAGTATCTAAAATTACTTTTGATTTAGAATTTAAACATAATACTTTATTTTCTGAAAGTTTAACATGATATAAATATATCTTCAGAGATAAACCTATTTAAAAGTAAATATACAATAATCTGTTCCCTGTATTATTTTTAATAACTGTATGTTTCAATGTCTAAGAAATAATTGATAAATGTGATCAGTAGCCACAGCGTCGATTTATGAATGCTTTAAAATCTCTAACCCCGCCCTTCATATAGCTTGTCATTTTGTCTTCGCATCTTGCCATGTAGACTTTATAACACTCTAGGGTTATATAACCAGCTCTGAAATAAACAAAAGGGCCATATTATACTAATATTCAAACATACTATTTAAGTTATTTTAACATTCCAGAGTAAAATAATCAGCTCAGAAATAAAGAGAAAGAGAGAAATGGGGTTTAACGTCCATTCGACTCATACTGGGTCATTTCGGGATTAACATATGATTTAATTTTATTTCAATAATTCGCTTGCGCGTAGGGGTCTTTTAGCAGTGGGAGGAAACCGGAGAACCCGGGGAAAACCCACGAGGTTGGACAGGCGACCCTAATCCTTGCCACGTACAACCGAGGATTTGAAACCACGCCAGTTGACTCAATGGCAGGCCGTATGATGCAGCGCGCGCATGCTAACCATTCGGTCATCCACTCCCACCCAGCGCAGAAATAAAGAAAGAGAGTCCTATATAGAACTTATATTCAAACATACTATAAGTTAGAGCCAAGACATATTCCGCATTAAATACGTAAAAGGTTCCTGCATATGAGCACCAAGAACATTATTGCGTCCTGAAAACCATTTTACGTAATCCTACTTATGTTCAAGAATATCATAAAATATTTGTAGGATGATGTTCGCAGGAAAATGTCCTACTACCGTGTGTATGGGGATTTGAACTCTCTTGATTCTGTTCGAGCATGCCCATTAATTTGAACACTGAACTTCTGAAGGACACTGCAAGCCTTGAACCAATGAGGATGCATCTATATAGCTAATGAGGATGCATCTATATAGCCTATATATATATATATAGGTGTCCCATGAGGTATTGGGTAACAGGACAATCAAACAAAATAGTAGCCCCCACAAACCAAAGCAATACAGTTGATTCGATAGAAAAAACACATCTATTAGTTATACGTATCTATTTTGCTTCCTGTTTTCATATGAAGCCGATGTTATCACGTAAACTAGGCCGACAACCATGTTTTCGAACCCAATTTTTATTGACCTTCTCCAATCTCAGCTGTGTAATATAAGCACTATGGATATTGTGGTTGGGTTAACAACAATATTGTAGCTATCACAGTCACTTAACGATTGTCTTATATCAAATATCAATTAGTTGATACACTAGCTCATTTTATATCTAATATCAAATGGCGTCTCGTCATGTTGTCACATAAAAATAGAACTGACATGAAATGGAGTTTAAAGTCCCAATGTTCTGTTGGGCTAATGAAGACGGGCATACCCCAAACAGAGTTGTTTTCCCTTGCAGTCCACACTATTGAAGCCAGTGACGCCATATTGGTTAACCCAGAACATTAGAATTAATTGGTTGTGTGGAGTAAATAAAATTTCTTCTTAAAAAAAAAAAAAAAAAAAAAAAAAATACTTTATTATCCCAGGGGACATTTGTTTTACGTGAAAGGCAACACGTGTACATATATAAATAATAAATTATTAAGTTATAATAAACCGAACCGTGTAGGTCCTAATTACCATAAAGTTATAGAATTAAAAATATCATCTCAAACAGAGCGGTCTATATACAACAGACTGTAGAATATTGCATTAATTTGTTTAAAAAAAAACAGCGGTGGCTTAAAATAATTTGTGTTTAGGTCTAATCGGTAATAATGGTAATCTCAAAAGTCAGATAAGCTAATCTTAGACTAGAGTTTCTCTTCGTCAATGATTAAAATTAAGTTTTAAAATTTGAATCACTGATTTCATATAATTATTGATTTAAGAGGTTTTTATTGTTATTGACCAAAGGGACCGGTTACAGTAAGTAAGTAGATTACAAAATCGTGACATTGTGTTTGAGAACCGTGTTTCCGAACATTGGGTTCAAAGGGTGTAATCACTGAAAAAAAGACATCCAACTAATAGAGTATGAAATTTTTAGTATTGTAGACATTTTTAGTATTGGGACAGTAAATTTCAGTAGATGTTATCCGTCGCATTTCCAAGAGGCGACCTGGGTATTATAGAATCTTTTAGTATTGGGACATTTCCCACAAGCGATTAAGGGTTCAATTTAATTTTGTTCGTTGGGTGACCTGATAATCTATTGCTGTTCTTTTAAAGATCTACACAGTATGACCCACGTGTTGTACTTGATAACGAAAGTTAACTTTCACATACACGTTATTTTATTTAAAAAAGAGTGTTTTTTCGAGACACCGTATTTATACTGCTTGGGACGTCGGTCTAGTTTCTCAGCCCAAAGGTAGAGGATTTTAAGGGCTTTACACACAAAATTAAGCAGTTTTATGCGAAAATATAGTCGAGATTGGTCCTTTAAATAAAGATAGTCGAGATTGGTCCTTTAAATAAAGATAAAAAATGTAAATATCATTTTTAATAAAGTTATTCGCATCGCCCCGCTTGGCATGTCATTATATAAACATAAATTGTGTCTTTTTCACGTTTTGATGGAATTTAATTGGTCGTTTAGATACTGTTTTTGCGATTTTAATGCATACAAATGAGTGAAATATAATATCGTTTATTATATAAAAACATGAACAGTATATTTGTAATTATAAAGCTTCAAAGACCTAAAATACAATTATTGAGTTAGCTTCGCTTTGAACTGGGCTGTTTTTCATTTCTTTGTTGGTAATATTGTTTGAACATATGAAACTGCAACAAAAAATGTAACAAGCTCTTTTAATGCAACAACTGTCATTTCGTGTTGACCTTGCCAAATATGCTGTCCTCGGTACGCTGCTCGTAGCGATGATTGGGGGCCGTGGGCATTTTTATTTTCCATTGGCTATATCATTATCAAGGTTGTAAACTCTCGGTCGTTGCTTATCCATTAGTCAATTTAAAGATATCAATTCGCGAAAAATTAATTAAATGAATAGCACCAACACAATCGACAATGCAGATTGGGATTTCGGGCATTTTATTATTTTCTCCACAATAATATTTCTTTTGTTTTCACTTCAGACGGGTACCTGGACATATGGCGGTATATTAGTGCCAAAATTCTAACATGCTTTCGTCTAATTTCTTACTTCTATTCATGTAATTTCTAACCTCCATTCATGTAACTTCTAACTTCTATTCATGTAATTTCTAAATTAAGACAATGTATAATTCAACTTCTTTATTTGTTCAGTGTAAATATCAATTCTATTTCATCTTATTTCTAATATTGGGGCGAAAAATGTCTACTTCATTGTGGTGTTACATGTTAAGCATGAACGGCAAACAAATTTAGAATTTTGATACATCTACCTATAGCAACCATCATTATGACATCGTTTGGTGTCGCCACCGTGTGCTCAGTTTGGGAATTGAGCACCTGATCGGGACCATTCTATTGATACAAACGACTCCCTCTTCGTCAGATTGAGTGGCTTGCCTGAGTGTTAAAATTGAAAACAACATCGGGAGAGAGAGAGATGGGGACATGGGGTTTAACATCAACTCGACACCAACCAGGTCATTTCGGTATTAACACCGTTCAATTGTATTTCAATAATTTGCTTGCGCGTAGGAGTGTTTAGCAGTGGGAGGAAACCGGAGGACCCGGAGAAAACCCACGAGGTTGGAAAGGCGGCTCTGCTCCATGTCACGTAAAAACGGGAAATCGAAACCACGCCAGTTTATTCAATGACAGACCTTATGTTACAGCGTGCACGTGCTAACCATTCGGCCATCCTACCCTCTAAACAACATTGAACGTGATATAAATGTATGGTTTGCAAATATTATTTCGAATACCGTGGCTAAGTGGGTAAGACGCAGGCTCGCTAGGCTGTGGGTCGGGAGTTCGATCCCTGCATTGGTCGAAAAAAGTTCATCCAGATTTTCTGGCGTGGTTCCCCCTTATTAGTGTCTTGTCGTTCCGATGGGATGAAAACCCGAGGTTCCATGTACATGTTGGCGTGCACGTAAAAGATCCCGTGACCGTTAGACTTCGATATAAGTCCACGTCGTAGATCCGCTCTCCGGGCAATATTTCCCTAAAGCACACTGTATGGCGTATGTCCGTCTCCATTAGCCCGGTTCGGAACAAAACAGTAGGGCGTTAAACCCTCTTTCATTTCATTTCATTTTCTATTTCAAATATAAGCTAAACGGGATTTGGAGAATTTTATTTTATTTTTTTTTTACGGTTGAGCCAATAATTAATATCTATATGCAGTTGGTCTATATTAACACAGGGTATAAATGTTATGGATAGACCTACACAGATACTGAGTTTAATACTAAGTGACCTCTCTCTCTCTCTCTCTCTCTCTCTCTCTCTCTCTCTCTCTCTCTCTCTCTCAGCACTCCTTCCAACCTTCAACCAAACGAAGAATGGGTCGTTTATACCAATTATGGCCCCGATCAGATGCGCAATCATCCAATTGAGCACACCAAACGATGTCATAATGATGGTTGCTAGGTAGAAGTATCAAAATTCTAAATTTGTTTGCCGTTCATGCTTAACATGTAATACCACAATGAAGTAGACATTTTTCGCCTCAATAATAGAAATAAGATGAAATAGAATTGATATTTACACTGAACAAATAAAGAAGTTGAATTATACATTGTCTTAAATTAGAAATTACGTGAATGGAAGTTAGAAGTTACATGAATGGAGGTTAGAAGTTACATGAATGGAGGTTAGAAATTAGACGATAGCATGTTAGAATTTTAGCACTAATATACCGCCATATGGACAAGCCCGGCACATCGTCAACAGAATCAGAAAGACGCTGTTTTGGGTCAACCAATATGACGTCAATGGCTTCACCAAAAGCCGCCATGCCGCCTCCACGTCATTAAAGCTTCTTGGCTACGGCTTACACTTATATCGAATTCCAACTGTCGAAGAGATCCTTAATTTTTTTTTTGGTGTACACCAACATGTACACGGGACCTCGGATTAGTCTGCCATCATCTTACTACTCACTAAGTCAGCGTGGCATAAAAATAGGCCCTTTCCCTTACACCAATCACGCCGATGGACTTTCTTGGGCAACATCGAGATCGAACATGGGAATTATACGTTTCCGAGTCTTACTCACTGATCCACATCGGTGTTTTAAAGTACTTTTCATCCGTCTTGGGACTATTCATAATGTCATCGCATAAAGATGGACAGTATAGTATCAGTCTAATTAAAATACAGATCTATATTTCGTTTCGTTTTTTATACTTTCGATGGCCTACACTAATGTAGCAAAGACAAGTAAAACGAAATTTTGAACTATAATAACGAAACGAAATATGATCTATGTTTTAATTGGTATAGTATATTTATACATTTTTACATAGTAACTCTGTGGTTTTAATTGGCTATAGTTACCATTGTCTATGGTTACTTTAAGAAAATCAATGGAATTGTTACTTATTGACTATAAAGTCGAGGAACGTATTTTTTTAATAAAATGGTTTTCCATTGATATCCTTTTCGTGGTGTCATCGAATCTACATTCATTTTATAAAAATGGAAAGTTTGTAATTTTACTAGTAGGTGTTGTCCACACAAAGACAGGCTGTGTCTATTTACAAATAAAGCTCATTTTCAATATTACAATCCCGTCGATGGTTGCGTACTCTATCCCGTAGGTGCGTTTATGTCTCCCCTATGTAGTAATTTAAGCAGCCATTGCAAGTCAAGACATAATATATGAGATTTTTTTGTGTCACAATTCATATTGTCGTTGACACTAAACATAAACTTATGAAAATTATACTTGTTATTTGGCGTAATATGATCGCAACATTACATTTACATCTAGAATCCTTGCATTTGGATACATAAAAATAGATATACAGACGTCAGTACAAGTTACTTCTGTCGGTGGTGGTGTTGTTATATACTACTCTAAAAAAACATAAACTGAAGCTCAAAACAAGGCTCCACAAAACTGTTTGCATCGCCCAAACGCAGTAGGGTACGGCTTTTTGGAGTTGATTATGTCCTTGCACGTGCACTATGCATGGAATGAGTTGGGCAGAATTGGTGCAATTCCTTCAAGCAGAGTGGCAGGCTTACGAGCAAGTGGTGGTTTCACTCGTTATTAACAAAGTTATCGAATTTGAGACAGTTTTGTTGGACCTCGTTATGCTCAAAATGGCGAATTTTCATCAGATCCTCAGAATATTTGTGTATAAAAAGTGTATATGCTTTGCATAACAGATTCAACATCGGGACATATTGAACTCATTCTGACCAAAAGTGTGCTTAAAAGTTTTGATTTACATGTTCCCTGTGTCTAATACAATGTCAAACAGAAATAATTGGTTGACCCTTAACTTCTTTTGAGTAGTACGTACATTGTGGCATCAAAAGAATACCATACCAAGCTTAGATACCACGTGTCCTTTTAGAACAGGGTGCCACGGTGGCTCAGTAACCAAGACGTTGGCTCGCTAAACTGTAAGTCCCATGTTCGATCCCTGTGTTGACCAGGCAAAGGGATAACGTATAGTCGTTCGGATTGGACGAAAATGCGAGGTCTAGTGTACACGAGCGTGGACATTAAAGATCCCCGGGTAATTGATATTGGAGTAGGCCATAGTGCCACTGTCCCTAATAGCACAATGTATGGCGCATATACGTTGTCATTTGCCCAGTGGGAACAGAACGACGTTAAACCCCATTGCATTTCACTCCATGTCCATTAGGAACACTTACTTGCATATCCCATGTGGTTTGACGCCATCCATTATATCTTCACATTGTTCAAAGTCACGATCAGGGTTAGGGCATGGGTCGATTTTACCTGTAGATATAAATAATTCATAAAATTTCACAGATATTCCATTTCTCTTTGTTAACATCTTCAAACAGAATATCATTCATGACTATCATATTCCGAGCCCCCCCCCCCCTAATCATTCTAACATACTTCGTCCTAGTTGCTCTTCACTGTCTCTAGTTGAACTCCTTGGACTATAAAATATAATGTGACGGCAGCAAACCCCAAAACGAGTGTGATGTCTGGGAAAATTCACCACTCAGACATAACAGTAGGCTATGCAACGTTTATTCTGCCAACAATTAGGATGGCAAGGGCATCAGAGACTGGATTCTATGTTTCTGAACCATTATAAAACATGAAATACTAAAAATGTTGAGGAGCGTGCTTTCTCGACCATCTGTAAACTATCATGTTTGCATGGGCCCTGATTGTTCGTAAATTGTGAGGAACTAACACATTTTTAGCCAATCAACCGATAACCTTCTCCATTGGAGTGACACACACCGGACGGCTAGCAGACTAGCAATTTTGTTTGTAGTCCGTCTTTAAAGTTATGATGACTAAACTTTCGGAACAAAACAAATCCGAAAGTTAATCTATTAATAATTATGACGACATGGACTAGTCCATTAATGTCAATCGGTAACCCTTTGACCTGAACGCTGCCGTCCTCACATTGTCCAGATCACCATCGTAATCTGAAAATGGCCTGGACAAATTGTGTACAATACCTAGTTAATAAACCTTTCATTTTAGATTCTACTTACATGTTTTATACAGATCAACAGATTGTCGAAGGTCGGCGATTAATTCTGGTTGTAAAACAAACAAACACATATGTATGGTCGACATCAAACAATGACGTATTCTTTCGTTTTTCCTAAAAAATTAATATAAATATAACTTTTTTAAAATCCTAAAACGGGCTTCGGATAATATCGGCCAATTTGGGTTGTTCAATATCGTTGAAACGGGGATTAAAATGTCCTAATTTTTATTCCATCCAGAGTGTCGGGAAATTTATACTGACAATGACGTTGCGATCTGCGCCGTATGCCGATTTCCATCTGGTAATAGACCATTAACATGCCTGTATGGCGTATGTCCGTCTTCATTAGCGGAGTCGAAACAGAACAGTAGGACGTTTAACCCCATTTCATTTCATTTCCATTAACATGCTGCCCGTGGTATACACAGAAACGCGGGGTTCGTCCCACCTGAACGAATCGACGCTTTACTTTCCCGTCACTCTCACCCCTTTTCCAGCTCTCATTGCCAGAAGACAATCGGCATCCCCAGGGCCCCCTGGTGAAAGAAAAATATACAAATTTATTTTATGATCAGTAGTGGAATACCGCGTTTTATCAGTGAAATAATAGTGTTATTTCACTGGCTAGCAGTTGTTTTACCTAAAATTATTGTAAAATCATAAAATAAATAGAACATTTATCGTTTTGTCGTGAATAACATATTTTATTTCATCTCTAAGCAAGATAACGTTTATATTTTCACTCATGCTACGCATTCGTGAAAATATAAGTTTTCTTGCTTCTCGATGAAATAAAATATGTTATTCACTCTAAAACGACAAATATCCTCTATTCATTATGATAATTCGGAAATGACCTAGTTTATGTTGAGCATATCCCATGTCTCTTCCGTCCCTTTAGATTGTGTACTCGGGTTTAGAACCATTCAATTCGTTCCTAATTCAGTATTTCGAGGATTTGTTTTATGAAATGAAATGGGTTTTATAACAAAACGCCTGAAATTAACTAACACCAAAATACATTACCTGCATTGCTCTTCTTCCGGTCTGTAAATATTAACTATCATATCAGAACACAACTTTATCAAATGATTGCATTCTACTACTGTTATTTCTCCTTTAGGTTTGAATTTGGTAATATCAAATTCTGAAATAGCATTTATGGAATTACCAACTCTAGGGGAAAGCGAGGGTATAACGATGTGTCGTAAAAAGGGCATGACGTGGAGGGACCGGCTATGTATTTCAAAATAGAGTGCTAACATTTTCCCCCGAGTTCTGTAAGGACCATTTGCCAAATGATTTGGTAAATATATGTTTAATAAGATTTATGAGCTAATATAAGGGAACAAACTCTTTTTCTATTTGGAAACAGACCACCAATAATTTCGACATTGACTTAAAGAGCACATAAAATGAGGAAACTAAATTCATTGAGCTTATAAACATTGGTTACTATATCCATTTTACGGCAGTTTAACGTCGATCTGATGAAAATTAATTCAGATATCGTCACTCAAAGTCGCAAATATAGACCTCCCGTAAAAACGACTTGGCCAATTATTGAAAACACTCTTAATCCCCTCAGACGCCAGTGACGTCACAGTGACCGAATGCATATTCGGGATGTTTATTCCTTAATTACCTATATACACCCGGCGTGTGTATTCGTTAACGCCTGACTGATTCCTTAATCCCCCTAATTAAATAACAATTGACTACGGAAGAATTTGTTTTATAAAGACAGTTGTTGTAGCCATATTCCCCATGTGTTTTTTTTTTTTATCAGAATAAGCCGACCGTAAGCCAACAATAATTGGCTTCTGATTGAAACAAGATTGGTGTGAAATTGTTATAGCCGGCGCTACGGACATCTTTTAAGCCGATAGAAATAATCAATTGTCTGTTTTTTAGAAACGAAATGGTTTCAAATAATAATCATTAGGGGTGTAACGATACATCGAACAATCGATGCATCGCGATAGTTTGACTGTCGATAGTGTATATCGATAGTAAAAAGAAACTATCGATAAAAATTGCGATAGTCAAGCAAACTATCGATAGCTTCGATAGTTTGTAATAGCGAAAGTAACATGGCTCAAATTCACTTGTATTTGTCGAATAATTACTCTGTATTTATAACAAAAAGCTCCGTTATCACTAAAATAGCGTTACACGATCTCAATGTCACATGGAAATCTTCGTCTACCATATAAGGCATGGCTTACTAAGAAATGTGTAAAATGGTTGATTTTGGCGCGAAAAAGCTGAAAATGGTCACGTACGCCAATAACAGACATGCTGAAAGCATGTCGCATATGGCAGGAAAGTTGGCCATGCCTTTTTAAACAAATTACTAAACTACCAATGTAATATTAATAATATACAATTTTATATAATATAAAGAAAAAAAAAATTACTTTATTATTTAATTCACAATCAGAATGCGACGTTACCGTGTACCTGAGATACCAGCTTAGGAGGCTCTTCTATTCGCCCCCCTCCCCTTTTGCCGCACCTTTAGAAGACACGTGTTTTTATCTGCACCGTCTTGTGTCGTTTCATTCTGTCGGTTTATTTGTCGATATGACTACCGATAACCGTGTTAAAATATTACGTACTGATTTACGGGCTGGAGATGTTGATCAACTAGTGAATTATAATCTATTCTAGTCACAAATATATAATCTATTACAACTTAAGACGAGAAAGGTCGGCTTTTGAAAATGCTTTGACTTATATATATAGTATAGTGATATGTAGCTTACGTGTAAAATTAATGATTACGATAGTCAAATGTTAATTGGACCGACAAATACACACGTGTTAACTGGCGGTGTGTATACAGTGATATATCGTACAGATAGTGCTATATTGTATAGATAATGTGTATAGATTATGTGTAGTGCCTGTGACGTCACTAGCCAATCAACCGGATAAAGCTTGTAATTGAAAATTTGAAAACCGTTTTTGGCTGTCTGATGTTTAAACGTTAATATCTCAATTAATTTTAATCAGATTGGAGTGAACTTGACATAAAATGCATATAGTAACCAATGTCTATAGGCTAAATGAATCTAGTTTTCTCATTTTATGTGCTCTTTAAACTTTGTCTTTTTTGCCCGGCTCCAGTTTTCCCCTTAACTTTCCGTTGGGTTGAACGGCAGATGAATAGGTCTAAAATGCAACGACTCTTTAAACTCAATTGATGATACGTCCAGGCGGCCGACACTACACACAACCATAGACGTGTACTTAACATAATCGAATTGCAGGTTGAATATACAGTCATACCTTCTTCACCGGAAACCGTCTCTCCCATACCGTTATTATTTCCCGGCATTCCTGACTCAGTAACGCCGACAACGCCATTTTTGTTCTCACCTTTAAAGAACATGAACATACTTAATTTTACCTTAGGAAATATACATTCAATCATGACACATACATTTAAAAGACTCGGTTTACAAAAAATCGGTTTACAAAAAAGGCTAATCGATAAAATCGGTTTACACAAAAGGCTAATCGATTAAATCGGTTTGAAATAAAGCTAATCGATAAAATCGGTTTACACAAAAGGCTAATAGATAAAATCGGTTTACACAAAAGGCTAATTGATAAAATCCTGGCAGAAGGTCAATCCACATCAAGGCGCTACGGAGCAAAAGTTTCATTGATGCCCCCCAACGATGCATTCTCTAACTGCTTAGATAAATTTTTATTAAACCACAATTTTTCAAAACATTTAACAGATGATCTACGTAACTATTTATAAAATCAACTTGTAAACTTTTTATGTTTATTTCCCCTTTTTATGTTTATTTCCCCTCCAACCTTTCGTGTGATCGAAAAACGATATAATAAGAACTGGTTTAAACAGGTTATGGGGGAGCGAAGGCCGGTGATTTGCTGTCTCAATGGATGCTAGTCCATGAATATTCAAAGGGGAATTCTTGTATGCACTTAAATAACTTGGCGGGCATACCCCCCCACCTTTGAGAGCCGTGAGCTATATACAGATATATGATGCTTCCAACCCTTTCTATACCAGCTGATATAATCATGTATAAAATCAGTCAGAGTGAGACATTAAAACAGTTTATAACATTTTGTTTATGAATATGATGTCCCCCAATCCCTACCCCAGTCCCAATAATCCACTGTTCAGAAAGTAGGATATTTACATTGTGTATGGTATTCCCGTCTTGATTGTTCTATTTTCATTCTGAAGGAATCTGGCAATAAACTGTTACACCTAGTCATAACCTCGTCCATACATTCAAAGGTAGCTTTCATTACCCTACAAAAAACATTTATATCAATTTACAACACTCGAGATTATTAACACTATCGATAGGTGTGTTGACACAAGGAAACATTTTATGGATACTCAATTACTTAAACTCAGTAATTGTGTGTCCATAAAATTACACCTTGTGTTAATATATTCAGTAGTCAATAAAGATTGATTTTCTTTTATCATAATATGTTTTTATACCCTTAATTTTTTGCATTTCGCATGTTTGAAGGGTAAAGAAGTTAATGAATTAATCCACATTTATGTTTGACCCAGACCAATGAGTAGTAGGAGTATACACTACTTACGGACATTCTGGTTGTGTATTTTCCATTGACATGTTGACACATTTTTGGGCCAATTCACTACATTCCATGAAATCCACACCATCTGGTTCCGTTATAACAGGTGTATTCCCGGCATTATCATTTACATAACCATCTGGTGGATTCACTAACGGAAGAAACATAATATTGGGTTACAAAAATACGGCTTTGGTAACCGGTGATATATTCGCAATTCTCTAACAATCTGAATAAAACACTGATCCTATTTCGTTATGGTGCCGAATTTGGAAAAACACAATATCCGAGATCGCTTAGATATTTCTATACATATTACTTATGTTGCATAGTGAGATGAGAGACGTTGATTTGACGTGTCGTCAGTGTCAATGCTTCCATTCCACTGATTTCAAATTTCTTAGGATTTTAAGCCATCCATTTTAAAAGGGCCTATTAGAATGATTAGTGTTGGTCTTAATTTGTACACTTACCATAATTATTCTCAAAAGTTATTTTGGGTGTTTCCCCATTTTTACCTGTAGTTAAAATAAAAAATATGTAAACATCTAGTTAAATTATTAACCTAACGATGTTTTATTTTTAAAAAGAAATTCTTTAAAAAAAAAAAACCCATCAGAAATATTTTCACTTTTATTTATGAAAACCTTTCGTGCCACGTGTCGAGCTCATTTACAAAAAAAACCAACATTTCTTCAGCACATTGCTATTTATGCTACAATGTGAAACAGAGTAATCTCGGGATATATCAGGTGACTGTTTAGACCTATTCACGCCACCTGCATATTTCCTCAAGGTCACGAGATATACACAGGGCTAGCACTAACCCTAACCCTAACTCTTGCGCTAACCCCAACCCTAATCCACAATTCCCGGTAACAATCATGTGTCCCAATTCCTTGTGCGCTTGAGGAAATCTGCAAGGGGCCTTCGTAAATAGATATGACCCAGTGGTTAGATAACTAATTGGCCTAATATCGAGTACATAATGTTTTGCAGGAAAAGAAGTATCTAGATACTCACAGGCATCTCTATATCGACCAATATAATCCTCATATTCTGCCATCTCTGACATATTGTCTGCAAGTACATCCCTACAGTGATTCAACACGTTTTCTATACAATTGCCTTTACTGATCACATACCTACAATCAAACAGATATACAAATTGAGTCAACTGCGTAACCTCGTGGGTTTTCTCCGGGTCCTACGGTTAACTGCCACTGCTTAATGCTCCTGCGCGTATGTTAGTCCCGAGGTGACCTAATTTGTATCGAGTGGACGTTAAACCCATTTCCCTCTTTCTCCCTCCCTTTCCCATTGATTAAGAAAGTTCCCATGCCAGATTATGATCCAATGATGCGTGCATTGTTTACACTCACACAAAATTGGATCTACGTTTCTGTATTTACTGTAATTAAACCAGTTAATTTGGGCCAAATACGCGAAAAGTCTGAGTTAAATCGTTTCATACAACTGGCACTCAAAGACGTTTTGGCACACAATTCATATGGCAATTTTAAATTTTTCATTTTGTCTTAAATATTGGATATCCGAAGCCCAAATTTTCACGGTAAGATAACTCGATCAGTGTTGATTGAAACTGACCAATAAGTCGTGTTTACACTGTCGACGACTGAATGATATTGAGTTAAAACACTGACCATAGTAACGCCATGTCATATAACAATACAGGGACTGTATCCACTGTAAATAGACCTGTGAAGGGCATCCAATATTACTATTAATAGTTGGATTGCGGGGAAAAACTTACTATAAATAGTGCTTTATAACGCATACCCGATCCTGCAGGAACTGCATTGTTTTTCAATTCAAGATTAAAAAGGGCCGCCAAATTATGTAAGAAACATTCACTGCCTTAGGCTCCCCATACTCCACGCAGTGTTGCGTTTGATTAGAGGTAATCCAATTACACACTGCTATTATGAGTGGATATTGTTGTGTTAAATTTTGATTGGTCAGTAGTCCGTCTACCAACCAATCACTGTTTAAAACGAGTGCCAATATTGGACCAAATATGTTTACATAACGAACGTTTCGTCATGGCTCACGATTTTATTATGCCTAATTAACCCGTGCATAGCAGAATACTGCAGTAAAACTAATTGCGTGACAAACGAGGCTATCAAATTGAATGAAATGTAAACAATACTGTTTGGAAACGAACACACTTTCACCGTTTTAATACCTTAAATCACTGTCCAAAGTTTTAGGGAAGACCCAGATTAAACGAAGGACTGTCATGTTGCTGTACTTAAGTGATAGCTTTCATTGAACTGAAAAAAACAGACACACTCCCGCATAAGTTCAAGAAACAGACGCTATTCCAGCAATGGTCAGAGAGGGATTTCTCGGGCCATTGCTTCAGGAATATGTAGGTTCCCCCGTGCCTAAAATACCCATTACTCTCAGACTTACTCTCCGTTCATCATTGTAGTGAAGCTATAAAATTTTCTGTTTCGTGTACTTACCTACAAACTTCACCTCTAACATTGTATTCTTCTAAGGCTAAATCTGAACACTGGTTGATCATCTGTGCAAAACCACTTCTATTACACGGATTAACAGACTCCTCTATAATTCCTACAATAAAAGTAAGTTTATTATAATGAATTTATCTCATATAATATTCAGACGACACGTTACACAGATTACCAGACTGGTCTACAATTCTTAAAATATAAATTAGTTTTCCATTATACATTTCTTTCATAAATAGGCTACGCAAGCCATGCTTACTCCATCTAGAATACCTGATACCACTTCTGAATTGTTAACAACTGTTGCTGTACTTTTGTATATATCTACAGAATACTGAGGATTATCGAAATATAAAAAGTTATATTCAGATCTACCTGGGGCACACACGTGATCTATCGAAGGTAGAATTTTCTTCTTGAAAGATTCTGGATCTGCGGAATTCTGAAACTCTTTACACTCCTTCATCAGATTGACTAAGCAATACACAGCGTTATAAACAGCTCTGAAATCAGCATACAAAATGAATTATATTTCCTTTAAATAAAAGGTTCTGATTATATAAACGTCAAAAGAAATGAGAGATGAAATGATATTTAACGCACTGTGCGGCTGGTGCAACGGAAATGAAATGAAATGGGTTTTAGCGTCCTACTGTTTTGATCCAACTGGGCTAATTAAGGTGGACATGTGTCATACAGTGGGCTATGACGGAAACTTTGATCGGACAACGTTAGCGGGATTTCCGCTTACTTTTTGTTATTAGAAGTGCAGCTTCACTGACGTCACGCGCCAATCAACTGGATTAAGACTGTAATCGAAAAATTGAAAAAATGTTTTCGAGTTCACATAAACAACAATATATAGAATAATTTTAATCGGATTGGTGTGCAAATAGCTAAAGTGTTTATAATAAATACTGGTTTCAAGTATACTATTTTGATATGACCATTGTATGTGTTCTTTAATAATTTACTCTGCAATAACGGGTTTCTTTAACGGGTCTATATCTTATTTCTTTGGGGTATTTCCCCTCTTAACGAGTGCATGTAGATTCATTAGATTGCAAATGCTACTATATAATTCAGTATAAATCAAACTAGAACGAACAAATGTGTTTACATCATGAATTACTCTATATTCACGGGGTTGTTTATTTTCAGTACAACCGTAGAAGTCATCAGATGTACCACGCCTATTTATTATTAATAGCATCACAGATTCGTAGCCTATGAAAAGCTAATCGACTTGCCATATTGTGTCCGCATTAAACCCAAACACGTTCTTTGATTAACTATGAAAGTAAACGGGAAAGGGCGTTATTTCAATACTTATTACATGAATGTATTATTATGATACCAAACATAAAATTATATTTAGCTTCATTTCATATGGGTAGATCCCTACAAGTTTAAGTATTTAAAGGGCAATTCCCGATTATATTTTGGTAAATTAAACTGCTTAATCCTCTACCTTAGGGTCGGGCAACTAACTCAATATTATGTGAAACGTTTTCAAACAGCATATGGGTCTTGCACTGTATAGGCCTCCCAAGGAACCGTAATTGAATATCGCCCATCGACAAAATTGGCCCGAAATCTTAAAAGGGTTACGTGTCCGGATAAGAGGGTTTTGACGTTCATGTCCAAACGACTCAATAATATGGAGCTGAAATTTGGAAACAAGGTAAATACCATAACACTCTATATTTCATATTTACACGGACTTATTTTTGAGGCTCTGTTCAATTCAGTACAATCCCTTTAAATTATGTCCAAAAAAAAGAAGAAAATCCAATTAAGTGTATTTTCAATACCTTGGTATAACTTTCCGTTGACGCCGTTAAAATTATTTTACCTTAATAAACCAAAAAACAAATTCTAAGGGGTAGGAGTGCTGCCTTGACAAATGTCTTTCGATCAGTTACAATATCATAATAACATACTTATGGATACATAGTTTGTCGTTGGACGTTGGAATGGGTTGGTTTTTACCGAATACGTATCCACATTTTGCAGCGTTTACCATACTTTTATAAACCAAAATAAACGATTCTAATAGGTGGGGTTGTTACCGTGGAGAATTTCTATCAATTACAATACAATACTTACGGACACATAGCCTGTCTTTGATCTGGTTGGGTTTTACCAAATTGTGTAAATACTTGCCCGCATTCTGCAGCTTTAACCTTTGGGTTGGGTGGGCAGGCGCCATTAACACAATATAAACCAACTGAAATAATGCAATAATTGTATAACAAGATTGTTTTGCACGCTTCTTCCATTGGGTTTATAAACTCTGACGAATCGAATGGTCCATGCAAGTCATTGCGCGACAGCGTTTCTACCTTATAACTTCTACCTTACAGTATAATACCGCGTATTTCAAAAGTCAATCGTCGTAGGACTACTAGGTTGGTCACTGTTACCTCTCATCGTGATATCACCCATGATGTCATCGCAGTGTGTAATTCATTTAACTCCAAGCGGCATAAACCAATACCCCCACCCCAATCCCTTCGCGAATCAAAAATTCCATTCGACCACTCATTATGTCCAGAGAAGATTTCTCCCCCCCCACCCCAAAAAAATTGTTTTGTGGTGATTTTACACAACCTTTAAAAATATGGATATAAGGACTCTACATTTCGATAGCTAGTAAGACAGGATAGTAGAGACGTAATATTGCAATTGGAACACCTGAAATCCAGCACGATGTTCTTAATGAATATATGAATATATTCTATATTGGGCAGCTGTTTGTAATAACTAAAAGTTGGTTTAAAGCTACAGACACTGTAACTTCAATAAAATCAAGTTCCTGATCATTCTTTTACCTAGTTGGATTTCCTCAAAACACAGTTGAAAAATCAAAACAGTGCTTTGTTTTTAAGATACATTGTGGGAGATTAGATAACGAGTTGGCATTTCTCACAATAATAGTTAAAAACTAGATAATGTCGTAAAGGCTATTTGCTTAATGTTGCAGTCAGATTGATGTACTATGAACCGAGAATTAAGCAACTCAAATTTCCGCCTTGCCTCGAAAATCATTGCTAAAGTCAGTACGATACAAAGCATAGTCTTGATTATCCATTTATAGATTAAATCGTGAAGTGAGGTTATGAGGCAAATCGGGTCATGATCCACTAAATGATCGTAGGCTAGCGATTATGGTCTGGATAAGTTTATTATAATGTCTAATTAATAATTTAGATAAAATTTTAGACCTAAAGAAAGACCTACAATAGGCAGATTTAGCTCCTGCACAATGTAGTCAAAGATAATAGTGAAGTTATACAGCAAGTCAACAATAGCAATGGTAGATTGATAATGCAAACAATCTTAAAGTTATTGGTTTTAATCGATTTTTATCAACATTTAATCTGGATCAGTACGTAACATATCTAACGGTACCCACAGCCGAGGACATACATTTGATCTGGATATAGCACGACAGGATGATTCTTGTATTCCCAAAATCACTGTATATCTGGCCCTGAATTCACAAAGCATCCCCAGACTTAAATTAAGAATTTATTCAACTTTCAATCACTGTTTATGAGAAATATCTTTGAACCAGAAACACAAAACCTTGTACATATTGTACTGTTGATGTATTTCATAAATTAAGACAACACAAGTTTATAGAGTGCTATATTTTAGTTAAAAACAAGACCAACAATTTTGAGTAAATTCTAAACTTAAATCTGAGAATGGTTTGTGAACTCGGGGCCTGATCATTGTCAGGAATAACGGTTGTGCCGAGAACAATAAAATAATATTCGCTTCAAGCCCAAATAGAAATTGGTATTCGCAAGACCTTCAGCAATATAAAAATAAAGGACGCTCTGAGAAAGAGTATATTTGATATTTTAATCCAATTAAGCTAATAGTTAGCGTGTAAGTAAAGGTATCGTAGTAAAAAAAAAACAATCCAAAATAAATCTATGTCTGGATGAGAAATGTTGGCGAGAAGTATATTCATCTGACAAAAACAATAAATAACATACAGAACAACTTCGCTCATGGTAAAGTCTTGAAAATATGAATGTCAGGAAAACAACTATAATCCCGATTCGGTCACTATTTATAATAGTACAATAATAATATCAAACTTTTAACCAATTAAAATAATTACATTGATTGCTTATTTAATATCATATAGAGTATTTAACATTCGTCGTAATTATCGGCTCAGTAAGCCCCTAGACACCAGCTTTTACCGTCAAATGTACAACAACAAAACAATGTTGTGGGAGGGCCTATGCTATGAGACGAGACAACAGCTAACACAAATTTTATTCTTTTTAAGATAAGAAATAAACAAATTAATGTACTCAGAACTTGACAAAGACTTTATTACGTGTTCTCTGGTAGATAAAATTTCGATTCTCTGCCTTCAAAAATCATAATGACAGTGGTCTAACTTGCGAATTACTGAATATAAAATAAACATTCTTATTGGAAGGCCCAAATGTTCAAAACACAAAATATACTTCCAATATTTCTTTTAGAAATTTGTCAGTAGTCAATTGTTCGCACATAAATGTATAATCTAAAAACGGCTTCGCCATTTCTAACAAATATAAGTATAGTTGTCACATATAATTCAGTTTTACTAACAAATTCGAGTATTTTAATATAAACATAGAGACCAAACAACATAAGGACACCAATGCGAAGAAGGTATTACATGTTTAGTTATACAAATGTCCCCAATTCATTTAACATCAAGAAAACAGCGACATAAATATAAGGATACCAACAACAGAAGTAAGCACTGAAAGTATTATACATATTCGCTTATGTATTTATCTCGATTTTTAGATTAGGCAGAAATAAAAAATGGTTAAACCATGTTTATCATTTCTAAGAATTACCCCCCAAAAAACAAGGACTTAACAAAGTTGGTAAATATAATATATGTATCTAGGTCATTAATTTAAATGACTTACCTAATGTTATGAATATCTTTAGTGTTAGAACGTCCATTATGGAGGCAAGCATGGATAAATATATATAACATAGAGTATATAAGTAATGTAACAGTATGTGTGAGTGGGATGTTTAACCTATTTATTCAGTTGTGAGCTGTTATTTAAAATATCATCATGGTCAATTACAACCAATTGTCAATTTATTATACCAATTTACATGGTTCCTGACATTTTCCCGCTCTCGAGTTGATTACCTTTGAAGCCAGTAAGCAATTTACTCTGTAGTGTCGATGTGATATACAATTATAAAATAATAGGAAAAGCCGCATTTACATTTGATAGCGATCTTCACTATGCCATTATAAATATATTACCCAATTATTCTGTAATGCATAGTACAGAATGTAGATTGAATATACATGTACACGAAATGGTTAACGAAGAAGGCAAGGCCTATAGGGCAATGTGAAGATGAAATGTTTTTCGTTATTCGTTATTGGCGAATAACAAATAACCAATAACTAGGCAAGTCACCTCGTTATTCGTTATTCAACTTTATATTCGATATTCCAATATGCAGCTAGCCATAATTAGAATGATGGATAACAAGTGTCCCCTAGCAGTAGAAAACACAGCAAAACGTCCTTTAAACCTAAACAGGCCACATGGTTATATCATGGGCCTTATAACACCTTATAAGGTCCATGGTTATATAAGGAGCAAATAACGAGCTGTTTGTTATTCGTTTTTCAACTCGTTATTCGGGATTCACATATAAGGTGTTCATGTATCGTTAATGAAGATATTTCAAGATTTCATTCTAAACGATCATTAGACAACAATAGAATAATGGATTGCAAAGTATCCCCGAGCAGTAGAAACACAGCAGCAGATTATATAGTGATATTTAGTGTCTCGTCTGTACATGTACAATACTTTGGTCATGTTAGATGTGCACTGACCATTTGGAAACATTATCCCGGGCCGTGGCCTTTCCACCTGCTTGTGTCCGATTTCTTTCTGTCAATGGTTCTTTGACGAGTACGCCGATATGTGCAGGGTGGACCTAGGTGGTTAGTTAGACCTTGGTTTTGACCGAGGAAGTACCTCGGGGTATTCAACCCTAGTTCCAGATCCAGCGTATAAGACTGACAGTTTGAAATTAACAGTAGCTCGTAGCGTCGCTACCAGGGAGTATTTCCTAAGTGTGGTATGAAGGAAATTTTGCTAGGACAGCAGCGCAACGGCATACTCTTATTTCGAATTCCAATTGTCAAGCATTCTCCAACGGGCACATCGGGTTTTCGTCTCATTCGACCAACTACCCTATACCGCTCCTCTACCCTATACCATTGATATTGTAAAACCGAGGAACTTTATCGAAACATCCAGGTTAACGAGCCAGGTCCTATTCAGTGATCCATCGCGACTCCCCTATTAATACGGAACACATTTTACAGCGGCCTTGAACTGATTTATACAGTTGCCTCCTCTAATTTTATTATGGCCACAGATCACTAATTATGTCCCCATTGACTTTAATGTTAATTCTCGTCTCTTAGACCGGTTGTAACTTTTTCCCAAATATTCGTTGGGTAAAACGCTTTCTACCACAGATGGCGCAACATGTGGCAGAACTTTGCCCAAAAGCATGTATGAGGTTCTTCATGAAAAACTTGAGATACACAAGCTAGAAGCAGAGACAGCTAACCATGCAATTTTTGACCCTCCCTTTCAACGTAACCAACCCCACAACTCTTGTATCCTCCCGCCCCAAAATCATGAATATTCACCAAAACCTGACAGAAAATGTATTTTCAAACCCTTTTCTTCGATTCTACACCAAAAACGCAACAAAAATCGCCATGCAAAAGGGGGGAAAAGGGAAAGGGAGAGAAAGACTAAAAAAAACCCTTTGCCCTCCATTCCTAACGGCCCAGGAATATTTGGTGATCTGTGTCCGTTTATCAAAATACACCTTTAAGGTTACTATATATAGTCACAATTAAATTAAAGTTTCCGTTAAAATATTGTGCTAGGTCAGAATACGTGTGCAACCTTTCACGTTAGTGAACTACGTAATTTGTAAATTTGGGTTTCAACTACATGTCAAAATTGGTATTACAAGATACAGTGGGGCCAAAGGATGCTCTTGTTTTAATGTGATCACTATATCAAGGTGCACCTCGATACAAATTTTCAGGTTTCGATTTCAAATCATAACAAACATGTTGGAGTAAATTGTAGATTGTAAAACTTTAAAAAGTTTTATATTAATGACGCCCGCCCGCCCCCCCCCCCCCTCTCCCCAAAAAAGAAAACCCCAAACACAATTCTACTTTTGCATTTTTGAAAATTGGCACGTTTGATTCGCTTATATATATACGTGACAGCTCCTTTAAAGTTATAAACCAATTAAGGCTTGTGACGTGAAGTTGTCAGACTACTGCTAGTTTCAGGATGTGCTAATACATTTTTAAATATATATTGTCTATACTTATATGTAATAAATGATGAAAAACCTACATCGAGAAATCAAAAATAAAAAAAAAGTTCAGGAAACGTATTAATAAACAGTTTCTAGAATTTAACTCTTGATGTTGTCTAACATACGGTTGTTTTTGCTCAATTAATTTCAGAGAAAGATAGTCATTAATTGGAAATACATGTAACGAGAAAGGTTTTGCCTTCCCTGTGACGTCACTCATCAATCAATTCGTTATAGCTGTAATCGAAAAAACAGAAAAGTGTTCTAGAGCATCTGGCACATGCATGTTAATAGAATCCGATAAGTGTGAAATTGGTGTAAACTATTTAATAGTACAAACTAGCTTCAAGTATATACCACTTGTATGTGTGCCCTTTAAATGGTTTAATTGTCCAATATATCAAAAAATGTGAAAGGAAATTGGGGATAATTTGTCCGGACAGGGGCACCACGGCCTAATCTTATGTTGGATTTCCAAGGATAATTTGTCCGGAGAGGGGCACCACGGACTAGTCTTATGCTGAATTTCCATGGTTTGATCCCGCCCGAACGATTAGACAGATCTCCTTGACGGGCCCCCCGCCCTGCATCACTGATAAGGAAAGCCACGCCTGAAAAACCCGAGTAACTTTCTCGTCGAAAAACGGGAGAAAATCCGCGATCACCAGGCTAGCGAACCAACGTGTTATCACTAAACCACCGTGACCCCATGCTTAAAATGTCTTCATCGATTATTAACACTGTTTAATATTTACGTTAAATGATTGTGCCATGTTTGCCACTTTATAGAATATTCAAAAGATACAATAGGTCGTAAAATACCAATGGCATGGATTCAATCACTAGTCCTATTCCCGACAATAATGCAGTTATTTCCCTTTACTTATAAGTTAAATGAAATCTTTGGAAGGTGTCTATAAATCTCTCCAACTGCCGATGTAATTCATAATTTTCCAAAATGAAATCATTTACTCGAGCCACCAAAACAACTGGAAACATGAATGAGATGCGCTAAAATAAAATCTTGCATTATTAAACTTATATTCATCCCGCTGGATACACAACAAAAATTTTCCTGCACCTCTAATTGGGCTTGAAATCATTTATAATTGACTGTGTCAAGACAAATTGTGGGGATACTCCAAATGGCACATTTTGTATAAAAATTTTCTTTGGTGACAGTATCAATTAAAATCAAAATTACTATTCGTGTGCGTTTCTAATAGTGTTCTAACGCCTTACACACTGAGCAAGTGTAGCCCCCGGATCACGGAAGTGTGGATATCGAGAAGACTGAATATCCAATAAAACTGACACAGAATACTCTGCTCCTTTACAATACATGCCTCCCATCTCTGGGGTGAATCACCTTAGAAACTCTGGGATAGTTCATATGAGGGCATCGAAAAGAACCCTATTTTCGGATTACCCCCACAATTACTTGTTTCGAGATTATTAAATCTTTCAGAAAAAAAACTATCTTTGTGGCACCGCTTGAATCTGGATGAGTTCCATTAAGGTTTATAAATCAATTAGGGCCGGGGACTTGACGTTGTCAGACTAATGTTAGTTCCAGGATGTGCTAATGCATGATTAAATATATATTGTCTATACTAATCCTTACTAAATGATGAAGAACCTATACTGATGAAGGAGATGTCAATAATCCAAAAGTGTTTAAATGCCAATTTGGGAAATAAACAACACATTTTAAAAACCATTTCTTTAGTTTTTGTACAATTAATTTAAGATAGCGAACGGCAGTAATTAACTGTTTATAATAGGCCTAATTGCTAAGAAATCAAAGTCTCTGTTCTTTTGAAATTCCATTCTGTGTAGACAAAACTATATTAAGTTTTAAAATTACCCCCCCCCCCCCCCCCCCGCAAAATGTAAGATAATTCGAATTTGACTCCTCCACCCTTTTGTAAAATTAACAATGGCAATTTGGGGGGCTTTGCCGAAAGATTTAATTTATAAATGTCCTTCTAAAGGGAGTGTAATTAATTTTGGGGTTATGCTGGCAAAATGAATCCCCCGAACCACTATAATTTTTAAATGGCGGATATTGTGTAAGCTTACAAAACTTATATTATATATTTGGCAGATTGAAATTGTGTACGTTTCTTAAATCTACTACCATTGTTAAACACTATAAAATTTCATTATCGGGTGTTTTTCGATAATTTTGAATCGTTGGAAAACTGTGCGAAAAAGATAAAACAACTTTGGGACTACCGTAGTTGTTATTACAACAGTGAATGACAGATTCTTGTATTATCTAAACTGAAGGAGTTCACTGGAGTTGTTGAACATTAAATGTCGTTAATATATAATGTTAAAAAGGGTAAGACTAAGCACATACCCCTGTCCACTGTTTGTCAGATTCTATATTTTCAGAAAGCTGTTCATGGTTAGATTTAATAAATGACATTTTGCATACATGGAAGCCTAATATGTTATGCTTTATCAACTTAAGAAAGAGAGCTTTTCTCCGACTGAAAATCACAGAATTGTGTTTTGCTTTTTAGAAGAAAGATATTGCCCGAAGTTCTCCTATATCTGTACTCAAGCCATATGTGATTGATCAAGCCTATGTGACTCTAAATAGGAATTATGATTTACTCGAACAGCTAACACGGGCTTTTCCTCTTGTTGTTCTGGGTCATCGTTTAACCCGTTTTTTTGTATATAGGTAGAGTAATCCTGACACATTTCAAAGAATATAAAGAGTTTTTAGTACTGATCAATCATGATTTTACGACAGGACATGGGCATTTTCTTTTTTTTATTAAGATCGGGTTTGTTAGACTTATTGCGTTTGCGAATATTAAACGCGAAACGTAACTCGGATACGGATATTTCTTTATTAATTTCACCAAGTATAGTCGACGAACATTCCATGGTATGTCAATTTTATCAATATCTTGAATGAAGTGGTATGGAATAAGTCTGAGAAAGGATTTTCCTATTTACAAGGGAAATAACGAGTTTCCGGTACTCTTTATTATTAGGCGTTTCTAACCCATTCAAATTTTGTTATTTAGTATTCCCTCTTTCTTCTAATGTATACAGATCGGGGATTGGCATTTACCAAGTAATCTTTGTCAAACCATGTTTTTAAACTTTCTTTTCTTTTTTAAGCCAATCTAAAGCTGGAAGTGGTTAGCACCTGCGCGCTTTATTGTAAGGTCTGCCATTGAGTCAATTGGCTTGGTTTCAGATTCGCCGGTTTTACGTGACAAGATGTAAGGTTGCCTGTCCAATCTCGTGGGTTTTCTCCGGGTCCTCTAATTTCCTCCCACTGCTAAAGACCCCTTAACGCAAGCGTATTGTTGAAATAGAATTGAACTATATCTTAGTCCCGATATGACTTTGCTTTAACTTTTATCTAATCTTACCTAATACCACGTTAACGTTACGCACGATAGCCCCGTATACTTAAATTTACTTCAATAATATCAAATGGATTTGTATTTCCAGGTTGGGATATATATATTGAGACAAGGAAAATATCTTTTGTGTACTGAAGTATTGAATCTTTAGCCAAGGGAGACGCGGTGGATAAGTGAGTAAAGCGCTAGAGGCCTCGGGTTCGCAGGACGGGAGGCCTCGTAAAAAGAGTGCTTCGTCGTTCCGATAGGACGAAAAACGAGTCGCGGTGGATAAGTGAGTAAAGCGCTGGAGGTAAGAAGAGTGCCTTCTGATAGGACGAATAACCGAGGTCCTGTGTACACATAGAATCCTAGGCATTTCGGATTCTAAATGAGAGTATAATTCGCAGTGCCGTTGTTTGTCAAAATGTCCGTCATATCGTGCACACGTATCCTTGACCGTTTGAATTGCAAATAAGAGCAGGCCGTAGTGCCGCTGTCTGGGCAATAGTTCCCATATTGCTCGCCGGAAGGCATATACCATACTCGTGATGTGATGACCGAATGGTTAGCGCGTGTGCGTTGTCATATGGTCTGTCATTGTGTATGTCGATTCACCGGTTGTACGTGACAAGGACTGTGGTCGCCTGCCCTAAACCCACCTACGCGCAAGCCAATTATTAAAATAAAATTGAACCATGTTAGTCCCGAAATGACCCAGTGTGTGTCGAGTGGATGTCAGTGCAGGATGTATTTTAACCGGGTAGGACGTACTTGCCCGATTATGTCCCCTGACTTCGATTACACAACTCGTCTGTAGTGGCAATTCTCCTCCCTTGGGACGTTAGAGTCAGATGTATGTAAATTCAGTAAATCCAGGAATATGTACTTGTACATAGAATTTTTCTCGACCATATTAAGCTTCAGTAAGAAACTATCTGTAAATGTCTTATTTGACGGTATAAGTTATTCAATAATCTATCGTTAGGGGATTTCGTAGGAAGCATATTTACATTCCGTTCCATTAAAACATCTTTAAAACAGTCATAATAACAATGGAATACATATTATTCACATTATGAACTATACTTGTACTTAACATATAAAATTAAAGAGAAGAAATGAAGTGGGGTTTAACGTCCTACTGGACCGGTCAAACTGGGATAATGAAGACGTGTATAAGTCATAACACTGTTATGAGTGACATGTTGCCCGGGCAGCGGCGCTACAGCCTACTCTTATATCGAATTTCATCCACGAAGGGATTTTTAACACGTTGCCGTGCCGGTAAAAGATCCGTTTGAATTCGATATAAGCTGAGGCTGTATAGCCGCTGCCCAGGCAAAATGTCCCTCATATCACACTGTATGGCGTACTGGCGTCTTCATTAACCGACGTAGATGCTGAACATTTATTTTGGAGTTATATAATATGAAGGGAACCGGTATATTTAAATGAATTAAAGGAACGAAATCTTTGAATCAAGATTTTACATATATCCGAAATTAGAAACTCGAATTAGAATTCAAAATTTATCCAATTAATATTGATGTTCTAATCTTGTTGTGAAAATATGGGCTCCTAATATCTAATATTCAAGACACAATTAACATTTTATAAAAGTACACCATTCGTGTTGTCTAAGGTTTCGGTCGCCATTTGTAATGAAGAAAGAAAACACCCCTACAAGACAATGCCGAAGTAACTGGAAATGACTGATTCACAAAAGGCAAAGTAAAACTAACAAATCCCCCCCCCCCCCAAAAAAAAAACCCACAAAAAAACGTATAGAATGGACTAGGCGGACATGAACGACTGTCGTTCAATTTTGACTGTCTACGTATAGAGCCATACGTCCTTTAAAAAAGCAACTTGATACAGTAAGTCTGTATCGATGTACACATAATATATAATGGTCGGTTAGATACATATTCGATCCGTTAACCCTATTACGTTTAATGACATTATAAGGGGAATGTTATTAATATGAACAATATCTGTATACACAACCACCAAGAAGGAATCATTCATTAACTGCGGAACATTGTTCAATAGAATATAGTTTAATTTGAACATCAAAGCCTACTCGTGTTTCCTTTCAAGCGACAGCATCGACCTCAAAGCGATCCTATTCAGCGAACTATGTGTATTTGTTAACTAATTAAGTTAACTATTACGCTGTAAACAAATCATTTGGTCAGTCAGCAAATATTTATCTTTTCAACAACTATTTATTCAGTGGAATTATTCGTCTGGAAGTTGTCAGTAATTTGTTCTATAGCAACTTTCTATATCGAGAAGTCATTAAAGCAAATTCAATTCTTTGTTAGACTTAAAGATATATTTCATGGACAACTTACTTCCCAATTGTATAACTATTGATAGAAAATCATTGAATCCACTGTAAAAAATACTAGTTTCACAAAACATTATTTATTACGATAAAATCGCGACAATCCCCTTTTACATGATACAAATTTTAAACGAGGGGACATTTTGGCCGACGTTGTTAAACTATCGAAGAATGAAATCGTTAACTGGACAACAGCATTATGTTGCCATACGAAAGTGGTTAACGTTGTATAATAATAAAGCGTTAATTTATTGTGGGGTCCATTATGCAAACATAGAATAGATGTAAATGTATTTTGTACTGAAGGGACAAATGTAGCATCAACAAATATGCTGTCAATAAGGATGATGGAACATGTCTTTAAAGGGACAATAACATTCTTGCTGGCTTGGTAGCTCCAGAAAATAAATAATACCCTTATTCTAAGTACTAGATGTTTAAATGTCCTACCTGTTGTGTAAATTATCCATTACAACCTATTTTACTTGTCCAGAGGGTTCGAAAATATTTTAAAATCCAAGTCACATTTGAAAAGGTTTACGTTAGACTTTTCAAATCAATCGGTTGAATTTTTCCAATTTTTTAAATTAGGTGTGTTAAGATGAAATTTATATCAGCATTTAATTGGAATATTCTAAAATAATACGATTTGTTGACCAGAATGAAGTTTGGGACATATTTTTCAGTTACAACAAGAGTGTTATTGGGGCTTTAAACATAGCTTTCTTATCATCATTTGTCAAACTTGTGTAGAATCCGCATCCAACAGGGATATGAAAAAAAATTGGATCGAGAAATCCGATAAATAAGTGTTCTTCACTAGATAGATGTTAAAGTGGATAAATTAAAGAGACAATAACACCGTTAGATCTTGTAACTCTACTCAAGGCCATTAAGAACATAATGCCTAATTCTTGAAATATTTCTGGTAAACGTTTTGTTGTTCTGTCATATCTTATGGCACATGGGTGAAACGTCTGATGGGTCTCTGTTTGTGGAGTTCTGGGTTTGAACCCAATATCATTTCTCCGTAATGAACTTTGTTCCTGCAAATTAAACGCAGCACTTTTTTCACGATTTTAGGCAGTCCCGTGTCACACGTTTTGCACGTACATTCCCTGCACTCTGCCCCTTTAAATACAGATCCAAATTCCGATATTCATCGCTTTGAAAAAATGCCACGCCTTACACCAGAAAACAGGAACACAGTTATTGGCATGCTGCATCAGGTAGCCGACACTATGCAGACACTTTACTGTCCACCCATCGCTTCCAGCCCACTGGAAGAGTTGTCGATCAACCCCGACCTGGAGCGCCACCTGTAGCAACCGCTGCTCAAGATCTCCACATCTTCGCAACAGGTCCCAGTCAGCTACTGTTATTGCCACGATATAGTTTCGGGGGAGGTGACGTCGTGGTTTGGACCGCTATCAACGTAAACTTCCGGTTCCAGTTGGTGGGAGTTCAAGGCGATGGTGTTGCTTCCATTGTTGGCTCAACAATGAAAACGCCCGATCCCACATTGTCAGGTTGGCAAGAGAGTTTCTGAACAATTACCATTCCCGTGTTATGAATTGGATCGCTATGTCTCCCGACATGAACCCGACCGAACACCTTTAGGATGGGTCCGAACTCAAGCCGTGCCACCATGAACTGTTGCAAAGTTGGAACAGGCCCTCAAAAATTATTGGCAAACAACCCACGGCGTGCAGTGAGACATCTGTGCCAGTCCATGTCAATTCGACTTCAGGCACGTGTAAGAGGTCGGGGGGTGGGGGTGGGTGGAGTGGGGGATACCCGACTTTGACTACAGCTGACCCCTGCTATGTTTCATGGTTTTGTGCATTTGTAGTGAATTCTTTCGTGAAATTTTCCACAGATGTTTGTTATATCGATTTTGTCAATTGTTATATGCATTTGTTGCAGTAAATGAACTTTGAATTTGAAGTTGCGTTTCTAAAGGTTTTGAGTTTATTTTAATTTATGAAAGACAAAAGGTTAACGGGGATAGAATTTCCCGGATTTGTAATCAAATTCTAAACAAGGGTGTTTTTTGTGTGATCGCCAACGTGTACACGAAACCTTGGTTTGGTTGCGTTGTCTCATTCGAGTGACTAGACGATGTTCCGGCACCACAGAAAAGGAACACACTATTTGACAATCACCCGAATCGAATCCGGGAAGTCCTAAAAGTGAACATTCACCAAAGTGGCTTCCCCTGAAACGTTGGTGTTAGTAAATGAACAGGGGCATATTAGAAAACAGAGAGAGAGAGAGAGAGATAGAGAGAGAGAGAAATGGGGTTTAACTTCCACTCGACACAAACTAGGTCATTTCGGGACTAACATATGGTTTTTAATTTTATTTCATTAATTCGCATGCGCGTAGGGGTCTTTAGCAGGGGGGGAAAACCGGAGTCCCCGGAGGAAACCCACGAGGTTGAGAAGGCGCCCCTATCTCCATGCCACATACGCTCACATCAGGGATCGAAACCACAGCCGTTAGCCAGAGGCTGATAATAAAAACACTGTACGGCGAATTTTAAAATGATTATAAACAATCAATAGTACATTTCCGGCGTAAATCATTATTTATATTTAAAACATTAAAAAATGCATCTGGTAACAGTTTTCCATTGATCATTGGGAAAGGAATAGCTTTTTTTATTAACGTCCACCGTGTTGATACCGACGACATGCTGATATTAATCCGTCAAAAACAACAATCCAAATAGTGCAACGATCGACCAGCATAATTAACGCCACACACATTGAAAGTACACAGTTTTCCCATGCTTGTATTTGGAGATAATATTATTTCTAAAGAATAATTTATTGTTAGACAGACGTTAACACTTTTTAAAAACGACAATACTGGGATAGTATGTCAATATATGTTTAAAAAAGATGTTTTTGTTTCGCAATTTTTGTTGGATCTACCGGAACCAACGGTTTTAAATGACGCATGTTGTCAATAAACTGAGAAAATAGAATGCAAATCAGGCTGAACTGTTTTAAAGGGTTCGTGGAGTAGCAAACAATAGCTACAGATTATATATGTATATATAAAGAAATGGGGTTTAACGTCCACTCGACACAAACTAGGTCATTATGTTTTATTCTATTTCAATAACTCGGTTGCGCGTAGGGTCTTTATCAGTGGGAGGAAACTGGTTGAACAGGCGACTCTACTTCTTGTCACGTACAGCCAGGGATTCGTAACCACAATAGTTGACTCAATAACAGGCTTTAAGATACAGTACGCACGTGCTAACCATTCGGCCGTCCACCCCACCCTCTTACACATTATAACCAGGGTACCTACTATTTTCGAAAATGTGTTTCTACTAATTGACTGCTTACTATTCTATAAATACCATGAATGACACGTGTTATTGTTCATCAACCATTACTGGCGTGTTTTAAATCCATGGTTGTACGTGACAAGGGTAGGGTCGCCAGTGCAACCTCGTGGGTTTTCTCCAGGTCCACAGGTTTCCTTCTATTGCTGAAGTCTTCCGATTGTTTCTGTTTTGGCAGCCAAGATCACAAATGTTATGAGATGCATAGAAACAGGGCTAGCGCTAATCCCAACCCTAACCCTAAATCCGAATCCTGGATCTAGTTCTAACACTTGTCTTTATCCTAACCTACAACCTTCCCAAAAACCACGTGCCTTGAACTTATTTACACCCAAGCGACCTTGACGTAAATTGAGTCGGCCTTTAGAAAAAGATCTAGTCACAACCCTCCTCTGAGAATCTGAATAGACACGAGAATCCGCAGACCAATACCACCTCGAAACAAACTCAGTTAAATGGCAATGCCACGAACTAAACTATTGACGTCAGTGACAAAAGAATTATCGGGCTGATTGCTCTTCTAAGTTGGGGTTTACGTGTTCATAAGATGGTTTTTCTTCACTGGTCACGATAAAAAATTTTTCTTGTAGTCACGAACTAGGATGCAATGTTAGACTGATTTAAAAGCTATATGTAATAGCTGCGGTAAGACGGAAATAGGTCTACGTTCATGGGTTGCTATAACGAAATAAGATTTGGGATTAAGTCAGGAATTCAGCTAAAACAAAGTAAATTAATCACGATTGAGGGGGTTGGAAGTCTGTAAACTAATTGATGATAAAACTTACGAACGTAATGGTTGTTAAAGTGTGACAAAGTTTTAATCACAAATATATTTGCCGGCTTGTGGCACTAGGGAAGTGTAACCACTTTTGTTTTGCAATCACGAAATGACTTTTATTTGTGCCCCCCACCACCACCATTCGCCCTGTCTCTCTCTCTCAATTTCCCTAGAATGACAGAATGACCAAGGGAGAAAACTCCTTTTTGTAGCATTTGGTCATATCCACCTTGCATGAAATGCTTATACACCTTTGAGTCAGCGTATAATATTCAGTTTTTAATGATACTTTTTATAATGGATTTGGTCCAGTATTTAATTATAAAAATCATAACTAAATAATATTGCGTTAATATAGATGCAACACAAATGGTGATAAACTCATCTGTTTAACGCCAAGAACATATGTTCTGTGTATTTATTGGCGTGCACGTAAAAGATCCCTTGGAAGTTAAAATTCGATATAAGAGTAAGTGCTAATGTCGTTGCCCGGGCAAAATTTCCCTCATAGCACACTGTATGGCGTATGTCCATCTTTATTAGCCCTGTCGAAACAGAACAGTAGGACGTTAAACCCCATTTCCCTCTCCCTGTAGTTTAATGGATGTTATGTAAACATATTTTTACACTGCAGGTATCGTTGGTTCGTAATCGGTTATGTATTTTGCCCTACGAGATATTAGGCCGTCAGTATCCATAGATATGTATACGTATACAGGCGCCAATGATAGTTTTCCCCTAACTGAACAATCTAATTGAAATAGATCTATAGTTCGTTTCTTTTTTTTTTTACTTTCGATGGCCTCTACTGCATAAAGATCTAACCAGGTTTTAACCCTATGGCGTCAGACATTTGATTAACCAATCAACGTTGATGTTTCTAGTGGGTTACCCACAGTTCCCAGCAACTAACGCCAATAACTCACCGTAACATACCGTTTCATTGGCTAAATGCGTTTGTTCAGCAATTCTTCCAGATCCTAGTGTTGTAAAGACAATGAAATCGAAATAGGATCTGGATTTTAATCAGATTGCAAACTGAATTTATTCTTTAACTATCGTTTCAAAATTTTAAAAAAGTCGGTCAAGAACGCTGACCTGTAGAGTGTTTACTTCACACGAAATGTGGGTGAATGAAAATGAAAGAAAATTACGTACATTTAGAAGTGAAGCAAAGGTCAGTGAGACAATTGTACAGTTCGCTTTTCTGACGCAAGTCTAACAGACAATATGGCTAAACTAGGCTTAATGTTCAGTTAGAACCAATATTACACTCTACGAGACAGTTTAATTACAGTATCAATCATATACTTTGAAAAGTAAACCAATTAGTAGAGCATAAGAGAGGCTGTAATATCCAAAATACACACACAATGAAAGACAGACCACCAGTCGTAAAGAGAAAATAAACAATGGTTATTGTGGTTGAGAAGAGTAAGGAAAGTAAAAAATGACGATTCTTGACCCAAGACAAATTAGCTTCTAAAAGCACAGCAAAACAAAGAGTTATCTGGTTCGGAATTCTACATCCACCTTTTGACGCTTGAATCGATTCTTTTTCGTCTCAACTTCATAATTTGGTACCGATTTCCTTTGTATTTGAAAATCTGATTAAAACCCTATTCAGTCTCCAAATCAATATAGTTCCGGCACTGAGTGAGATATCAGCTGGTCGTCTCCGTGTCGGAAAAGACTAGGCGGTCGTCGTCTGTAATTTGCCATTTTATATCCCATAAAGATTGTTTATAGGACAGAGGTCGGGAAATGTCCACTATTAACTGGAGGAAATGTAATAGAAAAGAATATGACGATAATAAAAGTGGATAATACACCCTCTATGAAGGTATTATCGCTTTAATTAGTGCTCATAAATAAATCGGGATTGCCGCTTCTGCTTCATTAACTTGTGTCTGGATTAGAGAAGTTTACAGCCAGTAAATGATGTCATGTATTTATCGACTATTGTGTTTTATACCGATCTTAATCCACGCTAATATGTTGTCCCCCGACAATTTATCGCTATAGCCCCTTTTTAAATCAGATTGAATCCGAACCGGAAGATTATCCAGCTTTGGTATTTTTATTTTGTTTTCTTAATAAAATTTTAAATAATCAATCTAAGAACATGTAAGCGCGATTTAAGCAGTGAGAAATTCGATATCTTAGCGAAATATTTCCAATGTCGCATTGTTTCTTTAAATAAGGGTATTCCACAAGCTGTGATTGAAATGAAATGATATGAGGTTTAAAAATACCTACTTATCTGCACGGACAGGGCTAATGAGAAATGAGAGAGAGAGAGAGAGAGACAGAGAGAGACAGGGACAGAGAGAAGGGACTAACATATAACTCAATTTTCTTAATAACTCGAGGTGTCTGTACAGAGAGAGAGAAAGAGAGAGAGGGAGACAGACAGAGACAGACAGACAGAGGCAGAGAGAAGGGGAGAGAGGGGTGTTACTGTCCACTCGACACAAACTAGGTCATTTCGGGGCTAGATTTTATTTTAATAATTCGACGGGTCTTGGGAGGAAACCGGATGACCTGGAGGAAACCCACGAGGTTGGACACCCAAATATTAGTATGATTAAAAGCCGATTTATGGCGACAAAGTATTTTAGTTTGCATAGACTTATTACCGCTTTAAGTCTGACCCAGAAAGTTTAATCGGGATTTTCCGGTGTGGTTCCCTCTTGTCAGTGATGCAGGGCAGATAGTCTTGCAAAGGATGGGACGAAAAATCAAGGCCCCGTGTACACAGTGGCGTGCAGGTAAAATATCCCTTGGCAATTGGAATTCGTTATAAGAGTAGGACGTAGCGTCGCCATCTGGACAACATAAATTTCGTTAGCCCAGTCGGAGCAGAATAGTAGGACATTTAACCCCGTTTCACTTCATTTTTGCGTTAAGTATTAAAACATTCCGCCATGTAAAATAATCTGTGTAATTTCTCGAAGTTTGCAGCTGGTGATAAAAATTAAACCACAGCGTATTAATTAATTGTATGCAACTCGCTTGCCTTGAAATAAAGTAGAGCAGAATTGCTGTCAATAATAGGTTCTGGTCATCTTCAGTATAACGTGATATATCACAACACACTACCATGTGTTCAACTACCGGCTTGTGAAGACGTTTCACAGCGAATCACTTTACTGCAATGCTCGACAGAATCATTCGTCGTGATATTAATCCTGGTCAAGTGATATAGCTTTAAGACACACTGATCACCAAATAACCGAACTGCTTGCAGTTTTTATATCAAAGACTTCTAAAGACTTTGGTCCGGCACAGAATTTGTCAACTTCATAGAAATTTTACAGCTGCAATTAAACTATTTACAGGAACTAATCGACCACGATGCGATTTCAAAATATGAGATAAACATTTCCTGCAGTTATTCCACAACATCGAATTACACGATATGTACAATTTAGACTTTAACTAACCTTTTGTAGAATGATCTAATAATCATAAGCCGCTTAAGCTAGGTATGATACAGTTAGAACATAGATCTTTCAATCTGTCGAGAGAGAGAGAGAGAGAGAGAGAGAGAGAGGGAGAGAGAAAATGAAATGAAATTAAATGGGGTTTAACGTCCTACTCTTCTGCATCTTACCTGGGCTAATGGAAGACGGGTATACGCCATACAGTGTGCTATGAGGAAAATTTTGCCCGGGCAGCGACGCTTCGGCCTACTCTTATATCGAATTCCATCTGCCAAGGGATCTTTTACGTGCACGCCAATGTGTACACGGGACCTCGGTTTTTGTCCTATCCGAATAGGCCCTCCTTCTACATCACTGACAAGGGGAAACCACACCGGAAAATCGAGATGAACGAGAGAGAGACAGAGTGAGAAAGAGAGAGAGAGACTAGGTCATTTTGAGACTAACATAATAATATGGCTCAATTTTCTTTTCAATAATTCGCATGCGCATAGGGTCTTTAGCAGTGGGGGGGAACCGGAGGACACGAAGGAATCGCAGAGGTTGGACAGGCGACCCAAGTCCATGTCACGTACAAACGCAGAATCGAAACCACGCCAGTTGACTCAATGACAAACCTTATGATATGGTTTTCAAGGAGCGTCATACAATATTAAAAGTCATAGTGAAAGGGTCTTTAGTATTATAATATATAAAATATTTAAAAACGATTCACAGACAGTGGCGTGCTGAGCCGGCGACATACCCTAACATCAATTTCCGGCAGTCGTCCAATCAGAGTGAAAATTAAATTAAGTTTTTGTCGGTACTCATGCTCCGGGCATCACCATTTGCACGCCATTGATCACAGCGTAATGCCCAGTTTGATTTACCATGCTATATAGTGACAATTAATTGGTTTTTAGTCTGGACTCTGGACTAATACATTTCAAGTACACATTTTAACCGTGAAACAACAAATAAATACAAATATATTCAGGCAGTATACTTTTAATAAACATGATGTCAATATAAACAACATGGAATTGGTTTTATTGACGACTAGTAAAAATGAACGTATTGTATGACAGTTGAAACTGAAATAAAATGGGGTTTAACGTCCTACTATTCTGCTCCGAACTGGGCTAATGAAGACGGGGTATGACAGACAGTTGAACACACGAACATAGAAACAAAACTACAGCAAGGTTTGTAAATGGGTCGTAGGTAAACCCACAGGGAATGATAATTTGAGCATTTTGTGTGGTTTTGGGAAACTGATCGTTAGGGGAGAAAGAGAGAGAAACGTCCACTCGACACAGACTAGGTAATTTCGAGACTAACATGGTTCAATGTTATTTCACTAATTCTCCCGCGCGTAAGGTATTTTTTAGCAGTGGGAGGAAAGTGGATTACACGGAGAAACCCCACGAGGCCCGACATTCTACTTAAACCTTGTCACGTTTAAGCGAGAAATCGAAAACGGGATTCTTGACCTCATAAAAAACCTTGTGATTTCATGCACACGCGTTAAACCACTATCCCCTCTCCACTAATCTTTAGGACCTATTGGGAATAAAACAAATTGGTAAAACATGTTTGTACAAAATCTGGTGTTTATTATTGGTAAAAAAGAAATAGATTAATATTGATGTTCTCGTTGTTGACTTATTTGTACTTAGCTTTGAAATACCAATAATATTTGTACTAATCTTCGAAATGTCCTACATGACGACATAAATGGGTATACAGATTACCGGTTAGTGGTTTTTGCGCTGGGGTCACTTTTCAAAACCTTCGATTTTCGGGACGATTTAGATATTTCTCACAGACTATGCCACCACTAAATAAAACTTGTATACGCTACCACCCTCTTCTTGGTATATATGGAAAGCACATGTTTATAGGCTTTATTTCTGAAAACAAAATTCTTGTCTACGTGAGGGTTGGATAGGAATCCAAACAATAAGGCCCTATTTTACATTTTGTCAGTTTTAAAATATTTCGACGATCTGGAGGATATTGACATTTGCACACCTATTCCTCCTGAAAAGCTTTACATTACATATCAATCGAAAACTTTATTATTCACCTTTTCCAACAATATATTCTGGGTTTTTCTACGTGATTAAATTAACCAGTGATTCTTAGCAATTACCAGACTGTTATATATAAGAAACCCGAATTTAATCAATAAGATAATCTGAAGAAAAAATGAAATAGCCACTTTCCGAATTATACATAGCCACCCCCTCCTTCCTGTGTGTCGAAGAATAAAATGTTGGATATCATTCATTTGTTTTTCTATAATTTGATTTGTTTTGTTGGTTATGTAAATATCTATAGTCTGGAGACTACGTATAAATAGGATGAAGCCTTCGCAAAAACACCCTTCAGCTGATTCGCCTACGTCTTTTAAAGTTTGTAATAGAAACCTACGAACATGATTAAAGATGCCTTCCCATGTACGTACATATAGGGCGATTTCATGGAATATAAACATATTCAAACTAACCAATTCATCAATAATTTGCTGTCCATTTACCATAAATATCGCAGCTTAAATAACTTCTAGGATTGTCCATCGTCTGCACACTATCATGGGTGTGTTTCAGGGAATCACAATTGACCAGGTGATAATTAAATATCCTAATTGTAGCCAACGCCGGATTAACCACGGGGCACCACGGGGCACAGGCCACAGGCCCCCCCACATTAGGGGTCCCCCACAAAAATCTCAGTTGCGCGCCTCGAGCATGGTCGTACCGACGACTCCACCTGCCGGTGACCTAGTGACGGGGCCCCTCCGATGCTCCCAGGGCCCTTCATCAGAATTCCCTGGGGGCCCCCTCAATCCATGGTGTGTCGCGATCGACATCCGAGAATTCGGTGTAATCCGATGATGGGTGTAACACGTGGTCTTTTAGTGTCGTGAGATCTTCTATCGGACCGAACATCGTCTAACTCGAATTATCGTATAACTCGAACAAATTACCCGTCTCCATCATTTCGAGTAGCGCGAATTTTGCCTCAGGTTGACGTACGATTGTATATAAGCTGTAGTGTTAGACGTTCGTCAAAAATCGAGTCCGTAACGTTACGGCCTCTATTCATCAAATCATCGTTGGGGATATAATAATCAAGTGACCCCGTTATTTATCACTGAGCGACTTCAAAATTTGAAATTTGGTTTGATGTAGCTCTGTTCACTTACAGTGGCGGATTTAACGGGCTCAATGGGCTCCAGCCCCCTCCTCTGGATTGGTCCACTGAAATAACGCCAGAATGCGCTAATTTTGTTGCAGAATTTTATTTTTTCTGGGGGAGGTGCTACTAAATGACTCCGACACAAGTGCCTGAAATGCCAGGAAGTCACGTTTCCAGCCTCCAATTTCTGAAAATGTCTTGGGGGATTACCGCCCACATCCAGACCACTCTTGCGGGGATTCGCGCCTTCGCCGCTCGCAGTGGCCGGTTTAGTCGGCCACAGCTCCGCGGTCGGCGATCAGGGGCTCCCACATGTTCCAGGCCCCAGGGCCCCCACCATGGTTAATCCGGCGTTGATTGTAGCTCAAACAAACAAATCAGAATCGTCTCCATGCTTTACAACCATTTTCACAACTGTTTCAAACAATTTTTCAACAAACTGAATTACACAGTTTTGAGTAAAGTTTTAAGCGACGCGACACATAGTATAGTTACTCACTTTAAACGGAAACTAGTCATCTGACATATATTCAAATGTACCCTTCCAACCGAAGCAATAGTCTGTATAAATCCATCGATGTTGTGGCTTCTACCTCCAAGTATTGTTTATTTGTGATTCACACGTCAATTCGAGTAACTAAAGCCGACATTAAATTGTATTTACGGTCAAGAACATCTTTTTTTTTTAAAAAAAAGTGTAAAGCGTAGGACGTGTAACTCAAGCTATCGATTTGATCAAGTACCACCCCCACCCCCCACACACACGCATGCCTCAAACGTTGGAAACAAAATGAAATGAAATGTGATTTAGCGTCCTACTGTTCTGCTCCTAAACTGGGCTAATGAAGACGGGCATACGCCATACAGTATGCTATGGGGTAAATTTTGCCCGGGCTGTGGCACTACCGCCTACTCTTATATCGAATTTCAACTAACTGCCAAGGGATCTTTTACGTGCACGTCAATGTGTGCCCGTGACCTCGGTTTTCGTCCCATCCGAACGACAAGATTGCTGTCATTGTCAGGCCCTCAGCCCTGCAACACTGACATGAGAAAACCACTTAAACGTTTAAATCTGCATCAAAATATCTTGAAATGTTATATCAACACGGTTATGTCTTAATTGATTTCAAACTTCAAAATGTCACTTATATCTGACATATAGTTTCTAATTGGAATTATCAGGGTGCAAAATCGTTAATGTTTGAATCTTCCCCTCATAATCTGGTTTGGTCATGGTAAATGATGTAAAACTGACATATTTTATTATATATATCAGGTGACTGTTTACATTAGGGTTTGACATGATTTTGAAAAGAGATTGTTGAATTTCAGAGAACGGTTCAGCAGAAAAACTCGACAAAAAGTGAACATTTGCCATCTACACATTCACTTGTCACTTAATTTGAATAACTCGCAATAAAATCCTCCAACCAAATTTACCATGTATAAAAATTTGGGGTTAAAATCCAACGAATGGTTTATGGACAGAGTCAGTTTCACCATCCGAGTAACCATATTTTAGCATTTATCTATACTTTACACAAATCCACATATAAATAAATTAGAAAGAACAATTTACGACCAGCATTTAGTCAATCAGCCTGCTAGATTTAAAAGACATAAATTTAGGGGCACCGGAAAGTCCTAGTGGCATGTGGATTCGTGAGGATGGCGGTGGTGGGGGGGGGGGGGCTAAAATCTATGTGAACATAAGTTCGTTATTTATCTAGTCATAAAGTAGTAGGTTACGGTAAATAATTACTTTCTTGTTTAATGTTAAGCCGTTATTAAAGCATATCAGGGAGATTTTGTTATACATTCAGTGCTTTTACTTATAAATATTTTAACCACAATATGTCAGATAAGATTGCTATGCGGAAGGCGCCTATTGTAGGTAGGCGGTAGCATGTTGACTATAATATCTTCGCTTGATTTAAGAAATTAACGTAATTCAGAAAGGAAGTCGTCCTTTATGATAAAAGATTCGAGATTCTTATCACCAAAGGAATATACAGATATATACATGATTGATCAAAAAAGAGAACGAGGGTGTACATTTCTCTTTACATGAAGGCTAAAAACAAACATTAATCCTTTTCAAACAACTATAAAAATCTAATCATTTTACGTAATCGCTGTATATCATAACTGTGTGTTTACAAAAAGTAAACGGTTGCTGTTCCGGCGTCACATAAATAGGTTCTTAATTTCCCTTTTGGAAATCGAAACCTTTTTTTAATTAATTTAATGTTTACAAATCATTTAGCCTATTTGTACATTAAATATATTTAATCTAGTATGTCTCATTAAAGATTTTAGTTAGTGATAAATTTAAAGTAGGTATTCTTGCAAACCAGATTTGTTGTACGAGGTTGTATTATCTGCATCCCAACGCCATTTTCGCATTAAAAGTCATTGTGAATAATACAGGTGGGGGGGGGTCTTTTATTTTATTTCATGTGTTTATATAACATAATATCTAGTGGAAGACGCGTGGCTATAATAAATCTGTGTACTTCTTTTGCAGTCAAACACCGGAAAAATATCACGATTTAATTAGTTTATGAAACTTTGAGAGGAAACCTTTTTTGACTGCACATTTTAACCCAATTATGACTGGCCAACTTTGCGGATGACATGCCCAAAGTGGGCTTAGTGGATGGCAATCTTTATTATCGGATTATTTTGAATCTTTGTCTTTAGGTTGATTTGCACTCTTCATTCGAATTTCTACATTTCGAGATAAAAGAAGACAAAGTTAATTAATCAGACAGATGACCGAATTATATACTTGGAACAACATAACAGTAGATCACACAAGGTTTGTAATGAAATGTTATATGTTTGTGAACATCATCTTCTGCATTGATATGGTTTTTCTTTAGTCGATTCCTGACTATGATGAACACAGTGGTTGTAATGGGTTCACTGTTGTTCAACAACACAAGGCAGTTTAAAGCAGCCAATTCGCTATTCTTTGGCATCTAGAAATGGACACAAATGGGTTCAACGTATATAATAATGTAATATGAATGTATATAAACTGAATTACATTCAATCGTTTCTGTTTTTACTGTTATTTCTAATCAATTATGGTCAGCGAAATAGGCAAATAGTCCAAATTGAAAGGCAGTCTTTGGCGACTGGTTTTACCGGTCTACATCGGTAGTACTGTCCTGTGGGATATATTTAGCCTTTCAATCAAGTCGCATTATTCAAAATGACACCCGAAAACATTCTGGCACGCGATTCATGTGCCAATTTCAAAAAGTTCATTTTGGATATCAAAAGCCTATCTTTTCGCAACAAGATAACATCAATGTTGATTTAAATTGAACAATCAGTTTGCAATGTCGAAGACTGTGGATGATATTGAGTTAGTGACTTTCTTCCTTTAACTACAAAACAGAGAATACACTTTCACATTAAAACAAAGAAAAACGTTTACATGGTCCAGGCACGAACACCCAGTTACATGAAGCCATTACAAGATGCAGTTCTCACATTGGAAATGAAATGGGTTTAACGTCTTACTGTTGTGCCCCAACCGGGCTATTGAAGACGGGCTCTCACATAGGAAACAAATCAACTTTATTCGACATGAAAACCATGCTAAGATGAATATATAGATGATTTCTGAAAACGTTTATGTGTGTGTGTGTGTGTGGGGGGGGGGGGCTGTGTGGTCTAACAAGTGCCCTCCAACTATGAACGTTATTCATTGGCTCCCACTCTTGAACGTGACATGGGGCTTAGGCTGCCTACACAGGAGTTCAAGTCAATCATGGCAATTAACATATTCCATGTTAGTCCAGACAACAACTTATTGGTCACTTACAAACCGGAAGTTGAACCAGCTAAGGAATTGTCACCAAACTAACGCCATAAGGTGTTCAGCATTATCAAGACATCCGATAGAGTTATGGGATGCCATATTACTTGCTTTTGATATAAAGGCCACAAGCCCGGGGTTGAGAATTATCGTTTAGGATTCACACATGCACATACTTTATTCCAATATCAAAGTATATGTCTTTTTGAGAAAACAGTTAAAGGGACAGTCCCAATTTGAACAGAGTCTCAAAAAGAAAAGTTCGAGTACATATAGGAGAATGGTGTATTGACCTTGTCACAAAAGTTTAGCTCAAAATATTGAGTCGTTTGGACGTGAACGTCAAAACTGCTTATCCGGACACGTAATCCTTTTAAGATTTCGGGTCATTTTTATCGTTGGTGACCTGATAATCGATTCCCGTTCCTTGAGAGGTCTATATAGTGAATGGTCCATGTGCTGTACTTGATAGCGAAAGGTAAATTTCAACTACACATTATTTTTATTTTAAAGAAAGCCTGGTTTTACGTAGACACCGCATAATACAGCTTGGGACACCGGTTTTAATCCCCAGAAGAAGACTGGCGTGTTTAAGTTGTTTGAAAACGTATCACAAATACTGAGTTAGTTACTTGGCCCTTTGGAAGGTGATTTAAAGGGATTTTAACACAACATTAAGCAGTTATATTCTTAAAAAAATTATCGGGATTAGCTCTTTAACACAATACCGAGCATACTGAGTGCCTGTCGTAATGAACTAAAACAAACACACACGTGCTGCAGTAATAATGGTGGGTAGGCGAGTGTATGATCTAGTGGTTTAACGTGTACGCTTTATCATTGAGTCAAGAGGCGTGGTACCACTCTGTAGCTGTTCTTGTTTGGTTTTCACTGCTGAATTTGGCTTTCCATATAGGAAGCCAGACATACGCTAAGAACATTAATAAGGTTTACAAAAGTATGGGTTGTTGTCGGTTAATATTACTACCCGATTCCCTTCCTTTCCTGACCATAAGGATACATCAGGACACAGATCACAAAATATTCATGGGCCGTTACCCACGAATGTAGGGCCAAAGTTATTTTTAGTCTTTCTCTCCCTTTCCTGGCGATTTTTGTTGATATTTTGGTGTAGAATCGAAGAAAATACATTTTCTGCCAGGTTTTGGTGAATATATTTATGATTTTAAGACGGAAGGATACAAGAGTTGTGAGGCTGGTTACGTTGAAAGGGAGGGTCGAAAATTACTTGTTTAGTTGTCTCTACTTCCAGCTTGTGTATCTCAAGTTTTTCATGGTGAACCTCATACATGCTTTTGGGCCAGTGTTTGCCACATGTTGCTCCATCTGTGGCAGGAAGTGTTCTACCCAATGAATATTTGGGAAAAAGTTACAGCCGGTCTAAGAGACGAGAATTAACATTAAAGTCAATGGGGAAATAATTGGTGATCTGTGGCCATTAGCCAAACTTTACAACTTATAGTCTCTATCACCCAGAAAATATTCTACTCTACGAATAATAGGTCATTGGCTAGATTATACCGTCTTTCACATTATTACAGACAACGTCTTAAACCAAGATGTCAACGCTCATGAAATTAATTTAAGAATAACATGGCATTACCAGTTCAATTTCCAACAATCATGTTTGATTATAATAATCTAAAAATTGTGGGATTTTTTGCGGGAAGGGACACTACTCTTATCTTACTTGACTTGGTGAAAAATCCTGGATAATCAACCACATAAAAAATCAAACTCCTGGTTACGCATGGGCAATGAAACGTTTGGTGAAATATTGACAACGGTTCCAGACCCTCCGTACATTGAAGACAAAGAGGTTCTGGGTGACCGAGACCATCACATGTCACGAATGTAAGAGCAGGATTAATGTCTGTTACAGAACTTCGTTACATATGTTTTCAAAATCGTGTACATCGTAGCCAACTTCAAAGTAAACTTTTCCTGCGATGTAAATAAAGGTTATAAAGGTTTCTTATCAGGTAGTAAATGACAAAGATACTGACGTTTGAAAGTAAACAAAAAAGAAACACCCTTAATGTCAAAGAAGATATCATAATTTTATTGGTTTGCATGTTCTTAAAACTAATACTTCATTGAAGTCTTGTTATGTGTCATTTATACATTAGTTTTATGAGATCTGTCAAAAATGATACATCTGTCAAGGAAATGCAAATTTTATTTTTCATACATATGAAATGAGAACTTCATATATTATGTGTGTTATCATAGTCAGGATCAAAATATGTGATATCATCTAGACAAGCTTAAACGGAGGTAGGAATGTATTATCTATCAGTATGCTTCGTGTACACCATAATCCATTATTATCCCAACTATACACCTGGGTCCGTATTCAAAGGATATCTTAAGTCTAAGATAGTCACTTAACTACTAGCTTTCACTTAAATATACGTAACTTCCTGTAAGTTAAGGGCAAGTGGTATTCAAAGGCACTGTTAAGTATCAAATTTTCCCTTAAAGTTAAGCTGCCTTAACGTTTAAGTGTTAGTCTTTAAGTGGTATTCAAAGGCCAGTTTAAGTGAGAAATATCTACTTAACTTTAAGTGACCTATGGGAGGTACCTTAAAGTTAAGTGAGATTATAATGACTTCTTTTAATGCTGTAGAAGCAGTCCCATAATGGAGATTTTAAAATATAGGGAATTCAGATAAAAACAAAGACAATGTCGCCGACCGTAGCTGACCTCAAATTTATTTTTTCGTTGTCAACTTTGATGTTGTAGTGCCATAATAGAGTATAAGGTTATTACCACCGATCGGTAGTTAAGGATATTTTCCCCGATCATTTATCATGTTATGTTTGTATGTTTCCATGGCTGTCATATAATAAAGTTAAATTCATTTGTGGAGACATGGCTTTATAGATTTTGGAAATTATTTATACTACCGCTAGAAGCAAGGCATGATCTATTTTTTACAACTTATTTAGGGAAAATATAATGAAGCATGAATATTTCGTACACACAATGTAACGTCAATGCCAGACCTGAAAAATCTAAAGTGTAGGTACTTACACAATATCTGTGAATTTCTCAAATGATAGATTTACTAACAACACTGTATAATTTGTCCAGTGACAAGGGTCATTGTGTATTGCTAATAATATGTTGTTTTCTATTCGCGTTATATTGTTAAAAAATTAAAGCTTACAATATCCATCATTATACTCCCACTATTTATTGTAATCTATTTGAATGGTTTTTTTTAATAAAAAAAAAAAGTCTATGAAAACAGCTATTCTGGCAAAGGATGCACACTATCATAATTTATCGTAAATTATAATCATACTATTTTCATGGGTTACAAAATAATATTTCGACAAACATTTTCATGGTGATGTAAACTAAGAATTTAATAGAATATAGCGATGCTCTTAAGGGACATAACTAGCTGGCAATGTCATAAATTTGTGATTTTTGGCAGTGGAGGGTATTCCATAAACAAAAAAATTCATGCTTTTTGGCGAATGTGAGTATTCCATAATTTAAGTGTGCAGTTAAGTTTCCACATAGCCAAGTATGTGTAAAATACAACCTTTGAATACCGATTTAAGGTAATACACTTGGTTAAGTGGAAAAATTAAGTATTTTTACTTAACTTTTAGAAAACCTTTGAATACGGACCCTGTTATTATCACAGATATGGACAATTCAGTATTGGGACATATTTGCCGGTTTAACCCACTTTTAGGCAACATGATCCGCGTTAGCTCATAGAGTATATAGCGATGGCCGAAAAAGATTCTCCGGCTTTTCCGGTGTAGCTTTCACTTGCAAGCGTTTATTCGTTCCGTTGAGACGAACTACCGAGTTTCCGCGTATACTCTCGTGCGCGTAAATATATCCATCGTAGCATTCTGCATGGGATTTGCCCACGTTCATTATGATTGGTGCCGAAAAGTAAGACGATAAACCCCATACCATTTCATGTCAGTGAATGACGTAAATAATAGATTATTATATCTATTCCGCGTATTTTGAGCATCATGTGAGCATCCTGTAATGATTTCCGTCTCGAAATTTATCATGGATATGTATATAACGCTACCGGCACTAGCTTTAAGACTTACAACACTTGTGTTAGTTTATTTTACATAATGTGCACAACATACGTCTACTTTTGTTTTGTGTTTAATATTGTAAGTTTTGCTGTTTCGCCTGTCAAAAAGATGGTTTGATTTTTATAAGGAAATGCAAAGTATTCATCTGTCTAGTTCACCTGAATTTGGTACAATTACTCATCTATCGAAGCCCAAATATCAAAAGTTACTTGTAACTAAGGTCATAGGGTCATGACTTATATACATTGGTTTCTTTTTCATGTATCAAGATAGTCATATTGGTCTACTATATCAAGATATCTAAGTTTGTATTATTACAAATAGAACACTTGGTGTCATTTTCCATTGTTGGATTTGTTTCCTTTGGCGAGTTTGAATTGCTATTGTTACTAGATTTTGACATATTTTCCCAATGGGTTGTATTATGTATATAAAACCAATCTAAATTTACAGTATGCTGCATCTTACCTATCCGCATCATTGATCACCTTCCGTCGTTCATATCTTCATAACAATGAATCAATAGTTTTCGGATTCATCTTCATTGTCCACCTGGTTCATAGTTTTTAGACCTCGTCAATAATCAATCCTCAACAGGATTATGCTCATCATATTATTATGTTCCTCGCAGTTTTTTCCTGTCATCTAGTAGGTCGCGCATTCTGGCTCTAATCACCAGTCTTAGTCCTTATCATCAGCTGGATTCAGATCATCATATCTACCATGACTATAATTATCGTTAGTCGTAATTATCATCACTGCATGTAATTACGGAAGACTCACGGCGACTTCTGGATTTAGACTTCCAACTTCTTAGTTCTTTTTTTTATATTAAATGTATTCTTATTAAGTTAGATTAAGTGGAGATATATGCAAAATATTAAAGGACTGCAGAGTCTAATAAGTCCAAACAGTTGAAAATATTTCTAATTTTCTAAATAGACCCAGAGAAAAATTGCCTTACCCCAAACAAAAACAAACCTACTTATACCAACCACTTTTATCTTATGTCGTGAAGTATCATAAAGTCAAGTATCGAAATAAGCAATAAAACTGTTGCTCTCTCCATCAAAAAAGAGTATTTTTTCACGTCAAAATTGTCACTATCTTGTTGTTATGTATGACTAGGTTATCTCCGTTGACGTTATGTCAACAACATAGAATTCCATAATTAAATTATAAACCCATATCTATATTAATAACTAAGGTGAAAGTCTTTTAGAAACTTAACCACCAAACATTTCACACATATCACATAATATGTACTGCAACTGGGTTATCTGGTAATCTGAACTCCCAAAGGCTTCGGCATGTATGCATTGGGCTATACTACAGTATATACCGGAAACCCCCCCCCAAAAAACAAATGAAAACAACCTAAAAAAAACCCCCAGAAAACAACATGTTTTACTAAATAACGGAAACACTAAATACAGAAAAACATACTAAATACAGGAGAACACACCAAATACTGGAAAACACTCTAAATAGGCAACTTGGAACCTGGTTCACCGGAAAACACACAAAATCTAAACCTAAGCCTAACCCACAACGGAAAAACCTAACCCTAACCCATGCACACAGAGGATCAGGCTCCGGGTTACCCATTTAGGTTGTTTTCCGTGATTAAGTGTGTTTCTGGTATTTAGTGTTTTTCCAGTGTTTTCCGGTATTCAGTATAACATGGTGTTTCCGGTTGTTTTTCGGCTGTTTTCTTTGGTGTTTTCCGGCTGTTTTCCGCTGTAGAGTATTGTCATCAAAAATGGAGACCATTAAATGTAAATTAGTTTATATACATTCATATCATAGCGATGTTAGCTCCTTTAAATAAAAATATTCCCGAACAATGTCCAAACGTTGCGGTACATGGGCCATTTCTTCACCTCGTAACATTTGCTTGACTTGCTTATTGTAAACCAACAGGGGCTATACTATATACCGGAAAACACCAAAAAAACACCGGAAATCTACCGGAAAACACCATTTTGTACTGAATACCGTAAAACACCAGAAAAACACTAAATACAGGAAATCACGCTAAATACAGGAAAACACCATAAATAGGCAACTCGGAGTCTGGTCCAGTGGAAAACACAAAAAAAACTAAACCTAAACCTAACCCACAACGGAAAAAACTAACCCCAACCCCCCACACGGTGTTTTCCGGTATTCAGTATAACATGGTGTTTTCCGGTATATAGTATTGCCGACCAACAGTGTCTGGAGACATGGCGCAAAATGAAAATCAGCTCGCTTCCCAGGAGCAAGAAAGTCTAATTTCAGAATATACTATTTCGATATTAAAACAAATTGACGAATTTATTCAATGTTCGAAATGTTCTTCTTTCCTGGTGCTAAGATGGCAGATCCCAGAAGAAGATAATACATGATACTTTTATACACATGTATTTACTAGATGGTTCTGTCCTGCTATAGAACCCCATGTATATCTTACCTATCATAAAGTTCTTTATTCTAGTCCTCAATAATCACCCATATCACCACTCATACTAATTATTAAAGACGTGAGTCGCCCATCCATTCTTATCTGCACATTCATCTGTATCAGATTATTTTCTTATTTGTTTATGGTTAATGTAGCAAATTCCCGATTAAAAGACAATATCACCGGCCGTGGAATAATCCGGTTCTATAATTTACGAGGCATCTTTTTTATTTCACTGTTTGGTATAATTACGCTGATGTATTTGCATTGATTGATACAATTGCAATTTACTATTAATGCAGTTATAATGTACTATTGATGCAATTACAATGTACTTTTTACTCAATTTTATCTTTGTTCTTGATTATAGAACTTATAGGGTATTGATCGTAAAAGTTTGCACATATTTAGTCATGCTTCTATATCATTTTTTTCTAATAATTGCACCTCTTAACATCACAACATGAATCTATGGAATTCGAAAAACTGAAAGCAAATAAGAAAAGTGGGCTGGTATTAGCCACCTCATTCTTAAAATAATAATTAGATTACCCGCATTATTTACTTGTACATTTATCTTTTAATAAAGCATTGAGTCGCCAAATTGCGTATCACTCTTGATTATAAATGGTCATAATCGAACTTAGTCGAGGTATCGATATCATAAAACTATATACCAAGATGCACAGTTATCGGTTGATTAGAGTCCACGGGAACCTTTAATACGAAAAATATCTACCAGAGATAACATTAAGCTTGGGCTAAATATTGTGCGCCTAAATTCTTAGTCGTTCATATTCACATCCGAGATAAATTTCAGTGACAAATAACTAGCCTAAAATCGCTTTTCGATCAATATACATGTAAATATTGAAATCTTTTACCTTGTGACAGAGGGAGGAGGGGTAACGTCTACACGACACAAACTAAGGCATTTCAGGACTAACACACGGTTCAATTTTATTTCAACATTTCGCTTGCGCGTATGGGTCTTGAGCAGAAGAAGGAAAACGGAGGACACCGAGAAAACCCACGAGGTTGGATAGGTAACCCTACTCCTTGTCAGTGCTCACTCTGGGTTCCATTTTTTTTCCGCCAATTTTTCATTTATTATGTAATAGAACATAGGCATAATATTTAGCCTCTGCTTAATATTATTTCTGTAAGATGTGTTACATTTTACAAGCTTCTGTGAAGGTATGTCCCGTCGCCAAATCAAATTGCTTGTCTCTTCTTAGCCTAATCAGAATGTAATTATCACTGAACTGCGTCAAGACATTAACAACCTCTTCTTAGTCTATGCAGAATGTGATTATCACTGAACTCAGTCAAGACATTGAAATAATAACACCTAGAATAATTACAAACAGATTTAGTTATTGTTTTCCAAAGGTTCTGACGACAGAACGAACGAGACCATTTTAATCGTCCTCTGGGACACCAATTTCAAATAACCTGGGCCCTGTTTCACGAAATTTTAACTTAAGATAAAATCCAATTTTAGTAGATACTTCAATTTTTATTGGCTAAGCACTAAAATCAATCTAATATTATCCAATCAAATTACTAAAATTGGGATCTTATCTTAGTTAAAATTTCGTGAAATAGGCCCCTGGACACAATGTAATTGTATTAACCACTGAAACACATGACTTGGGACCCTATTAACAAAAGTAAAACATTTAAAGAATGAGTCTATTTAAGTGGCCAAGAACTAAATTTTATATATACTAGAATTTTGGTGCCCAACTAATGAAAAGGCTACATCTTTTACACCTTATATTTTCGCGAATAAGGCTCGGGGGGGGGGGGTTAGATTGCTTTCGTTTTTTCCTTTGACCAAAAAATGATAATTTATTCAAAGGCGTACTCATGTAAAATAAAGAATCTATCCAATGCCTTGCTCGATTTATAACCCGGCGTGAATACGACAAATCATTATCAAGACATATTAGTATTTATATGCCGCTACTTGTCAGCGGTAAGAAATATATATTAGCAAAAAGGATATCGCAGACCTTTTCTGAGAACAAAAATTGAACCCTCAGGTATTTGTTTTTGACGTATAATGTCATTTCGTTGCACTTTAACTGTTAGAGTATTAAAATATTAGAGCTTGTTTTGTAATCGATCAAATTATCATGTTGCACGACATCAATGGCATTTCATTCTGAAACGTGTTCTTTTGTTTTTAAACCGTTGAACATTAAAATAAAGTAAAATATATGTTTGTAATTATTTTACAATATGTCATACACATAACTATCCGATTTTATGGAATAAGATTTATTAATTTGCCAAATGGGTTATGTCATTTCCCTGCCTGAAATATTCGACATCTTCTGAAGCGTCTAGTGAATTCCAACAAAATTTGGTTTGTGTCTCGCTTTTCAAGGTAATTATTCGAATTAATTTGAGAAAAATTTTGACATGTTTGTACATTTCCGAATTGTTTTCTTAAAACTGTGATTCTCAACAAGTGCGCAGATCTTCTTAAGTGTGCAGCGAAATTCACAAAAGAAGTCAGCTATTTGACTGTGCTTTTCTTTATTTAGTTTTATTCACTCTATGTGTCTGACTTGTCTGTGTCTACAGTTATATTCTGTCTACTCTGCCATGTTTTTATTTTGCAAACTTCAAATATTTTCTCATACATTTAGCCAGGTGTGCCAATATTTTTTCATGTGTTCCATGGTGTGCCGTTGGACGGAGGGCCTAACAAGATTAGCTGTCTAGTCGTTCGGATGAAGGGAAAACCGAGGTCCCGTGTATCCCTTGGCAATTCTAATTCGATATAGGAGTAGATCACAATGCCGTTGCCCTGACAAAACGTCCCTCATAGCACACTATTATGTCCGTCTTCATTAGCCAAGTCGGAGTAGAACAGTAGGACGTTCAACCTCATTTCATTTTCTCAATGGCATGTTGGATTTCCAACGAGAGTAGCTGAATGGACACTCGGCAATCCTCGACAGATTCCGGAACCTACATCTAGTCTCGTCTGTATGACGAATTCCGCCATATTGGAACTACTTTAAAGGTCCCGGATGAAACATGGCTACACCCATGGTGTCTTGGGACTACTTTAAAGGTCCGTATGGAACATGGCTACGCCCATAGTGTCTTGTTTGTTTTAATAGCGTCAAGTTTTCCTGTTAAAGTAAACCAGTCGCCGCATCGCAAATGTATGGGCGTAGATACATTTCACTTACTGTCACACAGCCGAGACTAGATGTAGGTTCCGGAATCTGTCGAGATTTGCCGAGTGCTGAATGGAGTCATTTTTTATAGCTTGATGTTTGATGGCTTTCAAACCATTCTCGTTAATAAGTTGCTTGAAGAGTGTATATTAAGATTTGTATAAATACAGTTGCTGCACGGCCTCGTGCCGACATCTTGCAGAGCCATGTCGGTTATGGATAATTTTGTCTACATCACTCATTAAATTCGAAACCAAATATATCATGTTTGTTGCTTGGGTGGAAATGATCCATAATTATTCAATTAGTGCATTTGACGAGGGCGGCTATAAGGCAGTATTAAATCAAAATAAGACATTTTTCTATTTATACCGACTATTTGAGCAACGCATAGACAGGATGGCTTTAAGGTGTAAAGTAGACATATAGGAATGTACAGACATTATTAATCTATTGGTGGGGCTCTTGCATACATATATATCATTATGTTGTCTAAAATGGTAGTAAAATATTTGACGAGCTTATCCTTTCAGACAGTGTACGAAATAATATCCATTTTAATTCATGCGTAACATTATTGTCTGTTATTTTGTGATGTTAAAACGGCTCTCTACATGAGCCAACTTCATACCCCAAGATCGATCGCTTTTAGATGTATACAGAATCGTATAATATTATCGAGTCCTAACACACCCATAAGAATGATATTGTTGGATAGAGTGTATGGGTGTGTGTCGAAACAGATTTCGGAATTTCAAAAAAGAAAACCGGAGTTCCCATTTGTGAGAGATATTTACATGTGTCCAAGTTGGTGGGGGGGGGGTCTTGGTGGATGGCCGAAAGGTTAGCGTGTGCGCGCTAAATCATAAAGTCTGTCAATGAGTCAATTGGCGTGGTTTCGATTCCCCGGTCGTACGTGACAAGGATTGGGGTTGTTCAAAATAGTCATTTCACCATATTATAACCCTCGAATATGAACTATAAACTACAAGAGAACCAAGCAAGGGACTGTTTCGCAAAGTGGATAAATTTCGAAGTGGACAGTCTGAAACCACTTAACAATTTTTGGCTTTGAAGTGTTTTTCTAGTCTTATGACCGAATATGACGTCCAATGTTCGTGGGGTGGAGGATCCTCGGAATCCAGTGAGACGACAAAACAGTATGGCGACTTTAAACTCAACACTCCTCTTTGAAGTGCACAACTGATGATATATAAATGTACTGCAAATTAAACAGTTTTTTTTTCGTTCCTAGGTTTGCTTGTGAATAATATTGATTTGGTTTTTGTTTTCATCTCTTTGCGAAGAAAAACCAATAAGAGTAGATCACAGAGCCTAAATACAGATATAATTAAGCAATATGAAGGCTGAAGGGCCCTTAATGACCATTGCTCCCAGATATCATGTAGCTTAGATTGTTTGAAAAATCATTAGAACCAGGTCATCACTTCCTTAATCATTGATTAGTTCTTCACTACTTTAAAGAAGGATAATTGTTTACATCTCTGGGACACAAACTTAAGACTCCTCTAAAACAGAAATATTGACTGTTATGATGTAACCATCACAGAACAGCGCATCTGTGGTTGAGATGGGTTCACTGGTCCGCCGCTACAAGAAATATTATAAATATGGGTATCAATAAACGTAACCCTAACCTAACCCTAATAATAGATATCGGTGGACTAATGAACCAGTGGACTTTTGAACCTGTGTATTAGTGACTACTGAGAATTCTCCATGCGGTTGGGCATATTCTGATCATGGGGTCGCACTGTATGGCGGACCCCAACCGTTTTTATATTTGTGGTCACCCCATAGGTCACATTTTATCCGATTTTTACGAAACATAAAATGTATGTTTAGCCCAAAGATATCTGATGAGTTCAATTTTGGCATGTACCGGACCTTTCCTTTTTCGGTTATTGCCCTTGATTGTACGGATGTTTGCTTGCCATAACATTCATTTGATTTTCAGCTATGTCTGCGTTACACCACAATCACGGATGAGCTCGAATTTCGTGAAATCGGACCGACGCTGTCCTTCAAAATGTCCACCCTTATTACTCAAACAGCCACAGCGCACGCAATGCATAATATACAAATGTTGTGGACCCTCTAGAGGCCACAATAGGTGTTATCTGATCTAGGGGCGCATTGGAATTTCCGTTTTGAAGTTTGTCAACTCAAATGCCACATTTTTTTTGTTCAATTTGGATGAAACTTAACACAAATGTTCAGGATCACGGGGTTTTAGATGAGGTCTATTGTGTGTGTATTGGACCTTTCGATCCGCAGTTATGTCCCCCTTTGAAAACCTCATGGACGTGATAGAGGTTACAGGATTGTCGAGTAGCATTTAGGTTTATTGTGGGTGCATTGGACTTTCGGATCCGCAGTTATATTCCCCTTTGAAAACCTTATGGACTCGATGGTGGCTACAATTTTGTCGTGTAGTATTTAGGGTCATGAAATCTTGTGAACTAAATAGGCTACAGGTTTTAACCGAGGTATTTCTAATATGATATTGAACAATGAGAGGTTGAGCCCCATTTCCCAGTTTTTGGTCAATGTATTGCAAAAAGTGGGCGTATCTTGTATGGTAAAACCGCCTGTTTCTGTTTTGTCGGGATAGTAGGATTCAAGAAGACCGAACCAGTCTTAATTTCGACAAAGCACCGTTATTTAAACATGCATTATGCAAGAGCTAAATCTGCCTATTGCAGGTCTTTCTTTAGGCCAGAAAAGTTTTCTAAAGTACCAGGCTTTAATCAACTCTCGATGGCATCCGATATTAAATAGATTAAAACGGTTCAGCGATACTTTGATTTAATCAAATATGGAGGACCGAGACTTGGCTTTGATTAACCAGTACTGTGGTTCAAATTATTGTACACGTCATCAAACCTTCAGAGGCTAATATCTTCGCTTGCAATAGAGTAATTTGAATGAAATTTTCAAATTATTCATTTAACATTATCTACTTCCGAACTATAATAGCAAGAATGGCTAGTTCTTTATCTAAATCTTACATAACGTATCTTTAAGAAGTAAGTTTAATTTACATTGGTGTATAGCGGTGGATATGATTAGAATTATATCCTTAATTCGTTCCAGTTATATTTTATCCTTGCTGCACCAACCAGTTTTAGTGTATAAATAAACATGATATTTTTTTGCTTCATGACGTATTCTATATTTTTAACAGCGTTTAACAGATATGACTAGACGTTAGAAATTTACGGGTCAGTGACATTTATAATTTGAAGGATAAGGTGACAATGAATACATCAAACTAGATGTGTCAGTCGAATACTGGAAACTGCTTAAATACACTAATCTGGTTATCTTCAAATCAGTTGTATTTATAAAGAAAATATATAACCCGGATGAGCCACGCTAAGCTGCCATTTACCAAGAAAGTCGATTTGTCTTGAAAAACATTACAAATCATAATCTATTTCTTTTCTGTGAAAAAAAGATCTTGTAATAGGTATTTTTTTTTTAAATTATCAGTCAGGCAGAAGTTTACTTATCAACGGAGATAAGATATGTTTACATGCATAAAATACTGTCCCATAGCATACAATTTAATCTAAAACTAATTACCGGAAGCATAATATGGATCGAGAATAGGAAAAAACCCGAGGTGATTGACAAATAATCTTTAAAACAAGACAAATACGACTTATTGGGCAATTTAAATAAACATTGATGTTGGTGTCTTACTGCAAAAAGATAATGCTTTCTATTTGTAATCAAGTGGGTTTACCAGGGTGAACATGCCCTGACATTCAATTTGGATTCTTCCTGTATTTTGCCGAACATAACTTACAGTAAAGCAGAAACGAATGAATGTAAATCAGTTTATATACATTCATATTATATTAATATATGCATGGACTGCGGCCCATTTATGTCCATTTATAGGTGCCATAGAATAGGGATGTAGCTCCTTTATCTGCTTGATTTTAAATAGACACCACCCACGATATCACATTGACTGTGAACATAATGATAAGTTAATCATTAAGAAGCACGCCAGAGAATTGGATTCCCAAATAATATTGCAAGGACAACAATAAAACAAAAAGCAGATTAATATAGTGTATGATTTATATTGTCAAAGATGCTAAGCTTCACGACATGTTAAATACTGTTTTTACACCATGCATGTAATTATACGTGAAGGGGAAAAGAAACCAGACCTAAGCATGGTACTTAGGTAGCACTGAGAACCTTCTAAGGACATTTAAACGGCGGAATCGGCATTACCATGATACTAAATTTGATTATCTCGTGTTACTAATCACATGTATCTTTAAGGATGACAGTTTATGACGATTTGCACGAAAACTTAAAGAGGCATTGCCAGATCATCAAGAAAATAATTAACTAAGTATTGTATAGTAAAATAACTAACATAACTGAAAGTCCATCGGGAGTCACGGACGCAAAGTGGGTAAGGCGCTGGCCCGCTTATAGCCTGGGGTTCGGGTGTTCGACTCTTGCATTGTCCGAGAAACTTCATCGGGATTTTCCGATGTGGTTTCCCCCCGACAGCGGTGCAGAACGACGGACCTGACAAGGACAGCTGTCTAGTCGTTCGGATGACGTAAAAGATCCGTGTGTCATGGTGCCCCTGCCCTCATAGTACACGGTATGACGGATGACTGTCTTCATTAGCCTAGTACAGAATGACGTTTAACCCTATTTCATTTACGAAAGTCCATACACTTGGTGTAGGCGACTTGTTCACAGTTTTGTTACAGTTTTCTGCTCAGGTTAAGCAGTGTGATAAGCACTTTGAATGGTAAACGGTTTGTGACTTCGGGACACAAATGCTCTGCTTCTAATTGATGTAGAATGTGACGAATTTCTTGACTGAGTTCGACGATGAACATATATATTACGCACAAGATAAGCAGAGATAAACATGATTTGTGGATGTAATATTACCATGACTTAGTTCGATAATTGATCAATGATTTATAGAAAGGTAAATGTGCACGCATTTTTCATCTATTAAATCGGGGAAGTGATGCTGGATTGTTCTTTATAACAGTTACATGAAATCCAACCGTCGGTGACAGAACATGGATTCGAAAATCGCTTCTTTTGCTTCCAATTGTTGGAGAAACAGATCAAAACAGCGAAACCAACAAACAAATCAAACAGAATGGCAACAAAAACTGTATTTGAACAAAATGGGGTTAATAGAGACTATAAAATTGCAAATGAGTACGTGCCTCCCTATTCTCGGTCCCACCGAACCCCATAGTCTTCAAAGTACGGAAGGTCTTGGTCCGTTGTCAATTTTTGACGAAAATTACTGGATAATCTATCACATAAAAACAAACTCCCGGTTACGCATGGGCAATGTAACCTTTTGGCTAAAGTCTCGAAATATACCCCACAATTCACTTGGCACATCTATTATTAGAAACAAAATAGAGACCATAGAACCAAATATTTAATTATATGCGAGGACTAAACATGAATCGCGATGAATAATTAAGAAGATTGTGAGAGAAGCCATACGTCTGATTCTTGATGAGAAAAAATTACCATTTGAAATAAAACCTTTACAAACAAAATTTTAGAGATTGTCATTGTTCACAAGCGAGATGTTTTGGTAGATTCAGAAAATAAAAGACTGGAGAATCCATACAATGACATACTTTCCGTTAAATTTTGAGGACCCATCCAGACTAAGTAGAATATTTGTTTGGATGATAGCGACTAGTACCACCCATGAAACTCCAGCATGAAGGTCACAATTTGTTATTTTTGAATACTGCTAGATTTCAGTGAAAATGTTAAAGCGTTTGATTTATATATAGTGAAATCCCGCTTAACGACCAACTCAGAATTACGACCACATATTAAAAGAACCAATTTTTTTCTTCTATATTCCTTATAAATTGAACTCAGTAGAAGTAGAATATTTGTTTGGATGATAGCGACTAGTACCACCCATGAAACTCCAGCATGAAGGTCACAATTTGTTATTTTTGAATACTGACTTTTTACTGCCCTTGTTATGCCTGCTAGATTTCAGTGAAAATGTTAAAGCGTTTGATTTATATATAGTGAAATCCCGCTTAACGACCAACTCAGAATTACGGGCAACTCACGCATACGACCACATATTAAAAGAACCAATTTTTTTCTTCTATATTCCTTATAAATTGAACTCAGTATTACGGGCAACTCACTATTACGGATTACGACCACCGATGCCAGTCCCAATCAGTCAATTTCATTGTTTTTGTGACTCGCGATAACGACCACTGATTGGGATTAATCAGCTCCCGACCGAGATCTAAACGATAACGACCACTGACAGGGATTAGTCAATCTAACGACTGAGATCAAATAGTCGTGGTTGACTGATTTATCGCAACAATTTAACGAGCCGCTAATCTTTCTTTGTTGATTTCATTTTTTTTAAACAATGGAATTTCTCATTGTTTGTTTGATTTAAACACAGTAATTAATAATGATTAAGTGATTTAAACTCTAACTATTTATGCGAGTAAATTTTGTCAAGATTATAATTTCTTATTCGGCCTTCGTCTGTTTGTACGATTAAATTTTGTCAAAAGGGTATCATTTCTTATTCGACCTACACCTGTGTAATGGAAAAAACCCGTAGTAATAAGCGTACTCGTGTAGAATTAAGCCTGAAAGCAAAAGTAGAACTTATAAAAAAAAAACAAAAAAAAAAAAAACAGTGAGGGTAGAAGCCAAAAGCAATTTGAAATTGGTAAAACCCAATTACAGACGATTTTGAAAAGAAAGGCGGAAATTATTGATGGATACGAAGAAAATAGAGACAGCGACAGGAAACGTCTCTGTGTTCGCTCGCCGATGGAAGAATGTGGGCGTGGTTTCAGCGTGTTGGTAACATAGATCTGTCGATCTCCGGTCTTACGCTTCGTGAAAAAGCAGATTTAGAGAAAGACAACATTTCATTTTTCAAGATGTACGTTGAAAGTGGTAGCGTAAATGACGACGTTGTGAAAGAATGGACTGATAGTGTACCTGACATTGTCATTGGTTACGAAGCTCGGGATATCTACACCATAGAAGAGAGAGGAGTGAATTATCATGGCCTCCCAGATAAAACGCTCTCTATTCGTGGCTAAACTTGTTCTGGTGTCAAAATAGCAACATGTTTACAAATATGAAAAATTCTCGTCTGCCGGTTACGTGGAGATCCAATAATAAAAAAGTTTGGATGGCAGGATTATTTTTTGAACATTTTACGTCTGCCGGTTTCGTGGAGATCCGATAATAAAAAACGCATGGATGACATAATTTTTGTTTAAAGGGTGGTTGCGGGATTTTAATCGAAAAATGAAGATAAATAAAGGAAGCATTATGAATTAAAAATTATAACGTGACCAAAGACTTTATAATATGCATAATTATTATTATGTTTTCATGATGTGTTTTAACATTACATCTGTTATTAGTAATAAAGTATGTCTTTAATGTATATAATTTACCTAACACTGTTTTTTATTTGAATTTGTCTAAAGCATGCTCACTCAGTAATGAGACCAACTCACTATTAAGACCACATCTAGACAGTCCCACATGTGGTCTTAATAGGGGGATTTCGGTTTATTTCAATTAATTAATCCCAGAATTAAATGGTACTTTTCTCTATCTGAAATATGATTTATAGACCCATATAGACCTTTGCTCTCCTATATATAAACACAAAAGATTTAATTTATACACCTGGAGTTGCTTTTCATCTTCGCCTTACTTGTAGCAAGCCAATGCGTTTCTTTTTCAAGGTTGCTGCCTGATATGTATATGAATTCAATAAGCATAGAATGACTTGCAGGTGTTAGCGATTCATATGTGTTTACTTTTATTTAATTGGCTAATAACTGTGTACTTAAAATTCCACTGTATCTATTAAATGATACATATCTACATAAGGAAATTAAAAACTATATTAATGCCTGAAATGCTATATTAAGAGAACTCGAAATATGCCATTAATCAATACGTTTTAACAGAGTAGCAACTTCCGCACCAGATAAGGTTTATGAACATGTTTATCCACATGTAATACAGTGTCATGTTAATTATTATTTATACATTAATAAACAATATTCTTTCACATATAAACTACCAATAACTATGATCCTTAATTAGTTCTTCATAAAGACCTATCATTATAACTATCTACTGTACGTGTGTTATCTCCAACTGATATTGATTAGTATTCTCATTACAATCTAGCAACCATAAAGATAGAAAACATTCTATTAACCGATGTCTCACCATGTAGTTTTATGGGTGTGTTTGTGTTGCTGTATATATTTAATATCGTTTGATTTTTGTGGGGTCACACAGGTGCAGAATCCAGAAAACGTAAAACGTAAAACATTCTCCCAAACCGCGTAATGGATTTTAGCAAAATTTGAAAGGTGCTTTACCTTTTTCAGGTACTAGTAATATGAGCACTGAACATAAATTTAGTGTTTGAAAATTTCTACAATTTGTGCTTGGAAGGCAAAATCTGAACAAGATTCAGAAATCGTTCCCTACATTTAGTAGGTGTTACTGAAATTTCATCAAAATTAAACCCGCTATAAGGAGATCCTTAATGTGCGGCCTGGCCTTTAAGATAATAAGCAAAGTCACGATTATCCATTTTCAAATTGAATCATTAAATGGCCGATCAATTCTAATCTACTATCCAAGCCATCCAATGGAATCGGGGGTTGATAATTATGGTCTCGCAATGTTAATTAATGTTTAATTGAAAATTTATGTAACATTTCAAACACAAAGAAAAACATTCAATTGGAAGATTTAGTTCTTGTATAATGCCTGTTTAATTTTCTTCCCCGGCTAGAACAATGCGCTAGTAAAGTACGTACATACGGATTTATTAATTATCTAAAAATTAGTATGAAATATGTACGGTTCTCTATACTATTCTAGAAATAAAAAGACTGGCTATATTGCGCTAGTACTCATATGAGACACGTTGCCCATCTGGAATGATTATTGCCATTCAGTCTAGTTGTAATTGGAATCTATATTCCAAAAAGTTTAATTTAATCTCGAATTACCTATTTTTGCAGGTCATCTAACCATCAACCTCGCCTATCTATCTCTATCATTTAGTTAATCTTAGTAAATCTGTTAATAAATCGGCAAGATTGATAATGTGTTGTTGGAAATGTCTAGACTCTTGCCGACTGAAAGAATATACACGCATTTAATAACTTGAATCATTTACTGTGTCTGGGGTAAATCCATTTCTTTCTCAATGCTGTATAGCTCATTTAAAGGAGCTAAACCTCTAATGGAACACAAACTAAACTTAGATTAACGATACATTATGGAAGATTAGATAAAGAGCTGGCAGTTTTCGTTAAGTTTAAAATAACTAGATGATGTAAATGAAATATGCTGAAGATTTCAGACATATTGCTTATTTTTGGTCTCGATTATCCATTTTTGCCTGTTCTTCGTACAGTAGATCGGATTCAATTCCAATTTAAATTAAGCTTTAACTATGGAAGTAAATTTTTATACTTTGTTTAAAAAGGCTACTGAAACCATTTGACGCGCCGCCCAAAGTAGAAACGTGTATTATTTTCTACTTCTTACACGGATATTGCACATAATATTTGAGAATATAAATAGCTTTAAAGATATTCGGATTACTTATGCTTTCATGGATCCATACGAAGATACATGTCTTTTGGTTGCGCAGTATACTTGCAAATGGTCTTTAGTGATAGCTAACATGATTGTATATTACACTTACTTACTTGCCACCACAACCTCTAATTTTCAACAAAATACCAGGTGTACACTCACTTCAGTAGATTTTGATGCCTCTTTAAAAATAAGAAGGTTGTCCAAGTATTACACGTGTTCACAGACGGTCAATTGAGTTTCTATTAACAAGTTGATTATGGAATTAAATTGCTTCTTATGTCAGGGGTTTGTGACTATGTAGTTCCATTTAGATCATATTGATTCTTTGATCGACATTGCATAATGTTATTCTATGATTAATGATGCACTTTCGTTAATTTGATTTGAATCAAAATATGTTTATATGCGTATATGGAGCCCAGGAACGACGCGATTAGAGGTATTGGTGGAAGACTTTTGAACAATAAAAGAGGGTTCATAATAACAACTTTTGGTTTATCGGACCAACTTTTTTGTCGTATCCAAACGACTAGACGCTGTACGTTGCCAGGCCCCTCGACCCCTAAAAGTGAGCCAATGGCTTAATCGTTGAATCTGAAGAAACCTTACTTGATTTTGTCCTAGGTCCTGTACATTTATTGACAGTTAACCTAGGATAATGTCAAAACCATCCAAGGGGCTATTGTTTTACCAATATGTAAAGTCCCGATGCGCAATTGGCATTTTCACTACCATGGCTTAATCTATGCTATTGTGTGCTTATTTAACTTTTAATTAAAACATCCTCAAATCATAATACCGACGCTATATAATGGATTTAATCGGATTTACAATTACACAATATTAAAAAAGGGTTGATGCATAGATTCCCCAAAACACACAGTTTATCTTCGGATAGAGATATTAACGCCAGATATTTGTGGACTTTCGCATCGATACGAAAACTAAGACAAAAACGAACATAACACGCGGTTTCGCAATCCAAGGTACGTTAATAGCTAGATACCTGGTTCAAGCCAAAGTTTTCAGTCGATTTTTTTTCGAAAATGTACAACAAATGAAGCAGAATAATTGCATGTGACCACATTCTACAAACTCTAAACAATATACACAAGGCCTCGAAAAATGCGACAAGAAACATGAATCCAACTCCATACGCGTAACGTTTTTGACTGGCCTAACACTCATTACGGAATGACACCACAAGTACACACGAATCGATGACGTTTTCGTATTCGTACCGATGGGAAAGTTTCCTATTGACTCCTTTAATTATTTATTGTCACGATTTATAGGGCAATTCAAACCAAATACAGTAAATTCAACAAATTCATAAATACATTCACTGATGATAAATGGGTGCATTTGCAATCATTTCATTTGGACTTTAATTACCACAGCAACAAAAAAATCGACTTTATTTGCTTTTATTATTCCCAAAACAATCACTTTAAATGTGTAATCAATTCAAGCTGGTTTCGTAGTGGAATAACTCTCGGGGAATAGTGTACTTGAGGGGATGTCGCTATATCTAGAGAATGTCAAAAAAGCTTGACGAAAGTTAAAGTAAAATTACGAGCTTGCTGGACGAAACAACACGAAAAACTATTTTGTTGAAATCAATACCCCGAATAAAAAGTAAAATATATATAAAGCACTCTGAACAAACCTGGAATTATACCTCTTGATATCCCGAGTCGGGCTTCAAGGAAGATATTATGTCTTATTCACACCGCTCAGTTAACACTCCTTTAACATTCCGGCCGCTTGTAACCCCGTGGACTAGTCTACCCAAAGGTTAAGCGTTTGTATATGCATCAGGGAATGCAACTATGCATGTAAATACACCTAGCAATGCATAATCTACATATCAATATTTTATATGGAAAATTTGCTTATGACCTGCAGTTGTGCTTTTTTTATAACGGTTATCTTCGGTCTAGAAAATTGTCCGATATTTCCAGAAATGAGGAGGTCGAGATAGTACTGCGAGAGACAATAGATACCAGTTGTCAAAGCTTCGCATGTTCTTGAATATGCCGGGATGCCCTCCGAGAAGTCGATATCGATAAACGATTGCCACGTTATCTACTTTAAATATCCTTATTTCTATGCCGACAGCAACTATAGGACAGTTAATTTACATTCCCTGTGCCACTTCGCTATAATATTTATAACTATGCTAACCCTAGAGCTAATTTCCTCTCATTTGATACCAATAATATTTTACGATCATAGAACATTCCTCGTACTTTGGTATTCTTAATGATGCCAAAATTTAAGTCATTTATTGTTATTATATTTTAGTAATATTTTTAGCAGACGGTACTTTATTTTTGTTTCTTGCCTTCAAACAAAACGTTTTTAGAGTATTAAATTGGTTTTGAGAAGATTCCCACCCACGCAAATGAATATGGCCCTAACTCACATTTGACATACTTGGGTTTACTGATAATCCATGTGGGCGGTCTTGTTTAGTCTTTAGCGACCAAAGTATTGAATAATCATGCATATATCATTATTGTACACATGTATCAATATTTCAATGATTTCAACCAATTGGATGAATATTGTTGAAAAAATGCAGTTTATAAGATCCCACGCGTGGTATCAATATAGTGACCCAGGTATTAGATAAATGCATTCCGACATTAAGCAGTATTAAAGACGTATCTATTACTTCTGATCATATTTAACAATACTCACGTTTGGATAAATATTTATTAACCCTTTATCAATAACACAATACTATATTATGTTATATAATATGGATTAACCCCCACAACCCAACCAATTTCGAGATGGAGATTACCATTGGAGATTACACTGGCTATAATCGAATAACCAATTAACACCATCGAAGTCATCTTTTAAATGCAAGGCTAATCAAATCACTATGCCGGTGATTTGATACCATGTGTTTCGAATCCGGTCATTTAAATTTACATCACGCGGATATTTAAATTCATTTAAATCGCGGTCATCCGACAGTCTAGAGAGTTGATACTAGGCTTGTCATATTAATAAATGTTAAAATAATAATTTGTTTAACATTTGAAGACACATCAATGACCTACAATAGGCCGAACTAGATTTTACATAATGCATCTTTAAGCAAGAGATATATTGATAATTGTGATAATGCTTATCTATTGCAGTGTCTCAGTTTCATATTTCACGTATCATTTTGTTATAGTCAAGCGAACGGTGTGTCGATACGGATTCGTCTCGCTGTGGCTTTAATCCAAAGTTATCAAGTGATATGGCTTTGCGAAACACTGACCAGCAAATAACCAAACTGCTTGCAGTTTTTATATCAAACATTTCTTAGGACTTTTATCCGGGACAGAATTTGTCAACTTCATAGAAATTTTACAGCTGCAATTAAACTACTTGCATGAACTAATCGACCACGATGTGATTTTAATTCGGTAATTTAACAGTTTCAAAATACGCAGTTATTCGACAAAATCAAAGTACGATTCAATGTTTTACTAATTTTCTAGAATGAATGGACTAACATATGGTTCAATTTTTTTTATTAATAATTCGCTTGCACGTAGGGGTCTTTAACAGAGGGAGGAAGCCGGAGATAGATGTCATTTCGGTCATATGGTTCAATGTTTTTCAATAATTCGCTTGCGCGTAGGGGTCTCGGGGGAAACCCGGAGGATCGGAGAAAACCCACGAGGTTGGGCGGGCAACCCACCTCTTGTCATGTACGATCGAGAAATCGAACCCATGCCAGTTCACTCAATTACAGACCGTATAATACAGCGTACGTGCTAACCACCCGGCCACCGATTCGACACAAGACGTCGAACCCTTCTTATCCACGTGTAGCGGTGTGTATAATTAAGACACGACAACATAATACTGTAGACACGTGAATTATTATATCCAGTTCCATTACTATAATTAAATTTAATGTCAACACAGTATCTTACCCAGTTTGTTTTATTTAAGAACATAACAACAACAACACCCCGCATGAATTGAGAATAACATTTATTAATGTATCTTAAAGAAGCCAAGTCATTAAGTCAATATCATCGACAACCTAAAGCCAGGCTGACACTTGCACGATTCCGTGGCACGCATTGGCACGACTCGAGTCGGCACGACACCGCCCGATTTGCGCAAACTCGTAGTGCCAATGCGGGAAGTGCGTAAACAATGCGCAAACTATGCGTGAACTCATCGTGCCAGTTCGTGTTAATGTGGACACTGATAGGCACGACAAAATCGTGGCCAAAAGTCGTGCAAGTGTCAGCCTGGCTTAACATTGATGTAGTTATCTTAACGTGCGCGTGGACAGGCGGGCTTCTGATATCAAATAAATATTTAGACACTTATGGTATGCCAGATTGCTTTCAAGCGCGAGTTCTACGAAGCGACTCGATAAACAAGGTTAACATATCTCATGTAAGAGAATACTACCACTGTAGACTGGAATAACATGACGCTAAAGACTGCCATTCAATTCACATTCTTCGTGTATTTCGTCGAACACAACTGATTAGAATTTACAGTAAAAACAGAAACGAATGAGTGTAAATCAGTTATTTACATTCATATCAATCCTATTTCGATTCGTTTTTTATAGTTCAAAATTTCTTTACTACACAAGTATCTGGAAGAGTTGTTATCATTGATATGTTCTGGGATAACGTGATTAGCCAATAAAACGGTCTGCTACGACGAGATTTAGGCGTGTGGTGTATGGAACTGTAAGTAATCCACTATATAGATCTGTATTTTAGTCAGATTGCGCCCGTAGTACATTATTATACGTGTTCATACCTATTTGTGTCCATTTTTAAGTGTCAAAGAATAGCGAATTAACTCATTTAAAGATCACCATAAGCGTGGTGGAAACGCCAGATATCGTGCTGTGGTCTCCAAGGTCGCAAATGATCGCTCGACGTTTGCTTTGAGTATGTTCAAAGCAAACGCCAAGGTTCTGGCATATGACCTGGAAAGCTGAGAGAACGTGGTGGGTCGCGAAGGTCGCGAGATAAGTGTGGTAACATCTCTATGAACGTAGTACACGCGCAGTACACGCGTGGCAAAGACGCTGCAAAAATTGTAACATTTGCAACGGTGCCTTCATGGCGTCTTCACCACAACGCTCACGTACCGACCGCGACCCCACCAAGCGTTCTGAGTCCTTATGGCGTTGTCAGGGCGATGTTACGATGATTCCACCACTTTTGCGCGATTGCATCACGACCTCCTGGAGCTACCAATAAGCATTATGGCGATGTTAGGGGGTTCCCACTACGTGTATGGAGTTCTTAATACGACCATGGCGCGGTTACCAAGCTTGCATTACTCGACTATGGCGACCATGCTTTTCAGGCACGACTTGCTTTGACAACGGGCGATTCAAAGGTCATCATGAAATTTCGAAAAAAAATCTAACCAGCTTATATAGTCGCCGTTATCACGTGGTGGAAACGCACGTGTAGTCCAGATAAGACGTGTGGTTGAGCGACTTGAGCTCGCGATGACCGACGTTGCCAGGCTTATAGATCTCGCCATAGAAACGCCATAAGCGCGGAGAGATGGTGACGAGCCCGCCGGGAGAATGCTGTATAAACGCACTGGTCGCAGTAAGAACGCGACTTTTTAAAGTTTGTAATTTTGGGACATTTTCCGCGTTGTATTCACGCTTGCCGACGACCTTATGTATTTCCGGGTCTCAGAGCGCAGTAGGGTCACCACTCCGGTCTGACGGGGGCATGACGCAACGGGTGGAGGGTTTGCGTGATTCTATACCCGGTAGGCGAAGGCAAGAAAGGGCGAAAAGATTTAAATCCATGCTACTGACCCCTTTCCAAGCTGCCGTTTATTATTAGGACCGCAAAAATTGTTAGCAGATGTATTTAAACGTCCCACCCAAATTTAAGTGTTGTGCAAGTGCAAAGTTAGTCGTCGTAAATTGAAGACACTGGCATAATGTCACAGTAAATCTTTGTAATGGTCGCGTGATAATGGTTCTACAAACGTGTTTCTGCTATTTTATTACGGAAAGTGATATAGATTTCAAGCACTTGCCTCTAATATATTGTACTTAAAAATCGAATAATACCAGACTTATTTTAAAAATGAAATACAGATTCTATGCTATTATATTTTACATTTTCTCAAGTAGAAAGTAAACACAGCTATTGACAATTTTCAATGTATTGTTCTTTACTTTAGGGGGAACCCATTGCACTTGAGGCTGTTCTTTTACTATTTTTCATTTTATTTAATCTATTTTGTAATTGTATTTCACTGAACACGTACGGGGAGAGGTTATGCTATAGAATTGAAGTAGCTGCGGTGACTCAGTGAGTAAGACTTCGGTTCACTATCCCAGAGGTCCTGTGTTCGATCCATGGGTTGGCCGAGAAAGCTCATCGGAATATTCCGGTGTGGTTCTCCGTTGTCGTGGTACAGGGCAGGTGATCTGGTAAGGGACAGTTGGAATTCAATATGAGAGATTGCCGTAGTGCCGCTGTTCCGGGCCAAATGTCCTCCACAGCACACTGCAGGGCGTATGTCCGTTTTCATCAGACCAGTTGGGGCAGAACAGTATTACATGAAACCACATTTCATTTCATGATTTAACTCATATTCCTGAAGCAATGGCCCGAGAAATCCCTCTCTGGTCATTGCTGGAATAGCGTCTGTTTCTTGAACTTATGCGGGAGTGTGTCTATTCTTTCCGTTCAATGAAAGCTATCACTTAAGTAAAGCAACATGACAGTCATTCGTTTAATCTGGGTCTTCTCTAAAACTTTGGACAGTGATTTAAGGTATTAAAAACGGCGAAAGTATGTTCGTTTCAAAACAGTATTGTTTACATTTCATTCGACTTGATAGCCTCGTTTGTCACGCAATTAGTTTTACTGCAGTATTCTGCTATGCACGGGTTAATTAGGCATAATAAAATCGTGAGCCATGACGTAACGTTATGTAAACATATTTGGTCCAATATTGGCACTCGTTTTAAATTTAAAGCGTTTGTAGGGCAGCTACTGATTGGTTGGTAGTCGGACTACTGACCAATCAAAATTTAAAACAACAATATCCACTCATGATAGCAGTGTGTAGTGGGATTACCTCTAATCAAACGAAACGCTGCGCGGAGTATGGATTTAACTATACAAGTACAATAAGTACAATCATTATACAATTGTCGTATTTTCTTGATGATTTTGCACTGACATGTATAGGATGTTTAACGTAATGGTCTAACACAATGCCCTGAGGCAATCACTTACTAAAGCAGTATGTATTCATATTCAAGGAGTGACTAAAAAACGGCTGATGCATAAAGTTTAAAACGTCTTGACCCCTGCAATTAAATTAAAAAGAATCATAATATCCATGTGACTATCTGATTCCAGTCTGCACATATAAGTTCCTGTTTTTTGAACCTAAATGTGTAACAATGTACTGGAGTTTTCGCTTATGATAATAAAATATACAATGTTACTAACAATCGTTGCACCATGTAAGAAGCTGAATAAATAGAACAAATATAAATAATGCTGGTGCTAAAAGGATTTGGGAACAATATTGATTATGAATAAGCAACCTGGAGGAATTAATCCGAAAACACTCCATAGAGAGGACAATGCAACATTTAAAGGATGTTTACGCAAGTTTATATATACCAATTTCCTTCTTCCATCAGTTATTAGCGATTCTAATGGTGTACTTCACCTTAAGGTTATCATCGCCCAAAAACCATCGATATATGAAATGGGTTAGATTTCACATTGCAATCAACAACCAAATTGTGTAACCACAGGTGTATCTCAAAACCCAGTTTAACCGGCCCTTGGCCTGACTTGAAGCGCGGGGTCGCTAACGCAACGAAAAGATTATATTATATCCATATGACACGCATGCATAGTGTAACACACATGCGTGCTTAACCGTGACTACAGCGAGGGCCTATGGGAAAGCTGCTAAGAAATCGCCTACTTCACGGGTTTCTTTTTTTATGTCATGAACTACAGCGCCCCCTTAACCACGGGTTCCTTGACCTGGATACCGCAGGCCCATTTATAAGCTGGGCTGTCCTTCTACTTCCGTTTTTACTTAAAATTATTATGTTAATTTACTCTATTAATGGTCTACAAGGAAATTTCAAAAGATTAAACCAACGCGCCGATAGAAGTCTAGACATAGTGTGATGGTTCGTTTATACCTCACTTTCTGGATACATTAAACTAATCTAAATGAGAGAACAACATCAGTTGAATGGTGTAATGTAATGTTTTTCACGTTTATTATCATATAAAAATAATAAATAAGTTTCATAACAAAAAGATATAATATTCAATTACGTAATTGTAAACATCGAATATTAGAATATAATATTCAATTACAATTACATAGTTTTTTTAAACATTAGAATATAAAAAGGTTGGGGGTGGGGGGAATTATTTATGAGTTATACTCGCAAAGATAGTCTTGAATAGCAAGTCAATCCGAGAGGACTTGATATTCAAGAACCTGGCAGTGAGGGGTACTATTTGTAGTCCCAGGAGGTAACACCTTAATTAGCCTCTTAATATATAAGGCACCTTAAACATGCGCTGTATAACTAATCGTGATTTAGCGCGTAATGGATTCAAACCATATAGATTATAATGCACACACAAATCATATGTAGGATCGGTTCATATAAAAGCTAAGGCATGCAATACTGCTAATAATTACGGTACATGACAATATACTTCACACGGCATCACGAGACGAAGTCTTAATATGCATATTGTGCTCTAGTAATATTATTCAATATAACGCGTACGTGTAATTTATTAGCGCATGCTAACGTGTCGCCGAACAGTTGACCTACAGGTAAATTATGCATACAAACTTAATACTAAATATATTTGGAATAAATGATTATACAGTGTTTGTAGTTAAACATAATAGATACATATACAACATAGACATAAAATAAAGAAGTAGAAATCGCTTACCTAAATGAGAGAACAACATCAGTTGAATGGTGTAATGTAATGTTTGGAGATTCGAATGTGATCTGTACTTATATACCCACAATTGTTTATTTGGTTGGTAACCTATAAACAATTGGAGTTTTAAATCCAAGTTTAATTATTTCTACAGCATTCGAGTCTCTGAACAATACCTAATTATCCGACCATTGTTGCTTCTCAGGTAAAGCTTAACTCTCTTAATCTTCTAATCTTTTTCTGTGATCATAGTTATCTGGCTACTAATTAACAATGCGTTTCTTAAACGTCTAAAATATTTTTATAATTAAAATTAAGTTGTGGGTTTGTAGGTATTTTACTCTACTACAATAGAATGTAATTCAGTGCATCTATATATAACCACTTTGTGATATTTGTTTTGATGGTGTGTATCCGTTTGCATGCGAAAACTACAGGTCAGATATTTTACTGGTGTGATGTCCATATTTGCTAGGATTGTTTATACCCACGTCTGCTGCCATGTGGATGCGATTTCTTGATGGATTGTACAGGAGGTTGCCTGTCTGGAATTTCGATTGTAAATCATGACCTCAAATCTCAAAGTTAAGTTTGATCTATGTTTAATAAAGTGACACGTCCATTAAACGTTGTACTAATAGCATTACGTATTCCCAGATTTCTCTCAATTTTTCTCACACAAATTTCACCCTTTTTATGTCGAGTGAACTTCCTGGATACCACGCTAGTATATCAGTGTAATTTCCTGTTGAGTGAAGGTAATTACAGAAAATGTGTGCAGCTGTATCACAATTCATAAAAAAAATCCCACAATTTGTCAAATACGTACAAATTGCACGAACAGCTGGAGACATTTACTCGGTAGTTTTTGTTTATATCTTGCATATTACTTGGTGAATTAAAGTGTTGCTAACAAGGTACAGTTCCACAGGACATCTTCCCCATACCGTTTCCGTGTATTTGTTTTTTCTTCAGATGACAGTGTTTTAATACGTGTATTTTATCATCTCTTTCGTTTACCCCAACATAGAAGAGTGGAATATAATATTACCCTTTGCACCCCACTAAATACGGCCGTAGTTGTCAATGAATACGTATAATTATATACAAGTTATCAATCAATTCAGAGTTGATTATCTATTTCACTTAAAAATAAATGTCAATCCAAGAAGATACAAATATAATATATTCAGATGGTGAACAATCTCTTAAATCTATTAATTCTCGTATGGCATTTCTTATTCTCTTATCATCCCCACGGGAACTTTTATCGTAATATTCTATTTCATTTACAATATATAATTTAAAAAACAACGTACGCTCTAAATTATATTTTGTTATAATCTATTATAATAATATAAGTAACTGATATTGTGGCATGTAGATTGACTTTTGTAAGATATGCCATTGTTGGCTCTCATACAGGGACATGCAATAAGTTTTAAATAATTTATATTTAACGCTCGATATCGTAATGTTACATCATGGGAAATGTTACAAATGGGATTCCGATTCGACAAGTTTGACGGGAGGCATTTTGTAAGAACGGGGTTAAGATCCTTACTTCCAGTTTCAGGGGTTTGCATAGAAAATATACGAGTCTGCGCAATAAACCATTATTATAGCCTATAATAAATCTCTTTGATCTTTGGGGTATATTCTATGCCCGGAATAACTTGCGGCTTTGGATATATACAGGTGAATTGGGGGGTTATTCTTCTGAAAGTTTTTCTTTAAACTTGTAACGGGTTATTCTTCTAGGGTAGGATTTTTTCCATACGAAAACATGAATTCTCGGATGTTCTCCTTTTACGCGTAAACATTGACGGTTTATAACTAAGATAAAGTCACCGAACTTTAGTTATGCTGGGGATGAAAGACTTCAGGAAAGTCAATTGACAGAAAAACCTACCGACCTTGTTTGTTCAGTGATTAGTGGGCACCCACATATACGTTCCCGAAGTGATAGCCATGTTAACTTTTGGCTGCAGCTTCTCAGAAGTTCATCGATATAGACAGTAAATAGTATTGGAAAGCGTACCCTCCCCCCTTTGTTAGTTACACCGTTAGTTACATTAAAGGAGTTGCAAACTGTTTGGTCCCATCTTGGCCGTATCTTCTGGTTGAGGTATAATTTATAAACAAAGTACACATTTCAAAAATATAGGGCAGAACCATCTAGAGCGTAGACGTTAGAAGAGTTTTACATAGTTTACCTTACCAAAAGATTTGCTAGCTTCTGGTTAACTGACATACACACTAGAGTTGCGACTACTGTAATAATTGATGGTTTAATTTAGTATAAATCCGAATTGTTGATCAGAACATTGAAACAAGTGATTAAACTTATCTAGTGTAGCTTTGTCAAATATCTGACCGAAAATATTTCACAGGGTAATTCCACCATAGTTGCTGGAATCGTTGAGAGATTGGGTTTTTCTTTGAAATTGTGACAATATAGTTGAGATGACAAGATAGCTAGGTGAAAAGACATCAACGACAACAGCTGTCAGTAGCAATGATACATGGATAAAGTAAGAATATGGACCACTACAGCCACCAGATTTCTTATGTTTCAGAGATTTTACAGCTTTTAAAACTTTGGTTGCTGTAATATTATGATCATTTTTACATTTACCACGTTTGCACACGACTGATGCTAAACTCAACTTCTTCTTTTAACTTAGTATCATTTTCACTGAAAAGTGGCTTATATTTACAGCTAAATAATGAGGCTATATTATCGGCTCCTATTTTCTCACCAACACCTTTTGGAAGCAAGTTACTGGATCCAATAATCCTTTTAATTTCGCCCCCAAAAGTCTTGTATGTTGTTGTTGATAAGATTTCAACCATTGTGTTTGAACGGGTTTGATTCTCTTGTTTTGGGGCTAATTTAATGATTTATTGATTCATTCTTCTGATAATCGCAAGCAGTGCTGATGGTGGGTAATTCCCTGTTCACAACCAGTGCCAGAACATAGAAGTATTTCTTGACCTAATCGTTCCAGCCTGGAATAACCACCTTCGAATTACACCTTTGTTTTGCTCATGTTCTGTACATTTAGAATTTTGACAGCATGAAGCATTGTATGATATTCTTACATTATCAACTGTTTGACCTATATCGCCATGATAAATTTGAATGTTTTTAAGCGTTGTTTTATTTCAGTGATGCTAGGACGAACAGGATTTGTTGCAGTCGTATCATAATAGGAATATATAGGCTAACACTGTGACCGGGCAGTGTATCTACACCATGACAGATTTATAGCTTATAATGTCACTAGTTAAATTCTGAGACGGAAAAAGTGATGTATAGTCGATTTTCCACCGTTGATATTACTTTCAAAGTAGTATGATACATTAGGCTATAATTATCCGTGTTGCGAAATATGATCTAACCATCGATATGTATAGTGTTACATCAATACAGATAAATTCAATATATGAGTAACTAAACATCACCCAGTGAGCGCTATATGGCGGACAATACCACCCCCTGCACAGGAACGATCCCTTCAGATTAAAAAAAAAAAAATCATTAGTAGCATCCGACATGTTTTACCAAATAAATCATTGTGTAGGTCCTCGTCATTACAGGAGATAAATTATTAGATTGGGTTGAGCTGAGGTGTTATTTGATTAGCGATCGACCAAGCTGTCGACGATTAAAGTAGCTAAGTCTCTAACTCAATATCACCGACAGTCTTCGACGTTGAAAACGCAAATTATTTGTCAATTTAAATCAACATCGATGGTGTGGTCTTACCAGGAAAAGATGGGCTTCTGATATCCAATATTTAAGACCAAATACGGCGTTTCAGACTCATTTTCAGCTAGGGACCCAAAGAACAAGGCTAGGTAAACTCACATTACTCTCAAACGGTGAGCATGCGCAATAAATACTATATGGACTGGAATAACCAGACGCTATATATAGTGATTCAATTGAGACTTCTGGTGTACTAAAAGCTGGGCTGTAATGTTTCCAAGTCTCGGCCAATCAAATTGTTTATCGCTACTTAGTCAGGGTATTGATATAATGAATCTATACCCAGAGTGGCATCGCTTATCACTCTGTCTACCCTGTGCAGAATATGCTTATTATCGCACGGTATTGATATGACGAAACTATACACCAAGTTTCATCACTCTCACTTAATTGGCATCAAATATATCGTGCCCTAAGCATCAATCAATCGAATTGCATTTCTTTGCATACCCTAAGCAGAGAACTCCCAAATGAACGCCCATACTAAGTTTGAAAATTCTACCTCAAATAGATGTATATATTATGTGTGTTCCAGTGTCTAGACCAATCAAATTGCCAATTGCCTTGCTTAACCTGAGCAGAAAAAGGTTCATTATCGAACCTAGTCACGGCATTAAAGGGACAATAACATTCTTGCTGGCTTGGTAGCTCCAGAAAATAAATAATACCCTTATTCTAAGTACTAGATGTTTAAGTGTCCTACCTGTTGTGTAAATTATCCATTACAACCTATTTTACTTGTCCAGAGGGTTCGAAAATATTTTAAAATCCAAGTCACATTTGAAAAGGTTTATGTTAGACTTTTCAAATCAATTGGTTGACTGTTTTCATTTTTTTTTAAAATAGGTGTTTTAAGATGAAATTTATATCATCATTTAATTGGAATATTCTAAAATAATACGATTTGTTGACCAGAATGAAGATTGGGACATATTATTCAGTTACAACAAGAGTGTTATTGGGGCTTTAATGTAATAAAACTATAAACCAAATTTTATTATCTCACCTAATTATAACAAAACTTATCTTGTCTCAAAGCACCAACCAATCAAATTGCTTACCCTTTCGCAGAAAGTCATTCGCCTAATAAACGCCTACTCCACGTTTAGACTTTCTAGCTCAACTAGGAGGAGAGACCAATTTCAATACTCCCCTAATTTTAATCTCTCTTCCTATGTTAAAAATTATCGCAGAGTGACCTCCCTTTTCAAACTGACAGCAATAACTATTCGCACAGTGAATCAAATAAAGTGAGAGTGGCGTCTTATCTTGTTACGTCACGGATGTTTCCTTTTTCACGTACCCCCCCCCCCCCAATAACAAAGCCATAATATAATATATTAGCTTTGGAAGGATAATGTTTTACAAACAACAAATTGCAAAAGAAAGCAATGCAATTTGGTTCAATGACACTTTTATCAGGCAACATCGAGGCGAAATAACATAATTAATATTCCTCAGTATGGCGGCCTTCAGGATGTTTCGGAGAGCGATATCTCGTAAACATTGTGTTTTAGTGGTGGGAGATTTACTAATTATTTTAAATTCTTCAAACAAAAAGAAGTTATGGAAGCGAAATGTGCCGAAACAACAAATCTGAAAAAAGGTATATTTTTCACACTGAAGGCTAATGGGTCCTATATTTGTTAATAAAAGGGACTTTTCCGGGGGCGGATCCAGACGGGCCCCCAAAGGTATGGTGTTAACACGTATTGCAAATTTCCGTATTACAAGGTAGACATCATCTTATCATATAAACAATTGGTATATTGTAGGTATAAAAAAACTGCCGTTTAATCCAATGAACAATTAATTGATAATTCACGTAGAAAGATATGGTGTTAAACAATACAAATTAACAATTGATATATTATTAGTCTAGTATTTTACAGCTACAGGAAAGTTCTATTGAATACTAATAATGTTTCTCACTTAACCTAGAATATTTAGTCCTGTTTTTATATAGTATACATATTACCGATATGGTTACTCGTATAGGTAATATTTACTTCCATATGCTTACATTCAAAACATATAGCAGATCATGACTCACGCTGGCATTATACAATGGTTCTGGGTTATATTCCGGATTGTTTTCAAATTTTAGCGAAGTCTGTATGGGACTGTACAGCGCAGTGGACACTTACCGCCAGCCCCCGCATCCATTCACTTAATCCGGTATGTTCATTTGTTTGTGGTTTTAGCGAAATGTCTAATCAGTAGAATTGTTTTTGTGTAAATAATGTGTGGTGCAGTTCCCCTGCACTTACTATCAAAGGTTATGTAAATGTGCATTTTCGTAAAATTTACATAATTATTATATGGAAGGGACCCCTACATAGAAAATAAGATGCTTGAACCAAACTGCATGGGTGTCTTTTGCAATTTGTTTGGGGTCATCCCACCTTTGAGATTAACTACATGTATATAGGGAAAGTTACAACTCATTTCCAGGCGCCATTTTGGGTCCTTATGACGTCATACAGCTTTACTTCGAGGGATATTATGGCAGATTAGATAAGGAGTTAACAGTCCAAGCTATGATTGTTAAAAAGTAGAAATCGTAAAAGGAACATGCAGAAAATGCCAAATTGCTCAACTCTGAACCGCGATAATAGTTTTTGAATTCATAAAAATAACTATATTAATATTATTTTTCGTTGTTGCTATTAAAATAATATTAATCTTAAATTTTGCTATACTTTTCGTTTAAAAAATGTATGCTTTTTTCTCCTATACACGTTTCTTCGAGGAAATCTATGAAATATATCTAACCATCTACCTGTCTGTCGGGACAGCCAACAGCGACAAAGTCACTTGGGACCCAAGATAGCGTCTTGGTACACGACCTGGCTTCACAGTTTATCAATATACGGCGTCAACAATCGCGATAGAAAGAAATCCAAAACTTTTTAATCGATATTTTGGGCTACAATATTGATAACTCCCACTGTTGTTGTCCATTTTATATAGCTTAAATATTTCATTGAAGGCGCTACGCTAATGATTTAAGCGGTATCAAATGAACAATAACGACCCGATAAATTCTAATCCGGAGACCGTTCTCTCCTATGTTGTATTTCAATGCAGATAGACAAAATTTGCGTGATAGAACACAAGATGGACCGGAATGTTCTCTGACAGGCGCTTCTCTAATTATTTAAGCGGTACCAAATAGACAATAATAGTCCGATAAATTCACAACAGGTGGTTATCTCCTAAAATGTGTAGTTCAATGAAGATAAGACAAAATTTACGTTGACCGGTATGTGCACAAACATGGGACGTTAAACCCCAGTTCATATGCACTATCGCGACCCCACTTTTAATACTGAAATGTCATTTACTCATTCATTTCCCGTCCAAACAGTTTCTATCATTTTTTGGAGGGTGATAAAATAGACACTTGTTCACCAATATCACTCACAAATAGGAAGACAAAGATATATGACTTTGATTGTGATACCCGGTAAACATGTTCATCCATCTTTTACTCTTGGCAATGATCTTAATCATTTGATGGATGAGAGCAGAATTACTAGGTCCATTTTGTCAGACCTTTTCACTGAGTTTAACATAACTCAGATCAAAGGAATCAGCAACTCAATTCTACAGCACCATTTATTGTTTATTCCGACAAATATTAATAACATAACGGTCATAGAGATATCATCACAGTTATTTATTATTTCATCGACAGTACTTTCTAATCTTTCCTGACTTTATTTACAAATGGAAACCACGTAAATTGAGTGTCTGAACTCCATATACCATGTTTAATAATACATTTCCTGTTAAAGGAACAAATGTCGTACTCAAAATAATGATAAATCTGCGAGCAGATAGAAATGTTTCTGACAACAACGACCCACCCCAATAGTTTTCGAACAGATATTTACTGCTTTCATATTTTTATAACCCCGCAGTGAAATCAGGGGGTACGTAGCGGTGGTCGGATCAATTTTTGTATTATTTGCGTTAACAAAGTGAACAGAAAATAAAAAAATAGTGAATACATGTATATACTGAAATTGATATTGAAAGTTTGTTATGGATTTAATTAAATCCAGGGACCACATTACCTGAAATATAAGCATGTAATATGGAGAATATATTAAGTTTTAATTGAATACAGACGACCACATAATCAAACATTGTACTAAAAATATTATTTAATGTTAAAGGAACCAGGTCTCGCTATTTTCATAATACTCCAGTTTAAAACCACTTGATTTTGAATTTTAATCAGTATTGATGATGTGATCGTTAAAATATAGAATATCCATTATTTAAAGGACCAATCCCGATAATATTTTGGAGAATAAAACTGCTTAATTTTGTGTTAAAATCCATTAAAATCCTCTACCTTATGGCTCATATGTGATACGTTCTTATTTCAACCTGCCAGTCTTTATCTGGAAATGGAGATCGTTATCCCAAGGTATATTATGCGGTGACTTGTTAAAACCAGACTTTTATTTTATAAAAATAATGTATAGGTGAAATTAACCTTTCGTTATCATGGGTCATGCACGGTGTAGACGAGAATCGATTATCAGGTAACCCAACGAAAAAAATCTTAAAAGGTTTACGTGTCCGGATAAGCAGTTTTGACGTTCATGTCCAAACGACTAAATATTTTGAGCTGAAATTTTGAGACAAAGTAAATACACCATCCCTCCATATTTTTGGCACTTATAATGAGTACACGAATTGTGTATCTATCGTTTCGGGTGCAATTTTGTAACGAAGAAATAAAGCATATCCTACAAGACAATGCTGAAATACTTAGTAAAGACTGATTCACAAATAATTGAAAAAAAGTGTAGAATGTACTAAGCAGAAGTAAACACATGCAGTCCAATTTGAACTGTTCACGTATTTCATCGAACATAATTTAACATAAATGTTCAAAATTTGAATATCATTCACTTAACATGCATTCGTATAGGAGCTAAATCGCTAACATTTGGTACCTAGAAATTGACACAAGTGGGTCGCAACGCATACAATACTGTAATATGGATGTAAATAAATTGATTTACATTTAATGGTTTCCGTTTTTACTCTAATTTCAAATCAGTTATGTTTTGCGAAATAAGCCAGCAGTCTCAATCGAATGCATTTATCTAGCGTCTGGTCATTCCAGTCTACATACGCCGTGTACTGGAACGCATTATGGTACACGATTCGTTGTAAAATGTTTATTTTTTCTTACATATTGGATACCGGAAGTCAATCTTTTTTTCCGGTAAGATCACAGCATCAATGTTGATTTAAATTGAATTGACAAATAATTCGTGTTTTCAATGTAGAAGATTTTGGACTTAGCTACTTTAAAAAAGAGCCATACGCCATTACCTGGAATATATACGAAAACTATTTCTTTCAAGACTTTTTTCAATTCAAGTCAGATTGTGAAAGGCCGTTCTGTCGGCGTGAGCATAGCTTAAAAACAATAATGACTTCACATATATCGATATTGCACGGCAGAGCCCGTATACATAAAACATCTTAAATCTAAAGCAAGAGGTTCCAGATGATTTTCTTAGTGTCAGGTACCTTAGATTTACGGAAGAATATAGGATGTACCACTAGAGGTGCCTCAGCTTTAAGGACCAATGGAGGATTTTCTATCCCTAAGTTAGATAAATTGTCGGCGATGCTTCGGTGCAGAAACGAATGTTACGTTTGGAGAAATATGGCCAAAGAGGTCTAGGTTTGTAGCGTTACTGCGCCCGACATCGAAACCCCGCAAGCACAGATTTATTTCTGCATTATTTTGGCCATTGTTGGTCGAAAATTGAAAATTCGCACAGAATCATTTATTTGATTGAATTACCTTTGTCATTGAAACTCGTTTTACATGTCGATGGTTTTTCCTCCAGAATTTTCCCAATTATTAGAAGTTTCAGCTTAGCACCATTGATTAACCAGATGGGTGTTAAGCGTCCTGGGTCAAGTATTTGTTTACTTAAACATACATTATGCAAGAGCTAAATGTGCCTATTTTAGGTCTTTCTTTAGGCCTGACATGTTACTTGAGCTATTAATTAGACATTTATTAGCAAAACAAGACCTTGATCAACTCTCGACGACATCGGACACTCAAGATTTTAACCAGATTAGAAAGGTTCGCCATTTAAAAATTTAATTTAAAAATAGGAAAGCGAGGATAAGTCGCGAATATACCTGCGCGCAATTACCACTATGTACACATCTTGTAAAAACATGTATTATGTTTTCAAACCTCAAAATTTAGTATGCAACAAAATAACATTTACAGAGTTATTGTTCATGTCACTGATATTTTGTAATCTATGCGTGATAATTTATTAGAAATATCAATTTCAAACTTGTTTAACTTGCCATCCCTTGACATTTCGAGTTGATTGCATCAACTACTACCTATGTCATCCAAACCACGATTTTTGTCTCTTTCAAGAATTTTGTCCTGAAATTGCGAAATTGTTGGTATTGTTTCGTGATTCATAACGAGTTGAAGATGCTGAATAATTTGACGACCACGATTAACAAACAGGAAGTGTCTGGTGCGCGTAGTTTTTTTTAAACATGTCTTTGCCATAACCAACGCGATTGTTGTCATATGTTGCCCCCACCTATGTAAGTCCACAATTATTAATACCCTAGTAACGACATGTTACTATCAGATCTGTATGTACAGATTATTTAACTAAATGGAGAATAATCCTACCAACTTGCGGTGTTATGCCAAACCTATGGAAGCCTATAACTACCATTCATAATTTCTACTTTTCGCCCCGTCAAATCACGAAAGTCGAAAAGCAGACTTATTTCCTAATTTCTTATTTTCGACTCGCATTTTGGCTTGTATACCGTGCTGTCGCCTTACATTTTGTCGTTATTTCTACTTTTCTACTTTCGTGTTTTGGAGGGGCGAAAAGTAGAAATTATGAATGGTTGTTATTGGGTTCCATACAAACCCCCAGGGAGCGACGATGTTAAATGTATCTAACCGTTTCTCTAACGTTAACAGAGAACAAATATAAGCGTAGGAAGAGGATTGATTAGGATCATAACATATGCCTCGCAAGCTACAGACTTTGAGATGTTTCACACAGACTCCGTTTAAAACTAATATATGGGACTAATAAGTCTTTTTTATGCCAATAACTTGCTTTTTCCCAGGGAACAGTGTAGTGTGTGGGGGAGGGGGTCGAAAGGCAACCCTACTCCTTGGTCACGTACAGGCCTGTGATCAAATCCCCGCCAATGACAGACCTTCACATTTAAAATGTACGCGGGAGACCACTCAACCGAACAATAACCCCGGTGTATTTTCTGGTAACCATTTATGGAATGACTCCTTTTGAAATTTGTACAAAACAAACAGTTCATCGCAGAATAAATTTCTAATTCAATTCCGCGGGAATGCTCTAGTACAATATAAATCTTTTGAATAGAAAAAAAATTGTGATAGAATATTCGAGAAAGGGTATATTTATTTTCCACTCGAAATCATGTAAAACTATTGTATGCCTATCTGACATGTTTTGTTGTCTTTGATAATATGTCTGAGTGATTTTCGATTTAAATATAGATCAAGCACAACTTTGCTTGTATCAAGTGTTTGGAATAATAATATGCCACCCATGGCAAACGTCTTCAAATTGCAGAAACCAGTCCGGGTCTCATCATGTCTTTTCAAGAGAAGCAATTGATTTGCTCACCAAGTTTCCCCATGTAGAAGCCAAAGGGGGCAGTGTCTCTTACTTATATATTTTTTATTGTAATAAAATTTGTTATAAAATCCATTTTAATGCTGGGGTTATGTGTCGGGGGGGGGGGCATTATTCCATTTCTCTAAAGATGCATAATTTACATAAAGAGTTGGTCTTACATGATATAATAGTTAATTTAAAATTTATTTTCATTTTATCGAAATATTTCAGTCGAACTATACGTTTGAATTGTTTACAATGTAATCTGGATTGTCAAGTGCTATTGTTACGATAATAAGGTCTCAACTATCCATTTGTAATTAAATTCATTAAATGACGATCGCGTTTTTTGGAAACCAGGCCCCGAGTTGACAAAGCATTCCCAGACTTAAAGCTCCAATAGCATTTTTTTAAGTTATATTTTTAAAATGTATTAAAATAAAGCCCAAAAATAGATTGAACCTATAAACAGTCCTACATTGTTAAAGAATAATCCTATTAATCCTATAATTCAGTACTGCCAGTTGAGAAATTGGCAAAAATATCATTTTCAACTTCAAATTCAAACGTTTGAAGATGGCCGTCCATGGAGAGGAATGGGAAAACAAGGGAGGTAATTGAGTAACTATTTCCTCAATCACCCTGTGTCACCCTTTATAATGCCCAAAAACTTTTGCCCAGGACCGTATAATAGTGAGTTGACAACCTTTTGAGCAAAAGACATAGAAATAATTATGTTTTGACTTTCTTAGAAAATGTGAAATTGGAACTTTAAGTTAAGAATTTTCTCAAAATTGCTCGCCTTATTCTAACTAAAATATAACCCTTTATAAAAGCTTTTGTTGTTTTAATGTATCAAATACCTTAATAAGAAACTATGTGCAAAGTGTTGTGTTTCTGGATCAAAGATATTTCTTATCAACAGTGATTGAAAGTTGAGTAAATTCTCAACTTAAGTCTGAGAATGCTTTGAGAACTTGGAGTCAGGTCAATAGAATTGATTGTTGACTTGTCCGTATATTTAAAAATGCCCAGTGTTCAATTAGTAAAAATCGTCTACGATTCCGGCGATGCTGTGTATACCTCAAGCATATATTAAATGTGGGGAAAAATTCATAAAGGTGTTATATGTCTATACCACCCCCCGCCCATTTATCACCCCATTCAAGTGAGCTGCACTAGAATTTTAAACACATCTGATTAAGTATCACCTTTGCAACAATTAAAACTTAGCTACGAACCTCGCATTCGTATTGTCTCGTGTGAAAATGATCTGTACGCGCGATAGTCTCTTACAAACATAAATAGGGAAAAACAGGAGCAGTGTTAATGTACGAGCGTATTGTTTTTAAAAATACCGCATCAGCTTGCTATGCAAGTAAATATTTTCCCAAAAATTAGAAATTCAGGGAATACACAGGTTATGTCTTTTTTCGGTTGACTTAAGATATTATATTTCTATGAACCCACTCTATGGGTCAATATTAGGAAAAATATTAACTTATTAAAATAATAAATGAACTTGGTTGTACTACCAAACATAAAGTGTGAATGACCGGATTATAGTACTCGACCACTGTGAACAGGACAGAACAATATTTAGATAAAATATCATCTATTATATTAGTACATTCATCAAAAACCAAGTCGCCTTTAGTCTTTTAGAAAGTATTTATAGAAAGGGGTGAAGTGTGATGTCACATAAAGATATATTTATCAATGAAATATTTATTCTCTTGATTAACGACATAACCAAAGACAGTCTTTAGAAATGTATTATAGCAGAGTGTTAAGTTTGATGTCACATAATAAAATATTTAAGTATAATATTGAACAATTTCCTATATTGTTATTTGACGGTAATCATAGTGATAATCTAGAAAACTTTAGCAAATCATAACTAAACTGGCAAACGAAAAAAAAAACCCAACCCATTAGCATAGAACGTGATGCCCAATATTTCAAAAATGACACTTTCGCTAATCAAAGGGCTAATGCGTACAACGTTTTGGTACTTTAAGTAAAAGCGCCAATTAGATGATTTAGCTACAGTGGGTTGGCCATGTGGGTTCTTCAGTTATTACAAACATGGGCATAAGTTTAAGACCACTCTGTGAAATTAATGTTTTTATTTATATTTCCGTGATTGCAATCGAATATTAAATAATTCCGCCATCAATTGCTTTAATTGTATTAGCCAGCTAGTAGACGATTGCAGACACTTTACCATTCATCGCTTTAATTGTATTAGCCAGCTAGTAGACGATTGCAGACACTTTACCATTCATCGCCGGTCCATAAAAAAGACACCCGGGCCAATTCTATGTGACGAGGGGGGGTGGGGGGGTGGCCTAGTGGACTAGAGTGCCGCGCTTCGACCTCTAGCTAGCCGGTCACCTCTGGCTTGCGGCTGTGGTTTCGAGCCCTGGTGTTAGCGTATGTGGCATGGAGATAGAGGCGCCTTCTCAACATCGTGGGTTTCCTCCGGGCACTCCGGTTTCCTCCCACTGCTAAAGACCCCTACGAGCAAGCGAATTATTGAAATAAAATTAAAACCATACGTTAGTCCCGAAATGACCTAGTTTGTGTTGAGTGGACGTTAAACCCCATTTCTCTCTCTCTCTCTCTATCTGACGATTTTCATACGATTCGCTATTGCTCGTTCTGAATAGCCTCCCTTCTGTAAAATTACTATTTTTACTTCCAGTAGAGAGGCATTTTTTATCCTTTCTCTAGCCTCGGTCACCCAGACCCCCCTAGTCTTCAACGCATGGAGGGTCTGGGTCGGTTCTCAATTATTGACGAAAATTACTGGATAATCTACCACATAAAAAACCAAACTCCCGGTTACGCATGGGCAATGGAACCCTTTGGCTAAAGTCTCGGTAAGTGATAGATATTATGAAGCCGGGCCGATTTTGATAGATTCTATAAGGCGAGGATAAAATATATCCCACAATTCACTTGGCACATCTATTATTAGAAACAAAATAGAGACGATACAACAGCATGAATCGTGATTAAGGAGATTGTGAGAAGCCATACGTTTGATTCATGACGAGAGAAAATTACCATTTCAATTAAAAACTTTAAAACAAAATTTTAGAGAGTGTCATTGTTGACAAGCGAGATGTTTTGATAGATTCAGCACGTGGTAACTTAAAAGACTGGATAATCCAGACAGTGACCGACTTTCTGTCAAATTTTGAGGACCCATCCAGACTAATATTCGTAGAATATTTGTTTGGATGATAAGAGACTATCCTTTCTCGTGCTATTCATGTAAGACATAACTCACAATACAATAGATTTTATGGACTGATGGTCAACTGTAAAGTAAAGCTTATGTAATTGTTTAATTTAAAATATTGCTGATTAAAACATTGATGTTTTGGGTGAAATCGTGGAAAAAGGTCAAAATACATTTATTTTACAATTTGGTGGTCTTAAACTGTTTGCCATGGTTGTAAGAAAGATTGGTGTTTACCTCAGTTCGGAACTCTTGCGCAAAATGTTATTGAAATGGGAACAAAGTGTTCATGCGATAAGTTACCTGCATTGGCCGAGTAAGTTCATCCACATTTTCCGGGGTGGTTTCCCCTTGTCGGTAATTCAGGACGGAGGATCTGACAGGGACAGCTTTCTAGTCGTTCGGATGGGACGAAAACCCGAGGTGCCGTGTACACATTGGCATGCACGTAAAAGATCCCCTGGCAGTTGTAATTCCATATGAGAGTAGACCGGGCAAATTTCCTCCACAAGACTGACTGTATATGGCGTATGCTCGTCTTCATTAGCCCAGTTTAGGAGCAGAACAGTAGGACATTAAACCCCATTTCATTTCATTTAATCCGATCAATCGGTCGCGACCATCAACACATTTTATTTTCACCGTTTGTAAACAAACCGTGCATTAGTATCACTACATCCTGTTTATTTTGCACACAATAGAAATGAATTAAAACAGACAAGTTTTCGTGCTAGACATGGTATATCTCTTACAAATATTTGAGATCGTTTGAAACAGCATTGCATCAGTCCTCAAAACCAATTCCAGACACATGATTGCTATCTGGGGGACAATGTTCTTTGAGATAATTATAATTTATTGCCGTCGAACAAAACCAAGAAACAAAAAGGTTGAAACTCACAAAAGTACATTTTTGGTACACATGAAATGTCAATTAAAGGTCACAACGACGCACGACGGAAAACTCTTAACGACAGAATCACACGTGGTGCAACATCGTTGTATAATCAAACAACAAAAGCATTATGGCATCTAATGATGCAGATATTATAAACACGATTCCATAGAAGACATTTGTATTCCTAAATTATGATGATTAAAACAGCAGTTCTGGATTTCAAATAATATCGTTAATAAAAATGACTATACCTAATAATTAAACCAAACGCCAAAATGTGATGATATATCTTGCTTTTTCTGAAAATATCAGATAAAATATTGTACCGTTCGGAAATGATCGTTATATAACGAGATAAACACATCGTGAAATTTGGAGGCTTATGGTCAACTGCATTTAGAAACGGCAAGTTTGCATGTCTGTAAATGATTGCTAGCCTCTTTCAACTGAATGACCATGTTTTATTAACTAAGATATATGTGGACTTGTGGTGGTAGTGCTATGAATCTGTGACATGATAAATCGCTTAATTTAATAAAAACATGCATTGGTTTTATAAATCTATTATGCTCATGTCGTGTCCAGATTCAATCAAAGAAGGTTATAAACTCGTGAAAGACATCGAATGTTCACAAACCTTTCAGAACTCGTAAATTCTTATCGCTAGAAAATTGTCCGAAACGTGAAATTTGTTATAATTATTTTTTTTAAAAGGATGTCGTGACAATATTTGTGGAGACCTAAACACAGTTTGACAGATATTCAACATGATATGAATCTCAATAGGAACCGCTCTTATCAAAACGTTTATAACATACTTTTCTTTTCTGAATTGCGTGTTTATTGAAAATATATGCGATGGCCGTAAGGTACCACCATGTTGCGATAGCTTCATGACATGGGCTTCATTTAACAACAGCTAATAACTGTCCCGAACATAGTACTTTTTGATATATAAAATGAAATTAAGAGTTGGTGTAATATTATATCATAAATGTTGTTGAATCGCTAAAGCAAGATAATACTATACACGACCGATTATTTACAGTGTTTAAAGCCCCAATAACACTCTTGTTGTAAATGAATAATATGTCCCAATCTTCATTCTGGTCATCAAATCGTATTATTTTAGAAAATTGCAATTAAATGATGATATAAATTTCATCTTAACACAACTATTTTAAAAAATTGGAAAAATTTAACCAATTGATTTGAAAAGTCTAACGTAAACCTTTTCAAATGTGACTTGGATTTTAAAATATTTTTGAACCCTCTGGACAAGTAAAATAGGTTGCAATGTATAATTTACACAACAGGTAGGACACTTAAACATCTAGTACTTAGAATAAGGGTATTATTTATTTTCTGGAGCTACCAACCCAGCAAGAATGTTATTGTCCCTTTAAACTAGTTATTTATACCTCTGTTCTTTGGAATGTAAAATGGAATAAATGGGCCGAAAAGCAAATATTAATGTAATTTGAATTTGAATGTATATAAAAATATCCTGGATGGAACGTGTAATTGCGAAAATAAATATTATACTGCATTTTGTATTATTGAAAAGTTTATTCTGTATTTAAACAATGTGACAAGCAATGGAAATTCCAAATTAACAAAAAACTAAAATACGTATTATGAACCCCATTTTAAAATAAACCTAGTTTTAATTTACGCAGAGAGAGTGAGAGAGAGAAATGGGGTTTAACGTCCACTCGACACAACTAGGTCATTTCGGGACTAACATATGGTTTTTGATTTTATTTCAATAATTCGCTTGCGCGTAGGGGTCTTAAGCAGTGGGAGGAAACCGGAGTGCCCGGAGGAAACCCACGAGGTTGCGAAGGCGCCCCTATCTCCATGCCACATACGCTCACACCAGGGATCGAAACCACAGCCGCAAGCCAGAGGTGACCGGCCAGCTAGAGATCGAAGCACGGCACTCTAGACCACTAGGCCATCCCAACCCCCCTTAATTTAAGCAGGTTTTTATGGGTTATCCTCATAAAGCCAGTTATTCATGACATCAAAATTTGCTCTCTCATTAAAACTTTCTCATCTTATTATCATGCAACATGACGTCTATTGTCATGTTTGATATGCCACTTGGAAAAATAAATAATTAAACTTCTTGAATTTTGCACCATGAATATTGAAATGATATTGGCATCGTTATTCTTCCATACAGGCCAATTTAATTTTAAATGGACCAATATTAAATTATAATTCTTGTTTTATTGTCGAAGATAAGGAATATTATTCAGTGAGAGAATTAGCTACTTTTAAATTGAATGCATGCCTTAAACATTTCTGCTTTTTCGAATCATTTATTAAAATGTGTTTTTGTGATATCATGACAAAGTTATATTGATCATACAATTATTTAGGACATTTCAGTACGTCGATGTTTCTTGTAAAACCCACTCGATGATTAAAAATACATTATGCAAGAGCAAAATCTGCCTATTGTGGGTCTTTCTTTAGGCCTGAAATGTTATGTAAATTATTAATTAGACATTAATTAACTTATACAGACCATAATCAACTCTCGATGTCAAGGCTAGCATGCGATATTTGTTGGATTGTATTCCGATTTGCTGAATAACTTTCCTTCGTTATTAACGATTAAATGGATAATCGAGACTATTAGTTTTGTCTTACCGACTTCAGTAATGATGATCGAGGCTAAGAGGAACTTTCATCCGCTTAGTTCTCGATTCATAGTGGATCAATTGAAATTGACTGAAATTTTCAGCAAATTGCCTGTACATTATGTAGTTTTTAACTATTATAATTAACACTGCCAACCCGTTATCTAATCTCCCATATTGGATCTTTAAATAATAATTGTTAATATCTAAATCGGGATTGCTCAAGGTCGACTTTTATTTGTCGGGGGTTGATTGTGCAAGTTACTGCTAATCATTATCTTTACGGGGGTTATGAATTCTCACAGAGTAGAGATTATATTCACAGCATGAATAACCGTGGGCATGCATCTCAAAGCAATGTCGAAATCTGTAGTATTTTATAGATGAATTGCGTAAGAGTTGAGTTTGCTCAGCTTTAAATGATTTTGAACATCCGCGTTGCTACGATAATAAATGATCTCCAAGCAATCTTAACTTTGCCCAAAATGAAGTAATTTTGAAAATGATTAGTTTTCATTATCTATTATTGAACTATTATAGCAAGAACGGTCAGCTCTTTATATAAATATTACATAATGCATCTTCAATATAAAGATTGTTTTTATTATTTAATTAAGCACACAAATGTAACCCATTCACGACTAATTATCGGCTGGCATATACTACAGATATTATTGGTTTATTCATCCAGGACGTGAGTGTAGCCCAAGCTTGAAATGGCTACAAGTTGGGACTACTAGATTATTTCATGTAGGTTAATTTAGACAATTATCCATTAGTGTTGGTTCTTTTGAATTGATGGAATGGATATTTCATGTAGGTTAATTTAGATAATTATTCATTAGTGTAATAACACCTTCGAAATGTGTCATCGCCAAAATATTTTTAGCAATATCGCTTTAAGTTAATACAATCTGTTTTTAGTCTCTAATGCTATTCGGTACAATAATCTGATAACTGGTATTGGCTGATAACAAATTTTATTTTATAATCTTAAAAAGTTATTTCATTTCCTTCGATCAGCTCCATTATGTGCCATTTGTGCTTCCGAATTATTGCCTTTCAATAAATCCAGATGGTGTAAGGTGTTTTTTCATCTGAAGCCAATTACTTCAGAATATTTTAAAGTTTTATTTCATTCGCGGTTAATGTCATGATAACCACATATTCAAGAGGTAAGACGTTGGTCTAAGGTCAAATTGAATCGTTGAACGGGTACTTGTTTCGATTAATTTCTATTTTGAATTGAGCGGGACATGTATTTCTCAAACAGAGCACGACCCTGGCGTCTGAAAAATCGCGATAACAATACTTAACCTTTAGTATTTGGCGGTTTGTCACACTAGAGTTAATGCAGATGGCACATAACCAGGTTATGTTTTTGTACCCATATCACATACCTTAAAATATGACAACCTAACCTCCAACCCAGCGCTACTCTCCAACTCCAAAATGACATAGGCGATGGTCATCATTAGAATTGTGCGGACAATAGCTAAACTTGCAACTTCCTTATCTACGCTAAAATATACCGAAATTGATTATTTAATATTTAATTAAGATAACAAAATACAAAGTCTCAAGGGATTATTATTACTGTGCTTGGATTCTATAAGATTATGAATAGGCCCACAATCTTTTAATAAAGACGACATATTGATTCGTTCGTACAATATTATAAAACCTTTAAATCGTCAAATAGAATAGGAAGGAAAAAAGAGGGAAGCAGCCAAGGCGTGATGCTGTGAGTTCATTTTTCTGAATTCACAAAGGTCGTTAGGTGATGGGAACGGTTGCGAAGAATATGTTTTAATATTAAAATTAATGGGATTATTTTTTTTAATTAAACCGTCATTTATAACAATATGCCGCAGACCTGCTCTGGACTATTTTGGTCGAGTCCAGCTCAGCGCAATGCCAAATTGTGGCGTTCCGCGAGAGAGTAGTACGAGTGTGATTAATAATGATTGTATGTGACCGGTGTTTCAACCGTTTTATTTGGTAACTGTAGTGTCAAAAGTCGCAACAACGGTCAGATCTTCGTAAAGTGTAGGTCATCAAAAGTATTAAAAATAAACCGAAACGAAATATAGATATGTATTTTAATCAGATTGGAGGTACCTATATGAACGCGTTTAAATACTTATGCGCAATTTAAAAATAATTAATAACATTACAGACCCCGCACTAGCTTAATCCGACATTGTTGTCTTACCTCATCAAATATGACAATCCAGGTCTCTGATGATAATCTGTTATTAAAATAGTGCAATAATCATTTCCAAAAAATGGTTATTCAGTTTGAGGTGTAATAATCTACGAGTTATAATACATATATTATAATCCAGGTTTCGTGATGAGATACACTGTATATGTCATGTGCTCTTGCGCTTTGATCATTATTGATTAAGCTGAAATAAACATGTTTACGGTAATGAATGCTGAATATTGTTCTAAGACAATCACGATTTCACCGTTTAATTATCTGTACGCTGTTGTGTACGGAACAATGCGTGACAATTGTTTCTATGTGGGTACAACTGCAACTTCTGATGTTGTACTTTGGTATTACATGCCATTTTTATTTGCATCCGAAATCGGAGAGCGATAAGAAACCGGGTAAAAGTATTATAATTATAAATTGTTTAGATTATAAATTACGGATTGATTTGACCCGTTACGAAATCTGGACCATGTCACTGCAAATCTGTTCAAATTACATATAATGTACGCCAAGCATCGTTGGATCGTTGCAGTATCGATCCCTGCATAATCCGAAAATGTTAATCTCGATTTTCCGGCGTGGTTTCCCCTTGTCAGGGATACAGAACGGAGGGCCTGAAATCAGCGTTCGGATGGGACGAAAGACTGAGGTCCCGTGTACACATTGATGTGCACGTAAAAGATCCTTGGCAGTGGGAATTCGATATAAGAGTAGGCCGCTGCCCGGGCAAAATTTCCCTCATAGCACACTGTAAGGAGTATGCCCCTCTTCCATTAGCCCAGGTTAGGTGCAGAAGAGTAGGACGTTAAAACCCATTTTATTTCACTATTGCAGCAATAGAAACAGACGTGACCGTGTTAAATCCCAATTATTCTTATTATGATAATCCCATTTGCTGATTAACGGGATCTATGTAAAAGGATTTATTTATGGGGAAATGGGGTATTTCTCGGGGCGATTAAGGTGGTGTCTATCACTTCGAGGGGGTTGGGATGGCCTAGTGGTCTAGAGTGCCGCGCTTCGACCTCTAGCTGGCCGATCACCACTGGCTTGCGGCTGTGGTTTCGAATACTGGTGTGAGTGTATGTGGCATGGAGATAGGGGCGCCTTCTCAACCTCGTGGGTTTCCCCTGGGCTCTCCGGTTTCCTCCCACTGCTAAAGACCCCTACGCGGTGCAAGCAAATTATTGAAATAAAATGAAACCATATGTTAGTCTCAAAATGACTTAGTTTGTGTCGAGTGGACGTTAAACCCCATCTCTCTCTCTCTCTCTCTCTCTCTCTCTCTCTCTCTCTCTCTCTCTATCACTTCGATCCTCACTTCATTTGCGTGCTAAAACAAGTTTCGAAAAAAAAAAAACATTTATAAGGCGATTTGTCAGAAATAGAAATTAACTGATGTTCAATTCAGATCGCCATCCCATCGGAATTAATATGACATAATAAATTCTTTAGAAGATGCCATGACACAGCTATGTATCTGTGTGTTTTTTTCTGCATGTTTGATCTGAAATAAGATAAATGCGTCGCAACATGATTCAATCTGAGCAACAAGACAACATAACACATATATGTTAGCGCAATTCGACAATTGGACAAAGTTTATGTGTAATGTCATGACTGAAATAAATCATCAAAGGGCACAGTTGATATCAATTATTTGCTTGAAAACAAATCTCTCGAACTCAAATTTTTGCATAGTTATTATCTTAAAGATGCATTCCCATATACAAACTGCGTGAAAATATATTTTGACTATAACCATATCCATACCAATATTTATCAACGGGTTGATTCAAATCTCCCTCAAAACATTTTAATATCAAGAAAACTACCAAGAGAATATATTTTTAGCAGCTTTGTTTATCACGTGACATGTTTGAGGGAGATGCCGATTCAGCTTGTACTTATCCTTAGTCGCGGTGCATTTGCCATAAATATCAAAACATAAGAATATTCCTGGTAAATTATTATTCGGCGTTTAACCGCAGAGTCTATTAAATGTTATCTTAACCGTTAAACAGTTAGTAAATCAACGCATAAGAAGCTTCACGTGCGTCACTCGAGACAACAGGTTGCCTTTTAGGAATATGTCCTCGCAAATGTGTTATTCGGAGCGTCCAGTATTTATCTAGTAAGATTGGGTGTGTATACTTTACCAACGTTGCCAAACCGTTATGTAGCAGGGTTTCTAATCATTCGGCTAACTTCGGAGATTCCGGTGCTTAAGTCTAGCCTCGGCTATATGACAGTAAGTGATATGTATTTACGCCTATACAATTGCGATGCGGCATCGGTTTACTGATTAGCAAAACTTGCCGCTTTTAGAAAGAAGTTCTCAAAATTGCGTCGTTCGAAGGGGGTGTAGAATTTTCAGTGCAAATTTGTCCTTGTCTAAAGAAAATCGAATAAACTTGAAAGAAAAACAGTTTCAAACTTTGAAAACTTTGTAAGATAAAACATTCTTCAAAGGCGTCGTCATGGGCAACGCCGGTGGTAATCCGGGAAATTGAAAGTAGTTCTTATGGCGGACTTCGTCATACAGCCGAGGCTAGATGGAGGGTACTGGGATCTGCTGGTGTTTGCCGAGTTGGTTTCTAATGGATGAAAACACCAGGTCGTAGTTAGTTCGGGTTTTATTTACAGGTGGATCAAAGTATGACGATATTAATAATGATACGGATAAAGATAAAACTCTAACACAAAAACGTGTGCAAATAATACTGATATAATCATTCCTGTTACATTGATATACTATATAAAATACAGCAATACAAGACATATTAATGACAATAACGTATTAACACTATATAGTTGGACAGTATAATATTCGCAAAATACACAAATTTGATACTTATAGAAATATACGAATATCTTCATTATTTCATATACAATATATTAATTTTATTATAATATTAAGTAGATAAAGAGAAAAGTCGGGTCAAATAAATATAACATTTATCAAGTGTTGTCCCTTGTAACAAGGTCCGTTTGCAAGTGAAGTTTGAAAGAGAAGCTGAGTTGTGATTAGTTTAGTTAGTTAGTGTGATTAGTTTAGTGAGAAAGTTTATCGGAATTTTCCAACGTAGTTCCCACTTGTCAGTAATACAGGTCGGACAATTAGTCGTGTGGATGGGAGAGAAACGAGGTTCCGTGCACGCCTTTGTGTAAAAGAAACCCTTTTTTTATAAGCAATATTTTTATTCAGATTTCTATCTGAATAGGGATTGGGGAACAGGCATAGCCTATATTAAACCCTTCTCCCTTGAATTCGATATTGGAGTACCCGTATCCACGTCTTCATTGACCCAGTCGGAGCAGAAAAGTCGGACTTTAAACCCCATTTCTTTTCATTTCAGCGCAAATGATAGGTCGCACAGGCGTGCCTTGACCGTATCATATTTATCGTGTAATATATACAGTAGATGCCGAATATTTTCTGTGTAAATACTGAACGGTCGTTTTTCACTGAATGTAGTGCAAGTTATAAATAGACAATTTTTCCCTTATTTTTTTTTCTCCCCTCTTCCTGCGTTTTGGGTAATACTGAGGATATTACAGCGGAGGGATAGGGGGTGTAACGTGTCTTTCTGCGGAGCAATCATTGTGTCGGAAGTGATATTTTCACCTCAGTAAACTTCAAATCCCCGTAGCAAAAAAATCTAAATGGTCAACCCCCTACAAATTTATGATGAGAAGATTGCCAAATGTGGTCCCCATTGTGCCTACAAAGATAGGAAGCGACGGAATGTTGAGAAAAACGCTTCAGCCTGTGATGTTACAGGCATTTAACATTGAAACCAATGGGCAAATAATTACTAGTCTGAGTCCAAAAAACTCCCCAAGCTCACAAAAAGGGAGACAACCCAAAAGACGAGAGGCAAGTATTTCACCAACATCGTATTCGTCTAGCGTATATCGTTATCTGCTGTGTGTTTACAAAAATACACCGATTTTACTTCACGGAAGACAATTATTTAGATTTCTTCAATTTGTATAAATACGACAACCTATACATGTAAAGCCCAACAGCAAGGCCGATAATCGATTGGGTTTAAGGAATGTGTTTGAAGAATCCATAAAAAGCTAATTACTGAGAACAAAAAGGTAGCAATTCCTAAAATTGCAATGGGTTATGGTATCTATTAACTATAATGTTCATTTTGATTGTTATTACGTATTATTACATACAACTTTAACCAGAAAGTTCATTCAGATTTTCCGGTGTGGGGTCCCTTGTTACTGATGCAGGACGGAGGGCCTGACAGGACAGTTGTTTAGTCGTTTGAATGGGACGAAAAAACGAGGTCCCGTGTACACACTGGCGTACACGTAAAAAATCTCCTTGCAGTTGGAAGTCGATGTAAGAGTAGGTCGTAGCACCGCTGCCCGGGACAAATTTCCCCTCATAGCATTCTGCATGGCATTATGCTCGTTTCATTAGCCCAGTTGTTGTTCCCTACTTGTTGTTTCTCACCGTGTTATTTATTATTGGGTGTATTTATAGTATCAACATGCGTATGACGTATATTCCTTTACAATAAGCATAATTTTATATAAATGACAAGGGCATGTTGATCAAAATACAATGAACAGTGAACACCATACACGCTAACGACGTGTAGCTGACATTTATAGCAGTGAGTTGGAAATATATCTAGTTATACTTGTACGTGTATTTTATATCAATTCAGGTATAGGGATTACGTTGGATTGTCTTAATCTATCAGTTCATCTATTTTATAAGACCGTGGGATTATATGGGGGTGATTTGGTGTACCAAGTGGTGATGAGTGACCTTGAATTAACAATATGGGAGCTAATTAGTGCAACTAATCCAATGGTATGTGTTTCAGCGTGAGCGAATCACTGCGATCTGGGTCCTCGTAACTTATAGCGCGTAATATTTCGGATTGTCTAGTGCGTATTCGTTATCCCGGTTGGTGCAGATAATCCCCGTTCATTTCACGTCATTCATTCCGTGATTTTGCTGTATCTATGTGTTGTCCTTTCTCTAGTTTGATGGGAAGTTGGGTTGAACTATCTACTCGGAATGACTAGTTACACTGGACGCCAGGACCACAGCTGAGAGCGTGAAATAGATATTAGATATTTAAAAAATGTGTATAGGTTGTCAAATACTAAAAAAAAGGCAAAACTTTGTAAATTACTAAGATGTCTTTCAAATATCTGTGGGCCATGTGCCAAGGTAATGCAGGCAGTTATAGAGAAAAAGAAGGAAACCGGAATTTATGTAATAGAAATATAACATGGCTCCCGGGAGATATAAAGTTTAAAATATCAATAACAACTTTAATTTTCTGTTTAGTCATGTATCAACTATAATAAACACAATGAAATTAATCTTATCACTTCTTCTGACAAGATTTATTATTATATTAATGTCAAGATTTCTGTCAAATCTAATTAATAGTATTTACATATCTTTCCTTTTAGTAATGAGGTATGGAGTATCGCCGGGTTGTCAACGCCTACCAATAGGAACCTAACTGCGTGTGATCGTGGAGTTATCGACTTGTGTGCATGCCAGTCAGAATCAAATAAAGCTCTTCCATTCGTTCCAACGATAACCAAGGATCGCTGTAAGGGAAACACGGCAAATCACTGATTGTGAAAACATTGTCAGGTTAAACAGCGACAACCGAGTCTTACCGATATTGATGTCAAATAGCTCGAAGCGCTTTCAGCTTGAATAATGTTTATTTAAACATATAGTGATTTGGGACGGTGTATTTAACAAGTTCCTGACAGTTTGCTACCACTAAAATCAATGTCATCACGTCTGTGATGAATCCTAAATTTTGTTGGGAATGACAAATTGGTCTGGGATTTTTTTTAAAAACCGAATTGGCACATACCGTATCAACCATCAGGCTTTGAATTGTTATAATTGGAGTAAATCGTTAATACACGATTAACCAATATTGAATTTTTATTTTTAATAACGGATTCATGTTTCATTTAAAATAAGTTATAATAGAATAGACGCGAGATTGTCACTAAAAGTTCGGATCATTCTGGAGTAGTTCAGTTCACTTGGTATTGATCCGCGGTTTTGCATCTTGTAGAGAAGTAAATTTAGCCAATTCCGTGGAGCATATCACGAGATAGAACCAATTAAGTTACGTACTTACATCAAACAGTACTGGGTGCCCCATTAGTAGGACACACCTTAGCCTTAAAAGTCGTTAACACAGAAAACGAAAAAAGTTGAGAAGCTTGCTATTAAAGATGATACGAAAAGGAGGAGTTTGTGATAGCTGTCAAACTTAATAGTAACTATCGAACGCATTATAGACTTGGATATGATTTGAGAGAAAAAGCGAAAAATAGATATACGTGGAAATCGGGAAGTGGACAAATGCTACAATAAACGAAGGGTACCAGATAATAATAATCAAACTGTATTACTTAGTGACTGTATCGATCGGCTTAGACGAGGCTGATAAGAATTGGGATGAAACTGATAATCTGAAGAACAGGACTTGATAAGAAGTAACGAAGGGATTAATTATAAGTTGTCCAAGCCTACACCTGTCTGTGTCTGTGAAGTTTGTATGATATTCTTACTCACGCCTCATCGGCTTTGATACACATTCCGACAGAATTGCAGTGTAGCCTAACATAGCCGCAGTGCCGTGAGTATTTCTTGCGAAGAGAGTTTGAAAAAAAACATAAACATAACAGACTTCAATCTCTTCATTTGCAGCTATCGGGATAGAGACGATTGTGGATTTTTTCATCGACTGTTTTATCGCAACCGTGCACATTGGAATAACTTTTGAAGTTTTTTTTTTCAAACAAAACTTTGCGTGATTTTCCCAAAGAGTACATTTTGTGTTACATATCGTGTTGTATTTCATAAGTTGTGGATTTTCTCATCGACTATTTTATTGCAAACGTGCATATTGGAATAACTTTAGAAGTTCTTTTTTTCAAATACAACTTTGTCTGGGTTTCCTAAAGAGTACACTTTGTGTTACATATCGTGTTGTGATTCAAACGTTGAATAACGTTTCTGAAGTGCGGGATTTCTGATACCTTCATATTGCAATTTATCGCATCGTGGAAGAAGCTAGCTTTCCGAAGATCATTTAAGACAGAGAATGAAATAACTTTTGTATTATATTTTCAAATATTTTAAAAGACTATTCAAAATGAGTTTAGCAGAGTTTAGCGCCATAATGGAGTCCATTGACGACGAAAACGGTACGAAGTTTAATGCATCAGCTCTGCTTTCCTCTGCTGACAACTACACCTTTTCTGAGGACCCTTACGAGGTACCCCCGGGCATCATCTTTCTGTTGGCTCTTGTTTACGGCATTATATCTTTACTTGCTGTGATTGGTAATGGCATTGTTATACTGGTTATTGTTAAAAACCGCAAAATGCAAACAGTTACGAATATATTTATCGCTAACTTAGCTGTTGCGGATGTTGTTATTGGGATGTTTTCGGTGCCGTTTCAATTCCAAGCTGCGTTGCTGCAACGTTGGGTTTTAGCCCATTTTATGTGTTCTCTAGCTCCATTTGTTCAAGTCATCTCCGTTAACGTTAGTATATTCACATTAAGTGTCATAGCATGTGATCGCTATATTGCAGTACTGCACCCATTTAAAGCGGGATGTTCCAAAAAATCTGCCGCCATAATTATAACCGTTATTTGGTGGGTGGCAATTACCACTGCTTTGCCGTATGTTCTCTTCTACCGAGTTAAGTACATGGGGAATACCTTGCAATGCCAACCCACCTGGCCGGACTTTTGGGACTTATTTCCGTCATTTTACAACTTATTCCTAGTTTTTATCCAGTACATATTGCCACTCATCGTCATCAGTTTCTGCTATTTCCGGATCGCCAGCCATATTTGGGGAGCCCGTGCACCCGGGAATAATATGAACACGGAAGATATCAGAAGCCGTAACAAGAAAAAGGTAGGTGGGATTTATTAAATCTATATAAAGGTCTGGTGAACGCTAATTTGTACCAAGGCAAGCAAGTACCCCTTATACAAAACCGTGAATGTTAATGACCAGGTGCGCTACCCATATGAGGTCTGCTGCTTTCCGGGTCGTAACCAAGTAGGCCTGGTGGTTTTATAGTGACGGCCCTGTGAGTATACAACGAACAGATTTCGAATGCATTTTACAGTTGACACGCAAGAATATACTTATATGGACATACAACTCTCAATTGTAAAATAAAAATATTCTAAAAAAAAACCAAAAAAACAAAAACAAAAAAAAAAATCAGATTGACATCCGTCGTCCGTCCATTTTCATAGACAGAAATAACTAAATTTAGGCTTCCAACTAACAAACACATCTGCAAGGTTGGTGTACTATTATTGTGCTATAAATGATTAAAGAAATAATAGTGTGTAATTAAGATGCGCATATTCCATTCGTATACGCTCATGACACAATTGCCACCTCTCCTCATATGTTGCAAAAAGTTAATATGATTAAGCAAATAGATATCGTTAATTGTGACATGAAAGATTCCAGGCTCATTTAGAGATTGGATCTATAAGACGGTACAGTTAAATATATTCATATGTATCTACATGTACATTTAAAATCCCATTGGTATATAAATATTGACTTAAAGATCGCTAAAAGTGTTTTGTAAAAATATATTATATTCGTCTTTTTCTGTCAAAATATGTTTAAGTGCAAAGCTTAAATATTTCAAGGGGATACTTGAAAGTTCTAACGAGGTAATCATTATCTAAGAAATTAAATCAACTTCCTCGGCAAATAAGACAAGTGGTTGAGACGAATGAAGATAATTTACGAGGTTTATTTTGATCCATCGAGTACAGTCATGCAAATGATTGTAGACTTACATATAGGAGAAATAATTGAGTTAATTTACGTTGTATCAAAACTAATTCCTGCTAATCAGAATTATGGAGTATTAATGTATAATTTTGCCGTTTTTCGGTTGCTTTACAAAAGTAATTTCTTTGCATGTCTTTTATCAAAATTACAAGGACTAACCGACTATAAGAGATTATTGTACTAAAACAATTGTGCGATTCCTAGATTGGAAGTTAAAACTGATATATCTGTCTGATTTCACATTGTTCAATGTAACTGTCACTTCTAATTATATCGAGATGATTTGCTTTTACTAAACTCCAAAAGGGTTGTCGTTTTAAAGAGTGTTGAATACATCATAATAATATAAGTATAACTGATCGTTTAGTTGCAAAATCAATCATTTACGTTATTAATCATATCTGCCATTATCCGTTATTTTTATCACAACTTATTAAAAAGTTTATTGTAAACTATACTAATATTCAAAACACATTAACTTGACTATACCTAGAATAGTTTAAAATGAAAATGAGTATAATGGCATTTCAGTACCAGCCTGGGCAGTTTTTACAAAAGGCAATTACGTTTTAATTTCAGTCGACTTGATTGAATTTGGCTCTAATGCCCACTAATATAATTATGACATTGAAAGGATCGCATAAATCTTAGACATGTAACTTTAATAAGTTTGGCTTGGTTCCGGGTTTGGCTTCGTACCATATTTCTGTTTAATTACAGCCTTAGCTATGGTATTTTATTTTTTGACGAAAAATAGTAATTATTATTAATATACAATACAGTACGAAAGGACCTAATAATAGTAATATACTACAATACCCAAAAGTCCTCAGTAGACCTAATATCCATTGGAACCCCAGAACATACATACCAAATATGCCAGTAAGTGATGAAGAAGTACGTAAATTTGGTTTCGCGTCAACATGTTTTTGGGTAGCGGATTCCCGAAAACGGCATAAGGAACCACTGGGCATATCTTCAAATGAAATAATGGCCCCAAAGATATTAAGTTTGGGACTACAATTGCTATTTTATGATAAAACAATGCAGAGTTATGCCCCTTTATAAATTTGGATTTATCGCAACATGTTTCTCAGTTAATGAAATCTCCGGAAATGGTTCAAGAGAGCACCAGACATCTATAAAAACCATGCCATATATGCATGGTATCAGTTTCATGTCCTTCTCTTAAAAATTGACGACTTTTTGTTTGTCTGAAGTTGTACCTTTTGAAGGAAAATGGCTTAAATCCCGAACTTCAGAATGTCATTCAGTACACCCGATGCTACATAAAACCTTCAAACAACGTTTTCTTGCAATTTTTCGGGGGTTGACCCCGCTTTATTTCATAAATTGACTGAACTAATAAGTAAAATATACAAATGAATATGGGATAGGACACCAAATCACCAGATTTATATCAACAGGAAAATGTGATAAATAAATTCTCGGCTGTTATGAAATAGGGATGTTGGATGGCGGAATGGTTCGCGCGCTGAATGGTTCGCGTGTGCGCGCTGTATCATAAGGTATGTCATTGAGCCAACTGTACGTGACAAGAAGTATGGTCGCCTGTCTCGCCTCGTGGGTTCTTCCGGTTTGCCGCCTCTGCTAAGCGAATTATTGAAATAAAATGTTGAACCATATGTAAGTCCCGAAATGATCTAGTTTGTGTCGAGTTGACGATAAACTCAGTTTGTTATGAAATAGATTCCATATGAGGTTTACATTTAAATTTGTGTCGAAAAGATTGTAAAATATGGAAAACACCTTTAAAGGTGGATATAAAGACGACATTTCGAAGGACTTGCTCCCAAATTCAACAAAGTGTTTTCGTCTCAAACATACACTTTTTCTGTTTGTTTCTATGTAATAGTTATATGTATAGGTGCTATCTGGTGAGCCCGAAAACTAAATAAAATAAGCTGGATTTGATAAATAGAAGAATCTATAAATGTGGCATTATATAAAGTTGACCTCTTTCAATTTTCAAGGAATAATGACAACGCATCTTTAAGATATTGTCCGTCGATATACTCAGGTGACGGATCCTTTACGGATCCTTTAGCATATCAACAATACAAAGTTCTTATTATCACGAGTCTGATTCTTGTAGTTTATGAATAAGACTTTCTAGCTATAATTATCAGTTTAAGCCAAGATGTTCATTCAGTCCAGACCTTTACTATACATATTGGATGAATAATATATCTTCACGGTCATGTCTGATCCTTTTAGATTAATAATAAGACCACAAACAGTTCCCAGCTGTAATTGTAAATTTAAATCCAAATGTTCAATAAGTATTAACCTATATACATATGCCATTAATCACATATTTTGAATTATGGTCAGTATCTGTGAAAGCTTAGTTTCACTTAATGGCGAGAGAAGCATTTCCCAACCGTGTGTCCTTTAATAAATTGGCAGGGTCATTTCCTTTCAACCAATCGCAAGACAATCAGGCGAGAATCTCCGCATGACACAGTATACGGATTTGGCGCTATTTCATCCAGGCGACATATTGCTTGAAGTCGAAGCGCAGACAATATTGATAGGAATGATCAAAACTTAATACACGCAATGTTATGTATTACTAGTAAATTACCGCCTTTATACACATTGTCTTGTCAAAGTTTTATTATTTTCGTCAATTTTTTGTTGCATTTATGAAAACAATTATATTCATATATTCATGAAGATAAATGGGATTTCAGTGCAAATTTAAAACAAAAAATATAAAAACGTATTCATGTCTAATTTGTTTTTAGAATAACTTGTAATTCCTTTTCATAAATAACAATTTATTCCTACACAGTATTTCAATTGTGTTGCAAATGGGCTCTGTGCATAATAATATGAACATTACACCAAATATGAAGATTAAAGCAAATGTAATAACTTTCTATTTATCTATTTTCATTCATACCAAGGGACCATTTTATGAATTTAAAATTCATATATTCGGATAGCTTGGACGGTTTGCTCCTTCAAGTGTGTGTTTACGTAATAGCAAAAAGGAAACACGGATCTTGCATGATAAATAATGACTATTTGAGGTTTACAAAAGTTTTTGACTTTTTTTTAAGTTAATAGTATCCCTTCCAGCATATAATAACTTTGAATGGACATTTTAGTGATACATTAGTTAAGAGATTAATAATGAGATAGTCATTCATGCTATAATGATTCAAAAATAGAAAATATTGAAAATTTCAGTCCAATTCTTACCGTTTAACGTCCGCTTCCACCGAAGGTGATATCGCAGACTTAAGTCTTAATTTTCATTTTTATTATCTTAGCGCACGCGCAGAGGTCTTTCCTGTGAGAGGAAACCGGAGAGGCCGGAGAAAACCCACAAGGTTGAGAAGGCGCCTCTATATCGATGCCCCATACGCTCACACCAGGGATCGACACCACAGCCGCAAGCCAGAGGTGACCGATCAGCTAGAGGTCAAAGCTCGACACTCTAGACTACTGGGCTATCCCATCCCATTGTTGGAAGTTTGGACTAGAAATAGGCATCAACTGTGCCCGCACCTGAAACAGGAGGATTTAGCTCTTGCATAATCATACATATAAAAATCAGTTGGCATAACTCGAATGACAAATACCAACTGTTATATCTCTATAAAATATATTTCTCGATTTAATTAATTACAATAATGTATCAAACAGCTAAATAACAAAATAATAATGTTGTCAAGCTTTAAAAAAAGAAATCTATACCGACTTATGTTCGCTATATTCGGTGGAAATATAGGAACGTTATCAATAAGTGGATGGAAAATAACTAACATTAACAAAAATCTAATGGGTTGAAAATAACCTTATCAAAATTATCAAAAATGTGAATTGAATTAAAATAACGTTATTCAAAATTCTAATGTTTGAAATAGCGACATATTCCATGTAGTTTAGATGTGTAAACATGATATAGCGGGAAATAAGAGCATATCGGACACACCCTCTGAGCCTCGATTTGGACGAAACTAGGATTACATTCAGCTCTGAAGATCGATCGTTACTTTTTTCGAACGTAAAAATCCCATTAGGAATTGACAGATTTACCTATGTCGCTTTTTGTTCTCTTTATTCTCAAGTCTTCTTCGCCTGTTTTGTTTTGCGAAAAAACGATCGTTTTAAGTAGTTTATAAAAACATTTTATCTGATGTTAACGTTATGTGTTTGCATCTTCTATACGTGCTAGGTATTAGTATACACGCATAATGGCAGTTAATCTAGCCTATTTGGGGGATGGCTTTCTGACGGCAATCCACCGCAAAAACTGTCTGGCAATGGTCATCCATGAATCTTGTGCTGGTGCTGAACAACTCCAACGCTGTTTTAGGTGTTAATCTAGCCTAGCTGGAAATAAGATAACTCTTGTCAGGGATACTCCATCACTGCAAATGTATTGCAATTAGATAGCCTTGTCAGGTTTATCCCACCACTGGAAATGTCTATCAAAGTGCTTTTGTAATACTTGAAGATGTAAGGTACACTTCTGGGCTAATCTAGCCCAATAATTCACGCCCACAATCACAACAAGTTCACAAACATAAGTAGACATTTATCACATTCACGAGCAGGAGCAGTAACTCCATCACCATATAGGAGTATATTATAGTGCACGTTAATATAATATGTAAGGAGTATGAATGCCCTTCGACCTTATTTCCTTGACGTCGCACTTCTCCAAAATTTAAATTAAATGATATTGTAGTTAAATATTAAAAAATCCACTGCATATACTTATTTATATGATCTTACTTAGGGGCGGATCCAGGATTTTCAGTGGGGGGTAGGGGGGGCTGCTGCACCCACTTGGGAGTGCGAAGACCGGCCCGTGATTTTTTAGTGAAAAAAAAAATGCTCACAAGGACTAATTTCATACTAGTACTGCACATTACGATTTCCAACCTAAACTATTTTTGTTCTCCTTTCCCGCGAGAATATATGGAGATAAAAATTGTTCGCCACCACAAAATATAGCTGGGGCGTGCCCCCCCCCCCCTCCTGGATCCGCGCCTGTTACTGCTTATTCGACAAAAACAATTGCCCTAATTTGTGAGCAGTGTACGATAAGTTTGTATGGAAACTAAAAATTTATTAACAGGGTTAACAGGGTCGTGTGGGAATTATGTTATTAAAACTTGTCTTGATTGATTGTCCAGTAGTATGAAATGTTGCACTGGTTATGATGAAAGTTCAGTTAGTTAATATAAGATGATGTCGTCGAAATAATAACGCTGACCATTAGATGGCGCCATAAACTACGAACTTTCAAATGGCGTGTGATTTTATCATTTTAAGTAGTGATTCCCGGATATAATGGATTTTCCTCATATATATTATACCTTTCACCCTTGTATTATACGTATTAGCAAAATGTTTACCGAAGGACCTGCGGATACTACTTATATACTGTCTTTTGCAAGCTGTAAGTGGCTAATTTATTGATTTAACTTTTCGGTATTGCACTGCCTTTATTCTCTGTTATATGGTTTCTTTAGCAGTTATATTGCAATTTACTATTTACAATAGCTTCTTAATATGACCCCACGACCGTAGACAAACATGTCAGCATGTTTCACTACAACTATAGACCAACTTGACACAGAATTCCATTTAACGTTGTGTTAGCACATTACAGAGCTTCTATAACGCCAAAGCAGTTGGATGGGGGTTTCCATGATTAGATAAAGCAGTTACATTGGGGTTTTAAAATTATATCGTATGTAAATCTTCCGTGCTTGAATAATTTGGAGAGTATTCGGTTACATTGAATATGGTATTATATAATATTAATTTCGTTTATTGTCTTTGTATGAGTGATAACGCTGCCGACAGGAAGGGTAGACAATTTCGGAATTAATGATTTTATTGGCATCATTTATTTTCAAGTTAATACAAACAAAATACAGTGACCTAATCCATTCCTGTAATCAATTACTGTTCGCGTCACATGTCTGGTTGTCCAATACTTCGCCATTCAGCAGAATTCTAAGGCTTCACAATTAAAACAGTTCAAGGCGGGTTTACCGTAAATTTACACCGGTAGCAGTATCTGTCTCTATTAATTCTTAGTTAGATAAGTATAAGAGTAAATACATACTATTGCCCTTGGAAACCAACATAGCCTTTGTCTCAGACTGCTTTCCTTAGTAAATATGCAGTTACTGCTATCTTATTTTTGGAATACACTAGACTAAACACCAGTCTGAAGCTAATAAAAAGTCTTCAAATAGTTAGAGGACTGGGATGGATATCTATAAAGATCTTGAAACAGAAGTGCAAAATTGTAAGCTATGTGAACTTATCCATATCGGATAACTAATATGTGGAATCGGAATGAAATGCAGTGGGAGTTGAGATTCAACATGCATATTGATACATTTATCTTTTGATATGCATTTCGCAAAATGTCAATCATCTTTGCTCTATTTTTATGGATTAATGTAGCTAGGTCTCTAACTCAATATCACCGAAAGTCTTCGACGTTGAAAACACAAATTATTTGTCAATTTAAATCAGCATTGATGGTGTGGTTTTACCAGGAAAAGATGGGCTTCTGATATCCAATATTCAAGACGAAATAATTTTTTTACCATTGGTACACGCATCGCGTACCATACGGCGTTTCAGACTCATTTAGGCTAGATACACTCCACATTACATCTCAAACGGTGAGCATGCGCAATAAATACTATGTAGACGGGAATAACCAGGCGCTATATATATTGTGATTCAATTGAGATTTCTCGTGTACTTCGCCAAACATAACTGATTTGATATTTGAGTAAAAACACGAACGATCGAATGTAAATCAGTTTACATACATTCATATTACATTATTATATGGCTTCCGACCCATTTGTGTCAATTTCTAGGCACCAAATATTAGCGATTTAGCTCGTTTAAGTGATCAGTATTTGAAAAATATTATTAAACAATTTACGGTATTTTGCTCGGACATTGCGAAAAATACAATTCCATGGCTGCTCAGAACAACTTAAAACTACAACAAAAAACGTATTGTTCATTACATAAGGTAGCATGTAAAAGTTGTTTGTGCAATCCGCTATATTAGTAGTCCAGCTCTGAACGTAGGTCTCATTACATCCGCCTGTATGTCCAGGGATCGGGTTATTGAATCCTTGGCGAAACAATTTGGCGTCCCAGTCAATTTGACTGGGCAACTTTTTACTGCTAAATGGTCGCGTGTCAGTCCTTGTGAACGCCTGGGAGAAAAAATTGAAATCTTTGAAAAGTTCAGAATCTTCAGTCATTTATTGCTTTGCTTATAATGCTATTGGCGATCACCAGTAGCAATAACCTGAAAGCATCAACTTCCCGCGATAAAGAAACACTAGGGATAAATACACTATTAACATATGCCTTTAAAGATGCACGCTGTCCATTGCGGATCTTTCTTTTGACTTCAAATGTTATATAAATGACACGCACATAATCCATAGTTACTCAAAATATTTAGCACACTGGTTGAGAATCACTGCTATAGAACATCGGATGGTCGAGGTTTAAATGGATTTGAACACACACGAGGTTCAAAAAGTTAACGATAAAATGGATAATCGTTACTACGCTGATAAACGAGCTACACTACATCTTCGATCATAACTTCGCCCATTTTGATTTTTGCAATATATTCATTTTTCATTATCTATTTTAGAACCGTTATAGAAGCACGATCAGCTCTTGATCTAAATCTTACATAATGCATCTTTAATTAATGTAGATTATTCATATTTAATATTAAAAGCCCTTTAGAGCATTAATTAATCAATTCCAGACAAGGCAAAATCTCATAATTTTAACTTAAAAAGGCAACCAAAATGCATGTTATTATGTCGGTACGGATATAGAACAAAGTTCTAATGGTATTTTCTTGTAATATATCACCAGTTATCAATCAAACTCCTATCCTATCAAGAACTAGAAAAAGCAGTTTAATTAATTAACAAATTGATTTATCGATAATATCGAATGCTTACATGGCATACTGAAACCTAAAAACGGAAGGTTATTTTTTTGTTAAATGCTATCAGGTGATAACGGGGCTTCATGCATTTATTATAGTCGACAAAGTGGATTTGTGGTGAATAGAGTGATCTAGATATGTTCGACCCCATTCCAACCATTTAAAAAGCAGTGATAAGAATCACGGCTGTATCTTTACCCATCAGTATACTTGTTGTATGTCTGGTGCTTTCATGTAAATGAATTGGATTTTATGGAACATCAAATTTTAATATATCATTTAGCCAAATTTTCTCTTTTATATGTGCTTGACAATGCAAAAGAAAAATCCGAATATCCCGAACGGAACAATCGATTTCCTTTTAGCATCGGTCTGTAGGATGAAAAGCACAATATCAGCTTTTAGCTATGTCCGCTTTAGTATTTCGGATGAACTGTGCCCTTATCAATATTCTTTCCGCGCTTGGTTTTACGGGGGTCAACAATATCCGTGTCCATAAAAATGACAGATGCGGGTAATCACCATTAAATGGGTATAAACACAGAGAATCTTCATAGCGATCACAAATTCCGTACTTTTAGCAAGAATCAATTCTTCTTATACTAAAGCTGTACTGTAAAAAGATAGATGACTAGCAATAACAATAAGTGGGAGTATTGAGCATACCACAGATAGCACCGTCAGATAAAGAATTAAGCCTATCTGAGTACTGACTGGGGTTATTTTCCACACTATTACGTGTTTTAATAGATATTCGTTGATGAAGACTACGTGCACGTTTAGTACTAATTCTATGGGTTAGTGCATCATCTTGATAACCCACAAAACCCGATAAGGTGGGCTCAGAGTTAGAATAGTCCAATACTTTCTGTCTGAGCTAGACTGAAAATTTTAAGTTTTAAAAGATCGAGATGTGTTCGTTCGTTCGTTCAACTTTTGCAAATCAATTCCCAATGTAATATCGGCAATGTAAAAATCTTCAATTGAAGTTCTTTGTTGCGAAAATCAAGCGATCGAAACAATGAGAGAGAACGGTTTCATGGATTGGGATATTTAATTGAACAACGAATTGTATTTTACGGGGGATGATTTCAAACACAAGTGTGGATTTGTGAAACCCATAATTAAGTTTATGGGGATACAATTAACAAATTATGGAAACATTAAACTGAAACTTTATTCTATTCAAACATTCATTTAAGTTTGATTGTATGCTTTTATCCTTTATGGGTGTTTTCTGCCTTCTATAATATCGGGACAATTTGTCATTTTACGATATAGGGTTACGTATTATACGCAGAAAACGGGGAAAAAACTTGTCACTTGGCCAATTTATGTCCGTTGTTAGTTGTCCAGATTACATACCTCTTGGTATTTAGTGCAGTGAGACCACACTACAACAATAAACAGCCACGTAACTAGACAAATACACGGACATCAGAAGGCTTTAATAAAGTAAAAATAATACTGTCCATTAATATAATTAAATACCTCAGTTGCGACTTTCACACTGGATTAACATGAAGACCAGCACTCAAAGTACCAGACACAGAAGAACTAATTCAAAAGAAAAGCCACATAAAATATCATAAAACAACCCCACACACAGAATTGTATTAGGGCGTTATAAAGAGAGAAGGAATGTATTTAGCCACCATTAAATCAAGATGGTTGGCATGCTGTATTTATAAATCGTTGTGAACGGAATTAAAATCGTAGAGAACAGAATCCTCTTCAACGTAAATTGTAAGCTGTAGGCAAACTTTCAGAATAAATGAGGAGCCGTTCAATTCTGCTGGGAGTAGTAAGCAAACTGTGACTCACGTACGGCACCATTCTCTAGGGGGCGACAGTTAAAACAAGTGATTCAAAGAATATTTTATCAATACCTACAATTCTATATCTAGGCAATATATGTGATAAGTACGGTTAGTTATTTTTATGACTACTATAAAACTTTTATTACGTACAGCTGATTATGTCGATTTACATCACGGCTCTGTTGGCATTTATTGTCCACATAAAAAAGGCGAAATAGTCCAATTTCCCATAGTTGTAAAACGTTAATTGATCTGAGATCGGAACTTTTGAAGTGCGAAAAGCATTATGACAACAAAAGATATGTGGCCACATATAAATATATTTGTACCATATTAAGATATTGCCACACTTTTCTATAAGAAGTGAGTGATACTTTTCCTCACGTTCAGCAAATTGTTTGCCTTGTCACGTTTGGCTTCGCACAGTCTGCTTTTAATGATACATAACTTCGTTGAAATTTGATTTGCGTTGCAAAACGGTAGTTAATGTTCTCTTCTACTGAAAGCAAATACGATGTCGATTTTTCCCGGTCTAAAATTACTTTTTCCTGGAAATGAAAATAGTGGGTAATCCAATTACAACGTTCAGGTTACATCCTAAAAAAGAAAGGAAAACAGAGCCAAAGCATCAGACGAATGAATGATGGCCAAATGAAGTCACCAGGTATCCTAGACTTCCGAAACCATTTGTGTGTCGTTTAAAAGGGCTAAACCTGATTGATTTAGGTTAAAATAAATGAATTAATTGGTTTATCCGGTATGCTATTTGTATTGGTGATGGGAGGGACAAACTCTAGATTCCGGTTTGGCCTACAGTTCGACTTTATCTGAACTTTTGAAAGAAGTAATTGTAATGAACTTATAAATACGAAATTCGTGACATTCTTTCATTTATACTAAAAAAAACAAAGTTTAAACAATTATTTCAAAAATAAAATTAATGTAATAAATATTGAATAATATCATTTCGACTTCAAAATTAGACCCACCTAATTGTCGAAACTCATTGCTCTAATGAAATATTCAAATCTATCATTGGCCTGTTACCAAAATCTTTAAAGTAGTTAAGCCTCTAACTCAATATCATCCAAAAGGCTTACACGCTGAAAACACGAATTATTTGTCAATTCAAATCAACATTGATGTTGTAATCTTATCGGGAAAGGGTAGGCTTCTAATATCCAATATGAAAGACAAAATATATATTTTACCGGTGGTACACGAATCGTGTATAGTGCTTCACAGCGTCATTTGTAGCAAGTGACCAAAAAGAACGAGGCTAGACATATTCCACAACTCCTGTCAAATGGTGACGCCATATCTTATTATGGAGAGAATGCGCAATAGGCTGAAATAATCAGACGCTAGAAATTGTCATTCGGTAGAGACTCGACATGCCGTATTTCGCTGGACATAACTAATTTGATTTAAAATTAGAGTAAAAACGGAAACAATTGAATGTAAATCAGTTTATATACAATCATGTTACATTATTATATGCGTTGCGACCCATTACGGTCAATTTCTAAGTCCCAAATATTAACGATATAGCTCCTTTAATCCAAGGTCAGCATATCACAATGGCAAAACTAGACAACCCTTTAATTTGCATTTAGTTTTCTGTGATTTACTCTGCAATTTCTGTGGACCTTCATTACTATAAGAATGGTGAACACCTGAGCCAATTTCGATTCAAACCCCGACATCATTGTTAAGTCTAGAATGATCTTATTGATGAATATCATGGAAATACCGTAACGTGATAGGTCCATATATCACAATTTACTATGTCTACTCAACGGAGAACTCCATATTATTTCCATCTCAAACAAATCAGGCCGTTAACTACAAGAAATACCTACATAAATCTTGATGTTTTCCAATTTGTCGTCTTTAAAACGACACTCAATATATCAATTCACAACCAGAACATCATTGATTAAAGATAAATTTAGTTTTGTAGTTATTTAAGTAGCTTTTTAACTACACATAACGCAGGTGTTACATTTAAATGCAAGAGTTATTCATTTGGAGATCTTCGTCACATGTTGTGTTGTTATATACACAGTTTTCGAGTCTGAAGATAGAGCTCTGCCCAGCTATTGACGACACATAGGTGTAGAAATGCGACCTATATATCACAGCCCATAGTGTTTCTTGGACCAGGAAAGCAATCGGACCCCAAGCACTACTCATATTGTTCTTATTCTTCTCAGGGGCAGCGTTCTTCGCAAAGGCCCAAGGCGCCGACAATTCAAATACGGCTGACTGGCGTGCTTGTTCCTTATGACACACAATTACGCAACGATTGACACCACAATTCCCAGACGGTTCCTTGTCCATAGTACTTCTGTTCAAGATGTTTAAACGGACGAATGTGCAGAACGCTTTTCTCAGAGTATGCTTTATGTTGTCAAATCTTTGATGATTTGAAATATTGTATTTAGTATATTCTGTTAGGTTTTTTTTAGCAACATATTATGTAATACTAATTTTGTATCTCTCCCTAATCTTAATATTTGACGTGTGGGTAGCAGATATCAATTTTACTGTTCTTGTCTGTTACTGTGAACAAATCGGAAAGATTTGGAATAAAAATAGCGTTTGGGGGAAACATGTGATATCTCTTATCTGTGATAAAACAAAAAAAAAAGAAATATTTGATGGCTTGTATCATATTTTATTCGACGGGACTTGTCACGTACTCCGGATGCCAACATCAGAGATATCTTTCAAATACAGATTTTGATTACAAAATGTGTGACAGTCATCCGCTAATTGCATATTTATATCGCAACTTTGAAATCTGATTGCATATTGTTGTCAATGGCTCGTGGGCGCTTTAAAGCTCCAATTCCATATTTTTAAGTGATATTTTTAAAATGTATTAAAGGGAAAATAACATTCTTGCTGGCTTAGTAGCTCCAGAAAATAAATAATACCCTTATTCTAAGTATTAGATGTTTAAATGTCCTACCTGTTGTGTAAATTATCCATTACAACCTATTTTATTTGTCCAGAGGGTTCGAAAATATTTTAAAATTCAAGTCACATTTGAAAAGGTTTACGTTAGACTTTTCAAATCAATTGGTTGAATTTTTCCAATTTTTTAAATTAGGTGTGTTAAGATGATATTTATATCATCATTTAATTGGAATATTCTAAAATAATACGATTTATTGACCAGAATGAAGATTGGGACATATTTTTCAGTTACAACAAGAGTGTTATTGGGGCTTTAAAATAAAGCCTTAAAATAGATTGTATCTATAAACAGTTCTACCTTGTTAAAGAATAATCCTATTAATCCAATAATTCACTTTTGCTATCTGAAAAATTGGTAAATATATCATTTCCAACTCTTCAAATTCAAACGTTTGAAGATAGCTATCCCATGGGGGTGGTGGCAATCGAAAAACAAGGGAGGTAATTGTGTTATTATTTTATGTGTTAATGATTTTAAAGTGTTGGGAATAATGCCTATGGTCGTATAATAGTGAGTTGACAACCTATTGAGCAAAGGACATAGAAATAATTATGTTTTGACTTTCTTAGAATAAATGAAATTATCGCTTTAAGTTATCGATAATTAATAACACCCAAGAGTTATGACCCTTTATCAATCAGAAACATGTTATTGATGCTATATAGGATAACGATACTTAAATTTTCAACGATGTCCTGGAACTCAAACATCTACAGCTATCAATATGTTCTCATGCGCTTAATGTTGTTAGCATTGTCGCCACCCTTCCGTTCCACACTTTATAGTTAGCACTCTGGTGACTACAATATTATCCTCTTAAAAGGTGAATAAATGAATTGGGGGTTTCACGTACTACATTTCTACATCGAATACTCTAATGAAGAAGAACATACAGCATCCAGTGTGCTATTAGTGGTATTTTCCACGGACAGTGGTACTGCAGACTACTTTTGTTTCGAATTTTACGGGTTGTTTGTGTACACTGGATCTAGGTTTCAGTCCCATCGGAAAGATTAGACAGTTTCCTGTCAGGCACCACTAACAAGGGGGAACCACACCGGAAAGTTCTGAGGAACGTTCTTGGTAATCATTGAGCCACTGCAGCCCACATTAGACGTTGAAGTTAATACATTGTATGTACGATTTTCCTAATTTCACGAATGCAGTAGCTGCCATGGTTTGTGTGTATGGTTCCTTGCCCGGCAACAATCTTTCTTTATAAACTCACCATCCTTTGTGCATAACCTCAAAATGACGTATATTTGTGTTACATTAGGGACAATAATTCCGCTTCAAAATAATAATTATCGACAATTTTCTTCTTAAAACAGATCCAGAACAGGGCCCTGTTTCACGAAATTTTAACTTAAGATAAAATCCAATTTTAGTAGATACTTCAATTTTGATTGGCTAAGCACTAAAATCAATCTAATATTATCCAATCAAATTACTAAAATTGGGATCTTATCTTAGTTAAAATTTCGTGAAATAGGCCCCTGCAGTATAAGTGAAGTTATTCGCACTTTCTATTAATGGACGTAATGTAGTATCGTAAGTTATACAGCATGGAATTAAAATTATATAGGGCTTTAACGTTTTACTTTCCTGTACCGACTGGGCTTATTATGAGGGACATTGTACCCAAACAGCGGCGAGGTGCTATGGTATATGATTATAACAAATTCTAACTGTCCAAGTTATTTTACGTGCATGGCAGTACACGGAATATCGAGTTTTCGTCCCATCCGAGCGACTAGACAGCGGGCCATATCAAGCCCCCATCTTGCATCACTGACAATGAGGGGGAGGGGTGTTATGTAGCACTGATGGGCCCGTTGAGGGAACTCTCTATTTGTCACACACGACTTAAAGAACAGTTTCCAAGGTCAGGTTGAACATTAATTTATTAATATTCCTATAAATGTGACAATGTATGCTAATAATAACCATTAACGTGTAAGATACTGATATAATGACCACGTTATACATCAATAACTGTCGGCTCTCTACGTTGATTAACACATCAACTGAATTTTATTTATATAGTTCAATACAAGATGTCAAAATACATATATTTAAATATCAATTTAATATTTATATGGAATGCTTACTAATTGTTTTGGTCAGCTGTATCTCCATGAAAATCAACATATTATTTAGCTAATAAAGTAAAAACACCACAGCTAGCTTAGGATTCGTTTGAACCTTTTTAAGGTCACTAGTTACCAATAAGAGGAAGTTGTCATTCCAATTTATTTAACATTATTCTAATAAGTTTGATACCTCGACACATGTCTGTTGATTCTCAGCATTCTTGGTCATTCTGCTCGTCGGTTAGAGGAGACATTCGCCACTTACGGTGTTTGTTGTATGGATTGCATAATACTATACCCAATTATGTAATATTTTCATTCAACCTTACTATAATTTGATGTATTCTAACCTAGCACAAACATCCGCGGAGTCGCACGCGGAGTCGCAAATAGAATAATTTAATAACGGAGAGGGTGGATACATATCAAATTAAATTGGACATTTAACACTATCATTAGTCATTGTTCTTGTCGCAAATAGAATAATTTAATAAAGGAGAGGGTGGATACATATCAAATTAAATTGGACATTTAACACTATCATTAGTCATTGGTCTTGTCGTTTTACTAACCCAGATTCCAGTTGAGTGGCCCATGCTCGCTGGTTTCTAAATGAACGTACTGGTATATAACTGGATGTCAAGATGAACCGAACGTGAGATTATTACGTGAACGTGCATACAACGCTACGACCCATATTAATATTGGGTATGTAAAACTCCCAACTGTAGCTGTGTTACAAAGAATACACCGACTCGTACACGACACCCAGTCACTTAAACAAATCATATTCTAAATCAAAAATAAGGATACGCGTAGGTTACAGCGGACGAAAGCATTAACACTAAATACCCAACTCATGGCGTTTCCCCTTCATGTCAGAAATGAGAGGTAACTAATCGGAAAACATCCTCTGCAAAATAAGCCAGCCAGACAAGAAAATTGCAAGTTAGATTAAGACAATTTCTTGTTTTTCCTCGTGGATCTTATTAAATGTATCGGAACATTTTATCATTAATATAATTTGTTTTATGACAACGAAATTTACTTTTGATGTAACGGATGTTTGCTAGTCTGTTTTCACCAAATATTTTTTTATTGATTATATTCCGGCTTTTAAATCTCGGTGTCATTTTCCGGGAATTTGTATCTGATTGTTGTCTCTGATGTGCACTCGTGTCGTTTGCTCTGGGCTATTTTGTTGTGCAGTTACTAGGTCTATTATCTGTGAAACGTGCAGGGTAAAGATACAAATTTAGAACAGGGTACATGTGCATAATGGATATATCATAGTCAGTATCCTGATGCGACTAAAGGATGGTTAACGTTAAATGAAATGAACTGATGATGTTGTTTAACATTCTTTTCTTGACCAAATGGAGTAAGGAGCCCGTAGAGCAACACTCTAATTTCGATTTCCAAAAATGTCAAGGGTAATTATCATACCTGCACACGAGACCCCGTTGTTTTTAAACCACACGAGCGACTAGACACTGCCGGCTCTTCATCCTGCATCACAAGGGGAACACACTGGCACATTTTTTGCCGACACCGGGATCTCATGGTTAATGTTTTCGTCATTGGGCAACCGTGCATAAATGGGAGATTCAAAACGAAGTATAAGCATACCAGAAGATTTTCATCGCTGATGTAATGGGAATTGACGAAATCCATATACCGGTAACTGGTAAATCATATACTCCGTCTTATGCAACCTACTGAAAACAGGCCCGGATCCAAGATTTTGTCGAGTGGGGGGGGGCATACATTCGTGCAAAGGTTAATAATAGGTTTCGTGTAGTCCCCAGTGGAGACAATGCGAAAATCATGTTTATATCTTCTATTAACAAGCAGATATGTGAACTACAACAGTAACAAAGCCAACGAAAATGAAAATCAACTATGTCACACTGGGGCTGCCCCCCTGGATCCGCGCCTGGAAAATTAGGATATGACATTGTCAACTTGAACCCATTATGCAGGTCGTTGGATCCCTAGAAAGACTCCTATTCCCCATTATACCCAGCAACTTTCGAATTAAAAAAAAAACATGACAAACGATTCATTCTTAAGAAAATGCCAGTGATAATAAATAAGGATATGGATTAAGCTATAACGGGATCAACCAATCAGATTGCCGTATGTTAAATGAATATTAACGGATAGCGTGATGTATGTGATAATGAAGGTACATTCCATGTTTGATCAAAATCCATTCACCAGAATTACAGTTATTGCATTCCTTAGAGAGAGTCGAAAGGCCTGAAAATCCCAATTTAATAGCTCACGCAGGCTGTTCCTAAAGACGGCGAACAAAAAAATCAGTATTGAATTTCCCTAATATACCTGTTTAATCACACATGCCCATTTTTATATTAGATTATTACTATGAGAGGAAAGAGGAAAATAATTCTGCTTTGTCACAAACAAGAAAACCAAAAAAAAGTAACGTCAACATGTCGTGGATGCCCCGTAACATTAACTTTCAGACGAATGGTAAACAACCCTTCGCCCACCTGGGATTCATTTATTAATCCGTATTTTTAAATAGAATATACGTGTATTAGCTGTCAGAATATGAGAACTATATGGACTAAAAGTCGAAAAAAATCGTGTTTATTCCCATATCACAAATTTCAATCATTTAAAATAAAACAAAGTATAAAAAAGACACGTCAAATTGTTTAAGCCAATATTTATCAGGAAATTCCATCATTTAAATAAAATTCGTTGTTTTGTTGGCCTTATTTACTCTGATGCACGATTTGCCATTTATCATTTCATTAATGGGATGATATCAGGCTTAGTTTACAAACTACACAGCAGTGCTTTATGGTAAAATGAATCGCCGTTAGCTGCTGGAACCAATTCCGTGCAATACGAAAGATGGTTAATTGTCTAAACAGTGCAAATACTTAAATGCACCACGAGATTAACCCCATAAGTGGAAGCTTATTAACCATTCTGGTAACATAGCTGAAATCAATAATAAGGATAGGCCTGGGTTATTCCGATTGTTTGCTTTCCGTGATGAACCTGGAGTAATCGCTTCTATAACCGGAATTGCTATCTTGAAGAATCTATTAGACAGCCGTAGTTAAAAGCACTATATTATCATAGGTTTAAAAAAAGGATTAAACATTTTTTGTATGGCACGGCATTTTTGAAGACTTGTAATAAGAACCCTATTACAGTCTTTCAAAATGTAAATTATGTACCCCGAAAAGATTTGCATGTGGGCAAAAACGGAATTTTCAATGGGACTGCATCAGATTTGGCAGAACAGTTCACGCAACTAAAGGGTAAGGCTGCAATTTGGGCGTGATAAACCGGACTGGTGTCCGCCTTAGAAAGTGTTAGAATAAGCAGATGTGATTTGGGCTACGTGCTGGCATTTACTACTTCACAAAAAAAGTGGATGACCACATTTCCCAAGTGCCACTCCTGTAATGCTGCCTATATTTGTGCTATTTTCCCCCTTTTTAGAATTTCTAGGCATTTAAGGATACCTAACTGCCTTTTTGAAAAACTTGCAAATTCCTCAATCACACTTGCTAATTTATTGTAAACAAAGAATTGTGGGGAAACGATGCTGAATCAATGTCACTGTGATCATTATAATTCAATGAAACTCATATTATACAGAAACATGTCGGACTCACAGTTGCTCAGCAAGGACCCTGCTCACTAACCAGGAAGTCCATGGTTCGATCATTGTGTTGGCCGAAAATTGCTAGTGCTGAAGGGCGGACGGTGCTGACACCGCTGTCCCGATACAATTTCCATCATAGCACACGTATATGTTTATGTTTGAGGAAGAAGTGAATTTATTTTTTGATAAATTATTCGATTATATTTTGTTAAGGCGCATGTCGTTGTCCGGTTATAACATTCAGCGTGGAGTTACTGGCCTTTTTGACAATTAAAAGCAGTTAAAAGTTGGCAGATCATCCCATGGGTCGTTGCATGTAGTCATATCACTAAAAGTTTTGTGAAACATTGATCATGCTGATTTAATTACGTCACCGCGGCCATTTTTCCATCAATATTTGTTGGCAAACAACTTCAAAGGTTTTTTTCTTCGATTCAATTAATATCAAACTGTGACATCTCTATTTCGTTATAATTCACACTGTGTATTACCATTCTGATGTAATGAGCTTATAGTTGTTTTAAAGAAAAAAAATGGAAATGCGATCGAATATATATAATGCAATATACGACAAATAAGATCGTGACATCCCCGCTCCATGAACTTAATCCAGTATTAACTAGCGTTAGTGCGGCATCAAAACAATTTTAAACTAGTTTTCAGTAATGTAAAGTATCAAGTCTCATTTACAAGCGATGGTAAATGACGTGTCAAACAGTAAATCAAAGATGTCACCCAGACCCATTGAAATTTGTAGATTCAAGATCTTATAGCGGCATAGTAAAAACAAATACGTTTTAATTTGGCATAAGAAAAGTTACATCATTTGATTATTCAAATAAGATTCAATGTTATACGAAGACGAAGTCTGGGACAACTCTGTCAATCATTTACTGAGATACAGACGTTTTAAGGTTCATTACCATACTTCGTCACGTTGCTCTAGGCGGTACAAGATGAACCACCAAGTAACTGGGCGGGCTTTTAGGCGAAATCAAGATATATTATGTTTGCTTTTCGCGGATAGATTAGTTGCAGTATCAAACTTTAAAAAATAGATCATGTCGGAACAGTAAAAAAGAAACAGTTCAATTCTTTATTGATGACGATACGAAATGAGCGTAAACTAGATCACGAGCAGGCGTTAATCCAAATTTGATGCGAAGCTAAGTCTCATAAACTAGGTTGTTTAACTGTAAAGTTCAACACGAGTCGTTTCAAATGACACAACCATATTATGTTTAATAGTATGTAAATAACTACGGGGCGTCTTGTTCTAACAAGTGCAAACGTTCCATGGACCAAGATAAGATATATCAGTAATTAACATGCATTATAAGAAAACAAATAAACATAGGGAAATATTATTCAGTAGTATACACGCACTTACAAGTCCATGATCACACTTAAGGTCCAGTTACAAAGATTGTCTAGATATATTTACCTAATATATTAGTCCTATCGGTATTTGTAAGCAAGCCGTACAAGGCCGGTGCCCCAGATTTGCTATTAGAAGATAGTACCTGTCATGTCATAGAGTACCAAGGGTTAAATTTCTATTGATACTGTCATCTTTGCATCAACCACATGGCGAGGTTTCCATTCAGAGATGTTATTAGTCTGACGTTTGTTGATTTACTTTGGAATAATAATGTCATATTTGAGGAATCGCCGAGAAATATGAACTACTTTCAATGGCTTGGGATTACTCAACGGAATTCACCTCTTCACCGGAACTTCTTAAACGCGACCCATCCTGTCAAAGAATTGATTCCGAACATCACGTATACAAGGGAACCGTTAAGTCAATGTCTTCGGCAAACGGAACCTCTTGTTTTAATTAACATGGACTCCATGTCAAGGCTGCAATCTAAAAACAATTGAGTTCATGGTCGTAGCTGAATACATCATTTTTAAAAGAGAAACAAAATTGCCTCTGATGGACATTAAAGTCAAAATGTATTAAGTAAGGATCTTTAGAATGATTTAAATGGTGGCGTTCCTATTAAGGATATTGCCTTAACATAGACGGTGAGCAGAAATGTGGTTTAATGTTCGACACATCTGCATTAACACGACTAAAAGGGCAATAAAATACTACCCAATACCACCCGATTATCACCACATACTACCCAATACTACAACATAATGGTTCCAAATGAGCATATTACTTCATTTTTTTATCTAGTCTCGGCTGTATGACGAATTCCGCCATATTGGAACTATTTTAAAGGTCCCGGATGAAACATGGCTCCACCCATTGTGTCTTGGAACTACTTTAAAGGTCCCGGATAAAACATGGCTGCGCCCATGGTGTCTTGTTTGTTTGTAATAGCGTCAAGTTTTCCTGTTAATGTAAACCGGTAGCCGCATCGCAAATGTATGGGCGTAGGTACATACCACTTACTGTCATACAGCCGAGACTAGATGTCGGTTACGGAACTTTCCGGAATCTGTCGAGATTTGCCGAGTGTCAAATGTGATTACCGATGTCTGGTTGTACCTTTTGCCTCCCTATATCACCAAAAACAAGCAAATAATAACCCAATACTTACCAAATACTACACAATATTATAAAATACAAACCTACCGTCAATTAGCAGTACATCAGTATAATAATTGCAACGAATATTCGATAATTTGCAGGAAATTGAAATATTTACGCAGACGACGAAGTTAAAATAAGGAAAAGATAGGCTGGCACTGCCAGGCAGGATACGCCCACATTTTCGAGAGATGGATAGAGAACAAACAATACGGAAAGTGATTTTTCCTACATCATTAAGTCCTGTATTTCATACTGTATTGGGAGCAGCCATTTTGTTGGTCAGTTCCAGTCTGATATTCATGAAATTCGAAGTCGACAATGATTATGGTGTGACGGTACACAACCTAGAAATGTGACTTTTCGTCAAAATCGGATAAGAATTGTGACCTGTACAGAGTCAACAACCATGATATACCATATCTTTACACTATTCGCGTACAAACGGCGACCATTTCGTCCGGCAATTTTGGTACCATTTTCACGAAATTCGAATAATTCAGGAAGTTACGATCCGATATGCGCAAATATCGAAAAGAACCAAGATCTTTGGGTTATAACCATGAATTTCAAGTTTCATCAAAATCGAATTAAAATTGTGACCGTTACAGGGTCCACAACCTTGATATACCATTTTTAACAGTATTCGCGTACAAACGGCGGCCATTTTGTATGGCAATTTTGGTCTGATTTTCCCGAAATTCAAACTCAACCTTCCTTACGGTGTAACGGTAATATAATCAAACGTTTTTTTAAATCGGATAATAATTGTGACCTCCAAGCTAAAAAAAGGCAATTTTGCGTATAATCAGGGGCCATAATTCAGGAAGTTACGATCCGATATGCGCAAATATCGAAAGGAAGCAAGATCTTTGGGTTATAACCATGAATTTCAAGTTTCATCAAAATCGAATCAAAATTGTGACCTCCACAGGGTCCACAACCTTGATATACCATTTTTTAACAGTATTCGCGTACAAACGGCGGCCATTTTGTATGGCAATTTTCGTCCGATTTTCCCGAAATTCTAACTCAACCTTCCTTAGCGTGTAACGGTGATATAATCAAACGGTTTTTTAAATCGAATAATAATTGTGACCTCCAGAGGGACCACAAGCTAAAAATGGTGATTTTTCGGACAATCAGGGGCCATAATTCAGGAAATTACATTCCGATAGCCGCAAATATCGAAAGGAACCAAGATCTTTGGGTTACAAACATGCATGTCAAGTTTCATCAAAATCGGTTCAAAATTGTGACCTCTATAGGGTCCACAAGCTAAAAACGTGATTTTTCGTACAATCAGGGGCCATAATCCATGAAGTTTTGATCCGATACATGCCAATATCGAAAGGAACCGAGATCTTTTGGGGATAAACCTATATTTCAAGTTTCGTCAAAATCGGATAAGAATTGTGACCTGTAGAGAGTCCACAAACAAATTGTGGACGGACGGACGTCCGGACGGATGTCCGGACGGACGGACGGACGGACGGACGGACGTCCGGACGGACAGGGGCGACGACATAATACGTCCACATGAAAATGTGGGCGTATAAAAAGGTTATTATAGATGCTCCCGCTGTAGTTTATTCATACAATATTGCATGTTAAATGGATATCAATATAAAAACATAAAAAGATTTTAAAAAATAAAACCAGCCAATAAAAGAGTAATTTAGAGGTTGATTTAAAAATGTTCATTTAACGGTCAAGCGATTTATTCAAAAGTCTGCTCATACTATGTATATTTCTTCATCCTGGTGATTTTAGTATGACAACACGCTGTCTACACGCGATCCGGTAAACGTACACGCGGTCCGGTAAAAAATCATTTGGGTATAATGATGTCAGGAAAGCAATATATCTGTCTTTTAAAAACTTATTAACGCCTTTTCTTTGTCTTTTAAATGATTCCCTTTCCGAACCAGGCGCCTTTAAAAGAAGCCCTCTTTGTCAAAATTTCATCGAACACTAGTGAACACATTCTAATTATTACAAATGTGTAATGCTCTACTCGAATATACATTCCACCTGACTTAACAATTAATCAACGGGGTTGAGATTGTTGATTGGATAATCAAGTACTGGTTTATTTATATAATCAAAGAAACCGACAGAACTGTAACAGGTCGCAAATGATATTTTTGATGAACTGAGAAGCGTCGCGTCGAGAATAACACATACTTGAAAGAAACGTGTAATTTCGTTAATTTTAAAATAAAACATCGTGCAGTATTGTAAATATGCAATAACTTAATAGTTGACATGAAAAAATAAATATAAACATTTTGTTAATAAAGCATTAATTTTGAAATAATTACAAACAATCAACACTAAATAGGTGATTTCGGGAGTAACATATAGTAAACCCATCTTGTTTGGCAGGCGACCCCACTTTCAAGCTGTACAAGAGATGGGACATTTTGGAAATAAAATATGGTATATCGCCATACTTATTTTAAGTTTGTCGTCTTGGAAACCAAGTGCAAAGCCAAAAAAGATGATTAAACTGAGAAGCAATCTAAAATCTATTTATCGGTTGTAAAGGGAGATAACTGGGTGAACATTTCAATTTTCTGCAAAATGTCGAGTATTCGTAGCAGTAATTATACTAATGTGCTGACATTTGACAATATTAGGCTGTTATTGGATCATATTGGGTAGTATTTGAGGAGTATTTAGTAGTATTGGGTTATTATTGGCTTGCGTTGTTGTTATACGGAGGCAAATGTAACAGCCAGGCATCGGTGTCGCATTTGAAGTATATTTCCCGTGATATAACTCTTTATTTATGAAAAAAATCAAATATGTCTATTTTGCATTATTATCTTGTAGTATTGGGCAGTATGTGGTGACATTGAGGTGGTATTGGGTAAATTGTCCCATCTTTTTTTCGAGGTAGATTATATTTTTCAATTAGTAGAGATATCGCCGGAAACAATCGGTGACGGAAACATTTTCTTCAAAGACACGCAACTATGGAATATTTAGATTTTGAACCCCAAGATATATTCAATAATTATTTATTAATTGCGATGAAAGAAACACACATTCGTTTAAAATTGATCTTAATCGAGTTCTATGAGACACCAACGTGAACTTTCTTTCAATCTTGGAAAATACCCAGGAGCTGATTAATATAAAATAATACGCTTGGTTATAAACGGATTCATAGCAGATATTAATTGGCAAAATATAATAGGATAAATCCTTGCTGTTAAAGTGTTTACCCAAAATTTTACTTATCAGTGTAAAGTAAAATATCTTATTCGTAAGACTCAAAAGATATCCATATCATAGTGCAGTACTTCACGTTGGTTGTCTATCATTTCATAGAAACTGTTAACAAAGAAACCCTATGTTGAACACTTCTAATGTTTTCAATTTCATTCAAATATTTATTGGTTGTTGGTCATTGAAAGAAAAGGTCATAAAACACACAAACTTTCAAAGCAATAGATGTCAAATAAGTTGCGTCTCACGGGGCCATGCTTCAACATAATCCTCTATTGATACAAATACTCGTTATTTTTAATGACCGAATTGTTCTTTTTAAATCACATACGATCTGTCAAGAGCAAATCTTTGACATTAAGTTGCATATGCGTGGGAATTCATTCATTCGTTAACAGCGTGCGATGTCTTCAGGAGTTCGGAGAATCTTATCAAACATCAAGTAGTTAAGCCTAAGATCAACTGGACATTTTTTACCCCGGGGATATGAGTTACTGATGGAAATTGATTTTCCTCGGGGGGCTTCGTGAGTCATGTGGAACCAGCGGGAGAAAATTTGTTCATTTCCTCAACGCCAATGAATTTTCATTAGTGAGACCTTCATGTAGGTATAAGACATGACACGTAAAAGCAACCCTGGCAGTTGGAATTTAGGCCGAAATCCCGCTATTTGTGCAAACTTCTCATTGTACACTGTCCCGAAAATTACACCAGATGGCCACACGAACATGGAATTTTAAATTTCGCGCGAAGATGGCCCAGAACTTGGTCAACAGCCGGACATCCGATGCCCACAGACGGTCACGCGAAGGAAATACGAAGAGGTGACTTTATACCCGAGGGACACACGAAGGCCATACGATGTCTCGTCGTGAAGGCATCTGTCAACTCGTGCCCTCTTTGTCTTTATTTCGTGTGTTCACTGGTACCATGCCATTGGGCAATTTTCTCCTCAAGAAGACAATTTATGGACACACGAATTCAAAACGAAAGTAAAGCTTTGCAATGTCTTACGACTATGATTGGCATTAAAATTTAGTAATTGAACATCCTCGTCTAAACGTCGCTTAGTATCAAACTCAGTAATTGTGTATCCATAAAATTGTACCCTGTGACAATTATTTAGCACGCAAATAATATGTCTGCACTAATGAAGATGCTGTCGGCACCTGAGAAACTGCACTGGCGGTCCTAACAATTGGCCCGTTTGACGATGAGAGTCGAATTGGAATCTGGTGTCAATTTGGGGACAGTGCGACGCCCTCATTACAATAAACCATGGTTAGAAGCGTAGGGCGATAAACCTTTTTTTTATTTTTACGCTCACTAATTTGTAACGATCCAATTAAAACTAAAACAATAATTTATAAAATGATACCAATAAATCATCCCGATGTCAATATCGCGGTTTGTACAAAATCTGATTCGCTCTTTGGAAATCTTTTTTGGTGTGTTCGTGTTTATTACTACAAAAACTGGACATTGAAAGGTAATAAATACAACCTTGTGTATTTGAAAACCTTCGATTTTTCATAAAATTAACCAGTGGATTTCTTAAGCTCGTGTAAATACTAAATTTATTCTATCTTTGTCTTAAGAAAAAGTGGAAAACAGTCAAAGATTTATTTTCGTTACCTCTGGTTATGTTTTTATCATTTAGTTTTGATTAATGACACCAACGTCACTAATTACAGTGTAGAATATTGTAAATCAGATTGTATTCCCTTTTTTCTCAAAGTACAGAGAACGAGTAATGCTTTAACGGTTTAACATCCCAGGATATAGGACCGATATTGAAGTTACATTATGGGAGATGAGATAAAGAGCAGAAGTTCTCGCTACAATAGTTAACAAATAGATAATGTAATGGGAATTTAATGAAAAATTCAGTCAAATTGATCCACTCTAAACCAAAAATTTACCGATTGAATGTTACGCCTAGTTTCGATCATTATTACTTAAGTTGTATGATAAAAATAGTCTCGATTATCCATGGTTTTTTTTTTTTAAATTTAAATCATCAATATGTGTTCAACAGCAGATCGTTTCCAATCATGTAAATATTACACGCTAGCGATGACATCGAAAGTTGATTATGATCTGGAAAAGTTTATTAATGTCAGATTAATCATTTAGATAACATTTCAGCCCCACAACACAACCCCAACGGAAGGCAGATTTAACTTTTGCAAGTTTCAGTTTACGACAATGCAACAAATCGTAACCAAATTTTAATAAAATAACTTAACTTTTAGTCCAAATTTTACTCAAATTGAGATGGCCATAATCGTAGATTTGGATTTTTTTTATCTATGGATTTGTTCGTCGACACAGCAAGGGTTAGGGTTTACAAACTATAAATAGTAAACAACCGAATGTCTGTTACATCTTCCAAAACAAAATTTTAAAGAGCCCAATCAATGAGTTATTAATATGTATCCCTAGCTAAACTTATTTTACATTAGTCACGGTCACACATAACTTCCTAGTTTTGACCAAAAATTTCCTTTGACAATGCGTAGCCGGTAATATTTTTTAATGTGGTTGATCATCCAATAAAATTTCTCCAAGTCCAGTAAGAGTTGCACTCCTTCCTGAAATATATTCCACAATTCATGCATTATTATAAAAAAAAACATGCATGGTGACGAAGAATTAAGATTACATGACGAAAAACATAGACATTGTCAAAGAATAGAAATTTTACAGTGAACAAATTAAGAGTGATATATATATATATATTGAACTGTCATATGCAAATGTATTTTCTGAAATAATTGCAATTCTTTAATTAATTTCATGGGCGTCGACATCTTGATTTAAGACAAGCTACCTCCGTTACACTTTATTCATAAGAAAATCTAACCAATTTCCGATTATTCTCAAATGTCGACAACCCAGAGACTTATATTGTCTAGCCAACTGACGTCATTGGCGCCATTTTTTTTAACCATTCTTACGTTGTAGATATCAGTAAAGCGTGCTACCTATTTATATGCTTTAGATCTATGCAAATGTATTTTTTAATTTCATTCAAGTGTAGCGGTAGACAATAATGAGGTTGGTCATTGAATTAAGTGGCGATGTTTCGATCTAAGATTCTACGTGACAAGGAGTATGATCGCCTGCCCAACGGCATCCCATTGACTTTATACACGGTGTTTAAGGTCATGAGACGAAGAAGCCTATGATTTTCAGCGATTTCCGATAATTACTGCCAAAGTTATGGTCCTTGATCACTTCAAAAAATCGTGTGGTCGCTGTAGAGGCCAAAGTTAATGTCCGATTGACTTTGAATTTATACACAGTGTTTAAGGCCACGAGACGAAGAATCCTATTGATTTTTCAGCAATTGTTGATAATTATCGCCAGAGTTATCTCCCTTGATTATTTTGAAAAATCTTTTTATGCTCAAGAGGCCAGTCTTATCATCCGATTGACTTCAGATTGATAAGGTCTAAAAACAAACAAGTATTTTGATTTTCAATGAGGTTTGATAACTGAAGAGCTATATCCATGATATTAAATGTTTCGTATACTAAACGTTAGCACGGGGACGAACTTTATAAAAAAAGCAAACAAATTCTAATGATTTTCTGATAATTACTTAACGAGTTGTTACTCTTAATCAGATTTTAGTGTATTACAAATGTTTCATTACCGAAAAAGGTAAAAATATGTGACAACCCTTGTTGACTGCCCGGACGATTTAGCTACTGTGGGTGTATGTTTCGTTACCTGGCAACCTATCTTTATTCAGGAGCATAAATAAATGTTTCAGTCTTTTAATTGAAATTGCAGGAAACGAGATTTCAAACTTCAACTCCCCACTAAGATCAGAGAAACAGAATAATAAAAATCTTAATAAAAACAAGTTTGTTTTTCAGACTGAACGACATAATCCGAATTATAATACGCAGTGTGAAATATTAATAAAGAGTTCTGACAAGATACATAATAAAATACATAGTCAGTAAGAGACGGGAACTACCCAACATACCGAAACACTTTATACCAAACCGACGATTTTTGAATCGAAAAACACCTAGGCCTACTTGGCTAGGCCTATATTGTGTGTACCAAGCTCTTGACAAATTGTTGAAATTTCACTCCGGTGTAAATGTGTCAAACATGATCACATAGAAAAAAAAAATAAAACTATAGGATCGAAAACCATCTACCAGGCTGGGCCTATACATACTTATTACTGTGTACATTATTTTTTGTATTATTTTGTAGGAAAGTTATTCATGAAGTCATTATATTTATTTATATATATATATATATATATACAAATTAACCAAAACGGTCACACAACGGACCATTCATGTCATTTAAAAAAACGTCATATTATGGGCAACTATGCAGTCGATTCTTTTCAAATGGGTAACTTAATGGCGCCCATAGGTCACGTGACTGTCATTACAGACATGGGATGGCGAGACTTTCACGATATAACATTGAGTGACATTAAAACATTTCGTATTACTGTGTTGGTATCTTTCACCGTATGATTCAATTTTGCGGGATGGATCCTTTAAACGCAATAGGGCGTTGAAACTATAACGCTCTAATCTATTTTAGAAAAGATATTTTTTTGCAATTTCCTTTGAGACAATATAAATATATTCAAAGTATCATATATATATAATTTAATTTCCTGTCTTGTTACGTCAGATGTTTTATTTAAATGTTTCTTGTGTACCTCTCATGAATGTCAACAATATTAATTTCAATTACGTCTGTTCTTTACAGTTTGCAATATATTTTTTGTTCCTAAAAAGAATTTCGAAATATCAATATTCGTTTTTATGACTGGGTGTTATATTTTAGCAACATAACGACGTTCATCAAACATATTTTGCATTTTGGCTAGACTTCATAAAATGTAAAGTAATTGTTATGGTGCCTGGTACAGGTTGGCGGTTACGGCAATCTCGTTCCCAGAGGCAGCCGCGGAGCCGAAGGCACATTAGACCGTCCATTTTTTCCAAACCTAAGCCCCGCCCATTCTGACCTCTGATTGGTCAAACTTTTTGGGTCGATTTCTCGAAAACTAGAGGTCGGATCGTCGTTTCGTTTGTTGTAAAATGATCCTTGAGTCAAAGTCAACTCGCTGACATAAAAAAATTGATCCTAAACGAACAAATTCAAGTTTTTGTAAAGATCTATTTTTCTACGCGTGGGTATATTTTTAAGTGATTCGGTTATCCAGGCACGTAAAATCAGGGGCGTACGATGCAAATAAACGAGAAATTTCGCGCGTATGAATTACATGTCACCTTCCGGGAAAATGGCTACCCCGATTCACCAGAGAAATTTCTTCAAAAATGTTTCTGGTTTCGAAGTTACGGTTGTTGCTGGTATATGTTTCTATGTCATAAATAGTTGAAGCTGTAGCTTTACAGTCTACTTGCATTTCCAACTTTCCCAGTTTGACATGGGCCTCTTCCTACTACCTTGATCCAAATACCGCGATCTCTACTAGTAGGGATAAATTCGGATTGTCAATCAAATTTAAACCAAAAAACCCCCACGATTCAAGCATTCAGATAATAATACGTTTAGAGGGTCGAAAAGATGACGCATATATCTACCCGAGAAAATAAAGCTTCCATTATGTAATATCTAAAACGTACAATTTAGCAAGCATATATTATGCAAGGTCACCGTCTGTAAATGCGATACCTACAAAGAGTATACAACTTTACAAGGAAGAGTCTCTAAAATTATTGCATATTCCTTAAGCAATGGTACGAGAAATCCCTCTCTGTCCATTGCTGGATTGGCTTTTAATACCCGAGCTTTTGAGGGTGAGTGTGTGTGTGTATTCTTCCCGTTCAATCAAATCTATCTCAAGTACAGCAACATGACAGTCCTTCGTTTAATCTGAGTGTCTTCCATAAAACTTTGGACAATGATTTTAGTATTTAAAAACGGTGAAAGTATTTTTCGTCTTCATACAGTATTGTCATGCAATCAGTTTTTCTGCAATATTCTGCTATGCACTGGTTAATTGGGCATAACAATAGTCATGACGTAACGTTATGTAAACATATTTGGTCCAATTTGGAGCTTTGTTTAAAATTTAAAGATTTTGTTACGCAGTTAGCTATTGGTTGTTAATCGGACTATTGATCAGGCATAATGTGCAACAGAAATCTGCTTCCACTAAAGCAGTGTTTAGTGGGATTAGCTCTAATGAAACGAAACACTGCGAGGAGTATGAAATTATTGATATATGGACAGATGATAAGTCGAACGAGGGTGAAACGTTATATAATATGCACCCTTATAAAGGCTGAAATTTTTACGGAAGCAGGGCCGTTGGATTTTTTGACGGGTTATGGAATTGAGTCAGAGCGGTGTTGTTTTCGTTCCATTAATTAACATCTGAGAAAAGCATATCCTGATCATGAGCCTGTGAATAGACAGTCGATCAAATTTCAAGATCACGAAAGTCTTTCGAAAGATTTAACGGCAGTTGCTATTTTACCGGTCTTAATTGGTACGTTGATCTGGAGTCAGCATATCACATTCTCTGAATTGCTCAACGTGCCTTTTAACGAAATGTCTTTAGAACATGAAATTGAGTAAACAACCGAAAAATAAAACTAAATATTGGGAGACATCTAGAATTTTAATTAGACTCGAGAGAATAACTGCGATTGCCATCAGCCATTTGTTTGTCAAAGTAAGCATAACAGAGTAGAATCCAGAATCCATTGCCACCTGAACACGCCATAAGGGTAATTCACGAGAGAATACATATCAGAGCCGTTGTCCGCCCGAGACCTTGGATGCCATACATTCCCGAGACTGACCGATCGTTTCCTCCAGATTCGGTCAGTAGATTATCCGGTAACACATGCTGGAACGCGCAGCTATTCATTTCCGACTGTGTTTTGGCAGATCATGTGACATACGTCTTTGACGTCAAATAGGTTTTCAAATCGGAAAATCGCATGACATGGTCCAAACGGAACACTATTGTCATTATACTACGACCACTTTCAAGTTTAGCCCAAAGGTCAACGTAAATTAGTAACTATACAGACTAAAGGATTTTTTTTTTTTTTTGGGGGGGGGGGATACAGTGATAAAAGATGTATTTGTGCAAAGGTAGATAGACTGTTTAAAAACATCAGTATTTTATGTCCAATTATACTCGTTATCTAAAGAAGATATAAATACGTAAATAAATTCGGTAGGCCTATCGGTCTGTGACCACACGAGGGAACATAGTTCAGAGTACGTTAGAATGGGACTTACACATTAAACATATAGCAGAAACAAGATCATTATTTGCACCTCCGGAAAATCAGTAGGTGATGTTCTTGATCGATTTCACTTTCTAGCAAAGGAGACGTATCGTTGGCTACAGTAAGCCTAGGCATATTGTCAAGTAGGCCAACACGTTATGAGATACGCGCGGTAACAGGATATTTTTAATGCATGTTTTTAAATGCGTGCGACAAAAATGCTGTTGTTGTAAAATAGCCCAACTACATATAGATCTCGCCTACGCTGCATGAGGACGTCCCCATATCCCAGTGTCTACATATCGACGGATCCAAAAACGGATTGAAAATAATACCGATCATATAATATTTGTTTGTTTTTGCATCAGCTATCACTGATCACACCGCCACGAATATCCTGTATACCCCCGTCAGACCGAGGTGTTTCCTTACCGCGCTTCTACTGCGACAAAAATGTTCTCAGAGCGAGTCGAGATCGCCGTAAGCGTGGTGGAAACGCTAGATATCGTGCTGTGGTCGCCAATGATCGCCGAGCCACGACGTGGGTTGCGAGATAAGCGTGATAACATCTCTATGAGCGTAGTACACGCGCAGTACACACGTGGCAAAGACGCTGCGAAAATTGTAACATTTGCAACGGTGCCTTCATGGCGTCTTCACCACAACCCTCACGTGTCGGCCGCGACCCCACCAAGCGTTCTTAGTCCTTTTGGCGTTGTCATGGCTATGTTACGATGATTCCACCACTGTTGCGCGATTGCATCACTCCGTCATGGGCCTACCTCTAAGCATATGGCGATGTTATGAGGTTCCCACTACGTGTATCGAGTTCTTAATACGACCATGGCGCGGTTTCCAAGCTTGCACTACTCGCCTATGGCGACCTCGCTTTTCATGTACGACTCTCTGTGAAAGGCCATCTTGAAATTTGAAAACAAAATCTAACCAACTTATATAGTCGCCGTGATCGCGTGGTGGAAACGCACGTGTAGTCCAGATAAGACGTGTGGTTGAGCGACGCGGGTTCGCGATGACCGCCGTTGCCAAGCTCATAGATCTCAATAGAAACGCCATAAGCGCGGAGAGATCGTGGCGAGCCCGCCGCGAGAATGCTGTATAAACGCACAGGACGCAGTATGAACGCGATATTTTTCCGCGTTGTGTTCACGCTTGCCGACGACCTTGTGTATTTCCAGGCCGCCGTTCGGTCTCGGAGCACAGTAGGATCACGGCTCCGGTCTGACGGGGGCATAAGTCAGCATAGTTACTGATTATTCGTTGGCCGTTAGTCTTAAAATCGAAAGTGGTCTAGTGGTGAAGTATAATAACAAATACGAGCGTCAGTATTTGAAACCCGTCAGGTGACTTCTCTCCTGGAAAAACACATTTGACGTCAATGTGGATTACGTCTATTCTGACTCGACGCCGTTAATAACTTTGTTTCCACTTGTGCCAGCGTATAGTCTGCGTGGATTGTTGTACATTTTCCGATGTGGGAAAAAATACAGCATACACGTACAATCAAATTCAAATTCACATTTTAGCTGCAGTAAGTCCCCCCAGAAATGCAGTTGAGTGTTTTCGTGGCATCTCAATGTATATGGAACTATATTAAGACAATCAAAGAATTAGGAGACCTGAAAGATAAGCGAGATCTTAATTCGGACTGTGGTAAAATGTTTCTTTAACAGCCATTTATCTACAAGGCACTTTCAGTTTGTTTATATAGCATTTCAAAATGTGTGGGGTGCAAAGAGTAGGACGCTAAACCCAATTTCATTACATTTCACACATTTCCGAGAAATACTTAAGTATCTCAATCGTTAGCATTTAATAGGTGTTCATGAAATTAATTTCTACGTACATTTTTTATACGCCTACATTGTCATTTGAAATATAGTTTTATCTCCCAAAGTACTCAGTTCCTTTCGAAAATGTCATATATCAAACCATAAATTCATGGATTGTGGCACCTGATTGTATGTAAAGTCACGTTTTTAGTTTGTGGACACTCCAGATGTAAAAAAAAAATTTAGCAGAAATCGATGAAACTTGGTTCCTTCCAATATTCGCGAGTATATCGGCTCCTTTCGATATCCGCCCAAATAGGTCACAATTTTTTTTATCCAATTTTCTAAAATCGTTTAAATAAATCATCGTTACACCCTAAGGATTGTTGGGTTCGAATTTCGTAAAAGATGGACCAAATTGTGCAATAAAAAAGCCACCCATTGAACGCAAATAGTGTAAAAGTATGTAATGCAATGGGTCGTAAGTGTTATCCAATGTGGTTGAAATTAAAAAAAATATTTTTATATTCCAAAGATCTTGGCTTCTTTTGATGTCCGCGCACATCAGACCATACCTGCCTTTTTAGCTTGTGGACCTTCTACAGGTCACATCTTTTAGACGATTTTAATACATGTTTACAAATATCACCGAAACTTCACTAAAAATGACCGCTTCCTTGTACGGTAATAGTGTAAAAGTATGTAATATTAAAGTTGTGTACCCTTTATATACGATCTTCGTGAAACTTAAAATATCCCACAGAACTTGGTTCCTTTGATATTCGCGCATTTCTTAACATAACTTATTTGATTATTGTCCTTGTTTGTACGACAAATCCCGTGTTTTTGTTGTTTTGTTTTTTGTCCATCTCTTGCAAAATGTGGGAGTTATCATGCATGACAACCGCTGAGTCTTTTAAAATGCTACAAAATAGATTGTGTCTGTCAAATGTTATCATTACTCTTGTGTGTTAGTTGTGGCAATTACATTTATCACATGTATTAATCACCAATGAGATTCTTTGTTCAATGTCTTATGTCGATGTCTTGACAAATTTTATGTCAAAAGCTAATGTGTTTTATGATTCATTTCTGTGTAAGTTTATTCTTATAAACTCTAGCATAATCACCACACCACCTTTTAAGGCATTCTTGATGCATAAGCGTTTGATTTTTCGAATCCAAGGTATTTATTATCTCCCATTTATTTCTCCGCACCAAAAGCCAGCTTTAAATATTTGTTGTTCAAACATTTGAGTTTTGGAAACCATGATATTCTTCCGCATTTATTTGTAGTAATTTTGCACAAAAAGTCAGCCCACGGATTACTTTTTGTTTCTTCATTAATTTTTGCTTAATTAACACCAAATTTCAAGAGATTTACATGTTTTCAAATTACACAAAAAGTAATCGTAAAGTTAGATGATTAATGATTTGCGTTCAATTTCTTATATTAATATGATGGAGCAACAGCAATTACAAACCCTTCGTTTTTCATACGTCATTTAAGCATTCAAAGCAATGCAATGCCATTTACACTCTATAATCACTCTCATTTCTCTTTGTATGATATAAAATAACGATCTTCATCTACTGGAAAAGAAAGGGCATAAAGAAAAGCAGTGAAATGAAATGGGGTTTAACGTCCTATTCCGACTGGGCTTACGAAGACGGTCATACAGTGGGCTAGGCGTGATGTTTTCCGAACAGATATAACGCCCTATACTTATGCCGAATTCCAACTACCAAGGGATCTCTGCTATAAGTCCCGCCCAAAGAACTACACTTTGTCTCTTGTCAGGCCCTCCTTCCTTCACCACTGACAAGGAGGAATCACGCCGGAAATTCCGATGAACTTTCTCGACCAACGCAGGGATCGAACACGGGACCTGCAGATAAGCAATCTAATGGCTTATTCACGGCCCCAAGGAAAGGTAGAAATAACCAGTAACATTTATTTTCACACCTGAAAATAAATGAAAATAGCAGGGGTTTGTATATGTTCACCTCGATAATTTAAAGTGAGGCACTACGTGAAATCCAGCCAACAAGCCCTTCCGAAACTAACAACTGAACTAACAATATTTCATAGAGCTCCAGCCAGACTACGCGTGTTCTACCTGGGAACATAATTATTCAGTTTTAATCACTAAAATATAACTGAGATATCTTTAAACCCCAACCACAGCATGATTAAATACATTATATGTAACGACACCTTTTAAACACCCCTTCCAGGCATAATTAACCAGCTTGCTATGTCTCCCACTCAATGCCATCCAAGTTTTCGACGTTAATAACATGATTTATTTGTCAATTTAATTCAACTTTGATTTTGCAATCTTACCGGTAAGATATGGGCTATCCAATATCTAAGACGAAATAAACATTTTACCATTGGTAAACAAATCGTGTACCATGATAAGTTTCAGCGCCATTTGTGACACGGGACTCGAAGAATGAGCCTTAACATCTTCCATGAGTTAATCAAACGGTGGCATCATATACTCTTTTCCTGCGCAATAAAAACAGACTGGAAGAATAAAACGCTAGAGATTGCCATTCGATTGAGTCTTCTGGCGTATTTGTCCGAACACATTTGATTTGAAATTAAAGAGTAAAAACAGAAACGATTGAATGTAAATCAGTTTATATACTCATATTACTTGTGTGTAAATTTCTAGGTCCCAAATATCAGCCATTTAGCTCCTGTAGATTACTATGATTTAACCCCGAGCTCCTATATATTCAAATAGTTTTAATCTCTAAATGGTATGAAATGGTCCCTTTAAACAACCCCAACCCCTTCCGCACATTGTTGACCAGCCGAAGTCATAAAATATATCTTGAGATCTCTCCGTACAAATGTATAGGACGCCATAGGTGAAAAGCAGTTGGTTATTTTAAATGGACGTACACAGTCGGAACTTTTGTAATACTAAAATAAGTGTCAAGCGTCACTGAAATTAATCAAAATCGGCACGTTAAATTTTTTTTCAGTCCTATACTGAACGCAACAACTTGAAATTAAACACCAAAACCACTTTCTTACATAGAGAGAGTAGAAAAGATGCAATAAAAGCCCACTGCGTAAAGGGACCGGTTTCGTCCGCTTCCATCGAGGTTGATATCGCAGGCCATTTCTTTTAGTAGGGTTTAACGTCAGCTTCCACCTGGGTTGATAAAACAGACACGTTGTCCGATTGTATTATGCTTATGGGGTTTACCCAAAGGCGTTGCCCCCCCCCCCCCCCGTTGCAAGGATTTGAATATTGCATTGGAGACCGCAGGAATGAAGGTGTGCGTGTACGGTCTGATCCGCATTGCCATCAAGGATATCTTCTCGCCAAGCCTTAATTAATATGGCGTGTTGGTCTGGCTGGGCCTGACTTCGGTCCTATCTGTTCGAAAATGTCAACACTCACCAGGCCAGACGTTCTCGTGCCGTCGGCATTTTCTCAAACCAACCTTTCTAGGCCACATATGCCCTATATACGACTTGATGGTCGCCATGTTTGATCAAGGAACACGATCTTACAATAGTCAATGTTTAATTGTCAATTATTGTATTTATTTATATTTTTCTAGTATTGTACCCCCACCCCCACTTTCATTTGCCCTACAGAAGCAGAACAGTAGGACGTTAAACCCTATTTCATTTTATTTATAACACACTGATTCACCTTATTTTCACGAGTAACAAATAAACATGATAGAAAAACATGTTTATAATTAACAAATAAACTCTTGTCTACTGTAACCCCCCGGTGGAAGCGAACATGATAAAAATATATCCACACACAAAGACAGGAATATATCTTTAATGTCACCCTTCGGCCATTGTCACAGTGAATTGTGACACCCTTGTTTCTGTTTGATTACTTTGATTGATTCTTTAAGGTTGTGAATTAAAAAGTAATCAATTCTAATTACTTTCTCCACAAACGTGTTTGGTTCATTATTAATATTTCAAGATCAAAGGCATGGGGGATATTTGAATTTGTGATCTTAAATGGGATAATAGTTCTGCTTTGGTGGCAAAGTTATGATAAATTTTCCATCATAATCAGTCTACTGATGCATTATTAATTAGTTTCTACAACTTTTGGCTGATAAGGATATTAAATTATAATAGTTTCAGCATAACAAAGGGACATAATGCTTTCATTATTTTCAAATGCTGTCTTCAGGTGCTTTCTCTATTCCATTGTCTTTTGTGTACCTGATGTGTTAGAACTACTACATATTGTTGTGTATCGCTCTGATTTTTAACAACATCGCGCATCAGTAATGCCTAAAGGGAGCCAGTTTGGAGCAGGAGTTTCCTTAAGATTGAGACAGATCCGCCGTATGGCATTACTAGGAGCCACGGTGACTAGCTTGGAGGTCGGGTGTTTGATCCCTGCATTGGTCGAGAAAGTTCATCGGGATGGTGCAGGAAGGATGGCCTGACAAGGACAGTTGTCTAGTTGTTCGGATGGGACAACAAAAACGAGGTCCCGTGTAACCATTGAGTAGTCATAGTGTCGCTGCCCGGGCAAAATTCCCCTCATATCATACTGTATAGCGTATGCCCCTCTTCATTACCCCAGTTATGACATTACGGAAGGGTCGTTTTAACTAATTTTGACATCTTGAAATGTTAAAATTCAGTCTGATGACCAGGGCTCTTTACCTTTGTATTAAATTGCCCCTTTGCACAGTGTTGTTTTCCTTGATATGATCAGACAGTGGTATTATTTACAAGTTCCCCCGAGTGTAAATTATTCACAAACCTACATATTTTGTCTAGGCTCAAAAGACCGAACATGGTGGTTGTATGACGTTTCGCAAATAAGGATACATTTCAGCTAGTAATTGGAGTGATAATTTAAACATGGATTTCAGAATCGTCTGTTTTATCCCTCATCGACGGAATAAACGAAAAATGGTAAGCAGACACACCTCCACCTACTATTACGAAAGAAGAATTAAATCGTATAAAACTTGACCTACGAATGTCGAAATAATACACCAGATCGTTCAAATTATTTTGTTAAAAACAGTTTTAGCCCCGTCATCAACATGTTTTGGAATAATAATATCGCGAGTAACAAATGAATCCTTAGACTCGTTCTACAAGATACAATTTCTCCAAAAACGAGAAAAGGTTCGTAGGTTAGAGTTATTTAAAATTCAACTCGCTTTCATAATTTGTAATGCGTGGGCATGCTTAAAGCAGTATACATTTGACTACCTGACTAGTGACTACTAATTAATAGAAACCGGACAATATATGCCATTAGTCGTTGAAGTGCGTCTAGTGAACATCCTTAACATCACTGAAGCCATTTAAGGCGATTAAGGATACTACTAGTAAGATCTTCATATTTGATACCATTAAGATGATTTTGGCCATGTTTTCTTCTATTAATTATGAATGTTTGTACCAATCCTCATGGCCAATTTGCGATTTACGTTCTTTAAAGAAATTGAATTCAGGAGACTATGAAATGGAAGTTCTGCACACTTTCAAAGAATGTACATCTATATTTCAGTAGCTTTATTTTGTACAGGTCGAAAAAGTAAAATGTATTCTCCATTGTCGTACGTTTCTGCACCAACTTGGCGAAAGAGGAGGGGGCATCCATCATGGAATGTGCTGTGAGGCAAGTATTCCCGGACAACGATAGTTTTCGCCCACTGTTTATCGAATCCCGACGGCAAAAGATTCTTTTAAGTGGGGGTCGACATGGTAACGAATAAACGATTGAAGGTCGGTTTTTCGTCTTATCTGAAAGACTAGATGTTTTTCAGTACAGGGCGAGAATGGAATATAATCCCTTTCTCGGTCAAAACCAGAATTTGATTGGGGGGTCAGCGCCGTACTCGCTGAACCACCGTGGCTCTATTATGCTTCCAGACAAAGGCTATAACACCTAGAGCATGCTTTGTAATTGATCCCAAAGGATTATAATCCGCTTACCCTATGGATTCCATGGGTTAGTTAATTTTTTAAAACCATATTTTTTTATTCAAAATGTCTGAATTGCATTGGGGAACAGGTTTAGCCCATGTAAAACCCCTCTCCCTTGCGCATGGGAGCTAATCCATTCAACCAACCAACAGAATTAACCGGATTCAAAATTACGGTTAGCATCAACTTAGGTCGCACTTTGATAAATGAAATGAAATGAAATAAGGTTTAATATCCAACTTTTCTGCATTAGAGACAGACATAGATCGGGAATAAACGTTGAAAATAATAATAAATGTCATGATATCTGTCAGACATTATATCTGTCCCAAGGACAAAATAAATTAAATTAGTACAATGTGCTTTAGTATTGATGTCTACATCATTCTACAAAACAAAATTTCGTAAATTAAATTTTTTAAGACTTCTATAGATGGAAACAGATTTATTTGGCTAATATACGTGATATTTGAAAGATGCAACTATTGTTAGAGAGCACCTTTATAATATACTCTTCAAAAAAGAAACGCACAGCCCATTTTTTTTTATTTGAACAAGGGCGTTGTTTACATAAATCTTACTTGCTTTTATAGACATAATGTAAAAAAAGAAATTCATTTTTGGTTTTCAACGAAGGGTAAATAATTGTGACTGGTCATACTTTTCGCTTGATTGCATCAAGACACGCGAGTTTAACAACTTCGCGCGCTTTTCGCATCGTAGCTAAAATCTAAGGCCTTTAAAATCCCGGGGTTATATCGCTTTCCAAATCAGGTAAACACTCAACGAACCAACTGCTGCAACATCTGAACGAAGTTCAACACGTGACCACCCAAGCTTAGGTCAAACAAGACTGACCCCCACCAGCCCTGTATCGTCACTTCTGGTTGCATCATTTGCACAAACGGTTCTCAACAGCGACCTCTACTGCGGCATCAATTCGTGGATGGCGTAAAATCTCAGACCAGACAGTTTGTAAACGCCTACGTGAAACCAGATTACGAGCCAGACGTCCCGTTATAAGTATAAGAACTTCTGTTTTGAAATACGCCAACAACGTGAAATCCAACTGGGTGGGTTCAGACACTGAGGATATGACCACAGCAACACTGGAGAACAGTTTGGTTTTGCAACGTGTCGCGCTTCCTGTTGCAACGAGAAGATGATGGGGCGAGGGTATACCGACGACGAAATGTTACATTGTGTTTCTTTCTTTTTTGAAGAGGATATATATTGTCATACTTGGTAAGAAACACTCGGTCTCCCTTTTTTGTCTAGCAAGCTGTGGTTGATGTGACATGGAATAATCATATAGTAATGTAGGGGAAGTTTTTATTTCTTTTCGATGAAACAAAGTGCGGATAGGGCAGACCAAGCCCTGACTGACAAGACACCTTTATCCTTCAACATGACGTGCGAAACTGTTGTTGGCTAAGCAATATCACGCCCTTACTGCAGTTAAAAGCATGGGAATCCAAGAGGGACGAAGTTGTAATTTTTTTTCCAAGAAGTCTGTCGAAGTGGTTCTGACACATGTAAAGGTCATAGCGATGTTATTCATCTGATCAGTGTATACCGCCCTCTTCCATTTGCAAAAACGAAACAACTTTCTTAACTGAGATCTCAGACTTAACCAGACTTAATGAATTTCTCTGCAGCTATGATCTGCTTCAAAATTAATGTCCGATCACATCAATGTTTTGTTTTTAGAAGAAACACTTATTTCCGAATTACTAAAGACATATTAACATAAATAGGATCAACCGTGACCTAAATGTAGAAACTCAGATTGTAATTTACAATAATATTTAAACAAGAGTATATCATTACAATTCTGTTTTGAGTGCACGTTGCAACGATCGGGCGCCTTTACAATACAGTAAACACGACTGACTATTCGATCAAAAAAAGTTGGTTTACCAGAGATATTAATTTTAAAAAAGATAAAATGGTCAATTATAAAAACAATCCACAGGGAGATAAATGACCATCATAGGACTGAAACAAATAAACCAACAGGCTAAACTATTTTATGTTAAGGATAAAGTCACTATAAAAAAGGGAAATTACAAACATATCTTCTATCCTCAAATGAGGGCATTTTAGCTCCAGTAGAATAATTTCCATCGTTCTTTGTTAAAGGTATCCAGTGTTCGAGTTTGTAACGCCTGTACAAGAAATCCTTATCATTCGCTTTTAAAAACTCGCCTACCATATTGGTTCTTCAAGATCTTCAGCTCCTGTACTTACCGAAAAGATTCATTGCTTGTTCTTGGTAGAAGCACCAAAACGATTGATCGACAAAATCAAGTATCTAAAACAGAATTGTTCCTAAAAGTCTTTTTATAATATATTTTAGCTGTTAATATTTTTTAAGGTATTCTGTCTGTAGTGAGTTTTTCGTCCCATCCTAACGACAAGACAGCTGTCCTTGTCAGGCCATCCGTTCTACATCACTGACAAGGGAAAACCCACGCCGGAAAATCGAGATGAACTTTCTCAGTTAATGTAGGGATCGAACAGCCGACCTCCAGGCTAGCGAACCAGCGCCTTACCCACTTAGCCATGTGATACCTTTCAACCAGTGAACATCTACATCAAGTTTAAACATTGTACCTCAATTAAAAACAGAGCTATTGTGTTCTACATGTAAATCAGAAAATTCTCATCATCGAACTCCGTCAAGGTATTGCTATAATGAATCTCACGGTGTTTAATCGCTCTCGCTCAATTAGAACAAAAGTTGTCGTGTTCCAAAGTGCCAACTAATCAAACTGCTTAGCCTAAGTGGAAAATGCGCATGATCGAGCTCAGTCAAGGTTTTCACTTACGCAAAGTTTGAACATTCTACCTCAATTAGGAGAGTAATATTTTACATGTCTGGACCAATGAAGTTGCTTATCGCCCTGCTTACGCCCAGTTGAAAATGCTTATGATCGAACTTAATCAAGTTATTGACGTAATGAAACTATCCACCAAGTTAAATCATTATCACTTGATTAGAACCAAAGTTAACGTGTCCCAAACCATTGTTTATCTCTGCTTACCCGAGGCAGAACATTGTCATAGTCGAACCCCATCAAGACATTTACGTAGTAAACAACTAAACAAAGATTGAATATTCTATCCCAATTAGGATAGTTATTATGTCCCAAAAAGTGTGCCGGGCAGATAGATGGACCGACTTACAGATCCATTTAATAGATTTTAAGTAGACTGTACATCGGATGTAGTGGACAATACAGGTGACAATAGAAAAATGCAGATGCTTCTCTTTGTTAATTACACGTAAACTATTATTGAAAAGACATTTGAGATATAATACATTTATAGAAAATTACGAACTGAATCAGTTTCTTTAATTTAAAACTACTTTAACGGCTACGATCATTTTCTCTCAGGAAATATCCCACTTCGATTGCGGCTTTGAATGACATTTAAGACCCGTTTATTGCCAAGAAAAGCTGATATTTTTCTTTCAAAAAGTATTTATATTTGTCAACCTATAACGTCAAATTATTTTGTACCGTTTTAGACATAATATAAATTAACAATATTGGGGTTGAACCCACATAGTGTTGTCAATTTATTTTGTTACGTTTTATTGACAAAAACTGCTCAACCTATATGGCAAGTCAAATGAAAACAACTTCTCATTAGGATTTGTTCCAAAGGCCATTCTAGTGCTTAACCCCATCATCACAAGAATGCATTTAGTCAATACATACCAGAATCATTAGCACCTCTTTCAAATTATCGAGCCCGATATTGAAGGAATTCTATTTTTGCTTCAAACATCCCGCGATCCTAATTGAAACGAGTGTAAATGAGGAATGAAATGAACTGCACCAACCGAGCTAATGAAGACATGCGAACGCCATGCAATGTACTATGATCATGAGTTTGCTTGGACAGTCGCTCTGTCTACGACCTACCCTTATTTCGAATTCCATCTGTAAAGGGTTTTTTTTTGTTTTAAATTCCACCTAAACGATTAGACGTCGTTCCTTGCAACGTGTCCCATCCTGCACTCAGGGAAGCGAAACCAAGACCAGTGCCTTATCGAGATAACTAGTTCAACGTCGCAAGTGCGATTCGCATAGGGTATTACTACGCAAAATTGACAATAGTGTCATCAAAACAAGCATTGATTATTGTTATTTATAATATTTCTGCCACACCCAACTAAAATTAAGCATATAAACCTACATGAAACGAGTATATATCATCGTATTTCAAACCGAGCCCTTACTTACTAATACCGCACTGCAACTATGAATGGATTTGGATGGTGGTGTATGTTCGGACAAAAACCACGCTTCATTTATTTAATCGCGGAGATATGGAGTTAGGCGATAGTTGTGCCACTACAAACTTATCTTATTTTATAGATGTTACATGCATAAATAAAGAAATTGAATTTGCCACGTCAAACTAAAGGCATCGTAGCTAAAAGCAAACACACCAGTATATCTCAACGTTTTTAGTTACGTTCTCGTAGCTATGCCAGTGTAAGCGAGATTATCTGCTATACCCACTACATGTGTAAAAGTTGTATCATTCATTCTCCATTTCATACAAATATTTTCAATTAAGTCGACTCCAGTAATTGCTATTGAAAGTTTAATTTCAATTAATATTTTCCAAATTTCAAAGGATAGCAATGAAAATAGTATAATGGGGAAAACCAATTGACGACGATATAATCATTGAATTGGACGCTTTTGTTTAAGATGAGACATTAAATATGAATTGTTTAACCTCATAAAAGTGCTTTGAAGTCTTTGTTGTGTTTTTTTTTTGTTAAGATGCAAAACACGTAAAATGATGTACTTGATAATATTGTCATTTAAACATGTAAACGGAATATTGTAGAATCAAGCGGGCCTTGGAGAAACAGTTTAAAGTCCAAATTCCAGAAGCAATGGCCCGAGAAATCCCTCTCTGGCCATTGCTGGATTGGCTTCTGATACTTGAACTTTTGAGGGAGTGTGTCTTTCTCCCCGTTCAGTACAGCAACATAACAGCCCCTCGTTTAATCTGGGGGCTTCCCTAAAATTTTGGATAGTGATTTAAGGTATTAAATTCGGCGAAAGTCTGTTCGTCTCCATACAGTTTACATTATGTCAATGTTGATAGCCTTTTTTTGCCACGCAATTAGTTTTACTGTAATATTCTACCATGCACTGGTTAATTGGGAATAATAAAATCGTAAGCCATGAGTTAACGTTATGTAAACATATAATTTGGTTCAATTTGACGCTCTGTGTTAAGGGTAATGCCTTTGTAACGCAGTTAGCGATTGGTAGTTAATCGGACTATTGACCAATCATAATTTAAAACAAGAATTTGCTCTCTTTCCAGCAAACGGAACACTGCGAGGAGTATGACCTTTCCAGCAAACGGAACACTGCGAGGAGTATGACCTAAGTTCAGCATTGTAGCAATTGGTATACAACCGCGTTATATCTATGTAACTAATTCCACTCACTTACGTTATTTTATCAACCGAGATCTCTTTGATGCCATTTGAAGAACATTTTATTCGGTAGACCAGTAAGCAAGCCGTTGATTGATTAGCCAGTAGGTTGCGGATTCAATCCTTGTATTGACCGAGAAAGTTCCTCGGGATGATCTAGTCTGGTCTGTCTCCCTTGTCCATGGTCTGAAGCATCGTCTAATGGCAAAAGGCAAAAAAGATATATTATAACTGGTATATGTATCAAAAAGTAGCCCAACATCCGACAGATTATACAAAAAAAACTTCGTTTTGCTAATGACGCTACTTAATACACCTGCGCAATGATGTTGCTCTTGTTATTTTTGATTTAAGTCCGTGTCGTGCGATATTTACAGAAACTGAGAATGAAATGATTTTTTAATGCACTGCAATCAATACTGATATTGTTGACAGTTGCTTCAAGCAAGATGTAAAATTGTTCAAGCCTCGAATTAAAGCAATATTTAATAAATATATAAAGCACAATTTCCGTCATTTTGCGAGTCTTTGTTTGCCTCTTGGCTAACGTGAGTATTTCGAATATGATTTAATATTAACGCATAACGTTGAATGTCTAGAAGCTAGAATGTGATAATCATTGCTCACACCCAGTAGAACCGATGGGAAATACTTAAATGTGCATGTAATGAATGAGTGTCATCTATTATTCATTGTTACATGGCAATGATAGTGAAAATTAGATATTTCTCTGGGACATACATAACATTGGGGAAATTAACGTAAGACAAGGCGACACCCAAAACACATGCTGTTGTGTTCATTTACAGTCAGGTACGACACAAGACGCCTGAGGCTTTTACTTCAAATAGGGTTGGGGTGGGAGCACCTAGCTCTGTACGTCAGTGTATTGTTCTCTGTGACTGTTAAGCTGATTTACTTTATTTCATTTTCATTAGAAACAAATATAATATTGACATTATAATGCATCTTTTAAATGAAAAGGACCATAAAAGCGGTAACCTCACCCTGTGCAACACTGGGTAATACAGCAATTATATACTTCGACATATCTAGATCTAGTTTGGTTTTATTCGAATATGGAAATTAGTCCCCTCCTACTAGGGAGGAATATCTTGTTCACTAGATATTTAAAAAGATTTGTAGAATGTTTTAATGCATGTTGGTTGACAGTCTTAAAAAGAAATCATCCAGCTCTTTAGACTTCAATACATGTATAAGAATGCGTTTGGTTTTCTTGAAAAAAAAACCCATCGAATATATGTTAAGAAATGTAATCCCCATTGAAAGATATTTATTTATAATAGAGGTCTTAAGTAGTGTCTGGTTTATTTAAGACACGAATTGAAGTAGCTTAGTTTGAATGTATTCATTACGTAATCGAAATTGAATGACATAAAGGGAAACCATAAATGTTTTAATATCCACTAAGGCTATATACAAATTAGATGTAAGGATTGGCAACTTTATTTTTAGAAATACATTTTTAAATAAAAAGTGCATGCAAATAAATCGTCCATTTTGCGAATCATTAGCACACCCAACGTTACCATTATTAACCGAAACCCAATTAATAATCTAAGACTGCGCATTTAGCTAAACCGTTTTTAGTTTCATTGTCCGTGCAGTTTTACAATAAAATAAAAATTCACTTGGCCGCTATACACCAGCTGCAAGGGGTGACATTGTGTCAAGTTAATTAGCTCAAAATACTCACTTTATTCGTCACAAAACTTAGTAATAAAACAATCTTTAAATTATAAAGAAAAACAATAAATGTGTTAAGTATTAAACAGTAAACAAGAACATGAAATAGTAAAGTACACAATGGCTTAAAGAAGCTAAATCGCCAATATTTGGGAATTTGGATGACAGAGTTAGAGACTTAGCTAATTTAAAATAGAGGGCTCTCGCAATACCGCTCATCATTGACTTGGGCAACCTATGCTCGTTCGAATAATGTTCTAATTATCCATCTTTTATTATTCGTTATTTTACAAGTAAAAACATTATGCGAATAAGACTATTTCTTTAAATTTATGGCAAGGGCACCCACCCATGAGTTTGTTTCCTGTTACAGTAATCCCTGTCAGGTTTTACGTAATGTCTATTATATAGAGGAATTGACGGGGATGTTATTCTGAGGCAAATTGACACATTAATAATAAATGCAACACGAATAAACCCAATATACTTACGTCAATAGTGAAATGTCGAGTTTGTATCAAGTATATTCATTTACAAAATAAAGACATATAAACCATTGTGTGGATAATGAATCCTAATAATTCGCAAGGTAACCTTTAAGTGACGTGTGACTTAAAATTGTCTGCGAGACAAGTCCCATGTAATCTCGTTGACAGTTGGCGATAATCACGTGTAATGTGACAGACTAATACAAAATTGACAGTAAGCTTGGTATACGCGTTCTAATTGGTTCCCTTTCTTGTAGCAAATAAGATCTTCATTGGAAACCAACGTAAACTAATCGCTATAATTCTACAGCAGTGAGGATAGGAGTATGTACTGTTATGGCATAAACATTTGCGGTTAAGAGAGAATAACAATAAAAGCAACTATTTTCTCTCAGTCACCTTCAGAACTAATTGATATTATAAGATGGACTTATAAAGACTTTAATCTAGACGATAATGTCCACTTCCAAGCAAGCAACACGCCTGTGCACGAATATCAAGCAAGCCAAGTTAACTGTAAAAGTAGTCCTCCGCTTTTTATGTTAACACAAATCGATTAATGTAATTGAAACACGTAACCCACAGGTGGAAGTGTCTTCTGAAAGCAGTCGCTGGCTCATCATCCAAGAGGTCCAGAGTCAGACCCCGGTGCTTGACGAAAAACCGATGTTCCGTGTTTAAGTTGGCGTGCATGCAACATACTTCTTGACAGTAGGATTCGATGTACACTAGGCAGAAACTACCGTCCGGGCATAATTTACCATGAAGAGATGCACGCCTCCATCGCGTTGCTTCAGATAAAGACGTTAAACTCATTTATTTAATTTCATTTTCCCCACTTTATTTACCGATAGCACATCGGCTTGTCGTCCCCAGACTATGGTTAAGATAAAAACATATATAGTATCAATAACAGTGTTGGCTGTCGATTTTATTCTTAATCTTTGAAGCTCAATAATAAGACTTGATCTTTCGCTTGAATAATCACAGTTTCCTCATGTATGGTTTCGATGATTATTAGATAAAAGTGCAAATGCTATACTAACGATGTTCATTTGTAATAAATTCGAGGTTCGTTTAATTCTCTCGGGATTTGTATAGCCTATTAGCGATGGTATGTTCTCGATTAATCAAAGTGTATTTTGTTGGACCAGCATCGACGCGACGAAGAAAACTTGGATGTGCTACTTAGCCTTAAGATACGAAAACTTTATACATTTAGCTAATCCAGACATCGTCAGATTTTGATATAAACAACTTTCAGTTAATGTTGTTTTCAATTGATATTAATGGAACCTAGAATTAATCTACAGCCTTGGCTGAATAGAAACTATGGATGTTTCGCTCTGAACAGCTGACGGGTGATGGACGGTTGGAATCTTTTTAAATCAATTTAGAGATCTGGTGGAAGTGCTCGTGCGACCTGGACCTGTCGGGGGAAAACACAAATTTCGATTTGAGGATGTAGTTATATCTATGGTATTCAAATTATATTGCATGCATAATTCGAGACACACACATTGCAAGATTATAACAAGGTATTGCAAAAGGTGACCGACAAGGAAAGATATGTTATAGATATGCATATTCCAGACATGAATGATTAGTAGGGTCCTTTATTTGAAAGTTGAGAATTCGTTTTATTTCCAACTCAAGAAGGTATGTGTGTGAAAAAAGGTTCCATTTTGTATAACCGAATGGATGATACTGCCACCATCTCTCTGGCCTAGCCTAATGTCTGACTTGACCATCAACGTGAGACTGACGACATTTTCAGTTTAGATGTTGGCAGTATTTTTCCTCATCACTAGGGAAATCTTTGAAGTGCTAAGCCTTAGATGTTAGTGACCTGTGTGACATTTTCCTTGTGTCCCTTTGACAAACACCACGTGCCGACGTTGGTTTTCAATTTGACATGGACAGATCAAAATTGTTGTATATGTTGTTTTGTAAGGATATAAATAGAAGTAACACATATGCATTTATAGAATACCATATCCAACCAATGTTTATTTATAGTCATAACATTACATGTATTAAGGAAGTCAGATTGTCAATGAATTCAACATTTCGATTCCCCGGTTAAACTTGATAAGAAGTAGGGTCGCCTATCCAACTCCGTTGGTTTACTCCAGGTCCTCCGATTTCCCCTACGTGCAAGCGAATTATTTAAATAAACTTGAACCATGGGTTAGTCCCGATATGCCCCAGTCTGTGTCTAATGGATGTAAGACCCCTTTTTAAAACTCTATAATTATACTTGTCTTCACTTGTATGGAAGACCAAACAGCTCTTTATTCAATGTTCTTAGTTCTAAGTTCATAATCCTTAATTCTCACTTCTTCATTTGTTATCGTATTTCGACATTTGTACACTAAAATTAACATTTGTAGGCCTATCTTAAAATCAATATTTGTTTCACAGATAAGGCATTTGTCATATCAGATTTGTAAAATGTATTTTAGTATAAGATATTTATTTTTTTTAGAAAATCAAAAAATTAGTCTATACAAATATTTACATTTCATCAGAAAAATACAACGAAAAACAAATACCGAACAACAAATTTCCAAATACAAATGTCCAAATACAGATCTTGCAAAACATTTCTCTAAAAACATTTCTCCAAAAACATTTCTTCAAAAACATTTCTCCAAATACATTTCTCCAAAAACATTTCTCGAAATTCATGAACCAGAACATTAGAAATCAACCTGGCATAAAATAAGTCACCATACAATAAAGACGAATCAAGCAAGCATACAACAAGTAAAATCGTACAATGACCGTGACTTTAATGAAATCACTTGCGTGTTATGTTTCTATATATTGGTTAATATGATCTAGCATTAGATAAAATAAATTGAAATGTGATAAATTATGGGACTCTTTTATAGACATCTAGTTTAATGATTTAATAAACTTTGTTAGACTGTTACAGAACCGCCATTATGGATGTACAGGAAAGCATGTCTTTTAATAGTTACTATATTTAGAAGCAACTCCACTAACTAATCACGTGACATAATATCGCGTGCAACCAATATACTGTACATGTATAGTTGGTAATAAGACTAGAGAATGTGACATTCGGGGCCTCCGGCTTCCTCCCACCGCTAATTATTGAAATAAATTGAACCATGTGTTAGGCCCGAAATGACCTAGTTGTATCGAGTGGTTGTTAAACACCATTTTTCCCTCTCTTTGAACAAAGAAATATGTTGCTATCAGACAAAGCCTAATTTCTGAAAATAGACTACTTTCAATTTATTTTCGTTATCAAAGGCCTGGTCCGATTAGACGTTCAACGAACGTTTCATTTCTCCACCCGAATGATGAAATGAAATGGAGTTTAACATCCTACTGTTCTGTTCCTATACTGAGCTAAAGAAGACGGACAAACGCCATACAGTGTGCTATGAGGGAAATTTTGCTCGGGCAGCGGCGCTACGGCCTACTCTTATATCGAATTCCAACTACCAAGGGATCGTTTCACTAGCGTCGCGGTCACTGAGCGATTGTTCTTATTGTACATGTGCTTAAACTCGATTCCCATTATTGTATGGTGACTTATTGTATGCCAGGTTGATTTCTAATGTTCCGGTTCGATGAATTTCCAGAAATGTTTTTGGAGAAATGTTTTGCAAGATTTGTACTTGAAGATTTGTATTTTGAAATTTGTTGTTCGATATTTGTTTTTTGTTGTATTTTTCTGATGAAATGTAAATATAGACTAATTTTTTGATTTTCTAGAAAAAATAAATATCTTATATTAAAATACATTTTACAAATCTGATATGATAAATGTCTGATTTGTGAAACAAATATTGATTTTAAGATACAAATGTTAATTTTAGTGTACAAATGTCGAAATACGACAACAAATGAAGAAGTAAGAATTAAGGACTAGCCTATGAATTTAGAACTAAGAACACTGAATAAAGAGCTGTTTGGTCTTCCATACACGTGATCGTTGTTTACGATTTCAAAATGTCGACCTTGGGATTGTTTTTTATTTATAAATTTATATTTTTTGCAAGCCCAAACCACCATATCTCCGAGACCATTGGGCATCCATTAGATACACGCAAATGGTTTATTTTTCTTATGAAAATATGACGTCTATTTCGTTATCTGCTAGATGTTCTTCGTGTTGGCTATTAATGTGAACAAGTCAGGTTCGTATGTGCAGGTACAAGGATCGACTTTCATAAAATCGTTTGAAAAGTACATTGGTAAATAATTTGAAACATTTCCACCAAGGGATCTATTTCAATTTATTTCACGTCATATAATTATAGAAGGATGGCCATTGGGATGCGAGGATGTACCTTTTAGATCCATCGTTAATGTTCTCATTGGCATGGCCACAGTTGGGAGTGTTTTAGTCAGTTTATAGACATTACAAGATTAAACATATTTCCATTCTTTTGCATTTTCATTCAACGATAAATCGATATTTAGAATGTTAAGATTTTTAAGATCATGTCTATGAATGTATGATGAACCCAAACATGATTAGGCTTTCATTTTAGCTTTATATAAGTCTGGGATCTTGTTATTTATTAAGATTTATAAAATGGATATACGGACGTCGCTAAAAGGTCCATGTACTTGATTAAGTACATTCAATAAAATTTGCATGGTGTCATTGGAAACTGCAAATGCTGGAATTTAATATGAAGAATCTATACCACTCCGTATGTAAATGTCAAAGCCTTTTCTGATCAAGACATGTAATTTTGGTCTGGTTTTATTAACTTATTTTCTGCACTTATACATCTTAAACAAAGAAGGTTTCGATTTAGGCCCAAATAATTGTCTAATAGTTTGGATGCAGCTATGGCGGTGTGGCGCCAGGCAAGGTAAGCTTACTCTTCCTGGCACCACTCTTTGTCGTGTATTTTGTACACGGGGAACAGTCCATTTGCTGATTATACTATTTTGCCTATAACGTTTTTTAGGACTTCGAATTCTGTATTATGGTTTGGGTTGTTCGCACTTGGTTTTATTTTATTATATGTATATATCCAAAAGTATTAGCACCACCATGGAGCTGTTCAACTTTGTTTCATGGTAACAGGTATGTCGACACAAACTGATTTTAATTGATAAGTACTTTACGCCCGTCTTGGGGCTATTCATAAATAGTGTCATTACATGTAGATGGACACTATAGTATATTTGTACATGGTAACACTATAGTTGCAATTGTCTGTGGATACAAAGAACAAAGTATATTTGTACATATTTACATAGTAACACTATAGTTGCAATTGTCTGTGGATACAAAGAACATAGTGGCTTTAATTAAGGAACAATGAGTGGAAGATGATCTCGGGATATATTGAGAAAATAAAGAAATCTAATTGGCCATTGTTACTGTTAAGTCGAGGAATTTCTTTTTAACAAAATGGTTTTCCATTCTTTTTCTATGTCATTGACTTTCACTTAATAAAACGGGAAAATTTGGAATTTTCTTTATAGGTGTTGTCCACAGTCAAAGATGTGTCTACTTACAAATAAGGGTCAATATTACAAACCCGTCGGTTGTTGCGTACCCCATCCCTTACATAAAAGTGGTGGGATCCATTACAAGTCACGATAGAGGCATTTGTGATAGATGCATTGAATTTTGCTTGGGTTAGAAGTTGTTTCAGATTAGGTGTCTGTATTTGTGATTAAATGAATTAAACATTGTCAAATTTCATTCTGGTGTTGTCTTTTGATGACAGGTTTGTCCCCGCTCGTGTATTAAAGAATTTGGGATGTTTGGGGTTATGGATAGCGACAAAGGTAAATTTTAATGATGATATTCGAACTGTCTTATACTTTAGTAGTATACCAGTCCAAAATTACGTCGTTTTAATTCACACATTCATATTAAAATACTCTTTTAACAGGGTTAGAGATTAAGAGAATTATGAGCTTTTCCTCATAATTTAACCCATTGTTTAACCTTACTTTTATAACTTGATAAAGTTACCTTAATTTATGGACTGGTATGGTAGCTCTCAATGTTTATGTAATATGTTGTCAGTGCAGCAGAGAAATTGGACGTCGGTTTACTAATGTATCTTTCTTTTTAATAGACCATAAATATACAATTTCATATACCTTCAAATTGACTTACAGGAGCTATATCGCTAACAATTGGCACCTAGAAATTGACAGAAGAGGGTTGCAACGCATATAATACTGTAATATGAATGCATATAAACTCATTCACATTCGATGGCTTCCGTTCTTACTATAATGTCAAATCAGTTATATTCCGCGAAATAAGCCAGCAGTCTCAATCTAATGCAAATTTCTAGCGACTGGTTATTCCAGTCTCCATACGCCATTCGATTTGGTGCAATGTTTCTAGTCTCGTTCCCCGAGTCTCTTGCTGGGGTCGAAATGCATTATGGTACACATTCGTGTACCAATGGCACAAAATGTTTATTTTGTCTTAAATATTGGATATCAGAAGCCAATCTTTTCCCGGTAAGATCACAGCATCAATGTTGATTTAAATTGACAAATAATTCGTGTTTTCAAAGTTGAAGATTTTGGATGATATTGAGTTAGGGACTTAGCTACTTTAATGTTACAGAGCGTGACGTTTGTAATGCAAGAAAAGAAATCCCACATGCCAAATACAGTGTGTCATCGAATTTCTGGGTATATCCTTCAAATAACACCCATTTACATTTTTACCAGGGGGTGTGTCGACGTAACCTGGACTTAGACGATCGCCTCATTAAAGTTATCATACGAAAGAAATATTGCCACACTTGTCACAGTAAATCAAAAATGAGACAAATTTATTTTTTCTGTTTATCTAAGATATCTGTAACGTCTGACTCCATTTCCTCACAGTGAAACGATTTTACTTTGAAAACTAATAACCTATTCACGCTTTCTTCTTTTATAGCCAATAATTTGATAAGAATTTCATGGGCAATGAATCTTGAATGTATAGCTTTATCAACCATAGTTTCGTAATTTGTCCATAAAAGGTTGGCACATGGAAAACTCTGGAAATAATCCCACAGGGACATGATCTTTGATAGTAATGAAAGAAAAACGGTCAATCTTACAGTAAAGGGAATCTCAAGCATTAAAACTTTTGTCGAGGTTATTTAGTTTTATAACTAAACTGAAAAAAGAAGTCGCCATCCAACCTCGTCATCTCTATATTTCTCATTTTGGATTCTCCTTTTGAATATAGCCGCCTTTGTGCAAATGATATTGTGAACATTATGTTATGCATTCAATTATTACAATTAAATTGTCGTTACCCCGGTCTGTCGGGTCATTTACGTCAACATTGCTGGTATATTTTGTTAAGCGATATCATTGCATTATGTTTAAGCATTTGGTTACGACAATTAAACTGTCGTCACAGCTGTAAACACTGTAAACGCTGTTATGTTGGAATTGTTAAGATTATTTTCGTACTAGGATTCTTCAAACAATCACAAACAGGATTCGTTTTGAAATTTAGAATTACGCACTTGCCACCAAAACCATGTAAACGCCCATCGTTTTACATGACGACATACAGGTACTATGACAGAATTTGGTTGGTGAATTATCGTTTCCTGGCAATTCCATGTAGATATAACCAAATGTAATATAGATCTTTAAGATACGAAACGACAACTTTACGAAATGGTAAAAATCGATATATCTCTAATTGTGTAGACATAGTCTCTAAATCGTACATATAAAACCATAGTTAGATCAACCTAACCTGAAAGGCGGACCCACAAGAGTACAGTACGTAATTAACCGATTGCTTTAAAGACAAATTAACTCAATATACAAAGGTTTAAGTCTGTATAGTTGAATACATAAAGGTGGTGGTCAAAAGTCATAGTGCAGAATCTGGGTCTTGGCTGTTTTTCATTGGGGTAGAAAATTGTCCGGTAGTGTATAATAATTTGGGAATCTTTTTCCGAGAAAAACAAAATTAACATATAATTTCGACACGCAACATAAACAAAGTTGAACGATTTACTGAAGCCATTTAGATGTTCCACTTTGAGAGTGGGGGAACTAATACGGAATGATATGGTAGTTTTGGTGATATCACCAAACATTATTTAGTCAAGGACAGTCCTTCTTCGGCAGCATTCAATCCGCTGACGATATTATTTATCTTTCTCGATAGAATGTATTTACAGATATACGGACCACCTCCTTTAATGTATATCAAATATTGATACTTAATTAACGGAAATGGAATGGGACTTAACGTCCTACTGTTCTGTTTCCATTTGGGCTAATGAGGACGGGATTAACAGAAAACATTAAATATATGAATTGTACGGGACTTAACGTCCTACTGTTCTGTTTCCAGTTGGGCTAATGAGGACGGGATTAACAGAAAAAATTAAATGTATGAATTGTACATCACTGTTCTGACTGTCATATCATTTCCGGACCGAATTTTGCAAAGGATGTGGTTAATGATGCTGTAATAAGAAGAATAAGACGAATTAATTATTTTTAATATATCTTTAACCACTGGTTGTTTTCGGCCACATATACTAATTGATGCAAATCTGGCCATTCTTATACTATACGATTTAATTACTTTCAGGTAAATTAATGGCAGATATAGCATTTTAATCTGTGTAGAATATCCAAATCTATAACATACTGGCCTTGTTGTTCGCGTGTTGCATTACTTTGGGAGATGCTGACATAAACACGCTCTAGTCGGTTCTTTTTGCGATTAGTAGGACCAGTTGACAGTTATTTTACCGCTTTAATATATGCATTCTAATCTGAGATTAGGGATATCTTTATTTAGGACAACTATAATTATCTGATCATCAGAACCTGGTTCTCCTTGAAGACATCCGGATCGATCACAGCACTGCACCAATTATTACGTAACTAATATTAATCCGATACAATCTAGATGTTTTATTTCTGAATTTTCGCGACAGATTACGAAATAAGATACTATGTTTCTTTAGATGTATTTGATTAAATGCTACTATAAAGAGATTTATTGTACCGATCAGCGATATTCCATCCTATTGACTGATACAGGACAAGCGCAAAGAATATAATTTAAAATCTACTTGATCGCATTACCTATAATCGACAGGATCTATGGAACAAGCAATAAAGGACAAGGGGCATAATTGATGAAATAAATTGATCCCATAGAATGGGAAATAATAGTCAAAGACGACTTCTGTTTAGCTACTGATGAGCGGTAATTCAAGTTAGTAAGTGATTGTTATGTTAAATATAAGAGTTACTACACACTTTAAAAAGTCGCTGGGGAGTATTTATTACCGTTTGTCATGCAAATAACGTCAACCTTTCACAGAACATGCTTCCATGGAACTCGTAACCAGATTCAGTGAGATCCTCAATAAACTAAATCTTTTCCTTAGACCAATTGATTTGACGCCTTCAACCGTATTTTAACGCTATTCGTTAGAGTAGTTCGCACAAATTCAAACTATTATGTAAGTTTTCTTGCTAATAATGAGATTAATTTAACATGGCGACTGAATTTGTGTTATACGATAATGTTAAGGGGAAAAAATATGTTTTCACTTTTGAAAGCCAATTCCAGCTAAGTTTTGGGTTGTATTCTATGCAAGAGTTCCAGAACAGGGCTTGAATGTGTTGACCCCCTTATACCTAACTCCTTTCGGACACGAAGAATCATATGGTAATTATGAGAAGGAGTGTGGTGTTCAGTATTTGAAGCCTCGAACACCACCTCATCCTTCCAAACGGTGAGACTATGTAAAACACCACATATCCTACTGTTTAGCTTGAAAGAATAAAGCGGATTGGTTTTCAGTCTTCCCTATCGTGGGCAGCTTATTTTGCGTGGCTAATTTGACAGTCAGCCTGGCAGAAATATAAAAACAACTCGAAAACTCCCGTGCTTCGATCCATTGCATGTTTTTGAAAGTGCTATACATATGATTTCGTGTTCTACCATATCCGTGATCTTTCAGGATAGTGATATTCATATCCGAAATGTTAACGAGGCCTTTATTTTTTCGATTAAGATCGACAGCCGTTGGTTTTATACACTTCACTTTTAACTAAAAATCAATATGAGATTTGTTCACATCTATTTATTATTCTACTTTGCTCACTGCTAACCATCTATTTGAAAACAGTGATGGGGAGTCGTTCATCCCGAATGCAATACAAACACAAAAAATTTGATTGTCTTATGAAATTCTGAAAGTCAAATATGAAGAAGTATCTGGTGGCAATATCACCACCTCTTTGGTTTGGGACCAGAAAAGGGAGTGCCAGTTGGATTTGATTCTATTTGTTGAATAATCACGATTGTTGCATGTGATTATACCAGGGTTGTGTCTTTCAATTTACAAATTCTAACGCTGCCGCCTCTTATTAATAGACTTGCTAAAAGAATGGAAAAGTAACCTGTGTGGAATATATCTCTCAACAATTTAGAATACATGCTTTGTGCACAGTGTGAACGTTTAATTGGAAACCCGCACATTTCATGGGATCGATATGAAAAGTTAATTAACTATAAATGAATCCAGAAAACAAAAGAAACGCACATATACTAAAACTGAAACCATCTTCTGAAAAGATGGGAATCTGATGAAACCGTGGTAGATTTCTCGTATAGGGTTAATTGAACAATACGAATGAAATAGTTATCACGTGGATAAGCACGCGGATCATCACGTTGGAGAAGCATTAATTACAAACGTGCAAAATCGCGAATATAAGAGACACGTAGTAAAGTTATCTTTCACTGTTAAGGGTACGGCCATTTGTACTTGTAGTGGTTGCGTTTCTTTTGCTGTTCTATGTTATTATGAAAGATAGAGAGTTGTCACAAAACTATTAAATTATAAAATCAACCTCATATAATCTCATTTTACACCCTCCGTTATCTTTAAAACGTGACATTTAAGAAATTAAAGATGTCAATATTCTGACATCGAGCATAGCATTTATACAAACTGTCTACACATAATGTCAATTTAGTCTTAATTTATTTACGGAAATGAAAGCATCACGTACCGTTATGTAAATGTCAGCGGATTAAAGGCATGCCATGCGTTGAATATCGCATGCTTTAGTTAAAGTAAGAAAGAATATCATTTGTGTCGTATCTTTATTTATTTCTCCTGGGTTTTTTTTAAAGATTTGTACGTTTATTTTAGGATCTTAAATTAAATCAAATGCGCACAAACATCTGTGACCCGGAAGAAAGATACGATTAACAACGAAAACAAAACAGTTATACAAACGATAATGTCCCGAAAGCGAAACTTTGTATGATTATGATATACATATAATTTACTTGTTTTGTTTGATATAATTTTACACACAAAACCTATTCATGGAATGGAACTACTGGTTTATAAGCCTGAATATTTAGTAACTGTTAGTGGTTTATAAACACGCACAGTTTCCATGAATGATGCTTTCTTTACTACAATATAAATTACTCTTTTATAAACATGGCAATAAGCTTGAAAATACCATCGTCGAACGTTGCGTTTTAATAAACCAATAATTGTTATTCCATGAATAGTTTTAGTGTGTTACTAGATACTAATTAAAGAAGTGGTGCAATTTTACTCTATAAAGATCAGGGTTGCCAGTTTTAATAATTTTCCCCTTTAATAAACTTATAAACTATAGGTTTGAATCGTGTAATTTCACTTCTTCCACTGCAAAAGCTTGTTTTGCCACTTTAGTGTAGTATTTGATTTACAGTGTTCGAGTATTGCGTGTTTTAACAAATCAAGTTGAAAAAATAGCGTCAGCAAATATTTATGTGCGTTATTGCAGAATGCCTTGGGTTCAGTTAATGCTACTTTTATTGCAATTTGTGTTCCGTTGCGAAAGATGTTACTGACAAAGGCCAAACCGTGATGTCTTAAATGATTTCTGGATTTAGAAAGATATTTCTAATACAGCGAGATAACAAAGCATATTGTCATTAGATAAATTACTTCTTCGCGGAATAGATAACGTCGACACTCAGATCTTGGAGCAGTTCACCTTAGATCATCTTCGGTCTCGGCTATCTCGTGATTTAGAATTGAATATAAATTCAATAGTCGACCTACTGCTTCCGCATGCATTATATAAGTCATGAATAGAAATCTGCTTGTTTCAGACGGGAAACCCATTTGTCTTGTCGATGCGATTCTTACGGATAGCCATATTGATGAAGCTTTGTAATGCGGACCACGAGACGAGGTCGATTCAAATAATGTTCTTGATTCAGTCGCGTAAAGAAGTGGTCTCAAATTTTTAATCAGATTTGAAAAACAGAGTCGATACCATGTACTTATTTGTTTCGTGATGTGCAACTCAGTAGATAATGAAAGTCAATATCACCTTTTCAGGATGTTCATTAAGTATTCAACTGATTCGGTCTGAACCCTTGCTAAAGCTAGACAATTTATCGGCTACAGATTGTAACATTGTTTAATTCTCTGTAACTGATCAACATGGACTGGTTTAAGTGTGGAGAAAATAATAAAAGTTGTTATTGTCAACAAGAAATTAAGACCTACTGTATTTTGTGTGATAGTTCGTCGACCTTTAAGAATGATTAACTTAGATATATTTCACGAACAAAGCCATACTCGTTATAAAAAGTAAACAAATTAAATGAGATTTTATAATTCATTCAATTATTATACAAAGCGGGATCTTTCCACCTAAAAACAGGATTCATAACAATATAGCATTGGACGGACTTATAGACCAAGCAAGACTGATTGCTACAAATCGCTATATGTACAGTTGAAATAACTGAAATTAACTTTAAAAACACCACCTGCTGATAGTTGTGGGCAGGTCCGGCACTAAGGGGATACACCCTGCAAAAAGTTTTGTCCCCCTCCACCCCATGTGAAAAAGGTGTCGATCATATAAAATATATATACATTGTTCATCAATTTTACGCCCCCCCCCCACTCGTTGCTCCGAGTTAGTTACGGTCCAGGTTGTGTGTAATTACTTTATGTAATCAGTTTTGTCGAGTTATACACAGGGTGCACAATGAATTCTGGGAAACATATATATAAAAAGCAGTACAGAACAAAATTATATTTAAACATTTTATGTCACGTATTCAATATGGCCCCCCTGGCATGTCCCACGCAATCCGATCCTATTATATATATACGGATTGTAGATCATCAAGCAATAACGAAAATATGATTTGTATTTCAATATGGTTGGAATATACACATGATTAGGTAATGGAAGTCTGTCTTTTTCGTGTAAAACAAATACTGAGATGGTGACAGCCCTCGAAAGCCTCATCAATCTTGTCTTAATTCCTTAACAGATAGTAACTCGGTCCCGAAAGATACTATAAGTTTTTGGAAGCCAGAACAGAACATTTGAATAACAGCTTGTTTAAGGAGACATTTAGGTGAAAGAGTTCACCAATCGTCGATATTATAGAACATTAAATTTGACCCCACGTTCACTCAGACAATTTCCTCTGTCCTGTCATCGGATTTTCCGAAAGCCAGCTTATTCTGATCTCTATTTTCGGTCCAGACATTTCACCTTCGGCTGTTTTGGCCAACCTACGACATTGATTGAACCAATCATACACGAGATAAAGAATGCAGACAGTTAATTTAACTAACTGATGAATATAACTCACATAAATTTAACAAAGAAAACAATTACGGCCCCAATATGCCAAAACAAATGTTAAATATAAAGTCTTCAGACATTGATTAAAATCAAAAGTACTTCAATTAAAATACATTGGCCAAACAATTATTTTAATTGATTAGGGTAGCCTTAACAGACATTATTACCATTACCAAAGCAATAAATGCGATTAATTTCAAACATGTCATCTAGTTTTAACACCCCGCAATGTAGCGACAACTAGAACCTATATCGCATTCAGATACTGGATGATTGAATCCCTAGTCCCCTTAACACCCGTAATTCCATCGGAGAGATGTCGAAGGGGAGGGCATTTTACACCAAATCCCGCTATTTAACGATCCAAGTAGAAGCAAATGCCCTGCATGGCGTTTGACCTGCTTACACTTTCTAGGAATCCCGATACCCATTTTCTCATGTATCTGTTTATGGTATGGTTATAAGGTCAATTACTAGTTCCAAGGTTCAAATTACTGAGATTTTCAGAAATCCATCATTTTCTTGTCCAGACGAGACTCCCTTGGTGTGACATCTCGTCCAGGTGTTTAATGGGATATTGTCTACTAAAAGCTCCCATTGTTCATTATTCAAACAATTATCGCTGATTAATTATAGACTTTATAAATGGGAAATGACCAACAATCAATTTCCCTTCCTGATAGAGCTGTCGCGACATCTAATTCCTTGCTTCAGCGTCTAATTATATTTCGACAATACCTTAGTAATATATGAAATTGTGTCTCCCTTATATACCATTTCCGAGAGGTTAGGGCTATTTGGAATTATTATCTACTCAAGATTTAAGAGCGATAGCATGGGATGTAATCAGTCTTGTGACGACATACTCTTGTATATTTAAACTAGGCATTAGGCTATCTCCGTGTTTCATTGGGTAAACCAGAGTTATCATGATTAAAATCAGTTCATATTTCGCTTTCGTTCCTTCATGTTTGTATTCCATGTTTTATAAGTTACCGGACAGCATTTTACTTGACATCTGGCAAGTTTTTATTTTACAGTTTAAGTTGAACATTGTTAACTGTCAGACGCTACACTGTTCCAATCATGTCAAAACATCAACTGATCTATGTATATACTCACCCAAGTCGCAAGCAGCATTTAGCCGAAGCAAACCTTCTAACCACCCGCTGTGAAAATAATGTTACAAAATAAAAATTCTAAAAAATGAAACGAAATAGAGAAATAAGATTCATCTGCATGGTACTCTACGTGGTTGGTTTGTTGGTAGAACTTGACGTCCGCTTTCCACAGATAAAAGTTTCCTGGGAAACGCACATAAATAGATTGTCAATTATGTGTAAACAGCTTCATTTAGCGCCAGCTTTCACCCAAGTAATATCGCAATTACATGTTTTATGTACAAAGTGAGTTATTTATTAGTGAAAATAATTGAATGGATTATGAAATATTTATATACATGTATATACAGAACGAATAAAACATTTCATGGTGCGACGATAACAGTTGTGTAACACGTTCTATAAAAAATTACTAATAATGCCAAACACACATCGTACTGGACAACACGAACATTTAACAAGTCATGAATCTAGACGAACAATTACACAACTAAACATTGAATATTTAAAGAAGTCATTGTACAACTCTTGTCTGGTATGATAATAGATTTCATCTTCGTTTCTGTTCGCCCCTTTGTCGGCGGTTCTCTGAAGGAAGAATCCAGCACCTGAAAAGAGAGAACTTTGTTTCGTCTAATAAGGTTTCCGGGGATGAGGGATTTTGGCAATGGATAGATAATAACTAAAAAAATGAACAGTAGCAGGATACATAAATAAATATTTTTTTTTTTTTAAAAACAAAGAATAAAATAATCTTCATTTTAAGGTTATATGCGATAGAGGGGAAACGGGATTTAACTTCTACTCGACACAAACTAGTTAGGAATTAACACAGCGTCTTTAGAAGTGGGGGGAGGGAACCGGAGGACCAGGAGAAAACCCACGATGATGGCCAGGAGACCCTACTCCTTGTCCTGTACATCCGGGGAATCAAAACCACGCCATTTGATGCAATGACAGACATTATGATACAGCGCACACTATTCGGCCCTGCACCCACCCCTGCATCAAACGCAAGATGAAATACACCTGTGTTAAACGCAATTTTGTATACTCATTTTCGCTGAATCACAACAATTTGTTAGCTATATGACAACTCAGATGGTCTACGAAGATTAAAAACACCTTTCACCATATATGTCACCTCATCTGATGAAAGACAGTGATCAACAGAATTAAAGTATTTATGGTTATGATGTAAATGGAAGTTTACTACTACTACCCGGTGTTTTAACGTCCGCTTCCACAGAAGTGATATCGCAGACAAGAGATGGAAGTTTCTGATACTGTTAATACTTGTATTAAATTAATGCGGTTCATCGGTTGATGAAATAACATAAACCTTTCAGCTAGAAATTAGTACAGTAATCATCTCGTCTGGCTAGGGAAGCCCAGGAGGTCAACCGACGATCGTCTTGAAGCCAATTCACAAATAAACGTGTGGCATTAAGAAACAAAGAGCTCGCTTTACTGTATTAGAGGAGACCGGAAATTAACTTGGGTATGTTTGTGGTGTGACGATTGACACAGAAGTTAATAACATGTCAGGGTCGCATAAGTAACAAATTTAAAGATAAACTTGAATAATTAATGACAAATGTCTTATGTTATACAATGTGCTGATTACATTATTTTGCCTATAACGTTTTTTAGGACTTCGAATTTTATCTAGAGGTTTGGATTGTTCGTGCTTGGTTTTATTATTATTTTTTTGTTATATATAATGAACTAAATTTTAAAGATACATTATGGAAGATTAATATCTTATTAATTTTTTAGATAGCATTTCATGCCCAAAGAAAGGCCTGCAATTGGCAGATTTAGCTCTTGCATAATGTATGTTTAAATTCATGTTTATTCCTTTTGTGGGATAAAATAAGTGTCATTCAAGAAACATTGTGTTAATTATTTTGCATCCAATTTTAAAGGAGAATTTCTGAGAATTTACAGTTTCTACAGAATTGTGATTATATATAATTGTACACATTAGGATGGTGTTATTTAAAGTTCCAATTTCACTTTTTCTAAGAAAGTCAAAATATAATTATTTCTATGTTTTTTGCTCAAAAGGTTGTCAACTCACTATTATACGATCATGGACAAAATTTTGGGGGGGTTAAAAAGGGTGACACTGATTGATTGAGGAAATAGTTACTCAATTACCTCCCTTGTTTTCCCATTCTTCTACATGGACAGCCATCTTCAAACGTTTGAATTTGAAGTTGAAAATGATATTTTTGCCAATTTCTCAACTGGCAATAGTGAATTATAGGATTAATAGGATTATTCTTTAACAAGGTAGGACTGTTTATAGGTTCAATCTATTTTGGGGCTTTATTTTAATAAATTTTAAAAATATAACTTAAAAAAATGCTATTGGAACTTTAATAGAAGTTTTGGTGCAATAAACATCTTATCATATATACACTGTCTGTGCATTAATGTAACCAGGAGTGCATTCGTTTTGATATTTTGTAATTCAACCGTTCAGCAGATAGCTGGTATACGTAACCCCGAAAATTATTTGTTTGAATTCTGGAATTTAAATCGATGTAAATAAGTGGAAAAAAATATTCTACCAATATCACATTTACACACCTGGGGGTTATTTGACGTAAAGTTATGCCTGTGGCATTTATATTATTTTATTTCATTATCGAATGACAACTTACTGAGAGAGGTTTGTTTAAGTTCAGAAATAAAAATCATCTTAAATTAAACTAACTACCTTTTAAAAAGAACTCCTTGAATTACACCACAATGGGCATGTTCTGCTCCATCGAATTATTGATAACTTATACAATAGTTATATACGAGAATGGTTATAGCTCTTTTGTAGCCTTAACAGAGCCGTGCCCTGTGGTTAATTGTTTCTGAGTGATTTCGAGTATCCGATACAAGATGACATAAATTTATAATAATTTCACTTTTTGCATTTTTGTAGTTACTTAATCAACTGCTGAAAGTCCTTCACCAGCGGTGTAAGAGCACTTTCTGTCTTTATTGTATTCCTTTTTAAAGATCACGGACCACAAAGGAGATTTTCATAATGGAACGTAAAGAAATTTCCATATACCAGATCGATTATTTACTTGAACGTTTTTTTACAATCTTGTTGGGTCGATTTAATTTTCATATCAAACTTCGTTTTTATTTTGAAAGATGTGCAAATATAAACAGTCTTATTTCTAAGAAGGTAGGTCGGAAACCAATGATAAAGATTCATTTGATGTCCTTTGTCTAATCCAACCAATGATAGGAGTCCTTGGACATTTGCTTATCATTCTGTTCTGTGAGTAAAATTCTTGGTGCAAATATTTAACTTTATTGGCTGGTTTCTCCCGTTCGTATTCACCCGCGTTCAAAGTTTGATTCCTTTCTGAATTGCATTTCCGTCCGCCCGAAACTCATGAAAGTATCATATACAATAGATAGAGACTAAGAAACCTATTACACTATATCAGAATGATACTAGTTATGTACCTTAATATTGTGGACTATCTAGAGACCACTATTATGGCCAGATGTATTTCAGATTTGGACACAATGTTTATGCCCAGTCGGGAAAGAAAAGTGGAACGTTAAATGTAGCAATATAGTCGTGGTGACATTGTTTTTAAAGATTATAGACAAGGAATGAGGAAATAAAATATAGTTTTATGTTTCTAACATATTCACATATATGCAGGTGTGTACTGAAATCAACTAACATTTGATTGACATATTGTTATGTAAAAAAGGGTTATAGAAACAAAACATAGCTGGTTCTATATGTCAACAACATGATAACAGATATCTCATGCGCAATTTCTAGAGTAAATTTCCATAACCATATAAGGGTGTGTTTTGATGTCATTGGGCTCAATTAACCAATCTCTCTAATTATTTACATCATGTTTGACCAATTACATAATTGAATGTCCAAAACCAGTTGATACAAAATTAGGATACTCGTGAGAATTCAGCAGACTTCGATTAGATTCCAGAGGGTTACCATCTAAGAGTTTAGTTAGTATGTAATTGTAATATGTACTATGCTTGTATGTATACCTATGTTACATAAAAGGTAAAAACGAACTGTTGCATTGTTATAACTGAAGAAGACAAACGTCTTAAGAAACCAGTAAGAAGTAAACACAACGTGAAGGAGAAGAAAAGACGATCCGAGATAAATCCTAGACGATCACAAGGCTACGAAAAGATCATGGGTCGTACGTAGGATGTGGCGACCGGTTTTGGTACATGTCCGCTCTCCACGTTCAGACAAAAAGGACCCATGGTATTACATAAACGCCATTTCATTTATTCACGTGATCATCAATGATTACTTTCACACTAAAAAAAAATAGGTGAATATCAGAAATATGGAGTCAATCTCCGGGACCTTATAGCTTATTTAGAGTATTTAATATGTAGCTTGGTTACGATTTGGTAGCACAATGTCACGGTGGTTAATAAGGTTAATTCGTATAGTATAAAATGTCCATTGATCCACATAATAACCTAGTTAAGAAATTATGCGTTGCTGGATAATTGGAAATATACACACACTTAATACGAAACCGTGGCTGATAGTAGTATATAAATTGATAAAGTACTGTAATCGCCTAATAAGACACAGCTTTAAGAGATTTATACGTAGATTCCCGAGTGATATAACTGAGTATACAGTGGGTTGAGATAGTGATGTTTGATTAAAACTAATGGAATGTGGATCTGTTGGATGGAACATGACAGGACTTTATAACCTATATTTGTATACCATTAACTTATTATAGGCCAGGGTCTCAAACACTATTATCGCGAAAGACTTTCAAAGATATAGATAGGGAGAAGCAATGTTTACAATTTGTTTTTGTACATGTGCAGTGTGCATCTTGTTTTTAATTTGAATTCTGGCTTATTACAATCTACAAACATGAATGATAAACGCCACTATATGGTGCCCTGTCAGGTGCCAAGTGGAAATATGGGTTGAGAAAGTCGACGACGAGCTGATCGTATTTGTTGTCATCTTTCGATTTCAACACATATCGTCTACTCTTTTGTCTACAAGCCCATCGGTACAAGGATCTATCAGACAGATTAGATGAAGTGAACAGCTACATACAATCTTTCAAAGCTGCGATGATTAGTCTAAAGATTCGGAATTGTTGCATGCAATGTTTTCTATGGTTTCGATGACAAGGAAGTTAACTATGTAAATACTTGAAGCGCGATTTATGGACCAATAGAAACAAGCTTGAAAATAACTAACAAGCATTCAAATAACTAACGGATTATTTTAAGCAACGTCAGCTCATTGTCCATACTGTACCGTAAGGGTAACAATTCCACCAACGCCAGCCACACCAAACGGTATATGGATATAAGTTAAATCTCTGAAACAATAGTGGCGCCGGGTTTCAATGAACATATCCGAGGGCTGACTGAAGCTTCTAAGCCGATCTGGTGAATGACCTGAACAAAGTCGTTCACAGCTGACATGATGTCATCATTAGAAGGACAATGACGACCGGCTTGTCCCTTTTTCGTTTTTGGAAAAAGGTCATAACTCTTGTCAATCCTAAATTGTTGGCGATAATGTGCTCAACCCTCTCATCAGAGATGCCAACAACACTGTTAATGTGTCGAGCGGTCAATCAGCCATCACCAGGTTATGCACCATGTCACGAATGGTTGCTGTTGGTGGTTTTCCAAGTTGCGGGTCACCGTCAAGGTTCTATGTCGCGCTTACATTCTGTTCCCCAAACGAGTCCATGTCGGCATATAACTACGTTTGGGTTAGTCCTTTCAGTTGCAAGTACGTAATAACTACCCTATAATCAGTTTTGTACATTTCTGGCAATTTCAAGGTTCACAAGATGGTCTGATCCGAATACAATAACGGTACAGTAGCAGTTCTTATGTCGTATGTTTCATTAAGTAATCGTACTTGTTGGTAGCAAAAGTTTGTTTCAACTCAATTGATCTGTCCTTTTCGGGCTCAGCACTTTTCAGCCAACCCTGGTATATGTACACTTAACTTCTAAAACAATCGGTGTCGTGTGGAACATTTGTTCTATTTCAGTTTATGGTGTTCAATAGATATAATAACAACAGATATGATCTGTGTATTTTTCATTAAAATTCTGACTGAGCTAATCTCTAGTCAACAAAATGATGGTCTGAAAATTCCAATATCGGAATAGAAGATAACGTGTATTATTTAATTGTCACATACACGCTTGGCTTGAGGGATGTTCTTTTTGTAAATGTGCATTCGAGACATAATTGTTGCAATCGTATTCTGAGATTGTACCCAGGATCAATGGGAATGAAATATAGGAGTCCATGTAATTATGAACGAAAATACAAATCGATATCGTGTTATATAATAGTATTCGATTGCGTATAGTTATTTCACTGGTATAGAATTCGATAGAATAAGAAATAAAATTTTAGTTTAAATTGACAAAATGGGTATAAAATGTCATTGGAATAATAGGCCGATTTCTTCTGTGGGATGACGATATATCTTCATTCAATATTGTAACTTAGTAGATAAACATTTAATCGCACAGAACTTGTGCAATCACAGAATCCATTACTTTATGTTAATCAAGAGGATTCGTCCCTTTAAACGGAGAATTAGCTTTGAATGAATGCTACGTTTCTTATGATAAGTCGTTGTGGATAAACGAATGGGACCCGAGAGAGTCAATTACTCGGTCTAACGATTTACAAGGTTTTTAAATATAGTTGGTCCTCTTAATTATGATAAAAAGCTATATGCAATTGTGTTTAAGACCTTCCTAAGGGATAATTCAACAATTGAATCAATAAACTAATAACAGTTATTATGGCATTCGGTTTTATGATAAAGTTGGTCTGTATATATAAGGCAACAACGTATTAAAAGTTAAATTGGTTTGTTTCCCGTGACCTTCACAACTATTAGAGAGTCATGCTGCCCACAGTTTATGTGGTGGTATATTGTCAATACGTGGGTCTTGTGGTAATATCGGGCTTACTTGTGTTTCCTTTGTGGTCGTAAATAAAACTACTGGTTAGTTGCTCCTACAACTTTATTGTAAAACTGGTTGGCTTCGAAGGTCCCTTGTTCTGAATAAAGCATAAATGGTAGCTGCTCGGAATATCTGGTTGAGCTCTGGTAAATTTCGCTCAACACCCGCTTTTATAACCTCTTTATTTCCGTACGTTATAGACTGACCTTGGCGTTAATTTCCGTCTCAAATATAGAATAAACACCCCCAGTCTCCAGAGACCCCGGGAGTGAACGTTACCCTATTTGGTCTACCAAACATGTCTTGGATATTTTGAAATGGAAAAGATTTTATCAAAATATTACTGTTTTTGATATATGAACATGTCATTCATTTTCATTAGAAGGTGGATTTTGACTCTATAGAAAGTGTTCACCAATAAATGGTCTTAGTTTGCGTCATATATATATATATATATATTAAATAGTATTTCAGAGTTGTAATACTATGTAACCTGTCTAGGAAGCACAAGTTCAGGATGACAGGCTTGTCTGTCCTATATGTTGTAATAGACAAATAAAAAGCTAATTCAGGAACAAAATTGACAAGATCTGTTTTCATCGTGATCAAATATAAGTAAATCACCACGATAAGTTAATTATTCTGGCAAAAAAACTGGTACGTGCGTGTAAGTAATAGAAGAAGATAATAAGACTATCTTATGACTATTGGTTTATTTTTGACCCTTACTTTATTGTGTGGGTTCATGGTTTTGGACCAGGAAAAGATATAGCTACAGGGAATCTGTACGTTTGACAAATGAAGTATAGAGCAAAACAAAAATAAAATGACACGTGGCGAACGTTATGTTATTTTAATAATACCCCTTACATATTACTATTTTTACTATCATGGGATATAACAAATATGAAGAGTCCAGGCGGACCCATGTGGTAGCCTATTGTATAAGCTTTTTGTGGAACACTCAATTTCAGGAAAAAACGACCGAAGTCGCATCGAACTAAGGCCCTTCTGAAGTGCCCTCTCGGACAAATACAAGTCCATCGTACCCTTTATTTAACAGTAATTTGCCTGAAAAGTTGAAGTCAGTAATTGTACTGGTAATTATGGTTCGTAATAAACATCATTTTGAAGTTGTTATTAAACCCACTCGTTCTGATCGCGGCGAACATTCTCGACCAAAAGCCTGTTTTGCGTTTTATGCGAAAAGACAAAAGTCTGACTTAGATCGTTCTTCCCCTGGACTCTTCATATAGATATGGCCGGCACACATTTTCGGTGTTACGGGTCTATATTGGATTTCGTTCGTTCGTTCCTGGGGTTGTACGTCCACTAGCATCTGAGGTGAGATCGTAGACAAGTTTTAGGATCTGGATCAGTCTAGAATATCAATTGACCACAGTGACAACAATTACCAGAAGCGGACTGTGATCACGTAAACACATTTCGCAGTTTTAGCATAGTTTAGTTTTACATTATTGATATAGTAGAAATAGGATAAGTAAACTGGTGACTAAAGTGTAAATCAAGACAATTAAATATGCTTCTACACAATAATTCTTACTCATCTGGGCTTAAATGAGTTAAATGGATTGGTGAACGTTAGTTTAGTTTATTGCCAAGGGGTTCGATGTACATTTTACACAAGTAACAAGGTTTACATGTAAAAGTATGGGTATTACACATGTCAAAAATTGCATGTTCCACAACTGCCTTGCTATCGATTTGATTGTGTGATGGAGGTTGTGGTTTAATATATAATCAGAACACTTGGGTATCACAACTGTGCTCTATAGATAGTTTTTCGGTGCCCATTCATTCCATTGGTGGTAGATTAATATTGAAACATTGGTAACGCTGCTACTTGCTCTATCAATAGTATATTGGTGCCCATTCCAGATACCGAGTATATTTGTATTGTAGTAGACCTGTAGTTCTGTCTGATTTGGCGAAACTTGTATCCGCAATTATTAACGACGACAATTTATCCTAAGAGTAAAAGCATCCTTGTGATAAATATGTCCATTCCATATTTTTTCAAATGTAACATTTTTAAAAAGAAAACGATGGAATCAAAATAAAGGTATAATTACAGTGAATAGCAACGAAGTCAGTCACCTTCGATTTTGTGAAGCAAAAACTGCCAAAGGCGGGTTCAGATTACGAAAAACGCTAGGTTACTCCGTTCCTTCATTTAGTTGTTTGAACAAGTTGGCATATTCAATGCTGGAATATTAGTACTCTGCATTTCACTTGTGGATTTCTTAACAGCTGTCGTTTGATTCTGTTGCTCCATGGGAAATCTCCAATTATTGCTGTGTCAAGTAGTGAAATACTTGTTAACGTAAACCAGACTACTGTTGAATTAGTAGGTATATGAGTAAAGTCTGACTCTGAACTAAAAAATACATGTAAGTGTTTGAACAATCTCGCGATAACCATCACTTTGCCAGGGGTGTTTATGTAGTAAAGTAAGTACACTGTTGAAGCATTAAAGGATAATAAAACTAAGTGAACGTTAAATAACCGTATTTAAACGATTAAATTGGATAATTTTACATATTATTGAATTACAGCCCCGATGTAACTGTACATGGAAAGTCAATTCACAGCACTTTCCACTAATCGTCAACGATCTCCATACAGATAATGCCCATTTAACTGATTAACTGAGACAATACCTTGATGTTTCCACATTTTCCGTACTGAGGGCTACATTATTCAGTCCGATTGTATACTGATAATATCCTTGAGCTTAATGAGTACAACAAACCAAGACAAAGTATATGATAACACTATAAAATAGATATTACAATATATTCCACGATGAAATGGAATAGATTCCAAAAGCTTGTGGACTTTATTATACGGTACTCACCACAAGACATTGTTCCGTATTACACAGGCCTTTTTAAGAAATTGCATTTCAGAAAAAAATGTAAGGGATATTGTATTGATATGTTAAAAACAAGACGTTGTACCAGACATGTCACACTCTTGCCCATTCGTCATTTTGCTGCATTTCACAGGGGGATTACAGCGAGTATGGCATTGACTGATTGATCAGAATGTCCTTGGTTCGATGCCAGTGTTATTCCAGAAAGTTTCCTGGGAATTTCTAGCCCGGATTCCCCATGTCAATGGTGCCATAATAGTAAAGTTACCATGTCGCAATAAAACGTTAAGATGACACTTTGATAGATATGGGTTGAGAAACCATTCATTTGTAATGATGACCGTGCTGTATTACAATACTTCATCACCGGATACTTTTTATAAAACAAGAACGGTTAAGACAAACATGATTGTATTTTATTCCTAGAGTACATATAAACATTTTATGTGGTCGAATATTATCATCGGCTTTAACCGTATTGTATAATTGTTTTTGCTGGCATGTCTTTACAGTAGTCGAAATACAACTGCTTCCAGAGTTGTTGCCCTTGATCACCCTTATAGATGTAGTTCTTGTAAACTCCATAATGTTTTAGTGTGGTTTTCCCTGGTCAGTTGCGTAGGTCGGTGAGAGTGGCAAGGGGCAGTATATGGTCGTTCGCTCAGTTGGTGCAGAACTATAGGACGATAAAACCCCAATTTATTTCGTTTCTTCCATTCCGCTAACTCTTTGTGTCACTTCCGTTTCTTAAAATCTTCGTTTCGCATCAATCGTTGCAACGAAGGCTGTGTTAAAATTATATTTTGAACGTGTTTGACCAGTTCTATCGCATATGTGATTATGGCGGACACCCAATATTGTCCTTGAATAGCAAAATTATATGTTCTTATCGACATAGGGTATAACGGTTAAGTAACGAATATGGAACAAAGCAAGTATTGGCTTTTTTCTACATTATTTCATTTACAAAGAACATGACAGCGTCATTAAAAATATGTATCGACGCACATTAAATTTTGTAGGCTACTGACTGTTGCTGTTTTGTCAGAATCATCCATCCTATAAAAAGCTGCATGAACACAAAAAGCCACTTAAATTATTTCATGTTATAACTTTGGAATGTTTTACGTTTTAGAATCTTTCGGTGATTACACGATTCACATAATAATAAATATAGAAAGTTCAACCAAACCTCAAACAACCCAATTAACTGTGAAATTGGCATTAAAGAATCTGAAGTGTTCACGGAAAACGGCATGGCCGCTTTTCAAATCGGCAACTATTACACATGTAACTTCGATTGGAGATCTTTTTGCTAACAATATTTGAATCAATTCCTGGGGCATGTGTTGACTCAGTGGTTCCTTTTATGCATCGCATGTCCTCGTGTTGCGAAAGGTTTTGTAATTTGGAAAACGTTTACAATAATAAACATGAAAAGTTCTCGACTATCTGGCGTGCGTTCGCCGATATATCACTTTATCATACTAGTTCATGGCATAACAAAAATGCCAGATTACAATAACATACATACATACATATCATACTAGTTCATGGCATAACAAAAATGCCAGATTACAATAACATACATACATACATACAAACATCAAACGACGCAACAGGAAATAATAAATAAATTAAACAAAGAGACAGCATTGGTGACCAAATGAGTAATACAAACATCAAGGGAAGAATGAATGTGATTAAACAAACACGCAAATAAAATAAATGGCAATGCATGTTGTATACTACTGTTACATCATTACTGGATGCTACGGCTTATTAAGTTGTTATTTTAAAATGTAGTCATTGTCGTACCGGTTAACCTTATCTATAAAACTTTATGATGGAGACTACCAGGCACGTGTCTATTATAAAATATGAGATGATATAACATGTCATTCAATGGCTTTGCTCATTCAGTCTGTAATTTATTTATAATTGTTTTAAATGCCAAGATCTGCCCGATTCAGGTTTAAAAAGAACAATATCAATTGCATTAGATGTTATAGTTGATTTTATTTGTGTGAGAGAAATAGGGTTTAACACCCACTCGACACAAACAAAAAATTAGGTTATTTCGGTATTCGACTGGATTTGTGGGATGAGGGTGGATGCTTTTTTGACAATTTTACGTCTTCGGAATAGAGCTATGCTGAGATATAGCTGATTGGTTCGACACTGAAACCCCAAATTAAACTACAATTAGTAACGAAGGCCATCCCATATAGAGCAGATCCCATCACTAATCATATAGAGCTGACCCCATCATTAATCAATATACCACATCCGATCAATCCATTCTAAAACCATATTTCCGATTAAATCCAAGTTTAAAGTCTACTTCCACCTACAGTTATATCGTAGACACGGTGTATAATTGTCATTATTGTTTTACTAGGGTGTCTAAATAAACCAAGCACGTGACAATTATTGGGCATTGTAGAATGGGATAGTATTTGTTTTATTTGTGAGTAGGATGTAAGAAAATAAAGAGAATGAACACGTGCGATATTGATACCAAGTGATAATTAACCTTCAATTAAACAGCACATGTAAATATTGATTATCGATTTTAACCATAACTAGGTTGATGTATCGATAAATCAATTCGTGACACATTGGCTACAACTAATTACTTTGAAGTCATCATTTTATTGCCAAACATGATCTACGTATAGCTGTATATTGTTATAACATCCAAAATCAAATCACCTTGATATTAATTGGTTAATTAAATTCAGTGGGTGGTATTAGTCGTCTAGTCAGTAGAAATGATCTGAAGTTCTAGAGACTGTACTGGCCCCGAGTTCACAATGCATTCTCAGACTTAAGTTGAGAATTTGCTCAACTTTAAATCACAGTTTATGAGAAATATATTTGTTCCAGAAATACACAACTTTGCACATAGTTTCTTATTGGTGTATTGATGCATTAAAACATCATAAGTATTATAAAAGGCTATATTTTAGTTAAAATAAGGCGAACAAATTTGAGTAAATTCCCAACTTAAGTCGGAGAATGCTTAGTGAACTCGGGCACTGGTCTACGATATCACCCGTGGTGGAAGAGGGCGTTAAACAAACAAAGATAGTGTACTTGGCTACGATATCACCCCTGGTGGAAGTGGACATTGAACTCCATTATCAAACGAAGAGATTTATGTTGTCTACGATATCACACCTGGTGGAAGGGGACGTTAAAACCCAGAAACGAGCGAAGGAGGAGAGATTGTATATATATAGTTAATAGGAACTTGATTGTTGAATTAATTGAAGAGACTAGTCAGTACAATTGATCTGCAGATCAAGAGGCTGTATATTATATAGATAAAAGAAACGTGATTGTTAAATTATTTGAAGAGACACGGTATAATAAGAAGCGGGATAGGCAAAACAGTAGTAGTTCATGTCTGCGAATAATTGGAAATTAATTTATCTTTTTATGACTATTTACAGTATTGTGCAGACCCGGACGTCAAGGGTATCTGGTTCGTTTACAGACTGGTGTTTTTATACGCCAATATTTTCATGTGGAAGTATATTGGTGTCGCCCATGTATGTCCAGAATTTGTTTGTGGACACTCTTCGGGTCGAAATTCGCATCCGAATTTAACGAAACATGAAATATAGGTTTATCTTCAAAGGATCTCGGTTCCTTTATCTGATTTTGATGAAACTTAAAATATATGGTTATATCCCAGTCACTTCGATTCCTTTTGATATTCGCGCATATATCGGACCATAACGGCATTGATTATGTCCCGCGATTGTGCACAAAAACGTTTTTTTACCTTGTTTTCTGACCATCTCTTGCAAAATGTGTGCGTATCTTGCATGATAACCACTTGTTGCTTCCATTTATCAAAATTAGTCTCAATAAGCTACATAAACAGCTTCACCAATGTTGATATGAAAGAAACATATTTCAGAATAACTTGAAATCCGTAGCTTAGACTCCTGGTGAAACTTATATCACACGGTATTCAGTTTTTATTTGTATACCTAATGGTGTAGTCTGGTAGATAACAGTGCTCTCACCCTAATTATCACAGGGAACATGCTCTTAGAACCAACCGATGCTTCCATTTAGTCTTTGTTCGCTAGTTTCTACATCTGATGATTTATCAATTTAACACCCATGTTTCCCTTTCCGACCGACCATTACCATCATGTATCTGAATTTTAAAAAAAATCCTGTTTAATTAATACATAACATGGCGATAACCAGTGTAATAATAAAATGTCATTTCCGCACAAGGAAAGATGATTCGTCGCTTCATTGCTCAACCTGTAATTAATTTCATTAATAGAACAATTAACCTAAAAATGAAATGCGTATAAATATATGCTCGCCCACGATAAAATGAAAATAGAAACATTCAGTAAAGCAGTAAGATAAATCAAACCAATTTTTGTTTTTTCTATATTTAATATGAACTGGACTGTTATTAGAAATGCGTTATTTAAACAAGTTAGTCTAACTGGAAAGAAAGTTTTCAAAATGAAAAAGTCATGGTCTGGAAATTCTTCGTAAGTGGCACTATTTTAAACCATTTTTTTTTTCATAAAAAAATAAGTCTGGTTGGAAAGGAATTAATAAGATTAATTTGAAAAAGTTAACGTCTGTAAATTCTTCGTTTGTGGCACCATTTTAAATGCAAGGGTACAAATAAAATTTCTTATCCAGGAAATTCCTCTCAAGTGAGTAAGAGTGGGTTAAGAATAACCCATCTCGTGTAGGATACTCGTTCCTGCTATAGCTAACTAAAGCGAAGGATATTGTCTTTAAGGTATAATCTCGTGGTCAAAGTCCGAGAAAGTTATTCGAGATACGGCAACAGAGTTTCCCAAAGGCATTTGATAGTTCACGTGGAACTACAAGCCGAAGTTCACCCGTGTACCCGTTGATGGTCACATAGACTTAACCTTGTATTGATAGTCGTATTAGACGAAGAGTAGGCTGAAACGTCCATATACTGCATGGCGTATGTTTATTAGCTCGATTTATGCCAAAAAGTGGGACGATAAACCCAATTTCATATCATTCCATTTCCTATTCTACGGATAAAGTTTATAAAACCAAGTTGTGACCAGATGTTATTTGAAATCCCATCCTTCCTTATTAGAACATATTGGAAATCGACATCTTATGTCTGCAATACCACCTTTGTGAATTGTACTTTTAGGAATACGGTTGAACACACTTACTATGGCCATTTCACTTAGTTCGCTTTAATCTTCTTGTTTTCGCTCTTCTCTTAAGTTGCATCATGCGAATAAGACGAGCATCATTGACAATAATTACAAGAAAGCTAAAGCCGCATTTACGTAAGTCTCCAATCATAATTCCAAGTAACTTTAAACCCAATGATGCTTGTAATATATTGAAGAGGATCAGTAGGGATTGTTTCTCTCCTTCTTATCACAAAATGAGCTCTATAAACGAGTGTCTAAAGATCTATTTCAAAAGAATTAATTAACCCTCGATAGCCCCTTCAAATTACTTTGACATGGGATGAGGCAAAGATAGCACAACGTGGGGAATAAAGCTTGATATCAATTCAGCGGTTTGTTATTAGATGTAATGAGATATTTTCCTGACCTGATTGATCGGTTTGAAGCATGACGACTCATTTTGATCGTTCTGGTCATATTGACGCACGAAATACCAAGGGAGGCAATCTTTAATAATTTCCCACTCATTGTAAGTAAACATCGTTTTTAAGGTCCATGGGGAAAGTCTGAACTATTTGAGCTGAAATACCGGAGTTGGAATCGGGTCATTATCGAAGTATGTTAGTTATGAATATTCCAGTAAAAGATATGCATAATTATAATAGGGTTCTGCTGCAATGATTATCAAATCTATTTCAATATGACTTATATTATAAGAATCTGCATCAGCCAGGCCACACATACTTGCGAGTTCGATATAGTCGATTGTTTTCATGGCTATATAAAGGAATCGGCATTTCGTATTTGATTTTGATAAAAAAAAATTGTATATCGATGCGATTGAATATGAACAAAATTCGAGAATAATTAGCTGAAAGTTTGTCCAGAGCACCAAAAATGCGAAATTTATGAAACTAACTCTCCGTATATATTCCAATAATTGCTTTCTCTATGAAACACATCCATAACCTCGTTAAAGTACTATAAATTTCCAAGAAGGCGTATTGTGGGTGTTTTTTGTTTCTTTTTAATGCGGTAAAGAGATTTATTTTTATGTATAATTATGGCCTTTGGTCAATGAGTTTATTAAGATGCTAAAACATTCAGAAATATGACCTTTAAATCAGGAAACGCAAGTCTGCCCATATGGTGTACAATAACCCAGTAATATCACAATAATAGATATCCCACCGTGTCTTGGCGTCATCGATGCTACTAGTTTTCAGGGATTTCCTTATAATTATGCCAATGCCAGAAACCAAGACAGATTAGGACGGGAATCATAATGAATAGTTCACTTAGACCGAAAACGCGTTGATTATTTATTTTTAAAAAAAGTCGAACATAACACTTGACACACTAAAAATACATTTCTGAAGACTCAAACAAGAAAGCAAATTTCACTTCTTGTGCGATTCGTGTAGAAAAATCACGACAAACAACACTTGATATTCTTAATATCACTTGTATTTGATCAACCAACCTACAACATCATGGCATTTTCGATGGAAAATACGCCGAGCAGAATAAACTCATCATTAATTTGTCTTGTTTGGTTTCGGAGACGTCCAACTTCAATGTTTGAATAATTTCCCCGTCGATTCTTTCAATATTGTCACTTAAAGGGTCATATAACATGTGATAGAGTATTCTTAAGAGTTTTTCACTCTTAACGTCAAAACAGTTGAGAATTGAACTTTGACCTCTTCGAAATTCGGTTAATCAGAAACACATCTTGGGGCATAATGGTTTAAATTACTTGCCGCATCTTAAGTAGCATATTAAGCTGCCAGTCAGCAGCTTTCGTTTCCGCGTAACTTCAAATTCAGAATTTTTATCCCACTCTGAAACGACAAGCCGTCAAGTCCAGGTTGATTATTGCGTAGCAGCCTTCTTGTCTTACTTTGGGTTTTGTCATCTTATTATTAAGAAATCAGATCCAGGCGTGTAAATCGGTTATTAGTGTTTTATAGTTAAAAAGCATATGCCGGAACGATATTGATGACAGGAAACAATATATGTTCCATACCATATTGGAAAACAATGGGTCATTACTTCGTAACCAACACGTTTATTGCATTACTGAGTTCTGAAATAAATCTTTCCAGTTAAGTTAAAAGATAAAACGGTCTGAAGGCATCGCACTATATGATACTTACAAAAAATTATCCAATATTTATATCTTTTTTGACTGTAACATACCATGCATCGGTGCATTTTTCTAATCAAAAATTGATATGGTCGCAACAGAAAGAAATTCATTGGTTTGGCGGAAATGAATCATAAGTTTATAGATGTCTCATTTCACCATTCAGTTACCTGTCGAAATACACCATTTCAAATACATTATTAGTGTCAAGTATTGAAACAATCATTTCGTTTATTTACAGACATTCACAATTCTTAGAAAATTATATGTAAAACTACACGGCAGATGCGTCGATTAGATGGCCTGACTATCATATTACGGGTTCAATGAGCTCCTTATAACTAATCCAAGGGATAAAAACAAACTGTTGTAAAATCGCCTTCAACTGAAAAAAAAAAAATAAATTGCATAGTACTTGCATTACAAGCTGTATTGTTCAACTGACAAATTACCACACTTCTGATTAGATTTATTATTATTTTTTTGCCTCATCTTTTAGTATCATTTGACAATGAGAATTATGCTAATAATTACCGGTATTTAGAAATCAGAGGAAGATATAGGTAAACTAAAAGGATCTTTATTATTTCTTAAATCTGTATTATTGTTAGTTGGTTATTAAAACTTTAAACTCCCAATTCTGCAATTTGGACTCCGCAATATTATCTTGGACACTGTCTCTAACTCTGCAGACAAAGATATTAAATGGCACTGGTGTAAAAGGCATAGTCATGTTGTATTGTGACCCTGTGCCTGAATATTAACACTTCACACGCTCTATACCCCTTGGACGTCTGTTAAGTCTTTAAAACCACTAGACCTGAACAATAAATTCAATATATCGCGATATGTAAATTGTATTGACTATTTTTCAACATTAAAATACTGCAATAATCAAAGATATCGTTTGTCCCTGTCTTTCTGTCCCTGATATTATCCTCTAGTAGAATATATTTGTTTATGCAAATGTAAGCCCGACTGATTTCAATTTACATGAATCGCATAGAAGTCTGTTTTGAAGCGTTTATCAACTCCTTTTCCGGCCTTTTGTCTTGAAGCAGTATAATACTGTAATAATACCAATATATTGTGAAATTTCATATTGTGCTCCTAATAATGAAAATTTCAAATATCGTCAAGACTTAAAATAAAAACCACAACAAAACACACATACCCCACAGGGTTTATTCAATTTGTAGAGTGGGCAGCCTATATCTGAAGGAGAAATAAACCCCATACAACGAAAAGAGAAAAATAATACAATATACAATAAAATACAAATCTGCATTACCTGGGGCATGATTGCTTTCTTTTTTGATCTATTTGAAATGTCATTTGGTAATCTATCAAAACTTAATCAGAAGTGAATTCTATTTTAATACTTATTAATATGTGCATCATTCCGCGGCCTAGTAATTATTGACGTCATTGACACTATCTACTGATAGAGAATCGGTTTCGGACGAGTTTGGTAATCAGATTTACGGACATTATCGTAGTAGACGGATAATACCAAGCCTTAGTTTAATCATAATTTTATGAAAACACATTTTCAGGTTTTACTACGAGTATATTGCATTGATTAATACTGTTGAAAGCTTTCGGCATCGAAAAGGTTAAGTAGTTACCTGTCGTGTAACAGTCAAAGCTTCATTCAGTAATGTAAGAGAAAACAGCATTTGTTTTAACGAATAATTGATAGAAACAAAAATAAAATTTAAGAGTTATATACACTATAAAAGGTCTTTAAGTAGTTGCAAATGGCCGTCCTTGACTATTTTCATATTGATTCCTGAAACAATGTTCATGTATTTGTATTGCGACATGCGCTTAATTTGCGTTTACAGTGCCAAACCTTCAATCCCTTCCACCGTATTGAATTTTGAACAAATATAGACAGGTTTAATTTTTCTTTTGTCTTAACTACAATATATAAGTATAAATACTTTCTTTCAATATTTGTGTTTTGTTAAGCGATTTCTGCTTTTCCTCACAACATAATAAAATAAACATCACCGATATAATGCTAAGAAGAGCTTCCATCGATCTCGTAATCATTAATGTAATTTAACAGTCACGAAGACGAAGTACCGCCACTTCAATTTTGTTATAAAATATTAATTCAAAAAAGAAGAAAAAAGCATGGGGAGTGGGTCAACGAACTGCACGCCCGCTAGGAGAGTTTCCATTATCTCTCAATCATTGAATAGATCTTATCTGGGCAACGAAACATACGCCTACCAGTAGCTAAGTCGTCCGGATTAGCAACCCTTGAAACATTCAATAAGATCGGATAATAATTAAAGCTCCTACGGTGCTAATATTTTGCAACAAAAGAGAATAATCCTCGAAGTTATTATAGAATATCTTCGAAATCAATGACATCCTTCTGTTCAATAGGATTCGAAAACAAAATAAATTGCAATTGATCAAGTTCAAAAATAAAATTTGTAATAATATTCTGGTGGTGATATTTGAAAAACTTTAAAATCAATAGGATTCTTCGCTTCAATGAGATACACAGAATATGTCAATTTCAGATGTGTGAATTAGTGAATTGAACGGTCAGACTTCGTAAAGGGAAATAACTGTGTAGTTATTGTAGGAAATCTTTGAAAATGAATATTTTTTTTATTATTATTTTAATTGGATAGATACGTTATTAATTCCAGTACAGTGACGTGCTAACGCAATGTTTTAAAAACTCAAATCACGCTGTGAGGTGATTATCAGCAAACGTTAAACTGTAGCACCATGGGTCTTTTTTGTCTGACGTGGAGAGCGTGTGTTGTCGGTCCGGTCGCCACATCCTACGTATGACCCATGCATCTTGTTTTTGCTACATATTACCGTTAGCCTTGTGATCGTCTAGGATTTACCTCAGATCGTCTTTTCTTCTCTTTCACGTTGTGTGTTTCTTCTTACTGGTTTCTTAAGACGTTTGTCTTCTTCAGTTATAACAATGCAACAGTTCGTTTTTACCTTTTATGTAGCATAGGTATACATACAAGCATATTACAATTACAGTCAATGCTAACTAAACTCTTCTCAACCTAGACACCTCGCGGTGTCTAGAACTCTTAGATGGTAACCCTCTGGAACCCAATCGAAGTCTGGAATCTAAATGTCGTCTGACGAATTCGCGCAAGTATCATAATTTTGTATCAACTGGTTTTGGACATTCAATTATCTAATTGGTCAAACATGATGTAAATAATTAGAGAGATTGGTTAATTTAAGCCAAATGATGCAATAACCCACCCTTATATGGTTATGGAAATTTACTCTAGAAACTGCGCATGAGATATCTGTTATCATGTTATTGACACATAGAACCAGCTATGTTTTGTTTCCATAACCCCTTTTCATATACCAATATGTCAATCAAATGTTAGTTGATTTCGGTACACACCTGCATATATGTGAATATGTTAGAAACATAAAACTATATCTTATCGCCCCATTCCTTGTCTATAATCTTTAAAACCATGACTATATTGCTACACTACTTCCCCCTTTAAGAATATATATAGAATATAGATATTCTAACTAATTATGCACGCATCAGGAAAATATAAATGATTACAATACAACAGAGCTGTGAAAGAAAAACACAAATAATCAAAAATCAAAAAAAAATCGCATGCAAAAACTATCTCAAAGTCCTATGAAAATTCACTAAGCCGAAACCTAAATTCAAAAAACACAAATTGTCTTTTTAAAATCTTCAAGTGTCCTAATTTCAAAACACTATAACACATCACTTCAAATTTTTAAAGTTCAGTTTCACTTTAAATTCTGTCTCAGGAAATCTCAATTTGGTAAACTGGCAAACCATTTTATCATGCCTCGGTAGTTGTCCTGTTCAGCTACCATAATGTCAAGTTGAAAACTGTCTTTTTTTCTTCTAAGATTGGCTTGTACAATCTCATTCGTCAATCAAACATGTCATTGCCATCAGACCAAGAACTAACTATTCCTAATTCTTTTTTTAAAACTTTAGTTTAATTATTAACCTAACATTATTAGTAATATCTTATTCCTAAAACTTATAAGTAACAGTTACTTTTTAATTACAATTAAACTTTATTTAACTATTAATAAACTTTGATGTGTCTCTTTAATTATAAATCTTCAAACTAACTTTGACCTCTTAACCTGAACTCGAAAAGTGACAAGTTTATAATTTTATAATTTCGTTTTCTGTTTTCGAATTTCCGTCATGATTATTTTAGAATTCACTGTCAGTAATGTGACCTTTTTGACCTAATCATTTACAATTTTGTATTTCTGTTTTTACTACCAGTGTGACACTATCCAGAATGTCAATCAAATATGGCCAGTATATGAATGACATTCCAAGTTATCCTACAGTAGGACGCTAAACCCAATACCACAACCCATGAAACAAGCCGTCGGTTACTTATTCCACATTAGTATTATACAAAACATAATTCAGAATAGAACTTTGTTGAAGGAAATGGTTGCGCACCCATTCCCCCCAAACACCAGTCTACCTTTTATAAACACAACAATCAAAATATACCTAGCTTTTAACTACACATATAATACTATATCCAATATATATTATATCCTATATACATGAACACAGGTGCTAAAACCTAGTGTTTGTAGTAATTCGACCTAATGTCGAATTACACATTCTAATCATCGCGTATTATGTCGACAGCTTATAACAGCAAAAATATATTAAACGTAGCCTATATATTACGTTTCTAAAGCAAAAATGTAATGACACATAGTTAATAGTTATATACGGACAAAATCTACCGCATATCCTCACCTTAAACTCCTATAAAACTCGTATGCGATAATCTCACAATTTAACGAGCCTATAATTTTAGTTTTTTTTTTCCCAGGAAAACTATACCTACATCCCTAGATTTTTAACCACATGGGATTTTAACATAACATAACTTTTTATTCGAAAGTTAAATTATTTAATTTTGAAACCTTGGACTATAGCTTCAAAATTACATTACTCTACTTATCTAACCACATACATGAACGACACAAAACACAAACAATAGCAATCCAACCTTTTAATCAAAAGCTGAATTACCCACATTTAGCCTAGCTCGACTAAAATCCTAATTCTTGAGACTTTGGACAAGGATCTCAAAAATTATATTATATACGAAACAACAAATAACACATATTAACGAATTACAGTGGAGAGCATGGCCATCTTGAAAACTAGAGTTAAACACTCTCAAACGTCATGCTTAGATCTGCCATCTTACCACTGCAATCCGGAGACAACATTAGTTCCTATTTGATTCCTTATTTATTATTCCTTGGTTATATTCCCTACTCCATTCCTTTATTTTTATTAATTCGTAGTTATATCAAAGAAAATTTTGTTTTGTTTTAAAACCTACGCCGTAGAGACTCTCTTTAACTTTAATTACTCGAATTTACTACAGGTCATGCTAACCCGATAAGATACATACCTAACTCATGATATTATATTGTTGACTACCCCTATCACTCAAAACTTATGAATGGATATAATGTATTTCCTACCGTTAAATTTTAACAATTTAGTTTCTAATTAGATTTTTAAACTTAAATTAATATTATTTGGTCTTTTAACAAATGTAACATATCTAATTTAACAAACAAAATTTATTTACCAAGATTTCTCGTATTTCAACCAAAAATTCTTCTCTGTTGCTGTATTTTTCTTCTTAGCGTGTTCCAATATGGTTTCTTCTTCTATAGTAACTTCGTAACCCAAAGGTCGAAACTTCGTCACGGTACCAAATGGAATATGTATTCTTCTTCTTCTTCGAAAGTTGGTATTAACCCTAAAGGTCGAAACAGTCACGGCACCAAATGGGATATGTAGCACCATGGGTCTTTTTTGTCTGACGTGGAGAGCGTGTGTTGTCGGTCCGGTCGCCACATCCTACGTATGACCCATGCATCTTGTTTTTGCTACATATTACCGTTAGCCTTGTGATCGTCTAGGATTTACCTCAGATCGTCTTTTCTTCTCTTTCACGTTGTGTGTTTCTTCTTACTGGTTTCTTAAGACGTTTGTCTTCTTCAGTTATAACAATGCAACAGTTCGTTTTTACCTTTTATGTAGCATAGGTATACATACAAGCATATTACAATTACAGTCAATGCTAACTAAACTCTTCTCAACCTAGACACCTCGCGGTGTCTAGAACTCTTAGATGGTAACCCTCTGGAACCCAATCGAAGTCTGGAATCTAAATGTCGTCTGACGAATTCGCGCAAGTATCATAATTTTGTATCAACTGGTTTTGGACATTCAATTATCTAATTGGTCAAACATGATGTAAATAATTAGAGAGATTGGTTAATTTAAGCCAAATGATGCAATAACCCACCCTTATATGGTTATGGAAATTTACTCTAGAAACTGCGCATGAGATATCTGTTATCATGTTATTGACACATAGAACCAGCTATGTTTTGTTTCCATAACCCCTTTTCATATACCAATATGTCAATCAAATGTTAGTTGATTTCGGTACACACCTGCATATATGTGAATATGTTAGAAACATAAAACTATATCTTATCGCCCCATTCCTTGTCTATAATCTTTAAAACCATGACTATATTGCTACAAAACATCAATACAATCTGATTAAAATACAGATCTATATTTCGTTTCGTTTTTTATACTTTAGATGTCTTGCACTACATCAAGACCTGACAAATTATAGTGGGAGTTCCCGTCGGAGGTCAAACATGCGCCTTTTGACGTCAACATTGACGTTTCTAGTGGTTTACCCACAGTTCTGTTTTTCAAAGGCCAAGAAGACGCCGTAACTAACCGTCTTATCTGGCTAATGCCTCACATCTTTCAGAACGCGTCATTGATAACAACACTTCCAGATCGTATTGTAGTGGAGAACGCTAGATCGGAGACGGTCCTACGCAAATTGTGACGTCATATGTGAATTGTGGGTTAGGGTAAGGGTTAGGCTTGATCATGGGTTAGTGTTAGGGCTAGCCCTGTTTATATCTCGGGACTTTGACCAAATCTACAGGTCCTAGCCCTTACCCTAACCCTAACCCACAATCTATATATGAGGTCATATGAGCTAAAATGCGTAGGACCGTCGCCGATCTAGCGTTCTCCTATTGTAGTAAAGACAAGTAAAACGAAATTTTGAACAAAAAATACGAAACGAAATGTTTTAATCAGATAGATCAACAGACTTGGTTATTTCAACAAAAAAAATTATATATGGATTAACGTGTCCTTTACTGTCCTGACAAGACCCACGAACGACAGTCCGACGAACGGTCTAATATACAAGACCAATATTTTAAATTGTATCCTCTTTTGTTGTCCAGCCTTTAATTTCAAACACTTAGTGAGTTCCAATAAATTACTCAAGCGGTCATACTTTGGATAGTTTGAAAATGCCTGAAATTATTTGCGAGCGAATAACACTAATTGTAAATGTACTTTCATCTCCATGTTTTACTGTTCATCGCAGATAGTCCAGTTTAATACCCGTGCTTAATCACAGTACCGCCGAGTCAAAGTGGTTTTGTTTTTTTATAAAGGCTTCTACATATAAAATAATGTGATCTTGTCACGATAATCATTGCCAATTAGGTTTGTTTTTGTTGGTTTGATTTTAGAAAAAAAGAAATACAAAATGTGATTGACAGGATTGTAAGATGCAACGAAATCACACGTATGTCACAGAACATTGACATTGTAAACGGCGACGAAGGTCAATGACATGAAACACATTGGGATGCAGTTTTTCAAACTATGGATCTTCCCATATCACACTTTTTATTACCATTTTCAGATTTTAAATCTTCAATAAATCGTTTTATTTATTACCGCTGGCAACGGACTTGGGATCTTGCAGGCACAAACAAACTTCATCACGTCAAGCCTCTCGTAGGAGATTGGCCCAACTCCTATAGAACTAACAGGAGAGATGAAGTTGTTTTGTGTCGCTCTCGCATTGGTCATACTTTTTTTAACTCATATTTTCATTTTAAAGCGAGAGCCTCAACCAGAATGTGAGCACTGTCATGTTCCTTTGACAGTTAAGCACATTTTGATTGAGTGCAAGCACCTCAAGGACGTTAGATCGCAGTTTTACCGTTGTCAGTCATTACATCACATATTTGCCCAACCGGGTTTATATGATAAAGTGTTGGACTTTTTAAAAGAGACACGATTTTATTATAAATTTTAATTATGTATGTATATGGGTCATTTCATTTTTGTATATAATACTTATATGCATAAAAGTTGTTTTTTACTTTTTCTTATTTTTAATTTTACAAACTGTGATATTGTTTTTATTTATGCATATAATGTTTTTCTGTGATATCATTTAGCCTGTCTCGTAATATTCACCTTATGTCTGGCGCAATATAGCCCGGTTGGAGCTGACGTGCCATAAAACCACATTTCATTTCATTTCAAACTTATAAAGGATTAGCAGCAAAAGGCTTCGGTGAAAATTTGTCTGTCTGGTTAGCAGCTCCAGGGAATTCACTACAGAAATATGAAAATAGCTACTTGTTATCACTAAACAGACGCCTTCAAGAAGCCATAATATCAGAAATGGAATAAATAATCAAGCTTTTTTTTATTGCGTTCAGGACCAGAACTAGCAAAATTTTCAAACACTTATTTTATACATATGAAAAACAAATTAAACAAAACAATTCGAGCAGTTAACATTGAAAGATTTGGCTGTGTAAATGACGTCGTTTACGCTTAACAGGGCAGCAAGAGGTTTTATAAAATTATTTCATACACGTACTTGTAACTGTCATCTTCATATCGCTTGCTTTGTTACAATACAGAATTGGATGGACCAGTAACTTTATTAAATAGACAGAGCCATGCTGACGAAGTCGGTAGGACGCTGGCTCGCTAGCCTGAAGGTCGCGTGTTCGATCCCTGCTTTGTCCGTCAAAGTTGATGCAAGACGGAGTACCTGACAAGAACAGCTGTCTAGTCGTTCGGGTAGGACGAAAAACCAAAGTCCCGTGTATACATTGGAATGCGTTTAAAAGATCCCTTGACAGTTGGAATTCGATATAAGAGTAGGCCATAGTGACAATACCCGGGCAAAATATACCTCATAACACACTGTATGACGTACGCCCGTCTTCATTAGCCCAGTCGGAGCAGAACAGTAGGACGTTGAACCCTATTTCATTTTATTACATAGACCATTACTTTGTGAGGCGATGTTAAACCTTGTGAGTTTTAGTTTTTAAAGGGACAATAACATTCTTGCTGGCTTGGTAGCTCCAGAAAATAAATAATACCCTTATTCTAAGTACTAGATGTTTAAATGTCCTACCTGTTGTGTCCAGAGGGTTCGAAAATATTTTAAAATTCAAGTCACATTTGAAAAGGTTTACGTTAGACTTTTCAAATCAATTGGTTGAATTTTTCCAATTTTTTAAATTAGGTGTGTTAAGATGAAATTTATATCATCATTTAATTGGAATATTCTAAAATAATACGATTTGTTGACCAGAATGAAGATTGGGACATATTTTTCAGTTACAACAAGAGTGTTATTGGGGCTTTAAGTTAAGGTATTGATTTAAGTCAAAAACGACTGCGAGGCAATCTTATATATTTTTTAAAAAGCTCTTCCCACATGCATCCAATGTATCTGTGATTCGTTATTCAAAACTAAAAAATCGTTTTGTTTGGCCTGGAAATTGTCTATGATTTTTTTATATTAGGAACCGTAATTACATTTATTAACACGCCCCCGTGCATATAACCCACATCATCGCGTCTTAAAACATGTAATTTAATTATATTGCTTAGACAACTTCAACTAAACCATGTATCGAATTATTGTGAATTATCTCTACTCCAAATGTAAATGGTTTGATTGAGGCAATTCAAAGAGAAGGCATGAGTTGCCAACATCATTAGTAGTTATAAGTCATTATCATTATCGGAGACCTTTTATTGTTAAGATAGGCACTTGAAATCTAAATTACCTACCTCATTACTCATCAAGATGAATATCGGTGGTATACATATCGTAACTAAGACACTGCTTTGGGCTCATGACCTAAAATATGTGCTAATAATTCATGGGGGAGTTCTTAGATAAATTGACCCTAATGACCGTAATGTACGTTGCACCATTTGTTAAAATAGCTGATTAGACTTGACTGGTTCCAATAACTAATAATATATCTTGATATATGACTCAAAGAGAGTAATATGTCCGCCATATTGCCTTATCACCCTGATTGAATGAACGAATTTGGCAGTTAATTCAAGAGCACGGGAGCGGAACTTAGTACTATTGGTAAATGACATGATGGGCGAGTTAGTCAGGGACTGTATATATATAGTTAGGACGTAAATGAGTTATCCGGGTTAATAGTCAAGAAACTTGATGGATCTCTACTTTTGTTTTCTGACCGAGAACAAACTGATCAAAGAAGCGTATGACTTTTATGAGCCTCTTGTGGCTCTCTCTAATTGGCGAAATCGACCCTTCCACCGCCTACTAATGAAATAAAGCAATTTACACAAACAACAGAATTCAACAAATATTATGTATACCGGAATTAAAGAATTCGTGAAAAATTAAAGCGCTAATTTATACACCTAATTACGTACAGAAACGGATGAGGAACTAATTCCCTGTGTGCTTTAAGTGTAATAAATTTGCGTTCGATTCCTGTCGTATTTGCGGTAGTATGAGAGTTTGGGACTTGAAAATACTACTGAAGTCCAAAATATGGTCAATAATATTGCTAGAGCTTCTAAAGTAAAGGGTGACAATCGACAATGAACATTTAAGCAATACCTATGAAAAGAGTCGGATCAAGCTACCATGGGGCCCCTCCATATACAATGTAATGGAACATATTCTGGTAACACTCAAGCAAGTGCAATTTGTATATTAGTGGGTTTAACTTCGGTCTGTTCTGCTCCGAACTGAGCTAATACGCCATGCAGTGCGCTATGAGGGAAATTTTGCCTGGACAGCGGCACTACGGCCAACTCTTATATATCGAATTCCAACTGTCAAGATAGAACTAATTTTGGACTCCTGACTGCATCCCCTAGGCCCTCCTTCTCAGCATACCATGTCTATAATTAAAATAGTACAATCCTGAGAGAAATAGCGAACATTGATTGTCACTCATTTCTCTGGTTTCATAAACAATAAAGGTACAACAATTAAATATTATGAATTCATAAGTTACCAAGCAATCCCCTTTATTGTACGAAAGGCGTTAAAACAATTATTGTATCTTTCATAATTATTATTATTACGATTCATATTTTCACCAACGATTGTCCCAGTTCCAACCAGGCAATTATTTCTCAACGACGCATTTGCTTATCTCGGGTAAAACAAGTGTAACCAAACACAACCCAAAGTACTGACACATCTCCTCTGAATTAACACAAATTCGTGTTAAAAAGGTGATTTAGTGTATAAAATATTTAACAAGGCTCTTATCGCTTAAAGCTGATATGGTTATCGCGATAATTGTTTTCCAGAAATATATCTATTATTAATAATAAATAAGAATATCAACCGAGTCTGATAGACCAGCCATCGTTTTCTTGAATTCGTTCGAATAGCCACAAAATTATAAAGTGACAAAATTGGTAAACGGATGTAGCCGCGATATTCGACACGTACTGCCTTTCAGTGACAACCTACGTCCGCTAGAAGACTCTCTGGCTGCACAATATTCGAATGTGACCATAAGATTAAAGAACACATGGTCAATCATCCTTTCGTCAAGAATAAGTACGTAAGCAAAGGAGGTTGGGGCAAGTTTTAAACAGAAATCTATTAACTATGTAGGTAAAATAAAACGGATGGTATGTGATATGGTGGTCTGCTCTCGATACTCCTAGTACCTTCAACTTCTAAAGTGTGGCAATGGTTGATGGGCTAATAAAACTCGTCACCATTTTCTGGGATATTGTGATTTCTCGAAAGAATCTTTTAAGCAAATAGAATGGTCGATTGCCAAATAAAGCGAACGACAATTGTTTCTGGAATATTAAGGAGGTGGGCCTGTCCACAAATCTTCTAAACAAATAGAATGTAGTCGCTGTATGAAACTACAGATATTTACAAGCTCTCTTTCATTTGATGTCCATAAATGTTATCTGTGCCAGGTACATGTCTATTCTTGCACGAACAGCAATGACATTAACCTGTTATTGTACTCAAAGTTATTAATTAATTATACCGGTATGAAATCTCAGCTCTTTTGTAACGGTAATATGTAGGGGGTAAGTGTGTAGGCAGTAATGACCATCATAATACAAGTTTACAGCTGCGAAAAGAATGAAGACGTTTTTGACTCATTCTCCTAGGACATGCTTTATTATTAATTATGAAACCTTTCGCTGCATGTTCGCAGCATACCTTCTTGAGAATGTATACTAATAATCTATGAATGTAAGTATCGGTCTGGAATAACCATCAAAAACCCTCGTTATTTTTAATCATCAATACCTCCCGGAATGTAAAAGTAGATAGACTATACTTTAGTCGGCTTCATTATTAATATATCGATTCAAGTTTCATCTGTGCTCCGAAATTCCATTCAACATAACTCTTTGGGGATCCCACTATCAGAGAATAGGGATACAAAAGGAGATACGACTCGTTCCTTGCTGTAAATTAGAAAAGACTCTTTGATCACAGCATGGTGATGACCTCGCATGTATATTTTCAAAGAGTCCGAGGACGTCGTGTCAGTCGTCACCTACGCCGACTAGCCACGGGAAGAAATTAAATAAATATTTTCAATATACTACAATTATCAATGAATGTTTATCAATATTTAGACGACTGGCAACCAGTCACGAACATGTACCCCGTCATTAAACGGGTATGTCATGATTCCTCGTATACAGAAAACACCCTTCAGGAATGATCTAATTTTCAGCAAGACTAGTGTTATCTCGGGCGCTAACCTTTGAAATCTCTTCTGTTAAGACCGAGAAGTTGCACTTTTATTAGGACCGTTTTTATACATTTAACGAAGCATGCTAGTAATGCGCGACATTAACCGCGTTAATTGGCTGGTACACTATGCTTTTCAGACAATCAGAGTTCATCAAGGGAGTTCATTTAACTGTTACATTGATAAGATTCCAAAACCTGAGATCTGCACTATTATTAATTATGCATACACTGGAACTAAAGTAAGTCCCATTGATAGAATAAAACATTTCGTGATGTTGGGCTATATAATAATCTTTCAGGTAAGACACGCATTCTTTAAGCCGACATAGTATGTTTATCTCTTTCCTGTAATTTGTCTTTCTTAATGAAGCAGTTGCTCACCTGGGTCATCACCTGTTCATTTCATTCATACTACATTTCCACGACCCTTGGTATTCATTCCTGTTGAATCAAAAGTGATCGATCGGCTGACTTTGAATGTTATTAGGAAGAAAAGCACGAATAATACCACTACATCAATTAGTAATGCAAGACATGCAAAATAAACACCCTACTGTTTTGCTCCGGACTGGGCTAATGAAGCGACATTCGGCCAATGAATCTTTACTTGCTGTTTTCTAGGACCATTGTCCTTTTCGATACAACTGTTTCTACTGCGAAATCTGCAGTCTGTACGAAACGAAATGGGGTTTAACGGCCTACTGTTCTGCTTCGAATTGGCTAATGATGAAGGGCACACGTCATACAGTGTGCAATAAGGGACATTTTGTCCGGAAATCGGCACTACGGTCTACTCTTATAATCGAATTCCAACTGTCATGGGATGTGTACATGGGGCCTCGGTTTTCATCCCATCCAAACGACTAGACACTGCCCTTGCCAGATCATCTGTCCTACATCACTGCAAGACATGCGAATTAATTACCAGGTTACAAGTGTTTGGAGAAAATTTGGAACAACGAACACAATCAAAAAAATAATTGCAGTCTAGCATCGATCAGAACCTGGGAGCTAGATATATGGGTAATTTCCATTCAAACGACTGTCGGACAGAAGGCTCCAACTGTATCTGACAGGAAAAAAACCCTATAAACTGTCATTAATTTCAGTGAAAATTATGTGTAAAAATGTAATGTTCACTTCAATGTTGGTTGTATTAAAACAGTAACGTTAACTTTCCATTTGATTTCCTATACATACTTTTTTTAAAGAATTAAACACAATCCTATATTATTGAAAGAGTATAAGCTGAACCCTTAAAAAATATAAAGTTTCATGTCAAATAGATATTATAAAATAAATACTCATGATATATATGTAATAATAGCCAAATATAGAACAACCGTCGCGATTCTGCAAATTATTCTGTATAAAATGAATAAACAGACTTTCAAGACAAATAGACATCTTAATATGAATGCGTAATAAATACGATGGGGTGGCCGAGTCCATTAAAGTAGCAATGTCGTTATTAATACATAAAATAAATGATGTCCATAACTTGAATGAAGTAGAGCCATACTATGTGTTATAGCTTTGCTTTATGCATTCTAAAATGTTTCGCCTTTAAAACCCAGTTTCTTAAATTATTTGGAAACTAAAATGGCACTCCTTTGTTGTTATCTGGGTATAACCCGGACACCCTATGTGTGTTATTTTATTAAATGGGCCTAATTTCTGAAAATATAATACTTTGTGTCTTATTCACATGCCAACACATTACATTTATTTTGGTTTAGATGTTAAAATTTGCCTCTAGCTATGACGCCTTCTTTATTCGGTTAAAATATAACGTCTATGCAGACCCCATTAGAACTCGTGGCTTTTCAAAAGCTTTATACCTTAACGAACCATCAAAACGCGTGCATGGATGGTCGTCTACTTCCGGTTTATTGTATTCCGATACAAAAAAAGGAAAGGAGTTGCCATCAACGACATCAATAACGACAGTGTAACATTAATGTCAAGAAAAATCGTGACGCTAAAAGATTTCTGAAAACAGAGCTTTTTGGAAATGTCAGTTATAGTACTAACACCAATTACTGCATTAAATTACAGTTAATGTTATATACTGGAGCTACGTTAGACATATTTAAAGGATTTTTATTGATTTGGATGAATGGGCAAAGATGGACACTGATATTTATAGACATTTAGAAGTCTTTACAGACAATAATGAATAGTTTACCGTTCTTGTAACACACGTCACGCGACAGATTCAGGCGTAGTTTCACCCCATTGGTCAAAACTTAAACTGTGACGTTTCTGGATGATTCTTTAACTTGTGCCCAACCCTTCTACACTACGATAACAAAATATGATTCAACCAATTAATTAAAACTATAAAAAATAATAAAATTATAATTCAAAAGTGAGTATCTTCCAATCACTATATACCAAAGACATGAATATTGTAAGCCTCTAAATTGGACTACTGAAGGATTTTTTTTTCATCAGTTCTTTATCCATGTCCCTAGGCTCCAAAGGACCGGTGGCGGATTGGCTCTTTTACATATAAAGAATTTAGTTCTGGATATTTCAAAAATACCTGCAGAATTTTCATCTTTTGAATTATTGACATGTATAATTAGCTGCGGAAAAAAGTCTTTACGCTTTGTGTGTCTGTATAGGCCACCTCCATCGAAGAAAAACGAACTGACACAATCCAGTTTTCTAACAGAATTTGCTACTCTTTGTGACCTTCTAGATAGGAAGAAAGAAAGCACCATCATACTCGGAGACTTCAATATTCATTTTGATTCTCAAGATAATTTCCTAACAAAGAAAGTACTCAAGATTCTTGACAGTCATGATTATATTCAACACGTTCCAACTTCAACCCATCGTAGTGGTCATATTATTGACTGGGTGCTTACCAGAGATGCTTCCCTTATTCAAAACATAGAAGTGTTAGATAAACAAATTTCAGATCATCTCCTTGTATCCTTTGATGTTATTTTTGATAGACCTGTAGCACCATCAGTCACATGCACCTTTCGTGGCTTGAAAAATATCCATATTACTGACTTTACCCATGAATTGTCGCAGTCTGTCTTAACACCACCATTTGTCTGTGATTCTTCGCAACTGTTAGATAATCTTACTGATGTTCTTACAACTCTTCTTGATAAATATGCACCATTAAAGACAAAGACTATCCGTCAACGTAAAAACACTTCCTGGTTTTCACCCGATATTTTAGAAGCAAGAAACAAGCGCCATAGTTTAGAACGTAAGTGGAGAAAATCAAAACTTGAAATCGATAGACAAATACTAAATTCAGCTCGTAATTCCGTAAATTTAATGATCAAGAACGCTAAATCTGATCACATCAACACTATTATTAATAACAACCAACAGAATCCAAGAGTTCTTTTCTCAACTCTCAACAAACTTTTGGGGAAATCACAGGATGTCATTCTGCCTCGAGGTGAAGAATCTGATGTAGCCAACAAATTTTGTGAGTATTTTACTGATAAAATTAACAAAATCAGATCTGCACTAATACCAGAAACAGATGAAAATCCACAAGTCAACACTTTTCAAGGTAAACCATTCACATCATTCAAGGAAGTGACTGAAGATGAACTAAAGAAAATTATTTTATCTTCAAAACCAACGTCTTGTGTTTTAGACCCAATTCCAACCAGCTTTATGCTAAAAATATTGGATGTTTTATTACCTATCCTGACAGCCATCATTAATAACAGCTTAAACTCTGGTTTTGTGCCACAGCCATTCAAGCATGCTTTGATCAAGCCCTTACTTAAGAAACCATCTCTCGAGTCGGAAGTATTAAAAAATTATCGCCCTGTTTCGAACCTTCCATTTATCTCCAAAATCTTAGAAAAAGTTGTCAAAATACAACTGTTGGAACATATGCAAAATCACAGTTTAATGTACGAGTACCAGTCAGCTTACAGAAACAACCACAGTACCGAAACTGCTCTAAACCACGTTTTCAATACGATCCGAAGTGGAGTTGACCAAGGTTCCATCGCTATGCTCGTTTTGCTTGATCTATCTGCTGCCTTTGATACGCTGGATCATAGCAGAATACTCAACAGACTGGAATCCGAGTATGGTATCAATGGCCTTGTGTTAAACTGGTTTTCATCATATTTAATAGGTAGAACACAGGCAGTTATGGTTAACAGCTCCTTTTCTAACACAGTCGATCTTACATGTGGTGTACCACAGGGATCAGTATTGGGACCAATTATTTTCTGTATGTACACAAAGTCACTCAGCAATCTTCTCATTAAAAAGGATCTAAATCACCACTTTTATGCTGATGACTCTCAGATCATGGACTTTTTCCTCCCTGAACAAAATAGTCAACTATCTTGTTGTGAAAAAATTGAAACATGTGTGACAGATGTAAAAAGCTGGATGACAAACAATATGCTTAAACTAAATTCGGACAAAACAGAACTGTTATTGATCGCCCCTACACGCAGACTACATAAGAGCGACATAACCCATTTAAAAATTGAACAATCTTACATCAATCCATCAAAATACGTCAAAAACCTCGGTGTTATTATGGATACGAATTTGTCTATGGAAAACCACATCAGTTTTCTGTGTAAAACATGTCACTACCACCTTCGGAATATTGGCTCAATACGTCATTTTATAACATCAGATGCTGCAGCTACCCTCGTCCGATGTCTTATCCTCTCTCGCCTCGACTATTGCAACAGTGTGTTATCTGGGATTACCAATGAGCAAACAAAACGCCTCCAACGTATACAAAACTCAGCAGCCAGACTAGTCTCAAGAACCAAAGTCCGTGACCACATATCTCCAGTTTTATCCTCTCTTCATTGGCTTCGTATTAATGAACGTATAGAATTCAAATTGTTGTGCCTAACTTATCAAGCTGTTTATAAGACTGCACCTGTTTATCTTCAAGAACTTGTTAACGAACATTTACCAGTCAAAAACCTTCGATCTAGTAACACTTGTCAACTACAATTACCAACATACAATTTAAAAACTTTTGGAGCAAGAACATTTTCATATCAAGCTGCTTTCCATTGGAATAAACTCCCAACTTCCTTAAAACAGTGTCCGTCCCTAGCAAGTTTTAAATCATCACTGAAGACACATCTGTTCCGTCGCTATATGTAATGAGATGACACAGAATATTGTTCAGACTTTGCAGAATTGACTTGAGCGCTATGAGCATACTACACAGTGTGGAATAGCGCTATATAAATGTTATTATTATTATTATTATTATTCTTTAAATTCCTGTTACGTTAGCATTAATCATTATATTTTACATTAAGTCCGGAAATGACCTAATCATTATATTTTACTTTAAGTCCGGAAATGACCTAGTTTGTGTCGAGTGGACGTTAAACCTCATTTATCTCTTTCTCCCTCCTTATATAAAGATACATTATGGGAGATTAGTTAAATAACAAATTTTAATTTTTACAAATTCGCTGATAGCAAATACCGCTAATAACTATCCTGAAAACGAGACATTTTACCAAGCCTCGTTCTGAAAAAAATACCTCTTTCCAAAAACAGGGCAATTTAAAAAAAAAAAATCGTTTTGGAACTGCAGACAACGAGGCATTTTTTTTTACCTCGTTTGGACAGAAATGCCGAGCGAGGCGTTCTGAGGTTTATAGTGGTAGAGGCACTTTTGCTGAAAATTCCAGTCAAATTGGTCCACTATAAACCGAAAATTAAGCAAGTGAAATTTCCTCCTAGCCTCGATCGTCATAACTTAAATCGGTACGATAAAAATCATAGCCTCGATTATCCATTTAATAATTAAATCGAGAAGGAAAGTTATGCAGTAAATCCGATTACAATGCACCAAAGATCACAGACTAGCGATGCGATCGAGAGTTGCTTATGGTCTGGATATGTTACTTAATGTCTCATTAATAGATAACAGTTCAGGCTTAAAGAGAGACCTACAATAGACAGGTTTAGCTCTTGCATTATGTATGTTCAACAAACATCTTCACTTATAATGAATCGGTTCTCCGTGATTAGTTTGACATGCGAGTAAAAAGAAATCATTGGCAGTCTGAAAACACCACTGTTCGGGCCAAATGTCGCACCGACATTAATGCGTTAGTCTCAAATATACCGAAGTGTTGACTTCGAAGCAAAACATTATTTCGTTTTAAAAAATATACCACGAACGATTCATTAAAGTTGCAAACTACGTCAGAGGTTTTATTACATTCTTTACATTTAATTCATAATATAGATGTGCGCCCACAACTATTCGATCGATTAGTCTGGTGTAGGATGTTCAAAAGTAGAAACAATCTTGCGTATTCTATATTCCACCCTACTTAATCTTATCTGTCTTGAATTGATTATAACGATCTAAAGATGGCGATACATTTGAAGATAAATAGACAGTCTTATAACATAAATCAACGACAAGTACTGCTTTATTCCATATCAACAATGTAACAGGGGATATCGCTTATCAGCCATTATTATTCTGAACCCAAAATAAAATTAAAATGCAAATCAGACTGAACAGTTTGTCACTCAGAGAGAGAGAGAGAGAGAGGGAAGGGGGTGAGGGAGAGAGTTTATAACGTCTGAAGCACATGCTTTGGGAGACAGGCGATAAAATAAGTTCCAAGTGATAATTCATATCTTGGGATATTCATTCATTCAATATTCCCTTATTCAATTAAGCGTGATAAATTATGACGACTGACAAATTATGACTTTAAGAATACGATATTGTTTAATTGTATTGTAATGCTCTTTTATGTTTTAATCTTTCCTCTTATACCTTTTCCACTCTTTTAAAAAGTTCCAATGATAATTCCATCGTTGATCTATTATTGACGATTCGCACTTAGTATGAGTGCGTAGACTCTGACGTGTACGTAAAAAGACCTTTAGAATTCGGTGAAGATACCGGATACGTCACAGCTCAGACACATTTACAGAAAAAAAAATATAATTGCACAGACTGTGTTAATTATACCTGTGCATGTAATTATAAGTTCCCAGCAAAGAAAGAATAATCGCTAGTATATCCGATCAATTCCCATTCCACAGAGCCATTCGCAGACAAAAACATTATTACTTAATTTTAAAGAGAAATCCTTAGCGAATACCAGTAATGTAATAGTTAGTATTTTATTGTATATTTTAAATCTTATAATCTCCCTGGTTGGTTTAAAGACCAGAAGATAAATTCTGTTAATTTTTACAGTATGTCCAACTGCGATACAACTGTAGCATCTTATTACTTTATCTACCATTCTAATGTTTAATTTATTGCATTATTGGTAATATGTACATCATAATATTAAATAATTATAATAATATTGTCTAGTAATTGAACGAGCAAGTACGATATCACTTTGAATCCAAGAGAGGAAATAATATGATCGTTCTCGATAAACAAAAGAGGTAATGACAGTACTCATGTATTTGGTTAAAATCATTTCTGTAACATTTCCATTTTGTCTGGTAGAATAAAATTTGTATTCCAGTTTGAAACCAATATAAGGCTAGGCCATCAATATTGCTATCGACAATCGGGAAACCGGGCATACATACCTATTAAGAGAAATGCAGAAAATCTGGCTCGAGAAAGAAAGGGCCGTGATTGCGACATCTGCTAGAAGCAACACAAGTGTTCATGAGTGTGGGGGCAAAACACGTGATCAAACAGGTAGGCACAGGAAATACTAAGTAGTCATGAGTGGTGGTTTTACTTAACTAAAACAATAACAACGTAAACTAAATAAAATGAAGGGCGTGAGCAGATGTTAAAAGTCTTTTAAATTGCAACGGAGCAAAACAGTAGGACATTAAACCCCATTGCAATGGTATTGTGTCATTTGAAAGGTCCATCCAATAATATGAAAATTGTGTGATCTATATTAATCCGACCTTATGATAACACGATATCTTAGATTCAAGCATAAAAAGGCTTTTAAAGCTTATTCTTGTATTAGTAGAATATTGAAAGCATATCCTTTCTTTTAATGATTATTAAAAATAAAGAAGTTATTTGAGAAGTTAAATACGCTTACAGATGAAATTACGTCTGTCTAAAAATGAATAGTTCAGTCTTGCCTTATTATGTAAACTTCCACTTGCCTGAAAATATATGGATTCCGATTTCAAAACGAATCAATGAAAAATTGATTATAGTTTGGGTTTTTTAAAAAAAAAAAAATACAATTTGACCCAAAGATTAACCAAACCTCTATTAATAAGTACAGGGGGACTGTACCACACACAATTCTACACAAAAACAAATATACAGACAAGACATCATACTAAGGGACCACAAACATAAACAAATCAAAAAGAGTGACTGGATCCGGGGGCTAGCCGTAAGCGTCCACTGCGCTGTACAGTCCCGGGCCTGTGGTGTCACAAACTCATATTTGAAAACAAGTTGGGAATAAAACCCAAGGAAATAATTATATAATGTCAGAAAAGCCATGATCTGTCATATGTTAACCATAGCATAAATATCATATAATACCCCACGTAAGAAACGCAAAACAGGAATGCTGAAGAAATCGTAGATTATCAGTTTATTCACAAAGGCATAATAATAAGGGCGATAATCCAAACAGGACTAGACATTACAAGATAAAATCAAGTTATGTCCATTTAAAATTTACAAGATTTAGAATATGATTAATCACATCACACTAACTCGTTTGTATCAAATTATTACGTGCTTATGTTAACGATCAGGATGGCTGTACCTATAATAAATTTGTTATTTTATATACAGGAAATGATAATTATTTTTTCAAACAGAACAAAAACATCATTTCTGATTGCTATTTCATTAATTATTGTGCAATACTCTAGTAATTATTTTCTAGAAGATTGATTATACAATGTCATACAAGGAAGAAAAGTGAAATCATACATTTGTTTATTACGAATTTACGAATAGTCTTTTCTGAAGAATGTTACGTAGTTTAAACCAAAACAACTCTCTTTGCCAAAGTACAAAAAGGACCGGAATGCGGTGTCGTGTCTTGTCACAATAATTGGTTGTAATTTGCTTAACTTCCTGTTTGAACCGACATGAAAGACTTTGTTATCCTAGTCATAGGTGGACGGACTCGATGAATGTAAGGGACAGAACCTGCAATGCCCGCAAAATATTCGGGTTCCTCACGCCCCGAATCAATCGTTTATACAGGAGACGGGACCATCAGGGGGGAATTTTGAATATTTAACTGTTATTTCAGCCGTGAATACAACAACTTCAACGTGGTCCAATGCAGCCTACCTTAGGAATGCTTACCTAAATCACAAAGCACCAATCAATAGTTACGAGGTATGGGGCTGGAAAAGCAGTTATTCCAATGTTTTCAATCGTTTTTCAAGCGAAATCCCGCCAACCAATCAGACTGTTGGAGCTGCATTCACACAAAGTAGCGTGACCCAAGACAAAATGTTTTTATCCATAGACAATTTGGACAATCTTCGCTTTACATGAAGTTGATTGGTCAATTAAAAAGAAACCACTTAATTTAAACAAAAAGTAACTTCTTTTCTGTTAAAAAGAAACTGTTTTTATCTAATTGACCTTGATTGCACCGCTGGGTCAATATAGTGGACTTTGCAAAAGTTAAACTGCTGTCAAAAAATGATGTATCACTACGCTGTAATGTAATTAAATTCAGTAAAAGTGAAATCTATACCAAAGAATCATATTTATTTGTTTGTGCATGTAAGAAAGGATTGGGTGATAAATAAAATCTCCAACTCATCTTTTTTATATCAAAAAATATCAACACTTGTTGATAAAGTTACTTTATCAACTTGTGTTGATAGTTTTTGATATCAAAAAAGACTCGTAGGAGATTCTCTATTTGTACCTTTATTATTCACAATTTGATATCATGTAGGTACAATACGTTATTAATTATTCCACTTTAAAACAGTATACTTGTTTTTGTTTTCTGGACCAGCCGATATATTCTAATACTGTCACCATATTACTTTTTTTAGCAAAGAATCCCCAAAACTAATACCGTCTTTTTCAAGTATCATCTGGCAATAAAGTACATCTTAACAATAATTCTAAGACTTTCCAAATCAGAGATACTGTTCTATTTCAATACCATTAATCTGTCTGCGCATTATGAAAATATTTTTTCAAAATAACCTTTCTCAAGTTGTAGTGTGGGTGAATACCGTTTATTTAAAACCAGGTATATAATATATGGATGGTCGTTGACAATAATATTTATCAGTTTGTCTACTTTGATTCACTTACTGATTTATGCAAAGTTTAATTTAAGTGCAAACCACTTGAAAATGTCAAGAAGATTGACTGTGCCTTACTGCCTCCTTCAAGAAGAAGTTTTGAAATGAAACTTCAAAGAGTCAACAACGTGACCATGTTGTGACAACGGGCTTCAGCTTCTAGCCCTGGTTATAGTTTGGCGTACCTACCAATTGTGGATGGAAGTTGGTTGACGATCACCTCCACCTCCAGCCCATTAGGTTTAGCGGAGCTGCAATACCAAACATTTTGTTAAAAGAGACAAATGTAGCGATGAGACAATCATTGTTGGGAACGAATGAGACACTGCATCTTTTGATGATTCTGGTGATGTACCGTGAACAGAAGACTCCCCACCACTGAAAATGATTGGGTCAATTCTAAAGTGTCAAAACATGAACCATGAGAGTTTAGATAAGAAAGAAACTTATCCTGTGCCCTATATGTTCTCAGCTGTAACAAGAGAATTCATATGCTAAGAAAAATTATGTTTTGACATAATATTACTAACAAACCTATACAAATCTGGATTCGATTAAAGGGCCAATCACGATAACTTTATGGAGAATAAAACTGCTTAATTTTGTGTTAAAATACCTTAAAACCCATTACCTAAGGCCGACCAACTAACCCGATATTTGTGATATGCTTGTAAATAACTTAAACCTGTCAGTCTTCATCTGGAAATCGAAACCGTTGTATTATACAGTATAGCGATAAAACCAGACTTTTTTTCTATAAAAATAATATATAGGTGAAATTTACCTTTTGTTATCAAGTACAGTACATAGGGCATTCACTGTATAGACCTCTCAAGAAACGGGAATCGATTATCAGGTCACCCAATGAAAAAAATGACCCCAAACTTAAAAGGGTTACGTGTCCGGATAAGCAGTGTTGACGTTAACGTCAAAACGACTCATATTTTGAGCTGAAATTTTGAGACAAGGTAAATACACCATGCCTCTATATTTTGGTCCATAAATTTCATAAATGCTGGGACTTTAATTTTTGAGACTCTGTTCTTATCGGGATTGTCCCTTTAAACGTTTGCAACCAGATTCTAGGTTGATCATATCTAAGCCTCTTAAATTTCTCTGCACAATGGTATAGTAATCTGACGAAAGTAAATGTAGATAAAGCATCTAAGTAAAGACAATTTATTTAATACAGTTATAGAGTGGTATGAGGGCATGTAAATAGTCGATGTCACAGACTCCATAAACCCGGAAGAGCGTATAACAGGCACGACAGTACTGTGTGGTCCAGGGAACCAAGCATGCCGACATCTTGGAATAGTAACGTCATATCAAAACTCAAAGTTTGTAAATCGATGCGCAATTGTCCAATGAACTAACCTAGTGTCGTGTCAATCGTCTCCCAAGAAGACCAAAAAATGTTTGAACTGAATACAGCTATCAATGAATATTTATGTCGTGCATTAGTAGTACTTTCAAAATAAGTGCATTCATGGGATATGGCATTTATTACAAAATAAACCGGCCGTATGATAGACTACAAGACGCGAATATCTTTGGGGGTAACAAATTCGTATATTTAATGGATTATTAATGTAAAAAATAACGACGAACACTCTTACAAATCTGCCTTTCCTTGCCCTCAAAATGTCCACTAAATACACGATTAATAGATATGACTTAAGCCAAAATGATATAAATCGACGAAATCAATCAAAACACCGCCATGATTTATCGTCCGAGGGACGCTAGTCACACTCTACACTGGAAGATCTGGTAGCGGTGACATTTAATATTCCTCAGTTGCCCAGTTGTAAGATTATGTTCGTTTTATTATTCTGGTGTTTTAAATTGCTTGCGACCCTTTGCCATCCAGAATTGTTTAGTTCTATTCTACTAATGCCCATTAGTGAACAGGGGACGTGAAACTGAGAGCCGAAGAGTTGAATGATCGCTCAAGGTGAACCAAGAGGGGAAGGCCTCCATCTCGGCGTTCGCGGTTGGTTGGCCAGAACAGCCGTTCCTCGCTTGAGCCTAGAAGTCGGCCGACGACAGCGTTGCTTCCCCGCACGGTTCCCTAGTGAGAGGGATATGACGTGCAATGCGAAGATTAGTTATTTCTGTTAACTCTCTCATCCCACCCATCTATCTTAGAAACTCACCCAAATCCTCGTCCAAAGCAATCAACACTGGAAATAAGTTCATCTGCCAACAATAATATAAACATCGCTGACAAGCAATCGTACATCCGTGGTTGTGTTCATTCAGCTAGTGAAAATTCAGTTAAGGCACAAAATTTCCATTTTATTTCTTAATTAGGTACATTTTAAATCCACGTCCTAACAATATCATACCTGTCGTAATGCCCGTTTAAGATACGTGCCATGAAACAATAACTTCACTACAATGCTGTGGCTAACCCGGGCTAACATGAAACAAATAGGATAATTTCCAAGGTATTCTACTCTAATTCCCCTTTTAGCAAGTGTTGTTTCTTCTACCGAGGGTAACGCTAGAAACAGTTAAGAACCTGCGCATATTAAATCTTTACTTGAAACATGTCCCTATCATGTTTCTGAATTATTAATTCGTTCAAACGAGATAATTAATTCGTTCAAACGACATAGTAACTCGTTTTATGTTACATATCGTTACTGTTTGGTATAGTCTGGTTCTTAAATGCTCGCAAACCTTTGCCAACAGAATTTCTTTTGACATCTGGTTACTTCCTGGTATTATTCTGATTTTTAAATTGTTTTTATGAAACCAACAGCAGCTGTCAGTCATATTTGACGACAAAACATATTAGTATTCTTATAACGAACATTATTTCAACGTTGGATAAGTTTTAACGAACAAACTATTATAAACGTTTTGTCTTTATCAGGAAGTACGTGATTACATTTTAAATATAGATCTATGTTAATACTGTACAGTCGGTCCATATTTGCATTATAAGGTAATTGGGTCCCAGGTGCTGTTAATTCGGTTTCACTGTAAAAATTAGTATTTATGTTTACCCTTTTTAACTGCTAAAAATATTTCCATCGTTATAACTGCATTTTAACGCTGCGTGTTATTTCAGTCTGTAATGTAATTTTACCCCCAGCTATTATAAATCCAATGTAAATTTACATATCTGTAAATGGAGTAAATGTACAATTACAATGATGTTGATTTACATAAATTGGTATAATAACATCTAAAATCTAAAAAAAAACTATGTTGTGTATTTTGACAGAGTTTATGTAATAATACCTTGTAACAATTGTAGAATTACATATATGGTAAAATTACTAAAAGAATGTGTTTGTCCCCGCTCGTCTAATTAGTCCTCGGTTCGATCCTTGCGAACACAGAAAGTTTTGCGGACTTTTCTGCCGAGCATGTAAGAAATAAGATGAAATCGGGTATAATGTCCTACTGCTCTGCTCATTGCAATAGAAAGAGTAGGTGGCATGCCACCGTCCAAGAAAAATGTTCTACAAAACCCAACGTATGGCATATGCCTGTCTTTATTAGTCAGTTCAATGCATTCAGATTTTGAATTATCTTTTTCTCCAAAATGGATCGACTAAAGTGACTGACAGAACAGTGAATATTAGATATGTGGCCAAAGGGGGGATAACTGATGTGACCACTATTTGATAGTAAATTTACAATTATCTGTAGAAATGATATTTCAAATGACATTGCTGTTAAAATACAGCTCACATAATTTAAAATGGCATATGGTTGGACATGTGCTACTACATTAAGTCTGGTGTAATCTTACATAATCCTTGTGTTCACATGCATTTATATCGATTTAATAAATGTAAGTTCACAAACCATGTGATGTGACAAATCCGACACTATATTTTTACTGTACTTTTTACTGTGTAAATATACATATAATTTTAACAGTGTTGAACTCCGACTGCCGATTTCATTTCATCGTCAAATTCATTTGCGATTAATTTGAATTAAATTTCGCAATATATACTTTAGTGTGCAAATATAATAGTTGTAATAGCAAAAATAGATTTCATTATTACACAACGTCGACCAGTATTTGTATTATTCCCGCACTACCATTCACCGTCTTTCAGGTGGATTAGATCATTGACTGTTAACCTGTAGATTGTAAACTTACCTTCGTTGGGGTATGCCTTAAAATATATACTTGTTGGTATGGTATATGTTTTCCTAGTAATATGAACATATATTGTGAACGTTACTTACCGATTTAGGGTCGTAATTGTCTGAGAATTAGAACATTTAAATATCAGGGAAAATTAACAGTGTTAGGTTTGAGTGGTCTTTTGGTATCGATTATTAGAAACAGAATTTTTTTTTTATCTAATCTTTGGTATGGATGGTATATTTTTATTTGGACACTTCGTTGGAGCGGAAAGTAGGGGGCGAATGGTTAGCGCATGCGCGCTGTATCATAAGGTCTGTCATTGAATCAGCTATCGTGGTTGAGAATCCCCGGTTATACGGGACAAGTAGTGGGGTCACTTATCCAAACTCGCGTGTTTTCTCCGGGTCCTCCGGTTTCCCCCCACTGCTAAAGACCCCTATTGTAATAACATTGAACCATATTATTATGTAAGACCCAAAATGACCTAGTATGTGTCGAGTGGGCGTTAAACCCCATCGCTCTTTCTTTTGGGCGCAGGCACCCGAAAGAAAGCCACTAGGTCATGTCGACAGCCTCACTCTTTGTCACATACAATGACGTTATAATCTACAATGATCGCATGATGACACATGAAATAGCTAATAAGTAAAGAAATTTGAATTCAAGTGTCTGATTTGAACACAAATACCTTCCAGGGCTATGATCTATTACATAGTTTATTCAGCCTTTTCCGGGATATAATATTCTTTCGGAAAAAATCTTTATTGAATTACAAATTTTACCTAAGGAAATCAATTAAGACACCCACGTAGTTTATACAGTATTTATTTTGTGATATGGTGCACTGAATCGTTGTCCGGTGAAATTAAAATAAAATGGCATTTATCCGGATTACGGCGTTTCGTCGTTCTCATCGTGGAAAGTGGGAACCAGGGACTTTCTAGTTAGCACACCAGTACCATGCTCACCGAGTCAATATGACTCCTGTTTGTCCCAAGATATATTCAATTATTATAAAATCTAAGTATGCAGTGATCAGCTCGAAGCCCTAAATTGTTACCAAATTAAATTTTAATAATTACAATGTGTTAGGTAGGAGATATGATGCGGTTATTGTCCCACATACATGAACTTGCTTTTATTCCTGTTACAAAGAAAACCGGAAGACTACAGTGCGAATTATTTTTCATGTTAATGTTAAAACATTTTATATACGTCAAGGGACAAATTTAAAACAGAATTAAAGACAAAGTATTCTCCGGGTTATGATTTGATATTTTATGATGCATAATCGTTGTTCAACTGGACCCTTATGGGAAATATCTTCAACAAACATCTTTATCCATTTAGACATATTGCATATGATGCAATCAATCGTAGCACAATGTCACACAAGGAATTATACAGATACGGTACATATACGATATACGTGATTTTTATGCAAACTCATTTCATAAGTACCTACATCAAACTGTACATATGTATCTACTTTTGAGTCGGGTCGTTGTGCATTCACTTTGGATCATGATGTCTATCGGTGAATCAACCGGTGTGGGTTCGATCCCAAACTTGTAAGTGTCGTGGGCTTTCCTCTGGGACCTTCGGATCCCTGCAACTGCACGCGAATTGGTAAAATAAAATTGTAAAATGTGCTTTAGTGCTCTCTCTTTCGTTCGCTAGTCCAAGAAAGCGGAAATATATGTTCGTAAATAAACCCATTAGAAATTCAATTCATGATTTTGATAGTGCCAACATACAATATTTTTGTATAAAATTTTTGTTTTTCCAGGTTGTAAAGATGATGATTATTGTAGTCTGTTCCTTTGTGTTGTGTTGGCTGCCATTACAAACTTATAATCTACTCAACGTCTTATACCCAGTCATCAATCAGTAAGTATACAACAACCACTTTGATATCCTGGAATACAAATTATATTATCAGATTCCGCGTTAGATACAAACCCGTGGTTCATTCGTAGGATTTTACACCAGCTTTCATCTTCGGTGATATCGCAGTCAAGTTCATACAAATCCGGAATCCAGATTGATTATTAAGAAAACTAGCATGCTCTGGGGTTTTTTTTCTTTTTCATCTGAGTGGACGCCATTTTGAATCAAGAGTATCCAAAATATTCAAGAAAAACAAATTGTATAGAATATTCGTTTGGCATTTGTAAAATAAACACATCATAATATTACCATTCTCAAGACTCGCTTCGTCATGGATAAAGAGGACGCATTGTTGAGCATAAAATCACTTGAAATGTCGTGCAATTCTCACGAATCATCTTTGATGGCAAATGACCTTCGTCAATTGATATGAACTGGAATCTATTATTTTTTTCTATGGTTACAAGATGATATTCAAAACGGAAACTTTTTCCTTCTGGAATATACTAATTCCCTTGGAAATATGATGGCGTATACCCCAATCTACTTACACGTTGTAATGATAAAATAAAACCAAGTACGAACAATCCAAACCATTAGACAAAATTTGAAGTCCAAAAAAAACAACAGTATACAAAATAGTGGTAGACTGTTCACCTTTTAAATTATAGTGGTGGGCTTTTTCCCTACTTCTAAAGACCCTATAAGTGAACTATTGTTTGTCCAACGAAGACTTTATGATTAGTGACCGGATCCTTCAGATACCCTATTTAAACAATTGTTATCCGGTTTTTTTCACTATCCATATTAGCTGATTTCCATTACTTGCTTTCGTATCATTGCATATCATAAATCTTGCGGATATCGCCTGATCAATTATCTTTAAACTCCAATATCAATTCGACATCTTTCAGATTTCGCAATCGCTGATGACAATAATCTGATTTGACGATAAAGCACATAACAATCGTATAAATCTTTTAGCTCGATTGGGTAAACGGACAGATTACTTTTTTTTTCAATTAAGCTAGAGGAGGCATTAATTAAATGACGGTTCAATCACTAAGATCTTTTTTTTATATTTTCTGTCGTAAAATAACGAGAAAACGGGAGAAAATGACATTAATACCATAGCTAATGTGGTGTGAATCTCTTGTGTACAAAACAACTCGATGAAGTTAGAAACTCGTAAAACGGTAATACTCCCCCTAATGGCACATTAAGATGGACAAAGAAAAAAGTTAACCCGCTTTTCTCGATTATTTCCTCATTTATGTAAAGTGGATGTTATCATTGTTCTTTCTTTTCGCTGTGTTTAGTCGGCATTGTTTCGCCAATTTAGGGTATCCATAGTAATTTAGGCAAACCAGCGGATAATTGTTTTCCGATTGTTAAATAGGATAATCTATCAATTTACTGATAGATCTGTACAATTGACAAGGATTTGTTGCAACTTTTAGTTAAAACATTGGTACTTTAATACAATAGAAATAGTCATAATAAAATAGTGAAATTATTATGCTTTAGGTTCAAATCAAGCAAAATATTTATATGTGTTATTACTGGTTAGTAGAATGCTTTTAGTCAAATGGATTAATCGATATTAAAAGTTCATGCAAGAATGGCTTAGTAGATTGGCCATTCTTCTATTGCTGGGATAATAGTCAATGTATACGTATAGGATATTAAAGGACAATATTGGTGCCAGTCATTATCACATATGTGATAGAACTGATTAAACACTTTCCAAATATAATATTAACACAGAGATCATCGCTACCATAGAGGAGTAATAAAGGATTCGTGAATCGGAAGTGACGAAGGGCAAAGGAAAACACGAGTTATCTCTCTATGTGAATGACTGAAGTGACGAGTGATGACAGATAAACGGCCGAATTTCTGCTCACTAATAATTCCTTTGAAGACAAAAAGTTGTTATATGGGACCGCAAGAGGTTATCTGACGATACAATAAAGTAATTAAGCGCCATAAGATAAGAAAACACGGGAAAAATAGAAATACTCCGTACAGCCCCTTGTTTTTATTCATTCTATAGGGGAGACCGGGGCACATTGAACCACTTTGTTCACATACATGTTTGTCCTCATTTCATATCAAATGTTTTTATTAGAAGATCTCTTTATTTCATGATCAAAATTTTAAAAAAAAATCAATATGCCCTCTTATATGGATCAAACCCCAGTTTATCTGGATTGTATAGATTAGACATATATGAACTTAAGTACAAGAATTTCCTAGGCGAAGAAGTTAACATGTATGGAAATTTTTTTCTCTTTTAAGCACTTTTTTGAAAAATCCACTGCCTAAGAAAATAATTGACAGCATGTGGCTTATTGATGGAGAAATGGGTCTAAGAAATTATCTCACTTCTGTATAGTGTTGGGTTGTATAGTATTATTTACAAAGGATATATCCATGGTGGTTCAATGTGCCACGGTCTCCCCAACCTTATGAAAACATGATAATGCACGGACTTTTAATCTGTTTTTCTTTCCTGTTCTCTTATCTAGTGGCAGTCAATTCTTTTTATGAATTGTAAGATATTCTCTCACAGTGTCACACAGCAACTTTAGGTCTTCAAGGGAATTATTAGTGAGCAGATATTCGCCCATGTATCTGTTATCACTAGTCACTTCAGTTAGTTATATAGAGGCATAACTCGTGTTTTCCTTTGGCGTTCGTCACTTCCAATTCATGAATCCTTTATTACTCCTCTATGGTAGCGATGATCTCTGTGTTAATATTATATTTGGAAAGTGTTTAATCAGTTCTATCACATATGTGATAATGACTGGCACCAATAGTGTCCTTTAACCTACCCAAGGTTGATATGATAGAGAACACGCGGGCGAAGCCCAAGGGTTCTCTATCATATCAATCCGAGGGAGAGTATACAACGTTCACCCTTAAATTTAATGGACTCTTCTGAAAAAGGCAACAGTGATTGGATAATTGCTCGGTAGTTTCCGCCAAATAGCGAGAATTACCGATGTTTGTTTACACGTTGCCATTTTGGCAAATTGAATTGAAAGCATGCAAGAACAAAATGGATAATTTAACGAAGTCAGACGAATAATCAATCCTTTTTAGTCATCATATTGACGATGGAATAGATGTGGATGCAAATATGATGAGGATCTATCCAAAGCCTGAAGAAAATTTGGATTAAAAGGCAATCTTTTCTGATATTTCTGACAATGAACCGTGATTGAAATTTAGGTATGTTCAGAGAAGGATTTGAACGACTGGTTTAAGTGGACTGTATCCAAAAATACTTTACAAAGGAACTTTTGAGCGATAAATACTTTCAAATCTTGCAGTGTGTGGAGAAATAATGTGGGCGGAAAGAAAATTCTGAAAGATATCTTAGACATGGAGTATGGATAACCGATTTAAATATGCCGATAAGTACACCGTCTATTTCGTTACTGAATGCTACAAACTGTACCATAACTTTTTTTATTGTCAAAAGAATAAAATTTTATTTCTGTGTTCTTTGTATTATTTCGATCATCTACCTTATCAGCGGTTGATATGAACCGAATATATCAACCTCTGATGACGTCATGAGAGGTTGTTATGAGATATAACTGCTATGGACATCAAAGAAAAAAACTACTACCAGTTGTATATTACTATATATGCCATGTTGATTAATTCCACTTTCGTAACGCCCGCAATGTCAGATTTTATTAATGGCCAACATTAATTATAGCTGTTGGTTCAATATTTAATATGTCGAAAAAGTATCAACTGGTGATTACGGTGAATACACCGGGGCTAATATCTAGTCTGTTTATAAGTCGGTCACTTAACTCTAGAGCTTGTGTGTTGTGAGAGTTCAATGGGACGAAGCTATATCAAGAACTTTTTGTAGGACAGAGCCGAAAATTCTGCTACAATGACTATCCCTGTGTGTTTTTGTTTGATTGGGTATTTCACACGTGCAGGGAGCCACGGTGGATCAGTGAATAAGATATTGGCTCGCTATCTTGGTGGTCGCGGATTCGCCAAGAAAGTTCATCATGATTTTCCGACGTAGTTTGCCCTTGTTAGTGGTGCATGACCGAGGGCCAGGCAAAGACAGCTGTCTAGTCGTTCAGATGGGACCAAAACTAGAGATTCCGTGCACACCTTGGCGTGCGTGTAAAATAATCCCATTCGAAACAAGAGAACGTCATAACGCCTTTGTCGGGCCAAAATTTCCTTCATAGCACAGTGTATGACGTATACCCGTCTTCATTAACCAAGTAGGGGCAGAACGGTAGAACGTTAAAGGACAATATTGGTGCCAGTCATTATCACGTATGTGATAGAACTGATTAAATACTTCCCAAATATAATATTAACACAGAGATCATCGCTACCATAGAGGAGTAATAAAGGATTCATGAATCGGAAGTGACGAACGCCAAAGGAAAACACGAGTTATTCCTCTATATAACTAACTGAAGTGACTAGTGATAACAGATACATGGGCGAATATCTGCTCACTAATAATTCCCTCGAAGACCTACAGTTGCTGTGTGACACTGTGAGAGAATATCTCACAATTCATAAAAAAAAATTGACTGCCACTAGATAAGAGAAAAGGAAAGAAAAACAGATTAAAAGTCCGTGCATTACCATGTTTTTATAAGATAGGGGAGACCGGGGCACATTGAATCACCATGGATATATACTTTATAAATAATACTATACAACCCAACACTGTACAGAAGTGAGATAACTTCTTAGACCCATTTCTCCATCAATAAGCCACATGCCATGCTGTCAATTATTTTCTTAGGCAGTGAATTTTTCAAAAAAGCGCTAAAAAGAGAAAAATTTTCCATACATGTTAACTTCTTAGCTTAGGAAATTCGTGTACTTAAGTTCATATATGTCTAATCTATACAATCCAGATAAACCGGGGTTTGATCCATATAAGGGGGCATATTGATTTTTTTTTTAAATTTTGATCATGAAATAAAGAGATCTTCTAATAAAAACATTTGATATGAAATGAGGACAAACATTTAATATCCAGTCCTTATTTTGGAAAGTTTTAAGTCCTCGTATCTTTGAATAAACCACCATATCCATGTTATCGACCCTAGTGTCTCTGGTGCCAGTATGGAGAAGGTACACGATGAAATTACGTAAGAGGAGCAAATCACAGTGTGATAGGTGTTCCAAATGCAATGAGTAAACAAAAAAAACGGCTGTGATAATTAAAACCGGTGAATCACTACATAACCCTCCAAAATAGGGCACTGCCCACGATACACCGATATAAATAAACCTACGTGAACCTAAATCAATTTTTCTGCTGATACTTATTTGTTGGCCGCATGATTATTTTCCCCAATCCTTAGGACACCATATCTTGCACGTATGGATCTTTAGCAGTGGGAGGAAACCGGAGGACCCGGGTAAAACCCACGATGTTTGACAGGCGGACCTACTCCTTGTCACGCCCAACCGGGGATTCGACACTGACAGGCCTTATGATACAGCGCGCACGTGCTAAGAATTCTGCCACCCAACACCACAATCTTTGTATTAGCATCGATATTGAGCAACCTGTATAAGGGAAAATAATTGCGTTTAGGCATTATATCCTTCCCTTTAATCTGTTTTTTTTTTATTTTTGACAAAGCCTATGTCAATTGTATGCCTGTATTGTTAGTGCACTTAAGGACACTTGTTACTATATCTCTTTTGTCCATTTATATTTATGATTTAATTAACACCACCCTCTTCTGGTTATTAAATGCAAACATCCCATTTAGTAGGCGAATTAAATAGGTTAGTGGTCTACTTTTTATAGTCTATTAATGGATGTTTAAAATGTATTAGATTGAATCACATCGCAAAACGAATAGTAAATAGCATTATTAAATTAATCCCTAATAGAGTGTGTGGGGGAAGCAATATAAAACAGGTCAACATTTGCAAAAAACATATAAATCAGACATATGAATTAAACTGGCTAGACCTCTTAGTATTCGGTCAATTGGTTTTACTGTCGACACAGTAAGCTATAAAAAAAGAAGCTAAAGGCGTGGGTTTTCTCCTGGTTCTCCGGTTTCCTCTCACTGCTAAAGACCCCTACGCGCAAGCGAATTATTGATATTAAATTAAACCATATGATAGTCCCGAAATGACCTAGTTTGTGTCGAGTGAACGCTTACTCCCATTTCTCTCTCTCTCTCTCTCTCTCTCTCTCTCTCTCTCTCTCTCTCTCTCTCTTTATCTGTGTCAAGGCAGTCTGTCTCCGTTGAAAATGCTATCTCCACAAATAAAACTAATGTTGAAATACAATCGGAAAAGTCTCGTATTTTAAACTTTATCGACTTGTGTTGATATTTGTGATACCAAAAAAAAACTCGTAGGAGATTCTGTATAATATACACTTTATTAGCTGTCAAAAGACAGATTTTAATATCGATGCACATAAAGTATTTTTAGTATTTTTTTAAAAGATCTCTTTGTAAAGACATGCAATTGACGTCATGTAACAGGGAATGCCTGAAAAACCCTATCTTTAAAGACATTAGATTACTATAATTTGAAAACGCCGACACCCTATAACTCACTTAATGTAATAAACAAGTAAATATATTTTTGGAAAGTCGGTAAAGGATATTTCTCAGAAATAGATTGTGATATGGTGACACATTTGAACTCAGATTCTGATACTCATATTACTCCCCTATTGGTGCAAATCAATGCACCAGTTTGTTCTGGGTTTTTATTCTTCACCCTAATTTAACATTGATGAAAAAATGTAATTAACCTGTCGGCGACGTCAATCAGTATGACGTATAAACACGAACTCAACCAATCAGATCAATATGTTATCATACCATTTTTTCAAACAATCCAAAAATTGTAAAATTTAAATTTCGAGTTATCTATGATCAAAATGTAACTTTTTCTTTAGAATGAAAAAGTTGTCAGCAACTGGAATGGATCTGCAAGAAGTTTTCAGAAACTGGTGGGTGAATGATGCGGATTCACGTTATTGTCAATAGGGTGTGCTCTGGAGAGGTGTATTAGTAGCCTAAACGTTAATTTAAAAATAGATGTTATATCGTAGTCCAGAAAGTGGCGCCTTCTCCACTTTCCTTCCCCGCGAAAGGTTCATGCGTATGCTTTAAGTGTAATGAAATAAGGCAACTTTTCTGAAGTGGTCTAGGTATAAATCGATTTTGTTTATAATAGCACTGAACTGATTGTTTCCCAGTACTGATATCGCCATTTTAGTTTATAACTAGCTTTGTGGTGCCTGTGTCCTGGTTTAAGTACATCACAAGGAAGGGCTGGCAAGTTCTAAGCCTATCTGTGAAAGAATGGTACACAGTCGGTGATCCACATGCAAGGTGCATACATTTTTACCAATGATGTTGCAAGGCCTGGGTGCCAGCCAGGAAGAATTTTTATTCAGTCACCATAAAAAAAAGTACTTCATAGTTTACATGACGTCATCACTACTGGGAAAATGACGACCAGTTGATTTCCTTTTTCATTCTTTGGAAACAGGTCTCATCCATGGTTACAAATCTGGCCCAAAAAATTATCAAGATCTGCTTCAAAGTGGCGCAGATTGTCACGGGGCATCAAGATTTTGGCACTTTTCTGATACGGAGCCAAGTGCTTTGGCATCCATCTTGCAGAATCATTCCTAACTCGTAGGCGATAATGTGATCAACCCTCTCATGAGAGATGTCCACAACACTGGCAATACTCTGAGTGATCGATCAGCCATCACCATGTCATGCACCTTGGTGATGTTTTCTTGAATGGTTTCTTGTGATGGCTTTCAGTAGAGTGTCACCCCCAAGCCTCTCTCTGTCGCGCTTCAATTCCGCTGCCGAAGGTGGAGACCATGTCGGCATGTATCTGTGTTGGGGTTAGTTCTTTCAGTTGCAGGTTCCTAATGACTACCTTATGGTGAGCTTTCTCCATTTCTGGTGATTTTAATTGGTAGGTTCACAAAACAATAATAAAACTACAGTTGCAGTTCTTATGATACATTCAATGATTGTACTCGCTGGTGGCAAAAGTTTATTTAAATCCGACTGATCTATCCTTTTCGACCTAAAAAGCATATCTGTTCTATGGTAGATAAATGCATAAAACGAATATAAAATTGTCAACATTTAAAATGTACTTGATTTGATATGTCTCATAAGGTATAATTTTTATTGCAACAAACATATATTTTATTTCCTATTCATGGTTATGTAATTATGGTGTCTCCGACCGTGGGACTATATATTTGATTATTGACTTCGACAGTATTATTTTCATTAGTTCAGTTCGGATAGAATGGTTATTACATATATGAATTCGTGATAAGAACGCATTTGAAATAATCACTATGTTAATATGTATGTAGTTACACTTAAGATGGTCGCCGTATTTCCATTTCTCTAGATTAAATGAGGAAACTGAAACCTCAAAAAACAAATATTTTAGTGAATAGAATTCATTAAAGATGTATTATATAAAATCTAGATAAAGAGCTGACAATTCTTGTTATAATAGTTAAAAGAAATTAAAGAGGAAATATGTGGAAAGTGTCACTTCTTTCTGGACGGAGTATGGCCGTTGAAATAACAACGGTGTCTCGATTGTCATTGTTATCCTTGTTACGATAATAAACAAATTATTAACTGACAACACCATCCAATGATCTAGAAAGTTGATTATGGACTTGGCAAGTCAATAAGTGGGTTTATCAGCTCTCTTAATGAAATATTAGAGACGGACGCTCTTTAAAAATTACGTAACCCCTATAGATTTTAAGCAATCATTTGAGCTGAAACTCTTTCATCATATTTTGGCATTTGATGTGAATATTTATCCGGAGGCTCCGTAAAAACCGAGACTGCGTTAAACTCCCTACCTTATATCCATTTGTACTGTTGCTGCTTTTAGAGTCCATTAATGTTTAGTCTCTTATCATCCAAACAAATATTCTACGAATATTAGTCTGGATGGGTCCTCAAAATTTGACAGAAAGTCGGTCACTGTCTGGATTATCCAGTCTTTTAAGTTACCACGTGCTGAATCTATCCAAACATCTCGCTTGTCAACAATGACACTCTCTAAAGTTTTGTTCTAAAGTTTTTAATTGAAATGGTAATTTTCTCTCGTCATGAATCAAACGTATGGCTTCTCACAATCTCCTTAATCACGATTCATGCTGTTGTATCGTCTCTATTTTGTTTCTAATAATAAATGTGCCAAGTGAATTGTGGGATATATTTTACCCTCGCCTTATAGAATCTATCAAAATCGGCCCGGCTTCATAATATCTATCACTTACCGAGACTTTAGCCAAAGGGTTCCATTGCCCATGCGTAACCGGGAGTTTGGTTTTTTATGTGGTAGATTATCCAGTAATTTTCGTCAATAATTGAGAACCGACCCAGACCCTCCGTGCGTTGAAGACTAGGGGGGTCTGGGTGACCGAGACTAATTAATGTTATACTTTGGGGGAGGTAATATTTCAATGAAACTTTAATAGAAATTCACCTAACATAATTCTAGAATGAGATGATTGTGTTACAAAAGAATGTATTTCATTATCTGGTACGAAAATGAAATGTAATCTATATATGGACACATTAGCTTTATTATTGACCTTATATCATGACTCACCTGTTATTGGTATTGGATACTTATTTAAACTAATTATCTGCATGTGTTGTTCTTATTACAGGTATCACTACATGAATATTATATGGTTATGTTCTAATTGGTTTGCTATGAGTAACTCCTGTTATAATCCATTTATATATGGTTTATGTAACGTAAGTATAATTGCTTCATTTTGGTCTTAGATAAAATTAACCCCACTGACAGTGTGAAGCGCGGAATTTCATATAACCATTGTTAAAGGTTTACACATTTACAGAAGGTTCGACATTTTAAGATCGAGTTACGTTTGCAATACAAGAGGTTTCTGCCCAATTATCTTCGAATTCCATCTGTCATGGGGTCTTTTACAAGTACTATTACTAAAAGAATCCATATATCTGAGTCATCAACATGTTAGTTTTTCCGATAGTTTTACCAACAAAAGGTTCATTATATGCATACATTTATTAATAAAATAAACACATCTGCTTAAGCTTCCATTGGAAAGAGGTACCACCGACCAGTATCCACAAAATGGACTCTACAATCCACTAAAACATATATATATATGCAATTACCATTACCGTATATTGAATAGGTTAATGATGTTAGTGCATAGTTCTTTTAATTACATAACCATGTATATGGGGGTACCTTAATATTTGGGATGTATATGGGACTTAATTAGAAATGATCATTATTTGTAATATTGTTAAACAAATGTGATGTCAGTCGATTTTGTATTATGGAAAGGATTTAATGATTTTCTGCAAATTCAGTCGACAACAGATATTACTTTCAGTCTCGTGTATATCGGCCCTTTAGTTGTTTTTGTATAGAGATATTGATAAAATGTATAACCTGTATATTGTACAAATATAAATATTTCAATGATTGCAGCCCAATTATATATTATTGCAATTTTTAGTTTAAATATAGAGTAATGTCATATTTCCAATGGGCATGTAGACTACATGTAATTAGTACTATTACTTCGTCTGTATCAGAGTTTAACATCAAAAACCATCACGTACACCGCACCTTAATTATTTATATAGGACTAGTTCTTATCTGTGTGGTCCTATATATGAATATTTAATAGTACAGTTATCACAGTCTCGTTTCACTCAAAGTAGGACAGGTTGTTTAATCGATGTAATCAAATCAAGAATTTCTCGCAGTATCTCTTTTAATGTTGTGTTGCAAAAAAGTAGCCAAGTATTGCAGGCAAATTGCACTCTAATGTAAATACTCCTAGATATTACATGGTTCCCGTGGTTTTATTGTAAGGCTCTTGTGAATTCAAACAAATCTGAAAAGAAACCCACTCATCATCGGATCGAACAAATAAATTCGATTCCTGGTATCTCAATGAATAATACATAAGCGAAATATTGAAATAAAGTATGAATTCGACGTTTCGCTTTATTATAACCAATTAAGCTTAACAGGATAACTAAATACACAATTTGCCAATTGGAACAGCACTGAGCATAAATTTATACCCACTCTAAATACATTAAACCTAACAATGAATATTTCCTGTTCCAAAAGCTAAGGGGTCTTTTACGTGTGCTACCGATATATATATACAGTGTCAGTACGTTTTTCTCTTACACGAAACATCCAGACTGCCAGTTCAATTCCATTCACTAACCCATCAACTGCATCGATTCAGAAACTAAGTGGTCAGAACCTTTTGAGATGTTGCATTAGAAGTTTCTTTAGGCCCCCGTCAGACCGGGTGGCATTCTTATGGCGCTGCTGACCTGAAAATGCATAAGGTCGCCGGCAAATGTGAACACACTGCGAGAAAATGTCCCCAAAAGTTCCTAACTTGGCAATGTGACTTGGCGATCTTGACGCGCTCGAAAACCATTTTACGTCGCCGTTGCAGCGCAGTTAGGGCACCAAGCTGGTCTGACAGGGATATGAGAGGGCGCTTTCTTGATATTTAAATTAATATATAGTTGTCTGATTCGATTACAGTATTCAGGCGCGGATCCAGGATTTTTTGCAGGGGGGGGGGGCTAGGTTTGATAAAAGGCACTAAACCAACTGGACCCCCCCCCCCCCCTCTGGATCCGCGCCTGGTATTTTACTCCTTTGATTGCATGACTGTCTTTGGGCGATAGATTAGTTTAATATTTCCCTGTTGATCTCTGATTCTGATAATACAGTCCGGTTATAACGTTTCTATGCTGGGACTTTGCTGATTTGGGCGTATCGTCACATCAGTACAGTATTTGGTGTTACTCTGAATAATCAAGGATTTAATAAACATTTTATATTATCTTTTGCAGGAGAAGTTTAAACGAGAGTTTCGTATTTTATTTTCTATGTGTCCATGTAAATGTGTTCAACCAGAAAGCAAGGAGTACATTGATTATTCGGAGGATGGAAACCATACTTATAGACGCTGTAGTGTCACTAGAAACATCACTGTGCGATATAACTTCTGTCGTGACGGAAGCAGGCGCTTCTTCCGAGCTCCGACCGACACAACAGAGACGTCACAGATTTGACTAGCACGATCAAAGTTGGGACAGATAAAAGATAAGGATAAGGCTCAAAGTCAGAATCAAGGTCAATTGCGGGGACAATCGCGAAAAAGTAAACACCAACAGGATGGAGGAGATGGTAACACGTGTATCGAGGAATCGTCATATAAACCAATGTTTCCGGTAGCTCTACTTCCGCCGGATGTGGGTCTCACTCATATCGGACGACAAGAAAAGGTGTACAAGCCTGTATATCCTTTCTTGCCGAATGATGTTGCCGAAAAACTCGGACCAACTGAGGTTTGATGCCCGTCGTAAAAATTGATAATGTGGGTTGATGCAGCTTTTAAGCAACTGAATTGCTTTGGTTTGTGATGGCTTGCTTGTGGATTTGGGGCGATTGGTAATACAATGCCTGCTGAAAACGTGAAATGGATTGTGGAATTGTGGGAATTATTTAATATTCCTTATTGTATGTGCTGTCGCTAACACCCCACTTGTAATGGTCAAATGTAAGCCCATTTCAGGACTAGTGTTTGTTTTATTTGATAATTATTGGCATTGAGTCAAATGGAGGGAAAGTCCGCAACGCAATCTTATTGCGTTTCTCATTCCGACTACACTGCTGCAAAGTGTGCTAAATCTTTAAGCCAAATATGATCAATAAGTTATATTAACTTATGTGCTTGAGTGGAAATGCAGTGTTTTTTGTTTGTTTTTCGGCTTTTCATTGGATGTGTTGGGTGACAATACTTTTGTTTTAAATAAATACTGATATGACAAATGTTTTAATTGTTATAATGGTACGTGCTTTAATAATTAATGACAATTAGGGTGTACGTGCTTTAATAAATAAGGCGGCTTCACTCGTAGGCCGCGGGTGCGGAAATGAATTATATGAAAATATTGTCTTTGAGTGTGAATGTCTAAATGCATCCATGGTGTTAAAGTTATATTTATGACTTACATAATCTGTTCGATGAATATGAAAAAAATGACAAAATGTTCCGTCGGGATCATTTTTATTCTTTGCATTAATTGAATGCAAAAAATATTCGGTGTATTGCATTCAAGTTCGTCAAACGTGTTCAATTGGACTTTATCAATTATGTAACCAATTTATAGTTGTAAAAGTTAGTTTGGATTTATATAAGAATTGTTTATGTCTTCAAGAAAACTAAAGAAGTTATGTCGGTTTTATTTATCGTGTATTATATTAATAACATTTGGAACTTTGTTATAGTCAATGTTTCAGTGATATTTCAATGGCACTTTCTTGTAATGAACGGCACCTATATATAATGTGCGAAAAGACTTGTTGTTCCAGATTAATTTACTGGATTTGTATATCGATAGTGCTCGATATTTCACCAAATGATCACACTATGATATATTTCAGGGGGAACCAAACTGCCAATCAAACCAATCAATAGTATGTTATAACTAAACAATCTGATTAAAACACAGATCCTATTATTTTCGTTTCGTTTTTAGAGTTCAAAATTTCGTTTTACCTGTCTTTACTGCACTAGGATCAAGAAAAGTTGTTACAGCTTTAGGCATGTTTTGCACGGAACTGTCGGTAATCTACTAGTAACATCAATGATTACAGGTTAATCAAATGGTTGACACCAGTGGGTCAAAGGGCGCTCGTATGACCCCTGACGTGAACTCCCACTATGACTGGTCAGATCTTCATGTAGTGTAGGCCATCGAAAGTATAAACGAACGAAACGAAATATAGATCTGTTGATTACTAATATTTATCAATCATTCCGGTTTATTTTGTTTAAACTAATTGATCTTATATTTAGCACAATATTTTCGCGTGCAGGTATTCAGATAACGTAATGCCGCACACATTATAATATACAATCTCATTTAATTTGTTTAACACGTCAATTATTTTAAATTCTGACGGGATAGCTTACATGAAACAGCAACAATTTCCTAAGTTCTAAGTGCTTAACCTTAGACATACATCTTTTTTGATTTATACACAAATCGACTGCGTAAATCGAGAATAATGGTCCGGGCCGAATGCAATGTTCAATTTTGATTGGTCACACTGATCTCCATTCGAATGATATTGGATGATAAAAAAACCCTCATGCTATTCCATTTTGTATCCGACGTTTAACATTTCATGTTAGTTTATTTTTGTTTTTTACTTTATCGACTAGTGTTGATAAAATTTTATATCACAACACGCACGTATGAGATAACTCTTCTATTTCATCTTTTTAATGTTGTACAATGATATGATTTTGAACCTGAAAGTTGTAGTTTGCATATTTAAGAGAATGCGTTGGGATACGTGAGCAGAACTGACTGTAGTCACAGAATGTATATAAATTGTTTTGTTATATTATACTGAGCGCCATAGAAAACGCATCACTTAGTTTTTCGTATAACAAAATGATCCTGTAAACATATCTTATTGATGTGTTCCCATTTGAATATTGTTCACAATAAGAAGCAAAATAAATAAGACCATTTTGTTATACGAAAAACGAAGTGGTGCGTTTTCTATGGTGCTCAGTATATTTCACCGTGATCGGTTCAGTTAAACATCGGGTAATGGGGTTGTATGCTCTAGCGTAGATACACAGTAAAGGATTTATAAATGTTGTCATTAATTTACATATCAGAATTCTCGGACTATTGTGATTTGGGCGTTTCGTGATCTTCGTCTGGCCATGCAAATGCCAAAGTAAGCTAACGTAGTCACTATATCCGACGTTTGTCCTAATACCTTAACATGAAGATGTAATAAAAATATTAAGTCACAATTAGAGTTGGCACAATATTTAAGTTAATGAATTTTTCGGGGATAAAAATAAAAAATCCGATCTTGTCTCATATATAAGTTAATCGTAAAGTAACATTCGTCACAACCGTCGACCTGACCGACTGCATTCACTGGTAAACATATGTGACTATTTCAAAACACATTTTAAGAGCTCTGTAATAGGACTGTAGGCCTATCCGCCTCCCTCAGCCATTTATAAGCGACTCGAGGGTTGATTAATTCAAAATTTGTGTTCACATTAAATAATCTACTACACATATAGGTTGAATTATGTTAAAAAATACCATGTTAGATTTACATCCAAAAGTAGTAGGACGTTAAACCCCATTTCATCTCATTTCATTACTTCTACGAGCAAAGATTATTCAGTGTAATATTAAATTAACCGATAATGTCGCAGCCTACACAACACGGGAGACGAATAAGACGGATTAGTATGGCTGTCATAAGAAGATCTTTGCTTTGATAGTAGTATTTTTAGAATAATTTGTCCATTATACCCTCGTTACGCCAACTAATTAGCAGATATAATGAAGTCGTTCAATGTCAAGGCTGGACGAAAGGACACACAGGGGAATCTCCTGATGCTAAACTGGAATATTGATATGAGAAATGAATGTGATATTATTGTTATATTTAAATATCATTTGAATTGTATATGAATTATGATTTTCCTAACCTTCAATCATAATATATATTGCCATGAATGTTCATAGGCTACCTATATAAATGTATGATAATAATAATATTAATAATACCTGTATATATTGCATATTCAAATATATATATATATATATATATGAGTGTATATTGTATAAAAATCTAGCTTTCACCCGGATATTATATTAACCGTATGTAAATTTTTCTTGCTTCAAACATTAATTAAATACATACCGTCGGTGCGACTAAAACATGTCTTACCTCATGGTAAATAATAACTGTTATATAAGCTTTTTGGAATTAAACAGGTGATTTTGGTCTACATTTCGTAACCCTATCACAGTTTAAGATTTCTTAAAATATCAAATGCCATCTTTCCAAATATTGTTTAGTGGGTTATAAAGATTTGATGTAATTTACGAGACCGTACACATAATTTATCTATGAAACCGTTTTGAATGAAACAGATGTGCTTGTTGTTGTCGACATGTTTGTCTAGTTTTCGTAACGCTTAATAATTCAAACGAAGTGGCTCCAAAGGACGTCATATTTAATGGCTCATAATGTTGTATTTCTTATTCGGACGTAGCTTACTAGACTAAGCCAGAATGGTCGTCCATGTCAAAATTATGGAAGCGTATAGGGGTCAATAGCACGATAGACACCGCAATATTAAGTTGGTAATATGTCAATATATTGTGATTGTTCTGATGATTTCATCCTCAAACAGACGATTTTGCTGAGTTAATTGAGGCAACGGCTTTACAATATGTTGACATGTTCGCGAAATATTGCCATGCGCTATGTCAACGTGTGCATTTAAAACAAAATGATGACATACAACATAGCGAGCCGGGGAGCTGTTGAATTAATTCGGTAAAAATTGTCTTTTGAAAGATAAAATGATCAGAACAACAGCAATATGTTGACATACCAATTTAATATTGCAGTATCTATCGCGCAATTGACCCCTATACGCTTTCATACAAAAGTAAAACATGCTCATGAAGGGTAAGCGTTTTTTTTTGTTTCCATCCACTGGAGCCAGGTGTTAGGGTAGGGGCTGTGGCCTGCAGATTTCGTCAGTCTCGAGATGTAGATAGGGCTAGCCCTAACCCTAACCCTGGGCCAAGCCTAACCCTTATCCTAACCCACATATGACGTCATAACACCTGGCTCCAGTGGATAAAAACAAACGCTTACCCTCAAGAAGATTGCGTCCACTCGGCAATCCTCAACTGATTCCGGTTCCGGAACCTACATCTCGGAAACTGTCGAGACATGCCGAGTGGATTGCGTCGAGCTGTTCTGTAGCACATGACACAATTATTACTACTAGATAGAGATGGTGGAGTGACATTAATTATGAAATCAATGAAAATTTAAATATTCTGGCATATTACCGGGTATGTTAACTATTCTTGTCACCCGTTGAGATCCATTATTGGAAGCGTATATTTTACTAGCTTCAAAATTGCTTATCTAAATTATTATTTCAAATAAAGTTGCTCGTTGTGCAAGAATTAACAAGGAGTGTTTTATTAATACTGTATGTTTATTCTCTCTCTTGAAGCACCGACGATGTATCGTGATTATTTAGATTGCCTATTGACTTACCTAAACCACTTTTACTATAACCGTATCATATGACCATACGTAAACCGGGCGCTCAGGGGTGATCCACTTGGCTTGTTAAAGCAGCGATCAATTCATTGGCAGATAGTTAGTCTGCCGAATATACGGCTATTGACATGTGATTGCCATTGATGATCATGTGATTAGTCATAATGTCCGTTCGCATGGATGAATTCCAAATTTTGTAAGATGAAATGATATTTTAGCTTCCACTGTTTCCTGCTGCAGCACTGATGTACGATTTTAGAGCGACGACCTGTTCTATTTTGTCTGATAAAAAACAACTTGTTTTATATTTGGCAACTCGTGTGAATTGTTTTCTAGACACTAATAGACAACTGATCGCCGCTTAAACATTGCCAAAGAAAATCGCAAGACGCGCCAGACTTCAGTGTCGCTAAGAAATGATTTGTAAACAGTTTATTATTATTATGCTGTACATGTATTAAGATGATTTTTGTTGGTTATGATGTATTATTTTCCTGTTATTAAACAGTCTATCTTTTGTTTTTCACTTATTATTCAACACGTTTCTGAAACACCCAGAATAATGTTTATTACTGAACGACGTTTCGACGACTTCTCTAGTCATTATCAAGCAATGATATTTTATGAAAATATAACAAGACATTATATACAATGACATGTAAAACAATACTTTGTAATGTCGACCGGCAACCCTTTATTGTTAATGAAGATGGGCATATGCAGTGTGTACTACGAGATACATTTTGCCAAGATAGCGGCGATATGGACTACTCTTATTTCGAATACATGTACTAATTGTCAATAGTTCTTTTGCTTGTCCGTCAAAAGGTACAGGGGACCTCCTTGGCCATTGACAACGGAAAATCACAACGGTATATCCCCGGAAACTTTCTCGGCAAACACTCAATCAAGCCCAGAATCATCTGTTTAGCGGCCAAGCAGTTGGATGAAACCGGAGTGCCCGGAGGAAACCCACGAGGTTGAGAAGGCGCCCCTATCTCCATGCCACATATGCTCACACCAGGGCCTGAAACCACAGCCGCAAGCCAGAGGTGACCGGTCAGCTAGAGGTCGAAGTGCAGCACTCTAGACCACTAGGCCATCCCAACCCCCCTCGAACTTATAGAGTTTCAACACTGCACGACGGAAGCTGTTGGGAAAATAACTAGGTATTTCATGGGATCGCATGTTGTCGGTCGACCTGTTCAAGTTTGAAACCTACCCTTCTTTAGCGATATAGCAAGAAATTGGACAAACCTTGTCGGGAGAAATGGCCCTGGAGCGTGTTTTACAAAAAAAAGAAAAAAAAGAAGCTAACATTGATTTCTGGAAAGCGTGTGATAATCGGTTGGCAACTGTAATAATAGAGATTACTTTTGCGATGATGCCTAAAATCGATATCGAATAAAGTAGTGCGCATTTAAAATGACGCCGACCTACGTCTACATTATTATGTAACGTAGGCCTACGCATATAGAAATACATCACTAGATCGATTTTGCCAAATTCGTCTATCAAGCTTCCCCACTAATGGAAATAACACATTAGCTAAACCCAATTCAATACTCTATTTTAAGCTAAATCAAAGAGGCTTAATCCCTTCAATAAATTTTGGAGAGGTTCGTTGATTCTTTATAATACATAGGTTCATCCCCGGCTCTCAGTTGACAAGGATGTCCCAGACAAGGAAATATGTTGATGGTACCAAATAATCAAGGCGTGCTGTATTGATAATAAACGTAAACGAACCACGGATCATCCACAGGCTGTTAGAATTCGAAAAAACGCGGGTAAAAACGATGATTGTCCGAGAGAAGTATCTCTCTCACGTTGCGTGTACATTTTTCCAAAGACATGTTATTTCATTCAAGCGTACGCCCATACTATAGCCAGACTGACACTTGCACGACTTTTGGCCACGATTTTGTCGTGGCACTTCGTGCCATTTTGGGAAACGAACTGGGAGGCTCCCGCACTGTTCACGACTAGTTCACGCATAGTTCACGACGAGTTCACGAATGCGTGCCCATCAGTGTCAACATTGACACGAACTGGCACGACGAGTTCACGCATAGTTTGTGCATTGTTTACGCACTTCCCGCATTGGCATGAAGAGTTTGCGCAATTCAGACCCTGTCGTGCCGACCTGGGCACGCCATATAAAAAGGGGGCCTCCGCAACCCCTGGTGGAAGTGGACGTTAAGCCCCAAGAACGAACGAACGATAGAACCCCTGGTCATTTTTGGATTGGCTATGGAAGAGACAACATGCTGAATGTCAGAGACACCAACCATTGCAGGGTTCACGCACACTTCACGCCAGTTTACGACTAGTTTGCGTACTGGCACGACTCGAGTTGTGCCAATGCGTGCTACGGAATCGTGCAAGTGTCAGCCTTGCGAACGGCTAGTATAGGAAACTAAACATGGTGGTCTATAGAAAAGGTTTAATAAAGAATAGTATCTCTCTTAATAATACTTGCATCTGGATTAAGTCTGTATAGACGACGATACCTCGAAGACAATACGTTTAGCACCTGATATTTTTGTTTGGTAAATCTATGTAGAACACATCAAGGTACGTTGTTTAATTCGTATTAAATGGCAAAAATATCACGACGAATGGAATGCTCGAGTGACATCGGACACGACAAGAGCAGTAATTTTATGTTCAAAGATTCAAATTCTTCAGTAATTCGCAAGGAAATATATTTTTCCAAAGATTGATCTTCTGTAGTGATTTTCAGGATAGATCTTGCCATATTTAAATGCTGCAGAGACTTTCAAGAAGATACACGTTAAAAGTAGCAGTTGATTATACTAATGTGTCCGAACTGATATCTCACTAATCCTTCAAGTCTTTTAACTGTAACTGAATTTATAAATACTTAATGTAACGACATTTACGTAATTAAAGTTAACACTCGTTCTTTCTATTCGTATATTCTTTAATATTAAACACCTCGTGCTTTAACTTCTTAAAGATGCATTAAGTAAGATTTAGATAAAGAGCTTACCGCTCTTTCTATAATAGTTCCAAAATATATAATTCAAAATAAAATTGATATATTGAAAATGTCATTCTAATTTGTTAAATATGTTCGAGGTTGTCACTGTTTTAAGACTAAACGAAACGTTGAATAAATTGTGTAGCAACGTTACTTGTTAATCCAAACTCAGCCTCGTTTCTCCATTTTTAAATTAAACCATCAAATGACCATCGTATTTCAATCAGTTTACATCTCCGCCATCCGATTGTCTATAAGGTTTGCCATGTGAATGTAGCATTAAACGAGAAAATAAAAACCCACAATAGAAGGATTTAGCTCTACATGATGTATCTTTAGCATTTCTTACCAAATACTTACATTTAATCCGTTTTGGACACTCATTTATTAAAATCTCCATCTTTTATAATTGATCTGAGTTATCGACGTTAGTATTGGACTTAGATGCAACCCTTAGTAAAGAGCAATTAGACCTTCGGCACCACCAAATTTGGAATCCGTCAATATGCGAAAATATCCAGATTTGCTCGTTTAAGGTAATCCCACCTCACCACTATCAATGGTGTAGAAACCTTATAAATTCGATACATTCGCGTCCAAATGTACGTAATTAATAAAGCACGTGTCGGAGGTTATGCTTGGGAAAGAATGACTCAAAGAAAGAATCCGGGAAGACAGAAAAACTGAGCCGATAGGTCGAGGTTTAATTGTTTCGAGGGTTTGTTTCTAATATAGGTCTGACCCACGAGTGCTTTCTTTATCTAACTTAAAAACCCGTTACGGACACACACTAATAATACCGTATCGGCAAGAACTGAATATGAGCCAGACAACGTAAAAGATAGCATTTTAAATACAGTTGTTTGAAGCATGGATAAACAGTTTAGACAAATGTATTATTTCATTCCAATTATTGCTCATTTTAAGTGCCAATTTATTTTATTTTATTTAGCGTTCGTTTATAATATAATAAGTTAATGCCGTAGAACTGCACAGAATGTTATCATCAAATTTATATCCATTCGTATTCAATCCAACAAAATGCTCTGCATGTGCAGCAGGTTTTGCCACATTAACTACGTCACACTGGCGGTTTAATCTGAATTAAATTCAGTATAAAGTTTTATTACGGATGTGGCTAATTTGGTAAGACGCAGGCTTGCTAGCCTGGAGGTCGGGTGTTCGATCTCTGCATTGGCCGAGAAAGTTCATCCATATTTTCCGGCGCGGTTTCTTCGTGTCAGTGATGTAGGACGGAGGGCTTGACAAGGACAGCTGTCTAGTCGTTCGTATGGGGCGACAAACCGAGGTTCCGTGTACAAATTGGCGTACACGTAAAAGATCCCTTAGCAGTTTGAATTCGATACAAGTGTAGGACGTAGCGTCTTTATTCGCTCAGTAGGAACTGAACATTGGGACGTAAAAGTCTATTTCAATTCATTTCTTATTCCGGATTTAGGCGTCACAGTCAATTATTCCCAATCCGGTTATTCGCGGTCAAGATTTCAGTGTAGTGGGTTGATTCAGATCAACGGGTTTACTGGAACCGAATAACTTTGCGCGCTTGTTCACTGCTATTCCAGTTTTATCGCTTTATAAAACTGTTGATGTTAATATGGTAATTAACCGAGGTACGGTTTGGGGTAAGGCGGAAAGGTTTCTCCTTCTCCAACTTGGGAAGACACGAATATGTAGGGGTGCACTTTATATAGTCGTGTGGAAAGAGTATATGAATAAAACTCCATCCTGTCGTTTTCCTAATTTAATTTGACAGAGCCACTGTGGCTCAGTGAGTAAGACGTTCTCTTGCTAAATCTTGAGGTCCCATGTTCGATCCTTGCGCGGCCGAGAAATTTCGTCGGGATTTTCCGATATGCGCAGCACTATGCAGTTCGGCAACTAAATCAAATATGTAATGATATACAGTCGCTGGCCAGATGCCACGTAGGCCTACCATGCCAAAACTTCCAACATCCAACGTGCGACGTTTACTTTCTCCTCTGCTGCATATTTTAATAGCCGTGTGATCATCTTGTATAGTTTTGGGTTATATTTGTAATTCTTTACTTTAGAACTCCACTTTAAACTTTGTGATTTTATTCTCCGCTTATTCAGTTTATGGTTCCACACAGGAATTACAATACCTCAGTTCGTTTCTACAGCTTTATGTCAAGCACTGGATCACATAGATATCTCCTACGGAAGACACCAGTAGTGGAACCATTTGTATGGTTCGCTAGGCCGCCACAATGGCACAATCACTGATAAGGATGACATCTTGTGACTTAATGAGCCAAACATATTAACTTTTGTCTGACGACAAATTAATTTCTGAAACGTTTTTTTTATGTATTAGAAAAATAAATAAAGACGTCCGAATTATTTGTAGGTAAAAATTATTTCATTTTTTGTGTAAATGGGTATTAAAATGAATAAAAGACAGTAACGTCTTATGTAACAATGCACGCGCCATTGAGCTATAGATTGACGTCGCGTGGTGTGACGTCACGTGTTCAAGGCAGTCATCTTTAACAGGGATATTAGAAGATTTCGAAATCCCCTGGGAGACTTTCGTAATCATCTGTGAAACAGTTTTGCACTGGATACATAAGGTTACGGGACATTCTCTAAACTCCCATCCAACTCGCTAATGCGAGTTTTCTAAAAGAAATTTCTTCATCTTCCTTATTAGAATCTGCTTGGTGTTTGAAAATCGCCCACGTTCTACCCTTGGGTTTCGGCAATCTATTATTTATTTGACCAAATATGACGCAGTTAATTATAATGATTGCCTCACATGCTTAATGGCGCGAGTAGTATCCTTAAATGGACAGAAGGAATACGCCTCTCATAAGTGGTCTAGACAATAGAATTAATCCTTGACCCTAGACACCATGTCCTGTTATTCTCACAATAATTTCATAAACGATTTAAATTACGTTTAAAATATAAACTCATACCATAGCTAATAGACAGATAACATGTATTTATCAAATTATAAATCATTTATCATATCACAGATTTACGCTGAATCTGTAAACAATAATTAGCAAAGACCATAATATTATTATATATAAATTATTTGTTGTTTTGATCAAATCTCACCATTATTATTACACGTTGTCCTCCTTTGTCAGTGGTGCAGACAGAGGGGACAATGTATACTAGATATCCTGTGTACGCATTAGCGTGTAAATAACAGATCCCTTGCTTGGCAGTTGGAATTCAAGTAGTCCGTTGTCCGGGCAGAATTCCCACACAAGACACAGTATATGGCAATGGCATGCCCGTCTTCATTAGTCCTGTCGGAGCAGAACGGTAGTTTAAAAACTCCTTTTCATTTTATTTAACTTGAATAAAGAGAGTTATAACCAAGACAGTTCCACCTAATAGTGTTGGCTGGCTAAAATAGTCTGATGGCCTATGTTTAATCCAATGCAATTGTGTGCCTTTTTCTTAACTACATGTCAAATAATTTTACTCAATTCGTGTTTAAGTTGTAAACGATAACGTCGAATGCGGGGGAGGAAGCGTAATGTTTAAAGGGAGACAAATCCATTTACATATCTGGGCAGAGACCGCCAATTACTTTTGTTCATATTCTATTATGTTGTCAAGCTCATGTATGTTTTAAAGGACTTTTTTCCAGAAGGCAACCCCCAAAATATAACAGGAAAAGAAATCCACAGAATCACAACGTAATTTTATTTACAATGTTTTTAAAACAATGTACCTATTTTGACAAAAACAAAACAAATACACATCACCTGTCAATTATAAATACAACATTACATGTAGGCTGTCATTAAATATGGTGACAAAATAATGGAAAAGAAAGAATGTTTAATAAATATTATACTTTCTGTCTTTTCTATTCATTCAAAATTTACACGGTAGCCTTAACACCATCTTTAAATGAAGAGATGATTTGCCACTAGCAATAATGATTTAGACAATCACGGTATACTAATAAGGAAGAGAATTTTGTTTGGGAAGTAGGAGTTCTAAAACCCCTCCAAATTATGAATGAGGCATCTCATTTTGATTCATCCATACTCTATACAAATTGAGAGAAATTCAAATTGGTTATCACAGACATGTACATACCAAACTGAAAAATGTTAAGCGCTGGACACTAGCCGAATCAATCAGCGAATGAGTGGACACACAAGACATACATGTATTCTTGGCCCGTTTCACTAGTTGATTGCATTACCGTTCACATCACATGATTAAACAGGGTGGTTTAGGTGAATAGAAAATCAGCCGAATGTCACTGGAGGCACTATGCGAATATCTGTGGCTATTGATTCGTCTAGTGTGTCCATTGCTTTAAACTGTGTGTCCATTGCTTTAAACTGTCTGCAATATCAAACTAAGCTGTTCTGTTAATTTTAGATTTCTGAGGCCACTGAAATTCAGTACTCTAGTTCAGTTTAAAGCGATTATTTAACTTGTCTTCTGCAGTCTTCAATATACATTTAGACTTCACTATAAGGCAGTAACATGTGGGGTCCTCATAGCTCCCAGCAGTATTATACTGAAGCCCTTTCTAATATATGGGAGACCCAGTATATCCATGCTAAATTTGACTCACACCCAGAATCCAATGATCATCTATAGTCCTGCTTAACACAATCACTATTTTCCAATTCTTTGTACAACCCATTCTTGTTGGCACAATGGACATCTGTTGTTCTGTTTAACCCATAAAGACATGCAGCAATTATGGAAGGAATGGTTACATTCACCCCACACAACTAAAATAAAGAAAAAAAAGTATTACAAGTTAAAGATACATTAGATAAAGAGTAGGCAATTCTCACTGTAAAAGTTAAAAACAAATTGATCCTCTCTGAACAGACAATTAAGCTATTGAAATTTCCGCCTAGCCTTGATCATCATTACTCAGGTCAGTACGATAAAAAAGCGTAGTTTTAATTATCCATTTTTAGATTTAATTGTCAATGAGCGTTAAGCAGCATATTATAAAGATTCTAATCCAATCAATATCGAAGGCAAGCATTGACACCAAGATTTCATTATGGTCTGGATAAGTTGTAATAATTTAGATAACATTTTACGTATAAAGAAAGACCTGCAATTGGCAGATTTAGCTCTTGCATAATGCATGTTTAACAATCAAATATACATGTACATGTAGGCCTAATAAATTCTGCACAATAGAGAAGCTATTCAGTTGATTAGAAAGCAAGTTACCCTGACAGTGATTTCTAATTTATGGGATAGATGTCCGTGTAAACTTACCAACACAATCATCTTGTTTGTTTTCTGCCTGACATCGTAAACAAGCATCTGGAATATATTAGTTTAGAAATACAATTTACATACATGTAATCATTAGATATATAGAGGCCTCAGGTCTATGACAAAATGTTACGCATACCGGAACTAGTACCTGACTTTTTCCCCAGATATACATCTATGTCTTCATGATATCAATAAAAACACAGAAAAAATCACAGATCAGTGCCAGGTAAAATGACATATAATAATGTAATATGAATGTATTGGTATATATATATTTAATTTCAATTCAGGTATGTTAGGCGAATTCCCCATTCAATCGAATGGCAATCTCTAGCGTCTGGTTATTCTATTCTACGCCAATAGTATTTACTGCACATGTTCTCCAGATAAGAATATGTGGTCACCGTTTGACATGACTTGTGGAATATGTATAGCCATGTTCTTCAAGTCCCTTGTTACAAATGGTTCTGAAACGCATTATGGTACCTAGTCCTCGAAATTAAGAATTTTCTACCACTGCACAAAAAAATGAAAAATGCCGTGGCAGAATGATACTGCTACGGCACCACTGCATATCTTTGTATTTCAAAATCAATGCTTTTCTTAACTTTTCAACATGGATAAAATTTATTTACTCACGCCACAAAATTTGCCGTGAACGATAGTCTACCAATCGGTTATGTGTGGTCGCGCCAGCTCAAAAACATGTGAACGATTTCCTGGTTACGCTAACCATTTTTTTAAACATTTGATCAATATTCATACAGAATGACTTTGTGACACTGGTCTAAATCATTAGTATTATAGCACAAACTCAATTCATTCATTCTTCATTCTTGCCATTTCATTTCTCCATCAGTCTCACCGGTACTTTGAGGTTGACAGATGATGTATTTTTGACATCAGGTATTTACCAGTTGTAAGCAGGTTTATTTAAAAATGCCCCAGGCCTTAATTCTTTAAATGATTAGTAGTGCCATAAATATTTAACGTAGCTAAATCTCTAACTCAATATCATTGAAAGTCTCGACATTGAAAACACAAATTATTTGTCAATTTAAATCAACATCAATCTAATTGAAATTCAGATCTATATTTCGTTTCGGTTTTTATAATTCCTATGGCCTACACTACATGTAGATCTAACAAGTTATAGCGGGAGGTCACATTCAGTCAGTTCAGATGTCAAGCACGCGATATTTACAATTTCATTCATTCAATTAACCAATCAGAATCGTTGTTGCTTTGTTTTGATTTCTATCGCTGATAATGTCTACCCAAAATTTCCTCCAAAAACGTCAAACCCTCGAATCGACAGACAATTTGATTGGCTGACCCCTCATTTCAAACAAAACACAAGTTAAATAACAAGTCTTTCAGATCCTAATGTAGTAAAGACATGTAAAACGAAATTTTAAACTATAAAAACAAAACGAAATAGAATCTGTATTTTAATCAGATTGACTCAACATTGATGGTGTGGTCTTACCATGAAAAGATGGGCTTCTGATATCCAATGTTTAAGACGAAATAATTTTTTTGTCCCCCGCCTTTCGAAGAAAGTTGGGGGACTATTAAAATGGGTTCGTCCGTCTGTCTGTCTGTCTGTCACACTTTTTGGGACACAATAACTCTCTTCCTAATTGAGCTAGAATGTTCAAACTTGGTGTATGTGTTTATTAGGTCAATGCCTTGATGGAGTTCGAAGATGAGCATTTTCCGCTTAGGGTAAGCAGAGATAAGCAATTTGATTGGTTGATGCTTTGGGACACGATAACTTTAGCGCTGGGTACCGTACACAATTTGTGTACCATACAAGGATCATCTGGTTTTTCGCATTTTCTTAGTGTGCCATTCAAAATTTCGTGGCACACTTGGGAAGTTTTTGTGGCACACTGGTTGAGAACCACTGCTCTACATTCATACCAGTTATTTTCGGTGAAATATGCCATTATGGTACACAATAAATAGTAAATGTTTATTTTGTCTTAAATATTGAATATTAGAAGCCCATCTTTTCCTGGTAAGATGACAACATTAAGATGACATAAAAAGCTGCTTTAATATCTCTAGAATCAATTCAAGGGACATGCTATTGCTTGGCATACATAAGCATCAATATTTAAACAACTATATTGCGCTATTATTAATGTAATAAATAAGTCACAAAACTCACAACTAGTCACAAGTGAGACAGAGACTAGAGAGTGGGGACGAGAGTCACTGACTCAGTGACTGAGAGTGAAGTAGTTTTTAATTTTAATAAGCAATACAAACCCATGACTTGGACCCTACAAATAGCACAAGTATCACATTCGACATCCCAACTCCACATAGCAACCAAATTCCATTTTTTTAGAGTAAACATCTTGTCGGGTTTGTTATTTGAATCTTTTTCTTGTTCCCTGTCCACATCCATATCTTCGATAGACGCCATCTTTGATTATACTAAAACGAATGAACGAGACTCAGGGCAATCGGTATATTAAAAGTCTGGAATCAAAATAAAACAAATAAAACGAAACGAAATCGGACAACGACGACTCAATGCAAGAAATAAATGAATACCGCAAATTTCCCAAGGGCAGCATGGAATAAATAAGAAATCCCCAGGAATACTTACCCCTTTATAAATGATTGTGAAGTGTTGGGTTCTGTACCAGTGGAATACATAAATTTTGTGGTATATTCAAGCTTTAAAGGGCCAATCCCGATAACTTTCTGAGGAATAAAACTGCTTAATTTTGTGTTAAAATCCCTTAAAACACATTACCTAAGGCCGACCAACTAACACAATATTTGTGATACGCTTGTAAATAACTTAAATCTGACAGTCTTCATCTGGAAATGGAGACCAGACTTTTTTCTATAAAAATAATATGTAGGTGAAATTTACCTTTTGTTATCAAGTACAGTACATGGGTCATTCACTGTATAGACCTCTCAAGAAATGTGAATCGATTATCAGGTCACCCAATGAAAAAATTGACCCGAAATCTTAAAAGGGTTACGTGTTCGGATAAGCAGTGTTGACGTTCACGTCCAAACGACTCAATATTTTGAGCTGAAATTTTGAGACAAGATAAATACACCATGCCTCTATATTTTGGTCCATAAATTTCATAAACTCTCGGACTTTAATTTTTGAGACTCTGTTCTTATCGGGATTGTACATTTAAAGCCACAAAGATGAAATTGACATTTTATTAAAAAGGTTATTTGATTAGGGATTAGTTCTCATTAGGCCTCATTGACTAGACTTAATTGTCTGAGAGTCTGGGACGTGGCACAGCTGCGGAAATAATTCAATGGTTTGGGCGAAAATGTGTTATCTTTTTTAACATTTCACATAGTGCATGAAAGATGCAGTAACACCAAAATAATATTGCTTTATTTTTCAACGGGGTGCCAAAAGTTTCATGACCTTAGGAAGATAAAAATATGGGTCTTTTAGGAAGCTTTCCAAGCATAGGTGTAGAGGAGGGGGTCAGATCCCGAAATGCCTGAATAAATTTTGGGTTACAGGTGCTAAATGGTTTGAATAATGATGTCTTTCATCTTGCTTCAGTCACGAAATTCTCTATAGGAACCTATATTTTTCCTGTAGGAATTTTTCATTAGGATTCCCCCGCCCTGATTGCTGCAATTAAGGGTCCCACATAGCCAATTCGGACTGTGTTGAAGTGTCATAGAGCCCCTAATGTATAATACAGATGGCACATATGCGAACTTGAAATAAACTGACAGCGAGATAAAGAAGAAGTATCATTTTTCATCGTAATTTCAATTTAAAGTTCCAATTTCATATTTTCTAAGAAAGTCAAAACATAATTATTTCTATGTCTTTTGCTCAAAAGGTTGTCAACTCACTATTATACGATCATGGGCAAAATTTCACAGGCGTTAAAATGGCTGACACAGGCTGATTGAGGAAATAGTAACTCAATTACCTCCCTTGTTTTCCCATTCCTCTCCATGGACGGCCATCTTCAAACGTTTGAATTTGAAGTTGAAAATGATATTTTTGCCAATTTATCAACTGGCAATAGTGAATTATAGGATTAATAGGATTATTCTTTAACAAGGTGGGACTGTTTATAGGTACAATCTATTTTAGGGCTTTATTTTAATACATTTTAAAAATATAACTTAAAAATGTGCTATTGGAACTTTAAAGTAGCTATAAGGTAGGCCTATTCTGACTCAATATCATCTAAAATCTTTGACAGTAAAAAACACAAATTATTTGTCAATTAAAATCAAGATTGATGTTCTTATATGTTACCAGGAAAAGATGAGATTCTGATATTCAATATTTAAGACAAAATCTTATCTATCTATCTTATCTATATGTTGAGCCATGTGTGCCGCTATGATTTTATGTGTCGCAAGGTCTGCCGTTACAAAAAAAAGGTTGAGAACCACTGATTTAGAGTAAAACAGAAACGAATGAATGTAAATCAGTTTATATACGTTCACATTACATTTTATATGCGTTGCTTGCGACCAATTTGTGTCAATTTCTAGCTTCCAATAATATTTGCTATTAAAGATTATTATGTGTAGCAAAATGTATCGTTTCGTTCTATTCCCCAATTGTACTTTTGAGCGCAACCATTTTCAGTTCACTTTATTTTATAAACTTATATATTGTAAGAATATAAATATTAAAAACGCATTTACAACTTTTTTATGGTACGGATTTCAATTAGTTAGATGCAAGGGTGTCAAACTACTGACAAAACAAAAAACTAGACTACTTCCGTGTCGACTGCGATATCTAAATAATATGGGTCAATCAGTCGTGTCACGTGATCAAAATAAAACATGGAAGGAGCAGGAATAAGGAAGTTAAACTTATCTTAAACATTAATAGCGTACACATAGGCAATTCACTTGTGCCGCAGAATGACAGATGCTCGGAAACAATACCCTGTCGCCGACTTGAAAAACAGTGTTAATGTCGGTAGAAATGAGTCCCAGCGGCCGCGCGTGAGTAAACTCCTACAAACGCTTTCTTTGGAGGAATTATTGGCAGCAGAAAGAAAGGAGGAAGAAGTAAATGATCAACGAGTACAATGGTTTCACGGAAGTCTTACCAGGGAGGGTGCCGAGACACTTTTGAGAGAAGGTAACCTGGGGTTTGATCATCCTGTTTCTTTGACCCCTTCAGTTTCAGGACATAGTGATGTGGTAGTCCGCATGATGGTGTCAAGGAAGGACTGATCCAGGAATTTTTGCAGGCCAGGAGGGGTTTTGCCAATGCCAGGTTTCCCATCATCGTCTCTAAATTACATAGGCATACATACAAATTGAGCTTTTTAAACAGAGAAATCATTTTTATACTGATGTAGGATCACTTTGTGATGTAATTTCACTGATGCAAGGCATTATTTTTTTTCCATGTAGCTGAGCAGGGTGGGGGTGGACCCCCCAAACACCCTCTGATCCGCTCCTGGGCGGTTCATGTTCTGGAGGCACAGTGTACCTGTCCGTTCAGTATATATTGTTAGGCGCAATCTTCACCCCTCGTGCAGATTGCAATCTGGGCTGTCGTGTTACGCAGATTGCACTCAGTGCACACAGATTACACCTCGCGCGGGCAGATTACAATCTGCGCTTATGAAGCTGGTGCGCAGATTGCCAACTTTGCGCTGATTACCGCCCGATGTTTTTAGAGATGTTAGTAATAATACTAAGAAAGTGATCCATGGTGAATACCGATTAAGATTAAGCGGATTATCATCTTGTACTAGTAGTAAAGTGACGGTCTCAAATTTCATGAAAATGACTAATTATATTAAGTGCATTATCATAATCCATTACTTTGTCCTGTACAAAGTTCACTTCGCGAGCGCAGATTACTCATCAGAAATTAGACAGAGATTCGCGCATGCGCTGGGTAATCTGTCCGAGGAGGGCAATCTGCGCTCATCATATATGATCGCAACTATTCACAACCATAGCTCCATTGTAATTGACACATACATGTATCAGATTTTACTTATTTTATTAGTTGCTTTAAGTAATGTAAATTTGTTTCGACTCTGCTTTTCACTACATTACTGCCAGCTCCTATACACAACTTTATATGAAAATAAGGCTTTTCCCCCATCTCTGTTCTAAGACTATTTTGGAATCCTTACCGTCTATTTTTCACCATGATTTTGCTTTGGTTGCCAAAAGGAATCATTTCTTGCCACATCCGACACAAATTTATAAAAATCCAACACTATTTTCATGTAGAATTGTGCGATACAAATACATTAACAACTTTTATTTGAATGGAGCCGCCATTTTCAAACTAACGCTCAGCCACTATTCCAAATTTTTGGAATGGAATTTTACTGTAAACGAAAATTATCGCTGTACATGAGAATAACACATAGACTATTTAGAATATTTTATGAAGGTCAATATAATGCGTTGTTCTATTTTATAGATTTTATGTAATAATTACTGATGTATGTTAAATAAAAAAAACTTTAGTGACCGTGTGCAGCTAACTCAAAATACGAAATCAAATATTAACATGAAACACATTATTAAAAGGCTCTACCAAACAATATAACTTTCTTTAGATAACTAATTGATAATTATTGGTACCTATATGTACAAGAAACATTTCCAGTTACATGTGACGCCCAAACGCACCAATAGCTACCGCATGGAATGCAGGTGATGCTTGGGATCATCATGGGGGTCCAACCCAAGATTTGCACGACTTTGAATGTTACAGTCATTGTGGCATTGAATTCCAGGGTGGAAACATCAGTTTAATTGTTTTAGTGACCAGAAAACAAATTTTGATATGCGTCGGCTTACCCAAAATGAAAGGTTACTTGCCCTTGGCATGCTACAGATCGGCACAACACAGGCGGTTGTGGCGCGGACGATGAATGTTTCTCAGTCTGTCATAAGCAGGCTATGGTCCAGATACCGTGATACACAATCTGTACAGGACAGACCAAGCTCAGGTCGACCAAGGGCGACAACTCAAGCCCAGGATCGATTTATCCATACCTTGGCCTTGAGAAATCGTGTCATCACAGCAAATCAGATCAGCGCTCGTCTTCAAACAGACACTGGTGTGAGAGTGAGTGGCCAGACGATTCGGAATCGACTGCATAGGGGTCACCTTCGTGCCCGACGTCCTCGCGTGATCCCTTGTTTGAGAGATCATCCCATTCAGGCAAGGCGTCGTTGGTGTAGGGATCGTCAACACTGGGATAATCGACGCTGGAGCAACGTGATGTTTTCAGATGAGTCAAGGTTCACTGTTGATTTTTTGGACAGACGTAAGAGGGTGTGGCGTCGTCGAAACGAGCGCTTCCAAGACGTTAACGTCATCAGACATGATCGATTTAGGGGTGGTTCTGTTATGGTGTGGGAAGGTATCACTATTGCTGGAAGAACGGCTTTACATGTTGTTGCAGGGCGTGTTACAGGCCAGTACTACCGGGACAACATCTTGGCAGTCCATGTTGTGCCGTTCGCACGACGTCATGGCCGTCGTTTCATCTTCCAGGATGACAACGCAAGATGTCACAGAGTCAGAATCGTTACAGGTTACCTCCAACAACAGAACATCACCACATTACCTTGGCCAGCACTGAGTCCCGACCTCTCCCCCATCGAGCATGTCTGGGACATGTTTGGACAGAGGTTACGTCAACGTCAACAACGTCCTGCCAATGTCCAAGAACTTGCTGCTGTGTTGCAACAGGAATGGGACAATCTGGACCAAAATGACCGTAGACGTCTCATTAGGAGTATGCCACGTCGGATCAATGCTTGTTTTGCAAACAGAGGAGGATTTACCCGTTACTGACTTTGTTGTGATGCTGTGGTAACTTTGCTATTTGACCCCGGGTATCATTTTACCCTTATAATGGTCAGTCTGTGCCTTACTTAGTCTAACGATCATTTGGAATAAATCGATGAATGTGAACTTCATTTCATTTTGTCATTTGTTTCTTCGTCAGTTTCATTAGGTGACTTTAATAACACTTAAAAATCAAATATCCCCTACTTTTTTTGAATAGTATATATATGTAAAGAAGAATAGCATGCGAAGAAAGGTATATTAATGCTCAGTAAATTGCATATGGATCTTTTTGAATTAGATGAATGAAATTTGTATCCTTGAAGTAAAGCCTTGTGTATATATCTTGTATCATACAAACTGGTCTGCGCAATGCAGATGTATATTGTAACAGAACTATATTATTAATATCATATCTACAGTCCACTACATTCTCTAACATCTTTCTTTGCAGGTAGATACAAAGCAGGGGATAAAGCAAATTCAGATGGATTGTTTTTGATTCGAGAAAGTGGGAAAAACTTTGCACTGTCCTTAATCAGTAACAACAAATGTTTCCATTTCATCATTGAACAGAAATCTCCTGGTTATTTTCAGATTGATGACGGTCCTAAAATTAAAGGTGAGAAATTTAGATTGTAACGAAGATTGTTGGCTTATTTCTCAATATTTTGAGCTGAAATGTTTTGGACATGACACAATATCATATGGAATACAAGTTACTTAAAGAGTTTATTTCAGTGACGTTTTGATGAGGTTCAATCAAGTGTCGCTGAAATAAACTCTTTCAAGTAACTTGTATTCCATATGATATTGTGTCGTGTATTATTCTCATACAGTTACTAAATGCCATTTAAACAATATACTCTCCATTCTCTTTGATTTTCTTATTATTAACAACATTCATTTCTTTAAATAATAATGATTGGTCAATTTGACACCAGTTAAGCCAGTCAGCAATATATGGGTATATCAACCTAAATGTTAACTTACATGTACTAACCATTGGCTTTTTTTTATTTCTAAATTTCCATGTTATTATATTCAGGTTTAGATAAGCTAGTTGATCATTATAACGCAGATAATCATGGATTGCCATCTAAACTTAGTCATTTTTGTGGAGGAAAGAGTCCACCAGTTGCCAGTAGACACAGAGGTTTTACAAATTTATTACACAGAGCTGTGGTTGAAGGTATGTATGTTTGTTAAACAAAAATGGTTAATTAAGAAGTACAAATTTTATTTTTAAAGCCTGGAGCATACATCTACAGTAAGCAACCAGCGATGCTTTCGAAATCACAGCTGTGTGCATGTACAACCATGTTGTTGTTCTTCTTCTTCTTAGTGCTCAATGTCTGCTTCCACAGAAGGTGATACAGCAGACAAGTTGTCTTATCTTCATTATCTTGGCGCACACGGATGAGTCTTTCCTGTGTGAGAAAACTGGAGTACCCAGAGTCAACCCAATAGGTTGAGAAGGTGCCCCCATCTCCAAGCCACATGTGCTCTCACCAGGGAACAAAACCACAATCGCAAGCTAGAGGTGACCAGTCAGCTGGAGGTCGTAGCACGGCACTCCTGACCCATTTACAATCAATTTGCAGGCAACAATGATGAAATTTCCACAGCAAAGCTTGCAGGATAAAAAAAAAAGCTCTATGAGAAATTGCATGGTGCTGCATACATGTACCGTACACAGGATTTTAGTCTGACTGATGATGAGCAATCTTTTTGTACCTGAATGTCAATTTGATTCATGGCCATACATTTCAGAAAGCATTGGCCTACTACCCATAGCAGCTACATCTTCATCATGCTAATGTCTACTCTGTACTCTGTTAATTTGGGCATTGTAATCTATTTACTATTTCAGAGAATCAAAAAGTTGTTGAGGAGATTTTACAACATTCAAAATGTCCACAAATTAATGCCAAAAATTCAAAGGGTAAGTACAAATTTAAATTGAAGAATAATAGCTCCTGGTATGTTCGATTTAACCTGGTATCGAAAACAAAATTCTTTATTTCTGTTTTTTTTTATCGGTTCAATCTGATTAAAATACAGATCTATATTTCGTTTCATTTTGGTTTTTATACGCCCACATTGAAATGTGGTTGTATATTGTCGTCGCCCCCGTCCGTCCGTCTGTCCGTCCATGCGTTCGGCGTCCACAATTGCTTGTGGACGCTCTAGAGGCTAAAGTTAATATCCGATTGACTTTAAATTTATACACAGTGTTAAAGGTCATGAGACGAAGAAGCCTTTGTTTTTCAGCGATTTCCGATAATAACTACCACTTCAAAAAATCTTGTGGGCGCTCTAGAGGCCAAAGTTAATATCCGATTGACTACAAATTTATACACAGTGTTTAAGGTCATGAGACGAAGAAGCCTATTGATTTTCAGTGATTTCTGATAATTAGTGCCAGAGTTGTGGCCCTTGATCCCTTCACTATGGGGTTGCTCGATTCACAGTTCCGAAATTGAATTCCAAAACTGGTGTCAATCGAGTGAAAAGGAGAATTTCAGTGTACAACGCATGTGTCGACTGTATAAAAAATATCTCAACCAATCATGACAGCTGAAACATATTTTTATACGCCCACATTGAAATGTGGTCGTATATTGTCGTCGCCCCGTCCGTCCGTCCGTCCGTCCGTCCATCGGTCCAGCGTCCACAATTGCTTGTGGACGCTCTAGAGGCTAAAGTTAATATCCGATTGACTTTAAATTTATACACAGTGTTTAAGGTCATGAGACGAAGAAGCCTATAGTTTTTCAGCGATTTCCAATAATAACTACCAGAGTTATGGCCCTTGATCACTTCAAAAAATCTTGTGGACGCTCTAGAGGCCAAAGTTAATATCCGATTGGCTTTAAATTTATACACAGTGTTTAAGGTCATGAGACGAAGAGGCCTATTGATTTTCATCGATTTCCGATAATTAGTGCCAGAGTTATGGCCCTTGATCACTTCAAAAAATCTTGTGGACGCTATAGAGGCCAAAGTTAATATCCGATTGGCTTTAAATTTATACACAGTGTTTAAGGTCATGAGAAGGAGAAGCCTATTGATTTTCAGCGATTTCCAATAATTAGTGCCAGAGTTATGGCCCTTGATCACTTCAAAAAATCTTGTGGACGCTTTTAATTAAAGGCCAAACTTATCATCTGATTGACTTCAGATTGATACACAGAGTTTAAGGTGTTGAAACGAACAAGTATATTGATTTTCAATGAATTTTGATAACTGAACAGCTAAATCCATGATTTTAAATGTTTCATGTATATATACTAATTCAATTGTTAGCGTGGGGTAAAACTTTATAAAAAGCAATCAAATTCTAATGATTTCAGGGGCGTGGTGAGAATGAGTTCATGAGTAGCCATACTCATGCGCCAAAAAGTTTTTGCGCCAAAATCACAATCAAATTACTCAAAAAATGAAAAACATTTGTAAGTGGAAAAATTGTTTCATCTGACCCAATTAAAAAAATTTAATCATATTTTATTACCGTATTTCTTGTCTCGGATTGCTGGAGATTGCGTTTCTGGGCTTCTAATTTTCGAAATTTTCCCGGACCCCCTGCCGCGGGCTCGCGCCTTCGGCGCTCGCGGTGGCCGGCTTCGCAGGCCACAGCTCCGCGGTCAGTAAAAGGGTTTTTGTGCCAAAATCTTTTTTGTTACTCATAATTTCTTCACAATAATTGCCCCCACCTCGCCCCTGAATGATTTTCTGATAATTACATAATGAGTTGTTGCTCTTAATCAGTTTTTAGAGTATTACAAATGTTTCATTACCGAAAAAAGTAAAAATATGCGACAACTCTTGTTGACTGCCCGGACGATTTAGCTGCTGTGGGCGTATGTTTCGTTGCCTGGCAACCTATCTTTTACCTAGGAATACGTCTCGATTCTACTCACTCCACCTCAGCTGTCGGGACTAGCAGAACTGTGACAGGACTGAATTCTGCGTCACTCGATTGTAATTCTGTCGATTCGGGACGTTCTGGACTGTGAATCGAGCATCTCCAAAATCTTGTGGATGCTCTAGAGGCCAAAGTTAATATCCGATTGGCTTTAAATTTATACACAGTGTTTAAGGTCATAAGACGAAGAAGCCTTCAGCGATTTCCAATAATTAGTGCCAGAGTTATGGCCCCTGATCACTTCAAAAAAATCTTGTGGACTCTCTAGAGGCCAAAGTTAATATCCGATTGACTTGAAATTTATACACAGTGTTTAAGGTCATGAGACGAAGAATCCTATTGATTTTCTAATAATTAGTGCCAGAGTTGTGGCCCTTGATTACTTCAAAATATCTTGTGGATGCTCTAAAGGCCAAAGTTAATATCCGATTGACTTTAAATTTATACACATTGTTTAAGGTCATGGGACGAAAAAGCCTATTGATTTTCAGCGATTTCTGATAATTATGGCCCTTGATCACATCAAAAAATCCTGTCGAAGCTCTAGAGTGCCACAGTTAATACCCAATTGACTTTAAATACACACACACTGTTTAAGGTCATGAGACAAAGAATCCTATTGATTTTCAGCGATTTCAAATAATTACTTCCAGAGTTGTCTCCTTTGATCACTTCAAAAGGCCTTGTGATGCTATAGAGGCCAAACTTATCATTTGATTGACTTCAGATTGATACACAGAGTTTAAGGTGTTGGAAACAAACAAGTATTTTAATTTTCAATGAATTTTGATAACTGAACTGCTAAATCCATGATATTAAATGTTTCCTATACTAATTGTTAGCGTGGGGCAAACCTTTTATAAAAAGCAAACAAATTCTAATTATTTTCAGATAATTACATAATGAGTTGTTACTCTTAATCAGATTTTAGTGTATTACAAATGTTTCCTTACAAAAAAAAGTAAAGATATGTGACAACCCTTGTTGATTGCCCGGAGGATTTAGCTGCTGTGGGCGTATGTTTCGTTGCCTGGCAACCTATCTTTTATTCTTTTGATGGCAAACATTATATGGAGATCTGACCAGTTGTGCTGAAAAGTGGTTTTTGACCCTTTGACCTCAGACATTGCTTAATCAATCAGCATTGATGTAACTACGGTTTTACCCACAGATTATGCAGACTAAACCAAGATCTCGCCAAAATAGACGGTTCGTTGACTAATTCCTCACATCAACTAGTCTAGAACGTCAGTTATATAACAACTCTTCCAGATCCTAGAATTGTGAAAACAAGTAAAACAAAATTTTGAACTATAAAACACGAAAAGAAATAGGATTTGTGTTTTAATCAGATTGTCATCGGTCAAAATAACAAAGCTATCATTTACATGATTAAAGTCCTTATTTGCGTCATTTTACAGGTGCTACAGCTTTACATGAAGCCAGTGAACTGGGTTTGGATAATATTGTTTCTTTGTTGTTAAAACATGGAGCGGACGTTACAATACGAGATGCCAATCATCACACTCCTTTACAGGTAAAACTTCATCAAACAAAATAAAATGAAAGGAATTGGCGTTTAACATCCTACTTTTCTGTTTTCAGTGGAAATTTTAAATCTTGGTAAGTTTGTTTATTGGGGCAAAAAAGAGAAAAGAATCCCATTGTTTTTCACAATTTTCGAAACATGAACTCGAAAAGCATTTTTGAGAGTTATTCTTCCAAGTTCACCCAAGCAGATTATTTTTCTTAGTCATGATAAATACACTATAGTAACTTCTGTGTTGCAGAATTAAACTAATATGAAATTTTAAAGAATCAATGCTTTGGAACAAGATAATCTTGATTCTATCTGATAGAGAGTGATGAAACATAGTGTATAGTTTGATTGTTCCATGCTTTTGAAAAAAATAAATGTGCAATTAATTAATAGGTGTGATCTATTTTGGGGGTGATTTCGTTGCTGGGGGGGGGGGGGTGTCATCAGCCTCATTGTTCGCTTACTACTTTGAAAATTAGTATAAAGTTTTAAGCAACTGTTTATGTTTACAGAGAGCTGCAGTAACTGATCGTGACAATACTATTCATCTATTAACACAAACCGGTAAATCTGATCCATTTGATGAAAATCCGCATAATGGATGGACAGCCTTACATGAAGCTGCTATGAGAGGACATATTAAATCTGTCAAGGTATAACTGATTTGGTTTCTTAAGAATACTAATTAAGTGTAGGATAAAGCACGGGGAAAGAAAGACTGAAGAAAATATGTTGAGAGTTTTTTCTGTAGTCTTTCTTCTCCAGCATAACTAATCGTTATGGACTTTATCTTGCTTGCTTATAAATAGGGTTGTGACGATAACCGGTATGTAGATATACCGCGCTATAAAAATTTGACGGTATTTGTATCGTCAAAATATTGAAATATCGGTATACCGTGATACAACAAATGATGATCAAAAAACACAACAATATCGGCGGCAAAGAAATAATAATTAAATCGCATGTAGTAATAAATTTACCAATGTCAGTATGGTCAATTATATCGGCGTTATATACCTGCGTAATCAAAAATAAATATCAGCTGAGTGATGATGTCAGCCACGCGGTCTAGATAATTTAGCCAGTCGTAAATTGAACACCACAGTCTAACAACATTACGGACTGGATATTCTTGTACAATTTAAGTCGTAAAACAAAGTAGTGCCCGGTCCGTGCTTTAAACTTCATTAATTATAAGCAAGTTCAATTATAGTAATAGTTTAATGTTAATCTCAATATCTGCAAAGATTCGGACTCAAAAATTATCGAAATGTAAGCGAAATTAACGTTTGTTTACAAGAGACGCCCGCAAGAAAATATCGCTCTCACGTCACGCTACTGGGAATTTTTTATTGCTACGGCTCACTTCGTTGGATTTCCGTACCGTAGTTTCCGGTGGATAGATAGATAACATTTTTGTGATTATTATGGTTTGCGATACCACGAGATCTGACAATTACAGCCGAAGAAAGTGAGATTTATCTGTTTTGATGACTGAAATTTACTAAATTTCGATTAAATATAGCCTACGTTTTTTGTGGTATCATCAAGATCATAAATATTTGACATATTATCATTCAAATTATTACGATTTTAATAACTCTAAGCTGACAATAACGTGCGGCTTTTAGTTTTAAAATTGGTACTAGCGATTCTGAAGGGAAAATACCCATTATGACGTCACTCATCTGTTAAAATCATTCTGTTATTAGATTTATAATATTAATAATGTTATCTTAAATTAAAAGGTTGAAAACTATTATTTAATGGGGGTTTTTTATTTCTTAATTTGGTAAAGATATTGTATCGCGATACAAACTTGTATCGCGATATTTTCCCTTCTGTATCGTGATACAAACCAACTCTGTATCGTCACAACCCTACTTATAAACAGTCTATGTTTACATGTAAGCAAAATGAGAATATCCCAGAATTCCTGTAAGAAAAACCTTGTATCATGTTTTCTTATGGAAAAAAAAACCCTACCCTGGAAGAATAACCTGTTACAGTAATAAAGAAAAACTTTCAAAAGAATAGTCTCAAATTCCCCTGTATCTGTATATATCCAAAGCCGCCCCAACTTTCAGACTGCAAGTTATTCCGGGCATAGAATATACCCCAAAGATCGAAGAGATTTACTTTTATAGGTTTATAAGCCTAGAAATTAGCCAATTAGTAGTAGATATCAATCTATTTCCAAGTTGTTTTTCAAAAAAATAATCTTTAACTTGAGGGCAGAGCATGCAGTTTTTATTTTAAATAACAGCTGGTGAAAGCTGTTGCTATCTGACTTACACATTAACACAAACTATTACATCAATATGGCCCCCTAATGACTTAGTAGGGGATTGATGGCCGAATGGTTAGCATGTGCAGGCTGTATCATAAGGTCTGTTATTGAGTCAACTGACGTGATTCTGATTCCCTGGGGTTGTACATGACAAGTTGTTTGATCGCCTTTTCCAACCTCCTGGGTTTTCTCTGAGACCTCCGTTTTCTTCTGTTATCTTGAGTTTGTTATGAATTTTAGCCTTATAAAATATTCACATTGTATAATGTCCATGAATTATTGAAGCATTTTTGAAAAATTTAGCAAGTATTTTGTTGTTAGGATGTTTATACATCTTAAGAGAATCTTCACTTGAGGTATTCTTTAATACTATGTTGGTTTGGTTATGTGAGTAATATTTTTTGAATGTTTTTGAATGTTTTTTTACACCTTCTAGATTTTGCTGTCATTGTGTCCATGTCCATATCCTAGAAATGCAGATAACAATACGCCATATCATCTTGCTAAAACATATGGGCGAAGTGAGTGTCAGAGATATTTTGGTAAGTATATATTAGACTAGATGGAAATGATATGAAATGAGATTTAACATCCTACTGTTCTGCTCCGACTGGGCTAGTGACGGAAATTTTTCCTGGACAGTGGCACTGCACAGGACTTTGTTTTTTTTCCGATCCAAACGACTAAACAGCTGTTCTAGTCAGACCCTCGGTCCCGCACCACTGACAAGCAGGGCTGTCGACAACCCGTATCGCAGCGCAATTTGCAATACAAATTTTGTCCGTTGCTAATCAACGCTTTTGATACGTAGTAACTGCGAATCATTAATATGCTTGTCATTTTTGATATTGACACAAAGATTTAGTCTTTTAATTGGTTGACAGTCCCTCCTATGTTATCTATTCTTTGTTGTGATTAGTTGATGATCTATTCTAAAGTAGTTTATTCCTACAGATCAGTATAAATTGCCTGAAGTAATTAAACAAATTCGTGTCTACTATCATTCTGAGTTGGATAGAGAGGTAAGTCTAATTATTTGATGCTTAATTATCCTAATTATCATTAATGTTTTTAGAAGGGTAAAATTTTATGGTTTACAGCAATAACAATGAAATGAGAGTTAATGTCCTACTTGTCTGTTGGGCTAATAAAACAGTGTGCTAATACGCATTCTTAATTAAATTGAAATATCATAATTAATGTATCTGAAATTGAAATTGTAGTAAACAGCAATAACATATAGACCAACCAGCTCATTAAATTTTTTATACGCCCACATTGAAATGTGATATAAAATAATTGATAAAATACAATATTAAAAAAACATCGTTTTATCCACCGTTTCATCAGTAAAAATACTAACTTCCTCAAGGTAAATTCGTCAGTAAAAATACTAACTTCCTCAAGGTAAAGTTTAACTTGAGGAAGTTATTATTTTTACTGACGAAACATTGGATAAAACGATGGTTTTTTGATATTGTATTCTATCAATTATTTTATATCATATTTATATTTACGTGCTGCTTCATAAGGTCTTCATTGAGTCAACCAGCATGGTTTCAAATGCCCTTGGTTTTACGTAACAAGGAGTAAGGTCCGGTCCAGCTTCGTGGGTTTTCTCCGCATCCTCTGGTTTTCTCCCACTGTTAAAGACCCCTATGCACAAGCAATCATTTGCTAGTCCCGAAATGACCTAGTTTGTGTCGAGTGGATGTTAAACCCCATTTCTCTCTCTCTGTGTTTGCAGAGATACCACCCGGCCCTATCTGAGCGCCTGTATGTTGTTAATTTCCAGTTGACAATATGAAAGCAAAAACATTCAACCCCATTCCATATATACAGTATTATACATACATATTTCTTAAAATATTGATATTGACACTTTATGGTTTCAGGGTGCCATCAAGTTATTTGAAATTAATGGAAAGAGAGATGGATTGTTTTTGATTCGAAGGAGCACTAAAGGAGACACAACATCGAAGTATGTGCTAAGTGTATGTCACATGGGAGAGCCCCATAATTATGTTATCAAATCCAAAGTTGATGTAAGTGTTTAAACACTTGTTAATCTCTCATGATCATTATCAGATTTTTTATTTTGTAACTAACTAATTTGACATTTGCAGTCGTATACGATTTAATGAGGTTGTAGTCTCATAGATAACCATTACTCAGTACTTCATAACTCCATGCAAGTAATAATATTGTTTTTGTGATAATTAATAATGATATTGCTACTCTTAAGTGTTGATGTATCACTATATGAATCCCTTGCAAACAGCAGTATTGTAATATAAATATACTAAAAACATACTATGGAAGAACAGCTACTGATTTATTTAGGCGACGTTTCGAAGAGTATTCTCTCAACGTATTAGCTTGAAAACGTTGAGAGAATACTCTTCGAAACGTCGCCTAAATAAATCAGTAGCTGTTTTTCCATAGTATGTTTTTAGTTTATTTATCTGCCCAGTTACTTAATGCCTCTTAAAGAATAGCAGTATTGTAATATGTTAGTTCAAAAATGGTTCTATTCCGTTCAGTATTAACAAAGTTATGATCAACTGAAATTTCATCCATCTATCCTGCTCGCTATTATCAAGACATCACCATCATGTATGTTATCTGTGAAACCTGATGGGCCTAGCTAGTTCAAATCAGATTGAATCCAAGCCAGGAGATGAGTTTTGATTTTGTTTTGTTAATTAAAGATGTAAACTTTCTATTTCGGGTCTTTTGTTGTCATCAAATCAAAAATAAATTATTATTTAGACATTTATTTAATACTAAGCCTATAATCAACTCTCTAGCTAGACCATCAGATAATCAAGATTAGTCTTGGTTGTCCAGTACTGTTGCTACGATTATATCTTCAAACAGTCATAACTTCACCCCGAACAAAGTAATTTGAATGAAATTTTCAATATTTGTTATTAATATTTCATTATCTAAAATCTAAAATAATGCATCTTTAAATATCAGATATTCAATCGGAGTACATATTTAGCAAATGACAAATTCAGCCTTTAGATATTTTTGGAATCGTTGGTCTATTCATAAGGAGGAAAGAGAAGAAATGTACTTTTCTATTTTATTTTCAGGGAGAGCTAAATAAAATTTGTTATTTTATTGATAAGGGACCATATTTACTATCGCTAGAACATCTGATATATTACTATAGTCGATGGGAAGGTGGTCTGCCATGCATTTTAATAGCTGCGATCACAACTAGTAAGTATTGAATTAAAGGCCATATAAAAATAATATTTGGGTTTTCAGATAATTCTGCTGCACTTGATTTTCTTGAAAAGGATCACATCTATGTTTATTTTAAGAAATAAAAATATTTATTACTGCACATGTAACTTGATGAAAAAATTTGAATTAATTCATAAATGAAGCAATAGGTCGCAACCGTGATAAATGTTACTTACAATCATAAATAATCCCAGATAATTTGCACCTTCATATAAACAACATGATCCGATAAATTTAGTTCCTTGAAATATTACCTGTTTTCTGGCCTGATAATGATATTTGTATTGCAATCTACCAGGGAATGCTCGAGGTGCTAGAAAATGTTCTCTATTTGGATTGTTAATGATAAAGCCAAAATAACCAAGTTTTCACATTTGATTTAAAAACACAAAATCTGATTAACATTGTCAGATATTTTCTGTAAGAGTACACCACACAGTCACAGTTGATGCACTGTATCAAAGAGTTAAGGATCCAAATGTTGTAAAGGTCTTGTGTACTCATTGGCGTGCAGATAAAAGATCCTATGACAGTTGGAATTTCCCTCATAGCACACTGTATATGGCGTATTAGCCCAGGTTGGAGCAGAACAGTAGGACATTAAACCCCATTTCATTTCATTTCGATTTTCAGCAATTTCAGATAATTACTGCCAGAATTATGGCCTTTGATCACTTTGAAAAATCTTGTGGAGGCTAAACTTAATATAAACTGTTTTATGTCATGAGACAAACAATCAAAACAAATTCTAATGATTTCTGATAATTACTTTATTGGTTATTACTCAGATTTTCATGTTTTGTAAATGTTTTCATTACTGACAAAAGAAAAAATACGGGACAACCTTTGTTGACCGTCCCAGCAACTTAGCTGCTTGGCAACCTATCTTTATTAATGTTCTGTTCCCTTTGATATGCCCCCCCCCCCAAATCATTCACTAAGTTTAATATATGTAGCTGTTGTTCATTGCTTGTTACTGGTTGTGGTTTTTTTTTAAAATCTTTTATTAGATTATGAGATAGATGAAATACCTAGACATGAAGATTATTATAACTTGTCTTTAGATGTAAATACCACAGTTACGAACAAAGGTGAACTAATATTTGTTTTTGATTTATATTATGTATCCTATCAATACATTAAATGCATTATAGTTTTGTCTGTTAGTAAGAGACATTTTATGCACAATATCCGATATTGCTACTTCCCCTGGCTGCCATTTGAACTCAATGTTCGATTCTTGTTTCTTGTTACCAAAAGTGATATGGATAATTGAGACATTTTATGCACAATATCCAATATTGCTACTACCCATGGCTGCCCATTTGGACTCCATCTTCAATTCATGTTTCTTGTTACCAAAAGTGATATGAATAATTTATATTGGTATCTAATTACGATCAGATGTGCAAGAAAGATCCATGGTCATATATATGGATGAACCCATATGGATGAAATATTTTGAAATTTCCGTGAATAGTCGGGGCTCGGAAATATAACGTACGGGTAGGGCTGGACGATATTTTCGGTAATTCGATATATCGTGATATTAAAATTTGAATTACGATATTTTATAAACCACCTAAAATATCGCGGTATAATGATATATCGTATCTTGTGTTTTTCTATCAATTTACACGATATTATCACGATATTTACGACATTATGTCACGATCGATGACTCAGATGACTTGTCACTCGTTCATTGACAAGGCCTACTAAATACATGACTAGTCTAGTAGTTTTCTCGATTATTAAACTTATTATACTTGTCATTATAATGTCAATCAAACCCATTGCTAATGCTGTGCAACACTCGAATAACCAGCCAGGTAAGTCATGGTGTAATATCTTCTCTTTGCTGTCTTCGATAGATTTATCATTGGCACTGTTTGGAAACAGTTATTATCATTTTACGTATGATGCCGTTTGTACCCAAACACAGGCACAAAATAATGATAGTTAAAACTATCATTATTTTGTGCCTGTGTTTGGGTGGGGTTTTTTTTTTTTGCCAATTTTTAAAATGTAGCCGAATTAAATAAAAATAAAATGTTATTTGTAAATAAAACCTTATTGCGTCTTGATATACGAGATTTACATCTGGTTCTTTGAGTCTACTCATAGTCATACCCACATGTTATTCAACATTTTGAAAGATGGCTTTTGGTTTTGATGAGAACAACGAAGCGCAAACGAAAGTTTTATGTAGATTTTGCAAGCGTCGTGTAGCTGCAATAGGCGGCAACACCAGCAACTTGTCACGTTCATTTAAAAATACATCACATAATAAAACTAAAATATCGGGATATTGTGATATATCGTGATATATCGTTAGCTTTTTATGATAAAACTAAAATATCGCGATATAGTGATATATCGTCCTTTTTATACGCCCACATTGAAATGTGGTCGTATATTGTCGTCGCCTCCGTCAGCGATTTCCGATAATTAGTGCCAGAGTTAAGACCCTTGATCACTTCAAAAAATCTTGTGGACGCTCTAGAGGCTAAAGTTAATATCCGATTGACTTTAAATTTATACACAGTGTTTAAGGTCATGAGACGAAGAAGCCTATTGTTTTTCAGCGATTTCCGATAATAACTACCAGAGTTATGGCCCTTGATCACTTCAAAAAATCTTGTGGACGCTCTAGAGGCCAAAGTTAATATCCGATTGGCTTTAAATTTATACACAGTGTTTAAGGTCATGAGACGAAGAAGCCTATTGTTTTTCAGCGATTTCCGATAATAACTACCAGAGTTATGGCCCTTGATCACTTCAAAAAATCTTGTGGACGCTCTAGAGGCCAAAGTTAATATCCGATTGGCTTTAAATTTATACACAGTGTTTAAGGTCATGAGACGAAGAAGCCTATTGATTTTCATCGATTTCCGATAATTAGTGCCAGAGTTATGGCCCTTGATCACTTCAAAAAATCTTGTGGACGCTATAGAGGCCAAAGTTAATATCCGATTGGCTTTAAATTTATACACAGTGTTTAAGGTCATGAGACGAAGAAGCCTATTGATTTTCAGCGATTTCCGATAATTAGTGCCAGAGTTATGGCCCTTGATCACTTCAAAAAATCTTGTGGACGCTATAGAGGCCAAAGTTAATATCCGATTGGCTTTAAATTTATACACAGTGTTTAAGGTCATGAGACGAAGAAGCCTATTGATTTTCAGCAATTTCCGATAATTAGTGCCAGAGTTATGGCCCTTGATCACTTCAAAAAATCTTGTGGACGCTCTAGAGGCCAAAGTTAATATCCGATTGGCTTTAAATTTATACACAGTGTTTAAGGTCATGAGACGAAGAAGCCTATTGATTTTCAGCGATTTCCGATAATTAGTGCCAGAGTTATGGCCCTTGATCACTTCAAAAAATCTTGTGGACGCTATAGAGGCCAAAGTTAATGTCCGATTGGCTTTAAATTTATACACAGTGTTTAAGGTCATGAGACGAAGAAGCCTATTGATTTTCAGCAATTTCCGATAATTAGTGCCAGAGTTATGGCCCTTGATCACTTAAACAAATCTTGTGGACGCTCTAGAGGCCAAAGTTAATATATGGTTGACTTTAAATTTACACAGAGTGTTTAAGGTCATGAGATGAAGAAGCCTATTGATTTTCAGCAATTTCCGATAATTAGTGCCAGAGTTATGGCCCTTGATCACTTCAAAAAATCTTGTGGACGCTATAGAGGCCAAAGTTAATATCCGATTGGCTTTAAATTTATACACAGTGTTTAAGGTCATGAGACGAAGAAGCCTATTGATTTTCAGCGATTTCCGATAATTAGTGCCAGAGTTATGGCCCTTGATCACTTCAAAAAATCTTGTGGACGCTTTAAAGGCCAAACTTATCATCTGATTGACTTCAGATTGATACACAGAGTTTAAGGTGTTGAAACGAACAAGTATATTGATTTTCAATGAATTTTGATAACTGAACAGCTAAATCCACGATTTTAAATGTTTCATGTATATATACTATTTCAATTGTTAGCGTGTGGTAAAACTTTATAAAAAGCAATCAAATTCTAATGATTTTCTGATAATTACATAATGAGTTGTTACTCTTAATCAGTTTTTAGAGTATTACAAATGTTTCATTACCGAAAAAAGTAAAAATATGCGACAACCCTTGTTGACTGCCCGGACGATTTAGCTACTGTGGGCGTATGTTTCGTTGCCTGGCAACCTATCTTTTGAGGAAATATCGCGATATTTGATTTTACTAATATCGTCCAGCTCTACGTACAGGCAAAAGGTCACGTGGCCATTTATTATTTAGATTAGTTTATTTTTAGTGTTACCGGTACTACTCGCAAAAAGTAGACTTTAATAACTTGTGAGGCAAAATATTTACTGTGAATTTTTATCAAACGAAAGGCATTTGAAAGGAGCTAACTATTCGGATCTAAAATATCTTCTAGTCTTCAACTTTGGGTGACCTATATTGGACGTGGGAGGATCTCCAGCTTTTGGAACTTCCAAATACATTGCCTATGTGCATGCTTGAAGTTCAAGGTCAACGCCGCCATTATTTTCGGCTATTCTTTTACCGTACTTGGCATGAATTAACTCAACGAAGTTGTTTATTTACGAAATGAGCCGAGAATGATTAACACTAAAGGTATTCATTGCATTGATTGACTCTTTGATGGTTTAATCAATCGACGAGTAATAATTACCTCTTTGTAATCGGCCGAAAATAGATTCATATATGACACCGTAGTGGCTTGTTGTTCATTGTTTTATCAATCAGCATGATAATTAACTCCTTGTAAAGTAGATTGATATATGATACGATAGTGGCTGATTCACTGTTTTACGGTTCGGCTAGATTAAAGATCAATCGGCTAAAGCCGACAAAAAACAGCCGATTAAGATCCCTGTATAGGACCCATTCTCTTTTTAATTCAAAAGTGTCATAAGATTTGAATGCATTTCCTAATTTTTATTAGTCTGATTTTGACTTTTAAATCTTGTGTATGCAATGCAGGACAAAATTGTCTATGGAATTTTTTATTACTTTTGTAATTGGTATTTTTCATTTGAACCTAAAGAAAAACAGAGTTTGTTGTGCATTTGTTGGCACAGAAAAAAATGAATGTCAGTGTATTGAAATGATAAACTTGAGAATTTATTTTAAACTTCTTTAAATTAAATAAATGCAATATTGATATACGGTAAACACTTGAAATGATTGAAAAATTAATTTATACTCGTTTTATTGCAAATTAATTATCAGCTCCTCAGAAACCCAACTTACCGCCTCGAATAGAACCCACAGCTCCCCCACCACCTCTACAGTCAACCATACCTACATCTCCAAAAATAAAGTCACAGGCACCACCACTACCTTCTGAAAGACCACCACCTGTAAGAAGCGATTTACGGAAATCAGATACTACTAAAGCAGATGGTACAAAACCACATGTAAGTGTAAGTACAAGTGAGTAAGACACTTGCTCTCCAGTTTGGAGTTCACTGGTTCTCTCCCGATGTTGGCCGAAAAAGTTGATCATGATTTTCCAGGTTGGTTCCCCTTGTCATTGGCACAGTATGGAGAGCCTGACAAGGACAGTTGTTTAGGACAGGATGAAAAACCAAGGTCCTGTGTATACATTGGCTTGCATGCAAAAGATCCCTTGGCAGTTGGCATTCGATATAAGAGTAGGCTGTAGCACACTATGGCATATGCCCATCTCTATTAGCCCAGTTGGAGCAAAAGTTCTGCCTTGGAATAATATCTGCATGAATAGAGATACTTGTAGAAACTGATTCACAGCTTATTTTCACTCAGCCGTTTACTGAAAGAGATAAAATAGTGCTAAGTTACGAAGCCAAAAATCTTTTATTTGCTAAAATGTTGGAATTTTATTTGAATCAATTTTTTTTTCTATGAGCTTGGATCCACGCACAGGTAGTCTTGATACGATCCTCCAAGCTACGAGTATTATTTTGTGTATTTCATTTATTGACAGGGCTCACTGTCCAGAAAAGCATCTGGTGGAACAGAATTGGAAGCACAACCAATTTCAGAAAACAAAGTAATAAAAGAAATAAAAGAAAAAAATATCAAAAAAGGTTAGTCCTTCAGTGGAATCCTACTCTATTGTGGGGTGTTGAATGGCGGAATGGTTAGCATATGCGCTGTATCACAAGGTCAGTCATTGGGTCAACTGGCGTGATTTCGATTCCCTGGTTGAAAGTGACAATGAGTAGGATCACCTGTCGAACTTTCAAGGGTTTGCTCAGGGTCATTGGTGTGAAGCATCATGGTCAAAAGAGGACAAACAATATTGGAATTCAACATTCTCTGACCTTCGTAGCAGAGTTATGCTTTTTTTTTCTTCCAAAAACCTTGTGCACATAATAGAGGCTATAGTTTTTATACGCCCACATTTTCAATGTGGACGTATTATGTCGTCGCCCCTGTCCGTCCGTCCGTCCACAATTTGTTTGTGGACTCTCTACAGGTCACAATTATTATCCGATTTTGACAAAACTTGAAATATAGGTTTATCCCCATAAGATATCGGTTTCTTTCGATATTGGCATATATCGGATCGGAACTTCATGGATTATGGCCCCAGATTGTACGAAATATCATGTTTATACGCCCACATTTTCATGTGGACGTATTATGTCGTCGCCCCTGTCCGTCCGGACGTCCGTCCGTCCCCAATTTGTTTGTGGACTCTCTACAGGTCACAATTCTTATCCGATTTTGACGAAACTTGAAATATAGGTTTATCCCCATAAGATCTCGGTTCCTTTCGATATTGGCATGTATCGGATCAAAACTTCATGGATTATGGCCCCTGATTGTACGAAAAATCACGTTTTTAGCTTGTGGACCCTATAGAGGTCACAATTTTGAACCGATTTTGATGAAACTTGACATGCATGTTTGTAACCCAAAGATCTTGGTTCCTTTCGATATTTGCGGCTATCGGAATGTAATTTCCTGAATTATGGCCCCTGATTGTCCGAAAAATCACCCTTTTTAGCTTGTGGTCCCTCTGGATGTCACAATTATTATTCGATTTAAAAAACCGTTTGATTATATCACCGTTACACCCTAAGGAAGGTTGAGTTCGAATTTCGGGAAAATCGGACGAAAATTGCCATACAAAATGGCCGCCGTTTGTACGTGAATACTGTTAAAAAATGGTATATCAAGGTTGTGGACCCTGTGGAGGTCACAATTTTGATTCGATTTTGATGAAACTTCAAATTCATGGTTATAACCCAAAGATCTTGCTTCCTTTCGATATTTGCGCATATCGGATCGTAACTTCCTGAATTATGGCCCCTGATTATACGCAAAATCGCCTTTTTTTTAGCTTGGAGGTCACAATTATTATTCGATTTAAAAAAACGTTTGATTATATCACCGTTACACCCTAAGGAAGGTTGAGTTCAAATTTCGGGAAAATCGGACGAAAATTGCCATACAAAATGGCCGCCGTTTGTACGCGAATATTGTTAAAAAATGGTATATCAAGGTTGTGGACCCTGTGGAGGTCACAATTTTAATTCAATTTTGATGAAACTTGAAATTCATGGTTATAACCCAAAGATCTTGGTTCTTTTCAATATTTGCGCATATCGGATCATAACTTCCTGAATTATGGCCACTGGTTATACGCAAAATCCCCCTTTCTTTAGCTTGGAGGTCACAATTTTGATTCGATTTTGATGAAACTTGAAATTCATGGTTATAACCCAAAGATCTTGCTTCCTTTCGATATTTGCGCATATCGGATCGTAACTTCCTGAATTATGGCCCCTGATTATACGCAAAGTTGCCTTTTTTTTAGCTTGGAGGTCACAATTATTATCCGATTTAAAAAAACGTTTGATTATATTACCGTTACACCGTAAGGAAGGTTGAGTTTGAATTTCGGGAAAATCAGACCAAAATTGCCACACAAAATGGCCGCCGTTTGTACGCGAATACTGTTAACAAATGGTATATCAAGGTTGTGGACGTTGTAAAGGTCACAATTTTAATTCGATTTTGATGAAACTTGAAATTCATGGTTATAACCCAAAGATCTTGGTTCTTTTCGATATTTGCGCATATCGGATCGTAACTTCCTGAATAATGGCCCCTGGTTATACGCAAAATCCCCCTTTCTTTAGCTTGTGGTCCCTCTGGAGGTCACAATTATTATCCAATTTAAAAAAACGTTTGATTATATCACCGTTACACTGTAAGGAAGGTTGAGTTTGAATTTCGGGAAAATCGGACCAAAATTGACAGACAAAATGGTCGCCGTTTGTATGCGAATACTGTTAAAAAAATGATATATCATGATTGTGGATCCTGTATAGGTCACAATTTTAATTCGATTTTGATGAGGATGGTTGAGTTCTAATTTCGTGAAAATCGTACCAAAATTGCCGGACGAAATGGTCGCCGTTTGTACGCGAATAGTGTAAAAATATGGTATATCATGGTTGTGGACTCTCTACAGGTCACAATTCTTATCCGATTTTGATGAAAAGTCACATTTCTAGGTTGTGTACCGTCACACCATAATCATTGTCGGTTTCGAATTTCATTACTATCAGACTGGAACTGACCAACTAAATGGCTGCTCCCAATACAGTATGAAATACAGGACTTAAAGATGTAGGAAAAATCACTTTCGGTATTGCTTGTTTTCTGTCCATCTCTAGAAAATGTGGGCGTATCCTGCCTGGCAGTGCCAGCCTATCTTTTTAGCTTGTGGACCCTATAGAGGTCACAATTTTGGACCGATTGTGATGAAACTTGACATGCATGTTTATAAACCCCAAATCTTGGTTCCTTTCGATATTTGCGCCCATCGGATCATAACTTCCTGAATTATGGCCCCTGATTGTCTGAAAAATCGCCCTTTTTAGATTGTGGTCCCTCTGGAGGTCAAAATTATTATCCGATTTAAAAAACCATTTGATTTATCACCGTTACATGGTAATGAAGGTTGAGTTCAAATTTTGTGAAAATCGGACCAAAATAGACAAACAAAATGGCCGCTGTTTGTACGCGAATAGTGTGAAAATATGTTATATAAAGGTTGTGGACCCTATAGAGGTCACAATTTTGAACCGATTTTGATGAAACTTTGTGTATGTTTATAACCCAAAGATCTTGGTTCCTTTCGATATTTGCTCCCATCGGATCGTAACTTCCTGAATTATGGCCCCTGATTGTCCGAAAAATTGCCCTTTTTAGCTTGTGGTCCCTCAAAATAATTATCCTATTTAAAAAAACGTTTGATTATATCATCGTTACATGGTAATGAAGGTTGACTTCGAATTTCGAACCAAAATTGACGGATAAAATGGCCGCCGTTTGTACGCGAATAGTGTGAAAATATGTTATATCAAGGTTGTGGACCCTATAGAGGTCACAATTTTGAACCGATTTTGATGAAACTTGACATGCATGTTTATAACCCAAAGATCTTGGTTCCTTTGGATATTTGCGCTCATTGATTCGTAACTTCCAGAAATATGGCCCCTGATTGTACGAAAAATCACCCTTTTTAGCTTGTGCTCCCACTGGAGGTCAAAATTATTATCCGATTTAAAAAAACGTTTGATTATATCACCGTTACATGGTAATGAAGATTGAGGTAAAATCTAGTGAAAATCGGACCAAAATTGACAGACAAAATGGCCACTGTTTTTACGCGATTAGTGTGAAAATATGTTATATCAAGGTTGTGGACCCTATAGAGGTCACAATTTTGAACCGATTTTGATGAAACTTGACATATATGTTTATAACCCAAAGATCTTGGTTCTTTTCGATATTTGCGCCCATTGGATCGTAACTTCCTGAATTATGGCCCCTGATAGTCCGAAAAATGACCTTTTTTAGCTTGTGGTACCTCTGGGGGTCAAAATTGAAATGGAGGGTGAATATATGTTATATCAAGGTTGTGGACCCTATTAGAAGTCATAATTTTGAACTGATTTTGATCGAACTTGAAATGCAAGTTCATAACTCAAAGATCTTGGTTCCTGTCGATATTTGCACATATCTGATAGAACTTCTTGAATTATGGCCCCTGATTGTAGCTTGTGGTTCCTTTGGAGTTCACAATTATTAACAGATTTAAAATAACGTTTGATCACTGTTTACACCGTAATGAAGGGTGAGTATGAATTTCGTAAAAATCGGACCAAAACTGGTGGACAAAATGGCCTCACTTGTACGCAAATACTATAAGATTATGGTATATCAAGGTTGTTGACCCTGTAAAGGTCACAATTTTAAACTGATTTTGATGAAACTTTAAATGCATGTTTATAGTCCATAGATCTTTGTTCCTTTCGATATTTGCGTATATCGATTTGTAACTTCCTGAATTATGGCCCCTGATTGTACATAAAATCACCTTTTTAGCTTGTGGTCCCTCTGGAGGTCACAACTATTATCCGATTTTAAAAAACGTTTGATTATATCATCATTTCACTGTAATGATGGTTGAGGTCGAATTTCCTAAAAATCGGACCAAAACTGCCGGACAAAATGGCTGCCGCTAATATGCGAATAGTGTAAAAATATGATATATCAAGGTTGTGGACCCTGTAGAGGTCACAATTTTAATCCAATTTTGATGAAATTTCAAATGTAAGTTTATAACCCAAAGATCGCGGTTCCTTTCGATATTCAGGCACATTGGACCATAACTGCCTGAATTATGGCCCCTGGTTGTAAGAAAAATCATGTTTTTTACCTTGTGGACCCTATATAGGGAGGTCACAATTTTATTCCGAATTCAAAAAATGTTTGACTATATCCCTGATACACATTGTTGAGTGTGAATGTCTTGAAAATCGATAATTGAACAGCTAAATCCATAATATTAAATGTTTCGTATCCTTAAAGTTAACATGGGGCAGAACTTTATCAAAACCAAACAAATTCTTATGATTTTCTGATAATTACTTGATATGCGACAACTCTTGTTGACTGCCCGGACGATTTAGCTGCTGTGTGGGTGTATGTTTCGTTGCCTGGCAACCAATTTTTCAAATTTTATTCGAAGCATTGTATAAGGAAAAGAATTAATGATCTAATTAACTTTGAATTGAATATATCTTTTAGGCCTGCAATGTTATATAAAATATTGTTTAGACATTTATTAACATGACAAGACCATGATCAACTCTCTATGCCTTTGGATATTTCTGATATTAAGTAGATTAGAACGGGTCGGGCATATTTTGATTTAATTGAAAAATGGAGAAATGAGGCTTGGCTTCGAACAATTAGTACTGCACACATCTTGTCAAACATTCAAAATCTAATATCTTCGCTCACAATAGAATAATTTAAAAACATTCATTTTGCATTATATACATGTCTATGGCTAGCTCTTTATTTAAATCTTACATAATGTATCTTTAATCAGGTAATATAATAGGAGAAGGGGAGTATGGTTCAGTTATTAAAGGAGTGCTCACTGAATCTGATGGATTACTATCAAAAAAGGTGAGTAAATCAAATTTTGATCAAGTATGGCAGTAAATAAGAAAACATATTTCTGATTTTTTAGAAAATTAATATTTATTTATTTTGAATACAGTGGATCAGTGATTCCATGTTTAAAAATTGGGTTTTGAAAAAAAAGGTTATTTTTCTGGCGAGCAAAATGACCAATGGGTCAGATCTTGTTGCGGTCAGTTTCCTCAGTCATCAGTCCCGACCGGCATATATGGCCGACATGGAACCTATGCAGTAGATATAAGACTGGTTGATTGTGTCTAATTGATAGCTTCTCACTTCCAAACCAACTTAGAAGTTTACTTATTGCACAGGAAACTTATTCGTGAAAATCTGTCTTCATTAGCCCAGTTGGAGCAGAACTGTAGGATGCTAAAATACATTTCATTTATTTATGACATGAAAAACTATTTTAAGAATGCAGCCCTTGAATGAGAAAGTTGATAACTATCATTAAATGAAATTCCATCTTCTTCGAATTGCCATCGATGTATGATATTAAATGTAAAGATTCCAATTATTTGAAAGGTCAAAAAACTTACTAAAAATAGTGCCTTATGGATCTGGCTACTTCCTGGCCTAGTCAAAACAGCTAACTGCATGATTAAACAATCTTAAAATTTATTTCTTTATGTAGAAGAGAGATGTAGCTATCAAAACATTCCATGAAGGATGTGTTGGTAGTGAACCAGATTTTTTAAGAGAGGCGGAAGTAATGGGATCTTTAGATCATAAATGCATCACTAAATTATTGGGAGTGTGTAATGAAAAAGGAAAACTGATGTTGGTAAGTTACACTTTCATTGTTCCATCATAAAAACCATTACACTGTCCATCAAAAAAGCAGTTAGCCTTTCTTACATCCCTAGTAACAATGATATATTATTGGTACTCTTTTTTTTTTATTTCTTCCAGGGTAAAAACAGTAATGTTTTCTTACTTCCGTAGTGAAAACAGGGTCTTTCCATGTCAAGTGGGTCAATTTTCAGAAATTTGGGAAATTGACCCCCTCGAAAAAATCTGGAAAAAATATATGTTATTGTACATGTAATATCTAGAAACTGTGCAAAATATGTGGTATGTCGCATGAAAATTGACTACATATGGACATTTAAGTTTTCGAAACAAAATATTCATCACTAATTTACCTGAGTTTCAGATATCTTGATTTGACCTTTCAGGTGAAGATATACAGTCTCAAAGAACTTTTTGTGTAGATTATGAATCTGCAATCAGATTAAAGGTGAGTTGTAGGGTTCGCATGCTACTTGGCCATGAAAACTGACAAAAATTTGGTGTAATTGTATATTGTCTGGATTTTGTAGTGCTTCAGGAGCTACAAAGTAATAGATATAAACCCAAATATTGGTATATCCAGAGATTGCCAGTAGTACTACATAAGAAACGCATGAAAAAGCATCAGTCTAGTATAGATTCCCAGAAAAATGACATCGAATACGGTTTCAGACACAAATTATCTAAAATTGTCTCATATTTTTGAGCCGATATAACCCGGTAGATGAGCACTTAAAAATCTGATTATAGATTGTAATTATAGTTTGTACTAATGTCTTCAATATTATGTGAAACAAAGCCATTCTTGTCCCGGGCAATTTTGATATTTTTTCAATTTCTGAAAATCTGTGTTTTGGGTTAATCTATGTCAACAATCATATATATTTTAGAGTCGATTGAACTCTGTTTGATGAGAACCTAAAAATCTGATTATAGATTGTAATTATGTGAAAGCCATTCTTGTCCCGGGCCATTTTGATATTTTTACAATTTTTTGAAAATCTGTGTTTTGGGTCATTCCATGTCAATTATCACCCAACGAGTTAAACCATATACGCTTCGATTTTGTCGAAATTTGGTTTAAAAGAGTTTTAGGGCTGAAAAAGCTGATATTCCAAATTTCAACTTTGTTCGACTAACGGTTCCTAAGATACGATCCACCAAATTTGGGGGATTTTCGGCTAAAATGGGTTTGACCGACATTATTCAAATGACCATAACCCAGTAACCAATAGGTTAAAATTGCTAGAATAAGTGTTTTTGGATTGGGAAAGAAAATTAAATGCTGTTTGAATCATAGATATCTATCTTTAGCAAAGTCTGCTGAAGGTTACTATGTAAAGCCACTGATTTTCAGTCTGAAGTGTGAATATTTAACTTGATTTTACATGCTTATAAAAGATATTATACCTCCAATTGTTTAACATTGGGTAGAAAACATGTTGAGCTAAACTTTTTCCTGGAAGTTTATCTCAAGGTCTATAAGGTCAAATTCAAATTCAAAAGTTCTTCAGTCTTTTAAAACACACCCGGATGTCAAAAATAAGTGCAGATTTAGAATTCGTGTAGAATTCCCATCCCTAGAAGACATATTCCAGCAAATTTGACCAATCGGTTACTGGGTATATAGTCATTTGAATAATGGCAGCCACGCCCATTTTTGCCAAAATCCCCCAAATTGGGTGGACCGTATCTCAGGAAATGTTAGTCGGATCAAGGTAAAATTGGGAATATCAGCTTTTTCGGCCTGAATAAACATTTAAACCAAATTTCAGCAAAATCGAAGGGGATTCGCTTTAAGTCATTGGGTGATAATTGACAAGAAATGACCCATAACACAGATTTTGAAAAAATTAAAAAATATTGAGATGACATGGGACAATGTTAGAGACATTAGTACAAACTATAGTTCCAACTAGTTTCAGTTTTTTCGGTGCTCATCAAACAGAGTTCAATCGACTCTAAAATATATATGATTGTTGACATAGATTAACCCAAAACACAGATTTTCAGAAATTGAAAAAATATCAAAATTGCCCGGGACAAGAATGGCTTTGTTTCACATAATATTGAAGACATTAGTACAAACTATAATTACAATCTATAATCAGATTTTTAAGTGCTCATCTACCGGGTTATATCGGCTCGAAAATATGAGGCAATTTTAGAAAATTTGTGTCTGAAACCATATTCGAGGCCAATTTTCTGGGAATCTATTCAAGACTGATGCCTTTTCATAGGTTTCTTATGTAGTACTACTGGCAATCTGGATAGACCAATATGTGGGTTTATATATATATTACATTGTAGCTCATGGAGCACTACGAAATCCAGAAAATATACAATTACACCAATTTTTTTCGATTTTCATGGTCAAGTAGAATGCGAACTCTGTCACTCACCTGTAATCTGATTGCAGATTCATAAAGTTTCTTAAGACTACAAATTTGAGTTGCATACCTTCACTAAAAAGGTAAAATCAAGATATCTGAAACTCAAGTAAATTATTGATACATATTTTGTTTCGAAAATTTACCAATAACTCATGAAACTCAAATGCTTGTATCTCAGTCACAAATTTTGCACAGTTTCTAATTTTTACATGTATAAGAACATATATTTTTCCAAGTTTTTTCGAGGGGGTCGATTTCCCACCCCTGGCCCACTTGACTTGACATGGAATGACCCAACAGTTACAATCTCTTACTTTCATAACAGTTGCACTTTCTTACTTCTATAGTAAAGACAGTTACACATTCTTACGTCTGTGGTAAAGACAGTTACACTTTCTTTCTTTCATAGTAAAAAACAATTGTTGGTACTCTTTTTTATTTTTTCCGGAGTAAAAACATTTACACTTTCTTACTTCCATACTGAAAACAGTTACACTTTCCTGCTTCCATAGTACAAACAGTTACACTTTCTTGCTTCTATAGTGCAAAAACATTTACACTTTCTCACTTTCACAGTACAAACAATAATTACACTTTCTTACTTCCATAGCAAAAACATTTACACTTTCTCACTTTCACAGTACAAACAATAATTACACTTTCTTACTTCCATAGCAAAAACATTTACACTTTCTTACTTCCATAGTAAAAACAGTTACACTTTCTTAATTGCATAGTAAAAACAGTTACACTTTTTTACTTCCATAGTACAAACAGTTACACTTTCTTACTTCCATAGTAAAAACAGTTACACTTTTTTAATTTCATAGTACAAATAGTTACACATTCTTGCTTCCATAGTAAAGACACAACTGTGGAAACAATAGACCTTGATCATCCTCAACGGAAATAATTTTTAAAAAAGACTTTTGGTACAGAATAGGTCGTCCGGTATTTGTACTGTTGTTTTTATGTAAAACCCTATTTACATGTACAGTTTAATCCAACACTAATTCTATATGCAGACAATAATAAGCAGCTAATTTTATGGGGATCACAGCGACTAAGTGAGTAAAATGCTAGCTCGCTAGTCTGGAGGTCGTATGGCTGTCTTCATTAGCCCAATTAAGAGCAGAACACTATAAAAGAGAAAACTTTTGTTTTTAATAGATTGAAGAATATGTTCCGATGGGATCAATGTTAGACTACTTAATCGATCATAAACCTGAAATCACAATTCGAACTGATCTGTATTTGTGGGCTGGTCAGATTGCCCAAGGAATGGAATACTTAGAATCCAAGAAACTGGTACATCGTGATTTAGCAGCTAGAAATATTCTTTTAAAATCTAAAACACAGGTAAGTCTGGAATTATTATCTGTCAATTCATTCTTTTGTCAGCTGTATATGGCATTTCTTATGGTTTGAGAGAGAGAGTGAGAGAGAAATGGGGTTTAACATCCACTCGACACAAACTAGGTCATTTCAAGACTAACACATGGTTTTATTTCAATAATTTGCATACGCGTAGGGGTCTTTAGCAGTGGGAGGTAAGTAGAGGACCCGTAGAAAACGCATACAACCATAAGAAAGAAGAATATTAGATATGATTAGACAGTTAAACAAATGACCTCATTCTATTATAGTGGCTAAGTGGGCAAGGCGCTGGCTCACTAGCCTAGAGGTTGGGTGTTCGATCCCTGCATTACCCCTTGTCAGTGATGCAGAACGAGGGCCTGACAAGGACAGCTGCCTAGTCGTTCGGATGGGACAAAAAACCAAGGTCCCGTGTACACATTGGCGTGCACGTAAAAGATCCCTTGGCAGTTGGAATTCGATATAAGAGTAGGCAGTAGTGCCACTGCCCGGGCAAAATTTCCCTCATAGCACACTGTATGGCGTATGCCCGTCTTTCATTAGCCCAGGTAAGATGCAGAAGAGTAGGACGTTAAATGTTCATTTCATTCTATTATAGGAAGCACATAGTTTATGGGTCAAATAGATTATCTAATTATGCTATTGTGATCATCTTGTGTATTTTTTACAGATAAAAATTAGTGATTTTGGTTTATCAAGAATGACTGGTGAAAACAGTGATTATTATCAAGCTAGTGCTGGTGGAAGATGGCCTATCAAATGGTAATTGGTTATTTAACAAATTTCATATTTAAATGTTCCTTTGATATGTGGCATTTATAGGTTAAACCATGATATGTGGCATTTATAGGTTAAACCATTCCCATATACAATATAAAGCTTATTGTGGATCCCTGCATTAGCTGAGAAAGTTCATCCATATTTTCCAGTGTGGTTTCCCTTTGTCAGTGATGCAGGACAGAGGGCCTAACAAGGACAGCTGTCAAGCTGTTTGTATGGTACGCAAAACCGAGGTCCTGTGTACACATTGGCGTGCATGTAAAAGATCCCTTGACAATTGGAATTCAATATAATGCCTGGATTGCTATGAATATGATCATATATTTTTTTTTTTTTACCTACATCCAATCTTTATGTCAATTATATAGGTATGCTCCTGAAAGTGTTAACTATGGCAAGTTTACACATGCCAGTGATGTTTGGAGTTATGGAGTGACTCTGTGGGAAATGTTTTCTTTTGGTGAACCACCATATGGAGAGAAGAAAGGAATTGAGGTGAGTTTTAGAAGCAGAAACATAATACCATAGTCAATTGAAAGTGTGTATACCAAAACTGATAAAAGCGGATGGGTGAATGGTTAGCATGTGCGCGTTGTTTCAGGAAGTTTGTCATTGAGTCAACTGGCGTGGTTTTGATTCGCTGGTTGTACATGAGGAGGAGTAGGGTTGCCTATCCAATCTCGGGGGTTTTCTCTGGGTCCTCGGGTTTCCTCCCACTGTAAAAGACCCCTACGTGCAAGTGAATTATTTAGATAAAATTTAATCATGTGTTAGTCCCAAAATGACCTAGTTTGTGTCGAGTGGACATGTTAAACTCCATTTCTTTTTATTTCACTTGTATAAGCAGAAAAATATTACCATATAGTTAATTGAAAGGATAATCATATAGGTACTTGTATATACAGAAACATATTACATGTACCATAGTTGATTGAAAAATGTATATCGGTACTGGTATATACAGAAAGTGTATGCTTCTTAATTCAATCATTTTATACTCATTTCAGAAATATTTATTTCTATATTAGAGCTAATTTATAGATCTAACCATATTTGTTTATATTCTATCTAGTGTTTTTTGGTCAGTTTATTGGCATTCTTGGTTTATAGATTAGTGTGTAGAAAATCATTTCAGCCGTATATTTTTAGAATTTTATATAGTGCTAATTAACAGTTTATTTACGCTCTAGATATTGACATTTTCTAGGATATATCTAGAAACTACATAGTGTAGAGTTTTTGTTGCAAAGTTGTCCATTGTTTTAAAGAAAATCGGATAAACTTGAAAGACAAACAGCTTCAGATATTAAAAGCTATGTTCGAATGTCAAGATTGTATCTATTCCTTCAAAACACAAGGCACCATATGGCAGAATTCTTCATACAGCCGAGGTTAGATTGTGCTGGAATCTACCCAGGTTTGCCGAGTGCCCATCACTGGGCACACTGATAACAGCTCTATTGCTCAGTGCTTTATAAAAGGAAATGTGTGAAAGTAATCTGATGATTAAAGATACATTATGGGAGATTAGATAAAGAGCTGGCAGTTCTTATTTTAATAGTTAAAAACTAGATAATTTAATGGAAATTTGCTGAAAATCTTAGTCAAATTGATTCACTCTGAACCGAGAATTTAACGATTGAATTTTCGACCTAGCCTCGATTATAATTACTAAAGTCGGTACATTAAAAAACATAATCTCAATTATCAGTTTCGTGATTAAATCATGAATGAAAATTGAGAAGCAAATTGGATCATAATCCAGTAAATATGGCAGGTTAGTAGTAAGTTAGTGATGACATCAAGAGTTGATTATAGTATGGATAAGTTAATTAATGTCTAATTAAGATAACATTTCAGGCCTAAAGAAAGACCTGCAACAGGCAGATGTAGCTCTTGCATAATGTATGTTTATGTGTCATCATACTTGGAGAGGATTAAGACTGGAGACCTCTGCCTCATTGTTGGCTGGTTTTAATTTGTTGATTGTGAATTATGTTTCAGGTTATACAAGAACTAGAAAAGGGTCGTCGATTGCCGTGTCCCTACGATTGTCCTCCACCAGTTTATAACCTTATGCAAAAGTGCTGGTTATATACACCCAATAAGCGTCCAACATTTAATGATTTATACCATGAATTTATTGATGATCCTGAATATGCGGATATTTCACATATCCTGAAATAATAAATCTGATTTTTGTGTGATTTTTATTATTACACATCAGTCTTTCGATACACGATTACTCAAAAACATATCCTGAAAGTGGGGGTATTTTGCATATTTGAGGATTTGTACAACTTAAGTATTTATTACTACATCTATCTTCAATATCAAATGTCAAAAGACTGTATCACTTTCCTTACAGTAAGGCTTCATTCACTGTTCAATGAGCTTTTATACCTTGTTTAAGTGTCATGAATTATGTATTTAATTGCTTATTTGGATAATCTCTGGCAATTCGTGGGGGATACTGGATTTATTAATAGAATAAGTGTGTGGAATAGTTCAATATTAGTTAGTTTCTAAATGATGCACTAATAAATAAGTGGATATATCTAAACTAGAAACATTCTGATTAAAACACAGATCCTATTTCAAAAATTTCGTTTTACTTGTGTTTACTACACCAGGATCTGGAAGAGTTGTTAGATACATGTAATAGGCATTCTTATTGATGTAAGGAATAAGCCAATGAAAGGTCTGTTATGACAAGCTTTTGACGTTTTTTGCACGGAACTGTGGGTCATCCATTAGTAACATCAATGCTGATTGGTTAATCAAATGTGTGACATCATAGGGTCAACATTCACTCATATGACCTCTGACATGACCTGTTGCTACAACCGGTCAGTTCTTCATGTAGGGTAAGCCAATGAAAGTATAAAAAAGAAAAGAAATATAGATCTGTATATTAATCCGATTGACCTAGAAAATGCTTTTAGCTGTTATAAAACTCAATTCTGCATCATTCGATAGTAATCTTAAAGGGACAATAACATTCTTGCTGGCTTGGTAGCTCCAGAAAATAAATAATACCCTTATTCTAAGTACTAGATGTTTAAATGTCCTACTTGTTGTGTAAATTATCCATTACAACCTATTTTATATGTCCAGAGGGTTCGAAAATATTTAAAAATCCAAGTCACATTTAAAAAGGTTTACGTTAGACTTTTCAAATCAATTGGTTGAATTTTTCCAATTTTTTAAATTAGGTGTGTTAAGATGAAATTTATATCATCATTTAATTGGAATATTCTAAAATAATATGATTTGTTGACCAGAATGAAGATTGGGACATATTTTTCAGTTACAACAAGAGTGTTATTGGGGCTTTAACTGTATGAAATTCACAAAAGAGTAAAGATCATCCTGCACGGAGAATGACAGTACATATAATAGAATTACAATATGTAATTATCACATCATCCTAACAACCAATGCAACTAATAGAGCCTTATTTTATTCAACTGGATTATTTTTTGACCAATTAACGAATTAATTGCCTTCTATTTTTACAGGCTTCTGCTAATATACATCTACTTATCCAACCTTATTTTGTGATTCTTTGTGTCTGCTTTTGTGTCATACATGCTTTTGTATCTTTGTCTACACTGTCCACCATCTTGTTTTCAGGTGTTAGAGTTCATTGAGCAAGGCTGTCGATTACCTAAACCTGAAAATTGCTCAGATAGAGTTTATAATCTCATGCTAAGTTGCTGGAAACTGCGTGCCACTGAGCGACCCACTTTCCACAAACTGTTTTCCGGATTTCAGCATGACGAATATTCCACTGTTCATCATTTGCTAAGGCCTGTTTGATGTGTACATTTTGTTCATTTCCCGTAACAAAATTACTAAAGAAACCGGTACTAGATGACATTAAAATTCCTATCTCAGAACACTACCATATAAACTATGTACTATTTTCCAAATAACTTTGATATTTTCCAAATAACTTTGATATTTTCCAAATAACTTTGACAAAGGTAAACCAAATTTTAAAACTTCTTTAATATCAAGCAAAGGAGGCTTAATTTTTGCTCATTGTTTAAAAATGTGCCAGAATATTTTGTAAGATTTTTTTTTTAAATTTCCTAAATTGTAATGAACTAATATGTTCATGGGGGAAAGAAGATGAGTGACCAATCTGATTATAATTAGGTTATTTTGGTGAACAATTTGTCAGAGATAATTTGGAAGTCATTGGATTTTATATGGTAATTTGTTTTAAGGGATAATGATCTGTCTTATTTAAAAAACTTTATACATCGTTTTCCAGTTTCACTGTCTACACAGTAAGCCAAAATGTTATTAAAATTATTAAACAAACATGTTCGTTGTTTTTTTGAAACAAAGACATGATCATATAGGGCTTGGCTCATCATTAATACAAATAACCTATCACCTTTTCTTCTAATAATATTGAAGTGTCTAGATCAAAACTACAAGGAATTTCAAGCATTAATCTACCAAGACTTTTAAATACCCTTGTAAGATACTAACTATTGAAGAATGAATGCATGAGATCCTTCTAGTGATTTATATATTTAACTCAGATCATTGTAAACATTCTGTCCTAGAAATGCATATTGATGAATTAAGCAATTATAAAATTTATTATTTATACCATACTTGAAGGAATGTAAAGCATAAACCATTTCTCTGATCTTTTTTGGTTCGTTCTTAATGTATTCTTTTAAATGTTTAATTTAATTTAACGTTCAATTACATATTTTGTTTTAAACCAACTTACATGTATTATAAATTTTAGCTTGTTTTGATTTTTCAGTATACTTTTAAAGTTTTACAAATATATGATAATATTTATATCTATTGTGTATATGAATATATATATATATATATATAATGTTTGCTTATGCTGTGAATAGCTTTAAGCAGCCGTTTTTCTCTAACAAATGGATAGCAAAATTCTATTTAAACAACTTCCCATTCTTCAGAAATATGATTATTACATTTTGTGTACAATTTTACACACTGTTTTACTAAAGCAGCGGGGTGGGGTTGTGTTGAATGGCCAAATGGATAGCATGTGCATGCTGTATCATAAGGCCTGTCATTGAGCCAACTGGCGTGGTTTTGTAGACAATGAGTCGGGTCGTCTGTCTAACTTCATATGCTTTTATCGGAGTCCTACGGTTTCCTCCCACTGCTAAAACCCCTAGCACAAGCGAATTATTGAAATAAAATTAAACCATATGTTCATCGCGAAATGACCAAGTTTGTGTTGAGTGGACTTTAAACCCAATTTCTCTCTCTCTTTCTCTCTACCAAAGCAGTGGATAATTGTCCAACATGGTTTTAATCTTAATACAAAAAGGAATTAGAAATCAATCAAAAAATGACAATCAGAAAGTGTATGAGCTCAACATTTTTTTTTTCAAAACCCTGATATAGTCTTTTGATATCAAAAATACTGAATCAAATTCAAGGAGATCATCATGCAGCATAACATTTTAAAACCCATTTCTTAAATAGCTACAATGTTATTTGTGATTAGTGCTGGCAAGATATAATGTTGAATCAATGTTTTGCATTCATCTTCTCAAGATTCCTCGTGTTATCTGGAAAATTGAGTCAGACCCATAATTGGACACATGTATATAATAATAGTTTTTTTCACCTTCACTGAAGAGGCTTCTAATTATCTTCATCTAAAAAGACAAAATAGAATTGGTTTTATATTTAGTAGCTTAATTCTGAAACAAAACAGTTTTTCTTTGTTTTCTCAAATCTACATTCAACAGGGTTACTAGGTTTTTCCAGGTTACGGGAGATTCGTGTATTAAATTGTGTGACTCTGAAACGATTTATTGCAATTCTTTTTTTTTTTCTTTTTTTTGTTAATTCAGTAAGTAATCTGTCACTCTTAATTATCCACATCACACATTATCACACAAACATGAATTATTTTAGTCCTTACTTTGATCTGAATCATTGTCATCATATAAAACCCTTTAATTTCTTTGAGAGAGAGAGAGAGAAATGGGGTTTAACGTCCACTCGACACAGACTAGGTCATTTTGGGACTAACATATGGTTTCATTTTATTTCAATAATTCGCTTGCGCGTAGGGGTCTTTAGCAGTGGGAGGAAACCGGAGTGCCCGGAGGAAACCCACGTGGTTGAGAAGGCGCCCCCTATCTCCATACCACATACGCTCACACTAGGGCTCGAAACCACAGCCGCAAGCCAGAGGTGACCGGCCAGCTAGAGGTCAAAGCGCGGCACTCTAGACCACTAGGCCATCCCAATCCCCCTTAATTTCTTTGATATTTGCAGAACTAAAAATATCAATTATTCATTATCCTCTTGTTTTCTTCGTAAATACTGACAAATCATATTTATGAATCTTTCAAGCTCACATTCATACTTGCTGGTACAAGTTGTTTATGGTCACATGCTTGTCACAAGGGGGAGTCACTCTGACTCAGGGTTCGATCTTTCCTTGCTAATAGTGCTCGATAGAGGGTCTGGCAATGATAACATCTAGCCTTGTGGATGGGACATGCAGGTAAAAGAACCCTTTGCATTGTAATTTGAAGAAGAGTATCAATTGTATTGAGGCCCTCTTGTCATATCTGGAAACCACAAATACACTAGTGTGTATTGTTAAATAAATTTTGTAAGTAACTATGTATATAGTATTTGTTATTTTAATTTTATGCAATAAAGAACATTTTGATTATATTATATTCACTGACTGTCTGCACCGCTTGTAATACAAACTACAAATCTACTTTTATTTTAATGACTTTTTAAATGGATTTACCTGATGTGTTGTATTCATTTAGCTGAACAAAAGTTAATTTGAGAGAATATTAAAATTGAAGTATTAACATAGGCGTACAGGCTCGATGGCGGGGACAGAACTCAAAGTTCCCGAAAAAATTGTGGCTTGCAGATGGCTCCGTCGTCTTCAGCGATAGCAGATGAATGGAGCTTATTTTGTAGGGACTCCACAATAAAATTTTGGAAAATCTAACTGCCTCAAACCGGAAAAATGTTGCTTAATGTAGAGTGGCTCCAGACAAAATTTTTTAATCCACAGTCAGTTCAGTATAAATTCATGGAATTCAATTAAAAAGAAAATTAAAATTAATGTTTTATTAGATATTGGACCTTTTATTTTGCCAACTAGATTAAATCAAAATTTTCTTTCACTTTACCCATCAGCCAGAAAAATCAGATTGCCTGAAATTTAGGGAAGTAGCTGTTGCCCCACCCCCTGTCCCTTCCTAACTGTCCCGTACGCCTATAAGTATTAATACAGTATTTGATGAATAAAAGTTGCATGATTTGTAGTTTAAACAACCAGAGCAAAGTTGTGTTTTGTAATGCCTCTGCGAGTAACAGTTGAATATTTTAATAACAGTTAGATTTTAATCATTTCAAAGACATGAGATGTTATGTAAGGGGATGGAACTTATCACTTAATCCCTGGTTCCATAATATCATATATATATTATTATGTTTTATTTATTATATATTGTATTTGTATTTTAAAATATTATTAATCAGTATACAAAATTAAGACTGATACTTTTATTTAGCATTATTTAATGTTTTTGGAAAATTGTAAATTATTCACTTTTCCTCGATATATATTATGCAGAGGTGAATTTTTTTATGAAAAGTTGTTTTTTTTTTTGGGGGTGGGGGATAGTTTTGAACAAAGTGAAAAGATAATGACTGCATGTTTTGGATCATGTAGATAGCAGCTGTAAATTATATTTTCACACTAAACACTATTTATGGAATAACAATTACTGGTTTATTATAATTAACATACTTTGATCTTTATCAAGCAAATTAATAAACCAGTTATTGTTATTCCATAAATAGTGTTTAGTGTGTTACTTGTTCAATTACTACCTACCAATCAAAGATTAAGTTTATTAATGTACTGATAACTGTAAACTGTTTATTATGTAGAGCTCTATTAATGTTGCTCAGATCTGTTTCCTAAAGATGGTAGAAAATGTATGCATTTGATTGTTATTATATTGAATGTTAAAATACTTGAAACTCTTTTAACCTGTTCTAATGGTCTGTCATCTGAGGATCAGCAAAATGCGTATATTTTGACAAAATCAAAATCCAGATCTGTTTTATGGAAATTTTCCAATATTTGTTGATTTTATATAGTATTCACTTTAAGGATTGAAAATTTGTACTTAGAATTGATTTGTTTTTTCTATCCATTTTTATCAGGCTGCTGGCGGCCAAAATATTAACCGCATGCCTCCTATTGGTTTTTATAATTTAATTAAAAAGTTTGACACTAAAAGTGAACTAGAAATTGTAGAGACAACTTTAAGATCATTTCTTTATTATAGATTTGGTTAAATTGTTTGGATAAATTTACTGTAATAATACATAACCATATTGAGAAAGTATCTTTTAATTGGTGTGTTTTGACAACACGATTTTATAATACATTAATTAAACTAGTGTAATGGGCATTCACCATGTAAATTAAATATATAGATGAAAAATGACCAAGTATTCTAATTTTTTGTACTGGTAATTTATATCAAATCTTGGTCAAATCTAAATCCATTACAATCCAATGGTCACACACATCTTACAGCAAGCCCAAACATACAGCATAATATAATATTTTGTCATTATCTGCAACAGATTGCCATTTACTAGCTGTAACTTTTCACTCTGATTTATTTTTCGCATCCATTTTAATTATTGTTTTCAATTTATTAAAGAAATTGAAAGGAGGATAATTAAAAGGGAATGAATTATATCTTTAATTTTTACATAAAGATTTAGTTTGGGTTTCTGAAATAGCTTTATTTAATGTTGGCTTCCACCCAGGTGATATCTGATTAAATCAGATAAACTATTTTATACACTAAGGTCCAAAATGCCACAAAATAAAAGGACAGCATAATGTAACTACACCAGAACTTCACTACAACACACTATACTGATGCTTGCATCCTGGGAAATGCAGCAAACTTTGCTGTAGTGATGCGCTGGTGCACATGCTACATTTCTGATTCATTGCATTCAGCATTAGTATATTTTTTGTTAAACAAAAACTTTTTAATTTTTATTAAAGACTTGTATTCAGTTGATTTTATTGTTATCCATGCTATACACGTAACCTGCTTGATATATTTAGTGTATTTGTTAATTTTACTGATATACAGTATATAATATACATATATATATATCTAATGGAATATATATAGAGTCCTCCTAAAATGATACTAAGACAAAACAAATAGTTAAATTACACTGTTTCTTGACTACTAGGAGGATCGCTTTATTAATTTGTGTATTTTTTGATTTGTTACCAGCCTTATCAGATAGTCAAAGACTTCATTCGCTAAGATAGTGTGATAAATTAACTAACTCATTCGGATAGTGGACAAAATAAATTGTGAGACAGTCATGATAAGGAAATGGGGCAGGGTTACACGACTTGATACTGAGATATATAAATCTTGATTTACTACAGTAGTCAGAACAATGAATCGTTTACAATGACGGACAAGACTGTACTGATATTGACAAGTCTTGGTACTGAGATAGACAAAACTTGGTTTACTACACTAATCAGACAAAACTTGGTTTACTACAGACAAAACTTGGTTTACTACACTAATCAGACAAAACTTGGTTTACTACACTAATCAGACATGGATTAGTTTGCTGAGATAGAGAGACAAGACTCTTTATACTGAGATAGAGAGACAAGACTGTACTGAGATCTTGATACTAATAGGAGGAACGCACTACACGCAAAACAAAAAAGAGACAAGACTGAATACAGAGATAAACCGACAGACAAGACTTGGTACTGAGGTAGACAGGACTTGGTACATATATTTCCACAGATAGTCTGCGAGGATTCAATCAATGACGAAATTTGAATTACAATACTGACATGAAACAAGAAGTAGTTTACCAACATTGTTAGACAAGATTTGACAATTTAAGATAGTGAGACAATGAATTCAGTTGATTTGTGAACATGACTTGACAGATTTGGTTCACTTTAGATTATTTAAATTGTTGAATATAGCATGAACATTTTAATCACCTGTTTTTTTATATTATTATTGATGCTTATAAAGCATGGTTAATATTTAGATGGCTTATAATATATTTCTATGTTTAGGACTCTTGTTAATATATAAAAAAGCCCTGTAATATTTTCATAATTCTTTTAAGAAATAAAACTATTTTTTTATTATAGATTATAGTTTGTTTGTCAGATACAAACGCATTGTAGTTATGCTTATGTTAATCCCATCCTGAACGAAGTTAATCTCATTTTTGGGGGGGTTGGGGGGTCAGAAGCATATTTCAAGAAACTCCCAAGATCGGTTTGGAAACATTCTACAGATACACATGTATCTCTATAGAAACATATTTGACATAGATTTTGGTATACAATAAACCAAACCATACAAGATATCAATATTAAAGCGGCATTCTGTAAGTTTATTCTAAAATCTATATTGTGTTTAAGCTACCCACCATATCACCATAGACCATATAGTAAAGAAACACTCTGTAAAAAGAGTTATAAGTGTAGTTTGTCCTGGCAAAAATCCAAGCAAATTTGAAAAAAAATAAAATTGCGAAAATTCTGAATTTACAAAGATTTAATTCTGTTCATAGATTATAAATATTTATAGATATTTATCAAACAGTATTATAATAATAAGAAGTAGGTGGGTTTATATTATTTATTCTCGTGCTTTACTTAAATTAGTGAATATAGTCCAAAGGTAATCCAGGAAGGCTTTTTTTGACAACAACTTTCTTTCTTTTTTGGATTTCCACTTGTCAGGCGTCCGTATAGGACGAAAAACCGAGGTCCCTTGGGTTTACGTAATAAAATCTCTGGCAGTTGGACTTTGACATACAGTAGGCCGTGACGCCGATGACCAGGTAAAATGTCCATCATAATACACTGCATGGTGTATGTCCGTCTTCATTAGCCTAGTCGAAACAGAACAGTAGGACGTTAAACCCCATTCCATGTCTTTACTAAAATGATGATTGGTATACTCAAATTAACGTATCGGACTCTTGACAATATTTGTTTTCTGGGCAACGAGTGCTGTAAACTATTGAATCTTGCATTTAGCGTTTACATTTGGCAAACAGTCACAAGTTACTCTGGCCGTTATAGAATAGAAAGAATGTATCTACATTTTCATTTTTATCATAAATATACATTATTATCATTATCATTCTTATATAATGTAACTGCGTGTCCACAATCTTTAATCCGGCCCTTTTGTTGTTAAAGATCAGTGAAATGTGGAAGCGACCAATCTTTTTGTATTACATATTAAGAACTATGAGTTAATTACTCACGAAATTTCAACTAAGATGAAATCCATATTTTGGTAATTTGATTGGGTAATATTAGATTGATTTTAGTGCTAAGCCAATCATAATTGGGGTATCTACTAAAATTGGATTTTATCTTTAGCTGCGTTTTCGAGAAACAGGGCCCTGGACTTCCCTGAAACAATAACAGGTACTTGCCAAATTATTTGCTTTGATAGTTTTAAAATACCCCACGATGTGATTCATTCGATATCAAATGAGAAGATTATTGAGATGACATTTTTTTTATTAACAAACGTTAGTGTATCGTAAATTTTGACGTCAATTTAAAAAAGGGTCGTTAAAAAACCACCAAAATAGAGGTGGTTTAAGTAATGATCCCTGTCCGAGTATGTATAATCCATTGTAATTTATAATACGTCATGACAGGTCCATACGTCATCCACGTTTCATGCTTTCGGGAGAGTGACTGTCAGTTTCTTGACATTGTTAAAGTTAATACATGTACATTTGGACATCTTGGAGGCGGGACCGTGCAAAGAAATTAGAGCTGCGTACAACAAGCTAATTTGCTTGGAGTTATTGAAGGAAACATATCATCATCTGGTCAAGGTAGGAATTTATAAAAATGAAACAATTATTTTGGTATTTCGACATTAGTCTAACATTGCATTTTCATATAACAAATTCTAAAATTACATTGGTATTAATTGTGAAAAAAGAAACCCCCTACTAATCATAGAAAACAGAATTTAATAAAAGATATAAATTTTAGCATTCTTCCAATAATTAAAGTATATCCGGAGTCCGGAACACATTCTGGGAAGTCTTCAAATAATGACTACTGAGCAAATGGTCATTAGAACGGAACCCAGGGGGGAGCGGGGGCAGCTTTTCTTTCTAGCATTCTTCCAATAGTTAAGGTATCTCTTGAGCACTTTCTCGGAAGCCATTTGTGTCCAAATAATGACTACTGAGCGAATGGTCATTAGAACGGAACTCAGGATGAGGGGAGGGTCGTCCAAGGTGCAGCTTTCAAGAATGTTTGTATTCGCACCTACAAACTAAGATTTCAATAACTCACACATTGTTTTAGTAAGCCATGTAAACATAAGAATTTGCTCTATAATGACAACAATGGGCCGTGGACTGGGTTGGTGTTTGAGGGCTTGTGAAGAATGAAGGAAAGAAGACAGGCATGCGTCATACAGTTTGCTACAAGGACATTTTGTCCCGACTGCAATTGAATCCCAACTCTCAACGTGTGCACAGGGCCTCATTGTTGTGTCCCATCCCAACTACTAGACACTGCCCTCTCCACACCCTTCAACTCGTATCACTGACAAGCGCGAACCGCACTGGGGCTTGTTTAAAAGGTATCACGGTAGATAACAGTAAATTTGGAAAAATATGGAGTGGATATTTGACAAAATATTTATATGAATTACAAATCTAAAGCTTCAGCTTGCAACAGTCGTAAACAATAATTCTAAAACCAAACTCAAAATGCATCAGAATTCGTAAAATAGGCTAGTCGACTCGAATGCTATGCGCCACTATTTATTTTGATTCTATTTATTACGTTTTATTTACAATTGTCTGCGATATGACAATTATGTAAGCAGACGCTTAACCGCCAGCTACTGCTACTCCTTTAATTTAGTTTAATGTTTTGCATAACGATATTATTAGATTTCTTATGCAGCTTGTGCTCCCTGTATTTGAAAAAAATCACGTTGAAAATTTGGCAAGTTGGCGGGAATGGGATCAATAAACAAGAACGTGTAAACTGACAAACTATCGAAAAGCGTTCCTTCCGAAAAAGGCCATTAAAAATTTGTGTCATTAAAGAATTATTCTGGAAATAACGAAACGCGTCATAAGTGAACATAATTACTAATTCATGATAATAGCGGTCATAAAAAACTATTTAAAGCACAAAAACAGAGCTTGATGAATTTATGAAAAAAGACAGAACTCTAACATGTCAACTTCATCTTCCTGTCATCATTCTAAAGGGGCATTAGCACTTTCAATTAATGAATGTGGATACTGCACTTTAATATGATACTATATTCAAAATAAATCTAGATTTTCCGTTTTAATCAAACATGGAACATTGGGGTCGGCTGCTCAAAACTCTAACGAATCTTTATCTTGCTAAAGTATCATTTGTTAACGTTCCGGTCCATTAAATTTCTGTTGCTGGAAAGTCAATTAATTTCATTATCCGTTAGCTGACGAACTGATAAAAGTTAATCCAAGAGAAGACTAATTGGTCACTGGCTGAATTTTAAAGTTTTAGTATTTTAAAACAAGAAACTGAAGAAAGTTGGACAACTGTACCGCCTGTTGACAAAAGGTTATTCAAGACAAAAAGATAACTGTAGAATTTTCTACAGAAAACAGTATATAAAAGTCTATATAGAATACTATAGTATTTTCCTATAGACATTTTATTTCAGATCTGTTTTGCATTACAGAAACTGGAATATTTGGGAGCATATACAGAATACTACAGAAGTTCATTCTTTAGAAAATCGGATAGCTCCCAATCACCACCAACCCTCATATAACTGATTTATATGAAATTATTTTTGATAAACAGTGGTTACCTAAAATTAAATAAGACATTAAAGAAACTATATGTAATACTGTGTGATAAGGTGTTAATATAATTAATTATGTTAGATTCATCATAGTCACATTGTTATAAAACAATTCTGAGACATGTCCCATGTGAAGTGAACAACCTATTAACAAAGATTAGGTAACATTATTTCTCCTTTCTCATTTATCTTCGGTATACTAGTTGTTAAAAGTTAGAGCTTGTACATGTACTTAATCCAAACTGAGGTCCAAATTACACTATATATGATGACATGTGCAACCACATTCAAAAACAGATTATGCATTACGCAAGAACTAAATCTGTCTGTTGCAGACCTTTCTTTAGGCCTGAATAATTTATCCAAATCCTAACCAACTGCCGGTGCCATTTTTGTCTGTGATATTTAGTGGATTTGAATGCATTTTGCGTTTAAAAAAAAGTTTAATCGCGATTTTGTTCATAATCGTAAGAACGTTAGTAGTGATGATCGAGGCTATCGAATAGCTCATATCTCCTTACAGAGCGAAACAATTTGACCGACATTTTTCAGCATATTCTGTAGACCTATTCATTGTCCAATTCTAACTATCATAGTGAGAACCATCATCTAATCTTCTAATGCGACTTGAAATGATTATCTTGGGTGACTGTGTCGTCTAACGTAACATTTTCTTTCATCGATTCAAGTGCCCTATAGCTCCAATGCCAGGATAATATGGAACAGGGATCAGGGTTAATAATTAATAACAAAAGAGAGGGATATTCTCTTTAAGTTTTGTTTTCTGAAAATATATTTTATCCCACCTGCATGCACCAACAACGAAGCTAGTTAAATAAAAGTCGTGTGTTGGAGAATGTTACGGGTCGTAATGTGTCACGAATGACGTTTACTGGTTGAAAAATGCTTTGAAAGACGACACCTAAGTGACAGTTACGTTAGTTGTTCCCATATTTGAGCGACACTCTCTTTGGTTTCTTAAATATTATACGAAAATCCATAATTAATGATGCATCTATTGTTTAAGTGAATATAGAGTGTTTTTAAAAATATTACTTCCGTTTATTTTTGAATTTAAAGCATTTTGACATTTGCGTTATGTTTGGTAAGAAAATGTCATCATTAAACCCTGGCACGATTGAATCAGATTAAAACCGCGATCAACTTTTATATAATTTTAACAAACAGTTATTAAAACATGCATGCAAGAAAAATTTAATCAATCAGAAACACGCGAATGGTCATCATGTATTTCAGATTTTTTGCTAGGGATATTGGAGACGAGCGAACATAGGCGTCTGTAACGTGAAAATATATCAAAAATAACATCAAGCTATGACTATCAAGGTTTATGTTATTTTTGATATATTATTGTCCACGTTACAGGCGCCTATCTGTTAGCAGGAATTGGCTGTGTCAGATGAGTTGTTTCAGTTTTTTTTTAATTGCCAGAAATACCAAAATAACTTATTCGTATAAAACGATATGATAATCTGCAGAGGGCAGCATACTATATTCTATTTTTTCTTAATAATTGAATAGTGCAAAACTCCAGATATTCAACAAACTTGGAATATGTCTTCAATTCTTTAACGCTAGCAAATATGTAACGAAATGAAATGGGTCTAACGCCCTGCGGCCTACTCTTATATCGAATTCCAACTGCCAAGCCATCTTTTACGTGCACGCGAATGTGTACAGGGATCTCGATTTTTCGTCCCATCCGAACAACTAGACAGTTGTCCTTGTCAGGTCCTCCGTCCTGCATCACTGACAAGGGGAGACCACGCCGACCAATGCAGGGATCGAACACTCGACCTCAAGATTTGGGAGCCAGCACCTTACCCACTTAGCCACCGTGATTCCCCAAATATGTAACATAATAGGCTACAACTCAGTAAGACAATCTTAACTCCTCTGACCAAGATATGATCCGTTATTTAAAACAAAAACTGATGAAGAATGGGAGATTAATCAAGATAACAAATAAAAACGACATTCGAAATTAAAGTACTTTGTATACCATAGATTAAAACAACAAATCAGTCTCTAAACAATAGATTAAAACAATGTCAGTTCGTGCATCTATCATAGCCGGACATTAACAGATTTATGGGCTGTTATCCAGTCGCATTTACAGTCGACTATATCAGATGTACATTGTATAATGTAATAAGGCCGAAAACAAAAAAGCCGAAAAGTCAATCGTCAGTTGATTTTTTCCTTAAAGAATTTCAAATTATGAAAGAAATGTTTCAATAAATTAATTTTGGTGGAAACAGGAACTGGTCACTAATCGTAACTTCTTCTTATTCTTAGGGTGAGACTCTTCGAAATGACCCGAAGCTCTGTTAATTCAATTCAGGTTGACATGATAAATGGCATATTCCTGGTCCATAGAACGGTTTTAGTTGTTTATTATATTTGTGAACTGTTATATCACTGTCATATTCATCACGGATATCAAATGACGAAAATGGTTGATTGGTTTACATAATATCTACAGGAGATAGACCAGACAGTTATTATGAAATGAAATGAAATGGGGTTTTACGTCCTACTGTTCTGCTCCTAACCTGGGCGTATGAAGACGGGCATACGCCATACAGTGTGCCAGGAGGGAAATTTTGCCCGGGCAGCGGCACTACGGCCTACTCTTTTATCTAATTCAAACTGTCAGGAGATCTTTTACGTACACGCCAATGTGTACACAGGACCCCGGGTTTTTGTCCCATCCGAACGACTAGACAGCTGTCCTTGTCAGACCCTCTGACCTGCATCACTGACAAGGAGAAACAACGCCGGAAAACAGTTATTATAAAAAGCTCCGTCCGAATGAGATTTAGACTGCCGAATTCCAGTCAATGATAAACGATGAAATTCGGGTGACCGATTAACATTTTACGTGAGACATGTCTGCTGTTGTTTAGATGGGCTAACGAAATTCGAACTGTAGCTAACAGTAGAGAAAGTGGTCAGTCAAAGCGACGAGTTACCTACATATAAGGTCAGCAAGTTTTATGAGGTGACACTGACCTGTTTATGTCATCAAAAAACATGATTGTTATTATTATTATTTATACAGGTCAACTGACACCTTGTCATTAGTTTTAACTGACATTTTATGACAGGCGTAGACGGTTTCTTGTTATTCATACCGGTAGTAACAAAATTTATGTTGCATGTATTTTTCACGAAAAATAAGTACACGATCTGTATGATGACGATGATGATGATGGTGAGAAAAAATGTGGCAAATAAACATATCGTCCATTGACTTAAGCTTACCTTTAAGTTTATAGTTCAAGATCACTAACAAACGAAACTCTGAATTTAATTTATAATTCGAAACATCATTTCAGAACGTCTATGAATAAATGAAATTTGTGGTACCTAAGGTAAACGTAGCTTTCTGCTCCTCTAGTCTATTCTTGCTTTCGATCCAAGCATCCCCCCACCACCCCCCTTCTATTTTTAATATACAACGTTTTTTTTCTTTTAAAAAATATTACTGCATATTTGGTTGTTTTCAGGATGATGAAGTCACACTGACACTTTCCTTTCGCCTGGGGGACATGGTGGCTAAGTGGGTAAGGTGCTGGCTCTATAACCTGGAGGTCGGGAGTTCGGTCCCTGCGTAGGCTGAGAACGTTCATCCACAATTTCCTTCGTGGTTCGCCCTTTTCAGGGAGGAGGACAGTTGCCTAGTAGTTGGAATGGAATGAACAACCGAGGTCCTGTGTAAAAATTGGCGTCCACGCAAAGGATCCTGTGACAGTTGCTGTGCAGGCAAAATTTCCCTCATAACACTGTATGACGTATGCCCGTCTTCGTAAGCCCAGTACAGAGCAAAAAATATGACGTTAAACTCCATTGAATTTCATTTTATTTTCCTTTCGCCCTTTTACTGTGTTTTTCATTTAATTATTTTTAGGATGATAAAATTACAACATCTTTTATGTTGTTATCTCAGGATGTTTAAGTTACAGCATCGTATTTGTATGTTGTTTAATCCAGATAAGAAAGTTACAACATCTTTATTTTTATGTTGTTATTTCAGGATGATAAAGTTACAACATTATGTGTATCTGGTACTATCTCTGGGTTTTATTAACTATACTGCGGGACTAGAGAAAGGGTATGTACCGGCGTATGATCCCCTGTGTAATATAGGATATGCTCAAGAGAGGTATATGGCCGTTACCTGGGATTGTACTGGATGGATTGACTGTATTCCTAAAGTTGACGGGGGTTTCGCTGCAGTCTGGACCCGTTGTCCCCCAACCCTTAGTTTTAGTGCACTGAGTAGGAATTGTGTAGCCAAGACCCTTTGTCCAGACCAAAAGAGTAAGTATCTCAACCAATTTCCTGGATATATTTCTAAAGCAGACAATTGCCAGTTTATCAGTTGTAAATATTAATTTATTAAAAACCAGATATCATAAAGACATCTGCGTCCGAGTCTGTGTCTAAATCTGCCTATTGCAGGTCTTTCTATAGGCCTGGGGTGTTATATAAATTATTAATCAAACTTAATTAGATTATCAAGCCCATAACCAAATCTCGAAGCCATCGCCAGCCTACGATATTTAGTGGATTTGAATACCTTTTATCACGTATGATTTTACATAAAAATATAAAAACAAGACTATTTATTATCGTACCGACAGTAGTATTGAGGCTAGCCTTAAATGAAGCAATTTGGCAGGACTTTTCAACATATTCTGTTTTCATCATCTATTTTTAACTATTACAGCGAGAACTGTCAGCTCTTTATCTATTCTTCCCTAATTCTCATTTAATTGCCAGTTACAATGTTAAATGTGGAATGTCTCAGCATTTTTTTAAAATGGACAATTCAGTTTACTGTACCATCAGCGGCTACCTATAGCTTTGTTGGTTCCACGGACATTTTTGGCCACAATCCCCATTTTAACTGCCTCCCATAACGATGTGTTCATTTCTGAATTTCTTATTTCAGCAACGTCAGTGGCCTTTTGTCAATCAGGCATGAGCTCTAACATGGCATTCAAGCATCCTGATAGTTGTGCCATGTTTTATCAATGTAACAATACCAAACCACATACAAATCTGAGAGTCTATGAGAATGAATGTGGAGCTGGGTTCTTGTTTGATGAAAGAGATGCTATCTGTAAGCCAGCTGATCAAGTAAGATGTGGAGATAGAGTTATACCTTCAGGCACTTGTAAGTATATGTATTTATCCCTGACGCAAAAATGAAATGGGTTAACGACAATGAATACGTTGTGCAGTGCGCTGTGCGTGACATTCTGAACACCAGCAACGCTACGGCATACGCTTACTTCGAATTCCAACTGTCGTCCAGTGCCTCAGCTCATTTAAAAAAGTGGGCCTAAGCCTATAAAGAAAAAAATGAAAAAAGAGAAAGAAAAGAAAAAATAAGAAAAAAGAAAGAATGAGGGGGGGGGGGGCAAGAAAAGAAAGAAGGAAGAAGAGGACAGGACACATGACAAAAAAGAAAGAAAGGTAGAACATTAGAAAGGGGAGATAAATCTGTTTTAAATCTGGAATTCAACTAGAAATTCGCCCGTCATTGACCGAATATCTGAATCATCTGATAAAGTATTGCAGGTGGTTGACCGTTTAGATTTTTTTTTGTTATTTGTGATTGCCTCCAAAACATCACTATTCTAGAACAAAATATCAACAAATATTGCCATACAAAGGCGGGAAGGTATAAATGGAAAGAATTGCTAGGAATAGACGAACTACGTTACAAGCTTGGCATCCATAGTAAACAATTACTTGCCTAAGTCCCAAAGGCGTTTTATAGCTGAGGCGCTGGAGGCGCCAGCCTCCTCGCGAAAAAAATCAAAAAAGTTGAACAAATAAAACGGGAGAAAAATGCTAAAACCGATGAGAAAAATAAAATGAATGTACCCTAGGAAGGGAGGGCCGTACAGGCAGACAAAAGGGCCCCTCGTCTGACAAAAGGGCCTCTCTGGCCAAGGGAAAGGGCCCCTCTGGCCAAGGGAAAGTCCGACTCAATCGTTTTCTTTACACTGTTACTGTCGAATCCTCTACTGAATTAGAATGCAATCATTGTACTGGTATGAAAATCATCAATCAAGACCCCCCCCCCCCCGAAAGAGGGCCCTTAAAATAGTATAGCCTCCGCCATGATAAACCTTAAAACGCCAGGGATCCAGGGACCATGACATCATAGAAGAGAAAGAGAGAGAGAGAGAGAGAGAGAGAGAGAGGGATTAACGTCCACTCGACACAAACTAGGTCTTTTTGGGACTAACATATGGTTTCAATTTCATTTCAATAATTCGCTTGCGCGTAGGGGTCTTTAGCAGTGGGGGGAAATAGGAGTGCCCGGAGGAAATCCACGAGCTTGAGAAGGCGCCCCTATCTCCATGCCACATACGCTCACACCAGGGATCGAAACCACGGCCGCAAGCCAGAGGTGACCGGCCAGCTAGAGGTCGAAGCGGGGCACTTTAGGCCACTAGGCCATCCCCCCTCCCTCTATATAAATAGCTTGATTAAAATGAAAATTAATTTACTATGTATTTCTTTTTCTTTGATCGTAGGCGGCTACAGAAAACTTTGTAAACTACCAGAATGCAAGGGCGCACCAAATGGTTATTATGCTTTAAAAAATGCACCGTTTACGTCCGAATATTATGAGTGTATTACAGGACAGTTCGTTGCTATAAGAAAATGTACTGGAGCTGGAGAGATATTCGATCCTATAAACAAGAACTGTTCCATCGGTATCGTACCAAGTAAGTATTTTTCAGCATACGATCCTGTCTTTATTGCCCACAAATTTGTAAGCTATGGAAATCCATAAATATAAGGTGTCCTTTAAATGTAAACAATACTAGTTAATTGTCTGGGATTGGGTCGGGGGTAACCTAGGGTTCAAGTCACGGCCCCAGAGGTTTAAATACAACATTACTATATTTTGTTATATTTAAGCCCAAAATGAGAGGTTGTACCAGGTGTTCCGTCCTTTCATAATATTTTACACCCCACGTATCCGGCTTAAATCCAATCCCGGCTTATATTTTCAGGAATAAAAGATATAACAATATTTTTCTTATTTTATTTTACGTTATTTTTTTTTTACAAAATACGTGCAACTTTGGACCAAGTAAGACATTACATCTTATATACGTTAATTAAAATTGTTCATTTTCGCGTGACGAGGTTTCCTAATATGGCCTAAACGCTGTGTAATTTTTTTGAAAATCGACTTCACCTCATCTCTGAATTTTCGGTTGTAGCAGCCATATAAGATGGGGTTAGCGGCACTACTTAATAAATTCGATCGGATCACTGTGCCTATTATACTCTCTGAAACGCGAGATGGCCGAAGTTGGAATCCGGCTTGAATATAAATCATCAAACATAAATGTGGAACATAACATATAAAGAATATAAGCGTCATAATAATTAACATTTTGATTGGTGTTAATTTATTAAACGCTCTATTGTCTAGTTGCGAAATGGCACTGATATTTCGTTCCTTTGTCGCTCGAGGTTGCACCCTACTGCTGGGTCTGTTTGCAGTTATTGTCTTGTCATTATAGACTGGACAACCAGATGATTCACTTTTGTAACCTGGTTGATGGCTGACATTGTCAACCGTATCGTTTTGTATAGTTTTACTCGATGACAATGGGCTGCTGTTCATTTCAACTGTCGAAGTGTAAATTTCACTAGTCATTGTACCAGTACTGATTGAAAGAGTCGAATCATCACTTCCAAATCTGTTACTTGATACATGTTTGTTCATAGCTGATGGACCATATTTATTCCGTTTCCATAGCAATTTACCTATGAAACTGTACAACACGACGATGCTTATAAAAGCAACAGCGAAAACACAGAACTCAAATCCGAGGTACAACATTGGGTAAACTGTTTCTTCAGAATCCTTATCATTATCACAGTTCACTACATACAAATTACCTTCAAGATTTTCGTGGGAGTTCACCACAACTATACCCGTAGGAGCTGAAGTCAGAATTGATGCGAAGAAAAATACAGTAACCAAAACCCGAGCACGAAACACACTAATGGATGGTTTTAGTGGTTGGCACACGGCTCGATACCTGAGTGCTGCTATAGCTAGCAAAGCCATCCCCGTTGCCCATGCTGTAAACGTAGACAATGTAAAAATAATCCAACATCCCTTGAACTCGACTGGATGCGTCATATTACTTATTTCTAAAGGCATATCAATGGCACAGAATATTAGATTTACAACTCCGAGGAATAGGATAATGATGTTGAAGGCGGATGGTTTAAAGCGAAAGCCGTAAATATATACTACAACTGCATTTCCAATCAACCCAATACTCAAAATTATTCCGATATAAGATGCAGTAACTCTGTTGACGAAACGTTGTCTGGGAACTTCCGGTACACCAGTCGTGCTCATGTTCATGAGATCCAGTGTGGTATTGATATACGACGTCATCATCTTATTAGAAATCTGCATTAATATCGTAATTGAGTAGTATAGAGTTATGACTGTTTCTGCTTACTAAATGTAAGCATAGTTTGCAATCAGCTACATTAGTATACACATCTAATTCCAATAAGCACTTCGGCAAGTAGGTCTACATAATATCACACTCATAAGTGTACACTATAGCTATATAAGTCTGAAATGAAAAATAATACAAAGTACATATCATCGATATTCAATTTCATTGTCAATGACAATAGTATATGTGTCTTAAAAGACATATTGATAGTTCGTTCATTTCTGGAGTTTAACGTCAACTTCCCCCAAGGGTGATATCGTAGACAATAGACATACGGATATTAATGTCTTTCTGATATACCCCATTATGTGGGGTTAAAAAGATCCCGGTTATAATTTTAACATTGGAGTCATGGCTATAGTTCATACCTTACGATGATTTGGCTAAAATCCCTTACGTTAATCGGGGTCAATAGACCATAACAGTTGAAAACAGGGAAGCATTTTATTTTATGATCAGTAGTGGAATACCGCGTTTTATCAGTGAAATAAGAGTGTTATTCCACTGGCTAGCAAAGTAGTCCATGTTGTTTTACCTAAAATGATTGTAAAATCATAAAATAAATAGAACGTTTGTCGTTTTGTTGTGAATAACATATTTTATTTCATCTCTAAGCAAGAAAACGTTTATATTTTCACTCATGCTACGCATTCGTGAAAATATAAGTTTTCTTCCTTCTCGACGAAATAAAATATGTTATTCACTCTAAAACGACAAATATCCTCTATACAGTGGTAGAATAATGCGATATAGAATTATAGATAGTTATAGAACAGGGCAGTATAGAATTATAGATAGTTATAGAACAAGGCAGTATAGTATTATAGATAGCGATAGAAAGGGCAGTATAGTACTCTAGATACCGATAGAAAAGGGCAGTGTAGTATTATAGATAGCGATAGAAAAGTTATAGATAGCGATATAAAGGGGCAGTATAGTATTATAGATAGCGATAGAAAAGGGCAGTAGAGTATTATAGATAGCGATAGAAAAGGGCAGTAGAGTATTATAGCTAGTGATAGAAAAAGGCAGTATAGTATTATAAATAGTTATAGAACAAGAAAGTATCGTGGTATAGATATTGGTAGACTAAGGCAGTATATTTGTAGCGCTATAGATAGTGATAGAACAAGACAGTGTATATAGTAGTGATAGAACCTGGCACTATAGTATTACAGATAGTGATAGCATAGATGTTGATAGAACAAGGCCGTCTAGTACGAATAGATAGTTATAGAACAAGACAGTACATATATAGTACTATAGTTAGTGATAGAATAAGGCAGTATAGTACTACATATGTTCAGTCTAGTACTATACATGTAGATAGCGATGGAACAAGACAGTATATGTATGTATAGCTTAGAACTACAGGTAGTACATATGTAGGTAGTATAGATATTGATAGAACAAGACAGTATAGCAAACAGGATAGCGATAGAACGCGACAGATTAGTATTATAGATAGTGGTATAAAGACAGTATAGTATTATAAATCGCCATGATATCGCTTAATCTACGCCAATCCGTCACCGAAACAAGTGTCATATCCGATCTGTATGTGGCAAGGAGTAGGGTCACTTACTGAACATAATTCGAATTTCGAATATTATGGGGAATATTGAGTTAGGGGTTTAGCTCCTGTAACCAACGCATTTCCATCAACTTACTCACGATGTTTGGCTGGTTTAAACATGAATTATGCAAGAGCAAAATCTGCCTATTACAAGTCTTTCTTTAGGCCTGAAATGTTATCTAAATTATCAATTAGATATTAATTAACTTATCCAGACCATAATAAACACACGATGTCTAGGCTAGCCTTCGATGTTGGCTGGATTAGATTCCAATATGCTACTTAACGGCTATTGATAATTAAATTTTAAAAGTAGATAATCGAGACTATGCTGGTAATATTAATGATTTTAGTAATGATGACCGAGACTAGGCGGAAATTTCACGCGCTTCGTTCTCGGCTCATGGTGGATCAATTTGACTGAAATTTCAGAAAATTACCTTTACAATACCGGTATCTTCCATAATGTATCTTTAAGAAGAAACCATTTTTTTATGCTGTAATTGATAGTTTTCGAAAATGTGACCAGTTGAAGTGGTTTAATATTAGCTATGGAATAAACTTTGCAGTGAGAGGTAATACAAGCCCCACCCGTAGTATTACAATGACTAACTATCACACCCGATAACCGTGACGAGTCAAATTTCGTTATGTGGATTAGAATTTCAACATATTATCTACATATATTTAGCAATAGATAACACGTGGTTGCCATGCAACATACGTCCATATTTTGAAAGAGAAGGATGGAAAATATGGAAAATCGATAAGGTTAATCCTCTCATTTTTCCAATGATTTGCATTGCCCCAAATTCTTCACATTGAAGTAGCATATTATGGCGGTATATTAGTGCCAAAATTCTAACATGCTTTCGTCTAATTTCTTACTTCTATTCATGTAATTTCTAACCTCCATTCATGTAACTTCTAACTTCTATTCATGTAATTTCTAAATTAAGACAATGTATAATTCAACTTCTTTATTTGTTCAGTGTAAATATCAATTCTATTTCATCTTATTTCTAATATTGGGGCAAAAAATGTCTACTTCATTGTGGTGTTACATGTTAAGCATGAACGGCAAACAAATTTAGAATTTTGATACATCTACCTAGCAACCATCATTATGACATCGTTTGGTGTCGCCACCGTGCGCTCAGTTTGGGAATTGAGCACCTGATCGGGACCATTCTATTGACTCGACACCAACCAGGTCATTTCGGTATTAACACCGTTCAATTGTATTTCAATAATTCGCTTGCGCGTAGGAGTGTTTAGCAGTGGGAGGAAACCGGAGGACCCGGAGAAAACCCACGAGGTTGGAAAGGCGGCTCTGCTCCATGTCACGTAAAAACGGGAAATCGAAACCACGCCAGTTTATTCAATGACAGACCTTATGTTACAGCGTGCACGTGCTAACCATTCGGCCATCCTACCCTCTAAACAACATTGAACGTGATATAAATGTATGGTTTGCAAATATTATTTCGAATACCGTGGCTAAGTGGGTAAGACGCAGGCTCGCTAGGCTGTGGGTCGGGAGTTCGATCCCTGCATTGGTCGAAAAAAGTTCATCCAGATTTTCTGGCGTGGTTCCCCCTTATTAGTGTCTTGTCGTTCCGATGGGATGAAAACCCGAGGTTCCATGTACATGTTGGCGTGCACGTAAAAGATCCCGTGACCGTTAGACTTCGATATAAGTCCACGTCGTAGATCCGCTCTCCTGGCAATATTTCCCTAAAGCACACTGTATGGCGTATGTCCGTCTCCATTAGCCCGGTTCGGAACAAAACAGTAGGGCGTTAAACCCTCTTTCATTTCATTTCATTTTCTATTTCAAATATAAGCTAAACGGGATTTGGAGAATTTTATTTTATTTTTTTTTACGGTTGAGACAATAATTAATATCTATATGCAGTTGGTCTATATTAACACAGGGTATAAATGTTATGGATAGGCCTACACAGATACTGAGTTTAATACTAAGTGACCTCTCTCTCTCTCTCTCTCTCTCTCTCTCTCAGCACTCCTTCCAACCTTCAACCAAACGAAGAATGGGTCGTTTATACCAATTATGGTCCCGATCAGGTGCGCAATCATCCAATTGAGCACACAGTGGCGACACCAAACGATGTCATAATGATGGTTGCTAGGTAGAAGTATCAAAATTCTAAATTTGTTTGCCGTTCATGCTTAACATGTAATACCACAATGAAGTAGACATTTTTCGCCTCAATAATAGAAATAAGATGAAATAGAATTGATATTTACACTGAACAAATAAAGAAGTTGAATTATACATTGTCTTAAATTAGAAATTACGTGAATGGAAGTTAGAAGTTACATGAATGGAGGTTAGAAGTTACATGAATGGAGGTTAGAAATTAGACGATAGCATGTTAGAATTTTGGCACTAATATACCGCCATAGCATATGGCCTATATCCAGTTCACAAGGCTTTCCGATATTAAGAGGGTTAACTCCGACACAGAAAGGTCCTGAATATCGATGAGGTTTGTCGTGTCATGACCCCAATGGTTCACATAAAATGAATAGAAAATCTGTTAAAAACTACAACAGGATCTATCGCAGTGGCAGGGTTTTCGGCAAAGGGAGTAAGGTCGGGGAAGGCTGATGATGGTCAGATGGAGAATTATGAGAATCAATAGAAAATCGACCATTTTTTAGTAAAAGGCAGAGGCCATAACCCGGTAAGCTACGGTCCAATGCTCACCAAAATCAAACTCATCCAAGATCCTTTGATGATTAACACATAATTATTAATTATTTTACGTTTCATCTACAAGGATACTCAACCTTAGTCATCGCATACTTTAACAGGAAGTTATGGTCCCATTTCCATTCTTCTGCAAAATATGCAGAGTGATAACTGAATTACCGAATACAAAAGTGACCTCTAGGAGGGTCCACATTTATGCACGCGATTTCCGTCCAGCCATGGAAATAATTCAAACAGCTACAATATGTACAATCAGAAATGTGCCAAAAATTGATGTCATTAGAGATATTTGTGATATAAACATATTATATGTTAAGGTTCATATTATGTACGTTATTTTCGTCCAACAAGGGGTAATAATCCAGAAAGTTACAATGTGAGATGCCAACATGGTTAATTCTTCGCTATATACTTTCACAATTTTTGTATGAGATTCTTAAATTAATTAGCCTCCAAACTGTATAAAGATACTCTTAAATGGACATTTAGTATCTGGATAGAGCAACATAAGGTTATAGCCTATTTTATCAATTATGAAGAAATGGATGGAAATAATTAAGTATTTTATTCATACGGTACGAACAGACTTTATTTTTTTTTTTACAATATAGTAGCAGAGCTGTTTTACTCACTGAATACATTAAATTTACTACTAAACACGTCACCATTTTTAAGTTCTTGGGAACTCCATATTGAAAGAGCTGATGGCAATTAAGGGTAACTCTTGAACTATAGCGCACAGAATTTTTCTAACAGATAATCGGAGTAGCAGTTTTCGTTATTTAAATTTTGTTAGAATATAGAAAGTGAGGGGCTATCTTCTTTGTTAGATTTTCTTTACCTTGGACGATGAAAAGGGGGGCCTATAAATCAAGTGTTCCGGAAGGTTGAGCGAAAGTTATTTGGCTGGTGACACTCTCACAGCTATATACATGTATATATATTGTATCAATTGTGACATGCAGTAAAATATATTTGCGATAATCTCTAAATAATTACTTCTACTTGTTTTATTTTTAAATTTAATTAAAATAAACGAATAAGATTAGCTTTATGTTTATATTAATAACTATTACCTCTCATAATCTTATATCAATAATACCATTTACATTTTTAAAATATGTATGTAATTTCTTGTAACCATGAACATATAAATAACGACAAGAAACATTAAATACAGTGAGATAGGGAAGTGGTGGTTAAGATCCACTTTTTAGTCATAGGGTCGCTTAAATACATTTAACAAAGAGATAAAGAAATGAGGGGTTCTCATCTACATTTTAGTTCATACAGTCGCTTAAATACATTAAATATATTAAATACGAAGAGATAGCGAAATGGGGGTTAAGGTCCACTCTTTATTTCATAACTAGCTTGCACGCATGTGTCTATAACAGCGGGAGGAAATCGTGAAACTCTGAGACGTCCCACTAACTTCGACAGGTGACCATATCTGTGTCACGTTCAAGCCTGTTGATTTAAACTAAGTAGGATATCGGCAGAATGTAAAATGCCATTTTACCAACACTGATCTTCGAGTAAGAATGGATTATGCTTCGCTCTAGTCCGACGTTACTCCGTCAGCCCAAATGTACCCAGATGAGTATATTATGAGTATATGACATTGTGTAACTAATAAAACCGAATACTTACTTGCACAGCGGAGAGAGGGGGTAGGGAGATAAAAAAAAAGACCGATATGAATATATAAGAAAATTGTATACTACCTACCTTATCTGCTTAATATATACTAACTAGTCTCTATCCTATATCAACTATCTCAACAATGGTAAGCTTGTGGGAATGTATGAATACATATAGACTACTGTTCGTTATACACGACACCGTGTATTTAATTCATAGAGTAAACTCATTTTGTTATAAAGAAACCCTATGAGATATTGTTGGTTTGTTCATGACATAGATTAACATCCGTAGAACTGGCTATAAATCTGACTATAAATCCTACATCATTTATTTAATCTAATCAGATTTCATTTAGCCCCCCCCCCCCCATACGCCCACTATTCCGGCTCATACACACTTTAAAGACCTTATGCTTATTTTCTTTTTATTTACGGCGATTATCATCTGAGTATTAGACATGTTTATCCAGGCATAATGTGATTACCCACCCATAAGTTCGTCTCGAACTATACCGGACAAAACTGGACGTTGGTATTTCTTTGTAATTAAAATACAGATGTGACCTCACCCTTTCTTGTTGGCGTGACATTATTTCAAATAATGGTATGGGCAATGTGCCAAGCGTACATTATTTATACTAGTTAAAATATTGGACGCGCGTGGCGTATTTCATTGAAAGGCACGTGTGTTATATACACATATTGTACGAATATTAATATATTTGAGCATGAACCTACACATAGACCACAAAGCTTCAGCTTCTTATTTGGGAATTAGCCTTTTACATTAAGGTACGTCTTCTAATGTACGTGTTTTCGTGGTGTTTCCGCCGTTTACATGGAAACAGCCTTGTTACATTTGCATATGACGAGTCCATGGAAACGGGTATCATAGTATATCTACGGATAGTTAAACGCCCGATTGTGTATTAGTTGTATAGCAGACCATGCCTTCCTCAGAAGTTTAACTGCCATAATATAACTGCGATTAATCCATTAAAATAACAAGCATGTCTGACAGGATTCCGTAAATCTTTGTTCTGTTCGAATTATTTCAATCCAAAGAATTGTGTAGCTGCTCGTTACACCAAAATGACTTTTAAAAATCAATTAATAAATATATACTGTAATCAGTTCTGTTTGACTCTCCTGTGAATTTATTGTGCTCGTATCCATTCATAACTTCACCTTTCTATAGAATATGTGATTTGGCAGATTGTGAAAGTATATCATACAAATATCATTTATTATATTATAACTTGATCTAAACCAGCATATATCTCTGATTAAGTCTTTTGTCGATTTGTTCATTTCAATAAAAGTGTCAATATATTATGGCCTACATCTACATGGTGTACCCGGACGTTAAGGTCATTTTCTGAATTTGGATTTGGAACCGAGGTAGTTCAGTGTGTAATTGACCTTATATGGCCTACTTGAACATGATGTATACGGACATAATTTTGTGAATTCGCATTTGAAGTCGCTGTGACTGTGAGATCCCGGTGTTAGCTTAGAAAGTTTTTTGGGATTCCCCGGCATGGTTTCCTCTTGCCAGGGTCTCTCGTGAAGCAGTGGGACGAAAAAAAAAGTCGCTCAGACGTTGGCGTGCATGTAAAAGAACCCCCCGAAATTTTCCCTACAACACGTCTGTTTTGATAAACATAAAAACAGAAACGACTGAATGTAAATCAGTTTATATACATATTCATATTACATAGTGGATATTTGTCGTTTTAGAGTGAATAACATATTTTATTTCATCGAGAAGCAAGAAAACATATAAACGTTGTCTTGCTTAAGCAAGGCTGACACTTGTACGATTCCATGGCACGCATTGGCACGACTCGAGTCGGCACGACACCGTCCGATTTGCGCAAACTCGTTGTGCCAATGCGGGAAGTGCGTAAACAATGCGCAAACTATGCGCAAACTCGTCGTGCCAGTTCCTGTCAATGTGGACACTGATGGGCACGACAAAATCGTGGCCAAAAGTCGTGCAAGTGTCAGCCTGGCTTTAGAGATGAAATAAAATATGTTATTCACGACAAAACGACAAATGTTCTTATTTTATGATTTTACAATCATTTTAGGTAAAACAACATGGACTACTTTGCCCGCCCGTGGAATAACACTTTTATATCACTGATAAAACGCGGTATTCCACTACCGATCATAAAATAAATTATATGCGTCGCGACCCACTGGTGTCAATTTCTCGGTCCCAAATATTAGCGATTTAGCTCCCTTAAACAATGTCTTCATTACACGGATTACAATTCAGAGGTTTTCTTGTACTTTATAACACTATACACATGAGACTATGTATTTATGTTCACTTACACTGTTTTAAGTATTCGTAATCAATTGATTTTTTTCCAGTGTCTGCACAGAGCTATTGTTCCCAGAACCCGCAGGCCAAGTTCCCTGATCCTGCTAGCTGTGCCTTGTTTTATGATTGTTCTAGGTATGAACACGACACCAATCTTTACGCTTACCAGACGGAGTGTGTTTATCTTTACTTGTATGACGTGGATCTTAAACGATGTGTTTACTTTTTACAAGCTAAATGTCAATCAAGACCAGAACCCAGAGCTCCATGTAAGTAGAATCATTATTATAATGAAACAAATATCTTCTTGGAAAAACCTAGTATGTCTGTTGAATGCAAAATTGAGAAAACAAAGGAAAACTGTTGTGTTTCAGGATTAGACCGCTAAAGATAAAATAAATTTTATTTTGACCTAATTAAAAGCTTTTTCAGTGAAGGAGACACACTGAGTTATGGGTCTAACTCACTTTTCGCCAACATTTGTATAGTAACAGATCATTGTCACCTTTTTTTGTTGACATTCAGGTGAATATGAAAGAGGCCATTGTTATGGTAGAAATCATGACCAATGTATATCATGCGATGCTAATTGTGTAACATTACCAGACGGATTAAATGTATACCCAGGACGTTCTTTGACCCCTTATTATCTACTGTGTGCGGCTGGAAGAACTATCAACGTTAAAGTGTGTCCCGATAGTCAGGTTTTTGATCCGATTGTTGGTGGCTGTGTTGCTCAGATTGCCACAGGTAAGACCTTTTAAAGATTTCTTGGTTAGCTTGTATTATTTGTTTTTTCTGTTTACAGAAACCATTACTCTTTCAGAAACGCTTCTAATCTGAGAGTAAGAATGTGTTGTCAATTAACCATTATGCTTCTGATCTTTAAAATTGATCAAAACTCTTCTTTTGCTTTGTTTCTTCTATATAGATGGAAAATACAATTCCAAAGATCAGAAGCATAATGGTTAATTGACAACACATTCTTACTCTCAGATTAAAAGCGTTTCTGAAAGAGTAATGGTTTCTGTATTTTCTCTCATCACAATTCTTCAAAGTTAAGTCTTTACACCAATATTATACGAGTTTAATACCCCCATAAAATCCCTGACTACCCTTATTAACAACAAACGCAACAGTAACAGTTATAGCATCATCAACAGCACTAGCGGACTAAGAAGCAGCACAGCAGTAGCTCCATCAAGGCCAGTAACATAAACAGCACTAACATCCGTAGCACCCACAACCAAAACAGCAACAACTACAGCAGTATCAACAATATGAAGTTATTGAATTTGTTTTATTTCAGAAACTATGAGGCTATTCTGTGAAGCTAATCCTGGTACCATCATCTCTCACCCCGGAGAGTGTGCCATGTACTATGACTGTAAACAGACGACCACTGTTGGCAACTTTCAGATTTACGAACGAGAATGTAAATATCCCAACTTGTTTGACATCGCCAGTCTAAAATGTGTCGACTTTTTCAATGTTACTTGCGAGAAACGTCGAGAACCCATCTCTCCTTGTAAGTATTACGATACCTTTTTACATAACAATATACTGCTGATATGCATTGTTTTACATAATACATGCAATGCAAATATTTGCTGTTTTACATAATAATATGGGAGATAAGATAAATACTGCTAATACTGCTAATATGCATTGTTTTACATAATACATGCAATGCAAATATTTGCTGTTTTACATAATAATATGGGAGATAAGATAAAGAAATGGCAGTTCTCACTATAATAGTTAAAAACTAGATAGCGTAAAGGTAATTTGCTGAAATTCAGTCAAATTGATCCACTATTAGCCGAGAAAAAGGCGTTTGAAATATTCACATAGCCTCGGTCATCATTACTCAAATCATATAAACATCATAGTCTTGATTATCCACTTGATTGATTTAATTTTCAACGGCCATTAAGCGGCATATACGATTTTAATCCGCCAACATCGAAGGCTATCCTTGACATCAAGAGTTTATTATGTTCTGGATATGTTAATTAATGTCTAATTGATTATTTAGATAACATTTCAGGCCTAAAGAAAGACCTGTAATAAGCAGATTTTGCTCTTGCATAATGCTATTTTAATATTAATAATATACTGCTAACATCTAGTTTTACATAGTAATATACTTCAGGCGCGGATCCAGGATTTTTTGCAGGGGGGGGGGGTGTCCAGGTTTGATAATTGCATAACTAATTGCGCTCAACCCATTAATTTAGTAAATTAGATTCAATTTGGTTCATTCTGACGTATTTCCGGAAGGTAAATTCCAAAATTACTGGTCTAAATCGCCAATAAAATCGCATAAAAAAATTTCAAACCATGAGCAGGGGGGTGGGGGGAGGGTACGGACCCCCTGGACCCCCCCCCCCCCCCTCTGGATCCGCGCCAGTACTGTTAATATTCACTGTTTTACTACTGATATTCTGTCGGACGGAGGGCCTAACAAAGACAGCTGTATAGTCGTTCGGATGGTACGAAAAACCAAGGTCCCGTGTATACATTGGCGTGCACGTAAAAGATCTCTTGGCAGTTGGAATTCGATATGAGTAGGCCGTATTGCCGCTGTCCGGACAAAATTTCCCACATAGCACACTGTATGGCGTATGCCTCTCTTTATTAGCCCAGTTTAGGAGCAGAACGGAAGGACGTTAACTCCCATTTCATTTTCACTGCTGTACATAAAAAATATACTGCTAATATTCACTATTCTGCTGATGCTTGATTCATTCTTATGTTTCTTCATATTAAAAACATGGATTTCTTTATTGCAGGATGTTGCATTATTAGGCATAATTTTCTAAATTCATAGTATCACGTGGGTGCAGCATGATACATGTGTTCAGATTCTTTACATATTTATATAAGGTCGAAAAAGCAGAATTCAACAAACATACTCATTTTTTTCAGGTGACTATCTCCAATATCAGTGTACAGACAAGAGTTGTGTCCCTTGTAACCAGGTCTTACCAGACTGCACGGGAAGAGAGGATGGTTATTACACAGTACCACGATGGGAATTGACGTCATCATATATCGTCTGTCAAAACTTCAGGTTTATGTTCCGTTATGACTGTCCACCTGGTCAGATATTTGACATCCTCACAAAACGATGCGCAACCACAATTTCACAAGGTATTCTTTTCAACATTACATTTACCATAACTTATTGATGATTGATGAAACATATAATCCGTTTTTCTTAAAGGGGGAAACAATACAGACTATGTCATTTCCGGACTAGCATATTATAATAGATTGTGCGTCTATACTCGTTTTTCCCCAATTCGTTCACTGGACCGTGTTGCCAACAAGAATATTCGGCAAACCCGATGATCGATAGAAAATCCGTAAGGTTCGGCAGTTGACTCCGCGCCTCGTCACGTTCAAGCCTGCTATCAAAAGCATGTTACTTTACTCAAATGCAGATTGCAGACCTTATAATCTAAACCAGTTGACCAACATTTCTTTTCTATTCGCTGGCTCACAATTTTTTTTTTCACTTTTTGGCTAAATGTTTTCAGTTTACGTTCAAATCCTAAAATGTATAGAATTGACTTTTGATATTTTCAGCATCTATGGACGCTTATTGTACCAAGTATCCAGCGGGTCGCATAGGAAACCCATTACATTGCGCACAGTATTTCGACTGTACAGCCCCGATGTCGTCAAGACTTGTTGAATGTCCCTACCCTCAACTCTTCTCCTACGAGTACATGGAATGTCGCCCGTTTACCGAAGTGGATTGTGGTCGAAGAATAGATTTTAAAAATCCTTGTAAGTATAACGAAATCAAAAACAATGGAAATGAAATCGGCTCAGTTGTTATTCTGATCGCCCATTTGAAGTTTACACCAGCTCCTAATCGTTATTCTTCTGTAGTGATATTAAGGTCTTGAGATTTCAACTGTTATGACCCTCTTTATTGCAATCTAAATTACATTTTAACCACTGGGAAATGTTAAGTAAAATTCCCCTTTAACAGAATATCATTAAGGTACTGTTTCATTTGCTTTTAGAAATTAAGATACAAAATGGTTATCATATACTTATTTTAGGTGATTATCGAAGATTCTACAGGTGTTCCAGTCCCGACCCGTCTCAATGCCCACCTTGTGAATCCCTCTACCCCTCGTGCCATCTTCAGCCAGAGGGTTTCGTAGCAGCTTTGCCAGGAACTGGTAACCAGTATTACATCTGTAATAGAGGACGAGCTGTCCTAAAAACATGTATGACCACATTTAGTAATGAGCTTAAGAGGTGTTTAGACCCTGTAACCATTCCTCCAGTAACAACGCCACCACCACCAGCTATCGAGCCATACAGATCCGTTGCAATAAAGCAACCATTGTCAAGTATCTTCACGCAGGATTCAAAGGGACAGATGCAACCATCAGGTCAACAACCTTCACAGTATAACCAACAGCCAAATCAACAACAACCATCAAATCAACCACAACGACCATCAGGGATGACTCAACCGCAAACATCAAATCAACCACAACAGCCGGATGTACCATATCAACCACAACAACCTAGTCTACCAAATCAACCACAACAACCGACTGTGCCATATCAGCCACAACAACCGTCAGGGATGACTCAACCACAACCATCAAATCAACCGAAACAACCGTCAGGGATGACTCAACCGCAACCTTCAAATCAACCACAACAACCGAGTCAACCATATCAGCCACAACAACCATCAGGAATGAATCAACCGCAACCATCAAATCAACCACAACAACCTAGTCTACCAAACCAACCACAACAACCAACTCTACCATATCAGCCACAACAACCGTCAGGGATGACTCAATCACAACTATCAAATCAACCACAACAACCTAGTCTGCCAAATCAACCACAGCAACCATCAAATCAACCACAACAACCTAGTCTACCAAACCAACCACAACAACCAACTCTACCATATCAGCCACAACAACCGTCAGGGATGACTCAATCACAACTATCAAATCAACCACAACAACCTAGTCTGCCAAATCAACCACAACAACCAGCAGGGATGACTCAACTACAACCATCAAATCAACCACAACAACCGAGACTACCATATCAGCCACAACAGCCACCAGTGATGACTCAACCGCAACCACCAAATCAACCACAACAACCTATGCTACCAAATCAGCCACAACAACCATCAGGTATGGCTCAATCGCAACCAATAAACCAACCACAGCAACCAAGTCAACCATATCAACCACAGCAACTAGCGGCACCTCGACAACCGCAGCAACCATTTCAACAAACGCCACCACCTGCCCAGTCTCCTCAACCACCATCTGGTATTTCTCAACCACAACAGCCAGCTGCTCAACCACAGCAACCAGTCTCTCAACCACAACAACCATTCGGACAGTCATCTACTCAAACATCCGGATTACCATTAAATATTGGTACAACGAAAATAACCACCTATTCAACGCTTCCTCCCAATAGTTTTTCCCAATCACCACGACTAACAAATCCACCCAGCTCGTCTATTTTTAACGGAGCCCCAGTTTTTCAGATTCAAACTAGACAACAACCCCCAATCGTTGTTACTACAACTCCAATACCAACTACACCCGCTTTACCAAGACCAGGACAAGCAGGTAGATATTTAATGCTTTAAGTATTTTGACATATCGTTGCTAGTTTTACTGGAAAAATGTGTCTTTTCTACATTTGTCCAGAAATGAAAAAAAGGTTACTTAGAGAAATTTAAGTTTCATTTAATCTGTACAGTATATTCCGATTTAGGTCCAACACTTAACAAAAATGTCTTTCTCCCACAAGATTATTATAAGAGGCATTTAAAATACGCGTGTTTGATTTTGATTTATATTGCTTGATATTTTCCCACAGGATTTGATGTTAATGTTTATTGTGCGGCCAACCGTTACGACATTTTCCCGCATCCGAACAGTTGTGCAAAATACTATAACTGCATGGTACCAGCAAGTATATATGAGCCATACGTGTCGGAATGTCCATATCCACAACTTTATGATATCGCCAGCAGAACTTGTAAATATTATGTAGATGTCCGGTGTGTACCGGGAGTCTTGGAGCCTGTAGCACCATGTAAGTATTTTTCGATCCAATATCAGCTTACGCACAGTCCATGATTTTTTTTATGTCTATAAAGATTTGCATCAAATTATCGACCTAATGCCCAATTACGTCCCAATCCACATGCCTAGGATGATCGCATAGTGTTGAGTGGCCTTTTCACTATTCCTGTTAAATTAATGTAAAGTTTGTATAAGAATGCTTCAGTGGTACTATCTAAATCTTAAATGGATATTTTACACCTTATTCTACACTTGCATGCAATACTCCACATTTTAATTGTAAATCTTAAGCTATTATAGGTTAAAGATGCACCCTTCCCATCAATTATTGATAATATAATTATTTTATGTAGGTGAATATGATAAATATAATGCTGAATGTAAGAATACTAACTGTCCACCCTGTGAAGAGAATAACCCGAGTTGTAAAGGACTAGCAGATGGAACCCACCCATACCCTGGTGATGCTATGAGTCCTCGGTATACTGTCTGTCATACTGGAAGAACAATAAGGGTCATCAGCTGCCAACCCGAAACTTTCTATGATCCCGTTACGAAACGATGTAATCACGAACTCACCAAAGGTACGTAATAAACATTGTTGCTTGTTTCGTATGTGATAAGAAAAGAAATTGATATCGAAATAAAAGTGCACTATCTTAGCTAGTGAAGACTGGAAATTAATATCACAAATTTATAATTTTGTCATGGGCAACCCAGCTGAAAATGGAAGTGTTAACGCGGCGTTGTCATTGGGTCTATAAACCAGTGTTTATTATATTCAAAGATATGAACACCATAAAATTGTTAATAAACGAATTCCAACTATACCAATGGATCTGCATATGTCTATCGTATAATATCAACTTGGACCGAGAACATCCCTAAGGATTCTTCAAGTACGGTTCTACTATGTCATTCCTGGCACTGGCGGAGTTGACAATGAGGACGACAAATCGGGTCACATGATATATCCAGGCATACAAATAAATTTAAACATATTTTAGTATTTTTTTGTCTATCTCCTGGTCGTTTAATGTCTAGGGGCTGGGTTGCCTAATGGTCAATTGCGTGTGATTTGTGACAACCTTAGTCACGAAATTATATATGTTAGTCCAGAAATTACCTAGGTTGTGTGTGCCTCTCTCTCTATACACATGCACATAATAATTTTGAGGTGATCTCTCTCTCTCTCTCTCTCTCTCTCTCTCTCTCTCTCTCTCTCTCTCTCTCGCTCTCCAAGGTGTAATAATTACAGGACAACAACTTAAATAATATGACAATTGTTTAAATGTACTTCTTTTTTTTAGTGTCCATCGATAAATTCTGCATGATGTATCCGAATACAGTACATCAGCATCCCTTTAACTGTGCACAGTTTTTAAAATGCACTGCCCAGGGCAGTCTTGTTATAGAGTGTGGTTATCCTCGTTTATTTAACGGTACAGAATGTGATGACTTTAAAAAAGTTGACTGCAAACAAAGATATAAACCTGTAGCTCCATGTAAGTATAGTAAGGGTGGGTTGGTCTCCTGTTGTTGTTAGCAGCTCTTCGGACACAGATTTGTGAGCAATTTATGACATGGCCTACCGTGGTTATTGGTAGCTTTTCGGAGACAGATTTGTCAACAATACAATTCGTGACAGGGTCTACCGTTGTTGATTGTGGCTTTTCTGACCACAGATTTGTCAACATGGTCTACCGTTGTTATTTGTGGCTTTACGGCCCACAGATTTGTCAACAATTTATAAAATTAATGGCCGCATTACGTTGTTTTCTATATATCATCGTTTTAGTAGAGAAGAGGTGTTTATCTTTTGCCAGTCAGTACATGTAATTTGGGTGGATAAATTTGAGACAAACCTGACGATCCATCGTTAACAGGGGCGGATCTAGGAATTTTGAAAAGGGGGGGGGGCGCCGCAAAATGAGGGCACTTACTGCGGAGACGGGGCACGCCGCTGCGAGGGGGTTAAAGGGGGGGTCCCCCAAGACAATTTTCCTTGCATCCTTAGACATTCCAAGAGCTATTTGGCTGATATTTTCGTCTAAGTAAACGTTTAGAGAGGGCACTTTCAGCAGTAAAAATGGCACTTTCAGCAGTAAAAAAAGGCACTTTCAGCAGTAAAAAGGGGCACTGTCGAAAATTGGGGGGATCCGCCACTGGTTAAGTCATATATCGCCTATTAATTTCAGGACGTGCGTGCAAAATACATGTGATCATATTTTAGTTATGACTATTTTGAATATTTGTTTTAAAGCAACATTGTGATAATGTCCGTTTCAATATATACGGTAATTCTTCTTGAAGGTGAATATGCTCAGAATCGTCGCTGTCCACCAGGTAAAAATAGCTGTGAACCATGTGAACAGAGAATACCAAGCTGTGTTGGTATGTCTAATGACAAGCAAGCCTACCCAGGACGACCACCATCACAACTTTTTGTCCTATGTGACTCGGGTAGAACATCGGCAGTGATGCAGTGTCAGAAAAACATCTTTAATCCAACAACCAAACAATGTTCTGGCACAGTTTCCATTGGTATGTTAATTTACCGATATTACTAAATAAAAATTATGTGTTGCATTTGGTTCTTTTATGTTAAACACACATTATGCAAGAGCTAAATCTACATACTGCAAGTCGTCCATTTAAAAGTAAATCAAATGACGGATCAAGCTAACGTTTACCGTTAGTCACTGATGTCACTACCGGAGACTGTGATGGAAGGCCTGCCAAGCGGGGGTACCATAACCTTTAGAGAATATTACTTGATACTCGAGGATATGAGGGTTCAGAATAAAGAAATTTGACTGAAATTTTCAATATTTCTTTTTGTATCATCTATGTTTAAATTTGACTGAAATTTTCAATATTTCTTTTTGTATCATCTATGTTTAAATTATTATAGCTAGAATGACCAACTCTTTATTAAGCAGATTTTGCTCTTGCATAATGCTATTTTAAGCAAAAGACATATCCAAAATTATGTTTTGACTTTCTTAGGAAAAATGAAATTCTCGCTTTAAGCATGCCTAAATTTATTTCTATCTAGAGACTGTAATTCGCGTCTACCAGACGTTTTAAAACGAAAATTCGAGGCAGATACTTTTGAAGATAGTTGTAATGTTTTCGAAAGCCACGTTGAGTAAATGCATCAACCTGAAAGATTTATTTGTAAAGAAACTATTTGTAGATAACTTAGTCAACCGAAGATGGTGCTATGATTATGAATGTGTTAATTTTGCACCTAGTCCTCGCTGAGTTTGACACTGTTGTCGAAATGTAACTGAAATGACAACTCTCGACTTACATTTTTCAGCCAGTGTTGCCAGTATTTGCATGAGACATCCTACAGCCATGTTTCCAGATCCAGAGAATTGTGCCAGATATTTTAACTGTAGTATGAAGGAAATATTGTTAGACCGACCATTCCATGGTGAATGCAAATATCCAGATTTCTTTTCTACTCTCAGTAATAAATGTGAAAGTTTCCTACAGACGACAAAAACCGGTGGGTGTGGTACACGATATAAACCTGTAGAACCCTGTAAGTTTTTCTTCTATTTTATCTTATGTAGTCATGGCCAGCTGAACCTTACTATTGGTAGTACGTTCATCTGTTTTCCCGGCGTGGTTCCCCCCTGTCAGTGGTGCCGAACAGATGGCATAGCAAGGGAAAAACTATAGTCGTTCGGATTGTACGAAAACTCGAGATCCCGTATAGAGATCCCGTGTAGACATTTGTAAGAGAGAGAGAGAGAGAGAGAGAGAGAGAGAGAGAGAGAGAGAGAGCGCAATGGGGTTTAACGTCAACTCAAGCAAAACTATGGCATTTTGGGACTAACACATTGTTCAATTTTATTCAAATAATTATGTTGCTGGTAGGGGCCTTTAGCAGCGGGAGAACACCCTAGGAACCGGAGAAAACCAACGAGCTTGAATAGGCGACCCAAGTACAAATTGACTCAATGATACAGCGCGCGCTAACCATTCGGCCATCCACACTCCTGCACGTAAAAGAACGACTGGTATGGGGGATTCAATATAGGAATATGCCATAGCGCCCATTGTAAGATGCGTGCCCGGCTTCACTAGCCTAATCAGGACAGAACAGTAGGATGTTAAACCCTATTTTATTTCAGTTTCTTTTGTTACATATTGTACATTCTACCCACTGTAAGTTTCACCTACATTTGGCTTAATGTAGTCGTTAAAACGCATCCTTAACCTGGATATCCACTTTAGATCACAGGTTATAAGGACTCTTCCATTGATCTGTGCATTATCCATTTCACGCCATGTGGTGCTTGATTTGTATCCGTCAACATCGAGGCCAGTATGTTATCTATCCTATATCTCTTTATTTAATGTGCTAAACTACTACCCACTTAGTTCCTTTGATCTTTACATTGTTAATCTCATGCCTTATGGATTTGTATCGACTAACATCGACGCCATGACGTTATTTATCCGATATCATGTGTTTAATATATCAAATTACTATCTAAATAACACTCTTGAGGAAGATAAGTGATTAACCATTAATTGATTTGTATTATTTCAGGTGAATACCATGAACATTGTCCTACTCAACCTAATTGTGATCAATGCAAGAGAAACCTACCAAGTTGCAACAGGCCAGGTCTTAACGATCCGGGCGTGAACTTAGTTCCAAATAATACGGTACAATTTGCTTCTGAATGGTACTTCTGCTATGATAATAGAACCATTGCATACGGTGTGTGTGCTCGGGGACAGTATTACAATAAGGCCGCAGGAGATTGTGCCGCATTACCAGCTCGAGCGATGTTGGGCTAGATGTATAATATAAACTACTTGCGTGTTATGAACTATGCATGGGTATCAGAGATATTTGTGAATTACTTTGGTAATCTATTTAATTATGAACTATTCGGGTATTGCTTATTTTGGTAGTGAATTGTTCGGGTAGTCTCTTGTGTTCACCGATATACATGTATGTGTTATAAAACTGCTTTATGTTCAAATATATTATGAACTTACCACACAAAAAAAGAATTTGAATGTGCTCATCATTTGTAATATGGACATATTATTATTATCATTTATATATAAACATCATCATTACGGATATTTCTAAAATTTAATTTAAATAGCAGTGACATAATATTTGTGTATTTCATAACAGTAAATAATGGGTATTTTGAGCACCTTCATTGAAAATGATACTTCTTTACTTTAAAAACTTGCACAGAAATGGGGGCGGTATAAACTTACTGTGCAAACACCAGAAGGGTTATATGACGTAATTAGGATACACAGATTTGGTGAATATTTGTGTAAATGACAATGGAGGGTGGTCTTGTCATTCATTGAATAAAGTCGTATAAATTTAAAAGAATGTGCGTTATCATGTTTTCAAGAGAATGGACAAATTTAGTTGTTCTATAGCTACAACAGAAATGATTCAATTCAAACTCAGACAATCCTTAGATGTGTTTTTGACATATCCACATGTCATGTGAGAGTATATTGTCGTTACTCTTTTCTATCTGTCAGATTGTACATACTTCATGGCCGCCATTCCAACCCTGTAGGTTTTCTCCGGGTCCTCCGGTTTCCTCCCACTGCTAAAGACTCCTACGCGCAAGCGAATTATTGAAATAAAATTAAACCATATGTGAGCCCCGAAATGACCTAGTATGAGCCGAGTGGACGTCAAACCCTATTTCTCATTCTAATACTTCATGTAGAGTTAAGAGGAGGAAGCCTATCGATATTAAGAGTCGCGCATCGACTTTACGGTCCCTCTCACTAAAACCTAATAAGCGATATACTTGTCAAACTTGCTGGTCCTAGGGTGGTAGAAACAATATACCAATCTGTTTCACATAGAATTACTTACGAAATATCTCTGTAACAGACGACAGTCCACAACAGGTGCGTTGACTGCACGCGCCCTTTGTTATTGGCTCAACGGCTCGTGCAATGTTTACTTAACACCTAACTGCTTCGGGCAAAATGATGCATTTTACTCGTTTTAATACCCATTTACACTAAATAGGAAATATTTTTTAACTTCAAATACTTCAAACGTCTTTATTTATTTTTCTTTTACCTCAAAAAAATGTTTGAGAATTTAATTTGTCGGAGTTAAAAAGTTAATATGCCGTACTCATTAAGCCTCGTCGATGTCATGCTTATCAGTGATTGTAGCGGCCAAGCGAATATTCACTGCGGGATCAGTTTGACAATATACATTTAAACCTGACTAAATCGTAATACAAAAATCGTAAATAATTGACAATCCAAAATATGTTACACGCACATACTTAAATCCGAAAGGATTGAACAATTTATAATATGGAAGCAGGTTGCTATGGAAACACGACTTGGAAACAATGCACTTAGTGACAGGTTACACAACTGTAAAAGAACCCTTGACGTTGGAATTTCAAATAAGAGCAAAGGCGCTTTATAGCTGAGGCGCTGGAGGCGCCAGCCTCCTCGCGAAAAAAATCAAAAAAGTTGAACAAATAAAACGGGAGAAAAATGCTAAAGCCGATAAGAAAAATGAAATGTACCCTATAGTTAGCCAGGGCCTTAAAGGCCTGACAAAAGGGCCCCTCTGGCCAAGGGAAAGAGCCCCCGAGTCCGAGTCAATCGTTTTCTTTACACTGTTAATGTCGAATCCACTACTGAATGAGAATACAGTCATTGCACTGGTATGAAAATCATCAATCAAGACCCCCCTCCCCCGCACCCCCGCGAATAGGGTGACCACCTTTGCTTGATCATATTGCGGGACATCATTATCTTTTTAAAAAGGACTGAGGCAGTATGCATAACAATGTTGATATATACTTACTTCACTTTTCGACTTACCAACAATAGAAAATCAAACTATGAAATATTCACGAAGCTTGGTTTGTATTCGTATGTCATATGGTAGGCCTATAAGTTACCAAGAATGTTTTGTGATAATAATACATAGCAACAATATATATTCAAGTCATATAATATTCATATCGTATGCCAGCATCATCTTGCATTTCAAAAAGGCAAACACAATTTCTTTTGTAGCTGTAAATAAATAAATTATTAATTTGCACGACAGAACCGTTTGAAAGGCTGAGTGTAAATATATATCATGACGTTGAATGAAAGTTACAATCAAATGGCTGCCGAATTATCATCCAGGTACATTAATTGTTTATCGCTAAAATTAAATCATGCCGAACGTAATTGAATCGTATTGAAATTTTATCGCTGATGTTTAATCACGCTGAATGCTGTGAAACTTATTGAGATTTTACAATAACTGAGTATTAAGGATGTTATGCTGGTTAAAGATGCATTAATTAAGAGCTAAATGAGCCTATTGCAGATCTTTCTTTTGACCTCAATGTTATATAAATAATTTATGCAACATTTATTTACATACCAGGCCCATAATCAACTCTCTAGAACTTCGGATGGGTTTGATTTTCAACAGATTTATGATTTAATTTAAAAAAAGACAATCAACACTACGCTGTTCTGTAAACGACTCCTCTCAGAATGAAGTAATTTTACTGACATTTTCAACACATTCCCTTTTCATTATCCATTTTTTACACTATTATTGCCAGAACTGTCGGCTCTTTATCTAAACCTTACGTAATGCATCTAATAACTCCCCTGGTTGATCACCATGTCATGCCATATTAATAATACAAGATACCTTTACACCATCATCTGTTATGCATCAAGAGGTTATTTGAATTTTAATAATTCAAAGACAAGAAAGCGAATGTAATTGATACTCAATTAGATTAAGTGTATAAATATATACAGAGTAAAATAGAGAAACAGGCAATTCGATACATCCGTCATCGTCCAATATTTTTTTTTACCTTCGGGCACGGCAAATGCCCCAGCTATTGTTCAGGGTTTACGTTATTCACCATGTAACAAATACTAGTATTTATTTAATTAAGAGGTGTGTGTGTGTGGGGGGGGGGGGGAATTGGTTAACCTTGTGGTTTTTCTCCTGGTCTTTCTCCAGGTCGAGTGGCCTAAAATCCCATTTTTCTTTTTCTCTCCCTCTTCCTCGACTGTTTTAAATGGCCCACTGACAATGATTGACTTTGGTTGTTTATTCCATAGAAAAGGTCTAGCGTAGGACAAAGCACGTTTTCCAAGTTGTAAGTTAATAGTTGGAGGTTTTAGAATATGTATGTTTTTACAAAATTTATTCAATTATAAAATGTGGATTAATTATATTCATTTAATTTTATTTTCTTTGTGTGGTGTCAGTCGTGATGTTGTCGGTTGTGCTGGTGGTTGTAGTTGTAATGCAAGAGAGGGGGTGGGGTCGGGATGTCAATGTTATATAAATTATATTCGTTGATTTCTGTCTTGGTTGTGTGCAATATTTTCCAATTCTTATGTTTATTACATATATAAATGTAAATGAAATAGGGGTTTAACGCCCGACTGGGCTCACGAAGAGGAAGAGGTGCATACACCATATTGTGTCCTATGAGGGAAATTGTGCCCGGGACCGGTGCTACGGCCTACTCTTATATTGAATTCCAACTGCCAAGTATTTTTTTACGACTCATCCGAATGAGTATACGTTATCCAAGGCCCTATGTGTTGCAACAGTGGCAAGGGGGAACCGCACCGGTGGGTTTCGGTGGATTTTCAGTATGATGTACAGGGAAAGGTCATCTACAATTGCAAGTTGGTACCAAAAGACCTTCTAAAGGAATTTGTGGTGGGTCTTTCAGTATTTTCACTAAACTAATACCCAAATAGACTATCGCAAGACTAGCTTCACGCATATTACTGTAATAGAAATCGTCCATGTGAGGAATTGTCAGACATTTGACTGATATTCGGGACGCGGGACAAACATTTTGCGGGACTGTCCCGCGAAATGCGGGACGGGTGACCACCTTACCCGCGAAAGAGGGCCCTCAAAATAGAGTAGCCTCCGCCATGATAAACCTTAAAACGCCCCTGAATAAGAGTAGGCTGTAGCGGTGCTGCCCGTCACAATGTTCCTCGTTGCACACGGCGTGGCGTATGCCCGTCTACATAACCCCAGTCAGAGCAGAATACTAGGACGTTAAACCCCACTTCATTTCATTTATAATCCCGTAATGGTTCAATTTAATAATCAATCACAAACATCAAACGAAACACAAATTGTATCGCACAAATTGTACATAAAACGGGAACAAAAGAAAAAACATTGAATAGAGTAGAGTTATTTATAAAGTTGTTGTTTGCTATACAGATTGTTGTATTTCTTTCATAACTTTTTATTTTGCATGGAGGAGTTGTTATTAAGGTTTGCATAATACGCATAATATATTACATTATGTAACAACGTTCATAGGTTACAAGATATATATTACATTTAGGTTACGGTAATAAAATATACATTAACGTATGAATAAGTGTGCAATCTTCGTCACGTTATCAGCGAAATCTTGCAAACTTGGTAAACATTTTCTTTTTATATCAAATTTCGTCTTTCACATCCGCTATTTTGAAAACCTATATCGATATGCATGAATGATTGTTATAGTGTCAGTCCATGTTAATTATATATACATGTAAATGTCATCCATGAGTATAATTATAATTCATATTCCATAGATCTTACTTGTTTCGAAGTTCGATGAGTAAGGTGGTGCTGGCCCATTGATGATGATGGAGAAAGTTCCCAGGGATTTCCCAGCGTGGTTTCAATGTGTCAGTGGTGCAGGAAATAGTCGTTCAGATAGGACAAGAAACCGAGGTCCCTTGTATACACTGACGTGCACGTATAATAAATAGAGTGAATAACATATTTTATTTCATCGAGAAGCAAGAAAACTTAATATATTTTAACGAATGCGTAGCAGGGGGGGGGGGTATAAACGTTTTCTTGCTTAGAGATGAAATAAAATATGTCATTCACGACAAAACGACAAATGTTCTAGGCCTATTTATTTTATGATTTTACAATCATTTAGGTAAAACAACACGGACTACTTTGCTTGCCAGTGGAATAACACTTTTATTTTACTGATAAAACGCGGTATTTCACTACTGATCATAAAATAAAACATGATAGCTGAAATTCAATCAATCTAATTAAAACACAGATCCCATTTCGTTTCGGTTTTTTATAGTTGGAAATTTTAGTTGTCTTTACTACACTAGGACCTGGTAAGGTTAACATTGAAGTGTTCCGGATGATGTGAGGGATTAGCCAATGAAACGGTCTGTTACGGCGATTGGTTAATCAAATGTCTGACGTCATAGAGTCAAACACCGCTCGTGTGACCTGGGTTCCGACCTCCCAAAACAATTGGTTACATCTTCGGACAAATCGAATGTATAAAAATCATATTGGAATGTATTTTAATCATATTGGAATTCAATTGATGCCAGGGCCAAATTTCGCTTTTATCACGCTGTATAGTGCATGTCCGTCTTCATTATCCTGGTTGGTGAATCGAAGTCGGACGTTAATCGCCATTTCCTACTACTTTCCTTGGGTTTTACCCAACTTGTTTTCAAATATGAGTGAAGTCTGTGTCACAACAGGCCCGGGACTGTACAGCGCAGTGGACGCTTACGGCTAGCCCCCGGATCCATTCACTCCTTTTGATTTGTTTTTGTTTGTGGTCTCTTAGTATGATGTCTTATCTATATATTTGTTTTTTGTGTAGAATTGTGTGTGGTGCAGTCCCCCTGCACTTACTATTATAATTATTATAATTACAGCCTTAGGCAGAAAACTTATGGTGAACTTAATTCAATAAGTGATTACAAATAACATGAATTTTATGGTCCAGAGATTCTTTTGAAGGTGTGAATAACGCCAATAAATAATTTGATTTTATCTAGAAGTGTTTTAAACTGTTAATGTGTTATACCAAACATCACTGTAATCAAATAAACTGTGAGACTAATAAACTGTTTAAAGTGAATTGTGAGTTGTCTTCCCACCACGAGCTAATCATTGAGCATGTCAAGTATTATTACTACTTGCTCTATTGAGTATCTGTTCTGTTGTAGGCATAAATGGGAAATTAAATTTACCCTTAAACTGCAATAATAAACTTCTTGAAAGCACTAAGAAGAATTGTTCACGATAAGCGAATTAATAAATCATGCGGCTTCATTCAAAGAACGTATTTAATGGTTAAACTGTCGTGTCGTAATATTTCCAGACAATTAGCCTAAGTCATTTCGAAAATATTTATTTGAAGCAGTTTTATATAAGCATTAAGTTGCTTGTTACTGTATCCATCTTATTCATATTATCCCCTCTATGATTGTATAGAAGAATTCTGAATAAATACTTTTTAAATCAAAATATTTATTATTTTGGTTTTATAATCGACGTACTATGTTATTTCCGTGTATGCAACAAAACGTATTCTGAATTGATCACAGGATATGGTGACTACAGCTTTTGTATGTTTTATATTATGCCTTTTTTTATCACGTATTACGTATAAAACCAAATTTTTTTTCTTTGCCACCCGAATTTTCCAGAAATGTTTTTTCGCGAGGTCTTAATAAATAAGTATTATACTATTCAAAACGTAAACTGCGATCGATTTCATTTTAAATCTTTGGGAGGCGCGGGGCGGTGGTGGCGGGCCCGTATCTACAGGGGGGCGCGGGGGGCATGGCCCCCCCGCGTGAAATGCTAGCCCCCCCCCCCGCTCAGAAATTGCTAACAATCATTAAAGTATACACAGTTCCTTATATTAACCTAAAAAAGCCCCCCTACCAAAAGGTAATGCCCCCCCCCTCCCGCTTAATGGTGTCTAGATACGGGCCTGGTTGGTGGTGGGGGCTCGTACGTTTGTATACAATTATAAAGATTTAAATACCCATGTATTTTTAAACAGTTTTGTGGAATATATACCATGACATTCCTAATTCTAAAGTGCATATTAACAATATCTGTGTTTGAAATAAAGTAACAGAATCTGACTTTTTGCCACTATCAATGCGGTTGATACTTTACTTTAATTTAAAGCCCGATCTGATTCAGATAGTATTCGGAATTTCATAAAAAAAATAAGGTTCGCCTTACGCCATTATCAAATCAATTTGTATAATTGCACGTGTATGTTAAAATAAATGCGGATTCATGGTTCCATATCTATGAAAGAAACGCCGGTATCGTGTAGGTTAAACAAGTGAGCGAGAGAGAGAGAGAGAGAGAGAGAGAGAGAGAGAGAGAGGGGGAGTGGGAGGAAACCGGAGTAGGCTACATGGAGAAAACCCACGAGGCTGGACAGGCGACCCTCCTCCTTGCCACGTACAACCAGGGATTTGAGGTTAAACAAGTAAAAGTTTTATAGCTACAGTAACCGTGATCAAGATGATAATAAACTTTACACACGCTATACACACAATAAATACTCTTCATGCATCGCTTGTACATTCATTCACATAACTTCATCATCTATCACCGACTCGTATCAATGAAATAATGCCCATAGAATAATAGCAGCGCAATGTCCTCGAGTACGCTTTATATGGGTTACTTACACATTTAAAGGGTAATTCCCATTATACATCATTTTGGCTGAGGATAATTTCCATGTTAGTAACAAGTATAGGGACAACTCGACATACGAATATATTATGGAAGATAAGAATGGAGAGAGAGAAAGAGAGAGAGAGAGGGAGAGAAGGTTTAACGTCCACCAATCTTATTAAAATATAGATCTATATTTCGTTTCGTTTTTTATACTTTCGATGGCCTACACTCATGTAGATCTAACAAGTTATAAGGAGCTCACGTTCTATGACGTCAGGTATCAAGCACGGGACATTTGACCCGATAACGTCAGTCATTCGATTAACCAATTAGCGACCGCCATGCTTTTTAAAATCTACTTTTGTTTTATTTTGATTTCTATCCGCTGGTAATATCTACCCACAGTCCCACGCATGAAAAGCTCAAACGGTCGATTCGACAGACCATTTGATTGGCTGACCCCTCATTTCAGGCAGAACACGAGTTAAATAACAAGTCTTCCAGATCCAAGAGTAGTAAAGACAAGTAAAAACGAAATTTTGAACTATAAAAATCGAAACGAAATTGGATCTGTGTTTTAATCAGATTGAACGTTCACTCGACACAAACTAGGTCATTTCGGGACTAACATATGGTTTTATTTTATTTCAATAATTCGCTTGCGCGTAGCGGTCTTTAGCAGTGGGAGGAAACCGGAGTGCCCGTAGGAAACCCACGGGGTTGAGAAGGCGCTCTTTCCATGCCCACTAGGCCATCCCAACCCCCATGGAGTAAGAGAGAAAAAATGCAGTTATATAGGCAACCAAGAGATGCATTTCTTTTCGTAATAATATTTCAACAAACCACGATGGCTCAAACCAGATGCCAAATACGAGATATAACCAATTCAGAATTAAATTTGAATAAAATACAAATCAAATTTTAATTAGACTGCTCTCACTGGAATTGACGTAAACAGATCATCTCAACATTGTGCGTGCATGACAATACGTACTATTGATGATTTACCTGCATCACTACCTGCATACACGTAACTAACATATTAATTATTCAAAACTAAATATAAAATTTATAACAACAAACTGGGTTAGAAATATGTCTTATATATGTGAATTCCAGATAAAAAAATATCTAAATGACAGCAAGGCGCAAAATAAAATATCGTCATTGATTTCTAGCCTTTATTTATACTCTACCGATAACGACTATAAATAATTCGGCCTATCCCCTTTAATGTATCTGGTCGTTTCAATGGTGGTAACAATAGACTCATTGGTTTATATATATAGAGAGGGAGTAGTTGCAAAACAAGTCTACGTTTGGTTTCGAGCAGACGACACGCAGACTTCACTTCAAATACTACCTGTTGTGAATGTACAATGAGGAAGTTTGGTATTTAGTCATCTTGTCTTTGCACAGTTGAGTAACAGATTTTACATACAGACAAAACAGTAAGATTATTTTTTCAATTTTTTTGTAAATCATTTAAGTTTTGGCCTGGCGGTGGAGACAGGGTTGAATAACTGGGTGCTAAAGATTTTGAAGTCTATCATAGAGTCTTCCCATCGCTTCAAACCGACGTTTTATGCGATAAGTCATATTATGACAATTTGACATATGTTTCTTCGCATATTCCTGAAGCAATGGCCCGAGAAGTCTCTCTCTGACCATTGCTGGAATAGCGTCTGTTTCTTGAACTTATGCGGGAGTGTGTCTATTATTTCCATTCAATGAAAGCCATCACTTAAGTACAGCAACATGACAGTCCTTCGTTTAATCTGGGTCTTCCCTAAAACTTTGGACAGTGATTTAAAGGGACAATAACATTCTTGCTGGCTTGGTAGCTCCAGAAAATCGATAATACCCTTATTCTAAGTACTAGATGTTTAAATGTCCTACCTGTTGTGTAAATTATCCATTACAACCTATTTTATTTGTCCAGAGGGTTCGAAAATATTTTAAAATCCAAGTCACATTTGAAAAGGTTTACGTTAGACTTTTCAAATCAATTGGTTGAATTTTTCCAATTTTTTAAATTAGGTGTGTTAAGATGAAATTTATATCATCATTTAATTGGAATATTCTAAAATAATACGATTTGTTGACCAGAATGAAGATTGGGACATATTTTTCAGTTACAACAAGAGTGTTATTGGGGCTTTAAGGTATTCAAAACCGTGAAAGTATGTTCGTTTCCAAACAGTATTGTTTACATTTCATTCGACTTGATAGCCTCGTTTGTCACGCAATTAGTTTTACTGCAGTATTCTGCTATACACGGGTTAATTAGGCATAATAAAATCGTGAGTCATTACGTAACCTTATGTAAACATATTTGTTCCAATATTGGCAGCTAGTGATTGGTTGGTAGACGGACTACTGACAAATCAAAATTTAAAACAACAATATCCACTCATAATAGCAGTGTGTAGTTGGATTACCTCTAATCAAACGCAACACTGCGCGGAGTATGGTTTCTTCGCTGAGCTCGTTTGTTTCTGCCGGAACTGCTTAACACCTTGCGCACCTCGTGGGTTTCGTCCGGGCATCCCGGTTTCCTCCCACTGCTAAAGACCCCTACGTGCAAGCGAATTATTGAAATAAAATTAAACCATATGTTAGACCCGAAGTGACCTAGTTTGTGTCGAGTGGACGTTAAACCACATTTCTTTCTCTCTCCCAAGTAATTTATTAAATAACGTTCATAACCAGTCCAGAAATGACTGATCGTGGGACGACGCTACACCATCTCTATTTTGTTACAAGCCATCGTAAGATTAGGCCAGTGGTTCTCAACCTTTTTTTGCCAAGGGCACACCTTGCCACACATAAAAAAATAGCGGCACACCTGGCTAAATATATAGAAATATACTTGAATTTTGCAAAATAAAAACATGGCAAGACATTAACGGCACAGAACCGTAGACTCAGAAAAACACAGCTACGAACTTATTAGTAGAAACCAGTAAATACTCAATTTGGGATCACATGGTTTTTCTCATTTTCTTAGTGTGCCATTGAAAATTTTGCGGCACACTCGGGAAGATCTCGTGGCACACAAGTGTGCCGCAACACACTGGTTAAGAAACAATGGATTAGACTATTTTTGTGTATCTTCGAACATCTCCAAATACTATGTCTTATCGTGTGTGCAAGGCTATGAATGATGAATCTGAAATGAAATGAAATGGGGTTTAACGTCCTACTCTTTTGCACCTAACCTGGGCTAATGGAAGACGGGCATACGCCATACAGTGTGCTATGAGGGATCTTTTACGTGCACTCCAATGTGAATCTATAGATTGCTTTAATAACTACATTATTAGCAGCGCAGTTGTTGTTATTTTATGTGATGCAAGCTCCCCATGGCATCGACAGAGGCATAGACAACTAGGTCATTTCGAGACTGACATATTGCATATATTTTTTCAGTAATTTGTTTAGGGGTCCTTGGAACCGGAGTACACGAAGGAAACCGCCAGAGAAAACCATGTAATTTCGGAACTAACATGGCATATTAATTTTTATTTTATGATCAGTGAAATAAAAGTGTTATTTCACTGGCTAGCAGTTGTTTTACCTAAAATGATTGTAAAATCATAAAATAAATAGAACATTTGTCGTTTTAGAGTGAATAACGTTATTTTATTTCATTGAGAAACAAGAAAACTTATATTTTCACGAATGCTCTATGTATTTCAATAATTGGTTTGCATGTACATGGCGATAAACCCACGAGTTGAAATGAAACGGTGTTTAACGTCCTACTTTTCTATAGCAGTTAGAATAATTATCTGTCATGAGTGACGTTGTGCCTTTATTACTCTTCTCAACTGTCAAGAGTTCTTTTACGTGTACACAGGGCCTCGTTGTTTCGTCCAATCTATACGAGGAGACTGTTCCTTACACCACTGACAAAGGGTGAAAAACTCCTTCTCAAGGAGCCACCCTGGCTACCAGTCATGTGACAAATTAATGGGGTACGGATAAACAATATCTTTATGTGACACGATCTGATCGTACAACATTGCACGGATTAAAGTCGCGTAATTTATTACATAGCATATTATCAAATATATAGAGAATCTCCTACAAGTGTTTTTTGATATCAATAAACACGAGTTGGAGATTTTATTTATCACCCAATCCTTTCTTACATGCACAAATAAATAAATATAATTATTTGGTATAGATTTCACTTTTAAGAATCTGAATGCATTACAGCGTAGTGATACATCATTTTTTTGACAGCAGTTTAGCTATTGCAAAGTCCTATATATTAACCCATTATTTCCTTCAAGGTCAATTAAATGAAAACAGTTTCTTTTTAAATAAAAAAAGTCACTTTTTATTTAAAATAAGTGGTTTCTTTAAAATAAAAGAAAGTAGTTCCTCTTTGATTGACCAAAAAATTCATGTAAAGCGATATCTCCTATCTCCTAAGGAGATATCGCAGTAGATTATGTAATTTATCGTATGTTGGTCCCGAAATGACCTAGTTTGTGTTAAGTGGTACAATTTCTTATTGAAATATACGGTTAACCATCTAATTTATTGTGCCTTTAATTTCTTGATACCGTCGTGTCATGTTGTGCTCTGATTATATATCACGAAATTATGGCAAATAGTGTAGTTATACGCATAGACTTTTTATAACTGTTAAAATTTATACTTGGTTGGTTTTGATAATTATAAATGGATGTCATAAAGTATATTTATCATTATGACAAACACTGCCGTGTCATAGTGATTTTTTTCGACCAGCATCACCTTAATGTTAAGGTATTTACTTACTTGAGTATTGGATAACACATTTTCAAACAACGTGTGTCGAATAATAGCCTTGAACGAAAGCTATGCTACTGAGAGGGTAGGCCTACCCTTATTATGTGATGTCAATCCAACCTTTGGGTCTTGTATCCTCAATGAATACTCCCTCCTCCCCCCCCCCTCTCTCTCTCTCTCTCTCTCTCTCTCTCTCTGTTTCTTCGTGGGGTGGCCTATTTGAGGTAACAGAAGAAGATGAAATAGATTGAATGGACTGTAATTACTCATATTTTAATACACAACGAGGCCATTCTTCCATTTATAATAGGCTAATATAATCTTCTTCCTCTTAAAACGTAACAGTCTTGCAATTAAAATGTTAAAAGCGCCTCAACACAGACTAAGCTATGTTCTGTGTTTCTTTTATGTTCATATATAGTAAGATGGTTTGGTCATATTGGAAGTAACATACGTTGTGCTGATCCAACTCCCAATAGTTTTTTACGTGCACATTAGTGTTCTTATTTGTATGTCCGATCTGAACTACCAGATACATTGTCCATTTCAGCCCGACGAGAATCACCCCTAACAAATAAGGTTAGAAAAATCCTGAGGGTTCTGCGTATGTAATCTACTACTGACTGTTTCTGATTTTTTTTTATATAGCCTCTACTCATCAAATGACACACCAACGCGATGACTCGAACTGTATTCCAAAGTTAATAATCCTTATGAGAAAGCTCTCCTAGTGTGGGTCCGCGACAAAAAGCCGGGGTCAAAGGCACGGGAATTTATCGACGTAAAATTTTAGGAAGTAAATCTGCCAATGTCCTTCGTGTGAATTATTCATTGTCTAACATTAAACCAAATTAATGCGATTACAATCTAAAAAGGCGCATATTTTTGTTTTCCTTACAGAAGTAATACATTGTTATCAGATCTCTATATCAATAGTTCGTTCAAGGTCTGTTGAACATTATAAAACGTGTCGGTATAAAAAACGAATGTTAAAGTTACAGAATAAACATTACGATTGATAGTATCTTCTACTAATCAATTGTTAAAGTGACATTTCTCCATTTTTTTGCCGTTGATGTTCATTAAAGTTCCCAAGTCTCTAACTCAATATCATCCAAAACCTTCGTCATTGAAAACATGAATTATTTGTCAAGTTTAGGCAACATTGATGTTGTGATCTTACCGGGAAAATATGGACTTCTGATATCCAATATTTAAGACAAAATAAATATTTTACGATTGGTACACGAATCGTGTACCATTAATGCGTTGTTTAGACTGGAATAAACGGGCACTAGATATTGCCATTCGATTGAGACTTCTGACCTTTTTTTTCCGAACACAACTGGAGAAAAACGGAAACGATTAAATGTAAATCCTTTTATATACATTCATATTACATTATCATATACTTTGCGACCTTTGGTGGAAGCGGACGTTAAACTCTAAGAACTGTGACGACGATCCAGCTCCAAAGGCATGCCGAACAAGATAGAAGTAATTATATCGGTCATTGTGTTAATTCATGTTGCGTCCCGTCTCGAAAAAAATCCCACAACTCATACAAGCATGAATCTTGACGACGAATTAAGAGTTAATAAAAATCATAGATATGGATTATGTACACTGATCATTTTGTTTGCCAAGAAAGTTCCCTGGGATTTTGTAGCGTGGGTCTCCCTACCTCTAGCACATGACGGGAGGGCCTGGCAAAGAACGATGTCTAGTTGTGTAGATGGGAGAAAAAAACAACTCCAGCCCTTGTGTCCGGTTAAATTGTGCCACATGAAGTTTGACATATAAGACGTGTTACCAATCAGCCATCATACATTAAGAATAGTTACTGAAACTTTTATTTAAGCATGTAACAAATCCTCAACATAAATATTGTGTGACTCACATTACATTTATATGTCTAATTAATATGTTGTTTTTTTTAATGTCGAATGAAATGCATAATGACGGACATAAGAATATATATATATTTCATCCGAATAGCGTATGATAGGTGGACCTTTTAAATTCTCAAGAATATTTCTACCTGACATTAATGTTTATAACAATATGACTCGTCCTGTTGAGCGTTGTGGGAATAGTGTGTGTGTGGGGGGGGGGATCCGGAAGGGTAAGCATTTGCGCGCTGTATCATAAGGTCTGGCATTGAGTCTGCTGGCGTGGTTTCGAGTCCCCGGTTGTACGTGACACGGAATAGGGTCACCTGTCCAACCTCGAGGGTTTTCTCCCGGTCCCCCGGTTTCCTCGTACTGCTAAAGACCCCTGCGCATAAGCGAATTATTGAAATAAAATTGAAACCATATGTTAGTTGCGAAATGACCGAGTCTGTTGTGTCGAATAGACGTTAAACCCCATTTCTTTCTCTCAGCGTATAAATCTATGAATACCAATCTGACGATGATAAATTAATTGTGTTGTTGAGCTTTACAACCGATGATTAGTATAGGGTTTTATAGCGAACACCTGCCTGGTACCACTTCCTATTTCGGGAGTGTACAACATGGCTAACAAATCTGTGTTGTATTTCAAGATGCCCACAACCCCTTAACTTTTGATACAGCCACCACAGGGATGTAGTAAGACTGATTCCCACTGGCTGGCATATTTTTGTGCAATCTAACCCGATTTGCCAGATTTGCTTATATATCATTTTGTTGATGCCAGTGGGAATTGGGCATAATCTTGACACTTTATGTAAATTTCATGTATTTTGATATGTGTCATATTATATTTATTTTGCAGGTGAGAGGTTTCAGTGTTACGAACAAGCATGTTTTCTTTAACCAGAAGGACTAAGCGGGCCTATTTGTTATGTCTAGCCCTTGTTTTGTTATTACTGGTGTCAGCACAATTCAAACTTAAATCATCTTCCAAAATAATACGTGTTATTGACACAGAAAATTTCGGTGATTTATTGAGTTCTGGACATAGAAACAATTTTTTGAAAATGCCAAACTATCATAATATGGCGATGGATGACCCGGAATTGCTGAAACTAGTGAAATCCTCGATTTTTCAATATCCTTCAAGCTCTACTTACAATTTGAGCGACACGTCAATAACGGATTTTTCAAGAGGTCAAAGCCTAAACATTGACAATGCAAATGGCCAAAAGGTTTGTACTTTGTCATCATTATCATGAACCTTAATTTATGTTAGTTTAGAAAAACATACCACATTTGTCTGGGTGTGTATAAAACGAAGACCTAGGATGGAAGAACCTCTGCACGCCCTTAATTTCACTCTAACAGAAATATCATCATCATCGGCAATAGCAGAAGTGGTATAGTTGCAGACTCTTAGAACAGAATACACCCCGGCTTTTTTGGTGGGGGGGGGCGCTAAAAATAGCAATATCTAATATTAATATGCTTAATTTAATTCATGCGTATATCATTAAATTGCATGATTGACGTACAAACATTCACCTGAAAGGATTTCTAAATAAATAACCCGTTATGATTATGGTTAAAGAAACTGAATTGGTTTTGGGCCGCAGTTTAAGCGTATTTTACGTGACATCTCAGCTAGCTCTCATAAACTGCACACTCATTATACAATCTCCATTCCGTGCTTGTTAACCTTAAAATAATAAAATTTCTTTTCAGAATTTTTTTTATAGTTATATCGTCCCTTTATCTACCATAAAAAGGATACCCCGTTTTCTTAATAATATCTAACACCCTCCTCTTTTTTCCTTCTCTTTTTCTTAAAAGGCTGTCAGCAAATGTTATAAATTAAAATAAAACGTACACATGTTTAATTAGGGTCATTGTTTTTTCAAAATAATATGAAGGCGCTGATCTGAACATAAATGTACCCAAAATTCATGTACTATTTCTAATTTGAGACGCAATGAAAACGCAGCTGAAATGTGAGTTTTGGTGTGTTTGCAATTTGCACACTGTAGTTACCGAATGGCTGGTGCCCCGTGCTGTCCGTGTTCTTTGCAGTTTGTACATTTACGCCTTGTCCGTGTAGTTATACGAATGGCTGGTGCATCTTACTGTCCATGTAATGGTTAACATTGGTTTGAAAGGTCGATATTTATCAATAGTCTACATTCATAATAGGTTCGTCTTGTTTAATTGGGTTTATAATAAAAAAGCATATCTGAAATAACGACTTTATTTATGGTTGATGGTTATGAAAGAGTTACCTTAAATAGGTGTAGTGGACCAACACATTTGTATGATACATATTGTGTCTGTGTCATACTTAAGACGCTCTAGTATCTATCAATTCATGAAAAAGTACAATAGGAAGAGGGTTCAAAACAAACTCATGCTTGATCTTTAAAAACTGTTCTGATTTAAAGTAGATAAGTCTCTAACTCATTCTCATCCAAAGTCTTCGACATTGAAAACTCGAATTATCAATTTAAATCAACTTTGATCTTGTGATCTTACCGGGAAAAGATGGACTTCTGATATCCAATATTTAAGACGAAACACATGTGCAGTGAAAGACAAAGGTCGGCTACATGATAAGTATCTTCCCGAATCCGACGTCCTCCTGTTCTGGAAGTAATGTGATCTTGTTTAGTCTCACATACCCCAACTCAACAAGACACATATAGTACCGGTTTAACATAACATGGCCTTGTATTGGGGTCAAAAGCCATCAGCAGTGTCAACACCACAGAGGTTTAAATTTAAAAAAAACCCCAAAAGAGTGTTAGTTCTGTGGTCTGCTAAGGAAAGTGGCATCAGGTGGTGTAGAGAGAGAGAGTATACCCCACCTAGTACACATATTATGCTACTGCTGCTGTTTAATTTGACCATAATAGTATTTTGTTTAACGTATGAGTGGATTCAAATAAAAAATATTAATTTTTACGTTTTACACATAAGTGAGTAAAGGCTGGACATGGTCAATTGAGCATAACAAATGATTTCGTTAAGTACCATACAATCACAATATACTTGAGGGGACCTTTATTTCTGTAACAAGAAATCACTGACACAAACTTTATTCAAAGTTTATACACAGTTTAAGTACACCTGAACCCTTCTGGGTAATAATCAATGAACATTTTGGCAGCGTAATACGTTTTAATGACCCGCTGTTTTGCACAACTTATTTCATGTCTACTGAACTGTAAAGAAACATAATAAAGGGACGTAGACAAACTTTCGTAAAACAGATTTTTTTTTCAAATTCTTATTTGAGTGTGTGTGTTTTGTTGGGGTTTTTTTTGTTTTGTTTTGTTTTGTTGTTGTTTTGCATTAGAGTGGGTGATGGTAATACAGGCAGCTGTTTTTTGTGCCTTATCGAGACAGGCCTTCATTAGCCTGGTAGGTGCAAAAAAAGTAAGATGTTAAATCCTTTTTCATTTAATTTCTTTTATCCAGAAAATGGGTTATTTTGTTGATATTGGTGCTGGCAATGGAGAAACAGGATCTGTATCTCTGTATTTCGAACGTGAAAGACATTGGACGGGCTTGCTGATCGAGCCTAGTTTAGAGTTGTATAACCAGATGATCAATAAGCATCGCCAGGCTGTAACAGCTAACGTATGCGTTAGGGTATGTAGAAAAATAAAAACATAATATACATTTTGAAAATGTATATTGTTTATGTATTTGAATCTTTTTCTGAATATTTGCTGATAGTCAAGCGGTTGGGGGACTAGACTGGACCAGGAGTTCCCGGAACCGGTTTGACACGCTGCCTAATTCATTTTTAATTTGACTAAAATTCTCTAATGCTATTTACCCCAACCATAAATGAATTCAAAACAAAGAATATAATGAATTAGCACAGCATGTTTTGAGCCTGGTATCCAAGGAGTAAATGAACAGATATGAAACTTGATAACAATACCCCTTTCAGAAGGGATGGGGAGCACAGAGGTGTTTCATAATTTTTCAAGTATACATTGATACAAATAGACCCATAAGAGTTTTAGAAGTAACATAAAAATCTTGCAGAAATGCAATCGAAAAAGATGACGCACAATGATAAATCAATTTTCGACAATTATATCGACTGTACGATTTATAAGTTATTATTTTCTGTTTCAGATTAATGCCACTTTGGATGGCAGATTTTTCAAAGACCCAACCACTACAAGAGTGACACCATGTTTATGGTTAAAAACCTTACTACAGGCAACAGAAAGAACGGAAATCGACCTTTTAATTATAGATGTAAAAAATGAAGAGCTCAGCTTATTAAAAACTGTCCCCTTTGATCAAATTAAGATCAAGTTTATCTCTGTAGCAATTTCAGTGGAAATGCCAACAAGTGACATTTCGAACATTATTAAATTTTTAAATGGTTTGGGATTCAATGCAAATACTCAATTTGATAACCATGTCCAACACACACGGGATATTGTGTTCGAACATCAATAAGTTGTGTTGTTTGACAATTGATTAAGTAGTTAACAATTTGGATTGTTTAGGATAGTGCTGCGTTAATCATTAAACGCACTTGGAACACACTGTCAGTTTGCACAATTAAAGTGCGGCATACGACATGTGTAGTTGTTTTGTGAGTTATTGGCAATTGTGATGAAACATCGCTTTACAAAATGACGACCTTGCATTAACACCCTATTTGTGCCACTCAAATGTTCCTATCGGATAACGAGGTTGGATACAGTTTAATACCATGATGCTGTGGTTTATGAATGGTTATTCAATAGAATCAACGCTTCGTAGACCCATGTAATTTGTACCGAAGTGGATGTCTAGATGTAACAGCGAATGCGTGATTTGGCCCCAAAAGTGTGTGTCAGTTGCGGGAAACTATAGTTTAGATACATCCCATTGATGACATCTATATGTGTCAATGGCAATTAAATTATCAAATTCTGTTGTCGTATTTGTCGCGTATTACCAGCCTTTCAACTATTAAATATATATGCGTGCTTATTTAAATTAAAACATGGGTAATAAACTGGGGTGTAATTGTGTCCGCAGGTTGATAATGGTCTATTGACAGAGCACTAACTTGTTACAAGGCGATCAAACCATTTGTTCTATGATATGCCCCTACATATTCGGGTAGTTATATTTGAAATGATTAGTACATGTATATTTTTAGAAAATCTTGGCTTATACTGAACTAGTATTCACAGTTATCAAAGAAAACGGATCCCAGTGGTAGATAAATAATATTAAACGTTAAAGTGACAATAAAAGTGACTAATAGTCAACTTATTTTTTCTTTATCTAACTAATATTATCTAAAAAATAAATCAGTATAAATATCCGTAAAGAAAGTTCTTCGGGACTTGGTGCAGGCGTGGCGGGCTGGCCTAGAATGGAAACATGTCCTGTAGTTCGGATGGGGCGAACTTATGGTGTATGCCCCCTTCGTTAGTCAAGTCGGTGTTGGCCGAGAGTAGAAAGTTCGTCTGGTTTGTCCGTTTTGGTTCCTCCTTGTCAGTGGTGAAGGACAAGGGACCAGGCAAAACGTATATAAGGTCCTGTGCACACATTGGCGGGCACGTAAAAGAACCCTTGGCTCTTGTAATTCGATATAAGAGATTACCATATAGCGCCGCTTTTCGGGCAAACTTTCGCTCATTGCACACTGTATATGGCGTATGCACGCCCTCATTAGCCCTGTCGGAGTTAGACGTTAGACTAAATTTCCTTTTATTCCATTTCAAAATCGACTTTATTTCATTTTATTCATATAATTCGTTGTCCATTCACAATTCTTGAAAAAAAAAACTTTACGGGTCATTATTACCAGATTTACCCACAGGCATTTGAAGGGATTAAAATACTTCTTACTACTCTTTGACTATATATTACAGTAGCCTAATAACTGTAAATATAATATAGTCAAAGAGTATACATAGTAAGAAGTTTTATTTTAATCTCTTCAAGTGCCTGTGGATTTACCTATAGTCTTGACATACTGGAGCCTATAGATGGGCCCCAAGATCTGTGACCCTTCTAGTCTATTTCAATAATTCGCCTTCGTGTAGGGGAGGAAATTGGTTGGCCAGAAGAATCAAAACCACGCCAGTTAACCCAATCTTAATGGCAGCCATGTAAATAAATATTTTTAAACGTTTCTTTTGCTTCAATGATTGTTTAGTAGACTATGCTCTTTGGAATTACACTACACCGATTTAAGAATAAGAGTTTTTTCCTACTATTACAGACATCAGACAGAACGACGGATAATACATACAGCAATAAATAAGCATGTGGTGTCGAATATTTAAATGAGAACGAAATAAGGATCCAGTCTGATCAAAATACAGATCTGTTTCGTTTCGTTTTTTTTTTACACTTTCGATGGCCTTCACAACATGAAGATCTGACCGGTTGTTGCGATAGGTCATGTCAGAGGTCATACGAGCATTGATGTTACTGGTGGATTACCCACAGTTCCGTGCAAAACACGCCTATAAGCGCCCGTTTCATTGGTTAGTTGCTAACACCATTTAAAACACGTCAATGATAACAACTCTGAGAGATCCCAGTGCAGTACAGACAAGTAAAACGAAATTTTGAACTATAAAAACGAAACGAAATAGGATCAGTGTTTTAATCAGATTGATAAAGTTCTAATTCTGGAAAACTCAGGGTGGCGTCAGTACTGTCCATCTGGTTTGTTAGAGGTTTCTGGTCACTGCCCTTCTCTGAGTTGACAACTTCGGATATGGATTAATATTAGACCTAAATTGAAAGCAGACATACCAGACTCACTGTGAATCATCTAGTCTTAGATTAACCATAAACACGTGTTCGGGCTCGGGCCCCAAGGGAAGAGGGACCTTACAGATTATTTTTTTCAGTACCAGTTTGACAATGGACCATGATGCACATGTTGTTGCTGCAACGTGGCCCACAATAATGGGAGAAAAAATTATGCATAATGTATACAATAAATATTACTATATATTAGGCCATATAAATTTTATTTTACCGTAAAGTATTGTTTTTATTTCGAATTACTTATAAATTTTCCGCGATTATGGCCGATCCTATTGTCTTTTGCCAAGTAGCTTAATTAATAATAATTCATATAGACACAGGCGCTTTAGGGTCCAACTAATTAGTAAGACGGAATTATTTGAGCATCCTTAGATAAAAAAAGAACCCACTATGTACGCGAATCTAATTACCGATACACTTTTGTAGGCCTGCTAATAGTTCCCTGGTCAATCATAGATATTTCCTTCTAGTTCCTTTAGGAACTGTCTCTGATCGGACGATGTCCACTATAACAGTTCCTATCGAGCTTATATATAGCGGCAATATGAAAATACGGTAAAATACCGCTCTTTTCCACCTCTGTTTTCAGGCTGTTTTAGACCTCTTACCTTCTATTTTTCACCGTGATTCTTTGTTTTCCACTAAAGCATTTACCACTATACTGTAGGGGGAAGAGGGGCTAGTTACAGTACGAAATTCCAGGTAGACAAAATATGTAAAATGTCCATTGTAATAATGAGTTGAAAATATTCTGTTCTGCATGATACACTTTCAATGTCAAGCATTCATGCATCCAATGGCTCAATCTCTGGGCCATATTTTGTTAGAATATTATGTTCTTTATCTGTATCACACAAACCGATCTGTTAACATGCTCATGTTAAATAAAACCAGCATATCTCGATAACTGTTGAAGCTACGTTTCCGTAGACTAAAGACATTTGAGTTGGCTAAATTGCATTAAAGGGCTTAATATTGCCAGGCGTATACAAGTAATTTCATAAAGCCACCATGTCCGAATGGGCGAACTTGTCCCGACTCGGGGCACGTTCGCCCCCTGATTGGGTGAGTTCGAACGAAGAATAAAAAGACATTTATTTATTCAGCTAGAATTTTCGTTTACGTTAAAAATTCAATTCCTATATTTGAAATATTGGCTGAGCCCTTCTATGAACCGGTCTGTGCAGGCGTCAGTTTCAATGGCCGGCGAATTTAAAAGAAAGTTGTGTATATTTCGAGTCGCCTTCTAGTTTTAATTTTGGCAGCAAATTCAAGTCACAAAAGAACGCACAATAGGCTCCACAAACATCCAGATCTAGTGATTTTTAAATTTTCTGCAGCTTACGAGAATGAAAAAGCATTGCATTCCCGCTAGGCTCGACCAAACACCCTTTTATAATCGCCTTGAGTAGGAGGCACGCTTGCAACTACAGCTACGGTACGAGCACCGTTGTTAGAGTTATTTCCCGTTTCAGCTCTCCTATTTTGAAAATAAATAATTACTACTAGTGGGAGGGGGCTAAAAATAATAACAAGCTGTCCCGTGATGTATTAGACTTCAATATTTTAACCAAGAACCATGCAGAATATGATAAATGCTGTAAAGGGCACAGCCCGAGGTGTTGCCGAATACCTGACACCTGTACTCACGGTATTATTGCCATTTATTTAAACCTAACTGAGTGGAAAAAAACCTAATATAATAATGAAGAAAAGGGAAAACCCATTTGAATTATACTTGGTGCAGCATACTGAATACATGTAGTAGTCACAAATAGGAAATTGAAACAAAGACTGATCTTGAGAACATAGATCTATTTTGTCAGTAAAGAAATCCGGGTGCCGGTCAGTTCATCCCCAACTGATTTATCTCAGACTGTTTCATCCCAACCTATTGTTTTATCATCTGCTTCATCCCGGGCTGTTTGAGTGTTTCATCCCAGACTGTTTCATCCCCCTTGGCCTTGTTATTATAACAGCAGTCAATTAACTGAGTTGTGCTCATTGTTAAATAAACTGTTAAACAATATGAAATAAATAAGTTTTACTCGATGAATTTTGTTGATTACTGATCCTGACCGATATTAGTTCACTGCTGTATTATTGTATTCGTATTGTTTGTTATTTGGCATAATGATTTAAGTTCAGTTCACCAATGTTTTTGTTATGTAAAGTTTATTGGTATTGTTACTTAATTGCCATTATGATTTTAGATTAGTTCACCGAAATTGAATTAGCCATGATGATTTATTAACAAAATGTGAATTGTATGCATTGATAATTACATGATATGAATATGAAACATTTAAAATATACCACAGTCTGCTAAAGTATTAAAAACAAAAAAAATCAACTTAATTGTGGCGGATTCCTTTTTAAATACCAAGACAAATTAAATTTATAATATTTCGGCACCAGAGATGATCAAATATTTGTAGTGTAAAGATGTATACTGATAATTACTAATGTAACTTATGTAGGCCTATATAACACTATAGTTTTTCCAGAACTATTCCTCATTCCCACAACCATCTGACAATTTTTCTAGCAGAAAAGTCTGACGTTAAAACCGATTTCATTTATATAACAACTCATAAAGCTTGTTGTTTGCTGTGAATGTGTATTGAATTTTCAGGCATCATTTTTTTAATATTTAATGATAATCTTCATTTCACATTTACAGGAATCAAAATTTAAAGAAACAGGAGTAATAACACCAGAGGAGGTTTGTTCTTTCCCTAATTTTTTATTTTACCAATGCTAATCCTATAAGTGTAATGGCTAAGCATCATACATCATAGTCCAAAACCCCAAACCATTGTGTCAATTGAAAGGTCAGAATGCAATGTTACAAAGTAGTAAATGGAAGATTAAAGGTAAAAGATTAAATACAAGTGTAGATTTGAGTGAAAGTACAAATATAGAGCCAGTAATGAAATTTTGTGAAGAATCCAACCTGTTTGATAGTTATGTTATTTTATAGTTTGTAGTTGCTGGTGATCACATTGTACATCATTGTCCAACATGGCAGTGGGCAACTGGAGAAGACATAAAGATAAGACCATATTTACCTCCAGATAAACAATTCCTTATAACTCGAAATGGTAAGATTCTTCTAGCAATTATCTAATAATAGTTGAAGATTGACAGCACCACACACAACAACATACTAGAGAAACAAACAGATAATCACACATATAGACAACTATCAAATCATTCACTGCACCGTCCATGACCCAGATCTGTAATAGCCCTTGCGTAAGCTTACCAAATTCTTTTACACCAAATAACACCTCACAAGTTTTATGTATGAAGCATTAAATTTCAATGTATGTCAGTCTTGACTGACCAATATGTGTGAAAACAAGAGCTGTAGTTAATAGTATAATAGTTTGTTATTGTAGTACCATGTTATAAAAGAGTAAAACAAATGGATACACATCAACAAGAACAAGAAAAAGTTATAGAGGAAGAAGATGATGATGGTGGTTGGGTGGATACACACCATTTTGCTCGTAAGTACCCTCTGTGGCTTTTCAAAGTTCTGATGTCTTTGAATGTTCCAAGTAAAGGGAAAGCTTGTACTGATTGCCAAACCGGACATGGTTTGTTCCAGTTCCTTTGGTTAATAATTCATATTTCATACATATTGTAGCTTGCATTGAATAATAAAAATTGTAGTACACCTGCCACAAACTAACTACCCAGGATGTATTTTAGAAGCCTTTACATTATGGTGAATTTATTCTCCTACATAAATTGTCATTTTATCTATAATTCTATTTCAGCTGATTCTAATGTTGTGAACACAGCAGAACTTGTAGCAGAAATGACATTAGATTCCAAGGTAAATTTTTACTAGTATTTAATATCACTTTTGATACATTGAGTTTGTCATTTGAAGGAAAATAGAAATTGATTATAAATATGCACTTTCTTCAGCTACACCTCTTAGATTATAGATATGAAATTTAGATTAATTAGAGATACATTATGTAAGATTTAGATAAAGAGCTGACAATTCTTACTATAATAGCTCAAAAATAGTCATTCTGAGACACTGGTATATTCCCATTTTTAAATTAAATGATTAAATGGCAAACTGTTCTAATCTAGCTAAAATCTCAAGTATTCAGTTCCATCAAGAGTTGTTTATGGTCTTGTTTTGTTAAATGTCTAATTAATAGTTTATATTTGTATTCATGAAGACAAAAGACCAACAAATTGTTGATGACTTTAGACATTTATTTTAGTTAAAATCACAATCAAGCATTCTTATTCCAAAACTCCATTAGAAAAATTATGAATATATTTCAATGGAATTGTAGACCACAATAGAAAGTCCAACATGTCAATATTTTTAACTGTAAAGTAAACACAACATTCCATATTATTTCAATTATGGATTAACTATCAGTTTAATTAAGAATTAGACCATTGGAAGTTTGCCTTAAAAAATGACATTAATTTTTCCATTCAAATGTCGCAGACTCAATATTTTGGAGATTTTGAGTCAGTACATCACACTTATTTCTAAATTTAGACTAGTCAAACAAAAGCAGCCCTTGATGAAGATGATGATGATGATGATGAAGATGATGGTGAAGCAGAAGACATGGAAGCTTTTGAACAAGGTGGCATGTTAGAAGAAGAGGATGAGGTATGTACCTCAATTTTGTGAACATTAACATGAGTCACACACAAATTTAAATATTTAATGACACCAGCCCATTTCATTGAATGTCATGATCTGAACATTGTTTTCAGTAAATGAGCAATTGATATATTTGTGTAAAATTCAATGATTACTTTATTGCTTCATATTTATTTTGTAGGCAACGTTGAAACCAGAGGCAGTAGTATCAGAATCTGATGGTGCTGCTGGTGGTGGTGATAGTGGTATTATACAAACTAGAACTTATGATTTAAATATAACTTATGATAAATATTATCAAACACCTCGATTATGGCTATTTGGTTATGATGAAGTAAGTTCTTTTGATCAGATACCACTGCGTCATCATAAGTGATATGCTGTGACATCCATTTTTAGTTTTAAGAAAAATAAAAACAAAGTTAATAATTTCAGCATGTTCATATTGCTGACGAAGGGAAGTAACTCTTATTAGAAATATCTCGAAAAGATGAACTGAACACTAGACTCAGCTATTAAATTATTAAATATGTAACCATGTTAGATTCGCGACAATCCAAGGAAATAAATGTTATGCTTGGATGTGCTTAATTATAAAATACTAGGCAACAGTCTTTTGATTAAAATAGTACATATTTAGTAATTTGAACTAGTTGGCTTGTTTTGCTTTTATGAAATATTCAAATAAAAAAATAATTTAAATGAATTGCTTTTTTAGAATAGAAAACCTTTAACAGTAGATGAATTATATGATGATTTTAGTCAAGATCATGCTAAAAAAACTGTCACCATGGAAACACATCCACATTTACCAGGACCACCATTAGCGTCTGTTCATCCATGCAAGTAAGTCATATTAAAATAGTTGTGTTACTTCAGTTTCTCAATGGGAATTGGGTGGCCAAATGGTTTAACACGTGCACATAAGATCATAAGGTCTGTCATTAAGTCATGTGACATGGCTTCACTTTTCTGCTTGTACATGTGGGGGGTTGGGATGGCCTAGTGGTCTAGTGTGCCGCACTTCGACCTCTAGCTGGCCGGTCACCTCTGGCTTGCGGCTGTGGTTTCGATCCCTAGTGTGAGCTTATGTGGCATGGAGATAGGGGCGCCTTCTCAACCTCGTGGGTTTCCTCCTGTTTCCTCCCACTGCTAAAGACCCCTACGTGCAAGCAAATTATTGAAATAAAATTAAACCATGTTAGTCCCGAAATGACCTAGTTTTTGTCGAGTGGACGTTAAACCCCTTTTCTCTCTCTCTCTCGCTTGTACATGTATGTGACAAGGAGTTGTGTCGCCTTTCAGAAATTGCATTTGTTGGTTATTTGTAAATAGTACAGTAGTATTCTAGTAAGTTAACAATAAGATCATGGTAAATGTTAAGTATTGCAAGTTGAATTCTGAATACCAAACTTTACGACTCAGAGAATATGTTCAAAATGCCTTAGTACATTGTGTAACTGTAAAGCATTCATCTTTTAAATAAATGTATCTGAGCGAGTGCTGGTGGCTCAGTAAGGAAAACACTGCTTGCTTAGTGTGAGGTTTGCTTCCAGTGTTGGCTGAGAAAGTTTCTCTGGATTTTCCCTTGTCAGTAGATTCTAGTTGGTTGGATGGGTCAAAAAACAAGGTCTTGCGTCAAAAAAATCCTTGACTGTTGGAATTCGAAATAAAAGTAGGCCATAGCAACGCTGTCAAGCATCAGGACAAAACTTCCCTCATAGCACACTTCTCACCATTTTCAATAGCCCAGTTGGTAGAGAAGATATCTGAATATAATTTATAGTTTTGAACATTATCAATACAAGAATAATATTTATTTAAACAATATCTTATTCATTTAAATTTACAAAATTTATATAATAAATATAGGATACAGTAACAAGCTTTATCAGCTTATATAAAATAGCTTCCTTACATTATATGTATTGTTGTAGACATGCTGATGTTATGAAGAAGATTATACAAACAGTAGCTGAAGGAGGAGGAGAACTTGGTGTTCACATGTATCCTTTTATTACAATATAATTTCTTAAAGGCGATTCTAGTCATTTGAGGGGTTATAAATCCCTTGCAAACTCAGCTATGGTGAGAGTTGAATCTCAAAAAGGAATATAGTCCAAAAATGGTCCATTCTAATTGTGCTTCTTTGCTAAATCAATGATGAGAGATTATTTAAGTTATATAATTCATGAATCATTGATTGAAAATTGCATGATTTTGATCAAGGAGCTCAAGTATGGAGGCAGTTTCAATCATGCTAATTGTTGACTATGCAGTTTACAGTAGAAATTCTGGTATTTTGATCTCTCTATAATATCACTTACTGTAACAAACATTATTTGGGTTTCAAAATTCTTTATGATCTACTTAGATGACATAGAATTATTGTCATTCACACCAACGCAATAACCTCCTGCTGGTGCTGTTGAGTTTTTATCCAATATATTCTGCTAGTCATACAGATGAACCATAATCAAAATTCAGAGACGTGCATCGTTTTGTGTTGAGTTATTGTCCATTTCACAGCAATCTTTGATATCTTCTTGATAATATTTTTTACATACCTCCCATAAGATGGCTGCTGGTTGGCATGCATGTTATGTTGCCCTCCTTAAAACAATCTTTATAAGATTGAATATGTCGTGGAATTATTTAATGTGGTTTACTCCCACAGCTAAAAAACTTTATAAATAAAGCTAATTATTGAAATAAAATTGAACTATCCATTAGTCCTGAAATGACCTAGTTTGTGTCTTGTGGAGGTTAAACCCCATTTCTCTTTTTGAATACCCGGTAGAAAATTGATGACTCTACAATAATTAGATTTCTATTTTCCTTAACAATTATTTCAGGTATTTGATGATATTTTTAAAATTTGTACAAGCTGTGATACCTACGATAGAATATGATTATACACGCCATTTTACCATGTGATCATTGCAACATTTCATCTCAACATCAAGATACAACAAATGAAAAATATGTCATTAATACAAAAATATATAGGGATCAATGATTTTATCAAAATCTAGGTACTAATTCTTTGCACAAAGTAAAACTACAAATAACTTTCGTTTGTCATGGATTGACTTGGTACTTGAATTGGCTTGGTTACTTGAACTTGAATGTGACTTGATTAAATATTTATTTGTTATCTTATGGCTCTAATTTTTCCTGAATTAGAATAAATGTATCACGTTGCTTCACATTTTTCCTTTTTATTGCTAAAAAACTTTCAACAACCTGTTTATTATTATGAATCATTGATTTGGTTAAAATTTATTTTCATATTCCTTTTCTATTCACTGTTACTGTCTTGTATGTTATGTATGTTTACTATTTTTGTTTCAAAATTTCAAGTCAATGTTTTCAAAATTTCAAGTCTATGGTACCAAAACAAACAGGGTACCAAGTCAAACTGCATGTTTAACTTATTTATCATATACATATTTTTACTGGTATTTATTCTATGCTAATTTGAGAAAGAGTTTAACCCTACAGCGGTCAGGTACTAGAAAAATCTTGAAACCGTTTTTAAGCTTTCCTCTTTGCAAGTAAACATAAAATTCAAACTGTGTAACTCCTTTAATTGCAATTAAAAACAAAACAAAATAAAATGGAGTTTAATGCCTAACTTATAGATGGGAAGTGATATCTTGTGTTCTAGATAGTAGATGTCTTGGTATTCACAGAAAAATATTTGAAGAGTAAAATCGGCATAAGATATAAGAAATAACCATAGACATTGTCAATTCACTAAAAGTAAAAAAAAAAACCAACACGATAGTGTTTGATTGATTTTTTTATCTAAATTCAACATTGAATTTGAGAAAAAGATTTTTCTAGTGCAGAAACCGGGCCCAGGTTTATCAATGTTGATGTGTCGATATATGTGTTGCGAAAGATATGAGAATAGTACTAATAATAATACAAATGCATTGCTTACTTTCCACTGTATGATTATGCAACTAGAAACCTATACGAAACATTAATTGTCAAGCGTTTAAGAAAGTTTTTTTGTTTATATGTGTCCATATTTAAGACAAATGAAATTAATTGTAAATCATTTCAATTGGATTATACTTCAAGTTTATGAATTAAATTATATGATGATCGAAATAAACTTTAATTCTTAAAGAAATAATGAATTTGTGAAAGTATTACCGGTAATTCTTTTAAGACCGTTTTAATTGGTTAATATTATGATGTAAATCATTTCAATTGGATTATACTTCAAGTTTATGAATTAAATTATATGATGATTGAAATAAACTTTAATTTTTAAAGAAATAATGAATTTGTGAAAGTATTACCGGTAATTCTTCAAGACCCGTTTTAATCGGTTAATAGTAAATGTAGGAGGACCAATAAGACTAACCTTGCTGACAAGACAAAATACAGACATTGCAAGAAATAAGCAATGTGTAATATTGCTGTAGGGGACAAAATTTTAAAATTCATTCATTGTTTAACATATTAATATATATCGGTGTAAATGAGGAAGAATTATATATAATAGATGAAGTAATTTCAATAAAAATTTGGACTCAAAACTTCTCAAGTTATGATTTCTTTTTCATGCTATTCTTGATTTTACATTTATTTAGTTCGATAAGGAATGTATTTTAAAACTCATAATATTATTAATCCGAGAATACAGGAAAACAGTGAGGGACTTGCATGGTTATCATAAATTAGGGATATAATTTGGTACATGTATTTCGCAAAGAGGAAATCACAATATTAAGAATGTGTATGTCAACTGTCACTATACCTTGACTGAATAAATATATTTATCATAAATGTCTGTTATATATAAACTCATCCTGTCACTATTAAATAAATTTTAACTTGGATCTGTTTGTTTTATCACTGAAAATTTGAACTATACTGAGCGCCATAGAAAACACATCACTTAGTTTTTCGTATAACAAAATGATCCTGTAAACATATCTTATTTATTTTGCTTCTTATTGTGAACAATACATGTATTCAAATGGGAACAAATCAATATCAACACATTTGTACCCTTATGGATGTTTAATCTATAATCAACGGTACAAAGTCAGCGGGGTCAAAACCAAAAGTACGACTATGTGATGCTCTTTCTATATTCTCAGTACATATATTAATATTCTTCTCGGCCCTCTTACATGTAATGATCTTAATAGTCCTCTGCTGTCTTTGAAATATTGGTTACAACAATGTATTATAACAGGGATTATACAAGTATTATTATGTCCCTGATAAAATCATACCTAGCCTCTAGAGTGTGCACAAGGAATTGTGACTGACTTATGAATAGAGATGGAGATCAACATCTTATCAACACAATATTTCAGTTATGTAGAGACTAACAGAGGTGGTGTTATTTACTATGTTCACATGTGCAATGCTAGAATGGAGAATTGTTCGAGTGTAATGGGTTATTAACATTTATACACCTAAATGACATGTACACTTGTCTACCTCACAAGCACTACAAAACAAATGGAGCTTGAACATATTCTGAACTGGGACATTCTTATCGAATGTTTATTGCATGCTGTAAGTGCACTGTAAAGAAGTCCATTTCCCACCTAAAAAAAACATAATACAATAATGGTTAACAAGGTAACATTTTATTATCTTAAATTCTTTTGCAAGAAAATACAAAATAATATGCTAGAACCCACTACTCTTCTAACAGATGAAACCTTTTAAACTGCTAATGTGTATGATATTTATAAAATATATTCAACAAATTCCTCTAAATAATACTAAATAAGTTTCAAATACCACACCCACTGAAGAAATATTCCTATAGCACTGGAAATTTAATAGCATTGACCAGTATGAATTTAGGAATTGTTCATTGTATAGGACCACATCATGTAATACTTTCTACAGATTGTCATTATCTTCACATCTTGCTTTAAGTTTAATTAAGCTGTGATTTTGACAATTTCAAATATAGAACTCTTTTAATTGTATCTAAGCCATTCTAAGCAATAATAAACAAACTATAACAATCACAAATTGCCTGTTGTGGTTTCTGGGAGGGGTTGAAGAGGCTTAATGTCTATTTTGGCACTGCCCTGAATAATAAAGTCTTCTTGAGGTCGAATTATCTGGTTTAATTGTATTGAAATGGTTAATCTCACTTATTACGAAAGAAACCCCATCCAAATGCAATGCAATACACAACACTAAAATGCTAATGCAGAGTTTTCCAGATGGCCATAATTCCTGTAATCTTCATCTTCGTCTTCTTCGTAAAAATCATCTTCTAAGTATTCTTTAATATTGGGGTCAAATCTTTCTTCTAAGGTTGTATCTTCTGCATCATTAGTATCAGCTATTATTGCCCTGCCAGTAAAACCCACAGATTGTTCTATATAGTATTGTAAAGAATTCAGCAGTAATATTTTATCCTCGGCATATTTTTCAAAAGGATGTAATTCAGGTCGATGAGGTAGAGAGGAAGCAAAATTTTTCAAATACTCGTGCTCATGTCCTAAGACTATGGGAAAAGCTTGCAGATCCCTCAAAGAGAACCCCTGTCCTTGAAGAAATTCAACATTATTTTTCATGTTCAGCCTTTCTGACATCCACTTAGAATCCAAGGAACGTCTGAGTTTCTCACAAGGCATCCCAAGTTTATCAGCTAAGTAGGCATATTGACGAGCACCGCCAGATTGTTTGGGAATTTTTTTAAAGTTGCAACGGATATAAATTTCGGCAATGGTTTGATTTTCAATGCCAAACTCTGCTGCATGTTCCACTGCTTCTTTTATTTTATCATAAGAAACTAACATAATGTTTGGGCGATTTATCACATCCGTTCCAGTGATTCCGTAACTTTTCAACAATTCATATTTCTTCAGAATGAGATCCAAAGAAACACGATTGAAGTATTTGACTGACTGCAAGTCCTTCTTGGTCACTTGTAAAGCTTCACTCAAGATATCAGCACGTTCAGGAAGAACAGTCCAATGAGTTTTCTTTTGAATGCTTTCCTTTCTGGATACCTGACACAACCATGGAGCGAAATTAAAATCCTTTTCAATGTACCCAGCTTCTTTGAAAGAATCTATCTTATGAATCTTATCCTGTAAATTAGCCAGGGAGAATTTTAAAGCCGAGGAATATTTGAAAATATCTTCAGGGGTTATACCTTTTTCTTTTAAGTAGTCAATTTTTTGTCGAAGATCATTTGAATTAATATTTCTAAGAAATGAATATTTGTTGCATAAGTCTGTCACATCTTTAGTAGATATATTTAATTCATCAACTAATACTTCACAGACTGGCTTATACTTTACTAGAATGCTGGAACCATCCTCGTTAAAAAGTTCTGAAAATTGTTGTTTACTGAAATTACTGCCCTGTATTTTTTGTGCATGTTTTAAAATGTCACACTCTGGCAATTTGACTAGGAAAGCATTTTCCACAATATCCTCGATGGAAAGTCCAAGACTTTGTAATAATGTGACACGACTTTGTAATTCCTTGTTAGATGCCACCGTGATAATCCGTCCGTTGATTAACTTATTAAGGTGCTCTATTACCTGAAAGACAGAAATTTATATTGGTTTAAAGAATGGAGAGACATGTGCAGGGGTGGATCCTGGAGTTTTTGCAGGAGGGGTTTTGCCAGGTTCCTGAGACGATGTATCTTTTGCGAATCCACATCATGCATATGTGATGGTTCGATAACTGGTTTCAATCAGTTATTGACCAATAAGAGGCCTATTGAGAGAAATTGGTATCGATCGATACTTGGCCATATAGCAGATAATGAAATCCTCGATATCTGTTCAAAAGGACTCGATAAATACATTTAAATAAATCATTGTGTTGTAAACAAGTCACTTGTTGCCTTTATTTTAGATGCCGTCCTTGTGACTAGACATAATACTGGTCTATGTTACTTTTTAAAATCCTTATTCACACCATAGAATATCATTATTTCTGCACATGTGCAAACAGACATTAACATACAACAGTCGATAATAATTCTGACTGGAATATGAAATAAGCCCAATACATGATGATCAAAATTAAAATTATAGAAGGCCCCTTTCATACTTTATAAATGTAGACATAATTACATATCATTGTCAGAATTTAATAACCCCTAATATAGATTATCTTACCGGGTACTTTATTAATTCATATAATATTACAAACACAGTCAAGTTGACAATAGCTGGGCTTATGTTGTGAGGGCAGGGTTGTCTATTACCATAAACACTTTTTGGGGCATATATTATGTTGAATAAGGTATAATTAAAGTATTTATTCAAGCATAATTCATTTGTTCAAATCGATTATAATTAGGTCACTCGAGACACCTTTTGCAGGTGCGTGTACTGGTACCATGACAAAAGAGAAACCTGTACTTGATACTTTTCTTGTCTGTGATATCATTTCCGTGGAAGTGGACGTTAAATAAAGTTATTTAACACACATTTGATACTTAAACTTACATCACTTTGAACATGGTTTTCATTTGCTGGTTTATCTTCCCTATTCCCATATTGGTTAATCCTGTCAGCTGTAAGAGCAGGTGTGGTGGACAATCTTTGACATTTCAATGGACAATCAGCAAGAGGAGAAAACTGTCGATAAAAGTTGAGAGACCATATTCGGATCAGGGATCTTCCTATGGGAAACATTCTGATGTGTTAACCCAAAACTGAAAAAAAGATAATATTTTATCAGACTAAACCAGGACCTCCTCACCCCTGGCCTTACACAGAGAATCTTTATGATAACTATATGCTATATATCTTCTGAATTTGTCTCAGTCATTGTTTTTTAAGGCGAGTGATCGCTCTCGAGCACCTACAGCTCACCTGAATGTCGACAGAGGGGAGTTTTTTTTTTTCCATCCCCTTAAAATTGAAAATCACTCTCCTTAATTGAGTCCTTTACAAAGTCATTGGGGGTTTATTAACATTTATCTACCAATCACTCTCCTTAATATCAGATCAATCTCCTTAATTTCTAAATATCACTCTCCTTAATTTCTAAAGCATTCCTCTTATCGAAATTCGGAGAACCTTTTAGGAGAGCCATTTTTTTCAATTTGTTGATTGAGGGGAGCTTTTTTTGGCGCTATATTATATTATTATTGTGCTACTAGTACTAGCTGCACGTTACGTAATTTAAACTTCACTTTATGTAACTGTAACGGTAAACAACAAAGTGTCAATAAAAATGTTACTCAACATGTGCGGTCAAAAGAAATATGAATGAAAATTACCTTTTCCTCCTTCAATTAATCATGTTGTGCACATCGACATTGCTTTTAACCATTTGCCCTTCTCTCCGTCAGCTCACGTTTATTATTTCGACATTTTGTTTGTAGACTCGATCTCAAGGTCTCTGGTTTAAAGACAGAACGCCCATAAACCTAAACCATGCCTACCTACACGGCCAAAAGCTTTGATATAAACCGCCGTAATAGACGGTCAAAACGGCCAGTTAATTATTCGATATTGATTATGAATCCAGTGATATCTAATTACATAAATTAGAGGTGCAAATTTGTCGATGACACTTTTGCCTATACCGAGTTAAAATTTTGTCTAACGGTTTAGACTAATTGGATTGTTCTTGGTTTAGTGTCATCAATTTCATTGCCTTGTGTATATAGTTTCGATACATATAAAAAAAAAATATTTAGCAGCTCATCAGGGGCGGATCCAGGGATTTTTGCAGGAGGGGGTTTGCCAGGTTTCTGTCACGGAAATCTGCCATCTCTAAATTACACAAGCATACATACAAATTGAGCTTTTTAAACAGAAAAAATCATTTTTATGATGTAGGATCACTTTGTGATGTAATTTCATTGATGCAAGGCATTTTTTATGTAGCTGAGCAGGGGGGGGGGGGGTTGCTGCCCCCAACTCTGGATCCGCCCCTGCTCAATTCATCACGGAAATCAAATAAATATTCTGTTCGACGATATTATAACCGTATTAATATTTGTATAATTTTTTATTCATCATAGTGTTGATTAACAATTTTAGACCTATAGTAAAACATATTTTACAAACCTCTATTTTTCAGGTTTGTGAACCATGCGGGCCATGGTTTTCTCCCTAATTCTTAGGCAAGTTACTCCGGATTTCTCTCTCCCCCTGATCCCTTAATTGCCAGTACTAGTCGGTTAATAGCAAGGAGAAGATCGTAGTTGGAATAGTTGTTGGAATGGGATAAAAAAAAAACGGAGTAGTCTATCTAGAAAACGTCAAAAACGGGGGTTCCAGTGTAATTGTAGAAAAATATAAGTCGTTTCATGCTTCTTTCTTACACGTTTGTCATGGTGTCTTTATGAAGTTTGCATACTTTTAAGATTTTTTATGGATAGCATGTTAAGTTATTATCGCTCGAAATATTGAGCAATATTATAAACGGAATCACGCTATTCAAGTTCACGACACACCCTTGTGAATAATCGTTATCTGGGGATTATGTGCAAGTATGTATAACCCAAGGAAATTATTGCAGTGAGTACGGTATTTGTAAAGGGAAGTTACTCTTGTGATTGTTTGGTTATCACTACTAAACATTGAGCGATACAGTCTAAATCTTGAGCAACAAAACCGCACCCAAACTCAACTATAGAAGTCTAATCAAACAGGTTTGTAGGTATTTATATATATTTAAAAGTATTTATCTTTGTTTTCTTTGAATTTGTTGATTAAACTAGTCCTATTGCTTGCATGAAAATGGAACACAAAGATGGCAGTGCTACTGCTAGTGACTAGCGAGAAGGAAGGAATGGCAAATAACTCTATAGATCTAGCCTAATATTGTAATAATGAATTTTCTTTTTTTTATTCAGTTTACAATAAGCCTACATATGAATGATATATAAACTCTGGCACACACTGTAATAATATTACAACGAAAGTGGGGATTTGTAATCATAATGAATACGAGCAGACTGAGACAAACAAAATCCCATGCAAGAGAAAATTTCTAAAAATAGACAAAAATTAGGTCAAACTTCGGTACCGTACTTTCTTTTATTTAATAAGCTGATACCTACCTATTTGTAAACTTCAGGGTATTTTGACAAAGGTAGCATATTTGTTTTTTTGTTTTTTTTGGTTGCGAGAATTTCATATTTTCTAAGAAAGTCAAAACATAATTATGTCTCTATGTCTTTTGCTCAACAGGTTGTCAACTCACTGTTATACTAATATAGGCATTATTTCCCATTCTAATCAATTATTAACACCAGAAACAATAACACAATTACCCCCCTTATTTTTCTATTACCCCCCCATGCAATAACTATCTTTAATAATTGTTGAATTGAAGTTTAAAATGACATTTTTGCCAATTTCTCAACAGGCAATAGTGCATTATAGGCATGGGTGAATCTAGGAATTTTAAAAAGGGGGGGGCCCAAAATGAGGGCACTGACCACGGAGACGGGGCGCACGGCTTAGAGGAGGGGGGGGTCCCCCAAGAAAATTATTCGTCATTTCCTTGCATCTGTAGCCACTCCAAGTGCTATTTGGCAGATATTTAATTCGTCTAAGTAAACGTTCGGAACGGACATATTTGGGTCTGAGAAAAGGCACTTTTAGCAGTAAAAAAGGGCACTGTCGAAAATTAGTGGGAGGGGGTTGCCCCTTGCACCCCCCCTTAAATCTGCCTCTGATAGGATTAATAGGATTATTCTATAACAAGGTACCCGGTATGACTGTTTACAGGTTAAGGCTTTATTTTAATACATTTTAAAAATATAACTTAAAAATATGAAATTACCACTTGATTGAATATTATGAAAGCAGCTCAACTAGTAAGAAGTAACACAAGAATTTGCAAGTTGTCTTGTTAATTTGTACTTTTCTAACTGGTATTCTCTTGGTTCCCAAACTCGACTCCTATGTCATGTATGTGTAAGTGAATTATTTAAATATAATTAGTGAATTATTGAAAGCTGAAAAAGTTGTTAATGTCAGCTGTCTAGTCGTATGGATGGAATGTAAAACCGAGGTCCCGTGTATACATTGGCGTGCATGTAAAAGATCCTAATTTTCCCTCATAGCACATTGTGTGTCATATGCCCGTCTTCCATTAGGCCAGGTTAGGTGCAGAAGAGTAGGATTTTATTTTAGCACAATGATATTATAATCACTTGCAAACATATAATATTGTGTCAGGTGAATATCCAAACTCTTACTGGATTATAATTTTAGCTAAAAATACAAATTGCGCATCAGGGCCCTGTTTCACGAAATTTTAACTTAAGATAAAATCCAATTTTAGTAGATACTTCAATTTTGATTGGCTAAGCACTAAAAATCAATCTAATATTATCCAATCAAATTACTAAAATTAGGATCTTATCTTAGTTAAAATTTCGTGAAATAGGCCCCAGGACTTTAAATAATTATGGAAAATGATTTTATTGGGATGTCAGAAGCAGGAACTGTCATAGGACTGTGTTAGCCATGAGTCAGTATTGCTGGGCTAGTGGGTGTCACTGTTGTTTAAAATTTACATTTATCTTTCATTAGTCATGGATTATTGTGTAGTTTACATAATCACTGATATAATATGTATATACAGTATACTGGTAAATATGTGTATAAATAAAGTAGTGTATTAAGGTCACAGCAATTATGTTATGCTTAATTAAGCACAAGGTTTAGCCGAAGCAACATATTGAGATTATGAACATACCAAGCTTCACTTTGTGTGTGTTGTTTAAAGTAGCTAAGTCTCTAACTCAATATCATCCAAAATCTTCCACATTGAAAACACGAATTATTTGTCCATTTAAATCAATATTGATGCTGTGATCTTACCAGGAAAAGATGGGCTTCTGATATACAATATTTAAGACGAAATAATTTTTTTTACCATTGGTACACAAATCGTGTACCATACGGCGCTTCAGACTCATTTTTAGCTAGGGACCCAAGGCTAGGTATACTCCACATTACATCTCAAACGGTGAGCTTGCGCAATAAATACTATATAGACTGGAATAACCAGACGCTATATATGTTGCGATTCAATTGAGACTTCTGGTGTACTTTGCCAAACATAACTTATTTGATATTATTAGAAAAAAACGGAAACGATTGAATGTAAATCAGGTTTACATTCATATTAAATTATTAAATGGCTTGCGACCCATTTTTTCAATTTCTAGGCCCCAAATGTTAGCGATTTAGCTCCTTTAAGATAGAATTATTTCTTTGAACATAATGTATGTTGTAATTGTAATTGTGAATCAGCCATTAAAAATTATTTCTGTATTGTCAAGTAGGATGTGTTTTTCCTTGGTTATATTGCAAACAAAACCATAGAATACACTACTTGTGTACTAATTTTAAATGTTCACTGTATCTTAAATATTGGACAGCATGATCTCATATTGTCACGGAAAGATAACACCAATATTGATTAAAATGGACCTTTAATCAGTTTAATGAATTCTAATATATGTTTTTAATTTCGAATATTATGGAAAATATTGAGTTAGAGAGGTTGAGCCCCTTTAACATAAGGGAGTTGGGATGGCCTAGAGGTCTAGAGTGTCGCGCTTCGACCTCTAGCTGGCCGGTCAATTCTGGCTTGCGGCTGTGGTTTCGATCCCTGGCGTGAGCGTATGTGGCATGGAGGTAGGGTCGCCGTCTCAACCTCATGGGTTTCCTGGGCACTTCGGTTTCCTCCCACTGCTAAAGGCCCCATTACGCGCAAGCGAATTATTGAAATAAAAATAAACCATATGTTAGTCTCGAAATGAACTGTCAAATATAATTTTACTATATCAACACTCATAGCAATGTAATAAAGTATGGCAAAGAGGTGTCTTGCCTTAGACCACATAACTTCCTTTTTATACACCCACATGGAAATGTGGTTGTATATTGTCGTCGCCCTTTCTGTCTGTCCGTTCGTCGGTCCGTCCATCGTGCTCAATTTCTTGTGTTGGCTAAAGTTAATATCCGATTGACTTTAAATTTATACATAGTGTTTAAGGTCAGTATATAATTGAAAATCTTTAAATGCCACATACATGTATATACTGGTACTCGGACCCAGGGTACATCTGTTTCTAACTATCAGACATATATTAGTGTTCAGGTATGCTATAAATTATATAGTAAAGTATTTCAGATAACACTTCACTAATTTTAAAAGTGAATGCCTTCAAGTTGAATGTAAACGACTAGAAATGCGGTCTTCGGCATCAAATCATGATCTAAAAACACAATAAAAATGATTATAGACAATTTGATCACCAATTATTTATAATCCAATAAATTTAACTACCGGGTAAATGTAAATAATGTTAAGAGAAGTTAAACACACGAATATGGAACAGATAAGCTAGTATTTTGGGTGCTTCGGAAGCATAGTCGAATAGTCAGTTCAGTTTGATTAAACAAAGGATATTGTCGATTACGATCAAGTCCTCAAAATAGAAATGAAATGGAGTTTGTTGTACTGCGTTGTATATGCCATACAGTGTGCTATTACTCTATTAGGGACATTTTGCATAGACATCGGCCCTATGACGTACTCTTAATTCCAATTAATGATAATACAGTTAATAATCTTTATTCGAAATCGTCATCAGAAGATACGTAAATATACATAATACATGACAAACATTTACCTCCAGCTAATAACTATTTACATATTATTTATCGTGAATAAAAAAGCTTATTTACTTGAGTGTTTTAATATGTAACTGATAAAAATTTACATAATTTGATTAGGTCTTTGACCTATCTTTCATTTTATAGGTAGTGGGAGATTTGTCACAAAACACAAATTTACGAATACAAAGCCCTTTATTTAATGATAGATTATGGGAGATTAGATAAAGAGCAGGCAGTTTGCGCTATATAATAGTTAAAAACTATATAATGTAAGTGGAATTTGCTGAAAGTTTCAGGCAAATTGATCAACTCTGAACCGAGAATTTAGTGATTGAATTTTCGGCCTAGCTTTGATCATCATTACTAAAGTCGGTACAATAAAAACATAGTCTTGATTATCCAATTCATGATTAATTCATGAAAGAAAGTTGAGCAGCAAATCGAATCCTACTCCGGTAAATATCACAAAATAGTGTTGAAATCAAACGTTGATTATGGTCTGGATAAGTTAATTAATGTCTAATTAATAATTTAGAGAACTGCCAGCTCTTTATCTAATCTCCCATCATGTATCTTTAACTGCAAATATTGACAGGTTTAATCAAGCAGTTTTCCATTTATGTAAGCCAATTGGCTGTTGTTCACATCATTTATTTAGCCCTGCTTTCAATATCTCTAATTGTACGACCACTCCTGTCGGGCGTTCATAGGCATACAGGCTCAATGACAGTTATGGGGGCAGAACCCGAAATGCCCGAAAAAATTTTGGGTTTACAGACAGCAGAGGCGAACTTCCTTGAGAGGCGAAGAAGAGGATCTAACCTTGTATGCCCCCCCCCCCCAAGAAAATTTTGAAATATCTGACGGCTGCATACAGGTTTTCCTGCTATTTCAACCTGTGAACAAAGGAACTTCAAAGTGGTCTAATATAGCCTAATTAAGGTGGCTGACTTGAAGTCCAATCAACCAATCAATCGTTTACTGCAGTAAACGCATTTTCCTGCTATTCCAGTCTGTGAATATAGCAACTTCAATTCAATATAGCCTACCTGGCTGACCCTAATTCCAAACAACCAATCAATCGTCGCGGGGTATAGGGAGGGGCCTCAAAAGTATCCAATGGTTTTGTAACCAAAATCCCACTCTGAATTCCAACCATCCAATCAGACTGTTGCAGCTGTATTCACAAATAATAATCAATGCCCGAAAAATGTTGCACAAAATCTTTTAATCCATAGGTGTGAGCGTATGTGGCATGGAGATAGGGCGCCTTCTCAACCTAGTGGGTTTCCTCCGGGCACTCCAGTTTCCTCCCACTGCTAAAGACCCCTACGCGCAAGCAAATTATTGAAATAAAATGAAACCAAATGTTAGTCTCAAAATGACCTAGTTTGTGTCGAGTGGACGTTAAACCCCATTCCTCTCTCTCTTTAATCCATAGTCAACTTCAATCTGATTAAAACAGATCCAATTTCGTTTCGTTTCTTATAGTTCAAAATTTCGTTTTTACTTGTCTTTACTACTCTTGGATCTGGAAGGCTTGTTATTTAAGTCGTGTTCTGCCTGAAATGAGGGGTCAGCCAATCAAATGGTCTGTCGAATCGTTGAACTGTGGGTAAATATTACCAGTGGATAGAAATCAAAACAAAACAAAAGTAGATTTTAAAAAGCATGGCGGTCGCTAATTGGTTAATCGAATGACTGACCTTATCGGGTCAAATGTCCCGTGCTTGATACCTGACGTCATAGAACGTGAGCTCCAACTATAACTTGTTAGATCTACATGAGTGTAGACCATCGAAAGTATAAAAAAACGAAACGAAATATATATCTATATTTTAATTCGATTGAGTCAACTTAATACGATTTCGTGGTATTCAATTAAAATAAAAGTAAAATTAGTGTTTTATTAGGGCTCAATGACAGTTAGGGAAGCAAAACTAGAAATGGCAGAAAAAATTTCAGGTTTACAGACCGTGGCGCCTGTTTTCATCATGAGGCGAAGAAGCGAAACTGACATTGTATGTGAGCCCCCCCAAGAAAATTTTGGAATATTTGACAGCCGCAAACACGTTTTACTGCTATTCCCTTTCGTAAAATTGGTGTTTTATTAGATTTCGAGCACTCAATTTTGCCAAGTAGATGAAATAAATTCTTTTTTTTTTTTACTTTACCCGTCTGCCCGAAAAGTCAGCTTGCCCGAATGTTAGCGGGGCAGCTGCCCCTTAACCCCCTAGCTCGTACGTCTATGCAGGCGTAGCAAAAGCTTTTAACACAACAAATTACAGGTGAAAGATATGATTTGTACCAATCTCCAGTAGGATTATATGTTTAATTTTAGTTGAGTATGACAGGAATATAATAAATAATAATCAATCTTTTTTTTTTTTAAAAAAACTTCATAATTTCGCTTTGTGAATTTTTGCATGATCCACAACTGTATCTGCCAGAAAGAGCTATAGTAAGCTCTCTTATCTCAAGACCAAGACATGTAGGGTCTGGAGATAATGTTTCTTATGTAGTTAACAGGAAACCGTGATTTCATCATAATGGTGTAAATCACTACAAAGCAATTTCATTAGTCATAATAAAGAATAATGTACAGCTTGTTCATGTAGCTAGTTATTTAAACATGTGAATTAATCAACTTCCTTGTGTGCAGTAGACATGTCTTTAATGAAATACTCTAGTTTAAATGGACAGTTGTTGAGACTTTGGTGTATATAAAGCCAAGTTAAATAATTTCTTGTTAAAACATATTTACTTACCCAAATTTTGTATAGAATTTGAAAAGGTTGTCTCCCAAGCACAAAAAAACGAACTTTACTTTGAATAAAATTGTGCAGCGATCATATCTTACATAACAAATATTTGTAATTTTACTAATTTCAATTAATTTGAAACAAATTTAAAATGAAAGTTTCCAAGTTAGTGGATGTTTACAGCTGGTCCCTGGATCCATTCACTTTATTTGTTATGTGTGTTTGTTGTTTGTTGGTTTGTCTTCTGTAATAGTGTTTATGTGGTGTAGTTCCCCTACATTTATTACTATGTGATATGTAGCTTAGCATAGTTATTAAGGTCTATCATTGCGTCAAGTATACAAGAAGTAGTTTTGATCCCAGGCTTGTACATAACATGGAGTAGGGGTACATGAGACTCACCTCCCAATCTTCAAGACAAACAAACTGAGATACATTTACTCTATTTGTTAGTCCCAAAATGATACAGTATGTGTTGAGTTAACGTAAATCCGATTTTCTCAAGCAATTAGATATATTTGATTCTGCACTGTGTTCAAAATGCTGGCACTTAATTTTTTCCAGCTATACATTATTATGAAATATAAGAACTAGCAGTGACTTACCAGATACAGTAGTTGAGGAGCACATTTCATAGGATATCATCCATATTTCAACACAGTTTTCATATTCCCTACACAAATATCACAAATTGAATATGGTAATATTTATTTGAGAAAGTGCAATTGATATATTTGTTTCATGCCATATTTCTGGTAGGTTTTACATTTATACGATGCAGGAATAAGGGCTTGGCATATAGTTGTCCGTAATGGATGCAAAAACCAAGATTGTGTGTACACATTGCCATGCACATAAACATCCCTTGGCTGTTGGAACTTGATATAAGATTAAAATGTAGCACTGCTGTCTTGGCAAAAGTTTTTTTTATTATGAATCATATTTCTTTATGTTTTGTGTACATGGACTTTCCTCAGGTTGTTCTCTATCATTTATCATTTATCACTTATATAGATTGTTAAAATGTTTCTTCTTCTTTTTACAGTTTAACTTAAAATGGAAGTCAAAGAAACTCGAGCTGGTCCAGGTCTTGCGCCTGTTCCTCAACCTCAACCAAATCAGCCAGGATATCCTCAGTTAGATCAGGGTGGTCAGCCAGGGTACCCCCAGCCTCAACAAGGATATCCACAACAAGGTCAGCAAGGTTATCCCCAACAAGGTCAACAAGGTTATCCACAACAAGGAGGTTATCCACAACAAGGAGGTTATCCACAACAAGGTCAACAAGGTCCTGGAGGTTACCCACAGCAAGGCCAACAAGGCCCGGGGGGTTATGCTGGTGGCCCACCAATGATGATGCAACCTATGGCAGGAGGTTTGAATTTTTACTTTAATTTGACTAGTAACATTGTATTTATAATGATTTTTACTGGTAAATATCAGAATGATAATACTGCTGTTTCCAATTAATGGGGATTAAGTGATCATTTCGTGACCAACCTCACATTTCAAGCTAGTCCTACTACAGTGTCTAGTGTCAGTGATACTCACACTGCTACGAGGGTAATCACAGTCACCTAGGCATTGTCTGATTTCTCATTATTACAGTCGTAGCTATAAATCCATTTCCACTTTTTCATTCACTTTCCTCTGAGTTAGGTTGACTGATATTTCAGAACCTATATACATGATATTAATTAAACGAAATACAAAAAAATACTATTGTTGAGCTTTGTCTGTGTACACTTTGGCATGCATGTTAAAGGACCTTTCGCAGTTGCAATTAAAAGTCAAGTAGGTGAAATGCTGCTGCCTCGCCAAAACAAATTGCACCTGTAACCATGGAAATGAATTTATCATATGTTATTCTCAAAATAACCAAAGAATTGTTTTGACTTGACTTTAAATACCATTTAAGAATGTTACTCATACTGTACACAAAAATTGCTCTATTTTAAGATGTTAAATACTTGTTACAATTTTAGGTCAATAAAACCCAAAATAACCATATTTATCTTGCTGATCAAACAAAACAGTGTATCAAAATTGTAATATTTTGTAATATTTATCAAGGAATTGTTGATATGTATTACATGGGTGTGTCTTGTGATGTTTCTTGGTTTACTTTGTAAATACTGAACGGAATTGATCCATCTATGGACTCTTATTCTTATTAGATATTAATGTTCTGATAGCGCTAAATGATGCATCCAACCTTAAACAAATTATTGCTTTATATAGGAGCTCCTGTAGGTGGACCTGGTGGTTGGATTGGAGCCCCCCAACAGATACCTAAAGATTGTCCACCAGGTCTTCAATATCTATCTACAGTGGATCAACTCATGGTTAAACAGAAACTAGAAGGGATTGAAGGTTTGTATTGTATTCATTCAATAAACAGGGGCGTTTTAAGGTTTAACATGGCGGAGGCTATGCTATTTTGGGTCCCTCTTTCGCGGGGGTCCTTGGGGGGGGGGGGGTGTCTTGATTGATGTTTTTCACACCATTGCAATGCCTGCATTCTCATTCAGTAATAACAGTGTAAAGAAAACGATTGACTCGGACTCGGTGGCCCTTTCCCTTGGTCAGAGGGGCCCTTTTGTCAGACGAGGGGCCCTTTTGTCTACCTTTAGGGCCCTCCCTAACTAGGGTACATTTTCATTTTTCTCATCAGTTTTAGCATTTTTCTCCCGTTTTATTTGTTCAACTTCTTTGATTTTTTTCGCGAGGAGGCTGGCGCCTCCAGCGCCTCAGCTATAAAATGCCTTTGTCAATAAACACATCTTATGATTTCTAATCAAATACAATGATTTCCCAATGACTACAACTCTTTAAAAGGGGGGTGGGTGACCAAATGGTTTAACTTTTGTGCTTTAGATCATAAAGTCTGTCATTGTGTCAACTATTGTGGTTTCGATTCTCAGCTTGTTCTTGACAAGGAGTAGGGTCACCTGTCACCTCGTAGGTTTTCACTGCTCTCTCAGAGTCTCTCTCTCTCTCTCTATTACAACTTCTGTAAAAGCTCATGTGCTGAATCATGTGTCCTGACTCCAATGGGGTAAAATTGTCCACATGTTGAGTCACCTACACAAATTCCAAGTTTAAATGTCTTAACAATAAGCTAGATGTACGTATGTATATTAAGTGTAAAGAGTTGTGCATCTTTCAATATTATCCTTCATTTAATTTTTTATACACCCACATGGAAATTTGTATAAAATTTATATGCATCATTAAGAAGATTAGTAAAACAAAAAAGCCTATTGAATTTCACCAATATATGTTTCTAAGTTCTAAGAGTTGTGTCCCTTGTTTCACTTTGTTGAACCCCTTATGAATAATAAAAGTTATTATTCGAATTGTATGAAACTGACATCAGTGTCTTCTAAAAACTTCCACTTATGGTTGTGTTTCAATTTCATGAAGATTGAATGGCACCTGCCCACAAAATGTCCTCTCCTTGTATGCAAATGGTGTAAAAATGTTATAGAGGTCACATTTTTTGTCCGATCTTGATGAAACTTGAAATTTTTGTTTGTATCCCAAAGGTCTCAATTTCTTTTGATATTCACACATTTCAGTCAATAACTTCCAGGATTATGATCCCTGATTGTTCCAAAAATAGCTGTGGGGTTTTTAACCTTGTTCTCCATTATCTATCTCTTGCAAAATGTGGGTATATCTTTTATTGCAACCAATGGTTACAATAGATATAAATGTCATTTGTGCTTATAGAAAAGTTAACTGACATATCATACTACCTGATATGCAATGCAAATTAAAAAATTCCAGATACAAATTTATTTAGTGTCTACATTATTATATCAATGCCTGGATAATACCACAGTGTACACAGTTTCGCATGTCTAAAGACTCCAGTTCAAAAGGAGGTGCACTATAAATACATATATATGTTATAAAATAATGGAAAATTTTATTTAACTTTGCATGTTTGATTTTTTTTTATTCTAGCTGTAACCGGTTATGAGACCAACAATAAATATGAAATTGTTAACAGTATGGGTCAAAAAATATACTATGCTGTTGAGGGTAAGTGTAAAATTCTGTGATAAAACAGTTGTGATGCCATATTTTGGTAAATCAATCATTTAGTGGATCTGTAATTATTATGTAATGAAGAGTGGCCAGCCTATCGCAGTTCTAAAGTTTCCTCTCTTTGTAAAAGAATCACTTAGTATTATTGGATGCATGTATCATGTTATTCCTGAGATCAACTATTTGCCTGTTTTTCATGGCTGATTGTCCACTTTAAAATGACTTGTGAACATTCTAGATGCTAAAGCTTATATCAATTTATACACAGTGTTTAAGGTCATGAGACAAACGATTGAAACAAATTTTAATGATGAACATTCTAGATGCTAAAGCTTATATCAATTTATACACAGTGTTTAAGGTCATGAGACAAACGATCGAAACAAATTTTAATGATTTCTTTATAGTTATAGTTATTTAATGGCCGATTGTTACTCGTCATCTGAGATTTTAGTTTGTTGTTTTTATTACCGACTGACTACTTTGCTGCTATGGCTTTAAAATATTTTGCTGCCTTTTAACCTGTCTTTCAAATTATGACAATTAGCTATTTTGTTCTTTCAGATACATGTTGTTGTACTAGAAATTGTTGTGGTGCATCACGGCCATTTGATATTAAGATATTGGACAATTCCAGGAAGGAGGTTGTTCATTTGTCTCGACCTCTTCGTTGTTCTACTTGTTGGTGTCCATGTTGTCTGCAGGTAATTTATTTTCTCTTTAAAAAGTCTTCTTCTTAGGTTGAAACAACTGTAAGTACATGTAAATTAATTGAGATCAAAATGAATGAAATATTTCTTTGAAAGTTACAAAATTTGCATTTGTTTTGATTATCAAACAGAGGTGATTAATACATTTTTGTTCAGGTACCATGTATTTGGAGAGTAAATAAAGATTTTAATGGCATGAGTATTATCTTTATAAGATTTTTAATCTGATTGAATTTTAGTTAACATACATTTGACAACTTTCAGCAGTTTCCTCCCTTCATTAATGTGAGGTTCCAACTGTTGTGCAATGCGTTACAATAGGATTGTCCTTATTCAATCCACGATCTGCTACATGCAGATAGATACAGATTACTACGACTGACCACAATATATGATAAGACCTGATAAAATCACCATGATTACTCCCTTGATTTCAATCGTGATAGTGAGAAACAAACATATATCATTGTAATTCCAATGTGACCAAGTTGGGATGAGTGGATGCTAAACCTTATTTTTTCTACCCCTATTTTTTTTGCAGAAAGTAACTGTTGAAGCACCACCAGGACAAACTGTTGGATATGTCAGACAAGCATGGAGTTGTTGTAAACCTAAATTTAAAATCAACAATGAGAAAGATGAACCTGTCCTTCGTATTAAAGGACCATGCTGTCAGTGGAATATTTGTGGAGACATCGATTTTGATGTAAGATTTTTGAAGGAGAAGCTTTTCTTTAATTTTATTACTAAACATATACCTAATATCTGAAAAACTAATATGACCGGTAATACTGATTATTTGAACAACTAAACACAGTGTCTGAACAATTAAACTTAGTGTCTGAACAACTAAACTTAATGCCTGAACAACTAAACATATTATCTGATCATTAAATTTTCTGAACAATTAAACATAGTGTGTCTCCATCTGACTGAACAACTAAATGTATTATGTGGACAGTTAAATATAGTCTTTGAATAACTAAACCTATATTATTTGAAAAACTAAACATAGTGTCTGAACAACTAAACAGTACCTATTGCTGCACAGATTAACCAATGAATCTCAACAAAAAAAGTGATTTTATTGTTTTTACTGCCTAGCCAGGGTGGCCTATTAATGTCAAATTACTGATGGATAGACTGGAAGACAAGGACATTGAGTCCTATTCAAGGAATCAAGAATCTGACATCTAGCTTAAAATAGTAGACAACAAGTTCTATTGAAATAATGTGGTCACATATCTTACTCTGGCTAACTGCTCTGATGTTTTCCTAGCAAACTACTCAATAGCATTACTGTCCTGACCACACGTTAATCACAAAATGACCTTTGTAAAGTTTTAATCCCATGGTATTTTCCATTTACAGGTTACATCTGCTGATGAAAGTACTGATGTTGGTCGTATATCCAAACAGTGGACTGGATTGGCTAAAGAAATGTTTACCGATGCTGATAATTTTGGAATGAGTTTCCCTCTTGATTTGGATGTTAAGATGAAATCGGTTATGTTAGGAGCTGTCTTTCTTATCGTAAGTAACCTTTTTTATACAGATATAAGAGGAAGTCACAATGGCTCATTGCGTAAGGTATTGGCTCGCTAACCTGGAGGTCCTGTGTTCGATCTCTGTATCACGATTTACTGCTATAGTTCTCCCTTGTCAGTGGTGCAGGATGGAGGGCCTGGTAAGGAAAAACGAATAGTCGTTGGGATGGGATAAAAAAAATGTGTTCAAATGTACACATTGGCGTGCACATGACAGTTGGAATTGGAAATAAAAGTAGGCCGTAGTGCTACTGTCCGGGCAAAATCTTTGTTATCGCAAACTGTATGTCAGCTTCATTTGTGCATAGAACAGTAGGAGGTTGAATCCCATTACATTCATTCACAGATGGAGCTGTAACACAATTTATACTACAAAATTGAAACAGTACTGCATTCAGACCTGGAGTAGTGTCACTAAATTATCTGAAGCATATTATAACAATATTCTCTAAGCCCCCAAGTGATGCTGTGAATAGTTCCGGCATTTGAAATCTATCACAGTCAGATCTGGCATTAATAATAGTTGGAGAAAAGTAGCAAACATCATATTTTTTAAATTTATAGGAATAGACAAAAGAATTCTAGGAGTTTCCTGTGATCTCTAAAAACAATTCAGAAAATGCACATTTGATTTTGAATAATTCTCCCCTGGACACTATTAAATATAAAGTTAAATTTCTCCTGTGGCATGGAAGAGTTGTTGTCAAATCATCAACTTGCTATTGCCTCTTTAACACAGGTGGATAAGTTGCATGTTTTGTTTTTATTTTAGGATTTCATGTTTTTTGAGAAAGATAAGGATGATGTTAAAGATGAAACAAAACGTTTACATTAAATGTAAACAATGGCAAGGTAAGGATATACACATTTTCCTTGCAGTGTTTGGTTTGATGAGCGCTAATCTCACCACTGCTGTAATGAAAGCAGATTTTGGTTCCAAATTATGAAGGGTCAAGTCAATAGTATGATTAACAACCAATAGCTAACTGCATAACAATATCATTACGTTTTAAACAGGGTAACAAATTGGACCAAATATGTTTACATAAAGTTATGACATGACTCACTATTTTATTATGCCCAATTAACCAGTGAATAGCAAAATATTGCAGAAAATCTTAATTGGGTGAAAAACGAGGCTAACTAAACGGATACAAAGTAAACAATACTGTTTGGAGACGAACAGACTTTCACCATTTTTAATACCTTAAATCACTGTCCCAAGTTTTAGGGCAGACCCCAGATTAATTGATTGGGCTGTCCAATTGCTGTACTTGTGTGATTTTATTTGTAGATAATGCTGCTGTGAGGGTTAAGAGGAGTAAATAAACCACAACCCACCAAGTGTGAAATATGATACTGTAGATATTAACATATACTTTTAACATCTCGATTTTATTTTATTAATTAAATCATTTTTTATATTGTTGTCATCTCTGCATTTTATAAACACACCTGCACATAAAATCTTTATATCTATAAATAAAGAACATGAGTTTTATTTATTTTTAAAATTTATTCACAATTTCTGAAAAGAATTCAAATACTGGTACTAGGTCATGATTACAGTTGTATACGGTGTACTGATTTCCTCATAAATTGTGAGATATTTGTTGTTTTATTATAATAAAAGTCTATTTATTTCATGCAGCATCTTGTTCAAATTCATAAATTATGACAGTGTAAGTCTGAATTAAATTGTGGTACATTTTTAATGACATTCTGGTTTGTTGTCTCTTTATTACATACAGTTATTACATATATGGCTTAATATGTCCTAAGAAATAAGACAATTTGTACATGTATGTCTTTGAAATGTTTATAATGGAATTTATCTATAATGTACCACTGACAGATAAATATATAAAACATGTATTATACTAGTTATTATGTACCTTTATTTAATTATACATACATGTATATACATGTATATAGATTCTTACTCATATTATAAATGTCATTGTAGCTATTACTAATACTGTAGTTATTATTGATACTGATGTTGTTACTGATGTTACAATTGTTACTGATGTTGCAATTGTTACTGATATTGTAATTGTTACTGATATTGTAATTGTTACAGATATTGTAACTTTTTCATAACTGTAATCATAATACATGTTGTTCTGTACCTGTAATGCCTATGTAGTTTTCTATTGAATCAGCTTTTCAAAGCATTTTACATTTTTAATTCAAAATTCTTTGATATTTTACAATCTATATGTATCTGTCATTTGGCTGTTGAATATTTTGAAGGTTTATTTACAATTTAAATACTGTAAGTAGAAAAAAAGTTGATTTTGAAGTATTAAGGGGATCTTAAATTAACATATTTAGTTAATAGTTTTTATATCACAGAATAAGCTTAACTTAAAACAAATTTAGATATAATAAGCTATTAGAAGATAATCCTTTATACTTTGGAAATGACAAAAAATGTATATTTCTTCGTCAATTGTAATAAATAAATAATTCACCTTATTCACACAGGGTTTAAATGACAATTTTGTATTCTTTTTATACCATTACAGGGAGTAAACCAAGCAGGCCTTATTACTGTCATGTTCAATTAATTGATTTGTGATAATGATTTTTTTTGTTATATTTGTGCATAAGTACTGACTGAGTCGAAAAAAATGGACAGATTCATATTATTAAATTAATACAGTTTTGCTCATTTTTGCATTGCTACTTTTATATGTATATTTTAAAACTGAACTAATAACTGTTGTTGATAAATCGCTTGAAATTGAGATAAAATTTTCTAATCTAATAACGTCGTACATTATTTAATAAGATTGTCTTTATTGAAATCACCAACCCACTTTTCTTGTTCAATTATTTTTTTTTATTTTTAATATATATTTATCCTAGATGGAAAAGGGGTACAAATTCATTCAGAAATAATATCCAAAACATAAAGCAGGACCACTTCATTTTTAGTTGGTATCACTTGTTTACAACCTTACTTTGCTTTTTATGTATTAAGAAGTTAAAAGTTAGTCCCAAGTCAAATTTGATGATTTGCTACCTTTTGGTTGTGACAAGATATTTAATTCGTTAATCAATGTTAAATCTACTTCTTATTATGAGATCAAAATATCTGGATTTGATTTTAACAGAAATGATTAAAAAATATTTTTTAGTAAAGGAATATATTCCGCATTACACATTCTTGGATTACTGGTATTATAAATATACATGTACACACTGTTATTGTATTAAAATTTGGAAACTTAATTGCTGGAATTAAAGTAGAACCTAAAAGAAACATGTGCAAAATTCTTGGTCTATATTTGAAATAATATTTAATTGTATGCATAATACTGTTTATATATTCAATAATTTCATGCTGCACATAAGTAACTGAATGTAGATAGTGTTGGATTATAATATATATATTCTACTTTTTATTTACATTTTCTTATTTATACACATTATCATTTTTAATAGTTTTTTTTTAATAGATATTTTTTTAATTCCTTTTTTAAAAATATTTTTCCTTTGTCAAAAATAATGAGCCACGAATTACTTTCTTAATCTTAATGTCTTTATGTCAAAATACAAGCACAAAAGTTCAGGTTTAGATGACTTGTCTGTTTGCAACCAAACCGAACTGGTCTCACTTAACCAACCTTAATAACTGCTGGTCAAAAGCTATGTTTCAATTAGATACCTTGCTTATAACCCAATAAACATAGATGTGAGCTATGTACATCAGAGTGGATTCAGTCTAAAATTAATTAATGAAAACTTGTGGCAGAAATATTTGGTCTACTTTCAAAACTGATATTAAAGGATTCTGAGTAAATGACCAAGTTCTTCTGATTTTTTGTTCGTTTTGTTAGTGTATGTAGTTCATTATATGTACTGTTTTGTTTGGTGTGTTTAGTATAGGCTATTAGGTTTGTATTGATGTATTCTTTATTATGCTCAATCTGTTCATATTATACATTAAGTAAACTTATAATACAAGTATGTATCATAGATGTGTTCTTTCTCTGTTCTCAACCTTGTGGGTTTCCTCCGGGCACTCCGGTTTCCTCTCACTGTTAAAGACCCCTATGCGCAAGCGAATTATTGAAATAAAATTAAACCATATGTTAGTCCCGAAATGACCTACTTTATGTCGAGTGGATGCTAAAACCCATTTCTCTCTCTCTCTTACAGACAGTTCAAGGATATAGTGCTTCCACTTGGTTCTCTCCAGGTGTTGGCTAAAGAGTTCCAGATTTCCAGCATTAATTAGCCTCGTCAGTGCTTCCACCTAACTATAAATATAATTATTAGTGATTGATTACATCAATAACATTTAGTTCAGCTCTGAACCTAGGTGCCTCATTACACTTGCCCCGTGTAATGAGACCTACGTTCAGAGCTGAACTAAATGTTCCCGCGCGCGCCCTTGGCTAGGATATACCCCTTACCTATAATTTCAATCTAATTGAAATTCAGATCTATATTTCGTTTCGGTTTTTTATAATTTCGATGGCCTACAGAGTAAAGACAGAGTTGGGTGTTTCTAATAATCTTGTTGAGTAACAGATACGACAAAGAAAGTAATACAATATTTTGAATTATTAGCAGCTAACGAATAACTGAAAAAGGTACAAATTTTACCACCCTAATACCCCCGACAATCCATATTATTTGTTATTTGGGTGTTTCTAATCCTTTTGTGTAACAGATACGACAAAGGAACCCCGCCGTTTCCTGCGATAATCCATAATTATTTGTTATTTTTGTTTTTCTAATCCCTTCTGTCCGGTGTAGCAGATATAACAAAGAAAGTAATACAGTATTTTGAATTATTAACAGCAAAGAGGACAAACTTCATAATGTTTCTCAACAGCAGAACTTCGTGAATTTCGTTTTTTACCATTTCCTTCCCCAGTAGCAATATTTATGACATGCTTCCTATCATTAATTTAAATCTACATTTGTTTTACATGGCCGGCGGAAGTAATGCTTGATTGCGGGGGGGGGGGGGGCGGGCGGAGTAGAGGGTGCCATCCTAGGTTCATAGGCGAGGGTCGATTCCTTTCGACAGTGGCGCATTATGACCGTCACTTCCTCGATTATAGCCCATGTTTGTACGAACAATAACATCTTAATTTATGGACTCTGTAGAAGTAAGTTTTTATTTGATTGTAAAAACTGTTCAACTATATTCAGGTCAATTTTTATCCGACATTGACGAAACTTGAATGAAGCATAGGTCTATCTCCCAAAGATCTCGGCTTTGTTACTTTCGAAATTGACATGTATCGGGCCGTAACTTCACGGATTATGACCACTGATTGCACGAAATAACATCATGTTTGTAGCTTACGGACACAATTTTCATCCAGTTTTGATGAAACATAAAATGTGTGTTTGGTTCCTTTCCATAATCGCGCATATATGATTGTAACTTCCTGGATTATAGCCTCTGATTGTACGAACAATTGCGTTTTAGCTTGTGCAGGTTACAAAGTTTACCGATTTAAATGGCGTTCGAATATTATTGCCGTTATACCATAGTTATGGTTGGGTTCATATTTCCTGAAAATCCGACTGAGCTGACGGACAACATGGTCGCTTCCCTAAACGCATGTAATACCAGGTTAAATCTAATTATCAAGGCCACAAAATGTAAACAGGAATAGCGCCAATCCTAACCCAAAATCTAGCCCTTACCCTGACCCTCATAGTTATCAGCAACAATCACGTACCTTAGCCCTTGACGAAATCAGCCAGTGGCTTTAATATTTAGATTTGACCATAATACCCAGGATGTAGAGCACCCAGCGGCTCGAATGTTTTATCTAAGTCTGATGAAACTTAAAATATATATTTACATCCGAAAAATCGTGTTCCTTTCGATATTGGCGCGTATTGGATCGTAACTTATGATTATATATATGAACCCCTGACTATACGAAATATCACGTTTTATTTTTCTTATGGGCCCACTAATAGAGCTCATAATTTGTATCATATTTTCAAAACTGTTCAAATATATCACCGTTACACCATAATTAATTATCAAAATCAGACCCCTCCCTTTCGAATAGCCACCTCCTTTTACGTAATATTGTAATAAAAGCATGTAATACCCCATATTTCTGAAGCAATGGCCCGAGAAATCCCTCTATGGCCATGGCTGGATTGGCTTCTGATACTTGAACTTTTGAGGGAGTGTTTTTCTATTCTGTCAAAACTATCACCAATACAGCAACATGACAGTCCTACGTTTAATCTAGGTCTTCCCTAAAACTTTAGACAGTGATTTAAGGTATTATAAACGGTGAAAGTATGTTCGTTTCCAAACAGTATTGTTTACATTTTATTCGATTATCCACTTTTGTCACGCAATTAGTTTTACTGCACTATTCTGCTATGTACTGGTTAATTGGGCATAATAAAATCGTGAGCCATGACGTAGTGTTATGTAAACATATTTGGTCCAATTTGGCACTCTGTTTTAAGAGTAATGCTTTTGTAACGCAGTTAGCCATTGGTTGTTAATCGGACTATTGACCAATGATAATATAGAACAAGAATTTTCTTTCTTTACAGCAGTGAGTAGTGGGATTAGCTCTAATCAAATGGAGCATTGCGAGGAGTATGGTAATACCCAGGCTGTGGAGCTTCTACGGGTCGCAATTATATACTCGATTTAGATGAAACTTAAAACGAGTATCACTACTTCTTGGGTGGGTTCAGTTTTCGTGCTTATCTACCCCTGCCTTTTACATGAATGAAGTTTTTGGACCTTTTACGACGAAACTTAAACTGTGTGTTAAGGATCAGAAGTTTTTGGATGTGTTCGAGTTTGGTAGGGTAGACCTAGAGCCATACCCCTTTCTTTTCACGCAAAATTTGAAATATGTATGGATACTATAGCCCCTTCGGGAAGGGGGGGGGGGGGGAAGCTACCATTGATGTCCCATTCCATTGAAACTTAAATATGTTGAGAATCAAAAGATATTGAATGGGAGGATAAGTTCCCTATCAGTTTCTTACAAAATTTGGGCATATCTTGCTTGCCAACCGCTTGTTTAACTGGTCATAGTGATGGATACGGGACGCGATGAAAGAGTATAAATAAAACTCTATTCCGTCGTTTTTTCTAATTACCTAATAAGTCATAGATACAACGGACGTGAGATGGACTTGAAATAATGATCGCAGCCTTATTGAGCATAGCAAGGTATTCTTCTGAAAGTCTACGATCTAGAAGTCTCACTTCTACTCACTTCCATGTTAAAATCATTACTTGCGTGCAATAACATGGCGAAACAACATGTCGGGCAATAACATAATAGTCTGATAATCCAAATAATATGGTAATTCCTTGCGTGAGAAACGTGGTTAGCCGTCCTCCTAGGCGCCTATATAAGTTTTTAGCTCTTTTATTAGGTTTAACTAGAAAACATGCAATAAAAATTCTGCATTGTAATAAACCCAACAATATTTATTCACAGAAGCTGGGTTGGAGAACAGGCTGTATCGACTCGCTTTCTTATAATTGTATCATAGATACTACTGAACTAATATTTATTCAATATATAAAATTTATCACCAAATTTAATGCTTATGGAATTTGATATAAATTAACTGTCCCATTTGGGTTGCTCCCAGACAAAGAACAGTAAATGTTCTCTTTATAAACAGGCTGATGCGTTGACACTGTGACATCAGACGCGTAGAATGTGACGCTGTTGTTACCAAAAAACTGGCCAATCACAATATCTGTTACAAATCCTGCTCCTTGATAATTAGTTATCAGTTTTGATTGGGTAACTGCCACTTCCTGTGTTGCTTCTACAAAGTCATAATCTGAAAAAAAATGTAATTAATATGAAGAAAGATGTAGCCTACGACTACATGTAGTGGGTAGGGATTCTACCTTGTCGCATTATGTGCATATTACTAGGGTTTGGGGGCTGTAGCATACTTGAACTCGACACGGTTAAACTTTAAATACCACGTTCGGGAGTACTATATGGACCAGACATCGAGAATGACGTCATCACTATTCAGAAAATATATGGACCAGACATCGGACTATATGGACCAGACATCGAGAATGACGTCATCACTATTCAGAAAATATAGAAACAAATGACTTGCATAACCAACCCTGTTATATAAGTAATCTACCTATGTTTCCCAAACGACTCAGTTTATGCTATTTGGTGTATTCCGTCATATTTTGGAGATGATTTATCGTATTTAACCTAGTTTTTATCTGCTGTTTTTTAATCAAAAGGAACATTGACACAATTATTTAAGGACAACAATATTACCTTGGATAACTCCGCCTGATATAGCTCCTGCTGATATACCAGTACATCCTCTATAATCAGCAGTAAATCGAACACTGGCACCATGTTTTAAAGCCGTGTAGAGATCATTGGTTGATGAAATAGGTGTTAATTGTTTTAAACCAGTAAAAAACTGTACACTAGACCTGTAACGTGAAATCAGTTCATGGTTATGGAATGTAAATTACATGTATATGTTAATATTACATGTATATGTTAATTGTTTAGTTTACTTAGAGTAAGCAATAGAAACCCGTCTCATATCTTCAAGACCATGGTTATTTTTCAAGGAGCCATTTCGTTATTAAAAGTTGAGTTTATATTCTGTTATAAGTGGGGAGTTCCACGCCCTGCATATATCACTTCCAAACTTTCTTGATAGAAAAATAAGACTATTGCATGTTTTTATTTCTGGCTTCAAATGTTATATAAATTATTATTTTGACTAGCCTTTAGTCAACCCAATGGAACATCGGATTGCTACGATACTGAGTGGATTAGACAATGTGCGCCATATATTCGTTAAACGTTAATATGGACGTCACCCACGACGATTGAGGGACTTAAAATTCAGATTTCTTTTATTACTGTGGCAATGGTGTTTGACACTTGAGATTATTTCTTGTCACTACTTCAAACGAAAATACCCCCTTCGGAATAAAGCAATTTGATTGAAAGTACCAAAATATCCATTTTCAGTATCTATTTTTAAACTATGATAGCAAGAACGCCTGCTCTTTATCTAAAAGGCACATAACGCATCTTCAACAGATACAGATTGGGGAGCCATAATACACGGCTAGCATACATTTGAAGAGTAATAACTGATTTTAATTATGCAATATCACCCATATGTGGAAATGCTACAGTTGATGGTGACAATATCCAGAACAATGGACAGGTCAGATGTCAAGGTCGTGATTCTCAAGTGGACTCCATCTTGCTCATATACAAAACCTTCCTTTAATACTGTTACCAATTCGCCTGTATGATCAAATGAAAAATATAGTTACATTAAAAGATATGTTTATATACAAAGTGTAACACTAAATGCTTATAATTTGTTGATTAATTCTATTGGTAAACATGGAGTTCTTATAATTCAATATTCCGTTTAACTTGTCTTGACTACACTAGGATCTGGAAGAGTTGTTGTCATTGACGTGTTCTGAACGGTGTGAGGGACAGGCCAATGAACGGTCTGTTACGACGAGCTTTCGGTGTGGTTTGCACGGAACTGTGGGTAATCCCCTAGTAAGGTCAACGCTAATTGATTATGCAATGTCTTATGTCAAAGTTGCAAAAGACCGACGTGAACTCCCACTATAACTTGTCAGATCTTCAGGTAGTGTTAGCTATCGAAAGTATAAAAAACGAAACGAAATGTAGATGTGTATTTTAATCATATTATGGAGTTCTGATCACGTGCCACAGCTAAAGGCCCCTACAGGCAATAGAATTGTGGCCTTAACTCTGTACGATATACGAACGGATCTAGTCTATGTTCGATGGTTTATTCATTTTTTCAGTCTTCATTAGCCCAGTTCGGATCAGAACAGTAAGACGTTAAGCCCCATTTCATTTCATCTCAATTCATTTCATTTCAATTTTCTCTATCGTGTGGTTTTCCAAATGTCTCGTGTAGCTGAGGTTCCTTCCATGTTTATTCACAACGCTCTCTCATCAAAACCACCACAAGATCATACAGCTTAAAACATAAAATCATAATTACCAGATTTATTCAATGCCACGTTTGATGTGGAGAAACCAAAATAATGCTGAGGTCCGAACAAGGGATCAAAAAAGTATTCAAAATCTTCGATATAACCACCTTGAACCATCGTTTTACCACTTGGTGAACTGACTTGACATTGGTCCGGAGAGATAAAATACCGCACCTCATGTCCTGTAGTTAGTGCTTTAACTAATGAATTGAAATCCATCAACTGTCCTTTCATAGTATCACCAATATGTGTTTGTGGTATTCTAAAAAAAAGAAACTGGTTAGAAAGTGTGTGTGCAATACATTTATTTAACGTCCGCTTCCACCGAAGTGGTATGGAAGATAATAGAATAGAGATGTTGTTCCCACCCATTAAACCAGGTATTCAAGATATCTTTCATTTGGCTTATGCAATTTTCCAAATTCACTTTTTGGAATTCCTTTGATCTAATGAATAGGTAATCCCTGTAATTTGAATATAAAATCACGCAATAAATTAAACGAAGTCACCTTGGCGTACTCTTCTGGCTACATTAAAATAAGGAGTAATATATCCATTATTCATTACTACACAGTTAATGTCATTAAATAATGTATTTATCCATCTTAGAAATTTGCGATTAAACTAAAAGAGTCTAAAAGAGAAACCAAGTATTTAGAGTAAACGCTATCAAAAACCTTTTGAAAATTAATGGCTAAAAGAAAACCAGTAATTGTTTTAATTGTTGTAAGATATAAACAGTCATCAGGTATAAAGGCAGATTGATTTTGATGTATTTAATACTGAAGGAATGGTTTAATCTTAAGGGTTTCAATTTCACTGGTTACTTTATTAAAGAAGTTTTAGATACTCTTAGTGCCGTCCCTTTCGTTACTGGGACGTCTTAATGACAACTAATATGAAAATAAGGCTTTTTCTCCATCTCGGTTCGAAGACTATTTTGGAATCCTTGCCGTCTATTTTTCACCGTGATTCTTTTTTGTTCGCCAAAAGGAATCATTTCTTGCAACACCCGGCACAAATGTATAATAATCCAAGACATTTTCAACTTCCTTTAGTGATAAAAAAAAAATAACACAATGGAAATTCATTTAAAATGATCTGCTATTGTGAATGGAATATTACCGTGAATGAAAATTCTTGCTGTGGTTCCTTTCGATATTGGCGGATCGGGCCATACCTTCGTGGATCATGGCCCCTGATGGTTTGAAAAATCGCGTTTTAGAGGTCACAATTTTCATTGGATATTGATGCAACCCAAAATACGTGTTTATAACCCAAAGATCTTGATTCCTGTCGATATTTGCGCATATCGGATTGTAACTTTCTAAATTATGGCCCTGATTGTACAAAAAAATTCGCATTTTGAGCTTGTGGTCCATCTAGAAGTAATAATTATTATCCGATTTAAAACATCATTCGAATATATCACCTTTTCACCGTAATGTCGGTTGAGCTCGAATTTCGTGAAAATCGGACCAAAACTGCCGGACAAAATGGCCACCCCTCGAACGGAAATAGTGTAAAAAGATATGGTGTATCAAGGTTGTGGATCCTCTTAGAGATCACAAGTTTGATCCGATATTGATTAAACTTGACATACATGTTTATCACCCACAAAACATGGTTCATTGCAATATCGGATCGGAAATTCAGGAATTATCCACTGATTGTTTTCGAAAAATCACATTTTAGCTTGTGGACCCTCTAGGTGACAATTTTATCCGATTTAAAAAAAAACATTTGAATATATCACCGTTACATCGGAACAAAACTACTGCAGCACAAAATGACCACCCCTCGTACGCAAATAGTGTAAATATATGGTATATCAAGGTTGTGCACCCTCTAGAGACCACAATCCTGATCCAATTTTGATGAAACTTTAAATTTATGTTTTTATCACTAAGATCTTGGTTCCTGTCGACATTTCCGAACGTAACTTCCTGGATTATGGCCCCTGATTGTACTAAGAATTGCCACTTTTGTTAGCTTGTTCTCTATCCATCTCTTGAAAAATGCGACCCTGTCTTGCCTGGTAACCGCTGGTTTGAAATCAAGGAGAAATAAATGATTGTTTTGAGAGTTAATGAGGTTTTAAGATATATTGTAACACATTGTGATAAACGGTAAAAAGAAAGAAAATATCCAATAGATCATTACCCTACAGATTCCTGGTGTTTGAGCGGGAAGTTTGTCATATTATATGGAGATGGATAAACTTTCAGAACTGACTGATTCTTGAAGAAGACCCATGTTTCGTCAGCTGTGAGATAGGTGTCTGTTAGATTATTACGATCAATAATTAAAACCTGAAATAATAGAAATCCGCATCAATTTGCCAGGCGAAGAAACATTGGACGATATGTTGCCAGACAACCAAGCAAGAATAACATCCCACTAAGTAATTATCATGATAATTTAACTTTGATTGGTTTCTACTTCTTCCGTATCTGAATTCCTCCAACAATGTAAATTTTGATGAAATAAATTTCTCCGTCATCAGATTGAAATGAACTTTATATTCTTAAACGCTTACTCGAATAAGGATTCCAATTAAAATATTCACTATAGTTAGTTACGAGACATTTATAAGGGTTAATTATGCGCTCACAAAAAATTATTTGGCTTGTAATATACAAGGGATTATTTCTGAGTATAAATTCAACATTTATGGAAAACTTGTTGAAAATCGTTGGCCTTCCCCTTTAAATCGGTTGATGGTGTTGGATAAACTACATGTATACCTACCTCAGCGCCTCCTATGTTTACGATGCACGTATTAAACATGTTAGACCGGAAGTAATTATCCGAAAGCCTGGTCCAATATACATCGCATCCTTCAGCATATATTATATCTCCCATGGTAAGAGCTGTAAACATCGGGGAATTAGCAGGAGCATGAAGAAATTTGGAAGGGTCTTTAAATGAATATAGCTTCAGCACAATTTGATTTGTTGTTGCGTCAATTCCATAAGAGTAGATTCTTTGTCGGATGACATCACTGATGTTTCCATTTAGGTACTGTTCTACATAAAAACTTTGATAACCAATGAGAACCGGCACCTGCTCTGGCGTTGCCGTGGTAATGAGATGTAGATGTCGCTTTGCGATTGGTGTATGCTTTATATCGTAATTGTATTGTGCAATGTTATCATATTTTCCAGGGAATAGCTTTACTAATGTGGCCAGATCATCAGGAACGTTACAGTTGGCGGCACCAATCAAAACCATAAGGAATGTCACGTAATGAAGATACGCCATTGTTGGAAATCTGAAAGGGGGAATATTCATTTTAATTCAAATAATGAAATAATCAAACCCAGACTTGAGACTCCTTCCTAAATTTTACCTATTATGAATGTCTTTTATATTTTTAAGTCATAATACATTTGCAATGATTGATTTATCCATAGTTTGATTATTTCTTTGGAAATGTAAGAAAAGGCTTCACGGGTACGGAAATCTCCGTAAAAGGAAATTAATTAATGTAGATACGTGTAACAACTATTTCGGAAGTGACGCAATTAAATCATTGTTACCAACTAAAATGAAGAGCAGTAACAGCTAGACATACGATGTTCAACTCAGCCATAATTCCTCTGAGTTCTTACAGTTGTTACATCCAAAATCGAGATTGGGAACAATGAGTCAAGTTTCCCCTACCCCTTATGATCAATAACACTGTGGAATGACCAATTTAATTACATCGGAAGGTGAATAATGATTAAACAAAGTCTCGTTGGCAATAGAAACGTCAGGAAGTGTTAGAACTACAGGTATTGAGTATTATAAGATGATAGCAGCCGAAATGTCGTCAACAATTCAAAACAAAGATTGCGAGTGCAATACATTCTAATGTATAGTCAGGCAGTAGTAATCCCTTCAAGTGCCTGTGGTTTAAATATACAATAAATACAATTGTACAAGGATATACCTAATACGTTGAAGCTTCTTACAGTGTACAGTGATATTGGTTGATACTTTTCTTTCATTAAAATACTTCCGTGACATAAGGAATAGTAACTGAATTTTGATAGTTTGTTTGGGGATTTTTAGAGGACATACGATTTACAAAGTTTTGGAGTTGGAATATAATTGAGATCAATGCTAATATTATATCTCTTAGCTCAGTGGTTCCCAACCTGTGGTCTTCCAGGTGGTACGCGAGCACTTTCGGGGTCATGAACAATTTTCAGTTATTTTTTACTCCACAAAAATGTTTACTGCCTAACATTTTTTTCTCAGTGTGTATGTCACTATTCTTATTATTATTTTGTATACTTATTTATATTTTATTTCTATACTTCTTTATTTATTTCTTGAGCGATTAATCTTTTTTGATCCAGCCCTCGCATTGAATTTTGGTTTTTCTTAAGTTTACTTGAATAATTATGCAAATAATGTGATATTTGATCGAATTGAGTTCTTCTGGAACCAGATGGTACGCGGCGACTGTACGGACCTCCAAGTGGTACTCTATCACAAAAAGGTTCGGAACCACTGCCTTAGCGTGTGTACAACTTTTGATTTAGAGTTTGAACACTTACCTTCAATCGATACACATAGGTTGAAATTCCAGATGAGAATGACCTGGGCGTATTTCTATAGCCTCTCGTTATCACTGATAACAATATAAACTCGCCACCATCATCTTAAGTAGGATTTATCCATGACCGCTTTATGATTAAAGCGGCGTTTACAAGACACAATCAATCTATACAACCGTCGGATGCAACATAGTGGACAGGTTTACACGATACAATGGTTCAAGCAATGACATGATTATATAGTTAATATATATATACGTCATTGGGTTCAAACTGCTGTTCGTTGCATGCCAACATTTGTCCCTTCTTAGTAACTCAATATGACAGTAAAGTGACACTTCTAACCCCCGCCTTACTGTACTTCAGCAGGTTACACAAAGTCCATGCTTCGTATAAAGTGTTATTAAATATTCTAATTCAGTCACGGATAGGATTAACATCAATTTTATAGGACGTCAAAGTACTCGAAGCGACAGGAATTCAGCTTGCCAAGTCATATGGCGTCATAATACACCATTATTTTATTATGACGTTGTCTAATATAACGTAGTTTGCTTGACTATTGCATGAGTTGGTCGGGTGGGAATAGAACTGATCCTATCCATTCAACAAGCTGCCCATCCGACCATTGTCTGATGAACTAGTTGGGTGCGACCGCATGGATTGGTTGTATCGTGTAAACGCCGCTTAACTATCGAATATCTTTAGATAACCATACAGCAGCTTATCCTAAAGGAAACGCATACTTATATTGATTTAAAGAGTCACCTGACTTCAGCAAAAAGGTGAAGAAATTTTGTCTCAATAATTTTTCTTGGCCGCCATTGGCTGAATCAGTTTTTCAACCTAGATTAATTATTCATTGTTCTATTTGTGTCTCTATTGTCATTTTATTGTTATCGATCGAAATTCCTGTCGGTACCTGAAGTGACGTAATTTCACCAAAAACTACAATTTGACTGTTTGGTACCACTTTTCGAAAGCAAATATTATTTTATATAACTTAAAGGGTGTGCCTTTTAAAGGCGTGAAAGTGTTAGCTCAGTTTCGAAATTTCGATTTCATTTTCGAGCAAATTCGATTAAGAGGTGTAAAAAGGGTGTAAAATTGATCTATTTACAATCGATTCGAGCTTTTCAGATTTTGAAATATTTCTTCGTAACTTTTATTAACTTGTAGCTATAATCCTTATTGCATGATAAAAAGGCAATTTGGCATAAGTCATTGTTTCATTTATTTTGCCTGTAAGATAGTCAATTATTATTGGATTTTCTGAAAAGTGAAACCATTTGATTAAAAAGCAGATATGCGTCATATCAAATTGATTTCATTTTAAAACTGACACCGGAAGTGACGCCATTTTGTCAAAAGCAGCATTTTAAACTTTTAAAATCAATATTTTTTTCAACTAAAAATTATTTAATATGTATTAATAATTCAAGCTTTTGGTTAAAATTAACATGAATAAAATTCATACGGTCATATAGATATCATAAAATTTTCACCACGTGATGCCTAAGGTTATTGGCAATGTCATAAAAGTCATTTAACATTATTATTATCACCGGAAACAATGTTATTTTGGCAAAAACTTATTTTAGCCCCCAAAGCAAATATTTGGTGCAATCACAATGAATAAAATAATAATGAAAGTAATAATAAATATTTCATAATATAGCGATTTACATTAGAAAATCTGAAACCGCTGTACGTTTATGAACATTAAAAACATTAATTTTTCACTATACATAGGCGCATTATGTTAAATAACATTTTCGAAAAGGGTATGTTTTTAAACATCATTTAAAAGATATCAAATTCGTAATTGACCTCAAGTGACAGACAAGGGATTCCATACGGTTGGTGCAAAAACACTGAATGCACGATCAGAATAAGCTCTTGACGGTTTGGGTCGAAGTGGTCGATACAAAAGTTTCACACCGTCAGCACTATGAAGATTTCTCACCGGTGTAGCAAAAGAAATCAGCTCAGTGAGATCGAATGGCGCAGATGTTGTATGGCGGATCAACTTGAAAATTTTACAGATGACCTTAAACTGGATCCGAGCTTCAATTGGTAGCCAGTGGAGTTCCATCAGTGTTGGCGTCATATCTGCATGATGCTACAACTTGCGTTTGACAATTAAGCGAGTATCAGCATTCTGGATGTGCAGTAATTTGCGGAATTGGTAACCATATCAACCAAATAGTAAGCTATTATAATAGTCCAACCGTGAACTCACAAATGCGTGGACAAGCTCCTCAGTCGAGCTTTGATCAAGGAGTCTCAGACGTTTGCCATATATCACTGATTACACGTAAATATAATATCTTTATCATTAACCATCTTTCAGTTTAATGCAAATAGTGTTTAACACATACATCATCATCCAATACCTTATTTTATATTTTTAATAAATTACTTTAGTTCACCACGAAATATTAAAGTAAAGCGGGTATTTCATATTTTCTAAGAAAGTCAAAATATAATTATTTTGCTCAAAAGGTTGTCAACTCACTAAATTATACGATCGTGGGCATTATTTCACAGGCATTAAAATCAGTGACACAGGAAAAAAGGGAGGTAACACAATTACCTCCCTTGTTTTTCCACTCACCGCCCATGGAATGGCTGTCTTCAAACGTTTGAATTTGAAATTGAAAATGATATTTTTGCCAATTTCTCAACTGGCAATAGTGAATTATAGTATTAATAGGATTAACTTTAACAAGGTAGGACTGTTTATAGATAAAATCTATTTTAGGGCTTTATTTTAATACATTTTGAAAATGTACCGTAAAAATATGAAATTGCAACTTTAAAGATATTCAAGGGTGAAATCCATGTCGTTCTCTAATCAAAAAATTAAAACAAGACGGAAATAAAATAATAACGAACTACAGGTATATTTATGTGCATAAACAACCACTCAAAACCAGCTTATTCATATTCAAAACTTCAGTTGCCATAAAAAAGATAGAATAGAGTTGCTGCGAAATGATGTGCATAAACAACCACTCAGAACCAGCTTATTCATATTCAAACTTCAGTTGCCATAAAAAAGATAGAATAGAGTTGCTGCGAAATGATCTTTCCCAATGAGTGACGTAATTAGATTCCATTTTAGTATATTTCGATGTCAATGTTTGTAAGGAATTCTATTTTCAACAGAAAACGGGGTAAATTTTCAATAACCGTAATTGAAGTAGTTTGTTCATATTCATAATCGAAGTAATCCGTTTGGAATTTATGAAGGCTCTCACAGTAGCAATATGATTAGTTATGAATGAAATGTTTGATTAATCACTAGAAAAAATTAATTCCTATGAATGAACTGTTTGATTAATTACTAAAAATAATTAGTTCCTATAAATGAACTGTTTGATTAATTACTAGAAATAAAGTAAAAATGAAAATATTTATCGTCTGGTCTCAGAGATGATTGGTAGCAGTAGCATTAGAATGATAAAGTGACGATATATCCTGAATTTATTCATTGAGTGATATTTAGTAATTGGGACATAATCAATTAAAACACTTTGTATAGTATACAATTTGTGTTTCATATGCTTGATTTTTTTTATCTTTACTAATAGGATAAACTACTTGAGTCTGTACATGACAAGGATATTTGATATGAATTGATTCGGCGCTCGTGATAGTCATAAGTATGTGATAAGAAAATAAATTTGTTATTCTTTAAAACCCTTTAAGTTGGACGACTGATAGCCAAAAATATATCCCTGTTTAGTCTGCTCATCTGTCGTTTTAGGTAAATCCGAAGCCTGGCAAACTATTTTTATGAATACAGGTTTTCGCATTCGTGGAAATATAAGTTTTCTTGCTTCTGGATGAAATAAAATATGTTATTCACTCTAAAACGACAAATATCCTCTATTTATTACTTCGGTATTACAGGCGTTGTTCGAATGTGAGTATACCAATTTCTAATTGTGAGAACTTTCACAATTCACAATATAATCGAAATATAATTTTTAATTATAACGACTAAGACTACGAGATGCTATTTTATACATATTTGATTGCTGAAAATTTGAAAACTAATTGTACTTTGAATTGTATATAACCCATACTGTTTCAATTCTATACATATCAATTATTAAAATTATATAAACCTGATTAAAGTGGATTTCAAGATAAAATATTATGATTAATTAGATTAACTGGGTGGGGACATTGAATTAGTGCTAAACCAATCGTGAGAATTTTGTTTTTTATTGCAAATTGAAACGATAATGATGCAAAATTATTCTAAACTTTCAAGATAAAAAAACTGCTTGTTTAGGATTCTTACTTCAGTCCTATGATAACAATCATGGTATTGTTCAGATCGACTGGAGGCTTTTAGACTAGCGAAGTGAGGAGACTTTTAATGAAGAAGTTTCATCGTACGTCATTTAGCTGATAGACTTTACAGCACTTAAATATTAAGATAATTCAGCTGGAGTATTTATCACATCCAGACATTGATTTAAGACAAAATTGTTAGACAATAGATAATTTCTTAGAATAATCAATAAATTGATGAAGCGAGAAACCAATAACAGCATAATGCGGAAAATGGTTTCAATAAAACTCTATGGCAGACTTAATAAGATATCTATATAGCACAACTTTTCTTTACACATAATCATTTCGAAAGGTCTCCTGTGCATTCATGGGACCAAATGACATTATTTCCCTCGGTTTGTAACGGTTATTTAAATCGGATCAGATTTGTGACCTCTAGAGGGACCACAATCCAATCTAAAAGCGCGGTTTTTTCGTATAATCAAGAGCCATAATTCAGAAATACCGCGAATATCGATAGGAACCAAGATCTTTGAGTTATAATCATGAATTTTAAATTTCAGCAAAATTGTGATCTGTAGAAGGTTCACAACCTTGATATACCATATTTTCCACTATTTGCGTACGAGGGACGGCCATTTTGTCCGGTAGTTTTGGTGCGATTTTCACGAAATTAGACCTCGACCGTTTTTTTTAAATCGGATAAAAACCATATTTTCCACTATTTGCGTACGAGGGACGGCCATTTTGTAAGGTAGTTTTGGTGCTATTTTCACGAAATTAGACCTCGACCGATTTTTTTTTAAATCGGATAAAAATAGAGTAACGTTGATATATGCGAATGTTTTTTTTAAACGGACAATAATTGCCAACTCTAGAGGGACTGCAAACTAAAAACGCGATTTTTCGTACAATCTAGGGCCATAATTCAGGATGTTATGATCCGATACGCGCGAATATCGAACGGAACCACGATCATTAGTTTATAAACATGTATTCATGTTTCATCAAACTCGGATGAAAATTGTGATCTTCAGAGTGCCCACAAGCTAAAAACGCCATGTTTCATACAATCTTTGGGAGATAGACCTGTATTTCAAGTTTCGTCAAAATCAGATAAAAATTTTGACCCATATAATACGGACAGGGGCGACGGCATAATACGTCCACATGAAAATGTGGGCGTACATGAAAATGTGGGCGTATAAAAGTTCAGATGACCTCAATATGGAGTAGGAAATATAATTACCTCTAACTCTAGGTGCATAAATTTCGTAATTGCGACCTCGATCCATTTTAAACTATTCATCGATTTGTTTTCATACATGTTTATTACTAGTCGATTTCCCCGCTAAAACCAGGGGCCTATTTCACGAAATTTTAACTAAGATAAGATCCCAATTTTAGTAATTTGATTGGATAATATTAGATTGATTTTAGTGCTTAGCCAATCAAAATTGAAGTATCTACTAAAATTGGATTTTATCTTAAGTTAGAATTTCGTGAAACAGGGCCCAGTTTTGTTTTGATAATATCAGTTATTAGAGAATTTATATCTTATAATGTTCTTATTTACAAGATATCAATTATGTAGATACCAATTGAATTATTACACAGTGTATATTCTACATGTATTTCACTTTTAAGACACAAGCCAGATCGTTCACATATATCTGAACTGTCAAAGGTATGTAGTATATGGCCAAGGCACATGAGTATGGGTTGTAAATTTGATTAAAAAAAGACCTATGTTAGCTGTAAATGGATAAACCTTAAGGTATAATTCGTCGCTTGTCTGGCGAACTGGCGAATCTGAAATATTTAAGTATTGAAAATTTTGCGTTTGAAATTTGCGCTCTAATTATGCGGGTCTAATTATGCATCAGTCATTTCTAAAATATATTGATGTTGATTTATGGAATTGTCAGGACAGGTTATTAGTTAGGATTTTCTTTTTTTTTTATCACAGTGGCGGATGTAGTTATCACAAATCGTTTTTCACCTCCTAAGACTATCTTCCAGAGTTATATCTCTTTATTATAAAAATCTAATGCAACAAACGAGGCCTTAAATTTATATATTGTGATATATATAGTGAGGAGTGGCTCGGATCATCATTAAATATGTTCTTCAAGTGTCTTGCCGATTGACCGGACAAGGCCTGGTCCATTTTCCATGTCACCCCAGACTTATTCCACTTTGAAAGATCATTTCTTAATTTATGTTCTTAGTTTTGATATTTAACAAACTCTATCTAGAGCTTTTTTTACTATTCCGTAGCTCTATATACTATGAACGGCGACATCTGATTGTAGAATGGTATCATAAAAACCTCGCGTACCATCTTCAGCAATGACCACGATACTAAAAAGAATCCCGCCGTACTCCTTAACATTAAAATCATCTCATATTCAATTGGAATCATGACCATAGAAAAGATATCAACGTTCACAAGCTTCAAACTGGCCCCGAGTTCACAAAGCATTCTCAGACTTAATGCAACTGAGGTCTAATGGCGTTAATTTCTATAATTATAAATGTTATGATTCCAGATAAAATCAAGTTCTGCCAAATTTATTTTTATCAGGAAGTCCATAGCAGAAGTGTGCCTTCGTGCTAATGTGGGGCATACTCATCGCAGTGTTTCGTTTGACTATACCTAATCCCACTTAACGCTGCTTTAACGAATGAAAATTTCTGTTCCAAATTATGACCGGCCAATGGTCCGATTAACAACCAATAGCTAAATATGTAATTAAAGCCTTGCGCTTTAAACGGAACTCCAAATTGGACCATATAATTTGACATAACGTTACGGCATGACTCACGATTTTATTATGCCCAATTAACCAGTGCATAGCAGAATATTGTCAAAAAAACCACCCCAACTAATTGCGTGGCAAACGAGACTATCAAATCGAATACAATGGAAACAATACTGTTTGGAGACAAACATACCCATCATATTTAATACCTTAAATCAATGTCCAAAGTTTTAGGGAATACTCCAGATTAAACGAAGGGCTGCTATGTTGCTGTACTTTGGATATAAATAATTGGACTGGGAAGAATAGACACACTCGCTCTAAAGCTCAAGTATCAGAAGCCAATCTAGCAATGGCCAGAGAAATCCCTCTCTGGTCATTGCTTCGCGAATATGATTTGGAAGGTCGTGTGATTAAGGCACTTTAATGATGTGTTAAAGTTCCAATTTCATATTTTCTAAGAAAGGCAAAACATACTTATTTCTATATCTTTTGCTCAAAAGGTTGTCAACTCACTATTATACGATAATGGGTGAAATTTCACAGGCATTAAAATGGCTGACACAGGCTGATTGAGGAAATAGTAACACAATTACCTCCCTTGTTTTCCCATTCCTCTCCATGGACGGCCATCTTCAAACGTTTGAATTTGGAGTTGAAAATGATATTTTTGCCAATTTCTCAACTGGCAATAGTGAATTATAGGATTAATAGGGTTATTCTTTAACAAGGTAGGACTGTTTATAGGTACAATCTATTTTAGGGCTTTATTTTATTACATTTTAAAAATATAACTTAAAAATATGCTATTGGAACTTTAAAACTGCGACAATCAGTCAATAACGATCATCTAGTTTTTATCGTTAAATGAAATACATCGATAAGACTACAGGAGTCAGTATTGATCATACTCATTAATTTTTGAGTTCACCCCATGTACATGTATGTATGTTTTGTTTCAGTTCCACGGCATACCCAGATACTTGACAAATTGAATTCCAGATGTCGATGAACATAACCTTATTGCATTTTAGGCGAGTTTAGGTGAATGTTCATAGGTAAAAGTATACGAGCTCGTAAAGTAAGTTTTAAAGCAGGTCTGTACATATGCGTAAGGAGCCGATGGATGAGACGTAAGGGGGGGGGGGGCTTGAAATGCCCGAAAATATGTTATCTCAGAATTTTCTGTGCAGGAGCCTCCCCCAAAAAGTATGGAAAACTTGATATGCCGGCCGTAAACGAGTTTACCTGCTATTCCAGCCCGTGAATAAAACAACTTCAATGTTGATCAATGTGGCTGACCTGAATTCCAAAGAACCAATCAATAGATGTTTAACTGGAACCGTCGGTTTTTAAATATCGGCTTCTTTCGGTGTATGGTGTTGATTTATGTCTAAATACAAATGCAGTATGCTTTAAGGGGTCCGGAGTATGCTGTCTATCTTTTGGAGGAAAAGATTCTATGAAAGATGTACAAAGTGATTTGATACTAAACGGTCCTGTCATCAAATTCACATCTAGTTGTTGATTTACCTGCTGTCAATCTGTGGGCATTGTGGCGGTTAGCAAGTTTGGGGTGGGCAAATTCAAAATTTCTCACAGGTGGCTTACGGTGGATATAATAAGAACATAGTTACAGTGTCAATTATCATTGGAATAATCTTTAGGATGACTTCAACTGTCAACGAAATGCTTACATTTTACAAGTATATTATTGATAATCTTTTAGAGGCATTTAGTAACTGGAGATAGAAAGAGAGAGAGAGAGATTTGGTTTAACGTCCACTCGACACAAACTAGGTCATTTCGGGACTAATAACTGGAAAGAGCATCAAACTGTAACACATACTTATGGAGGAACAATTAGGCGACGTTTCGAAGAGTATTCTCTCAACGTTATTGCTTGAAAACGTTGAGAGAATGCTCTTCGAAACGTCGCCTAAATAAATCAGTAATTGTTCTTCCATAAGTATGTGTTATAGTTTGATATATTATTGATGGTTTGCTGATGATTAACAAGGATGCATTATCTCTGTCTACAAACATCAAAAAAGGGGGGTGTGAACAATTTACGATGCCCCCTATCAAGAATTTAGCAATTGACATTTGGGCCTAAAGTCGGCACGATTAAAACCTTGTCTCGATTATTATTATATCCACATTTTGATTTAATCAGCAACAGCAGACCGGGTACTAATCTAGTAAATACCGCAAGCTAGCGATGACATCGAGAGTTGATTATGGTCTGCAATTGGCAGATTTCGCTCTTGCAGAATGTATGTTGAATGAAACATGAGTGATATAAACACTGGAAATGTGGACTGCTGAAATGAGCGACTAAAAATAATATAAATTCCGATTTTATATTTATATATTTACTAACATAGTGTAAAAATGTATTAATAATGGTTTTACATACAGTATCATAATTACTCGTAAGACATATTGGTTTACACTGCATAACATTGTAAACTTACAGTACGACTATCGTATTTAATAGATATACCATGTCGTTGTTTATTACAATCTTTCTGTGTTAATATAGCCAGCAACTGACATATAATATGTATTTAACTGGTGTAAAATACACAAAAATCACCATCACTGAAAAGGGACGGAATACATTTGGTCGGAATTATTATACATCTTTAAATATTGCCATAGTTAATAGTACATTGGATTAAACAGGGGTTAATAAAATCTTCAAGGTTAAAAGGATTTCTGATTTGCTTTACCCACCCTCCTTTACATATTCTATTTTATTTTAAAAAAATTCGCACATAAATGGCGTGGAGTATCTGACATTTTCACAGTTTTGTTTATATAGAGATCAAATATACCTGGTTTAAAGGTCAACATGAAATGATACGGAATTAACTGGACCTGAATGGAGTTAAGTTAATAGTTTTCAAATAAGCTTATGGAGATCGTTTTACCTCAAGGTAATCTGTGTATACTCCAATAATCGTAATTTTGTGCTGTTCCATAGAACATCAACCCGACATTTTCTTCTGCACAGTTCCCATAAATGAATACCACCAAGGGAAATAACAGGGCAAAACATTGCACCAATCATTCTTATAATATTAGTAACTGTGTATGTTAGTAACAACAATATAACATAATAAATTCAAATCTAGTAATAAAATGGCTGTATCTACTAATGGTAACTATTTAGCTACAATGTCTTAATATACATTATTATAAATTAATTATCCAAGATACAATGTCTTAATATACATTATTATAAATAAATTATCCGAAATGGTTGACCCTATTGTTAGGAATGCAACCACAACAATGTTGTTGTTTTGTGGTTTAAGTCAATATTCAAGATATATCTATCTACACGGTGGGTCTACCCATGATTGTTGTAAATTTCATTTCTCAATCCTGAACAAAAAATAATAAAAACATTATTTCTACATTTTTCTACTTTCTGTTTCAACTAGCTCATCATTTAAAAATAGATAATTTGTCATCTTGTGGCCTTCGACGTCACTGTAGATGTGCACATTGTTACATTGGATGTTAAACTTCAGATCTAGGTCAAATCCTTTATCTGTAATATAAGCCTGAAAAAAAGATCAGCACTTTATTATTATCAACTAACACATTAACAATTAATAGAATTATGCAAAGGTGCAATATAATTATCGATTATTTTACGATAACCCAGGTGAACTTATCCGACAAATCTGCTTTCAAAACTGCGTTAAAGCCATGACATTTATTAGCCAACGACAATGTTTAAACATATTGATGATCCTAAACAGTTCTTTAAATGACATCTAGAAGCACGGATCACTATTCATAATAAAACACAACACAAGGTATATATGGATATAACTACTTCTCTAAAATTTAATAACGACGTTTCGTAACACATACAGGTCACGTTTTCAAGTTAATGACAAATCTCCATCTAGTCAGCCTATTTATACATAATTTTAGCTTGCAACAATTTAATAATAATCAGAAGAAACCATAAAAGTTAGAAGTACATACAATAACAATACATGATCCAAACAATAATAATAACAACAACCTCTTAGTCGGTTAATCACAGGTTAATCAGTACTCAAGATCAAGGGCCATCCTCAATAGGGTTTCATCATAACATCTATAATCAGACCAATTAATAATCATAATCAGACGAAGCCATAAAGATAGTTAGAAGTACATACAATAACAACATATAATCCAAGTGATAATAATAATAACGAACTCTTAGTAGGAAATCAAAGGTTAATCAGTACTCAATATCAAAGGGCAAACTCAATAGTGTTTCATCATAACATCTATAATCAGACTAATTTAATAATAATAATCAAAATAAACGATAAACATAATTGGAAGTGCATGCAATGGCAAAACATAATCCACGTAATAATAATAATAACTAACTCTTAGTGGGAAAGTCCTAGGTTAATCAGTACTCAAGATCAAAAAGGGCCAAACTTAATAGGGTTTCATTATAACATTTTCGGATGAGTCCAATATTAATAAGCACACCTCACATGAAGTAATTCCCATATTCTAATGTATAACTTAGCACATACAGTAGTTGATAAAAGTAACAAGTATTGTTAATATATGACTGATAGGTTGACCGTGGATAGTTCCAACAACACACAGAATTATACTATCAAGTCATCCCAGGCATTGGATATAAACAAACCATTGTCTCTATTAATCATCGGATTATGTCTACGGATTTCAATTGCTTCCCGGATGTGTAGCTGTTTCTTGGATTTAATGTTTTTAGCTAGGATCTGTTTTTCCCTCCATTTTATAGTGAGGGATGGCCCTTGATCTTGAGTACTGATTAACCTGTGATTAACCGACTAAGAGGTTGTTGTTATTATTATTGTTTGGATCATGTATTGTTATTGTATGTACTTCTAACTTTTATGGTTTCTTCTGATTATTATTAAATTGTTGCAAGCTAAAATTATGTATAAATAGGCTGACTAGATGGAGATTTGTCATTAACTTGAAAACGTGACCTGTATGTGTTACGAAACGTCGTTATTAAATTTTAGAGAAGTAGTTATATCCATACCTTGTGTTGTGTTTTATTATGAATAGGGATCCTAAACAGGTCCAGATTAACCTTGTGCGGGTAGGGACAAGTCATGTAAGGTCAGGGCCGTATCTAGCGGGGGTGCAGGGGGTACATTGCACCCACAGAAAAATAAGGCGCCCCGAGAAATGCCCCCCCCCCAAAAAAAACCCTTTCAATTATAAAATAATCTACTTGATTATGATCAGTCAGTCGGTTTTAAGGGCGCCCACGCGCCAATGTGTACCTGGTTGGTTTACCTGATCCAAGCTTTCTTATATCACTCATGTTGAGGCTATGGGACGCCACTACAGGCGCGGATCCAAAGGGGGGGAGGGAAAGCAAATACCCCTCCTAACAAATATGCCGTCCCTTGAAATATTGCGTCCCTGAAAAAAATCGACCATATAAAATACCAAACCGACTCTTATCCACATGGTCTTATTGGTAATTCGGACTCTTTCTTTGGGGCGCCGCCAACAATACTATACAAATTACGATGTTTTGAAACAAAGTATGTGTTGTACTTTCCTTATACATCTCATATCGACACTCATGGTCGGGATCCTGTCATCACATTCGGGTTATACGATTAGTGTTCATTTTTATGTCTAGTTTCGATCTATTCATGAAGTACCTGCAGTGAATAGTTCTACGTTAGAACACACCAAAATGAGAAATAGCCCCACCGAAACTGACACGTGCGGCATAACTTGCTAGTGACTTTGATTGCGGCTCCAAGTCTGTGGAAAACAATTTTGTTGCAGTCTAATAATTTTCTGGGGAGCCCCCCCCTACTAGACACCCGCCTCACTATATTCGCTCCCCACCACCCTGCTGCACCCCCACTTTTAAAAAATCCTAAATACAGCCCTGTGTAAGGGGTGGAGGCCCAGTGCGTCGCGAAGCCCCCGTTGTTATCTTCCATAGGCCAATATTGAAAAATAGATTTGGTATGGTGCATTATGAGGTATATTCTGGGCGAGTAATACAAGTTAAATAGAATAGTAGAATTGAATATTTTTGCATTGGAACATAAGTTTCAAACTTCAATCAAGTTACGGTTCGTCCTATTTTAACGACAGTCGACACGCGAAGTCACGAACCCGACTTTCGCCAAATTTCAGAGAAAACCTCAAAACCTAATATATACATACGTATACATCAATATGTATTTATTGAAAGTAGTTTCTAAACTTACCGTACATTGAACTTGTTCGCCATCCACCAATACATACATATTATCCCGAGCTGAAATATAATAAATGATGTATAAAAAAAAGCGGCCACAGACGAACATGAACACTAGACACAATATAATTTCTTAAAGTTTTATGCTGGTATAGGTATAAATCCTTGGAAAAGTAGCAAGGATACAGGGTTCTACACCCACCATTGTCATTGGGGTTCATTCAAGTGAGCAGAATAAATACTGAAACATTCGAATCAACAAATAAGATATAAACATAAACATATTAAAATTTTCCTCAGAATATAAATAATGAATTGGGTATTATGCTCTAGCATATTGTATTAAACCGTGAAAGAAACACCCCAATCTGATTAAAATACAGATACTATTTCGTTTCGTTTTTATAGTTCAACATTTCGTTTTACCTGTCTTTACTATATTAGGATCTGAAAGACTTGTTATTTAACTTGTGTTCTGCTTGAAATGAGGGGTCAGCCAATCAAATTGTCTGTCGAATTGAGGGATTGGCTTTGTTTGCGCGGAATTGTGGGTAGGCATTATCAGCGATAGAAATCAAAACAAAGCAACAACGATTCTGATTGGTTAATCGGATGACTGAGGTTATATATAGGGTCAAATATCGCGTGCTTGACATCTGAACTGGCTGAACGTGCCTCCCACTATAACTTGTTTGATCTACATGTAGTGTAGGCGGGCCCGTATCTAGACACCATTAAGATGGGGGGGCATTACCTTTCGGTAGGGGGGGGGGGGGCGAACATTTTGAGGAAATTTTCGGAAAGGTCATTCTAACAGACTGTTGTAATCATCATGCTATGTAGTTACCTGGGCGTCTAATAAGCATTTTTAAAAAAGTATTCAAACAAAAAAAAAAATAGTATTTTTAGGTTAATATAAGGAACTGTGTATACTTTAATGGTTGTTAGCAATTTCTGAGCGGGGGGGGGGGGGGGTGTAGATACGGACCCGAGTGTAGGCCATCGAAGTTATAAAAACCGAAACGAAATATAGATCAGAATTTCAATTAGATTGGAAACACCCTTGTCTCGGAAAGTGGAAGTTAGTTACACATGTACATACGTTACGTAATAGTTAATTTCATATTTAGTTCTTGGCAGACACTCACGATGGAGGAGATTTTGAAAAGTTCGGGCTTTCACGATATACCAAACAAATGACCATTCAAGTATAAAATTGGTGATGCGGACTTGCCACATATAGCTACTGCATATGAAATCAGCAAAGTATCTGAATAATCCATGAACATTTGCATATATGGACAAGGTGTCGGTCGCTGTGTGCTCAGGATACTGTGACTGAAGGACAAAAATTTCAGAGTCATGACTGGTGAGCAATTTTCTAAAGGACTATCGGGGAAATCGGCGAATTTTGGGGGGCATATTGTTACTTAGAATAAACAGAGATGAGCGGTCAAAGTATGCAGCGGAAGCACATGTCGTCACCAAAAAGTTACGAGGAACGTATGTCACTGAAAATGTTTGTTGGACTCATTACACAAGTGAATTGCACATATTGCGTGATCAATTCAAAGAAAAGTCATCGTGTTTGGCGGCAACAGGACTTTGTCTTTTAGATCCTCCCTCGCCCAGCCTATTTTCCAGATCTTGAGGCCTCTTAATTTTTTAACCTTCCACTAGTCAAATCAAAGGGGCTACAGAATTTGGATGATCACGTTATAGCTTTCTGTGGGTCACGTGACAAACAATGGTTTTCTGACAGGTCAAATATGCTGAAAAATATATGTAACAATGTTCATGTAGATCATATATTTTAGAGAGACCGGGAATTTTTGTAATATCCGCCGTAGAAGCCATGACCTGTGCGAATAAACGATTAAAACAAAATTAATGTGACCAAACAGTGGATTCAGGATTTCACACCAAGTCAAAATACAAGCTAGACGAGTAGTGTGGACATCATATTATCTTTGGATGCAGTAATTTACAAAGACTTACACTTAAATTCTGTTATTAAGATAGATTATGGTCATTTAGTCACTTGAGTATTTTAAACAAGCGGTTTTGGCCGCAATATCATTTCAGAATGTATTATTTTAAACTCGTGTTAAAAAGATATGTTTTTTTTTATTTTTATATAAAATAAGAACAGTTGAATCAAATGTCCTGGATATATATATTATTTGTTTTCAATAAAGTTAGTAATAATATGTTTCGTATTATAAAAAATAGTTTATACCATATCTTCTCTCACGCGTATATGGAAAAAATATCAGTCCATACTTGATCATTATAATCTTTGTCAAGTGATATTTTAACAAAAAAAATAGGTTATACCACATCTCATCTCCTCTCAAGAGTATTTGGAAAATTAAAAATGTCTTCCAAAGGTATGATTTATCAACATTAATAACTCACAACTTTACGCTACAGAGATATTAACAAAACAAAATCCCAATGAAACTATTGGAGATGCAAATGGTATTTTATACTTACAGAAAGCTATGGTAGTTGGTTTGCCATCAACACATACAGTCCATGAATGGGTCAATTTAGGTTCCCCACTTTTATCTAACACGCCTACTTTCCTGAAAAGAAGATGTCCATAAGATAGTTATTGTTCAATAGAATGCTATACATATGAACAATTAACCTTTAGCTTGTGATTCGTTGTGTATACTGCATTTTGGATATTTCCGACCACAGGATGAAATAATACAACTAAGAGTTGCAATGATGTCACGAATGTGTATTTGATAATATATCGACATAATAATATTTCAATAATTCAAGAAGGTACATCATTAAAAGTCGCCAGTGAAACCCACCATCACTGCATGTCAGTTTTAGCCAAATGGATTTCGTAATGAATAATAAGAGGTAATTTTGAGCTGAAGTAAAGTGAATTGTGCTAATAAAGACTGGACATGTGTGAGCATGTAGTGTGCTATAAGCTAATGATGTTATTCACTGAATTCCAACTGTCAACGCCAGTTTGCACCACTGTCGTCGGAAAACCAAGCTGTAAAATCAACAAGAACGGATAGAGTGGCAAGAAAAAAGCGTCTAGTCGTTCGAACAGGAATAAAAATAGGCCCACGAGGTTCAACCATGTATATTATTATTGCCAGTACTTTATGTATCCCTAGAAATAAGAGTAGGTCACTACGCCGCTTTCCGAGCAAAAAATTATCCCCCTTAGCACACAGACACATTCCCATCTCCGTCAGCGATTGTGAAAAACAGGGGGACATTTCATCAAAAAAGAGTACCGTACCGTATTCGATAAAATAAGCACGCAGACATGTACCATAGTAAACTGAGGGCCAAAGAAAACGCATCACTTAGTTTTTCGTATAACAAAATGATCCTGTAAACATATCTTATTTATTTTGCTTCTTATGGATGTTTAATCTGTAATCAACGGTACAAAGTCAGAGGGGTCAAAACCAAAAGTACGACACAGATGCACAGATGTCAGTAGCGCGTGTGTCCTCCACTGGCTCTTACCCACGCTGTGCAGCGACGTACCATGGAATTAACCATCTGTGTCGTACTTTTGGTTTTGACCCCTCTGACTTTGTGCCGTTGATTACAGATTAAACATCCATAAGTGTACAAATGTGGTGTTATTGATGTGTTCCCATTTGAATATTGAAGCAAAATAAATGAGATATGTTTACAGGCTCATTTTGTTATACGACAAAAAAGTGATGCGTTTTCTATGGCGCTCAGTATATGTGCATATAAACCGTTTGCATCAAACTATGTCCCCGTCTCCATAATTTTAAACACTCTGAATATCTGATGTAGAAAGCGCATTTTCGGGTGCACAAAAGCGCATTTTCGATTGACTACGGGATTAAAATATAGGCCTAACCTGTTTCCCAATCCTTCTCTGAGAATAAAACATTATTTATAAAAACAAATATATAGTTTCATGGAATGGAATGAGGACTGACACTTCTCGTCGACACAATACTTGATCAGTTTGAGTATGACATGTGTAATGTGAGAAAAATGGTCTAGCACATAATATGACATCATATGTGACAGGTGGGTTAGGGTCTGAGTTAGAACTGCAGATTTCGCCAGGGTCTCGATATAAACAAAGCTAGCGGTAAGCCTAACCCTAGACGTATCCCTAAACCATACCCTTACCCTATCCTACAATCCACATATGACATCATTTGTGGTAGACCGCCTCAGATTCAGATCAACCTTCTCCGAGGGAAACGCTTTTGCTGGGACATCGGGTGTATTATCAACCAAACAGCGACGTTCTTGTCGATAGAACAGTTCTTCATCACTCGACCTCCACAGCGCTCAGTTTTATGAGATAATAGTGATAATACTGGTAACTTAATGTATTATTCGATTTGTTTGAAATAAACCCTTTTCAACCTCTGACGAATTCAAACTAATATCAACTATATTTATTCACGACGACAAGGCTTTGATTAATTTGAACCCATTCCCCTTAATGTCTACTCGTTAACCTATTACACACAATGTAACCAGATGTATTGCGTATACAATAATGGAAATATTTAAATGAATTGAGAACAATATAACCTCAACTGGCGGTGATGTATTTGCTAACCAAATCTGTAAACAAACCAATCAGATGTCTAATACGATTATTGCCAGTCGTATATTTAACAGTGTTGTTTCTAATAAACTTGGGCAAGAAATATGAATTAAAACTGCATGTATAAAATACACTTAAATAGATACAGCTGAGCCGCTGTGGCTCAGTGAGGAAGACACTGGCTTACTATCTATTTGATCCGGACTTAATCCCGATGTTGGTCCAGAAAGCTCTCCTGGGTTTTCGGCTTAACTTCCTCTGTCAGTGGTGCAGGAAGAACTGTGCCTGGTCGTTCTGATGGTCCCGTGTACGCAATGGCGAGCACCTAAAGTAATAGCAGGTCGTAGCATTTGCTCGTCTTCATTATTCCAATTCGAGCAGAAAAGTACAACGTAAAAACAAAATATACCTAAATAAAGAGCGACTTATTTCAAGAGACTCGTATACAATACATGGTATTCACCGGCGATTTTCAATCTAACCAGCTGGGTTGATCAAATCTATGGCAGCTATCATGTTTAGTTTTGTATAATTACATCATTATATATGTAAACGTTAAAATACATATCAATGGATGATTCTTATTAGTTAAACTGCTGTAAGTTAACTGTAAATAGTTATTTAAAGAACACGTGACAGTCAGAACACCGAAAACAGTAAATAATTCCTATTAATTGCAATCGTTATTGAATATATCTGTATGTAACAGAACATTTAATGTTCTGACCAACTCCGTGAATAATGATATATTTTCCTACACGCTCCCCGATTCAAAATTACCAATGATACGTGCGTGATATGCACGTGTAAAACCGCGTTGAGATACGACTGAAATTAGGTCAAGGATTATAGTAAGGACAGGAGGACCGCACCACATAAAACAAAACTCATCAGAAAACCCTGCTGACAATACAAACAAACCAAACAAACATTGCAAGCAATGAATAAAAACGTATAATCAAGTGAATGGGTTTTGCTTTGATTTTGATGATTGCAAGCTCTGTATTTAGCGTCTTAAGATGTAATCCAGGCCTCCAGCGATCCAAAGATCCAGTTATCCAGTTCATCCAGTTTGACCAGTCTCCATTCTCAACTAGTCAACATGAATCTGGTAGTGAAAGAGTTAAAAGTGCAGGAAGAAGAGCTCAGCAGAAGCCCATCCTTCAGCATCATTAGTAGCATGTCAGGCAAGAATACATAGTAGCAATTTACAACAGAGAAGAGCTGGATGCAGAACAGCGCCATCAACAACTTCCACAGAAGATCACACACCATGCAGACTCGAACCATCTACGACTATCCCGCCATTTACTCCGACGAATACTGCAAGAAAGAACGCGGGACTGGCACAAATTATACATAGAAGGGCCAATCAGGGAGGTGAAGACGGTCATCTACAAAGGCCAAGTCAAAGACATGCCATACCTTGTCACCGTAAAAGTTGATTACGGCGACGCAACTGTGAGAATTTCAACGAAAAAGAATTACAGTAGAAAAGATAACTTCTACCCCACACCATTCAACCCAGTATAATCCCCACTGACCCCAATACCAGTTTAAGTTACCACAGTACAGCACCAGTCAGAACAACAACAGTCAGTGTCCCATATTCAGAAACACAGAGACCACCGTCCGAATGTAGTTTCCTAATAGAGATAACACCCAGTGTCCCATATACCCAGATCGGAGAGAGAGGGAGAGAGAGAGAGAGAGAGAGAGAGAGAGAGCATTGTCCTCGGTTTCGTCGAAAGTTTCTAAAGGGCGTAAAATCTCCCATTTACAACAAGCGATATTGATTTATTCCCACCACTGGGGGTATCTCCAGAAGAGTTCGGAGTCGTATCAAGTGGTGTACTCATTAGACCTATAATAATTGACCAATGATCCTCGTTCAATAAAGGTTTTACAAAGTTATAACAAAGTCCGTAAGTCTTTATAATCGCCTTGTTTGTTCCGCTGGTCAATATATTTCTTACTGCAAACACTCAGAATTTATTTATATTAAAACATATTGATATAGAATGCATAATTAATGTAAATGGTACTTTTCAGAAGAGGTAAACAACACCAAGGCGCGGCGGAATAATTTCGTCATTATTTCTATTCATTCTTTTTTCTTGTGAACTAATCTCCGATCTAATTTCCTGACTGCCAATTACGGAATTGTTTTCAATGAGATATAATTTCTCTCTTCAACAATGAAACTTAAAGCTGTAATAGAAATGCTGCCTTGCACTTCAAATATATTTCTAGAACTAATTAAGTGTTGAGTGTTGACATAATAATACTTATTAATAATAACGGTGAATACGGTTAACAATTACTATTGATAAATATGATATGCAATTATCTTAATAATAACCGTGAATACAACATTCAATTAATTCTCTTATAGGGATATTTGATTTCTATAAAACACAGTGACGGGTGCATTATTAATTCGGCTATCAATGTTTATTTAGCTGCCAACACCTTCTTACGCCAATCTATTCTTGAATTGTCAGGGAGGATATACTGCTAATTGCCATCTAATTGCTTTCCAAAACATTCCATTGACGGTGCCAAAATCTCCATGCATGAGTATGTTATATTAATGTTTGTTTACCCGGATTGAGAAATTCCGGATCTGAACAGAATCATTTTAGAAAAGTCGTTCTATTAACATTTATTTATTTATAATAAATCTTGAATTATTTTTTAATTTGGTATTGATTTTATTGTTTTACCAAATTACTTTTGTATGAGAAGGCCTTAATCAAGTTCCTTGTAGTAAAATGCCTATATCAAAATAACCCTAAGAAACCAAACGAAAAATAATAATAATGTCATGGGTAGGGTTTATGACTATTTTTGTAACATTCATAATGACGTACCATTAAACACTGCACCAAATATAAACAATCAATGCCACCATTAATTTCCTTACAACAATTTAGTTAGTATGAAGTTATAACAATCTGGGGCCTGTTTCACGAAATTTTAACTAAGATACAATCCAAATTTTAGTAATTTGATTGGATAATATTAGATTGATTTTAGGGCTTAGCCAATAAAGATTGGAGTATCTGCTAAAATCAGGATTTTATCTTTAGTTAAGATTTCGAGAAACAGGGCCCAGGTTATTATGAAGGTGTTTCAAAATTTATAAATGCAATCGCTTAGGTTCCTATAGCGACAAACTTTCACTGTATAGCATTATCATTATCTCTGTCTATATTGTACCTGCATGACGAAGGGCCTGGCAATGACAGCTGTCTAGTCGTTCGGTTGGGACAAAAAAACAAGGTCCCGAGTACATATTGCGTACACGTAAAAGATCCCTTGTCAGTCGGAATTCGATATAAGAGTAGGCGCATGACCGTATTCATTATCCTGTATCGGGAGCAAAACAGTAGGACGTTAAACCCTATTTCATTTCATTTCATTTATTTTACCTATAACCAATTCTTCCATAATATCTATCATTCTTGAACATCAATACGATTTTTGTGTCCAGTACAATTACAATATACGATAATATCTGGTATCAGATAAAGACCTTTCACATTATTATCGGTTTATAGCAGCGGGGAACCAAACTGAATTGGAAATTATGGCAACACTAGAAATCATTTTTTCCATTAATAACAATTTGAAGTTGTTAACATTACTAACGCTGACCTGGGATTTTTATGAAAGTAATTCGTGGACTCTTCAAATGTAGTTTCAAATGTAGTTTACTGACAAATATTAAATGCTTAGCAACCAAATTAGTAGCATAGATTATCTGACCCAGCACAATTAAATATTTGTTTACAGAGTTGTACTCCATTTACTGTTATACATTAATCAATATAATTAGCTACGTATAATACTATTAAATTCTACTTGTCTGACATTGGTGTCTCGGACAATTAGAAAATGAAGCATTGTGTTAAAGGGAAATTACCACTTTCAACAAGAAAAAAAATATAATTAATTTTGTGTAATAATGAGATTAACCAAATAGCCCCATATTCACTTAAAGATGGAAAGTATTTATCGGCTGGTTATTGCCAATAAAAGTATGGCAATTTTGGTATATGTGGAAAGTAGAGATATCCAATCTTACTAGAAAAATACTGGTTTCCCTGAAAAACCCATCGATCGTATACAGGACAAAAATGTAAGGGTTCGTCTAATCAACAGCGCAACGATTAGGGCTATCCGCACGCTTAACGTCGAAGGCTGCACGAGTACATTGAGCGCTTTGTGTACATGTCGGCAAAAAATCACGGAAAAAGATGCGGGCAGTGGATAACCCGAGAACTTAATTAGGATTCAATATTTGTAATAAATAGTCATCGATTACAGACAACATCGTCTATATGCAATGAATTTTCACCCGTCTCGACCCGCCGTTGGTACGGAGAGGGGCAATTTCCTAACGCAAACATGGCCTCTTTTGATCGATTTTTATAGCAGGGATACTTGGCAATTACAGTGTTTAGAGAAGGATTTGAAGCAAAATTATGATAAATTAATTAGTTTGAATATGTTTTTAGTCCCAATATATATCGTCAAATCGACCAGTTTGTACCCGGGAATGTAACTTTAATTACAATTCGACAATTTTGGACGAGAATTCCCGAACTCCTTGCAAACCACTGTACGAATGCGCATCATTAGTCACGTGGAACTTAAAACGTCAATATCCCAGCAATGGATATTCATGTATGTATCAGATTTTGCACATAATCGAAATATAAAATGTTACAATTTGATCAAAATCAGATGTTAATTATGTCTCGTTATATTTACTCCACTGCGAAATGAAATTGAGTTTAATGTTTTAATATTCTGCACCAACCGGGCTAATGGAGACGTTTTCTATAGATGTTTGAATTCGGCACAAATTACTGGTATATAAGGTTGTAAATTCGGGAAGAATAGTGGATAACCAGTCTCTAATCAAAATGCGCCAAACGCATGCGTATTGGGTAAACGTGAAGAGACAAAACAAATTAAATTTGGAACTGTTCAAGATTCAATGAACTGATAATGATATTGTTCATTATGGTGTCTCTTTCAGATATCTTGGTGTTCAGTTCATTAGCCTATAATTGCCAAAATGCAGAATGAATAGGCCTATTGAGCTTCTTTTAAGAATATCAGTGGATACCGGCAAAGCCAGTTTTAAAGAGTAATAAGTATATACATGTATATCAAACCAAACGATCCAGACAACTATACAATATTATATTAATTTAATATGGGTTAAGACTTTTATGTTTAATTCCTGTTGGTTCCTTTAGAACATGTCATATGCGAAAATAATTTTGTTATTTTCATGGCTGAGATTATATGAGAACAATGCAAGTTATCTAGAAAACCGTTGAAGCAATAACAATGCTCTAACAACAGTAGCAATGCCCAGTAAAACCACTGTTAGTATATCGATTGATTGTGTTAGTTGACAGTTTGTGAATAGAAGTTTGACATAAAGACACCAAACAATGAAAACAATGGAGCCCGTAAAAAACCCGTATGAAATATCAAATCGAGATATTAACCCTATAGAGCGTGGCTAATCAATCATTTTTCCAGCGGATAAAACCAGTATTGTTTCCTTCTCAATATTGACATACGTCTTGTGTGAAGGACAAGAAGAAAAGCATAGAACCACTGTATATTAACTCGCTTCAGTAAATGACGAGTGTAGTGTACTACGTAAGGCATGATTACATATTGATATGATGGTTTATAACGCCCCATTTTTCTTCAACAACCAGTATAATGAAGACGGACATTCGCCGTTCAGAATATGAGGAGAATTTTACCCAGACAGCGGCGTCTTGACCTATTGTTATTTCGAATTCCAGCTGCCAGTGGTTCTTTACTTGTACGGGCTATTGTGTTCATCCGAACGGCTAGACGCTGTTCTTTGAATAAGCTCTTCGTCCTGCAACACTGGCAAGGGGTAACCATGCCAGAGGTTTCCCTAACGAACCCGATCAGCCGGGTTTACTATTCATATAGTATATGATTAAGGTGATCGTCATATGTCTGATCCAACGTTGATACGTAAAAAGGGAAAGGATGGCCTAGCTAACCTCGCAGGTGATTACTGGTATTTAACGAAACCTTAAAGCTAGAATTTCATATTTTCTAAGAAAGTCAAAACATAATTATTTCTATGTCTTTTGCTCAATAGGTTGTCAACTCACTATTATACAATCATAGGTATCATTCTCACACTTATGCAATCATTTACACCGGAAATAATAAGACAATTACCTCCCTCCCCCGTTTTTCTATTCCCCCATGGAATATCTATCTTCAAACGTTTGAATTTAAAGTTGAAAATGACATGTTTGTCAATTTCTCAACTTGCAATAGTGAATTATAGGATTAATAGGATTATTCTTTAACAGGATAGGACTGTTTATAGATACCATCTATTTTAAGGCTTTATTTTAAAGCTGCAATTTCATAGTTTAAAGTTATATGTTTAAAATATGTTTTTATTTAAAAAAAGCCTTAAAATAAATTGTATCTATAAACAGCCCTATCTTGTTATAGAATAATCCTATAATTCACTATTGCCAGTTGAGAAATTGGAAAAAATATCATATTCAAATTCAAAGGTTTGAAGATACCTATTGCATGGGGGGATTGGGAAAACAAGGCAGGTAATTGTGTTATTATTTCCGACGTGAAAGATGTTTAAGTGTGAGAAATAATGCCTATGCTTGTATAATAGTGAGTTGACAACCTATTGAGCAAAAGACATAGAAATAATTATGTTTTGACTTTCTTAGAAAATATGAAATTCCCGCTTTAATACATTTTAAAAATATAATCTTCGCTTTAACGGAATATTGGAATTAAGTATATGTATATCATTTGTTAGTCTCGGTGGGTGGGGGTTGCCGAATGGTTAGCACGTGCGCGATGTATCATAAGGTCTGTCATTGAGTCAACTTGTGTGGTTTCGATTCCCCGGTTGTACTGGCAAGGAATAAGGTCGCCTGTCCAACCTCGTGGGATTTCTCCGAGTTTTTCCGGTTTCCTCCCACTGCTAATCTCGAAATAACATATTATATAGTTTATGTGGAATAGACCAGCGATGCGACACGTGCGTCGAAAATAAACAGCGATCATTGATTATCATTAAAACTTGATGTTTACTGTATGTAGTTACCACATGGATTATGTATATTTGGTTATTGATTTTATTTCTATTGACAGTCAAGTACAGTTAGGTAATGCATTACCATATATACCGGTTTAAGTATGTATTACGGTGTCATTCAATCAGCGAACTTCCGAAAGTAGCCATGCACAAACGAATGCGTCAGAACATTAAAGTTGCATTCCCACGAAAGTATTTATAGGGTAGTTATTTTTGCTTTTAAATAAAATGAAATGAAGTGAACTTTAATGTCCTGTTTTTTCTACACCGACTGGGCTAATCAAGACTGTTCAAATAAATGGATGGTACATTGGGCATATATGGATAGAGTAGAGACACTCAATCTTACAAGAAAAATACTAGATTCCCAACAAAACACCGATGTTACGTGAATAGGAAATAAGTGTAAGGGTGTCACAAATTGGCAGGTTGCCGCTTAGTATGTTTTGATCGAATGACTAACAAGTGAATTAAACATCTAACACGATTTTCGATTAAATATGTGGACAGAAAATAGTCTAATAATTTACTTAGATTTATGGTAAATGAAGGGGGAGTAATGGCAAATACAGGCAGTAGTGGACCCCCATTCAAGTCACGTGATAAATAAGGTGTGCTTAAAATAGATTTCAACGGCTTGGAGATAGTTCGATGGCTATTAAAATGTTATAGACAAATTGGTTTGAATGTGTCTAGTCCAAATATATCACCAAATCACAGTTGTATTTATTATAATTTAGGTCATCAACGTCCACGCACTTATACACTGATAGGCCAGTTGTTATTTACGAGATCCTGATACCGCTTCTTATTTAAGTAGCTACTAATATGTATTGTACATGCATACATAACAATACAATGGGCTTTAACGTCTCGCTTTATATTACGTTTATAATGAAAGAGAATGAATTAGGTTTTTTGAGGGGAGGGAGGGGATTTATGTCTTAGAATTCCATCTTGTTTCTCATCCGAATGACCAGACATAGTTATTAAATCTAGGAATGACTAATAAGAGCCAGGAATGAATAATCCCTAAAGTTTTTTCGGCCCCCCACCAGGATCGAAATTAAGCCATGTTGGTAATGAGTGAAGTGCACACATCCACGGCTCGTAGCAACACTCCCAATTGTTTTAAATGTAAGATACGAAAATGATTTTGTAATCGCTCCCATTGTTGTCATAATGGTTTCATAATTCACAGAGTGGTATTATCAGAGCCTTGTGTTGTTTTAAAATAAAACCTACGTCAGTAAACATTGGCGTCCTGGTGTCTTCTATTATAGCGCAAGCAGTTGTCTGATAATACATGATTTTTATTATTTCAACTAACGTACATCAAAACCTCATTGCCCGTTGTTTGATTATGCGGAAGTGAATTATTAGAGAGCTATTCACGGTCGCGAATCAATATATAGGCCATATTAAATTATGCATAATATTAAATCATCCATTATTATTTAATCTCAATGTTTATTGATATTTGTTTACGCCCGTCACAGACAAGCCATTAGCATTTGGTCCCATGTACATCATTAAATAGCATTGGCTAATGCAATCATGGAATTTCTATGTTTTTGTTGAATATTCATAACGGAAACAAAATAAAAGGAAGGGCTGTTATTACACCGAAGCTTAGCAACGGCAGGGCTGATAATAAACAATGTATTATCTGGGAGCATAAATAGAGGGATTAAAACGTGGTTGGAATCTAAATGCCCCGGCCTCTTTTTCATCACCACTTTTTGGCCTTAAAATCAGGAAAACACGTATAAAACAACATATTGGGTAGGAATTAAAAGCAAAGTGAACAATGAATGAACTTTATACAAATTAAAGTACCATTCAGTTTAAGGATGTACAGGCAAGGATGGGATGATTTCTTCTATAATTATTTAGCAAAAAGGATGACTTATGAATTACGGACCCTGATTGTACGAAAAATCGCGTTTTTAGCTTCTGGTCCCGCTAGATTATCCGATTAAAAAAACGTTCCAGTATATCACCGTTACATCTGTACACCGTAACGATAGTTGAGTCCGAATTCCGTGAAAATCGGACCAAAATTGACAGACAAATTGGTCGCCCCTCATACGCAAATAGTGCAAAAAATATGGTATATCAAAGTTGTGGGCTGTCTAGAGCCACAATTTTGATCCGATTTGGACGAAGCTTTTAATTTATGAAAGGATTAAAATAAAACTTCTTACTACTGCTTGACTATATAGTAATAGTATAGCATAATAAAGGTAATGCAGACGTCATCTTTGTTATGACTGGATTACGATATATCGTCTATTATCATCTCACAATACTCACTAGTTCTAAGACTTTCCATCGTTTTAATTGCCAACGAGACTTTATCCTAAACCAGACATAACAAAGATGGCGTCTGAACTACGCCTTTATTATACTATACTATATGGTCAAGCAGTAGTAAGAAGTTTTATTTTAATCCCTTCAAGTACCCGTGGTTTAAATCACAATTACACAGAGCTGAAAAGTTCAGTCAAATTGACCCATCTTGAACCGAGTATTTAGCGATGGAATTTTGGGACTAGCCTCGATTATCATTACTAAAATCGGTACGATAAAAAAAACATAGTCTCGCTTATCCAATTTTGATTTAATCAGCAGCAGGGGACCGGGTTCTAACCAAGTAACTATCGCAGGCTAACGATGACACCGAGAGTTGATTATGGTGTGGATAAGTTAATTCATGTCTAATTAATAATTAAGATAACATTTAAGGCCAAAAAGAAAGGCCTACAATAGGCAGATTTAGCTCTTGCATAATGTATGTTTAATATTCTGGGAATAATCATCCACCGCGATGAGAATGACATGTGCAATATTTGTGTTGAAGCAGGGATTTATGTTCCTCAAATTCACTTACTCTTGATGTTGACCGTACGAAGACGTTATTAGCCAGGCTGCACATATAGAATCCAGCTGCGCTGGAGAGGGATAAGTCCGGTGCAAATGTACAAAATTCTTGAGGGGGGGGGGGGAGGAGATTTGACAGTAAGATGACGTCAATAAATGTTTTACAGTGAAATTTTGTAGGTTTGTCAACACTTCAGTTATTTCGTGTAATTCGGGACCCGACCATTATTTTTAGTCATTTCGTGTATTGACAGGCATTTCACGTAATGACTGATTAGACAAACTGATTGAAATTTTTGACGTATTTTTAGCCAACTATCAAACATATATTATGGCTTACTATGACGACCCGTGTATGTCACCTTCTCCACTAGAAATCTGGGGGGGGGGGGGAGTATTAATAAAGGGATTACGTGTGCGTATTTCTCGGTGATTTGAAAATATTTGACAATCAATGTATATTTAACTTTATGAAGTTTTACATAATTTTATATCGACATAATTTATATGTCTTTCAAATTTCCGATAATTTAAAAGACAATCGCCAAAGGGGCATCGCGAGTATTAATAAAAGAATTAATAACGATAGAAATACAACTGTTAGCAAGGTCGATTGTGGGTGAATTTCAAACCATGTTTGGAATGGAAAACATTTTGATAAACACGAAGCTTTTCGCTTGGTGGCGTCTATTATGAATCTTGTTATATGTAACAGGAAATTTGAATTTCTATCGATTATTAAAAAAAACATTGGACACAGAAAATATCCTGCATCCACAGTCTCTTTTGTGAAAAAATATGAGACATGGGTTTATGGATGACCTCAAAAAAGAATCTGTATTGGTGTAGTCTAATGTCAATCAATATATGGACGTCATGAGTTTAGATAAATCATAAGATAATCAATTAATGATCAGCGAGTCTATTTATTTCATTTGTTGGGTGAAATGTCTATATGTAGAAAATAGTACAGTGCACATATGAGATCCTAAATATAGACTAACATAGCATTCTCGTGACGTTCAAGATTCAATTAGATAAGTTGACTTTGGTTATAGGCTATGGATGGAAATTAAGCGTCAAATGATGAATATAAACAAACTAGATGAAGCTGATTTTTTTTATAGCTCGCAAAACAAACACCAAGTAATGATACTCTATTAGTAGTTTATAATTAAGCAAATAACCGAAGGCCTTTCGCTTTTCATGCGTGATGCGTTTTCAGGTATCGCCTGGTTCCCTGTAAATTAGCAGAAGCAGTGGCGTGTAGCTAGTATTTTGGAATGAGGAGCGAAGTCCCAAACTTTTTTGCCAACCTTGTTTGGGAAAATATCAAGAAAGATAATGTGTATTTATATCCTGTATATATGATGTGTCGATATAGCGACGCGAAAATATTTCACGAAAATTTTGCCGAAGAAATCCCAATATGCCTATTTGGAACGAGGCATTTCAATCAGAACGAGACAATTCCTCGTTTACTAAACGTGTGGGGTTTTTTTCAAGATAATCATTAGTGATATTTGCTATCAGCGAATTTGTGAAAATTAAGATTTATGTTATTCAATACGAAAATAAAACCAGCCCAAACTATTATACTATAATCAGAGAAATGTTCAAACAGTATTGGAGTCATATGGTCACATCTAGAACAGCCTTAGATGAGACCACCAGCTGAATTTTGTAATTTTTGTAGTCTGTCCTAAGGTTTATCCGGAACACATTGAAGCAGTGAATTAAAGTTATCTGGTTTCTGTTACATCTTTTGTTATCTACTTCCTAATTTTGGCAATGTTTCTCACATAAAAGTAACCTACTTTACACACATTAACGTTAAAATCTAAGAGTGCACCAATATTTTGGGCTGCAGTAGAAGTAGTGATAGATGACTCCAAAGTCAATAGAAATATCATCATGATGCAATGTTGAATATTGAACTTTGATAGTTTAAAACTGTTGGGATCTGATTGCTTTAAGGAAGTATACTGTTGAGTGTCGTCAATAAATTCAAGTAAGAATTTGCAAACCAGATCTCCTAGTGGGTATGTATACAGGTCGAGCAGTATCGACACCAGTACTGAACCTTGTGGAACTCCAAATTGAAACAATGATTCAGCAGAGGAAGTGTTTCCAACCAGAACCCTTTGTATCCTCTTACTGATGTATGATTGGGTGAGTTGCAGAGTATCATCTTTAATACTAAAGCTTTGATTATCATTATGGACTCTTGGTTATGTTTTTTCGGTGCCATAGATCTTACTGTATGCACTCTGAAAAGATTCTAGTAGATCCCTTATAATATATAAGATGATATTAATTTGCTTAGAAATAGCACGTTTCAGGATTTTGGTAAATTACCAGCCTATTTATTAATCTATAGGTCATCAATTAATGTATCAATGTACCACCTATTTCCGTTGGATTACGTGAAGTTTAGCTTGTTTATGATTTAAGTCGAGGCCCTATTGTTACACTTTCGCAGTGAGCTGAGGGTGGTCCCAATCGTAGGTCAGGAAGTCCAGATGAAATTTATTTGATATCGGTTCAATGCCAACGTGCAATTAATCCACAATCCATAATCGGAAACCTAAATCCCAATTGGAATTCCTCCTGTACTGACACGGATGAACAGGGGTGGATTGGGCCGGTCGGACAAAAAATGAAAAAAATAATTTTCGTCTAATAAAAACCTTGTTCTGCTGTACATTATATGGGAGAGGGGGTATTGGACCGACCATGGAGCCATGCTGATCATATTGTATGTGGCCGGTGGCTGTAACGGGCCGCCACGCCATCACTGGAGTCTGGAATGGGCAGGGTGTGCTGGGTGTTGGTCAGAATTCGGAATCCTGCAATGGGGATTCCGAATTTCAACCGAAAATTTCATCGGATTCACCCGACACTGTCGCCCGCAAATTTACTAATTATTAACTGGTTAATCAAATGGTCAAAATTTTCTCAACTAGTCTCATTTTTAACCAGTTAAATGCTCTTGACTCTTGACGATAAAATGATAATACGTTAATTAATAATATGACGATATGATAATTTCACAAGTTGATGGTTGTAAATTACTTGCACGTCGGGATTTATGAAATATATCATTTGACAGAGACTATAATCAGATATGCCACCAAATCGCATATTTGGGGTTCATTTTTCAAAAATTTCCAGGGGAGAGACACCGCCCGCCCCCTCGTCAGGGCTCCGCGGTCAGTAAAAGGGACCGCTCCGACACCGGAGCCCTGGCCGGTTTCCGTACCCAATCCGCCTGCAGATGAATCACCTTATTACTAAAATATTACGAAAATAGACCCGGCTACTCTAAATCGTGTTTTTTTTACACCAAACATGATCCTTGTGTGAGATTCAAATTTTCCCGCCCAATCAGGCCGTCGTCTTGAATGACCTCCAATACTGACTCAGCAGTGCCACTAGCCACACCAGTTTGTATGGAAATGGATTCAGCTATCCAGAAAATGTATATTTTGATTTCAAACTCAACCATATTATGATAATTTGGTTGATATTGGAATATACAAGCCAAAACCGGAGGCCATTTTGGATTTTTGTCGATTTGACCTATTTGGACTCGGATTTCGGACTGGAACTTCCTTTCTGGTGATAATGTTTACGTGTTTAGACCAATCTGATTAAAACACAGATCCTATTTCGTTAGTTTTTTATAATTCAAAATTTCGTTTTACTTGCCTTTACTACATTAGGATCTGAAAGACTTGTTATTTAACTCGTGTTCTATTTGAAATGAGGGGTCAGCCAATCATATTGTCTGTCGAATCGAGGAATTGACCTTTTTTGCGCGGAATTGTGGGTAGGCATTATCAGCGATAGAAATCAAAACACAGCAACAACGATTCTGATTAGTTAATCGAATGACTGAGGTTATAGGGCCAATTGTCGCGTGCTTGACATCTGAACTGGCTGAACGTGACCTCCCGCTATAACTTGTTAGATCTACATGTAGTGTAGGCCATCGAAATTATAAAAACCGAAACGAAATATAGATCTGAATTTCAATTAAATTGTGTTTAGACAGAACATAAACCGTAGTCAGCATTTTGATTGCAGCAACGGCATTTATGAAAGACTGTAGAATCCGTAATAAAACTAATTGTCAATACAAATATAGAAATATTTCAGGAATTTACATTGTAATATAAAAATTTACTTCGGACTCGCCCTTCTATATGAGGTACTGGGGTATTTTACCCAATTTAGGAAAACTCAAAAGTCTAACCGGCTTTATTTATAAATCCGATTTGTGCAATAAGACGTTAAACTACAATTCAATATATAAATATAATCATAACTCTCACTGTATCAGATTCAATAAACTTTAAATAAAATTGTATGATATGCTATGTGTCAAATATGGGAAATATATATTTTTATCTCTTTATTCTTTGTGATGTAAAGAGCGAGAGACATTTCCAACGAAGCTATAAGAAACGTATAAATCCCATTAAGTTCATTGATTTTATTCACAAAGAAAATAGCCTTATACATAGAAACAATTGAAGTTTTCGTTTGCACAAAAAAAATTGGAAACATCGCTTTGATTCTTCTGTTTGTAAAGTAGAACGCCAATCGATTTAAAGCCAAGTTAATATATTATATTTATAATGTATTCTATTGATACTGGTGTTGTGAGGAAGGTAATAGAGCAAGAGATAATAAAATGGGTTTAACGCCCGACTGTTCTGATCCGATTGTGTTAATGTCAATGAAGAGAGAGAGAGAGATAGGGGGGGGGGGGAGAGAGAGAGGGGGGGGAGAGGGGTCCACATAAACTAGGTCATTTTGGAGATAACGAATATTAATTTTCTTTAATTTCAATAATTCGTTCCTGTCCCGGATCCATAGCTGTAAGTGGTAGATATTGTGATCTTATAAACTAGGTCATTTCGGAGCTAACGAATGGTATACCTTTTAAATTTCAATAATTCGTTCGTGTGCAGGACCCATAGCTTGTGATCTGAATCGCACGTAGTCAATATCCAGAAAAGTGAATACCAGTATCCACTTCGAAAAACGAACCAACACTTGACCTTTTTTATTATTTTTTTGTTTATTACAGTCTATTTTAATCAGATTTTTTGTTTATTACAGTCTATTTTAATCAGATGTTTTAAAGTTTTGTTTGCATTTTCTTCAGTTTATATTACTGTTGGGAGAACACTAAGGCATCATCAGCTCATTCATGTTGGAAAAGACTCAAGTAACGCTGTCTACAAGTGCCGGATTAAGACCCACATAGGCTCCAAGCACTTAAACGATTTTGATGCCCCCTTATATATGCAATTCAAAATATAAACATTAACAAACAACAAGTAGCCGCCAAGCACGTGATTAGAGGTATTTTCTGAGATTTTATTCGTGTCAGTATTAATTGCGACAAAACAGGCAACAGTATGACGAAACCAAAACAATGAAAACAAATTGAAATTTTTTAATTAATTTCTAAATTAAATATTTTTACAATTTGGCATATAACAAAGCAGGCCATCTGTTGTGCCCCGAATACCATGATGTCTTAAACACTTGCGTAATTTGCTTAATGGTCAATCCAGCACTGTCTACACCCGAACAGGAGTTGTAGAACGTAGAAACACGTGTAATTTTATTTAGGTTGTTGTTTTTTTCAAAAGAGAGAGAAATGAGGTTTAACGTCCATCCGACAGAACTATCAATTGAATTAAACTGTCAAGCAAATATTTCGACCCAATAGAAACAGGTATTATTTAGCTACGACGTACACCGACCCAAGCTGCCTCATCCTAAGTAGGCAACGTGAAGTTGGCAATTTATTCGGGATTCAAATAACGAATAACGAGCCAGCTCGTTATTCAAGATTCGCGAATCCCGAATACCGTGCTGGCTCGTTATTAGGGATTCGCCAATAACAAGCCAGCACGTTCTTCGGGATTCGCCACTAAAATAGAGCGGTCTACCTTCCATGAAAAATGAATAACGAATAACGAGCCAACGCGTTATTCGGGATTCGCCATCAAAACAGAACCATCTATCTTGCATCCGACCATTTTGTCAAGCGAATAGGGTGCTGACTGGTTTGTTAGCATGCACGGGACCGTCATCTCCAGCAATCACCTGTTTTGTTACCGAATCCCGAATAACGTGCTGGCTCGTTATTTGGGATTCGCGAATAACGAGCCAGCACGTTATTCGAGATTCGACATCAAAACAGAACCATCTATCTTGCATCCGACCATTTCCTCGTTGGGTGACCGACTAGCACGGAGACGACTGCTTGTCAAGCGAATAGTGTGCTGACTGGTTTGTTAGCGTGCACAAGGCAGTCATCTCCAGCAAACACCTGGTTTGTTGCCGAATCCCAATCCCGAATAACGTGCTGGCTCGAATAACGTAGTGTAGTTCGGGATTCGACAAACGTTCACTTACCCCTACGGTCGGGGTTACGACTAAATGGTCACCCAACGTTCACTTACTGCCCCGCGCACTCCAACCAACCAGTCGGCACCATACTCGCTTGAGAAGCTACCCCCTTGGGTCGAAGGTAGCGAGGAAATGGTCGGATAGAAGGTAGACCAATCTGTTTTAGTGGCGAATCCCGAATACCGAATAACGTGCTGGCTCGTTATTCATTATTGGCGAATCCCGAATAACGTGCCAACTACACGTTGCCTCAAAAATAACACTTTTCGTCTCACACTGAATTGTTTTAAGCATGTACTTTTAGATTCAGAGTTATTCCAAAATAAATCCATTTTCATCTAAAGTGAGTATTTTTGACAACATTTTGTTGTTGTTTTTTTTTTTCTTTTTGCTCATTACATTTAAACAATATGTGGCAAGGGGGCATTTGTTTGAATATTGAATGATGGGTCAAATGTCTGGATCATCGATCCCTCAATTTGGTCAACCAGTTCAACCAAATGGTCCAAAACTGGTGGGATACGATTTTTTTTGGGACCTTCCATACCTGGGCGCAAAACGAGTTACGTATATTCTAGTATTATGTACGTCATAACCACCCCAATATTCTTTAATGAAATCTTGATTGAAATGGTGAAACATCTATTCACAGCGGGGATTCTATATCATTTTCACCATCCCAGGATAAAGTACCATAGAGTACTGGTCATAAGTTGGGTTTCTGGTGTAGGATACACGCCAGAGAACGCACTGAGTTGATGCGAGAAAAACACTTCAGGAAGTGAACTCTTCGTGGAAGCCTAATTTGCATATGTGGTATGGTGTCATCTTAACTTCAACATCATTTCTGCCTTCTTTATTTCATTGAAAATTTGAAGTGTTGTTATGGAAGTGTGGTATAAATGAACACTTCAGATATCAAATTTTTCGCTTCGAGCACGTCTCGGTCACGTGTCATCCACGCTTCTTATGGGTGGCGGGCAAAATACAAAAAATCATTTTTCATCATCCTAGGTCGTGTAAAATATCATTTTACAGGTTTTCGGGGTCGCTGAACACGAAGGCGGGTATATTTTTAACATCCGACAAAGATATTCAAAATGGCGTCCAAAAATGACGGCGGGAGTACAAGAATTTCATATATACTAGATCGTGTAATACACCGTTTTATCTGTTTTGGGTGTCGCTTAACGCGAATTCGGACATCTTTTTAACATTAGACCCACCGTTAAGGCGGAAAATAGAAAAGGAAAGCTGGATTTGTGATAAATCTTTCCAAAAATTTCAAATTTACCTAAAACTATAAGTAACAAAAAGATACGATATGTGAAATATATAACCAAAGCAATTTTAATATTAATGTATCATATTGTGTCATCTTCATCATCTTTTTCATCTTCATCATCACTATCCTGTGTTCCAATCTCAAATGAGACGGAATTGAAGTATTTGTCTGAATTGAAACGACAACAAAAATCAGAACATGATAAATCTGACTTTTTACAGCCACAAAAACGGCCGCTTTGACATAGCGGCTCAGACTGACACCTGCATATTATAACTTTTTTCAGAACATTCGGTACCATCTGGTACCATTCTGGGCACTAGTGGTTTTTTAGACTGTAAGAATCCCCACTCTCTAGTGGACTTAAGTCTGGTGGATCGACTTCCAGGGCTGAAAAGCATACGTATACTTTTAATTGAAGGTAGGCTCGTTTCAGGTTCATCTTTACAGCTACGTCTGTTGCAGATAATGCCTCAAGTTTAGGTGCCACTGCTTGATTTCCATCTATTCTCGATATCCAGCTCGATTATCGTGCTTCGTTGAAATTACAGAATACTCTTAATCCACAGACAAATACTTCAATTCCGTCTCATTTGAGATTGGAACACAGGATAGTGATGATGAAGACGAAGAAGATGATGAAGATGACACAATGATACATTAATATTAAAATTGCAGCTCGATTGTCGCGCTTCCTTAAAATTAGAGAATCCCCTTAATCCATAGCAGAATAGAATGAACTTTTGATTAATCAAGAAACGATTTTTTTACGGAACAGTTCTCAAAAGAAAGAAACAGGCTTTCTGGTAAGAAGTGTCCTGTAAAAACTTTTCCTGATAAATTTAAAGGTGTCCATTCTATCCTGCTATGGAATAAGAGGATTCTCTAGTTTAATAGAAACACAACAATCAAGCCAGAAATCGACAATATGTTAGATTCAAGAAGTGGCTCCTAAACTTGAGACGAAGCTGTCAAGATGAACCTGAAACGAGCCTACCTTCAATTAAAAATATGCTTTTCAGCCCTGGAAACCGATCCACCAGACATTAGTCCACAAGACTACGTCTGGAGTGAGGACTCTTCCAGTCCTCAAAAACTCACTGTTGCCCAGAATGGTATCAGATGGTACTAAGATGGTCCGGATGTTTCACATATCGTATCTTTTTAGCTAAAATTGAAATTTTTGGAACGATTTATCACAAATCCAGCTGTGTGAACTTTGTTGGTTTTTTTCCTATTTTCCGACTGAGTGATGTGTTAAATCTTAATAAGATGTCCAAATTCGCGTTAAGCGACCAGAAAATATATAAAACGATAATTCATACACGACCTAGTAGGGCGAAATATGAAATTCTTGTACTCTTCTTGCCATTTTTGGACGCCATTTTGAATATCTTTGTCGGTTGTTAAAATATGCCCCATTTCGTGTTCAGCGACCCGGAAAACCTATAAAACGATATATTACACGACCTATGATGGTGAAAAATGTTTTGTTTGTATTTGTCTCGCCATATTTGGTCGCCATGCTGAAAAATTAATTTTCCCCAGTGGTGACACGACCACACCCACCCTGGAAAAATCAAGGGGTCCCTACCCAACAATAATCCATCGAGAAACATTATATATCAAACAAAAATGGGTTCTCGGCCCCGACGTCCGGACTATTATTTTATCCTTGACGAAAATAGCTTTGTAAACAAAGATTATGGACTATTTACTACTCTTCCGTCGCACCATGATGTTGGTATAGTTTATCAATTCAAATAATATTGTTTTTTAAATTGAATTTAAACGTGAGCTGTAATATGCAAGACTAGTTGATCCAGAATTCAAGCAGACGACTAGAAACCAATATGTGTTCATATTCTTTTGATCAAAGATTCATGTCGGGTCGATATGCCTTTAATTACCTTAAGTCATGTCTGAAATCCCAAAGTAGGTTTCAGTTTAGTTTCTATTTATCTTCTGAAATGTTTGGTTGAACACATATTTACATTTGATTGTCTTACAAATGAACAGACACCGGATCAATTGTTGTTATAAGCATGTGGCGGCCATTAGGATCAAATAGGTATACGACTTTTGAAATCTATGCTCTATGGACTTAATCTAGAAAACTCAGATCTCTTCATATCGATTCTATTTTTACTTATCATCACAGCCATTGACCAGTAGTTACCATTGTAAGATTCCTTTCTTAAAATTGCGATTTAAAGTTACGATCTTAAGAAAGCATCTTTTGTGTTCGTTCAATGAAATAGCGAATACGCATAGAGCTTATACCTCTATCTGTATCGGTAGGACGGGGACATTACACTGAACTCTGCATTATAGCAGTGACCAAACGCTCCCTTTCAATAGCAAAATCAAGCGAATTTTATCCAATCCTACATCTTTATAGGAAATATTATAGTCTCTGCGATATTCTGAGATAATATTTCCAATTGCACGATAATAATTAGGACAAATCATTGATATATTCCAAGATAAGTAAAATTTATCGATTTTACGAGTATCAATATAAACTCATAGCAGTTTCTATTTCATGTTAATCTTCCTCAATGCGGTTGATTTGCTATTTGGTATAAATTATAGATCTCGTGCATCAACGTTTGGCTTATTCGAATTAAAGTAGAAATGAAAAATGAATCCAAAAAAAGTCCTTATAGATGCACAGTGCAAGGACTAAATATGTCTATTCCCTGGCTTCTAATGTTAATTATTATTATTGATGACATTTATACACATGCCAAGCCAATACTCAACTCTCTCTCTCTCGCTCTCTCTCCCAGAACAGGTGCGCTATGTAATGCGTGAACTCTAAAATGAACAATCGAGACATTTTCTTTTATTAGTGTAGCAATGATACTTTATAATCGAGACTATTTGGCCCATATATTTGCTCAGAATAAAGTTATTTGAGCATATTTTAAGGACATTCATTTTTCTCATTATCTTTTTTTTAAATCTTGTATCTAATATACGTGACACACCTTTAAGTGTTAACCATAAGTTTGGTCGTCGATGAGTGTTCATCTTGAGTATGTGAAAAACAAACCTGTTATCGATAATGTGTGCTGGGTGATATGGTCGTACTCTCCGAGTTTGGTATCTTAAAAAATCAGTCTCAATCTTTCCGGCCAAAATTGTAACCGCTTCGATTATATATGATCAAGTGGCTAGATTATGGCAGAGGTTTTGATCCACCCAGTATGGTTGACATCCACATGCCGTTGGAGTTAGCATATTTAACTTTAGCACAAACTGGTGGACTGCATTGCGATTTGGTTCGTGGCAAAGAAGAGCGAGACAGTCAATTAACACACATATAACATTCGAAGCCAATCTTTGACATATTTTGCTAGAGCGATTGAGACTAATTAAAAATTAAAAAATTCCATATACATTTACAATAGTACATATTAAGATTTTCAGATTAATTAAGTTAATAACGTAGTCAGAGGTACAGTTTGGGATTAACGTACGTTCCGGTGTATTAATTTCATACCAAATTTTCATTCACCGCATACAATTCGCATTAAAAAAATTAGCGCAACACTTCCATGCTTAGAAGTCTTTGGCTCCTTCGCAACGAGAAACGTTAAACGCCGTCAGCTTCATGTCTTTAACAACATCAAATAATGATCATGAAATTAGTATATCGATCGAGAATGTATTTTTCAATCCTTTCAATTTGTTTAAAACATGTTTTTTTTTGTTTTTTTTTCCATTGAAAACAGATTGTGTTTATTAAATGGGAAATATAAACCGTGGTGGATCAATAATATGCTATCAATTTATTAAAACCATAGAATCGGTTATGTTTGATTAGGAGTATATGCCTATTTCTGAGAATCAAACCTGATTTTAAACGAATTGCAAGATTGTCATAATCATACCATAACTAAATAGAATTTAGTTAAAGGCCAGGAACCAGGAACACAAGAATATTGTTTTAAATATAATTTCATACTGTTTTCTGATGGTGTTCATATTTGAATCGTGGACAACAGAATTTGTGGATATGGTGTAATTCACAATTCTATGGAAACGGTACTTAAAACAAGGCCGAATTTTTAGAACAGGGTTACACACGGGATGATGGCTCTTCGAGTGAAAAATGCAGAAATGGTTTTGCTTGAAAAAAATCGTTAGGGTAATGTGTATTTATTGTCATTTTTTAAAACAAAATTGTTATTCGGTCTGATGTGGAAGGCCTGTTGCCTCATAAACCATGGATACTGCTTTGAAGGTCGAAGATACAGCGCCAAAGGTTCCATTGTTACGTCCACTGGAATGAAACTCCCGTCGTTTCTTTTTTATTATTTTGTTTTTTGTGTGTGTTTTGTTGGGTTTTTTTCGTTTTTTTTATCCTGTGGGTCCATGGTGCGACGGTATTAATCGAGGGCGATGAGGTTAACCGATTTGTGGAGGCTTTGTTGTACATTAAGCACCAGAGTAATATAAAACATTGGAGATAAAAAGTTGTAACAAATTATTTGAATGCTTAGCCGCCCTTGAATGTGAGTAAAGGCCAATATCTTAAAGTAGGTATTTAATAGTGGCCGGTGTGGTTTACTGAGTAGTGTATCCTTGCACTTTCTTAAATATCGCTTTAGATACTTTTCACGTAGCCATTTTAGTTAATAGTAGCGTACTGTTCTTAGCCCGATGCCTCATTTTAATGTAATGATTGGGTTTGTTTGGGTTTTCTTAAGAAAAAATAACGGTATGCCATAATCGTGTTGAAATTTAGAAAAGTTTCAAGATCCCGGCACCGTTAATTACCTACCTGAATATCTTCTTCTTCTTTTGACACTCAGCTTTTCTGTGAGCCAATAGTAAAACAGACATCTTGAAAATATATAACACAATTAAACAAATACGTCACACGTATAAGAAAAATACCAGTTAAAATTGCAATACAGAACGAAGCACTTCCAAATTTTTCCGTTTACCAAGGTTAGAGCTCCTTGGTGTTAAAATGAATACAAAATAACATTACAAGATCAACGTTTTTTTTCACAAGATTCCCGCCACACTCTAATAGCCGTCTGTTACAAGTTTGTGACCGAAGATGTTTGCTACGATACCTTCAATTGGTTTTGAATTATAATACATGATTATCGATTGGTTCAGACATGCCTAAGCAATAGAGAAAAAAAATCATTGGTTATTACCAAAGCTGCGCGTGATCACAATAGCCGGTAACGATCGCCCAGAAGCCTACCTTTACAAATATTTAGCACTAAATGATTTTGGTTACCATGGGGCTAGGTGTTTTCATAAAGTATAGCATCAGTTAGGAAAGATATTATTTGCTATGATGGTTACTTCAACAGCTCACTGTAATCCCAATAGGTATATTAGTTGTCCGTTAGAACAAAAGTCATCAACACAATGGTAAATGAGGAATGATAAATATTTAACCTGTTCTCGTCATTGAGTTAAGAGAAGGGTCATTAAAACCTCTTATATAGGCATTTCACAGCATTCAGTAGATATTGCTTGCTTTAAGACGAAGTCTTTTGTTAACTTACAATGTTGGTAATCGATAAAATATAACTTAAAACATTTGACAAATCAAGTCGCGTATTCTCAGTACTTGTAAGGACCCTGTTGATTAGACTAAATCACAAGACGCAGACCAGGAAAACCACACCTTATTCAGTCGATTAAAGCTACAGGCTGCTGTTCTTCCGGATATAAGCATTTCTAACAATCTGATTGTTTTCATTCATCAGTAAGAGACGGATTGCATCCGTAAACGATAAATGTAATTGGATCCCCACCAAGGTAATCCTACCCTGCTTATCCACTCTTCTTATCGCTTTATGTTTTGGCTTTGTATATTCCGGAATCAAGAAAATGACGCAATATGTTTATATAGTCCAATATTTAACGTTATCGGATATAGTCTCGGTCAACCAGAACACCCTAGTCTTCAACGTACGGAGGGTCTGGGTCGGTTCTCAATTGTTGACGAAAATTACTGGATAATCTACCACATAAAAAACCAAACTCCCGGTTACGCATGGGCAATGGAACCTTTTGGCTAAAGTCTCGGTAAGTGCTAGATCTTATGAAGCCGGGCCGATTTTGCTAGATTCTATAAAGCGAGTCTGAAATATATCCCACAATTCACTTGGCACATCTATTATTAGAAACAAAATAGATACGAGGAATAAAGCATGAAACAAAATTTTAGAGAGTGTCGTTGTTGACAAGCGAGATGTTTTGATAGATTCAGTACGTGGTATCTTAAAAGACTGGATAATCCAGACAATGACCTGCTTTCCGTCAAATTTTGTGGACCCATCCAGACTAATATTCGTAGAATATTTGTGTGGATGATAGAGACTATTTCGGATAATCCGTAGATTTGTAGAATATGTGTATTTCATATTTAACAACATATCAGGATCACGTGCGGACCATCATAATTCTTAATCCATTCACGAAAACGGTGTATTATGACAACAACATATGAATACATGTAATGGGTAGTGTCGAAAAACATTGCATTAAGTTACACTTTCGGGAATTCCCACAAATTTTAGCAAATTTTTCTTAAATATTATGCATATGCAAGAGTTAAATATGTCTAATGTATATCTTTCAATTACCCCAAATGTTATATAAATCATTAATTAGACATTTGGTTTTGATTTTCAACGGATTGAAACACTATTGACAATTAATAATTTAATTAAGAATTGGATAATCGAGACTTTGTTTATTATCGTAACAGCGGTAGTAATGACAATCAACACTGTTCTTCGAATGGCTATAACTCCATTCAGAATGATGTTATCGAAATTAACCTACATAGTTCTTCAAACATAATAAAGTAGTTTGACTGAAGTTTGTCATATTCTCCCTTTTCATTATATATTTTGAACTATTATAGCGAAAACTATCAGCTCTTTATCTAAACCTTACATAATGCATTATTGACTGTATATTCGTCTATTATTCAACAGTTTACTTTATGTATAGTTGACACAAATACATCTCAGTAAGGTCTAGAAGATTAAAAAGAATATATGTGCTATGCACACGGACGCACGGGAGCGGCGGGGTGTGAGTAGGGTGAACAAATGACCTATATTTTTATTCTTTCAAATGTGATCAAGGTAACAAAGTGCTTTGGTGCTTTTCAATTTCGACTTATTTAACTTAAAGTTGTAAGGCCTATATTACCGGTAAATATTCTTTGTGTTCATTGAATATTTTTCACTTAATGTGATCTACATTGCATATTAATGGCGTGGGTCATTCACTTTGACAGGCACCAGTTACGCCAAGTGCTCTTCATATACATCACGCTATATCGTATTAGCACAGGTTTTTATATCTAGTTGGCACCATGTCAATCCGTCCGTCAGAAATTGGCTTGTGAACGCGACATCGGCACTGCTTTTTATACACCCACATGTAGTTCGAGCGTATATCGTCGGCACCCTGTCAGTGCGTACGTCAACATTTGGCTTATGCACGCGATAAAGGCAACGGTTAATGGTTCATTTTCAAATTTGGTTTGACACATTGTGGTCGGAGGAGGGTAAGCGCCATCGATATTCAGCGCTCCTACGTATTCCGTGCCGTAGCTACGAGAACGTAACTAAAAACGTTGAGATATACTGATGTGTTTGTTTTTAGCTACGATTGGATGCCTTTAGTTCCAATTGGCAAACTCAATTTCTTTATTAATGCATATACCATCTTAAAATAAGTTAATTTTATACGTTTTGTACTTATTTCACATACGCAGCCCAGTCTAATGAAACAGCAATCATTAAATTATCAGCAAATATTGACAATAAAGTAAATCAAGCTCTGTTTTATTAATTTAAAATATTGGAAAAAGCAATCTACTACCGCTATGATTTAAAAAGAGGGGATTTGTACCCGTGTCTGATAAGATTATCTGCTTAATTGTAGTTGAATGTGGTAGAAATGTTATAAATAACAATAATCAATCGTTGTTTTAATGGAAATTATTGTCAATTTTGCTAACTTTTTCCGAGTGTGATTGGACCATCTAAATAGGACCATCTCTTATCTCGAATCACAGGGGGTTGACAAATGTGCCCGAGTTACACTCCTTTTTCCCGAAATGGTGTGAACCCGAAAGAAGCTAGTTTTTTAAAGGTAACTCTTTCAAGTTTATGGTCATGGGGGGGGGGGAATCCTATCGATATTCAGTGTTGTGTGACTTTCGGTTCCGGAGTTATCCCCCTTTGTCGACAACCTTGTGGAGCTATTGCTTTTAACATGTACTTTTCAAATTTGGTGGGAAGTGTTTGGGGCCATGATCAGGCGAACCCTATTGATATTCAGCGTTCCGAGAACTGAATACCTATCTTTTATATAAGCAATGAGGTCATGAGAGGACGTAACCTATCGTTTTCGTTTTTTTAAAGCATTTTCTTCAAGCTTGTAGACACAATCTATATCAGATTTCTTATCAAATTCGATCAACATTTAGGTTTTCTTTTTGGATAAGAGCTGTTGAGACATGGATGCTGTTTGGACGTATTTGTGCTCTAGGGCCCAGAAAAAAAAGTGCACCGATGACAACGTGGAAATTGTTGGTGGTATCTATGTCATTAACCAAGCGTTTCTAATTAGTTTTAGTGATAATCGTTCTTGTGTACAACCAGTTCTAATTAGCTTTAATGATTCATGTCCATGTGTACTATCATTAGTAATACAAATAATATGGAGTTTTTATTACATGTCGTTTGTTATGCATAATTTGTTCTTGGTCGATGCATCCGGCATTTTTTATGCCGTTAGAACTTATTGTAATCAATCGAATGGAGTTTTATCATTCTCCCGACATACATATGCTACTAAAGCAAAAGACAATTGGGATAATATCATTACCTTTGTCGCTACTGATAACCCCCAACATACCAACTTCTTTAAAACAATGTACGAGAGCAGGTCACTCCTGGCTTCAAACGACAACCTCAGAGCGAAATTTGATAATGTTCAATTCATTAAATCACAAATGAAATGAAATGAAATGAAATGGGGTTTAACGCCCTACTCGTACGAGCCAGGGGCAGGGGGTGGCGCAGCTGCCCCCCTAACTTTCGAACAAGCTGACTTTTCGGGCAGACAGGCAAAGTGAGAAAAAAAATTTGGCAAAATAAAGTGCCCGAAATCTAATAAAAAAAACTAATTTTATGGGCTGGTATAGCAGTAAAACGCGTTTGCGGCTGTCAAATATTCCAAAATTTTCTTGGGAGGTCTATACAAGGTCAGCTCCACTTCTTCGCCTCTCGTAAAAAACCGGCGCCGCTGTCTGTAATACTGAAATTGTTTCGGGCATTTCTAATTTTGCTTTCCTAACTAATCCTGAGCCCTAATAAAACACTACTTTCGCTTTTCTTTTAATTAAATACCACGAATTCGTACTGAGTTGACTATGGATTTAAACATTTTGTCTGGAGCCACTCCACTTTGTGCGACATTTTTCGGACATCGATTAGTATTTGTGAATGCAGCTGCAACAGTCTGATTGGATGGTTGGAATTCGGAGTGGGATTTCAGTTACACCTTAGTATTTTGTTAAAAATGTTCCTCTTGTTGAAACAACGTTAAGGCAACCGGCTATGATATTGAAAACTCAGTAAAGTAGCGTACAAGAAATTTGCAATTGAATATTAACGGATTGCCGGATTAAAGATTCGTGATACATTTAAAAAGATACAACACAAACAGCAATGCTGACAGCCGGCATTCCCTGCCTCCTAATCTGATATGTCTTGGCAAGAATTTTTTTTTGGTCAAAATTTGAATAGGCTAACTATTAGGGGCACTCTTGGCCAGTCTTGGGATGGGTTTATTTAAGAGTTCTTTTTAAAGGGGCCATTCCGATATTAACAGAGTCTCAGACACGTATGATTAAGCGCCAAAATATAGAGGTAACTTGCCTCAAAATTTCAGCTCAAAGTATTTGGACGTGAACGTCAACACTGCTTATCCGGATACGTAACACTTTCAAGATCTCGGGTTATTTCTTTTTTCACAGGGCGACATGATTATCTATTGTCGTTTATCGTGTATGACCCACGAGCTGTAAATTTCACCTACACGTTATTTTTTTTATAAAATAGAAGTCTGGTTTATCCAGACATCGCATAATACAGCTTGGAAAACCGGTCTCCATTTCCAGGCGGGTTGTTAGAAAGCTAATCACGTAAGATACAGTTGCTTAAGGTCTTGCGGTAGAGGATTTTACGGGCTTTCTACATAAAATTAAGCAGATTTATTCTCCAAAATAGAAATGAAGATTGACCCTTTAAATCAACACGCACTGCAAAACAATAGATAAAAACGCCCACGGGAATTGATTGATATGAAATTTACATCACTGAATCTAAAGTGAAACAAAAAAACGATCTATAATTGTGTATAGTATAATATTAATTATGTCATAATCCATAATTGACAGTTCTATAATTGTTTTCAATGACGTCATATTCTCTTTGATACTGATACACACTCACCTGTCTCTTAATCTTTCAAAGTGTATACCGTCTCACAGAGACTAACAAATCTGCTGGAGTGGATTCGGGGTTCAACGCCTTGTGACATTTAGTCCGTAGTTTAGACTCTTTCCCTTTTTTATGGTTATTATGATAGTTAACGGCAAAAAAACCCTCAGTATCTTTTATGGATCTGGTTTTTTTTAACTTTCAAACGATAACAGAATTGCGTCCTTGATATATAAACTTGTTTTTCATTATTTAAAATGGTGTGCAGTGTGCAATGATAGTCACGGCTATAGCGTTTCAATATACATAACTACATAATATACTACAAATGGATGTTTTATTTGCACAGTGACACTCCACGTTGGTTGGATACTTTAGCGCCTCAAACAACTTGTATGTAGTTGCTGCCATCACTAGGAATGATTTGTTTTATTTTATTTTCGTCCCGGTTCTCACTTTATCATACCAGTGTTTCTTTAGCAGAGTTATGAGATTTACCGCCCAAATTTGGTAGAATATTACGTCACTTAACTGGCAGTAGGCGATCTCTCTTTTCTATTTCATTGATCGGCACTACTCTCCCCGCCCCACCTCACACCTTTTGTTATTAAGTACATCACGTGGGCCATGCATTGTATACCCCTAATGGAACGGCAATAGATTATCAGGACACCCATGGAAGAAATCTGAAAAAGGTTATATTACGTGTACCGATAAGCCGTTTTGACGTTCATGTCCAAACGACTCATGCCCAAACGATGAGGTAAATACATCATTCCTCTATATTTTGGCGTTTAAATTTGATACGAACACGAACGTTATTTTTGATACTGTTAAAATCGGGACGGTTGCTATAAATGTAGGGTAATATATATAATAATCTCTACACTTTTTCTAATCATGTCAATGAAATTACTGTTGATCTGCCAAGTAATAACGTGATATCTTTCCTATCGAACTAACAATGAATAGTTTATCAGAATATTGGATTTATAGCGATCTACGTCCAGTTCATTTTTCATTATATGTTCTTGAACCATTATAGAAAACGGAATATAGCAATTATTAATTTAGATATTTATATAGCACATTTCACGTCCTTTAATTACTTGTTCTACTGAAGCGTTTGAATGTGTCTCCGGTTACAATAAATCTTTTGTTTATATAGTTACTGAATCATGCAGACTATACTGCAAATAACAGAGATTGAGTGATAACGCAATAAAAAAGAATATCATCATGGTTACCTTCCTCATTTGATCATTGAGGTATGTAATGCTGCAATAAAACTACAATCTATTCCGTTATCTATCAACAATAGATTTTAATTTATAATCAGTTTTAACAAATGAATAATATATATTGTTGAGTTTTCAATTGGAAAGCAAATCGAGATGCTCCATGTCAAAACGGGATTAACATATACAGGTAATCAACAATAGATACAGATTTATAAACAGTTTTTAAAAAGAAGAGTAACTTAAACTACTACAAATGTCTACTTCCAACAACTAACTATAGTTAACCTTCGTTACTGTCAGTCACATAATTTCAAAAAAAAAATATCGGTTTATCTGTGGAAGAGGCGGTCAATATTTTATGTATTTCATCTTTGTGTAAGAAATCGACTTTTGGTGGCTGTGGTAGTAAGATGGGACTAATATGCTGTTATTGTATGCAATTATGAAAAAGGAAAAGCCGATAACATTTTACAGTATAAAATAAAGAGGCATATTTTATTTATGTAGAGAGATTGGTTCCTTTTGAAATCGGAAGCTTCCGTTCGATTTGGGATTAGAGAAATACTCTACAATTATATTCCATTGCAATTTATGGAGAAATCAATCAGTTTAATGTTTTTGGTTCATTTATGGTGTAAAATGTTGACGGTTGAAACATAGTTTCGAATTTAAAATCTACACACGTAAAATTTAACTGAAACATATCAATCTGATTAAAATAGAGATCGATCTATAATTCGTTTCGTCAGGGGTCAAACGAGTGGCCTTTGAACCTATGACCTCATACATTGACTAATCAATCAGCGTTGATGTTTCTCGTGGTTTACCCGCATACTCTCCGCAACAGACCGTTTCATTAATCCATCACGTCATCCAGAATACGTCAATGATAAAAACTCTTCCAGACGCCAGTGTAGTGGAGACAAGTAAAACGAAATTTTGAACTATAAAAACGAACGGACTTAGGATCCGTACTTTAATCATACAAGGAGCTCTTATCTTACAGGTGTATAACGTAAGGGCTAAATCTTCCTATTGCAGGTAGTTATGGCAAGACTATTTATTAATTATTGTCTATTGTCTGGGAATATGTATTTTTGTTTTTCAAACATCGTGCCTTTAGATCATGCGGTACCTCAAGATACTTAAGGTTTTCTCGGGAATTCAATCAATCAAATCCACGATACAATCTATTAGACATGACTGGTACAGGTGAGGAAGTCTAAAGCGCACTAGCAACCCTAAGTTCATTGCTCCCCACTTCTGATTCTGTAAAGACAACAGTGCCTGATCTGAATCCGCTGTCTGGGATTAATTTTAGCCGATTCCTAGTGGAATAGCAAATACAATCAGCAATATATCGTTTGAATATTATAGGTATTATTCTAACATTACAGCTCGCACAGATTTGTAAATAAACTAATTCATCAACGTCAGGAAAATAAATTTCAAGAGAATTCACCCCTTGAAGGGCTGTATGATTAATTGCAATAAAACCCCATCTTATTTAAAACAGCGACTTTTCTCTCGCTTAATGTTGGTGATTTTCGCACAAAGCCTACGTTAATGAATGTAGGGTAAAATCAATCCAATCTAACAGCTTCTCTTGAATATATATGCTTTACGTGTCAGAAAACACTTGGCAATATATCATAATCTTTTGTCATGGTTCGCCATTAGCGAAAAGTAAAATTGCCGCACGCCACGGTTGATATAGTTACGCAGTAAATGTTTATTTTAGCTTTTTATTAATTCTCATGTTTTGTGAAAAGACCAATCAATTTGTGCATTATAAGAATTTGTGGACTCATTAAATATGCCTCAATTACAATTCAGATTTGTTTCTCGATATCGACATCGCGGTTTGATTCGGTACCTGGCTTTGCTCGGTAACTGCGTATGTTACGTAATTATTTTCCCCGTTTTCATGGTACCGTATTTTCCCCATGTTCATGGTATCTAGACTAACATATGGTTACATTTTATTTCAATAATTCGCTTGTGCGTATGGGTCTTTAGCAGTGGAAGGAGACGGAGAACGCGAAGAAACCCACGTGGCTGAACAGGCTACCCTGCTCTAAACCACGTCGATATATTTACAAATAATTTTTTGATTAGAAGAGTAAATGACCGCCTTTCGAGGTTCTAAAAGGGCAAATTCAAAATGGGCTTATCAGTGTATCAGAAATTTGACCATTTCCAGTTGGCACCTCCACCCTCACTCCATTCCGTAAAAATATCATGGTTACGGTCGTGCATTTCGTTATACAAATAAAAGTATAACTGGGAACCGATTCAAGCCGTAAACAGGCTTAATCACATAGTTATTAATTGGATAATTGCCCGTCAGTTGTCAATTACACGGTTATGAATTAAATACCCGCCGTAACTTAAATATGAATAATAGTACCATCAAAGATTTTTTTTAATAATTGTAATAAAGAACATCCACATGCCCCTGTTACATTGGAAACAGTTGAGTGTAGCAAAATATTAAATGGAGAATAAAAGAAATTGTACATCTGAATATAAAACCGAACTAATTTCATGTTTCAAAGTTAATTCCAATCTGATTAAAACACAGATCCTTATTTCGTTTCGTGCTTTACAGTTCAAAATTTCGTTTTACTTGTCTCTACTACACTAGGATCTAGAAGTGTTGTTATCATTGACGTGTTCTGGATGATGTGAAGGTTTAGCCAATGAAACGGCCTGTTGATTAGTTAATCAAATGGCTGACGTCATAGACTCAGAAAAAGCCGCTGTTATGACCTTTGACGTGACCTTCAAACTGGTCAGATCTTGATGAAGGGTAGGCCATTGAAAGTATAAAAAACGAAACGAAATATAGGTCTGTATTTTAATCAGATTGGGTAAATTCAAATCCACCAATAAAATATGTCTCTTACCGTTAAACACAGTGGTATTAGTTTCAGGCGTTCCTGAAATAGTAAGCATACTCTATATATTGTGCAATGTCGAAATAAATGAATTTATTAAAGTAAATTTAATATTTTAGCTAAGGGAATTATCCCTCCAAGACAATATCCCGCTAATAGATGAACCTATTGGTAAGAGGCATCAGGTGTTCCGGCAAGAATAGGTATATTGTCGAGGGACGTACATTTAGGACAGAATCATTACCTCTTGCGAAAGCCATCGGGAAAAAAATCAGTTAATGTAAACTCAATACTAACTTCGCCAACATGCACAGCTAACGTCGATAAGCGCTTATGTATGGCTTCCATATGCTATTATTGTTACATTGAAAGATCGCAGCGTCAACTTTGAATCTATGGTAAATTGCATGCATCACAGCTCCGATAACGGGAATATCCCTTTACGAAGTTTTCATTTATTTTTTGAAATTTGCCAATAAATCGAATCCAGCCCAATAGGCCTACCGTTTATTCAACTAAAGAAATTCAGGAATTGGATTCAAATTTAAGCAGGGAGAACTTAACAGAAAATGCAAACCTAAGACCATGTAATGGTATATCTCGTGCATGTCGTCCAGATGACAGCCCAGAGAAATTCCCAATATAAGTAATCGAATATTCCCCCCGCCCCCGCCTTCCTCACCCTAGCAGTGGGCATATATTTAAACCTATGTGTTTGGCATACCGCCGCCATTTTATCTTTACCTATTATTTGTCATCTTTACAGAAATAAAGATAATGCCTAATATCAATTTTAGAGTTTATTGTAGACATATTTTGTCTAGATGCCTTACATGGCATCAATAAAAATAATATCAATTTTTATACAAAACAAATACGGTTATCCCACGGAGCTGTCTGATCAAAATGAACACAAAGGGGTAATATTTATTTTTGGTTAGATCTTAAAGATCTGTATTTGGACAATATATTGATATAATTGCTCTATTTAGTGCGAAACAACATTCGAATGTTTTTCTTAGAAATATTTGCCGAGTATTAAAACTGCATCGCTATGCTTGTACAACCGCAAGTTAAATAAAACAGTCGGTGGATGTGTTGTAATAACTATTTCTATGATATATAGTAGTCGATATGATATTGTACAAACTTATTGTAAGCAAACATAAACTCTAATAAAATAACATAATATCATATAATTTAACACGGACTGGACATAATAAAAATGAAAGACAAAGAAAAAAGATGGCGAAAGAAGCTACCTGAGTTGAAAAGAACCTGTAAATAAGCGCATCTGTAATGATTGCCCGCAAACGATTTTTAGGTGTGGTTTTGCTTTTCAGCGGCTACAATCTGCAGAAACTCTAAACATTTGCCTTCACTGTTAGAAAAAAGTGAAATTACTGTAAATAAACATTCAGTTGTAAAATTACAGAGTTTCTGTAATTTGACTTTGTGTGTAACTTTACCTGAAAATGGTAAATGGAAAATAACTATGAGTTTGTTTTTTAACTTTGAACTGTAAATTCACCGCAACACAGTAAATGAACGGTTACAGTGAGTTTGTTTTTTTAACTTCCAATTGTAAATTTACCTGAAAGCAATAACTGAAGAATTACAGACAAATTTTAAAAAAACACACCCCCCCCCTTCTTTTAGGCTATTGACAATTTCCCCCGTAAAAAAATAAAAGGCATTTAAAACTTCGCTCGTTGTTGCGTACCGAGGTCATATGACTCATCCTGTAAGCCAACACAGGTTGAAACCGGCGATCGTCAGTGATTACGGCGGTTCCAGGCCTTCAGATGTAAGCTTGCGGCACTGTCTATATATTGCAGGCATAGGAACTGGCCAATCGCTTTAATCAACCGTCTTCAAGTGAGCTTGATTACGAGATAATATACAACCTATGACCGGAATGTCAAAACATTTTTTATACTTTTATGAACATCCTTTCAATCTGATTATTGTACGGTGAAAAATAATTCACGTTATAGATCGTATAAATAAAGGAAATTGGATATACATAACATGCAATATACAAAATTTCACAAAATGTGATTGTCCATTATGGCTGATAAATTAGAATGAATACTATTAGATGATAGTTATTGGGAATGGTTCGTTGCCATGGAATACTAAAATAAAATTTACCAATATTCCGAACATTTTATGGTAAAAACAAATATTGCTTGCGCATACCGATTGAACCCGAATAACGTAAGTTTGCACTCGACAAATCTCGGCAGATTCCGGTACAATCTAAGTAGGGTACCGGAATCTGCCGAGGTTTGACGAGTGGTAATTTTGTTCACCCTACGGATCTCCGAACCGTGTGACGACGACCTTGACATATAACGACAGATAATCAATGAACAGGTGATAGCATTTAGCAAACACAAGTGTGCCATCAACTGAAGACTACGAAGAAGATAAATTAACGACAGACTTGACCTATTCAAAATGCCTACGCATGTTAAATGAAATAAAAATTAATGTAAGAAAATTTTGAATGTACAGAAAAGTTTATCATTTTTATAAAGGAATAATGCTCTGGTGATTCGAAGCTACATTATAATAATACTTCTGGCACTCTGGGCCCTGGTTCACGAAATTTTAACTTAAGATAAAATCCAATTATAGTAGATACTTCAAGCACTAAAATCAATCTAATATTATCCTATCAAATTACTAAAATTGGGATCTTATCTTAGTTAAAATTTCGTGAAATAGGCCCCTGGTTTTCGAAGTTACAATATTTCCGGTTTGATAAAAATGGGTATTCCGACACTCCGACATATTGTACTTTAATTGCTGTAATTGTACTCATGTTTCTAACGTGACAGTTTACAAAATAATGTGAGTAAGCGTAAAATCTTGCATGCTAATAAGGGACAATAAATTTACCAATAAGATAAACATACATTATGCAAGAGGTAAATCTGCCTATTGTAAAATTAAAGACACGAAACTCGTTTAACATACACGAAACTCTGTACACATACACGAACTCTGTAAACATACACGAAACTCGGTAAACATACACGAAACTCGGTAAAAATACAAAAAACTCGGTAAAAATACACGAAACTTTTGGTACACATACACGAACTCGGTAAACATACACGGAACTCTGTAAACATACCCGAAACTCCGTAAAAATACGCCACACTTGTTAAAACTACTATATTGTGGAGAATATGCCGACAATTAGGGTATAAAAACTACTTGTACTTTTGTAATTTTACTTAAATTTCTAACAGTGTGTGCAAACCATGGTATCGGGTATATGCTTAGTCTCTACCATTCAGAAATTCTACGAATATCTTGAGATCCATGCTCCGTACAATTGCTCCACACATTGTGAAGACTATGGGGCTTGTGATGTCAGTATCTAGTGATACTAGTAATTATAAACCGATTGGGAAGGCTAGATTAAAAAGAAATGAAATGGGGTTTAACGTTCTACTGTTCTGCTCCGAAACTGGACTGATGAAGACGGACCTACTCTTATATCGAATTATGTCCTGCATCACTGACAAGGGGAACCACGCCGGAAAATCTGGATGAACTTACTCTGCCAATGCATGGATGGAACACCCGACATCCAGACAATGTTTCGTCAAGGTCTCTGAGATGTAAATAAGATTCGGGCGCGAGATTGAAAGTTAGGATTAGGGTAAGCGTTATGGTTAAAGATAAATTGGATCCAAGTTCAGTCTTCTAAAATGGGTTAGGGTTAGTATTCCACAAAATAGTCATTTGTGGACTCTAGAATTACCGAAACTCCCCAACCAGTAAGATCTATTTCATTAGGCCAACTTCAAGATTGGTTAAAGATAACGACATGTAAACGGGGCTAAAGTGAATCCCAACTCTAACCCGGTTTAGAAGACTGAACACGGGTCCAATTTACCCCTGACCCCTCTAAAAAGGGTTAGTATTCCCCAATATACTCAATTATTTAAAGCGGCCATTGTGGATCCCGGATATCCCGAGCACCCCCCAACCGGCCTACAATTAGGAGTTCCCCTGTTCGTCATTGAAATTGTCCGTTGGCGTTGTATGAATGAGGGTCAATCTGCACGATGCTACTTTCCACCCAGACGCCCTTTAGCTTAAACCCTAATTCCTTTGGGAACTGTGTTGTATTGGACGATATCCTACTTGAAAATAGTGTTGAATTATTAAATATATATATATATATACGTGGCGAGAAAAGATTCCTTTTCGCAAACAGAGAAGAATCACGATGAGAAATAGAAGGTAAGGATTCAAAATAGCCTGACAACAGAAAGTGGTATTTTTATATTGCAGTTTAATGGGGCGAACAGGAACGGTGAGAGACCAGCGTCTGGTCAGACAGTGACAAAAGGAACTAGTTAAAACCATCCGGCCTTATATAGCTGCAATATGAAAATACCACTCTTCCCCACCTCTGCTCTAAGGCTATTTTGTAATTGGTACGTATTATTTATTTCTTGCCACAGCTGACACACATTTATAATGATTCAACACTATTTTCAAGTAGAAAATCTGCAATTAAAAACATACACACAATACGTCTGAACTGATGAGCCATTGCCAGTTTCGAACAAGAGCAAACCGTATATTTATTTCATCGCTAAATTCTTCTTGAAAACAGTGTTGAATTATTATAAATTTGTGTCAAATATAATGAGAAACGATTCTTTTGGGCGGAAAATAAAGAATCAGTTAGGGTTCTTAAAACAGCACGAGAACGGAGGTGGAGGAGAGCGGTATTTTACCGTATTTTCATATTGCAGCTATATAATATAAGGCCGGATGTCAGTGGACATCATCCGCTCAAAGACAGTTCCAAAAGGAGCTAGCCTTTAGCATGCTTATTGATGACTGGGAAGTCATTTCAAGCGAATTTAATTACCCCCTCATATGACAATTCACGTAATAGACATTATGCACTCTTATTACTGCTAATGGCAGTTGTGAGAATTCGTGATTATTGTGTGCTGCAACTGCGAGACTCAATTGTAAATATAGCAAAAGACGTTTAATAGTTTTACAATATGAAGTGGGCGACGCACGCGAAATCCTGATTTGGGCCAGTGGTGTATATATAGATGAAAATATTCCTTATATATCTACACGCGCAGAAGATTAAAATAATCATTTTTTAGATAAAAAAAATAATAATAATCATTTTAGCTAATTGAGCTCTTTATCGACGACAGTTGTACCAAATACTCGGTATGATTATCAACAAAAGAATCACGAAATCGCGTAAATGTACCCTGAGCAAATTATTTTAATTATGAAAAGATATCGACCAAATTTAAGATTTCCGGAGAACAGATATTTGTTTAAGATATTTACATACATCATGCGATAATAATCATTTTTATTTCATTCAATAAAAAATGCTGCTTCCTTTAACTTAAGCTGACTACGAGAATAGCACAATGTTCATGCGTACTATTTGTGACACAAGAAAGAAACTGGAGGTTAACGTCTTCATCACTATCGAATTTAGACGAACACATGGGATTGCACTTTTATCGAACTCAGATCACAAAAATTGCTAGATGGGTGTACATGTACTAACAAGTATTTTTTTTTATATATAAGATCTTTACATGCATAGAGTTCTTGTCAGGGGCACCGGAACTTCGCTGGGCCCAGGTACCAAAAGATACGTAGTTCCAGCGCTCCTGGTTCTTGTTACCATTGATCTAATAGCAGTAACCATTCGAATTGTATATAGTGATCTAAAGCCCCGTTTACATGACCAAATAATACACATATGTGCATATTTGCATATATGTATTTATTACTCACGTATGCAAAAGTATATTTGCTAAGCGTTCACATGTTATATAAGCATTCACAGTAAATATGTAATAAAGTGTTTAGATTCCATTTAGTCATGGAGCGGATAGCAAGATTCGTCGTCAAAAAAAGAACCTTTCCATGTAAACGTAGTGCTGCAATTATCATAGGAATGTGGATTGAAGCCAAGGTCAAATGACTGGTATAGTAGGATTATTTTAGAAACATTTGACTACCAATCCTGGTTGGAAAATTTTAGAATGCGAAAAGATCATTTGATATGCTCATGTATGTGGAAAATTGCAGGATACACTTTCGCCAGCCACCCGCACTGTTCTAGATGCCATAGACGTTCCATTATTTACAGTTGGGTCCTCTAGCTGATGCTCAATACTATTTTCATGCCAAAAACAGGTACTTATCAAAGCCCTAGTTGCTTCATCATTCCATGCGATTCCGCGACCAACTTTACCTCTAGACATGTTGCTGACTATTCACAGACTACTAATGAAGTATTTGTTTTACCCAAAACACCACTCAACATCATATATTTAGCGATGATGAAACTGATAATGAGATATACACACATATGCAAATATTTCTGAGCGTTTATATGACACAATCTGCACAAATACTTACCCTAAATACTTTTGCATAATATGCAAATATACGTTTGCATCTGGTCAGGACTAGGTGCAAATTTACACCTGCAGTATTATTACACATGTATATAAATGCGTTTACATGACGAAATTTGCATACATGAGGCAAAAGATTTGCACGTGTGCAAATTTCGTCATGTAAACGGGGCTTAAGTTAATACTTTTGGGTATGGATGGCTGAATGTTTAGCACGTACGCGCTGTTTCGTAAGATCTGTCACTGAGTCAGCTGGCATGGTGTTGATTCCCAGGTTGTACGTGACAAGGAGTAGGGTGGCCTGTCCAACCTCGTGGGTTTTCTCCGGGTCCACCCACTTCTAAAGACCCTACGCACAAGCAAATTCTTTAAATAATTTCGAACCATATGTTAATCTCTCTCTCTCTCTCTCACACACACTCGACACCAGGATTGAAGCCGGGATATTTCCAGGCTAGCGAGTTTAGCGTCTTATTTACTGAGTCATCTGTGACAGTGGCTCACTTTTGTAAACCATGATCATTCTGTGCCGTCGGAATAAAGCACACGCGAGGCATTTGACTCGCCTCACTACATTGATAATACATGATATCGCAATGTACTGTAAATATTGTGTTATTGCCATTGAATTCGGCAGTGAATGTTAAAGCCTACCATTGGTGTAAACAATGTTTGTCAAAATTTTACCATATAACAGAATCCCAAGAGCTTGGGCGATATCCAAAGTTATCCAGTTGCTCCGATTGTTGACAAAAGTTATGATTTGGAAACAATGACGGAAAATGCTACAAATATCTCGAGGGATACGGCGAAGCTGTGACAAAGGCATTGTGGTGAATGAAGTTCTTGACAAAAACGCACATTTTCTATCTACCATTGGGCATACACCCATGCGTTTTCTGTAGTCTCCGTTACACTATGGTACAATTCGGAGTGTATACGTGATTCAATGCAGCGATTTCCCTGGTGATTTTAATACAACTTACAGAAAATTAATGTTACGCTGAACTATTAATACTTTTATGTAACAAAGCACGTAATAACTTAAATACGATTGCGTGGCATCTAGATGGAGAAACCAAAATGGCATTGTTTTAAAGATCCCTGGGGTCAGGATCCATACTGTGCACATACGGTAGTTACATCGTCAGAGTGGTGCAGGGTGGTATCAGTTACGTCGACAGAGTGGCACAGGGAGGTATCAGTTATGTCGACGTAACAAAGCACGTAATAACTTAAATACGATTGCGTGGCATCTAGATGGAGAAACCAAAATGGCATTGTTTTAAAGATCCCTGGGGTCAGGATCCATACTGTGCACATACGGTAGTTACATCGTCAGAGTGGTGCAGGGTGGTATCAGTTACGTCGACAGAGTGGCACAGGGGGGTGTCAGTTATGTCGACGGAGTGGCGCAGGGTGGTATCAGTTATGTCGACAGAGTGGCGCAGGGTGGTATCATTTAATACATAAACTAAACACTAAATACTTGAAGTATTTGATTGATTGCTTTATTTTTTATTCGTCCACTCGAACACTAATGAAGATCAACGTATTTCACCCAAACACAATTCATATTTTTATTCGTTTTAGTAAAACAGAGTTATCTTTTCCTAACTGTCGTGTCTTTTTATCCAAACTAAGCTCTTTTGCGTGTTCAAAAGTTCTACAATCAACAGGCACATTTAATCTATTTAATAATTTGTTCGCTATATTAGGGATAACGGGTTGTAATAATATCCCACAATTCCTTAAGGTAACCATGGTCACATGCAAAACAACATTCAAATGGTCCAATGACTGTTCTGATTTCACAAGTTGCCAGGGTTTATGATGCTCCACGAACGCGTTGGTCCAATGAAGTTGAGATATAAGTTTTTGAAGAGCTTTGTATACAGAAAATTCTGTGTAAAACCTATCAACCACATCTGAAAAAAATAATTGATAATATAACATATAGAAGTGCATTGAATGCCATTCAGAAGTAGAGGTATAATATTCATAACACGACTTTATGGATTTACCACTTCTTGGTTTACTACATGCAACGTTTCAATACTCTTACATGTATCTTTATCAAGTTGTTTACCTTTATCATTATCCCATTGACCACCACCATTTAGGGGCCATTTATCCCAGCCTGTTTGGTAAGAATGTTCAAACCCATCAAAATGACAGGGAAGTGTAAATCTGGTTAGTCTGCATGGTGAAGTATCTATGCTTGACAGGTGTCATATTTACCTATCCTGACAATTGCACTAGCGATTTGTCACCATATGAATTCTAAACAGAATGAAAGAATGAATTGTGAATGTTCCTTCCATTTAGGTCGAAACAACAACAATTCTTATTTTACAACCAGTTTATTAAATATACTCAAATAGGGCAGTGGGCTCGGTGTTCTTACAAAATAATGGGGTTGGGTAGTCTAACATGTACACTTCAGATCATCACCAAATGGCGACGTTTCAATCCCATTTAAGTTACAAGGAACAGGGTCAATGACTCATGTGAAGAAGTGAATTGATAAATATTAAACATGCTAAACCCCAAGAGTAGTTACTTCCAGAGGTTAATATATATAGGACAGGTGAGTCAGACTAATTAATAATTAAGATTAAAAAACCTATATCTTAATATACCTGCTAGATGTTCTAGACTATAAAATTTGTCTTGATCAGCAGGTGACAAAAACTTCTCTATATCCTCTATACAACTACCAGTCCATGCTTGCTGCAAGTTTATAGTTAGAGATGTACATCTATTCAATAAGTTACCTAATACATTCACCAATTCACTGTTTATACATTCTACTGCCTTTACATCACTGTAATCTGAAAAACATCATAGTTTATACATTCTACATCCTTTACATCACTGTAATCTGAAAAACATCATAGTTTATATCACAGTTATCTGAAATACACCAGTTTACATCACTGTCATGTGAAATACATCATCTTTAATATGACTGTAATCTATAATACATCATAGTTTATATGTCACTGTTATCTGAAAGACATCATAGTTTGTATCACTGTTATCTAAAATATATCATAGTTTACACCACTGTCATCTGAAATACATCATACTTGATATATCACTGAAATATATCATAGTTTACATTACTGTAATTTGAAATACATCATAGATTATCAGTATATATCTGTAACTTGAAATACATTAACCCCTTGAAACGTCTTAAATAATCAGTAATTCTTCTTCTATAAGTATGAGTTATATTTTATCATTAGTGTTATTTTTTACACAACCCTTATCTAAATTGCATTAATATCATTATTTATATCACTGTAATCTAAATTGCATTAATATAATTATTTACATCACTGTAATCTAAGTATATCAATACCATCAAGGTAATGAGGGTTCTGAGTTTACTGGATGATCATATCATTTTAATCTAATCTATACCAATCCACAATTAATAGCCAAAAAACTTGTTAATTTGGAAGCAATAATGGTTATTTTGAGGTTGACATACTTACTACCATCTAAGTGAGGTACTCCAACTCTCAGTAAGAAATACCGTAAACCATCTATAGAAAACTGGTTCATCTTATCTATAGGGTTAACAACGTTACCAATGCTCTTTGACATCTTTTATCATAAATTATAGAAATATCATTTTAAAGTTGATAGTTCACAAATCAATATATATATAGTAATAGCATTACAAATTAACTTTTTTAACAATATCACAAATATTTTTTCCTAAATTAATAAGGGATCTTTTACGTGTCAAGGGATCTTTTACGTGAATGGCAATGTGTCCTGCATCACTGACCAGAAAAAACCATGCATGCCGTAAAATCTGGATGAACTCTGTCGGCCACTGCAAGGATCGACCACCTGACCTCAAGGCTAGCGAGCCAGCATCTTGCCCACTAAGCCAGAATTGCAAATAGATGCATGTATGTCTTTGACACCATTCTCAAAAAGTCAAGGTATTGATTGCTATTTTGCAATTTATTTTGGATATTCCCTTCTAAGGCGTACTATTTTGTAAGAGGGCTAAGGATTTCAGGCAAGTTAGGTAATTTAATGCTGGGCAACAATACATTAAAAGAAGACAAAGACAATTTTACCTTGGTATCATCAACAGTCCAATGTGAATGACACAGCAATTTTTTAGGAAGTTCAAGACCAGCAGCCATTAAAAATGCTGGCCAGTATACAGCATGAAACCTGAATGATAAAAGTCAGTAAAATTGATTTACTGTTCAATGTAAAGATTTATGTTGCTGTTTGATTAGCCATTAAGTAACAACAACTAATAAGATACTGGTACTTTGCTTTATCTGAAAACACATAAAATTCTGATTAATAGTTGGTGAGATTCAGGTACTTCATGAGGCAATGTCAGGTTTTATTTACTGTAACATATACTAAAATATGGAAGGATAGCATTGCCAATTTTATTTCAAAGTTCACAGTGAAAAATACATATGTCAGCAGTTCCAAATACGTATTTTAGTTTTACCATTTATCATCTGCAATTTCCATTGCTTCACAACATTGGAAACGTTATCCTTCCATATTAAGATACCTTCGAATGTACCTTCTTCTTAAAATGTTTGGAATTATGCAGTAAAGTCTCAACAAATGAAAATAAAATGTGTCTAGCCATTTTCAGACAGTCTAGCTTTATAAACATATAGTTTTAACCATTTATAATCTTACCGTAAGATATCTTTACCAATAATTTGACAATCTGGTGGCCATCTTGATAACACAATTGGATATCCAGTAACAGTTAAATAGTTCACTAGTGCATCTAACCACACATATATCTATAATATAAAAGAATATAATATTGAAAATTACAAAAACACCCATCTGTATATATACTGACTGAAACTAAATAGAAACTAAATATGTTTGTAATTTGTGTGAGATTCATACACTGTGACCCAGGTATCATTTAATCTTTCCCCTCATTGTCCTTATTTCTTTCAAACGACAAATCTGTCTTTGAATATTCGTAAAAGTCGTCTAAAATCATCTACTTTGTACTTGTATCTAGTTTGAATTTTAAAAATGAGTTTCAGTTTGAAAGTATTTTAGATGCTTTTTCAAACTAAGATTTGATATTGAACAAATGTATAAGAAATTAGGGCTAAATAGGCACTGCATTAAAGTGATTTTACTGGTGCTAAGATTCTAAACACATTGTTATAGATATTTCTTATAACATTAATTGCAAAGTATTGTATTAATTTAATTAAATACTTTTAAAATCACATTACTAATTACATGTCCATTACTTCAAACTGGGTAATGATTACTTTTTATTACCATTCCCTTAGGCCTGGTGTCAAGGTCAAGGAAAAGCGTGAATAGTTTCAAAGAACAGTGCTGTCTGATCGAAGTTTGTATGTCAGATAGAAACCACATAAGTATTGCTGGTTATCTGCCATCTATCCTTGGATCGCAACATCTGATCTATCAAGGTTTAAGTTAGTTGGGACCCCTGGCGGCCCGGTGAGTAAGACATTGGCTCGCTAACCTGGATGTCCCGTGTTTGATCCCAATGTCAATGGTATAGGATGGATGGCCTGGTAATTGACAATGTATATTCGGTTGGATGGAATGAAAACCTGTAGTCCCGTGTATACAATGGCATGCATATTAAAGAACCTTTGACTGTTGGAATTTGCTGTTCAGACAAAAGTTCCCTCGTACCGGTCAAAATTTTCCTCACAATATGGCATATGCTCATCTTCATTCGCCCAGTAAGTGCAGAAGAGTAGGGTGTTAAACCCACTTCATTTCATTTTATTTAACAACATTATATCAAAAGTTCATCTCGATTTTCCGACGTGGTTTCCTCTTGTCAGTGATGCAGAAGGAGGGCCTGACAAGGACAGCTGTCTAGTCATTCGGATGGGATGGAAAACCAAGGTCCCATGTACACATTGGCATGCACCTAAAAGATCCCTTGACAGTTGGAATTCGATATAAGAGTAGGCTGTATCGCCGCTTCCCAGGCAAAATTTCCCTCATAGCACACTGTATGGCGTATGCCGGTCTTCCATTAGCCCAGGTCTGGTGTGGAAGAGTAGGACGTTAAACCCCATTACATTTCATTTCATATATCATTCGGTCATTTGGCGGAAAGGACTGAGAAAATACTTACAGTTTGTGTAGGATCATTAGGTACGGGTATTCCCCATGTTAACCTGTCAGACTGTCGGGAAATTGATAAATCTGTTAAATTTGTTAACATACTTCTTACATTCTGCTCAAAATTCTTGGGATGGATCACTTTAAATACACAAAAGGAAAAGTTTTACGTCATATTAAAATTATATTCCTAGATAATATATTATCACTCTGGGTTTTGACTTAGAATCTTGTACAGCGCCCGCCCCCCCCCTTCCCTAGAATATGGTTAGTCGTGCATAATAAGAGTTAACATTTACATTGTACTTGTGCCACAAATGGGTTATCAATATTGCTATAAAATAGCGCTTCACATGACTGCAGCCATATTATTTGAAAACGAAAGCTTGATCGGGAGAAAACGTTATGACCTCACCACATTATATATATTTGTATTTCAATAGAATAATCACGTCAGAGAAACTAAATACAGGAATTTGCCAATTTTGTTTAGCATAAATGCAAGAAGGCATATGTCGAATCTGATTTTAAGCTTGCTATTAAAGTATAAATTATAGATAAACATTGAAAACAAAGTTTACCTCCAGTATCCAACCAATCATGTATCTTATCTTTAAACTCTGATAATCGAAACATATAATTCTCTTCCTCCATCCAAATCACTGGTTGCTCACTCTCTACACTAACCTGGCAACAAACTAAATGAAAATAATGACCTTTTCCTTTTTCTAGATATTTCAATCACTTTAAAAAGTCCTTACAACCTAATGTCCTTCCAAATTAGTTCAATTTTTTGACAAATACCTATCAGAAGAGGAACAAGACAGGGTATTCAACTTCTTATAGATAGTAACTTCAAAGGCCATGAAGAAAATTGTCTTAATAAGCTCTAACCAGTACATGGCTTGTGAACACCCCACTCACTCATTAATTAAGTAATCTAGCATATTGTAAACAAATGCCTATTTAGACCACTAAAACAATTTACTTAATTAAACATTCATTGGAAATTTAATGTAATTCAATTTTAACAAAATAACAAGGAAGATGACAATAAAACCGTGTCCCTATTATGGCTATAAGCTAAAATGTCCAAAATATACAATCAATTTATAAAATCTTTTCATTTAAAACCAGCTTTTAAGTGTATACTAAAAAAAAATATTTCAAAATGAAATTAATAAGAAGATATCTGTCACAATACCTTACAAGTTTTACCATCAATCATGATATCTTTTACATCTGATTCCGACATGAAAGCTTCATCAGATACAGAATACCATCCTTCATAACCTCCTTTATATATATAACCTTTACTTTCTAAAACCATCTGAAGAGAAAGATAAACACAGAATATCAACTCACAAACAATCTAGGGCATAATTACTAAAATAAATAGTTGTTAGAATAAACAAATATATGGTAGTTAAATAAAGAGCTGTCATTACTATTTTGTTATGCGGGTCAACCTCACAACTGAGCGCAACTGGCGTTTAGCCAACTGGTTTCAACTGAATGCAACTGAAAAAGGTGGAAGCCAGTTGCCCATGTTTAATTTTCAGCAACTCGCTTCAACTTACGGAAGCCCATAAGGGTCAATCAAATGAAAAAAAAAATTCTGACTATCTTGTAATTACAAGATAGGCTATCTTGTTATTACAAGATAGCTATCTTGTTATTACAAGATAGCCTAAGATAACCTATCTTGTAATTACAAGATAGACTATCTTGTTATTACAAGATAGCTATCTTGTAATTACAAGATACCGAGATGCCAATTTAAAGGTCACCATACACCGATTTCATGCTCCCATAAATACCATTGCCTTCATACACCCACCAACTGCATATTTATATCATGACTCATCAATTTTAATACGCTCTTTGAAGCCATAGAACGCTATTTCTATTTTTCAAACTTCTTTAAATTTTGATTTTTGCAAAGTAAGTAAGGAAAGGGATATTCTGAAAAACGGACCCTCCATCAATGAAATGAGCTGACTGACATAGCGTTTAAAAGCAGATTATTTATAGCTTGCGGTATCTCCTGATGTATAGAATGTTTTGAGAGGGATTTGAAGCAAACGTTTGATAGATTAATTAGCTTGAATATATTTTTAGCCCAAATATATCATCAAATCACACAGTTTGTACGCGCGGAAGGTATCTTTAAGGAGAACATGAAATCAATGTATCATAAATGCTATTAATGAGGGAATGAAGTTAATGAGAGTATGAATAGTATTTAATGAGGGCACAACCTGGTGATGCCGATCCCGTGACATACAAAAGGGGGATTCGAAACCACGTCAGTTGACTCAATGACAGGCTTTTAAGATAAAACATGCACGTGCTAACAAATCGACCTGCCAACCCTCCAGCTCAACGAAGTATTATTGTATGTTACGGGATCGGCATCATCAGGTTGTCAGTCCTCCGGGTTCCTCCAACTGCTAAACAGAGAGGGGTATATGGTTTAACGTCCACTCGACACAAACTAGGTCATTTCGAATCCCCATTTGTACGTGACAAGGAGTAGGATCGCCTGTCCATCCTCGCCTGTCCACCGGTTTCCTCCAACTGCTAAAGAGAGTGAGGGGAGGTGTAACGTCCACTCGACACAAACTAGGTCATTTCGCGACTAACATATAGTTTAATTTCAATAATCGCTTGCACGTATGGATCTTTAGCAGTGGGAGGAAAGCAGAGGACCCGGAGAAACCCCACGATGTTGGACAGGCGATACTACTCCTTGTCGCGTACAACGGGGGATTCGAAATCACGCGAGTTGACTCAATTACAGGCTTTGTGATACTGCGTGCACGTGCTGACCATTCGCCATCCAACCCCCACCCCACTACTAAAGACCCCTACGCGCAAACGAATTATTGGAATTAAATTAAACCATATGTTAGTCCCGAAATGACCTAGTTTGTGTCGAGTAGACGTTAAACCCCATTCTCCCTCCCCCTCTCTCTCTCTCTCTATCTCTCTCTCCCCCACACACACACTTTGGCTTATAACTATCCGATAAATCAGTGTGGGACGACCTTGAAATACAAGAAAACTAATTTGGCTATCTTGTAATTACAAGATAGACTATCTTGTAATTACAAGATAGGCTATCTTGTAACTACAAGATAGTTATCTTGTAACTACAAGATAGCTATCTTGTAACTACAAGATAGCCTATCTTGTAATTACAAGATAGCCTATCTTGTAACTACAAGATAGCCTATCTTGTAACTACAAGATAGCCTATCTTGTAACTACAAGATAGCCTATCTTGTAACTACAAGATAGCCTATCTTGTAACTACAAGATAGCTATCTTGTAATTACAAGATAGTCAGAAGGCTTTGGCTATCTTGTAATAACAAGATAGGCTATCTTGTAATTACAAGATACTCAGAATATTTTTTTTTCATTTGATTGACCCTTATGGGCTTCCGTATCAACTAGCGGCAACTAGTTGCCACCAATATGAGTGCACTTTCAACTCATTTCCTTGGAAATTGCATCATGTGATAAGAATCATGTGTCATATTATAAATAATTTAACAGTCATGTTTTAAATGTAATCGCTAACAGTTCTGAGTCTACATAAGTGCTCTGAATTCAGTTGCTGATTGGCTCGACATAAGACTTGCTTCAGAATAAAGGAATGGATGGACTATCTCTTTTAATTATCACCTCTTTAGTTTCTCCTATAGCTTTTTTGTCCATTTCTTTCAGAATATACGATAGTACGTCCTTGGCTCTTTTCTGGCTATTTCTTTTAGTACAACCTTAGACAGTGAGTTATAAAAGTGTTATTATCAATGCATAACCTTGACCACAAGTGTCAAGACCACAGCTATACAAGAGAGTCTTTCCAAGTTTTCAATCTAATACATCAGGAGGAGGGTGGGGGTGTTCTTTAAACTGAATGAAAAACAAAAGTATACTATACCCAGAAATGTTGAACTGCTGTAATATGTCTTTTTTCTGTTGTTCTGATAAAATCTGTATGATTAACATTTGCCTCTTTAAATAAATCCTACAGTATAAATAAATACAGTACCATGAAATATCATCATCACTAATTTCAATCAATTAAAAAACAGAGTATATTGTTTGTCTCAAAAGTACACAAAATCATTATGCCTGAAAAAAGACCCAGTCAGTAATGTCACGATTTTTATTCTTGAGTGAGACTTCATGATAATTAAGATACTCTTCACCCAAAAATTAATTTATCTGAAAACATGGTCCTTCTTCAGGGAAAATAAAAAGATATAAATGAGTTTATATAGAACAAAAAATGGTTAAAGCTATTGATACCATTCTTAAAGCTATTGATACCATTCTTTGAATCCCAAGCAAACTAGAATGACATTGTATATTTATAAAGATATGAATTGAACATTTCAACACAATCAACATCCTCTGCAAACGATATAAACAAGCCAACATCATCTATAAGTGCTGTCGGCAAATGATATCAACAAGCGCTGCGTAAATTTAGTCCAAGTTAGGAGATTATATACCATTGCCGTTTTGGTTTGTTTTATTCATTAAATTTTAAATAATCCATTTGAGTACATTTTAGAGTGTATTAATCACTAGGGACTGGGTATCGTCCAGATTTTACGAAAAAAGTAAAATAACTACCCTTACCATCTAGAATCAAATACATGTATCCAGTTTATAGATTGCCGCCTAGAATGTGTTAAATGTCGCAAAGATTCATCAAAAACAGTCCAGTTTGTGCTACCGTGTAGATTAGAAAACATAGTTTAGTTTTTACATAGATCGTTAAGATGGGAAAAGTTAGAAATTGGCTCAAAATTTACGAATGGGATTCTCATCTCACAAGTGTTTTGCTTATAATTGGATATATTCTTTTGGCTAAACAGTAAATGGTACTATGTCAAAAGGTAATGTACATAACTTACAACAAATGTCTGTGAAACAAGATTACAGAATTCTGTTGGATGTTGATCATTTTTGTTAGCTGCTTGTTGAATCTACAAAAATAAACCATTAAAAGATTTGACTCATATAAAGAGTAGATAAGCATTTAAAAAATATTTTTATATATATGACTCTAGCAGAATTATTTATTTATTATGTGAGAGAGAGAGAGAGAGAAATGGAGTTTAACGTCCACTTGACACAAACTAGGTCATTTCAGGACTAACATGGGAGGAAACCGGAGGACCAGGAGAAAACACACGAGGCTGGCCTTTCGACTCTACTCCTTGTCATGTACAACCGAGGATTCGAAACCACGCCAATTAACTCAATTACAGGCTTTATGATAGAGCACGCATGTGCTAACCATTCAGCCAACCAACTCCCCTATTTATTATGTAGTTGGAAATGGATTAACAATATCTATGACTGTTTAATTTGCATCTTATGAATTAAAATTTGTGTTACTGATCAGTGAAAGATATTCATAATAGCATAATCATTAAAAAAATTAGGTAATTTAACTGTAAACACTTTTGTTTATTTTTTCAAAATTAATTACATGTATTTATTTGAAAGATTTTAAATCTACCTTTAAACCATGTTCATCAGTCCCTGTAGAAAATAGCACATTATCTCCCTTTAATTGATGCCATCGTGATAGAACATCGGCTAAGAGAACTGTATAAAGGTGACCAATATGTGGCGCTGAAATGAAAGCATAGAAATGAATTACTTTCCAGTAGTATATGGCTACATGTAGATTTAATGATGCCAGATTATACTGTAACAGTCTGGAAAAATGAAATAAAACAAAATGTGGGTTAATGTTCTACTTTTCTGCTCCATCGAGCCTTATGAAAACGGGTGGTCTGGAAACGTGGCAGGTGTCTAATGTTATCCCAACCTGTATACTGTTCAAGTACAAGCATATGGATACCTAAGTCATAATGTGGAACTAACATACACTAGGTACAGTTAGTTTTCTCTCATAGGTTTACAGATGCAATATCAACTTTAATTATCGATTTATGAATAAATAAGGAAATAAGAAACCCGTGAAGAACTTACATGCATTGACATAGAAAATAGGAGTAGTTACAAAATAGTCAGGTTTTGGTGTGGTACTGTAGAATTTTGATTGACAACAGATAGATGTAACTCGTATCCCACGGCATTGATAAATAAGTTTACTTTGCACACCACGGAAAGTTAAAGAAAAAAGTCTTGTCCAATACAATGACATCTTTTACGTAGGACAGAAATATGACTATACTATAATTTTTACTAAATATACATGAAAATAATGTGGTATTCCTTAAATATTTGATTAGTAGCAGAAAATTCAAAATTCCAAATGCCTTCTTGCATGGACGCAGACATATTGGCAAGGGGAATAACTCTAAAACTATTATGGCCACAGAACACTAATTATTGCCCCATTGACTTTAATGTTAATTCTCGTCTCTTAGACCGGCTGTAACTTTTTCCCAAATATTCGTTGGGAAAAACGCTTTCTGCCACAGATGGAGCAACATGTGGCAGACTCTTGCCCAAAAGCATGTATGAGGTTCTTCATGAAAAACTTGAGATAGACAAGCTGGAAGTAGAGACAGCTAACCTTGCAATTTTCGGCCCTCCCTTTCAACGTAACCAACCTCACAACTCTTGTGTCCTTCCGCCTCAAAATCATGAATATTCACCAAAACCTGGCAGAAAATGTATTTTCAAACCCTTTTCTTCGATTCTACACCAAAAATTCAACAAAAATCGCCATGCAAAAGGGGGAAAAAGGGAAAGGGAGAGAAGGACTAAAAATAACTTTCGCCCTTGTTTCGTGGGTGACTGCCCAGGAATATTTGGTGATCTGTGTCCTATATAGGGGTGAAACTTCTGATATCACCAAAAGGCCTTTTGCATTTGCTTCCCATATGTTCTGGCAACATGCTGGAGAAAGGAAATCAAAATCAAAGAATAACTGCAAAAATGATGGCCCTTTAAGTATACATGCTGCATTAAGTACAGTGGTGTATCTCAGGTCCCTGGGCCTTTTGTGCTAAAATTTAAAAAATCTTTTTTAATAGAGGCAGTATTTGAGCTCTGTGAAAAAATTAGACAAGTTGCAAACAAACTACATAGAAAACACTCATAATTTGGAATTTTTATCAAAAATATATTTTTTTACTGCCATGTCATGAAAAATGTACAAAATTTACATGTAGCATCTTTCAAAAAACCAATAATTTTCCACTTTTTTAGATAGCCAGACTGGCAAGTAATATATTTTTGGAAACCCTGGACAATATGCAAACAGAAAAATCACAAAACTGTTGCATTGATTGAAATCATAAAGGTCTGTACTGAAACATGTAACCCCACCCCCTAAAAATGTCAATGACTGAATCAATCTTATCTTTGGTTGCAGAGCCAACTTTACCAAAGGAATCTGTCTAACATATATGATTTACCATCCCTGGCTAATATATGAACATAAAAACTAAAATAGGTGCAATAAATGTGATATATGGTTAAAATAGGCTTTACTGAAAGAAAAAAATGCCATAATTGGCCTATGTCCACCCCTCTCTAACAAAAGAGTCACAGAATACACAATTTTCACAAATTTGGAAATAGTTTAATGTTTTCAACATCTCAAACCTCAGAGGCATCATACAAATCTTTATTGCAATTATTGTACTGAAGCAAGATGTCTGGACCTTTACATCAATTGCCTTAAAAAATGAAGTCAAAAAGGCAGTTATGACATAGTTGACAACATAAAAGAGGCCTGAAAAGGAGCAAAATTAACATTTTACTGGTTCTATAAGTGACATAAATGCAACAAACACCACAAATCCTAGATTTTGATAAGAAAATATTGACCATTAAGCTGACATTTACACATCTACACCAGTTCTGTATCAGGCTGTGGTCTTACTGGCCTGACATGTCTCAAGGTTCTAAGTTTGAGTATGAACAAAAAAGGTCAGAAATCCTTGAAATGTACAAAATGACCATTTATTGGCAAAAAATAACATTCCCATCTGTAATTCAACAACAAATTCCAATTATTATCATTTAATTGTCAACACTGGTGCAACCAAATCTCTCAAAACACATTAATAAAAATGGGTGGGGTGGGGCATTTATAGCCCCTCTAAACAGAAAGATGGGGTGAAAAATGTCTATAAAGACTGGGATATTGCTTCCTACATGAAGAAAATGCAAGAATCTAATGCTTCAAAGAAGAAAAAAATGCTTGTTCTGGGTAAAATAGTGGCCAAATTGAGCCTACCCCTGTTTTGAACATTTTGTACAAACCCATCTGCTGTATATTATTAACTCAGTGTTGCCAATTTTCCATTTTCTGTAGGAAAGCTGGAGCTATTTCTAAACTTGACAAACTTATAGATCCCATCTAAGTTACATTAGCAATGAAAATAAGGGAATTTTAAGAAATTTTGAGTCATTTGAGTAGGTATGAAAGCATTAATTTTTACATCGAAATGGGAGAATCTGGAGATTTTCTGTGAATATTTCTGATTTTTAGACAAAATTAGGTGAAATTACAATGTTGTTCACTTTATCTGTGCTTTCTGAGGCTGAATACACCAAAATTGGACATTGAAGTATTTTTCTTACTGTTAGAAATTAAATAAAAACTGAAAATTGGAAAATTTGCAGTAAAATCACAATTTTTCCCAAAACTTTGATAAATTTTTTTCTAAATTTAATTTTTTTTAGTTTTTCTGTAGTCAAGTCATTTTATACATATTTTCTGACAAATTAGTCATCATATTTTCAAAACTAAGGCATATCAGTCACAGCCTTGTCATACACAGACAGGCCACAGAACACTAATTATTGCCCCATTGACTTTAATGTTAATTCTCGTCTCTTAGACCGGCTGTAACTTTTTCCCAAATATTCGTTGGGAAAAACGCTTTCTGCCACAGATGGAGCAACATGTGGCAGACTCTTGCCCAAAAGCATGTATGAGGTTCTTCATGAAAAACTTGAGATAGACAAGCTGGAAGTAGAGACAGCTAACCTTGCAATTTTCGGCCCTCCCTTTCAACGTAACCAACCTCACAACTCTTGTGTCCTTCCGCCTCAAAATCATGAATATTCACCAAAACCTGGCAGAAAATGTATTTTCAAACCCTTTTCTTCGATTCTACACCAAAAATTCAACAAAAATCGCCATGCAAAAGGGGGAAAAAGGGAAAGGGAGAGAAGGACTAAAAATAACTTTCGCCCTTGTTTCGCCAGGAATATTTGGTGATCTGTGTCCTTATAAATATTAGACTTGGAGCAAAATGCATTCAAGGTTGTGTAGTTGTATCAACTTTATAGTCCAGGAGATATCAGTAATTACTCTAAACACCGACAGAAAACGACATGGAAAATTTGTGGTGAAAAGCAATCCAATAATGTACCTACCCCCCCCCCCCCCCCCCGCCACTCTCCGTTTTCTAATAATCATGTTTTTTTCCGGGATTCATAAATACAAAGAAAAATAGAAAATTCCGGGCACAATATACCTAGTTTTAATTAATTACCTACTTAAACATAACCTTTATACAACTTACACGGGTATTCCATCCTTGGACAGGAATTGTTGAAAGACTTGTCCTGCAAATGTTTGGGACGAAAATCGGTTGGAATCGAGTATTAAGTAAATCATTATACGTATACATTGCAGGCTCTGCTAGCCCTGCGGTACATTTTGATAGGTGGTCTGAAAATACTGATATTTGGTTGACCAATAAAAAGAAGAAAGTTAAATTTAACAACAGAAATTTATTACAAAAGAAAAAAAATCAGAACCACTTTTCTTTGACAGATTACAATTATTGCTCTAATAAGGCTAATTGGTAATCCAACACTGTCCATGGACCTCCACATGTTTAAACGAAAGTTCATTTAGGTGATATTTACTTTTTTTTAAATATAAAACCCCAGTCCTAATACCGATAATGATCATGTCAAAATACCTCAATAAATGACAAAGTCAAATGTATAACACAACACAGTAACTATGGATAACAATTAATATATAAAACACTGTCACAATCTTTTCCTTATTTGTTATTTGTACTCTTGATAACGACCAGTGACTTCTTGTCGAAACAATTATAACTATAACCTTTCGCACAATAGTTTCTATATGGCATCTTTCTCACAGCGATAACTTCATATGCAAATGATGGATGTCACGTGATGGCGAAACAACCAATAATGTTTTATCAAGCGAGCGCAGTTTTAAGCAAGGTATATGTTGTTATGGGTAACTAAAGTTGTTTTATGATATCAATTCAAAACGAACTGAATGAAATGGGGGTTAACGTCCTACTGTTCTGCTCCTAAACTCGCTAATGAAGATGGGCATACGCCGTGATACAGTGTGCTATGAGGGAAATTTTGCCAGGGATGCGGCGTAGTACGGCCTACTCTTATATTGAATTATTACTGTCAAGAGATCTTTTACGTGTACGCCAATGTGTTTGTACCACCCCAACGACTAGACAGCTGTCCTTGTCAGTCCACCCTGCATCACTGACAAGGAGAAACCACGCTGGAAAATCTTGATGAACTTTCTCGGCCAATGCATGTATGGAACACCCGACCTCCAGCCAGCGTCTTTCCCACTTTGCCATGTGATCCGCTCGAAACAAACTATTCATAATAAAAATAGACTGTCACGAGATCTGTGAAAGCGAATTAAGTTCGTTTTGATTAATTCTCTGCTTACAATTTTAGTGATAATTATATACTCTAACATGCATGGATTACAAATGGGATGGCGACGAATTACAATTGTACAGCCCCCACCACCTACATTACAAATAAGATAAGATAAGATAAGAAGTTTATTGCATCAAAACGTCCATTATGGACAGCATGCATACATATACATTTATACATAGTATAGTCATACATTTAATAATACATGCACATACACAATACATTCATATAGACAAAATACTACATGTAAATCTAAGGCGTTTCAGTTCGATGAAGTTGCCACCAGATTTGATTTCGCTCTCGTATCAAAAGCTAAAAACACATATAAAGCCACTGCCTTGGCAATAAATTTTGGTGGGTTAAACAGATTAAGGAAGTTGTAGGAAATCATAGGATTTGTTGAGAAGGCTGGGTATAAATGGGCTTGGCGTATTTTTTCATACTTGCTACAGTGTAACAAAAAATGTTGCTCGTTTTCAATCAAATTTAAATCGCAAAATTTGCATAGACGCTTATCAACAGGAATTTTTTTGTATCGACTCCTCTCTATTTCTAAGTGATGTGTACTGAGTCTAAGTGTGGTCATAGCTTTCTTATGGTCACTATTTTTAACGGAATATAGATAGTCTGGAGAGTTCGTAACAGTAGGTTTTGAAATGAAATATGTACGTAATTTGCTGTTATTAGAGTTAGAGGATATGTGGTAGAAGGAGTTAAATTGTGATTCGAGGGATTTCTTTATATTCTCTTTATTTAGCAAATGAACATGATTTATTTTGAGCTCCGATGTTAAACTTTTGATTGCGGCTGACCAAGATAATTTTTCATTTTTAAACGATATAGTTTTATCTTCTGAATAGGCTGCTGAAAGTATGAATTCTACGTTCAACTGTAAAACAACAACGATCTATTTTCCTTTGCCACCCACAAAACAGAATAATTGTAATCTTATAGACTTTCACAGTTCAAGCCCCTTCATTGTGGGTGTGGTATTAAACAGAAATTTCAGTATGCCAGGAGAGTCTCCCAGTGGTGATCAGTGAAATGAAATGAAATGGGGTTTAACATCCGACTGTTCTGCACCGACTAGGCTAATGCAGACGGGAGAGAGAGAGAGAGAGAAATGGGTTTAACGTCCACTCGACACAAACTAGGTCATTTTAGGACTAACATATGGTTTCATTTTATTTCAATAATTCGCTTGCGCGTAGGGGTCTTTAGCAGTGGGAGGAAACCGGAGGAAACCCACGAGGTTGAGAAGGCGCCCCTATCGACATGACATGCCACATACGCTCACACCAGGGATCGAAACCACAGCCGTAAGCCAGAGTTGACCGGCCAGCTAGAGGTCGAAGCGCGGCACTCTTTTCCATCCCAACCCCCCTAATGAACTAATGAAGACGGAAGTAGTGATCGACCCTGTGTTTTGTAGTAAAAGAAAACAAGCGAAATTGCATTTTGTACAAACCCAGAAGTACACAAAACCCCAAAGAGATCAATTTTTCAATTCACTTGTTGTGCAAGAATTTTCGAAGCAGCTAAGGTTTTAACTCAATATCATCCACAGTCTTCGACATTGCAAACTCGACTTATTGGCTATTTTAAATCGACATTGATGTGCAATACTATATTGGGGTTATTTTAGTTTTATGAGAGGTGCCCTTTCAATATATTGGGGTGGCTAAACAAATGAGCGACAACGTGACTTGGGCTAAGAATGTATTTTGCAAGATTCAAGTTTCTTAGATTAACTCGCAGACAGGTCATGTCACAACCAATTGCTGAAAGTAGGGCACTATTGTCCAGACATCCCGTACACAGAAAAGTCGTAAAACGGTAGGGTCCCGCTCTAATATCGAGGTTAAAAGAGCGAGCTTAAATTTCCCTTCAGACATAATTTGGAGATCATAGGAGAGACATCAGGTGGGCTTACTAGTGATGCATACTGTTAGACGCATCGTCTTACGGTCCGTGATACCGACATCGCGCATGGTTCTTAGAACGTACTCTCAGCCCCTGGTTTGTGGCTGTTAGCTCGGAGTTCTAGGCTTGTCAAACTCAGACCGTAGACACTACAATAACTCATAATGTACTTTCATGTCACAACCTATTGCTGAAAGTAGGGTACTATTGTCCAGTCATTCCGTGCTCAGATTAGTCGTAAAACAGTAGGGGTCCGCCCTAATAGCGAGGTTAAAAGAGCGAGTTTAAATTTCTCTTCAGACATCATTTGGAGATCATAGGAGAGACATCAGGTGGGCTTACTGGTGATGCATACTGTTAGACGCGTCGTCTTACGGTCCGGGATACCGACATCGCGCATGGTTCTTAGAACGTACTCTCAGCCCCTGGTTTGTGGCCGTTAGCTCTGAGTTCTAGGCTTGTTAAACTTAGACCGTAGATATTACAATAACTCATAATGTACTTTCATGTCACAACCTATTGCTGAAAGTAGGGTACTATTGTCCAGTCATCCCGTGCACAGATTAGTCGTAAAACGGTAGGGTTCCGCCCTAATAGCGAGGTTAAAAGATCGAGTGAGCTAAATTTCCATTCAGACATCATTTGGAGATCATAGGAGAGACATCAGATGGGCTTACTAGTGATGCATACTGGTAGACGCGCCGTCTTACGGTCCGGGATACCGACATCGCGCATGACGTACTCTCAGACCCATGTTTGTGGCCGTTAGCTCCGAGTTCTAGGCTTGTTAAACTCAGACTGTAGATATTACAATGACTCATAATGTACTTTATAGATGTTGTACTTTACTGTATTTCACGTATAAACATAGTTATAAGAACGGTGCTCCAGGGTTAAGTGTTCATTAAAGTTTTATACACTGGGCGAAAGTCTTGTCAAGATAACTGTCACCCCAGTGTCGAGGGCCGTTTTCTGACAGTCCTTGATTAGATAATCACACCCGTCCCCGTAGTGTCACATTGGGTTTTTTTTTAGTGCCGTAACTCGAGGGACGTCGTGAGCTGTAGTTTCACAGATGTTGTTATCTTTCCATGAAAAGATGGACTTCTGATATCCAATAATTAAATCACAGTTAACATCTTAAACTGAACACACGAATCGCGCGCCAGAATGCTTTCAAGCGCCATTCGTAAAGGTAATAGGTTTATTTCAGTAACAAGGTCATGGACCTAAAATACAATTTAACAAACACTTTAAAGAGGTGGGAATTTACAATTTATGATAGCAGTATAACAATTCATTTCTTTACATTTCCAATTTTCGATGTGATAATATATTGTTCAAGTTTGGACATATGAACAGAAAGTGATAAAGGGTTTCAATATCTGATTTACACAGAGCATAAGCCGGGTCAATATGAGGATTCATTCTATATAGAATTGAGTTCAATGGTAAAAAAATTTAACCGGAGTCGAGTAATATTTCGTTTAAAGTGTATATCAAGACTATAATCCAGATATTTTTCTTGACAAATATTTATCTTAAACAACTTATTATTCGTTTCATGATTCACTAGAACCGGAGTGCCCGGAGAAAAACCACGAGGTTGGATTGGCGACCCTACTACTTGCCACGTACAACCGGGGATTTGAAACCACACCAGTTGACTCAATGGCATGTCGTATGATACAGCGCCCGCATGCTAACCATTCGGCCATCCAACCCTCCTAATAACCAAAGATAGCCAAATTGACGTTTACAGCACAGGTAAAAAAAAGAAATATAAGTTTGTAGGGTATCCTGAATAAACTGGAATTATTATCACTTATAAGTATCAGTAGAGAATTAATCAAAACTAGGTCTTTCATCTCGTGCAATACAATTTTGTTTTATATAAGTTGTTGGCTTCGAATTGATATTCTCCTCAAAGTCTCATTTAACAATTATTCGTCTTCACAGGAAGCATCACTGGATGACCTTAAAGAGGGAGCGGGATCCTGTGCTCAGTGACTTAATTGCTTATGGTCTGCTGGTTTGATACAATTTGTATTGTCTGTTTGTTTGATAGAACATAAACGGCGGTTGAATATAAAAATTACTGACGCTGTGTAGAAATTGCTATGCAAAAGATGATGCGTTCAAACTTCATAGCAAAATATCATAATATTAAGTAGAAAACCCAGAAGGCAATTAATGGGGTGTCACAAAACTCAAATGTTAAAGGTATTGAGGGATGTTATGCACCTTAAATTCGACAAGTTATTTTGACATTATAATTATTATCGGTGTTAGGTCTTTTTAAAACTTACTTTTTATGACATATTACACACGACTTGTTACACCTGACTGTGTCATTTAAGGTATTTTGACATTATCATTATCCGTATTTTAGGACTTTGTACATTTTACTGTTAATATTTAATCAATGGAAAAGGCATTTTAGCAGAGAATTTAATATTCGCAGTGATACACTTCCATGGTTACGAGCTGATAAGTAGTCGCCTCGAGATTTCAACTCGCAATTTGTATGGTAATGCCATGTATTGTAATGAATTAAAGATGTCCGAAACGGGACTCGTTGCAATAATATTTGCATTTTAAATAGAAGTATAATGTAATAACATCAGAGACTGTATGGCCTATTTAGTGAACCGTGTATAAATCAACAATATATGTAATCACCCATCAATAATTATTGTTATGACAATAGTTATTAGGCCACTACAGGTCCGTAGCTAGCGGGGAGTGGAGGGGGGGGGGGGGGTCATGTTGGTCGTTGGTTTCGTATTGCGACCAATGGAATGGACACCAAAGGCGCCCATTGGGGTAACCAATTCTTTCCCCATTGGGTAAAGGCACCCATTGGGTGTCCGATTTGTTCTAGGGCAGGCAACTCTCTCTCTCTCTCTCTCTTGCCTCCACCCTAACCCACTAGTTACGGGCCTGTCCATATGTATGCTCATTGGCCATTTGAAAGACTTTAACCTAAGTTAACTTATCGTTCTCATGCAAATAATGTTTGTCATGAAAAGAAAATCATAACATGTTATGATGCAAAATGATTTTCGCGAGGACTGTCAGGGTAGATTACCCGTAAGGTTTCTGTGACAATCCATCTGGCTAGTAAATCAATTCCAACAAGTTTTAAAATATACCTCCGGTCCAAAACCCCCGCAAAAAAACATTTTCGATTGTATTCCTTCTTTAGAAAACGTTAAATTAATTTGAACACGAAAGGTTTCGAAAACAAGTTTAAATGATTGTAACTCCGTATAAAATTTGTGCACAACTCTAATTGTCGATGTTCTTCTTACGAATAGTTAAATAGTGCCTCTAGAGCATGTATATATACATAAAATTGATACGCGACCCCCCTTCAGACTTATCGAATAATCTCGGCAATTTCAGAAATAAATATCTACAAGCGGGCGTTGACAGTAACTCTATTAAACATAAGCGGGAACTTGAGTTCGACTTAAGTCGCATCGGTGACCTGACTTGCGACACGAATCTTGAATCGAACTCGCAAAAGAGCTTTACGCTACGGGCAGACGAACGTATTTTTTTCGCATGATCGTGCCGGATGAAACTCGCCAGCGATTTTCTTTACGGCCAATCACCAACGGTCACACGTAGCGATCGATACTGCAAGTAATTTACGTCGATCATGTAACTTGTTCTAAATGGCGAATCGCCAAAATCGTGAGATTACTGTTATAGCTTGCTATTTATTTGCTAAAAATAAAACGCAGAATACCTTGAAGGGTTCGGTGGACAAATCGTCACTTGTGATATAGACCGGGAGACCAGTGGTCCAACCTAGCTGAAAAGTGTACCAATTTTCTTCTATATGTTACCGATGCACGTATGTTTGGTATCATCAAAATGCAAGTCTGCCGGGTTTCTGGCGGTGGGTGTGGTATTCTACGTCCAAAATGCGATATCCCTCAACTAGTCTTGTAAAGCTCAAAAGTGTACGAAAGGAAATTCGCTCAGCAGTGTACCGTACATCTTCAGGTATCGCAAAAACACTCTGATAGACATTTCTAGTGGTGGGGTACCCCTGACAGAGCTATGTAATTACCAGACATGTGTAGTGTTGGAGTATCCTTGACAAGAGTTATCTAATTTCCAGTCAACAGCTACGCTGGATTAGCTGAAATCTATACCACCTAAAACAGGTTTGGGGTTGTTTAGTACCACCACAGCAATCCTGAATGACCACTGCCAGACAGTTCGTGTGGTGGGTTACCCCTAACAGACACGTCCAAAATGCCAAGAACCCCAGCTAGAATAATTAAGAATTATGCCAGGATGTGTAGAATACTAACACCTAGCACGTATTAAAGAGGCGATCAAGTGCATTGATACATAAAGGAAACATTGGTACACTTATCAGCTAGGTTAACCCCTAGCCCCTGCTCTAATACAGGTGTTAGATTCTACATCTCTAACTTCGTTATGAACTGCTGACGCATTTGATGAATTGGTGACTTGAACGAGACTCTGGCTTTGTGAAAATTTGGTGCTCGACTCGATTCGGTAAAAAAGTCAGCGACTTAGGACTCGGACTGGACGTGCTGCGATTTGTGACTCGAGGTCCTGCGACTCTTCCCACCTTTGACAAACAGATGTCCGGCTTTGAATCTTGATAGAATTCTTCTTTATGACTAGCTAAATGACCCACGCAAATATTAAATATATTTGAATTAAGTTGTGAAAATCGTTTTAGTTCTTGTTTGCTCGGTTTACAAATCACTCTATCTTATGTATCGGGAGATGATATTATCGTCTAATTATCGCCTATATAATGTAAAATAAGTAGAGACCAGAATGTAACAGTTATTAGTATGCTAATTACCTCGACCATTCTACACTAACAAAGGTCATAAATTCACTGATATAATTAAACGATATGAAAAAAACAAAGTTGTGAAATCGTGTTGCGGGGTCGTTTCGGACACGACCTTGGATGATGACTTTATTTTGTCACTGGAATGAAATTATCTACGCTGTAAATGACAAACCAAAAATAAGATATATTTCACCTTAAATAGCCCCCACCCAATACACATACCCCACACCCTTCCAGCGAACCGGTAGAAAAGCCTAAAAGGTTTTCAATCACCCACAGAAAACAATCGCTTTGTATATTCCCGTTTGGGAGTGCCGTTAGGCGGGGGACTAAGACCATTTCAACGTCCAATCGTGTGACCGGGACGAAAGGGAAGTTTACAGCGTCTTCTATCACGATTTTTAGACTAATACGGTAATTTCTGTTTCCGTGTTAGGAGGGGATGCATAATAAGGTCTGCCATTGAGTCAACTGACGTCAGTGTTGCCACGCTGACTCTCTGTTTCCACCCTACGGCTGTGTCGTTTTTAACCTACAAAAACCTACGCTTGGATTCTACCATTAACCTCTATGTACCATGTGAAATTAAGGTTAACAAACTTACAGGCATGTGAAAAGGGCGTTTCTGTCTCTCTCTCACTCCCTCTCTCTTGACTCTTGAGTAATAGCTCCCATGGCGAATTGTCACAATTTCTTGACTTTTCAGTACCCCCTCCCCCCGCCCTCATCCTGCCATAGCTTGCGCGTTCATTAACATAGTGTTATGTGATAAAACAGCAATTTATACACGTAGGCCTACACCTCCTATGGATTATATATGAAATCAGCTAGGCTAGACTAGATTATATAAACTTTTCTAGGAAGCTTACGCTTTCAGTTTCGTGTGAAGCCTCGTTTTAGCATGTGTTCACTTTCATTTTCGATGCAAGGCCTCGGCCGAATCCATTTTTCGTCACAGATTCCTCCCATAAGCTTAACCTACTTTTCACAAATTATCTGGCAACACAACCTGTGCACCCAGATCGTAATGTCTCATTGGCCGTTGCTCTTTAAAATGATGCCAAATTATTTTACGATTTTGTTTGATTACATGAATAATATACGTCAACTTTAGTTTTCTCATCATTATTTTATGTTTTGCCCAATGCTGTGAAAAAATCCCCGCGATAACCTACGGTTTGATGGTTTTACCCGTAGGTTTAACCTACAACCTACGAAATGGATTTTTACCCTACCGTAGGGTAAAAAACCTACGCGTGGCAACACTGACTGACGTGGTGTCTATTTCCCGGTTGTTCGTGAGAAGGAGGGGGTGGCATGCCGTTCTTTGTGGGTTTTCTCCGGGTCCTTCGGTTTCAAAATCACTTCACCTAAGCGAAATAAAATAGAACCATAACTGTGTTAGTCCCGAAATGTCCCAATCTCTCACTCCCTCTCTCTCTCTCTCTGATTTCTCCGATTTCTCCGGTTTACGAGTGCAACGAGAGTAGCGGAATTGTTAAAAAAAAACTACCACGTTGACGTATGGAAACTGTCGTGTTAATCATGCAGCCAGTTATCTTCGTGAAACTGTATGAGCTCGATCGATTCCATCCCACCATCTCTCATAAGCACGGTGCTGTTTACGGACAAACCGTGTAGGATTTGCAGTGTTTGCTACCTACCAAGAATTCTATCAGTATTCCGATAAGATGTTGATTAAACGGAAGTTGCGTGATGCTGTTTTAATAGAATTGATATAATGAAATTAGAGAGATTTAGACATCTTCAGATCAGGATCTTAGCCATTAGCCTGATACGTTTCTTATGCCAATGTCAAAGTAAATAAGATATAAACAGGGGACTCGACAAATATAGAATGCAGTGAATAAAAACATTTGCAAGTCACTCAAAATATGGACGTGTCGAATCCACTCAATGCCTTTCTGTAAATCGAAATAAGCACCACGCAAGGAACACAAATCACACAGTTTAAATAAAGAAATTATAAATGACGAAATTGATCGCATTTTAGATGGCTTCCTTTTATATAGTTTATGGGTCGATCATGAACAAATATGAACAATTACCACGTAAGAAACACGTCTACAAAAGTTGCTAAGATAACATCCGGGGAACATACTTGCCAAAAATTTGTTTGAAATCCGCAAAGCGATCAATGACAATAAAAAATTCAAATGTATGCGTGATAATGTCTAAATCTGTGTTATTAAGTCCACACTGTCAATGACAAGTAGAGAGGTGACGCACGAGTTCTTCATTCAGTATCCTGGTTGGCGCTTCTCACAAGGTACATTTACTACATGTAAATATTGTTAAACATGTCATTACTGGATCAAGACCAATCATTTTTTGTTCTTATATAAAAGTAAATTCTTGCTCTAGTTCTCACATATTCATTGGCATTCTTGATAATAGTATTGACTTATGTGACAGTATTATTCCAACTGTAGCCTCATTAAACTTCACCAACCTGTTTTAATCAGTAGATATCTATTAGCAAATGAGAACACCATATTTCGGTACGAAAAAAAGTAGTATCGAAACCGCAGATCTTATAAATTGGTTATTGATAAATTACCCACCAAGGCAAGTCTCCAGTGCCGTCAACCAGGTGCCCATTTTAGCCGCAAATATCTACTACAGCCATGGGGACAGTTTTTTGTCTCTTCCACGTAGATACTGGACACTACATGTGGCAGTACACGATTTCTCGCGATAAAAAAGCTAATTTTTAAAGGTATAAAACCATGTGACTTTCAGTTGTAACAAATTATTTTGCCAGGAACCACAGTGCTATCAAACACAAATATACCGAAAAATCAACTCCTAAATGATAATATCTATGTTGCATCACGAGAACTGTTTTATTTATAGATTTCGCTTGAGGTTGCAAAAATTCATACTTGTATAGTAATTCAGTAATTACATACAATTTCTATGAGTTACACATTTGCTATAAATAACCATTTCCTCCTTTTTATGATAACTTAAAGATACATTCCGCGTACAAACTGGGTTATTTTATGATATATTTGGACTACAAGCGGTTGCCATGCAAGATACGCCCACATTTTGCAACAGATGGACAGAGAACAAGCTCAAAAAAGAAGCAATTTTTCGTGCAATCAGGGGCCCTAATCTGGGAGGTTACAGTCTGACATAATTCCGGAAGTTATAATCCGATATGTGAAATATCTACATAAACCCAGGTCTTCGGATTATAAATATGTATTTCAAGTTCATAAAAATCGGATCAAACGTGTACTCTCTAAAGAGTCCACATTCCACAACCTTCTGTTAGGGCCTACATACTTTTACACTATTTGCGTATAAGGAGCGGTTATTTTGTCAATCAGTTTCAACCCGATTCAAACTCGTGTTACATTATAGTGTAACAGTGATATTTTAAACAGTTATTAAAACTGGATAAAAATTGTGACTTTTGGAGGCTCAACAAGCTAAAGGTACGATTTTTCGTACAGTCAGGGGCCATAATCTAGGAAGTTACGGTCTGGTATGCACAATTAGTGAAAGGAAGCGAGATCAGAAAGAGAGAGTGAGAGAGAGAAATGGGGTTTAACGCCCACTCGACACAAACTAGGTCATTTCGGGACTAACATGGTTTTCAATTTTATTTCAATAATTCGCTTGCGCGTAGCAGTAGGAGGAAATCGGAGTGCCCGGAGGAAATCCACGAGGTTGAGAAGGCGGCCCTATCTCCATGACACATACGCTCACATCAGGGATCGAAACCACAGCCGCAAGCCAGAGGTGACCGGCCAGCTAGAGGTCGAAGCGCGGCACTCTAGACCACTACCCCCCCCCCCCCCCATTGGGTCAGAAACATAGCAGGAAAAATAGTGACGTGATTTTTCGTAAAATTAGTGGCCATAACGGTCTGATCTGCGCAAATATCGAAACGAACGAAGATATTTGGGTCATAAACATACATTTCAGGTTTCACCAAAGTCTGATAAAAATTGTGACTTCTAGAGTGTCTACACCCTTGGTATTACATACTTTAGCACTATTCGCGTAATGAAGATATATCTAAACTGTTTTACAACTGAATACAAGCGGGTCAGCAAGCTAAAAATGTGGCTTTGATCCAGGAAGTTACGCTTGGATGCGCGTGATTATCGAAATGAACCTGCATTCTATCGGATTATAGCTGTGACCTCAAGAGGGTCAACAACCTTGATATACCACATTTTTACACTATCAGCGTACAGTGGTGGCCATTTTGTCCGACAGTTTTGGTTCGATTTTCACGATGTTCGAACCCAACCTTCCTTACGACGTAACACTTATATATTTGAACGTTGTGGGTTTTTTTTTAATCGGATAATAATTGTAACCTGAGAGCTCAGAGACAATAATTTAGGCGCAATGATAACTACTTGTTTCATACTGCACTAGGCTAAGGTACATGAGACAACTAATCAAAATCATAGTAACAAAACAAACCGGTAGGAACTACATGGCAGTGAAAAAATATATGCAATGACATAAAATCAACATAAAAAATATTACAAAAAACAATTATTACACATATCAATTGGCATCTATTCCATAATTTGGTTTGATTTATTATGTAAAACATATAAATGAGAATATTGAATAATTATTTTAACTAATTGTGATTCTCTTGCTAGACACTTCACACGCCTTGAAAATAAGCAGAATATAAAAAAAACGCCTAGAAAGTTATAAATTCCATTACAATTAAATTTCAACGGACGAACTATGCGCCGATGCATACTTTCACCAGGAACGACCCACGTTTCGAATTTCCTTTACACTACATTTAATATCATCGCAGTCCTCTACGCCATAGACAAATTGTCTAAACAAACACGTGGCTGTTTCACGCTCGGGGTTTCACAACAAGACGCACGTGTAAATACTACCATGAAATGTAACGTGAGGCACAGAAAGGAATAAATAAAAGAGCTGAAATTATTTGTCACTTTTCGGTTGAAACGACTCGATAATAAATACTATTTTTCACATTTTGCTTCACAATACTCGATAGAAATGTGATGTAAGTAACTTATTAGCACTTTTCCTCGGTGTATCGGCTCCGCCTCGGCTGAGCCCCCGACCAAAACTGTCCTGATATTCACCGATACACCTCGGAAAGTGTGCTAATAACTATTACATGCAGCACCGAGAATACGTGTATTGTTTACACGGGACGATGTAACGCACACTGTAGTCCGGGCAAAATTGATGCATTTAACAAATTTGTCCCAAAAGAATAAAATCTGCTGGCACTAATTCTAAAAACCATTACTACTATAAATCAAATAAAGCGGCGATTATATATTTATTAACATTCCCTGGTGACGATAATTTTATTGACTATCATGTCATTTATAAAACTTTTAACGCATGATCTTTAAAATAATGTGTTTTAACTTCCGCCTTTAAATAATACTCAGCGATCGGTTGTGTAATTAAGATGATATTTAGAAACATATCATATTCATGACAAAATGATGAAATACGGCCGACTTTTTAAAAAAAATAAATAAATAAATAAATGATGCTGCTTTATGATTGCAAATTCGTGGCGTTTAAATGGAGAACTGCAAAATGTTAAAATGCAGCCCCGTTTTGAAAAATAAAGATTACATCAATTAAAAGGTACCCCTTTCCGATCTATAATCATCATGCAAAACTTATGTAGAATCCGCGTTCAACAGGAATATGGAAGCAATGGATAATGATAATTATCATTGAGATTATAGGACCGGCTTTAGGATCTGTATAACATTCTTAAAAATAAAGATTGTTTTATAAAGCCAATAAAAAATGTGCTAAATCCATTCTCTGTTGTTATTTTATAGGTTCGATAAATATACATGTAAATACAGTGAAGCAAATCAATAGGTAACCAATCATTCTTCAAATTACTGCTGGGGATCTAACACCGTCGCAATAAATAATGTAAACTACTTCAGCGTTATGTCTTCCTGACATTTATATTGCTTTTTAAACCCTCATTGAGGAGAGTTTAACTGTTCGCTTGTAGTTTTATTTTCTAATAACACTAGAAATGTAGGCGAATCACCAGAAAAGAAGATCAGTTAAGAATTTGTTAAATATCGCCTAAATGATAAATGCTTTCGGGATTACCATATTGTCGGAAAATATCAAATGTCTGACAGCATAATCCACAATAATATCTATTTCAGATTGATTATTTAACAATTACCGAAGAAAACATAATTAAAATATCAAGGCTAGAAAATCTTCAAAAACGGCCATCAAGGCGGATCTAGGCTCTGATGGGCCCTAGGCTGCTCGACAAACTCGGCCCTTTGCGAAACTGGCTCCAGAAATCACTCCCTCCTGGTCGGTAGGCGACTCATTATTTTTGATGATGCATTTCGTATTCTCCTCGACTGAGCAGTGACACAGTTTCTGGCCGCCGAAAAACATCGTTATTTAAGGCGTAGTTTTAGCCGCTTTTTTTCAGCATTTCTGCTTCAATTTTTCTCTGTTCTCTGTTCTCCCATCCACACCTTTGTCTTTGGGTCATATCCACGGCGGACCAGCCTGCATTGAAACGGCGCGGCTTTCACGTAATGAAAGAAAGACAAAATTAAAGAGAAATTCGCGAAAACGTTTTTAAAATGAAAGCGAACCGACTACCGGGCTAATGCAAGGCGACCGAGTGACCAGCCTCCGAGATGGAGATCGACCACACTCTAAAGCTCATCTCAAGCGCTATGGTGTCACTATCCGTGTGGACCCGACACAACCGAGTGAGGTTCGTCGAAAGTGTAGTCCAGCGAATTAAATAATGTAAAACATCAATTTTAAAAAGGTCGTCAGACATTTTATGAACCCTTCTTTCTTGGCCTCTTGGAAACTGCCTACACTACCTATGGGGTAATCCGCCTCGTCTGCCCGGGCCATTAATCAGATTTCATTGAGATGGTGATATAGACCAGCATTTCAAATTTCACCTATAGAGTATCAATTCATGTATATATCTGTCTTGTAAACAGTGAAACTTTAAAGCTGTGTTTGATAATAAGCAATCAGTATATTGTAAATAGAATAATAATTTACCATTATTCAATATTATTATTATATTGCATTATTTTTAAAACTCAAAACCAATTTATTAAACAGTGTATCATATTGTAAACTAGTCATCAATATATTATACTAAATTCTGTATAATTGCTTGAAAATGTCACTATGTATATATGTCCAACTGCTATTTGTATCTCTAGATCGTAAGATCTCCATACTAAATAAATTAATATTATTAATATCTGGTGTCTGTTGATGGGTGTGTCCGCCAGGGTTGTGTTTCTGGGCGGGAATTCTTGGGCTAGATTAGAGTTTGCTCAGTTTACCACATGAAAATCGTGCAGCAGTGAACCTTACATTTAAAGTATTACAAAATCTCCTTGACTGACATTTCTAGTAGTTGGGTACCGCTGACCGAGCTATGTAATTGCCGGGCATTTGTAGTGGCCCTGACATGACGTGGGCTGGCTTTAGCTTGTTCTCTGTCCAGCTCTTGTAATTGCCAAATGTGGGCGTATCTTGCATGGCAACCGCTTGTGTTAAAGACAAATGTTATGAACACGGCCTTGATTACATTTAATAAGAGATCTTAAACCCTGACTGAATTTTACGAACATCCATTTTTCCTTCCAGATAAGTAGCTGTTGAGACAAAGCTGCTGTTATGGGTATTATGATTTTCGCTGCAATCTTTAATCCTACGTAAAGACATCTGTCTCGATGTAAAGTGGTCGCGCTCTAATTAGAAGAGAATGGAGTGTTTCGTTTTTGGTAGATAGTTTTCTTTTCCAATTTGATTGTACTACCGTGTTACAAACATTCGGTTTATCCCGCTATCCACTTGATATTACGTGGCGGTATATTAGATTCAAAATTCTAACATGCTATCGTCTAATTTCGTACTTCTTTTCATGCAATTTCTAAAGTCCATTCATGTAACTGCTAACTTCGATTCGTGTAATTTCTAAATTAGGACAATGTATAATCCAACTTCTTTATCTGTTCAGTGTAAATTTCAATGTTCCATTATGTTTCTATCATTCAAACGAAAAATGTCTTCTTAATAGATGCTTTACACGTTTAGCATTAACATTAACGAATTAAGAATGTCAACATTTCTGCCTAGCAACCATCATTATGAAGTCGTTTGGTATCTCCGCTGTGTGCACAATTGGTGATTGCGCACCTGATCGGGACCATTATGTTGGTATAAACGACTCATTCTCCGACTGGTTGAAGGTTGGAAGTAGTGGTGAAATTGAGAGGAGAGTTTCCACGTCGAAATGTCGCTTAGTATTAAACTCAGTAACTGTGTAGGTCTATTCATAAAATTGTACCCTGTGTTAATATAGACCAATAGTATATAAATATTAATTAAAATTCTCCAAATCCTGCACCATTCTTTAACAAAATGAACAAATACTGTTTAGCTTATATTTAAAATAGAAAATGAAATGAAATGAAAGGGGGTTTAACGCCCTACTGTTCTGTTCCGAACCGGGCTAATGGAGATGGACATACGCCATACAGTGTGCTTTAGGAGGACGGATCTACGGCTTAGACGTATATCGAATTCTAACGGTCACGGGATCTTTTACGTGCACACCAATTTGTACACGGGACCTCCGATTTTTGTCCCATCCTAGCGACTAGACACTAAAACTAACAAGGGGGAACCACGACGGAAAATCTGGATGAACTTTCTCGACCATGCAGGGATCGAACACCCGACCCACAGCCTAGCGAGCCAGCGTCTTACAAACCATACATTTATATCACGTTCAATGTTGGGTTGGATGGCCGAATGGTTAGTAAGTGCGCGCTGTAACATAATGTCTGTCATTGAATCAACGGGTGTGGTTTTAATTCCTCGGATGTACGTGACTTGGAGTAGGGTCGCCTGTCCAACTTAGTGGGTTTTCTTCGGGTCCCCCGGTTTCGTCGCACTGCTAAACACCCCTACGCGCGAGCGAATTATTGAAATAAAATTGAACCATGTTTTAAATACCGAAATGAGCTGGTTTATGTCGAGTGGATGTTACCCCCCCCCCCCCCTCTGCCTCTGTCTCTCTCGATGTCCTTTTCAATTTTATCACTCCGCCAAACCACTCAACCCGACCAAGAGAGCGAGTCGTTTGTATCAATAGAATGGTCCCGATCAGGTGCTCAATCGCCAAATTGAACACAAGGTGGCGACACCAAACGATGTCATAATGATGGTTGCAAGGTAGAAGTATCAAAATTTTAAATTTGTTTGCCGTTTATGCTTAACATGTATAGCAACAACGAAGTAGACATTTTTCGCCTCATTAATAGAAATAACATGAAACAGAATTGATATTTACACTGAACAAATTAAGAAGTTGAATTATACATTGTCTTAATTTAGAAAATACATGAATGGACGTTAGAAATTGCATAAATGGACGTTAGAAATTGCATGAATAGAAGTAAGAAATTAGACGATAGCATGTTAGAATTTTAAATCTAATATACCGCCATAATATTAATGTGTTTCATTTATGTGATACGTTGTGTCCTTGTTGTGTCGACAATCATTCAATGCAGTATGTCATCTTATAAAGATGATATCTAATATTAATTATGTTTGCTTGATATGTGAGGGACAGGGAGGCTAGTCTCTATAGAACGCCTATTGAAGTGTGACTGCTTGGGGATTGGAATATATTTGTCTAGCGATCATGTAACACTGTACTGTACCTGTATAAATATTTGTTTATCATGTCGATGCAATTAAGTGATTTCTACAAGAGCAAGGTCAATTTTGTTTTTTAAAGAAGATATTTTGTTATGCGTGTTATGTACTGTCGTCACGGGGTATTCTTATTAGATTGTGCCTAATTATTCTCTTATCTTAGAATAACAATCCGCATGCATAGTTTGTTGGTGGTGCTGTTCGTACACAGGCGGAAATGTCAACAGTCTAGAGCTACCTATAGTTTCAGAATAGGTTAATCTCGTTGGGAAATTTCATAATGATTCTTACATAAGAAATCAACGACATCCTGGAGACTAAGACCACAATAACGTCTTCTAAACCCGCCAACAGAAATTAGAAATATCCCCTTAGATACATCAAATATGACAATTTCAAACAATACTAACGTCCTGAATAATTAACGAGGAGTTTAGAGAGAGAGGAGACAATGTCATGTACATCTTGAAATAACTAATCAAAAATGTATGCGAGATACGTATTTATCTAGATTGAGTCGATGGGATGAGTGCTGGTGACGTCATATCGTTTCGTGAAAACCAAAGTAGCAGTTAATTCATTGTTGAATTTATTGTAATCTTATTCATAGCCTTTATTCGTAACTTTAAGGAGATAATACTTTTATGATCATTTCGCACAAGTTAATACGTATGTATTGTAAACATATTCATCTATAATTTGATCACCTATCAAAGTAGGTATCATCTGCAATCCCACGTTTCACGGTAACATTTAGTGACATCCCAAAATACAAAATAAAATATTTGATTATCTACATTACCCTTTGGTAAAATTGTATTTAAAGGAGCTAAATCGCTAACATTTGGGATCTAGAAATTGACAGAAGTGGGTCGCAACGCATATAATACTGTAATATGAATGTATATAAACTGATTTATATCCAATGGTTTCCGTTTTTACTCAGTTATGTTCCGCGAAATAAGCCAGCAGTCTAAATTGAATGCAAATTTCCAGCGTCTGGTTATACCAGTCTACACACGCCGTTTGATTTTGGTGCAATATAATAGCCTCATTCCCCGAGTCTCTTGCTAGTGCTGGGGCGGAAACGCATTATGGTACACAATCCGTGTACCAATGGTAAAATGTTTATTTTGTCTTAAATGTTGGATATCAGAAGCCCATCCTTTTCCGGTAAGATGACAGCATCAATGTTGATTTAAATTGACAAATAATTCGTGTTTTCAAAGTTGAAGATTTTGGATGATATTGATTTAGAGACTTAGCTACTTTAAATACTGTTTGTACACACTTGATGGTTCGGTTCATTAGAAATACGATTTAGCAGGTCATCCGAATTGGCAAGCCATTGTAGGTTTAGTGTTAGTGTTTGCAGCGTATATGTTCAAAATATATTTTTCATGTCAAAGTTGCCTTGAATCCCAAATGCAAAAATACACATAAAATTCGAAAAACCCTTATAGATTTAAACAAAAATACAACACGTTGGTTTAAAAGATGCGAAGAGTTATTATTATAAGATATTTAATACATGCTATACATTTACACTATGTATGTGCGATTGAGGGGAGACAAAAGTACAGATTAACTGTAACTAAAAACCACTCTATAATCTGTCGATCTGTTCAAAATAAAACAGTTGTTACTATTCCACAGTGGTTTAGATTTTAATATTTATAGCTTAACCTGTCTGGGGCAAAGTTTTTTCGTTTTATGATTTAACCCCGATCAATTATTCAGTCTGAAATATGATGTACAAACATTATTTTCCACGTAAGTCTGAAATTCAATCATCACTAATATGTTATTATGAACTATTTCAGATTAATCTGTTATTCAAACACCTAGTAACTATAATTCGTCAAGTAGATAGGGTCTGGTCTACTGGGACAAGGCAGAACATTAACATGCTACCCGCGGGGAGGTAGAGATAGTGAGGGGGCGGGACGAATATTTGAGAAAATATTTATATTTTTGTCCATTTGTATTACTTTAAAAGTTTATTTCTTGTTTCTAGTCTGTTTGTATGAGTGTAAATCTGGCAGCATCGAAAAAAAATCCTTTTCAGTTTTATCATTTACATCATGTAACTCTTTCACAATATCCATTGGGTGTAATATATTTTTTTTTTAAAAATTATCTATGGGACAAGCAGCGCCATTAATTTCTTCGTTTAAAGTAGATACGACGTTTTGGGCCGACGAACGTGATGCTTCTTCGTGCTTTATTGCTTAACTGTAATTATTAAAAGTGGTTGAGGATAAGCAAATCCATTCAACCCTAACAAGAAAGATGAAATTTATTTCAAAAGCTAGCTTGATTTTTGGTTGATTCCTGTACCGAATAATTGAAAAAAATGACACCCATGTCGATATTGGCATGGTTATAGAAAAGAATTTCACTGTTATGTTTTGTCGTACTATGTAAGGAAATTAATAATAAATAAATAATAATAATGATATTTTTATCGCGCAACTATTCAATCCACTAGGGAATGCACTAGGCGCTAGAAAATGTTCTCACTTTGGAGTGTTAATAATAGTGACTAAATAACCAAGTTTTCACTTTGGATTTAAAAACCGACAGAGATTCACATTGTCGGATATTTTCTGGAAGTGTATTCCAAACAATTGATGCACTGTATCGAACAGTTCTAGATCCAAAAGATTTAAATTTATAGGCAGGTACATCTAATAATAGTTTCCCTTCTGATCTTAATGATCGTTTAGGTTGATATAGTGATACTAGATTTTGAAGGTAACCTGGCACGGATTTATTTATCGATTGATATGTTAACGATAAGACTTTAAAGTTGATCCTTTCTCGAACACGGAACCAATGTAATTTGTTCAAGACTGGGGTGATGTGTAATCTTTGGCGTTTTGAAATCTGTTCGTTCGTAATACCAGTTAGTACTGAATTACAATAGTCTATTCTGGACAGGACGAGCTAAGGTTGCAGCAGCATCTTCAGTTATTAGATGACGAATGGACCCTATCCTTCGGAGATGGAAATGACATATTTTACAAATGTTGTTCACATGGTTTTCAAAGCTGAGACGAGAATCGACAAGAATTCCAAGATTTCTCACAGATTTAGACATATGAATTTCGGTGTTTCCAATGCTGATCTTTCGAATGTCACATTTCTTAAGTCTGCTGGCAGGACCCACCAGAAGAAACTCAGTCTTTTCATCGTTGAGTTTAAGCATATTGGATGACATCCATTTTTTGACATTTTCAAGACACCCTTCCAGATTCTTAATGACGGCATTTTGATCGATCGGAAGTGGCTTGAAGCTGTCAAGGAGCTGAGAATCATCAGCATAAAAATGATACAGCAGATTGTCATCATAAATAAGTTTGCCTAGCGGCTTAGTATACAATGTGAAGATTATCGGGCCCAAGACAGATCCTTGGGGAACACCACATAAGAGTTGTTGATGACTTGATGAGGAATTGTTAACTTCAACATACTGAAATCGTCCAGTGAGATAGGATGAAAACCATTTTAGAATGTTTCCAGTTAGTCCATAGTCTGATGAAAGTCGATTTAGTAGGTAGCCGTGGTCAATAGTATCGAAAGCTGCTGATAAATCCAACAGGACCAGCACTCCGATCTTTCCTTCATCAACAGATGATTTTATGGCATCAAGAACACATAGTAGTGCTGTCTCAGTGTTGTGGCCAGAGCGATAAGCGGACTGGAACTCCTCAAGAAGTTGAAATTTTTCTAAATGACTAAGAAGTTGCTGCTTGACAACTTTCTCCAGAATTTTAGACAGAAAGTTCAAATTTGATACTGGTCGATAATTTTTCAGTAGTTGTGGGTCAAGTGTCGACTTTTTTATAAGTGGTTTGACTACTGCAGTTTTAAAACATACCGGTACTATTCCAGACTGCAAACTCGTATTTATGATGTTAGTAATAATGGGTAAAATTGTATCAAGAATTTTAAGCAGGAAATGTGTTGGTATGACATCCAAGGAGCAAGACGTTGGTTTGGATTGACATATTATCTTCCTTATCTCCTCAGGTGAGACTGGATTAAAGGAGTCAAATTGAATTGACGAAACTACGAACCTACTGTCATTACACCCTTGTGAATTGGTAGAACCAAGACCATGACGAATCTTATCGATTTTATCAATGAAATAATCACTGAAATTTTGAGCAACAATACAATACTATCATCTCCCTTCCGACACTCTTTTCTTTTCCCAGTAAATAGTTTAGCGTCTAATGTTTTTGCCATTATACAATGGTTCATTCAGTGTTGAGTTGAGTCTTTTTTTATCGCTATCTCAATCAAAACAATGGGTACACAGATATTACATCAACGGTTGAGCAGATAAAAATAAATGTTAACATGCATATAAATGACAGATTATGAGATAAATAAGTCTCACCTACCACTTCCCAAATAGATGAAATGAAATGAAATTTAACACCCTGCTGCTTTGCTCCGACCGTGCTAATGAAAACAGACAGTGTGCTTCATCCTCGGTTTCCTCAGTGGTCTCATTCCGACTCCACTATACCATGGGTTAATTATCTTGCCCTGGTCATGATTGTAGCTACGGTCTACGAACCAATCAAAAAGCAGTTTACAAACCAGTTCGTTTTTATAAGGGTAGAAAACCATATGCATGTCCACTTATGTACATAATGTATACATTTCTAATTCATTTACATTTAATTGTAGTATGTTTCGCAGATTTCAAATATGTATAACATCTATATGTTTGACTTTTGCTTTTATTATTCCTATTCGTTCTTTGTTTGCAATGTTTTATTCTGTTCTGTTTATCATTATTGAACTTGTACATTGCAATTTGATTCCCAATAAAACTCTCCAGCTTACATATATATATATATGTTCGGTCTTCATTAATATATTATACTATAATTGTAATTTCTTGTTAATACATACGCATTTAGTATAATTTCTCTAATTTAGGCTACCTCCTGGTCAATTCCTAACCTTGTCTCTTGAAGGCGAGCCATTGCTTTTTGCTTACTTTACCTGATAAAAGTGTCTTCCCTTTGCTAACTTTATTTTCAATTAATGATTTGTGGGATTAATTGGTCATTCAAAATAGCACAGTCATCAAGGGCAGATGACTCGAAAACGTCTAACTGCCAAGAGGGTTCTTTTACGTGCACACGGATGTGTTCGTGGGGCCTCGTTCTCGTCCGAACAAGTATAAGCTGTCCCTTGCCAGTCCCTATGTTCTGCACCACTTACAAGGGCTCAAAAACGAGACCCACAGGTTAGCAAGATCCAACTGCTTTCTCACTGAGCCACCGCGAAATATTACGAAGTGTTCAAGAATATTACGCATACGGATTTACATCCGAGTTTTAGATCCCGTAGAAGTAACCCAACCACTGTCTCCAACAAAGTTGTTTGAATACTTACCGATTAAGCTATGTATAAGTATCTGAAATTGACCAGAAAGGCATCATGAGTTACATAATAAAGAAGCACACCTGTCTCGTCACTACATATTGCCAACGGGAGAAATAATTTGGACCTGAACTAATTCAAATGAATATTTCTTTTTCGACTAAACCTGAAAGGGGGTGAGGGGATCATTAGGTCTGTCATTGACTCAACTGACTGGGTTTCGATTCCCAGGTTGTACGTGACTGGGAATAGGGTCGCTTGTCCGAACCACGTGGCATTTCTTTGGGTAGTCCCTACTCGCAAACGAATTATTGAAATAAAATTTAACTATGTGTTAGTCCCGAAATGACCGTGTTTGTGTCGATTGGACGTTAAACCCCATTCATCTCTCCTGAAAAGTTGCTCGATCCGACCTGTACCACGAAGTGTAGAAAGACCATCATCCATTTCATTGCAGCCTGTGATAATAATAAAGTGCGACAGTAAGGCTTTTTAGTGCATGCTGTGTCTTTTTCACATTAATCTTTGGTCACAAAATTCGTTTTTCAGTTACAAATAATTAATGAATCAAACCACACTGATCAGCAGTGAATATTCGCTTAGCCGCTACAATCACTGATAAGGATGACATCGACGCGACTTAATGAGTCCTCGGTATTAACTTTTTTCCTCCGACAAAATAAATTCTAACATATTTTTTTGAAGTATAAGAAAAATAAATAAAGACGTTTGAAGTATCTGTAGTTAAAATATATTTCCTATTTAGTGTAAATGGGTATTAAAAGGCATCATTTTGTCGGAAGCAGTTACGTGTTATGTAAACAATGCACGAGCCATTGAGCCAATAACTGACGCCGCGTGCAGTCAATGCACGTGTTGAAGACAGTCATCTGTAATAGAGATAATTCGTAAGTAATTCTCCGTCAAACAGATTGGAGTCAAACTAGGAAATATGGACTTTTTTCTGCAACCGTCCTGTAACTGATCAATACGCATTGAATACTTGTGTGACAATGGGGTGCTTAGCGTAAGCAAGAGTCAGTAGAGACTTTTTGGCAAGCGTAAATTTCTAGTACGTATCGCGAATCCGTATGGATTTTACGTGTGACGTCGTCCATGTGTGTGTATTTCTCATACGTAATACGGCACACGGATACGACAGCCCGTATCGAACAGGTTTCATACGGAAAAGGTACATAAAATATTGTCGTCTTTTTTAGACGCTGAAATGTTGTATCGTAGCGTTTTGATGAATGTATGTCTATCCTAGAAATCGAAGGTGTATTTTTTGATGTGAATTTAACCATAATAATTTTGATGGGTTTTACTCGGAATTTTCCTACTTTTCCTGTCTCTCTGTCTGTCGGATATTTGATTTACGTGCTAAATTTAGGTAGATATGGGACCTTCAAATCTGTAAATGGTGTGATTCTGTAAAGGGGTATAAATGATATATAAGTATATTAGTGAAACCAAAAATTGCGTCGAGTCGAAGTCGAAGATTTTGTTTCATTAGATGCGACTTCACATACTCCGAGAAATTGTAGGCTAAGTGCTGATTTTGGTATGTAACTGCCATCATACTGTAATAGAACTAAGCTCAATTCTGACGCATACATACGCGATGAGAGAATCTGTCCAAACTCTAAAGCTACATTGACGCAACGCATCACGTATACAATACGGGTACGTGATACTGATAGGAAAAATTCCACTTGCCAAAAGTCTCTAGTGTTTAAACAGATTGACGGTCTCCCCTGGTGTACTTGTCTACGATATCACCCTCGGTGGAAGTGGACGTTAAACCCCAGAAACGAAGGAACCTGGTGTTTGATTTACACCAGGTAATGTAAGGTCCGTGTCGTTTTTGGCGACGTTGAACAATGTGGTTTTCTACTGTATAAATTATAACTTGTGTTATACAACAGGGAATGAAAATACAGTAATTATTCCGTTGTAGCGAGTAAACCGCATGTAACCCATTTTAAACATTAAGCAAAATAACGCCAACGTGGGTTACGGTAGCCCAAGCCAATATAAATTCCAATTACGTAAGTTACTTCATTATAGAAATACAGCCACTACTATTCAACAAATTTACGGCACAGCAAAAAATATGGTAACCGAATAATCGTTAAACCGGGTTGTAGATTTCCCTATGGAATTAATTATTTGTGTTAGTTTTCAATTACGGTCGTTCATTTTATTAAACTACCCACTTTTTTCTTTTTGATCTGTTAAGGGTTGACACCTTCAAGTAATTTTCTTGGTATGTTTCTATAGCCCTTGAATAATGGTTCACTTTTATCATTTTAAAATTGATTGCCACTGAAATAAGTCGTTAACCCGATCGTTATTTGTTGCACTTGGTTCAATGTTAACTCTGTTTGGTGTGGGGGGGGGGATGACGGAATGGTTAGCGCGTGCGCACTGTATCATAAAGCCTGTCATTAAGTAATCTGGCGTAGTTTCGAATCCCAGGTTGTACGAGACACAAGGAGTGGGGTCGCTTGTTCAACCTCGTGGGTTTTCTCCGGGTCCTCCGGTTTCCACCCACTGCTAAAGACCCCTACGCGCAAGCGAATTATTGAATAAGATTAAACCATATATAATTAGTCCACAAATGACCTAGTTTGGTTCGAATGAACGTTAAACCCCATTTTTCTCTATCTGTTTGTTTGGTTGGGGTGGGGTATTATTTTACTTGAAACTTTTCTTTGAAATTTTACACACATTCGTTTCAAGTAATTACCGTCGATGTTCACCAAAGTTTGTATTTTGTTGGTAGGGTGAGTATATGCTTGATGTTTAGTTTGTGAGCTAATTATGCTTTTTGGAAATAATTACCAAAACAATTGATAGGTGTTACGTTAGCTATTTTCAAAACAGGACTGACTAACATTTTTGTTTTGTTTTTTTTATACCGTTTGTAAATTTTGCGAATAAGATAAAATAAAAAATAAAAACAAGAGGAATAACCTGCAAAATGTTATTACTAGCTGGAAGACAAAAGAGAACGGAAACTATAGACAGGTATATCCATACGCGGAATATAATACAGCTTATGTAGCTGCCTTGAACTTGAAAGAAGTTGTTCAAAAAGCATTAGAATGAATCAGTTTTATTAACTTAAATATACCTGTAGTTTCTTCCCGACACATAATCCCATGATCTTGTTTCCTCATAAATTTTCAGCAAATTACCTTTACACTATTTAGTTTTTAACTATTATAGTGAGAACTGCCATCTCTTTATCTTATCTCCTATAATGTATCTTTAATATAAACAACATAGTCTCGATTATCCATGTTTTAAATTTAATTATCAATGATCATTAAGCAGGGAGTGTGTCTATTCTTTCCGTTCAATGAAAGCTATCACTTAAGTACAGCAACATGACAGTCCTTCGTTTAATCTAGGTCTTCCCTAAAACTTTGGACAGTGATTTAAGGTATATAAAGTATGTTCGTTTCGGAACAATATTGTTTACATTTCATTCGACTTGATAACCTCGTTTGTCACGCAATTAGTTTTACTGCAGTATTCTGCTATGCACGGGTTAATTAGGCATAATAAAATCGTGAGCCATGACGTAACGTTATGTAAACATAATATTTGGTCCAATATCGGCACTCGTTTTAAATGTAAAGCTTTTGTAGGGCAGCTAGTGATTGGATGGTAGTCAGACTACTGGCCAATCAAAATTTAAAACAACAATATCCACTCATAATAGCAGTGTGTAGTGGGATTACATCTTATCAAATGAAACGCTGCGCGGAATATGGGCATACGCCATACAGTGTGTTATGAGGGAAATTTTGCCCGGACAGCGGCGCTACGGTCTACTCTTATATCGAATACCAACTGCCAAGGGATCTAGTACGTGCACGCCAGTGTGTACACGGGACCTCGGATTTTTGTCCCATCCGAACGACTATAGAGCTGTAATTCGTCCTGCATTACAGTCAAGGGAAAACCACGCTGGAAAATCTGGATAAACTTTCCCGGCCAATGTAGGGATCGAAACCCCAACCTTCAGGTTAGCGAGCCAAAGTCTTGTTGTTGTTGTGCGATTTAATTTAAATAACTGGGTTTGTAACAGAACCTCCCCCCAAAACATTTCCTCACATTTGGTGCTGTTACCTTAAATCAGTTGACACAATGTCCAGTTGTTTTTCTCAGTCGTAGGTTTCAGCTTAGTGGAATCTTTGTGGCTTAAGCAGAATTACTTTAAGCATATTAAATGACCGGGAATGAATCAAACAAGAAAACTATAGGGCGACAGCCACGGGAAGGAAGCTGTACTTTATACTTTATAAGCAGTGACGTTGGTGTGCAGTGTTCATCAAACACATTAGTGGTATTTATTCGCGGAAATCATCTTCTTAGACAAATGGCTTATTTAATGAAAGTTTTCTTCGGGATACTCATCTTACTATTGAAAAGCACCCTTGGAACTGTCAAGATTTGACATAAATGGATCCAAAGTAGTCTTAGTTGCATTAGACACGCATTTAATTAATTTGTTGTATAATTAAGGCTTTCAGGAAACAGTTTGACATCTTTTACGAGCTTACAAGCCAACAGTGAGGCTGATGTCCCCCGCCAAATTGAAAAAGTAATTAGATAACACACATTTTTTCCAAGTTTCACCAGTCTAACACAATTAGGATCAAAGTTGTTGAGCTCCAAACTCTCGACCAATCCAATTGTTCATCATCGAGCTTAGCAAAGGAATTCGAACTTAAGTCAAGGTATTGATGTAATGATATACGCCAAGTTTCACCATTATAACCCAATTAGACTCAGTTTTCCAGCTCCAAATTTTTGACAAATCAAATTTCTCATCATGGAACTTAATCAAGGTATTGATGCACTGAACCTATACACCAAGTTGAAATCAGTGTTATCATGTCCTAAAACATCGACACAGAAATTTTGTATTATTGAACTTAGTAAAGATACTGATTTATTTAATCTATAGGCAATGCGCATTATCGAACGTCATCAAGGTATTGACGTAATGATACACGTCAAGTTTCACCATTCTCACTCAATTAGAATGAAAGTTGTCAAGCTCCAACAATCAGTTGCCCATCATCGAGATTAGTCTAGGTATTAAATTTTGGCATTCTAAGTCAGTTAGGATCAATGTTTTCGAGCTTCAAAGTTTCGACCAATCAAATTGCTCATCACCAAACTTAGTCAAGGAAGTTCTGAAACTATATTGATGTGTCCCCACTCTCACTCAATTAAAATCTAAGTTACCATGTCCTAAAACATTGAACCAGAAAATATTCTGATGTAATGAAACTATAACTATAACGAAGGAAGTCCAGGTATTGATGTAATGATATACGCCACATTTAAGGATTCTCACTTAAAAGTTTAGACCAGTCTAATTGCTTATCACTCTGCTTAAAGATACATTATGGGAGATTTTTACAAGGAGTTAGCCATTCTTGCTATAAAGGTTCAAAAATAGATGTTGAAACAAGAATATATTGAAAATTTCAGTCAAATAACTTTATCCTGAACAAAGTTGTTACCACTATAATTTTTTACTGGAAATGGTGGTTAAAATCATCGACACCCTTTTCCCACTATGGCCGATTGTTGATTGACAGGCGTTAACTCCACCTACATAGTCTCGATCATCAAGTAATGTTTAAACGGTATCTAGTGAAGCTTGTGTATAGCCTCGGTCATCACTGTCTTTTATGAATAATTTCCGGAAGTATGATGACGTCAACGTCACGGAGAAACCCCACCCACGACGCCATAGTGATTAAATCAGTCGACGAAATCCTGTTTAATCCGAGCCCAATCCAAGTCATCCGTGGGTCTACAGTGTTCATTTTGGGCTTGTTGTTTAAATAAAGATCTAATTTATAATTTCTATGACATCTGAGGCTCAAAGGAAGACCGACAAAAGTCAGTTTTTGCTCTCCCATAATGTATGTTTAACGAGAGCTGAAATTCTCATTTTCGCACTTAGTCATCATATTGGTATTTTATCAGAAGCAAAGTGTTTTATCAGAGTTATTTAGAAGCAAAGTTAAAATGCCCAAAAGCATCGACCAATCAAACTGTGTATCGCTGAGAGCCCAAGCAGAAAACACTCATCGTCGAACCCAGTCAAGGCATTCACCTAATAAACACCTACACCAATTCTAGTTCAATTAGATGTTGTGTCATTGCATCCGAATTAGACAGACAGACGGAAGGACAGGCCAATAACAACAGTCCCCTGAATTTTTCGAAATGCGGGAGACAATTTACAAAGGAACTATGATAATGATTCTCGATAATAGCACTTTACCGCGCTTAACATGCTGTCCACTTGAAACGCGAATTCCTTGATGTAACGACATTAAAGGGCGACCATTGGCTTTGTTAATGATTCACGATATATGGCACTTTACCGCGCTTAACATGCTGTCCATTTGAAACGCGAATTCTTTGATGTAACGGCATAAAAGGGTGGTCATTAGCTTTGATACTATGATGTGTGCTCGGTGGGAGAAAGTAGTGAGTGTGGGGGGGGGGAAGTCGGGAGTATCTCAACTATGTCTTCTCGCAAATTAATTAATTTGCTGATGAGTGGGACTTTAAGTTAACTGAATCTACGTAGTCTCTGAAACCCAATAATTTGCAGTAAATCGATGGGCCGTAGTTCAAGTTAACTCAGTAGTCAACTAGGTCTTTATCTCTGGTATCCACTTGTCAGTGATGCAGAAGGAGGGCCTGAAAAGGACAGCTGCCTAGTCGTTCGGATGGGGCGAAAAACCGAGTTCCCGTGTACACATTGGCGTGCACGTAAAAGATCCCTTGGCAGTTGGAATTCGATATAAGAGTACGCCGTAGCGCCGCTGCCCGGGCAAAAATTTCCCTCATAGCACACTGTATGGCGTATGTCCGTCTTCCATTAGCCCAGGTAAGGTGCAGAAGAGTAGGACGTTAAACCATTTCATTTCATTTTCATGCCTTTCTCTCAACACCATTAATTGGAGGTATTTAAGGTTAACCGTATATTCAATTAGGTTGTCTCTTAAAGGAGCGAAGTCGGTAACTCAACATCAGTAACAGTCTTCGACTTTGCAAACACGACATTTTATTGATCAATCAACATTGATGTTGTCATCTTACCATGGAATGATGGCTTCTGATACCCGATAGTTAAGACAAAATGAAAACTTTAAAATTGGCACACGAATCTTAAAGGAGCGAAGTCGGTAACTCAATATCATTAACGGTCTTCGACATTGCAACCATGGCAGGATTGGCTTCTGATATCCAATAGTTAAGACAAATTAAAAAAATATAAATTGGCACACGAATCGCGTGCCAGAATGCTTTCGAGTGCCATTTGTAATGTAACCGACTCAATGAACGAGTCTCTACCTGCCCCACAGTAGAATACTACCGATGGAGACGACGAAGGCTCCCATTCAGGGGCGGATTGGGGCCGGGTATCGGCCCGGACTCCCGTGTCGGAGCGGCCCCTTTTACTGACCGAGGAGCCCGGAGGGAGGGGGCTCCAAATATGCGATTTGGTGCAATATCTGATTATAATCTCTGTCAAATAATATATTTCATAAATCGATTAACTTAGGCCAAAACCACGACCTGCAAGTAATTTACAACCATCAACATGTGAAAATATCATATCGTCATATTATTAATTATTATCATTGTATCGTCAAGAGTGAAGAGAATTTAACTGGTTGAAAAATGGGACTAGTTGAGAAAATTTTGACCATTAGATTAACCAGTTAGAAATATTGAATCAGCGGGAATATTTTCATTGAAAAATGTCACATTTTTGTTGCCGGGAGCGCTACTTGATTCCTCCTGTGATGGAAGGCCACGAAACACATTGGTACAGAATGACGAAAATGAAAATCATAAAATTTTGGATTCTGACGTATCCCCATTGCAGGATTCCAAATTCTGACCCACACCTAGCACACCCGGTCCTGAAAGTCTATTATACCAGCCCATTCCAGACCCCACTGATGGCGTGGCGACCCGTGAAAGCCACCGGCCACATACAATATGGTCATCATGGCGCCATGGTCGGTCCAATACTCCTTCTCCCATATAATGTTCAGCAGAAAATGTTGGGGTTTTTTAGACGAATTGGACAAAGAATTTTTTTTTTTCATTTTTTGTCCGACCGGCCCTTCAAGCGATCGCCCGATGGCCCAATCCGCCCCTGCTTCCATTCAATCACAGTAAAATAGGAACTTCCTAAATCTGCTGATTTTTTGTAATAACGAGTAACTCGGTTGGGAGGACACAACGTTAAAGCTGAACTCCGATTACAAAACTACAGAAATAATTAAATAAAAAAAAATACTGCCATACATAATCGCCATACTTGTTTTCAATTTGCAGAACAAGTATGGCCGCTGTACGGTGTACCGAAAACGGACGTAGGCCACGCCCACATCCAGTATACACTGTGTCAACCACACTGTCCACATCCGGCTAGCAATATTTCAACTACCAATTACCTACTGACTGAGCGGTTTTTCTCTATAAGTTTACTGAAAATATTATTGCTACACAATTATTATGTGTGAACAGGTACATATCATTTTACTAATAAAACAAAATAAGTAACCTATGCTGTATTTTTGCTCTAAAAGTATGGGAAAAATTGTCTTACCCCAAACAAACAACAAATCTACCGACATCATCCAACCATTTCTATTCTTATTTCTTGAAAGGTTTTGCACAACAGCGTAGAAACACCAAATGATTTCTAGTTTTATAAAGTTCAGTATTATCGTTCCAAAATATATCCAAAGCAGCAATAAAACAACTGTTCTCTCCATCGAAGAAGTATGTCTTCACTTCAAAATATTTTTCATCTTGTTGTTATTTATGACGATCAAGGGACATAGGTGGTTATGTCCCTTGATGTTATGTCAACAACATAGATTTGTTGTTGTTTGGAGTAGTTTTCTTGCATTTTTAGAGCAAAGGTACACCGGGCTTTACTTATTTCTTCTAATTAGTAAAATAATATGTACCCGATCAATCATAATAATTGTGTAGCAATAATATTTTCAGTAAACTTATAGAGAAAAACCGCTCAGTCAGTAGGTAATTGGTAGTTGAAATATTGCTAGCCGGATGTGGACAGTGTGGTTGCCAAAGTGTATACTGGATGTGGGCGTGGCCTGCCTCTGTTTTCGTACACCGTACAGCGGCCATACTTGTTCTGCAAATTGAAAACAAGTATGGCGATTATGTTTGGCAGTAATTTTTTTTATGTAATTATTTCTGTAGTTTTGTAATCGGAGTTCAGCTTTAAGTGAGGCGTGAGGTTTAATCTCACTGTGCCACCTAATCAACTGGTTTTATAGGGTAGTGGTGTGAAATTTTAAGTAAACAAAGGATTATAGACTGTATCCTTATTAGTACTATTCACCTAGTTAAGATTCAATTATTTTAATTCTCAAGGAGGTCAAAATTTAGTTAATTTGGCACAGTAAAATGAAGAAGATCGGAAAAAGCCACCCAAATATATTTAAATTTATAAACATTGCGTTGAAAGAGCAGACTTGTACTGAAAATACCATAGTTCAATTGGATAATGGGGGACGATTGCCCCCTAAAAGGTGAAAATATAAAAGAATAGAAGAATCTATTCATGATCCAAAATCCATGGAGTAAATGGTGTAAAAGTGTGCAATTGAATATACTGACGTCAGATCACATTTAGTAGGGTTATGATTTATGGTTGATACATGTATTTGTTGTTACTTTAATATAATTTATCGTGAATAAAGTTGTTAATCAGTTTAAACCTAGTAGTTTTAAAAAGCGGACTATACTTTTAACACCATTGTATTCGATAATCCCCTTGCTTGATTAATCCCCCCCCCCCAATCTGTTTTACAGAGAATTACTTACGAATTATCTCTGTAACGGATGCCTGTCCAAAACACGTGCGTTGACTGCACGCCCCGTAGTCATTGGCTCAACGGCTCGTGCAATGTTTACTTAACACCTAACTGCTTCGGGCAAAATGATGCATTTTACTCATTTTAATACCCATTTACACTAAATAGGAAATATTTTTAAACTACAAATACTTCAAACGTCTTTATTTATTTTTCTTTTACCTCAAAAAAATGTTTGAGAATTTAATTTGTCGGGGTAAAAAAGTTAATATGCCGTACTCAATTAGCCTCGTCGATGTCAGGCCTATCAGTGATTGTAGGACCAAGCGAATATTCACTGCGGGATCAGTTTGTAATCCCCCATCAGAACAATAGCGGGTGGCACAGTGAGATGTCCGTCCCCAGGCGTGAGGCCAGGACCCCCCCCCCCCTTGAACCACGTCTAGTTTGATGATATCTCCCATTACTTAATTAGTAGTTAGTATTAGCGGAAGTTAGGGTTGACTCAACATTTAACTATATCGGGTATCAATTAATTTTCCTGTGGGCAGAAGTTAATGTTCCCCATCTGATCTCCTAAGTTTATATTTATTTTGAAAACACACAGGACTTGTCAGCAGTCGAGGGAAACTGAAGAGATCGTTTAACAATAAGTAGGCGGTTTAAGCTGACTCATGACAACTGAAAGATAATCTTAAATATTCCGCGCTAATGTACATTAAATTCTCAGTAGTCAAAACCCCGATAGATAAAAGAGGATGTTTCGCGTTAGATGCTGGGTTTGTATTAATATTTCGAAGAAAAAAGAATCCGGCAACTGGGGAAACGGATATTGAAATGAACTATCAAATGGTATATCTTTGACAGATTCGATATAACAAAGGCGATTACAAAACTTGTTTGTTTTTTACATACCCACCCACATTTCGGTGCTAGAGTATTATTTCGCCATCCAATCGGTCAACACCTGGCTTGTGAATGCTATAGAAGCTGTAGCTTTTATCGGACTTTTATGTCTTTCCGTTTCCGGATCATTTCAAAATTTAGTGGGAAGCTTTGTGGGCACAAGAGGACTAGCCTTATCGATAACCAGCATTCCCCCGGCTTTGCGTTCCAGCACCCCCCCCCCCCCACACACACACACACACCGTTGTTGTAAAAGCGATACAGGCTATAGTTTTTTTTTAGAATCTTTGGATGTGCTACTCTTCAAACATAGCTGCTATGTGGTCATAGTTCCACACTTTGCTTAACGATCTTTTTTAGTTCCTGTAAATATTTGATAATTGCTATTGTTTAACCATATTATCAGCACTAACGCTGGCATGCTTACTTTTGTTCCCAAGGTAATGTTATCCCGCGATTATACTAATGCGTCTGTTTAAATTTATAGACTTAAGCCTTCATTTAGGTTCAGTGGTACAATATATGTTGAGAGTTTTTCCTCAAAAAGTGAATATTTTTAGAAAAAGAAAATAAGTAATGTGTTTGCATTTTGGCGTCCATTTAAAACGAATTAAGTTAAAAGAAATAAATTGATGTTACAGATGGTTAGTGGCGTTTCACGTGGGGGATTCAGGGGCAACTGTTGGTTCAAGTACTAGCCAGTAGTATCGTTCATTCTCCACAAATACCAATCACTGGAGAGACAAAAATTCACATTATCCGTCCTTGATAATTGTGCTTTTTTATCAATCCAATTAAACAATTCAATAAATACAGAAAGGGAGAGAGAGAGAAATGTGGTTTAACGTCCACTCGACACAAACTAGGTCATTTCGGGACTAACGTGGTTTAATTTTATTTCAATAATTCGCTTGCGTGTAGGGGTCTTTATTAGCAGAGGGAGGAAACCAGAGGACCCGGAGAAAACCCACGAGGTTGGACAGGCGCCCCTACTCCTTGTCACGTACAACCGGGGATTCGAAACCCCGCCAGTTGACTCAATGACGGGTTTTATGATACAGCACGAACGTGCTTTTTTAAAAAAAAAAAAAGAAATATACAATTATTTATTCACAAAAATATGACAAATAATTATAATGATACATATGTGCAATTTAATCTAAAACATTTAAAACAAAAGGAAGTTAATGTACAGATAAAATTTATGTAAAATCAATTTTTAATTCGATATCAATAATATCAATATAAGGGTTCTTGCTAATAAAATTTTCAAATTTATAAATCATATTTGTGTTTTTCATGTAATGGTACATATATTCACAGTGATCGGACAAGATTTTTTAATTGTTCATATTGAAAAAGAGCCTACACTTCATTATGCTTATTCTGTACGAGGAAAAAACGATGTTAAGGAATTTACTTTGCTTAATATGTTTTTTGACTGGGTATCCAAACAGGAGACAGAAATTTGAGCTGTACACCGTGTAACCTGTCTCTTTAAAGACGAATGGCATGTGTTCTATATCTTCTATAACATTATTTACATTATAAACAGTTTTATATAATTTACACTATGGCGAATCTATTTTACCAATATTGTATAGCTTTTCGTTAGTCCATATAACATCGTGTATAATTTTATAATCATTTTCTATCCGCTCGGCCACTCAACCCCTCTCAATAAATACAACGCGAAAGGATAAATACAACTTGCATTTTACTGGAACTAAGATCGCTAAATTACTGTTGCAAACTCTGCCAAAATAGTTAAGGCCATTTTTGGTGTACATGAATCTCGTCTTTATTATTTCATATTATTTAAGGCCAGTATTGACCAAAAGGACATTAGAGAGTGGATCCAATTTATATGTTGTTGACAACCTAACAAACAGCTTGTTAATACTGCCTACAGGTGATGCTGGAAAGAGTCTTCCATTGGCAATAGCTAGACAAGTAGCTCTTATCTATAAGTTAATGGTTAGATACAGAATAACTATTGATGCCAAACTATCTAACCTCTTGAACGAGGCTACGGCATCGGATTGAACAGACCTGTTGATAATGTCTATGCTCAAGTGTGATGTATTCTGGGATTAAATCGAGATTCATAAATAATTCCGCCTTGTTCTTTTCAATTCATTGTTATTGTTCAGAAACAGTGGAAAGAGAGTGAGAGAGAGAGATGACATACGATCGTGCCATTCCTGGCAGTTGGCTTTGTAACATTGTATAGTTAATCAATAGCAGATAGGCAAGGCGGCAGCAACGCGGAGAATACCCAACACCAATTATTACTTTTCGTTTGGTCTTTCGTTATAGAAAAATTGTTATGGGGCACGACTATTTTGATTATTCATTGGACATCAGTATAAACTATTTATTGGTCCGGAACGTAAAGCTACTCCAGTTGTCTTGAATGACTTTTCCAATTGTTGAAATGTGTATTCAATATATCTAACTTTAAAAAAAGATAGTATCTAGTCGGAAATATTTATATGTACCACGTGGCAGATACGGGGTAAGTTTGTCAATTTGTGATAAATATTCCATTAAATGTTAATTACAAAAACAGTATACCTGTAGAAATGATTGGTACGAACAGATAGATATAAATTGTTAATCTCAAAATGATTGGTGGGAACGGATATATATAAATTGTTAATCTTAGTGTAGAACTCTAGTCGTGTAATTAATTGCAAACTCGAGAATTAGTATAACTTCATGAAATGCTTTTTTTTTCAAAATTCCTTTTTAACTTATCACCCCCTCATACGTGTATATTTGGTATTCGTTGGACTAAAATTCTAATAATTAGGGCTAGATGGTCTCTGATTACTCACAATAATTTAGCAAGTCGTATTTGGATGCTCAGAAACTAGTTCAATATGTTCTTTAAGCCAACCTGCTTGTTCAAGTGTCGCAATTTTATATATTGTTATATCTGCTAATTCAACCTGTCACTAGAGTATCAGTGATCGAACGCGATGTCTGTTGTATATAATGACAAAATAATTGAATACTCGGAATTTCCCATCTTTTTTTTCTCTGAAAACTGGGAAATAACATAAGTCGTCACCGAGAAATCCTTTTGTATATTGCTTTTATTTGCCAAGTATCCACCTGTAAAAAAAACCCACGTAGAGTTTTTAAAGGTGGGGATTATAAATTGCGTAATTTAAGAAAGTAATATAAAAAGCGATTTTGTTTGACAGTTTTATTCGACAATATTGTTTAGATTTTAAGTCTAGTTGTTTAAAAATATTTGTCAATTGAGTTTGAAAATGTATAGGTTTTTATGTTATTTTAATGTAAATTGTTATAGCCAATTTGATTTCCGAAAATAATAGGAAATCAGTGACATATGGGTAGTTTTATAACACTCTTCTCTAGCCTGTAATTTAAATAAAAATCGTAAAGTGGTGTGGTCTTCGAAATTCGAGCAAATTAATTGCAATTATGATTTATACATCAAATAGCTTGCGTATGATGTGTACTACTGGGTTGCATTCGGCCTTGGGGCACTACTTTTCGTAGCAATGAAGTGATGGCCTGTTGCAACCAGGACATACGATTTTTCGACCACGGGATCCGATAACCGCGACCGAGTTAAGAATACCTGATACTTATGTAAGTTCCAGTAATAAGTATTCAATAGTGAGCAATAAATACAATAATATAGGCAGCATAGGTGTAAAATCATTATAGTGATAAAACCGAAACTCGAAGCGTGTCCCTAAAGCATCAAAGAGGTGTGTACAAAAGGTGCGAAATATGGTGGTGGAAACAATTAAATTATAAGACGATTGTACCTACCGAAGTGGGTGTTGCGTCGATTTAGAGAGCGAAATGTAATTTTCCTTCTTATTCCCTGTACCAAAAACTCGCCGACGAGGTTTTAATTCTGAAAAAAATTCATATTTTACCTTTCTATGTGGTGCCTATATTTTGCTGTGGTTTTATGAAATGAAATGGAGTCTAACGTCCTACTCTCTGCACTTAACCTGGGCTAATGGAAGACGGGCATACGCCATACAGTGTGCAATGAGGGGAATTTTGCCCGGACAGCGGCGCTACGGCCTACTCTTCTATGGAATTTCAACTGACAAGGGATCTTTTACGTGCACTTCAGTGTGTACACGGAACCTCGTTTTTGTCCCATTCGAACGATTAGACAGCTGTCCTTGTCAGTCCCTCCGCTTTGCATCACTGACAAGAGAAAACCACGCCGGAAATTCGAGATGAACTCTTTCGGCCAATGCAAGGATCGAACACCCGACCTCCAGGCTAGGGAGCCAGCGCCTTACCCACGTGATTTACATGATAGGGCTAACATCTGGCATTGTATGCTTACAATTTCTTTAAGTTTAAATGACCATCAATCAATGCTATCTACCATATATTTACTGAATATTCTATTATAAGCTGTACTGAAAATGTCCGAAGGTAAATAAATGACAGGGTTAAGTGACTTATGATTTTGATAGGAGATTGTCGAAAACTGTAGTTATTGTGTTGAAATTCTCGCTCACATCTTTTCAGTTAATTCTGATATTGATTTTTTTTCTCTAGTAGAGTCTTCTAAAATGAGTTCATTGAAGTGTCATGACCAGGAAGCAAAATACATAATGCACATAGAATCCCAATAAATTGGGTTAGAATGATGTTTTGTCAAATTAACATTCTCGTACTGTAAAAGGCCCGCTAACCATAGATTTCTCAATGATGAATTGTTAACGTAAATGTGATGTCTAGAGAACATTTTCAGATTTTTTGATTTTCGGAATACGCAAACAGAATAAACTGTCCTGAGGTTACATTCCACATCCGCTGTCCCTTTAATATCAATATCATCAGTTACTACTTTAAAGTAGCTAAACACGAATTAGAATTCAATATTGGTCCATGTCAATCCGTGAAAAGATGGGGCCATAATACCCAATATTTAAGACAAAATGGACATTTTAGAATTGCAACACGAGTCGTGTATTCTAGAAAGAAAGTAATATCCCACAAGACAACGCAGAAATATCATGGCCGATTCGCCAACGACAAAATAATAACAACAAACTTAAGAATGGACTGTGCAAGCCTGCACAACTCGTTCAACGTGGACTGTCCATGTACTGATTATAAATTATATATGAACTTTTCTAAACATTGAATATAAATCACTTTATATACGTTGAAATATATTATTATGTGCTTTTAAAACCCATTTACGTTTATTTTAAAATTTTAAAGTTCACAAACAATCGCATAATTCATTCTTTTTTATTGTGAAAATCTTGCAATGACAACATTACAAGAGATGCAAATATGTGCGACTTCCTCGTTTTCTCACAACCCCGGGAGTTAAATGTGTCCACTGGCACCGACATCTTAATTTGTAAACTTCTGTTCATTGATATTAGCCCAGTGATATCTTCTGTTCTACCCCACCAACCACGGGATTTTCACGAATTATCTATCCTTAACCGTAGAAAACAGTTTACAAATGAGTTTAGCATCATCGTTTACAGCACCTTCGACGCCAAGTTATGATAGAAAGTTTGCAAGAAATTTAATGTCAAAGAAGTTGCATGCACACCGAACGATTTCCTAAAACAATTTGACGAAGTTTGGAACACCGATTCTGTTATCTTAGCTGCAATACAATGCAAGTTACTGACTTTCGTCCACTCAATTGGTCGATAAAAGTAACGTCAAGTATCAATGGTGGGTAATTTGACTATGTGCCTCCCCCGTGAATGGACCCCGGGGTTAGTAGTGGAGTAGAATGGATCGATAATAATAGAGATATCGACGATGATACACAACAGTATATGGCTTATTTTATTCCAACCACGGAGAAAATATGTAAATTAACAGTTAATTGAGAATTCAATCCGGCGAATTCGGCTTGAAAAACTTTTACCCTTCAGCTATGTGAGCCGTTCTGATGTTCGATTATAAATCGTATTTTAATTCAGTAGTATGACGAAAATAACCGACGATGCAGATGTTGTAGATCTATTATGCATACATTATGTCGTAAACAGAACTGTAACAGACTACTAATGCTTGTTAAGTTCTAGCCAAGAAAATACATTCAATGACCCAGTCGTTTAATAGACTATTGCGTGACAAAATACAGATAACACACACCGAGCAATCATTTGTCTGGGGATATCTCCGAGTGTTAAGAAAACTACCACAACGGGATAACCATATATTCCACCTGTATTATCTTTTAACTAAATATATTTCAAACCAGTTCGTGTCGTTAAAGCCGACTAAATTAATTATAAATACATTGGTTTCATTTGTGTTCAGATTAGCGACGTCATAGGTGACTAGGTGTATTGTGGGATACTCGAATTTATTCTTTTCACAAGGGCACGAAGAGATGTCATAGCGACTGTCTTGGTTATGACATTTATGAAACATTATAAATATGTTCTAAAATTAATCCAATCTTTTAATAACCTCTGTATGTTACTTTGTCTAAATAATCCGTCTGCACGTAAAACATCCTTTGACATTGTCATTCGATATAAGAGTAAGCCGTAGTTCGGAGTAAAACAGTAGGCGGTTAAACTCCATTTCATTTTGTCTAGATGATTTATTAAGGCTAAATCTTAGCAAATACCCGTCTGACTAGTCTGTGTAATTGGAACTTTTATAGTTACAAACGAATACACACTCCTAATAAACAGTTGGTCACTGTGACGTCACTAGGTAATTAGCAAACTCTATATCTGCGATAGCACTCGTCTAAGAAATAACAGCGTAGATTTTGATTAAACCGATCACTTATATTACCCGTTGATAGTGACGAGTTTTGTGCACGAAGCATGGTATGCCTATACAGTTGTTACAGCTTTGCAGTTTTGAGACGATTTTTTGAAACTAGGCTTTGGCCTACATTTGCGATATAATTTTTAGTTGTAATATCAGTACAATAATAAATCACGCATGTCTTGGGGTTTTCCCAATCTGATAAAAACACAGATTTAGATTTCGTTTTGTTCTTTTATACTTTCAATGACATCCACTGCATTAAGGTCTGACCATTGTAGTGGGAGGTCATACGAGCGGGGTTTTTTTTTATCCTATGGCAACAGACATTTGATTAACCAATCAGTGTTGATTTTTGTAATGGGTTACCGACAGTTCCGTGCATCCCATGCCAAAAAGTAACCATTACAGACGGTCTCATTGGCTAATCTTTCACATCATCCAAGACGCGGGTTATGTAACAACTCTTTCAACCAACAGTGTAGTAAAGTAAAACACAATATTGAACTATAACAAACGAAACGAAATTGGATCTATGTTTTAATTAGATTTGGGTCTTTCTTAGCACGTCAAAATTTAATGTCCTCTTTAACACGGATCTATTTACTAATAGTCCGGAAACATGTCGAATCACGTAATTAAGGTAACTTATATTGGCCATCTGCTGCATTGCGTCCTTAAATATATATAAATCTGAGTGGGTGGTACGATATTAATTGCGCAACTGAGTAGTACATCCGCACTGGATGTCAGACACTCTAAGTCATTACTGAGTTACATATTACATACATATTACAAATATCTGTTTAAGCAAGTTTGTGTCAAATATTATTTCTATCGAACAAAACACATTATATAAAATTGATGGCGGTTTCGCTATAATCGGTTTAAAATATTTACTGAAAAATGAATATATTGAATATTAATAACAGAATCCTACGGAATGTATGAAGTTTTGACTGGTAATAGCGATAACGAAGTCTCGATTTTCGAAATTAACGTTTATGGGATTTATGACAGATATTGTCTTGTCCACTTAATATCTAACCCACACGATATGAGAGTTGAGTATGGGCCTGTAACTTGAATAGATGTTATAATTTACGTAACATCTGAAGCTAAACAAAAGATCTGCAATAATCATATATAAAATTCACCTTAAATGATTTCCACCCTCTACGTAATTGGATCATTGTGAGGAACGAGTATCGTTTAGCGTTTCGGGTAGGGAGTGTTATATTTTACAAAATAGCTGATATTCTTATATAACATTATGGTATTATTAAACCTTATTATTATACCATAATATTTCCCGGTTGGAAAATCAGTGGCGGAATCAGAGACCACCCCCCCTCCCCCGCCCTGAAAATTTTGAAAACTAGGAGCCATTTCTAGTGGTCTTAGACGAATTATAATATCAATTTTAATCCATTTCCATCGACTCCTATGTATTTCTTATAATATGAAATCTATTTCTGCACAAAATAAGAAACTAAACTTCATTTCAGACCGTAAAATGATTTAGACGTAGCAGGCCGGATCCCTTGAGGGCATACATTCGTTTGATGACTATACATGAATAATATTACATGGGTCAGGTCACATGAGTATAGACTTTTTTATAATTACGAGTAATTCTAATAAAATCAATTTCTATAAACTGCTGAAAGGGTCAGATTCGGTAGACAACTACATGTATATCAACATGCTCATGAATTATAACCAAGAGTATTCCCATCACAAATAATGTAATTGACACTAAAAACACTTTCCTTGATTCATCCATTTACTGTAGGCTATAGACAGATCAGATACCTATACTGTCTGGGTTACATGGATACATCATTCTATATTCGGTATGTCCTTTTCTAAGAAGAGGTTTCGTGAATATTACTGGGTTACATAGATCATAAATTGGTTACATTTTGTGTGATTCTGGATTCGGTAAAAGACAATATTAGAGTCAGCAATTATCATATATATATAACCGGTTAAACACATTCCAAATATAGTTTTAACACAGAGATCATTGCTACGGTAGATGTGCAACGAAGATTTTAAGAAACGGAAGTGACGAAAGAAGTGGAAAACAAAATGATTCCTTCGAAGACGAATGGTTTTTATAAGGGGTGGTGGGGGCACCAGGAGTAAAAATCTGCCGCCCTGAATAAAACTGACCGTATAAACATGGATGCCACTACCATATTGCCGCTCCTATAGGCGAAATGCCCCTCCTATCATCCCTTTCTGGATCCGCGCCTCCGCCACCACATGACTACAAAGGGTTCGTTGTGGTCGCCTTATCCACAATTGATAGGATAGGGCCTTATCTCGTTGTGGTCGCGCTATCCACAAGGCATTATTGTTTGGAGCGCCGCTAACAATAATATGTAAATTACAAACAGCTATTTTGTATGGAGTGACGCATACACCAAGCGCATTTTTTTTATTACCGTGTAGTTAAAATTATAATCTGTTAGTAGTAATCATCTATCGGATGGCAAATCTTTTATATTACAAAGTATGTATTTACATCTCACATCGACACCCTCGATTTTGATTATAAGAGTAGCATTCATCTTGATGTCATGATTCGATCTATTCATGAAGTACATGGTACCTAGTTTTAGTTTAGAGGAAAAGACGTTTCACATCAAAATGACACACGCGATCACTTGCTATACTATATTGACTTTCTGGAGGGGCAAATGCCGATAGCCACTCCGTGCTCAGTAACTTGGGCATTAAATTGGTGCCCACCACTCTGCCCTCGAATTTTAAAATCCTACATGCGGCCCAGCACCCTCGCACATTGGAGAGTATGAATCTGTCATACCTGCTTAAGGGACCGTACATGTTGATATCGTTCACTGTACATATTTGATAGAACTAGTTAAGCTTATTGGGAATTTTATATGATCATTGCTAACTAAGATTTTATCAAACCGGAAGTGACGCCAGCTAAAGTAAAATATGCGTAATCCTATAACTGTAACATAAAATTGTGTGAGTATATCTGTTCGAAACTAACTATTCATTAAAAGGAATTGAGTCACAAGAAAAAAGAAAAGCGAAAAAAATAAAAAAAAGGGTGGGGGGGGGGCAGGAAAGGTGGGTGCATTACCTTGCTTTTATTTATTCTCTACTTACAGGTTTAAAGCGATGATTATAGTTTATTCCGGTAATTTTATAAATAAATTATACAAATTTTATATGATCATTGCTAACTAAGATTTTATCAAACCGGAAGTGACGCCAGCTAAAGTAAAATATGCGTAATCCTATAACTGTAACATAAAATTGTGTGAGTATATCTGTTCGAAACTATCTATTCATTAAAAGGAATTGAGTCACAAGAAAAAAGAAAAGCGAAAAAAATAAAGAAAAGGGTGGGGGGGGGCAGGAAAGGTGGGTGCATTACCATGCTTTTATTTATTCTCTACTTACAGGGTTTAAGCGATGATTATAGTTTATTCCGTCTATTTTAAAATTGTGTATATAAATACATGTCTGATTTGCAGTTACCGAATACAAGCGAATTTTACCCTTTGTTCAAATATGACCAGAAATATAGATAAACCCACCGAAATAATTTTTCAGTGACTTTTTTATTGCAAGAAAGTTTAATTGGATAAATTAAATCGCCTAATTTCCGTTATGGAACGCATATCATATTGGACCTACATAATTATGTATTCACAATTTCTGATCTTGATTCTATTAAACTATATTTGTCCCTAATAAATATCCATTTAGTGGGTTTTCTATTGTTTTTTTCTTGGTGATACTTGATGAGAATGGTCGGGTCTTCTATTGTTCTTTTCTTGGTGATACCTGATGAGAATGATCGGTTCTTCTATTGTTCTTTTCTTGGTGATACTTGACGAGAATGATCGGGTCTTCCTTTGCTCTTTTCTTGGTGATACTCGGTGAGAATGGTCCTCTGGTTTATACCTAACCTTAGCTCTTGAAAATCAATATGGCGGTGTTCTTATACCACAAACCATGTCGCTACACCGATAATGCGCATGTCTTGTTTTCCATTTCCGTGTGTTCTCATCCAGACAACGAAAGGCTGCTTTGGTGTAAGCAAACCACTCGGCAAACCTCGGCAGATTCCGTAACCTCCGGAACCTACATCTAACCTCGGCTGTATGACGAATTCCGCCATATTGTAGTTTACGGAATCTGTCGAGATTTGCCGAGTGGTAAGCAAACATGCTTTGAAACAATCACAGAATCTATAGCTAGAGTTCCAATAGAACAGGGCGGAGGGAGGAGGATTGTGGTAGGGGAATGGCTTTTCAGCGACAGTTTTTAATCCCAGTTTATATTAGTGAACATTCCAAAGCAAATATGTAATAAATGAACGGGCGTGATCTTGGTTCTTTTTGGGTGTAAAAGAAAATGAGACTGATGAAATGTACAAACGGTTGCGTCATAACTTCCATGAAGTACCTGGGTTTGTCATTCTGGTTAGTATGACCTGTCACAACCGTTGCAGGTTCTAATCATTATATGTCAAATTATTAATATTTTTTTTTACTATTTTGCAATTTGCTTATCGTATAAATTTATGGGTCATAAGATATGAAATATTATCAGATGACCTAGTTAAACCCATTGAACATAATATCATAATTAATGCGTGTTACCACGGTAACAGCACGGCTAAATTCTGGGTCATAAATTTAATACTTTCAGATGACCTATTTAAATCCAGTTGAATGAATCTTTAAGATTGTCACCATGGTAATAGCACGGCTAAATTCATAAAAGTAAGTACAATTTTTTTCGTCCAGAATTTGGCCTCGGGGCTACAGATTGTCTCAGTCTGCTTACTCAGTAACATATACCACTGACCTTTTTTGTGTGTAGAATGTAGTTCACGGTGCGTTTATATGTATGTAGTGGATTAATTCTAAAGATTATAGGATACCATACCAGAAAATTGACGGTGGGGTTATATCGGTAATTGCAACGATTAATGTGCATTATAGTATGGAAGCGTATAGGGGTCAATAGCGCGATAGATACCGCAATATTAAGTTGGTATCATGTCAACATATTGTGGTTATTCTGATGATTTTATCTCTGAAAAGTCAATTTTGCCGAGGTAATTGAGTCAACACGCTATGTTTTATGTCCCCGTTTCGTCTTAAATGTACACGTTTGCGGTAAGATATTGCTATTCGGAAGCTTTGGCGACATATTCCATTTCGCCGTAGTATATGTCGACATATGCGCAAAATATTGCCATGCGCTATGTCGACGTGTGCATTTAAAACAAAATGACGACATGCAAATTAGCGAATTATTCAATTAACTTGGCAAAAATTGCCTCTTCAGAGATAAAATCGTCAGAAAAATCACAATATGTTGACTTATTATCAACTTAATATTGCGGTATCTATCGCGCTATTGACCCCTATACGCTTCCATATTATAGGGAGTATTACACTATTCAACACCTATTACAACATTATTATTGGATCTCGATTAAACATTTTTATAGTGTTAATACAGTTATTCTAACGGTAAACAATATCACTTATTTTTGGATCACGATTAAATATGACGTTTTTGTCCAACGTTAATTGAACACAACCCCCCAAAAAAACAATTGTATTTTTATTTATCTATTTGTTTGGGTGCGGGGAGGGGTAATTTCCCAATGTGGGCTGCACTGTAAAATTGCGATCAAGGAGAACATTTTTTATTCGGCCACATTTTCACGTGTTTGTTTCTGGGCAATCTACTAGTACCAATTTTTATCCCATTTTGACGAAACATGAAACATCTCGATTCCATTCTATGAAACTTGACCTTCGCGCATACTGGATCGTAACTTCCTGAATTCTGGTCCCTGATTGTACGAATTGTCCCTCTAGAGGTCACAATTATGTTGCGATTTAAAAATCCGAACAAGAACACCTGACCAAATGCCCATGTTCATAAGTAATGTAAAAATATGTAATACAAGGTTGTGGACCCTCTGGAATCCACCCCAGACAATGTCTTGTTATTCGAATACAAAATCGAGGTCCCGTGTACATATGGCGTGTATGTAAAATTACACTTTACAATCGGAATACGAAACGAGTACACCACAGCGCTGCTGCTCTGCATGTTTTCCCTTGTAACGCAAACAACACATCTATTTAAGTATGTATGTATCGTGGCCATAAATATAAACATGTTAATTATTTATATAGTTACGCGTCTACTTCCATTGAATTCTGTCGCCATGTTTTGTACAGAAATCCCAAGGCCACAAAAGCAGCGTGTTTACACACGTACACCTTCGGAAACTAAGTATGATAAATTATAGGAATTGCGTAATGTCCACGCAGTATCACTAAATAATATCAAATATATCAATCATTCTTCAACTTGGAAAATAATGAGAAATCTTATTTCCTTTCTGTGAACGATTTTCCGTTTGTGAGGAGATTTTTGTTTAAAGGGTGTATGACTCAATTTTTTTTAAATCTTGAAACAGACAAAAATGGTTCTAAAAGCAAATATTAATGTAACATCAATGTGTGTAACGTGATTTATATTCAATTTTTGAAAAAAATACTGTTATTTCTAATCAGTCATGTTTAATTAAATACGTGAACAGTTCAAATTCAACAACAGACGTTTAGGCCTTCTTTGCGCATTCTACACGTTAAATTATTATTTTGCCGTTTGTGGATCAGCCTTTACTTAATTACTTCCACATTGTGCTGTACGACATGGTTTCCTTTGTTCATTACAAAATGGCACCAGAACTATAGGGTACACAACTCATGTATTGGATATTTGGATCTTAATGTTTCGGGAGTTATCTGATTAAAGCACATATCCTATTTCGTTTCGTATTTATAGTTCAAACTTTTGGTTTACTTGTCTTTACTGCACTAGGATCTGGAAGATTTGTTATCATGGACGAGTTCTGTATGATGTGACGGTTTAGTCAATGAAACGGTCTGTTGTGGCCAGTTCTTTGCGTCCGATACACGGAACTGTGGGTAAACTACTAGAAGCGTCTATACTGATTGGTTACTCAATAGGGTCAGAAGCCGCTCGCTGGTAAATGCATTTCAAATATAATTTTAACACAAAGATCATTGCTACGGGGAATGTGTAACAAACTTTTAAATATACTGGAAGTGACGTCAAACATGAGTTATCCTTCTATATAAATGACTGAACTAACGAGGACAATTCCGTTGTTTGACGTCACTTTCCGTATATTTAAGAGTATGTTACACATCTCCCGTAGCAATGATCTCTGTGTTGAAATTATATTTGGAATGTATTTTACCAGTTCTATCACATATGTAATAATGATTGGCACCAATATTGTCCTTTAAATATGGCTTTGTTGGATCTGGGTCAATACAAGAATGTCGATAGTACTGAAAGTAGTTGCCTTTTCGGTTACAATGTGTCTTAACGTCTATAGTACAACCCCAGTGCAGTTCAGGTATAATCTATTTTGTGTTTGAAAAAAGCCTTTAAATGTATAAAGGTTGTCCCACAATAATCGACATAACTAACACATTAAATCAACACAATCAAATACTTTTACTGTGACCCAAACAATGACGTTTAGCTTCTTCAATGTGTCAACATAAATTATAAACTCATTGTAGGTATCCATCTCGTAAACCAAATTGACTTCCGACTTAACAGACTAAGGAAATAACATCGCGCTATTAATTTATTCCCTATGGCTTGGAATCATGGTACTCCTCAGTTAGAACTCGTCTTTACTGGAAGCATATGGTAATCATCTCCTTTTCCAAAATGAAATTTCGAGGCATTGCCTTTTCATAACTTCGACGAGAATCTGTCTTACGTGTGGTTATTGACTCTTGTCTATCGGACATTGTTGCGCGCAAGAGCTCCCATATACCTAATGTTTAGCGATATTTATTTAAGGGTACGCCTATAGTATTTATGAATGATCTTTACATTGTAAGCAGCTAAATGCACCAATATGGACATCATCAACTTCCTCCCTTGTACCACTGTATTGCATCATGATTCCCGAGTGACCAACCTGGAATTATCAGTTCGGGTAGTACCGACTAATATTTCTCCGTTTGGAATGTGGTATGTATTCCCACATACCAGAGTTAAAGCATATTTAAACATTTATATTGATACAGCGAACCATGTTAATATTTAAAACTTTTCTAAAACATTATAAATAGTTAACAGCCCATACCATCCAAGATAAATCCACGTAATAAATACTAAATGTTATCAAATATAACTAGAGATCGGATCATTATGTTGTTTTACCGATATGTAGTTAGGAGTTTATAACCAGTGGTTCAAGACTATAGTATAATACCCTCAGGCAACTAGACGACTTATTCCATGTAAAACATTAGACAATTATACGAAACGCTATATTTAGAATCGACTATATTCCAGAATATCCGTTGGACAACCAACTTCGGTTATATTTAAACTTAAATCTTTGTTACTTTTCATTAACCGCATTTTATCAAGAGGTATTAGAGTATCCTTGCAGAAATCTAATCTCTAGGGCTCATCCTCCAACCAATTATTATGCTTTCAACCGATTTGAAAAAATAAAACCTATAGCCTCTATCTATAGGGATCGATAAACGCAATGCTTCAATCCTAATATTAAAAAGATCCAATACAAACTATGGCCTTATTGCTGACTAGAATTAATCCTCTAATGTCGCCAGTACTTCCCACTAAATTTGAAAGAAATCCCCGAAAAAATATAGCCTCTATCGACACTCATGTTTTCGGAAAGGAGGGAAAGTAGCCGAAGAAAACAAAAATTCAAAAAAAAACAACAAAAACCATCCAATCAGCCTTATGCAACTTCCGCCTCTGGAGCCGTTCGATCGCGAAGGGCTACCTGTTTCTAATTACCACAGGAAAGTGGTCACTGCCATATTGATCATTATTCACTCCCGTATAAAATCCGAAAACATGAACGGGGAGAAAATGGTAAGATTATTTACTATGAGCAAAGTAATGTCGAATGTTGACTAAAATGTATACAGTTGACAATTTCCTCGTGTTTATTCATACATACCAAGCTAATGTATATAGTGTCGACCCGATGCCAGTCTTTTCTTAGTGTGAACTCGTAATGGTGCGAAGTACATGTATATCGATGCTGAAAGACATTAGTCGTTTCCATTTACGGTTGTGTTTTTGTCGAGTAATAGATCATTTTCTAAACTGATTTTTATCTGAAAGTACATTGATGATGACGAAAAGAAAATTATTGACTCACATGCGGAAAGTCAATTATTATGGAATGTCAATCACAAGGTCTCGCCCATACATATATCCTCTTGCAAGTGTATTATCATAGCGGTTACGTAAAAACAATTTTTTTTTAAAAAGAGGCATGTTTCAAGATTGCAATCTAATCGATTGTTATGTATTATGGATCATGTCTGTATGGCAAATGTATCATTTAACCACGATTCGGTTCTATTCCATTTCTCAATGCAGGTGTTTGTATTGGACAATGAGTCCGGTATTTTAGACAAAGCCATGTGTGACTGTTAAGACCATACTTTCGACTTGGGACATAGAAACCGAACCCAGGGGGTTGAAATATACCTCTTGTTTAATTATTTCCATCAATAGAAGTTTGATTTTAACTTAAACAGCTTTTTGTGTTTTTCTAGATTGTCTTATTTTTTATGTCTTCCACTTTACTCAACACATCTTTAATGTATTTAAAAATATCTTACGTCTTTCTCTCTCTTGCAGTGATAGCAGTGTTGCCCGGAAAGTCGGCAGATTTAAACGATGTGACCGCGCGTTAATAGGAAACCTTTTGGATTTAATGCAGCTCCCGTCACGACACGCATTTTCAAAAATCCACCAAAGAGCGGAAATAGAAAAACTAATTGGGAAGTTGTATTTAACACGAGTTGTGGTTGATCTGATTGATCATGAATTACATTAGGGGAAGCAGAATCTAAATTGAAACCTGTCAGAGCTGACTACTACAACAGAGCCAACACAATTGTGTTCTCGTTGACTGGCCATTCAATGTGAATGGCTTCATTACATTTACACCGTAACTTCTTTGGACGTAATACTAGGCTTTCAGTTAAGATATTGAAATAAATTGGCCGATTTATTGAAGACGCGAGAAACGTATCATTAATATATCCCTGAACGAATTAATAAAAGTTGAGATGTAACAAAAACAGCATTATACCCTATTATTGACAAATGCTCAAATACTCCTATAGCATATTTTAGATAGATGAACTTAATAATCGTATTTCGGCACACTTCATGCTCAAGTATATGCTCATAACGTAATAAAACGGGATCAGATTTGTTTATATTTAAAAAATATCACACTACCCGACGGAAATTTGTTTATCAGCTAAAGTGCTAGTCAATAACTGTTGGTGAAATATGTGGGCTAGTGTGACATATCTCGTTCAATAAAGATAAAACTATCCTGGGATTGATCAATCCACGGTGAAGGCAAAGACAAGTATGAACGCAAAAGGAGGAGTTCTACCTATGAATCCACGAAAATTAAATTATTAATGTCCATACCTGAAACACGCGTCTTTTCATTGTTCATTAATCATTTCGGAAAAGCAGTGATATTATTTTACGGTAGACATATTTAATCGCGTGTCTGAATTATGGCAGCTACAAGTATCATGAACTACTCGTTAGAAGTCAATTCCTCGGGCATGCTAACTGAACCTAGTGAAGATAAAGCCTATGTAACCATCAGACGTTTGCAAACCGTTATGATACCTATTATCTGTATCATTGGCATCGTTGGAAATACGCTTGCCGCAGGCGCCTTTCTAAGTGCATCTTTACGAACGACCTCATGTTGCTTGTATCTAGCAGTAAAATGTTTGTCAGACATAGGATTCCTATCGTCTTTATTCATCGTTTGGTTGTATAGGGTGCACGTCCCGATCTTCAATACGAACGGCCTTTGTCAACTCTACGTGTTCCTGTCCTATATATGCGCTTTTTTATCTGTTTGGCTAGTTGTGATCATAACGTTCGAAAATTTTATTCGAATCAGTCAACCGCAATGGGTTGGTATAATATGCACCCCACGGACGGCTAAAATTGTCATCGTTGTGTGTGTCACTTTGTCTCTTATATTTTATAATTACCCGCTTTGGACTGCGGGTATAGTTAACGTGGATGGTTCAGCACTGTGTTCTACACGAGAACAGTTCCAGAACGTGGTTATGGTATTGACGTATGTGGATACTTTCTTGACCCTCATTATTCCCTTCGTGATCATGTTGATCCTGGTACCCCTTATCACCATTGCTGCTCTTCAAGCTTATGAGAGGAAAAAACGACTGTTTCGAAATGCGCGTCGGGAGAGCAAGGGATCTAGTCCAGAAACACAAGTAACAAAACTTCTATTTGCTGTGTCTGTTGTGTTTTTGGCCCTCCATACTCCTGGCCACGCCATTCGCGTTAAATTGATGATCGTGAAATTTCTTCAGCATGTTTCGCCTTCATATCTCGATGTGACATTACAAAGACTTTTTGAAATATTCTATTATATGGATTTTTGTTTAAGTTTGGCTGTATATCTGATTTTTGGTGCTAATTTTAGAAAAGTCTTCGCTGCTTTGTATTTCAAAAGATGTCAGCGACAAAATGAACTTCGAAGAATTCAGACAAACGTCAATAATACTGTGTCGAAATATTTACTGAAAGAAAACGGCGAGTCAGGGGTAGTTGTTTGAGACTTGGGTCATTTACTTATATTAAATATACTATTCAAAAAAAGTAGGGGATATTTGATTTTTAAGTGTTATTAAAGTCACCTAATGAAACTGACGAAGAAACAAATGACAAAATGAAATGAAGTTCACATTCATCGATTTATTCCAAATGATCGTTAGACTAAGTAAGGCACAGCACAGACTGACCATAATAAGGGTAAAATGATACCCGGGGTCAAACAGCAAAGTTACCACAGCATCACAACAAAGTCAGTAACGGGTAAATCCTCCTCTGTTTGCCAAACAAGCATTGATCCGACGTGGCATACTCCTAATGAGACGTCTAAGGTCATTTTGGTCCAGATTGTCCCATTCCTGTTGCATCGCAGCAGCAAGTTCTTGGACATTGGCAGGACGTTGTTGACGTTGACGTAACCTCTGTCCAAGCATGTCCCAGACATGCTCGATGGGGGAGAGGTCGGGATTCAGTGCTGGCCAAGGTAATGTTCTGTTGTTGGAGGTAACCTGTAACGATCCTAGCCCTGTGACATCTTGCGTTGTCATCCTGGAAGATGAAACGGCGGCCATGACGTCGTGCGAACGGCACAACATTGACTGCCAAAAGATGTTGTCTCGGTAGTACTGGCCTGTCACACGCCCTGCAACAACATGTAAAGCCGTTCTTCCAGCAACAGTGATGCCTCCACACACCATAACAGAACCACCCCCAAATCGATCATGTCTGATGACGTTAACGTCTTGGAAGCGCTCGTTTCGACGACGCCACACCCTCCTACGTCTGTCCAAAAAATCAACAGTGAACCTTGACTCATCTGAAAACATCACATTGCTCCAGCGTCGATTATCCCAGTGTTGACGATCCCTACACCAACGACGTCTTGCCTGAATGTGATGATCTCTCAAACAAGGGATCACGCGAGGACGTCGGGCGCGAAGGTGACCCCTATGCAGTCGATTCCGAATCGTCTGGCCACTCACTCTCACACCAGTGTCTGTTTGAAGACGAGCGCTGATCTGATTTGCTGTGATGACACGATTTCTCAAGGCCAAGGTACGGATAAATCGATCCTGGGTTTGAGTTGTCGCCTTTGGTCGACCTGAGCGTGGTCTGTCCTGTACAGATTGTGTATCACGGTATCTGGACCATAGCCTGCTTATGACAGACTGAGAAACATTCATCGTCCGCGCCACAACCGCCTGTGTTATGCCGATCTGTAGCATGCCAAGGGCACGTAACCTTTCATTTTGGGTAAGCCGACGCATATCAAAATTTGTTTTCTGGTCACTAAAACAATTAAACTGATGTTTCCACCCTGGAATTCAATGCCACAATGACTGTAACATTCAAAGTCAGAGTCGTGCAAATTTTGGGTTGGCCCCCATTGATGATCCCAAGCATCACCTGCATTCCATGCGGTAGCTATTGGTGCGTTTGGGCGTCACATGTAACTGGAAATGTTTCTTCTGTTAGGTTCTATAGTGACTTTTTTCGTCTTCATTTGCATATTTTAGTAGTATGCCCCCCAAATCAAATATCCCCTACTTTTTTTGAATAGTATATAATCATGGCTCTCAATTGCGTATTTTGTCAAATTTTATTAAGAAACAGATTTGGACATGTTTATGTATCTATGGCTCAATGTACCTAAACCAGCGTATACACAAGACACAATTCTATGGAATACAACTACTGTGTAAATATATATAGACTTGTGTCCAACGTACTTCCAACTTTATGCTAATGAACGAATTAGAATACGTATTGTTTAAAATAGCTGATATGAAACATTTTTAATTCCTTTCAATTTGTTAAGTGGTCCTGAGGTAACTGTCTTTTTTTGAATATAATGCGATATAAGATTAAAGACACTTATGTTCTTGGTGAAAGATGATATAAATTCCATTATGAAACGCATTGTTGTTAGTTGTTATTAGTATATATTAGAATTGTTATTAATGATTCATAATACATTGTTTATTAGTTATTTTCTTATTTAATTGTAAAGACTGTTATTCATGGCCCATAATGTAGAAAGGAGTAGTAAGGCTAGTCTTACTCTATGCATCTGATTTACAATATTTAACAATTATATGCTGCTTTCATTACACGCATGAAATATTTTTTCAAAAGTTTACGAATTGTTATATAATGCGTGGAACTAAATTTATATTTAGTTGATATATTTAATGCTACAATATAGTTGTCTGTATGTACGTTTATTATTCCTTTAAACACCTTTTCTAGTGATCCCAAGTTTTCGTGGAACAAAATACATAACAAAATTACAAAATGTTTAACACCTTCTTTTGTGTTTATATATTACGACAAGGCCTATAAGTACCTCAATAATACAGTATCATTAGTTAGGGTGGAGTTTATCCAGATTATCTCATCGTAAGCTTTTCCATGAATACAGATTATACTATTACTGTAAAATGCGAATCGAATAATGATGCTATTACTGTAATGACTATCGTGTAAAATGAGTATTAATATTTCTCATATATGTTAAAATTTAATCCAGTGTAAGTAAAACATGTGCCTTCTGTGTTTTTAAACGTTTTACAAAATCTCTTAGCATACATGTATAAGTCAATAATGCTAATATGGTATGTAATGGAAATGTCACACCAGGAACAACATAGATACTGATGACAGCTATTCAGATCAGTTTTATGTTGTAATAGGCGTGAAGCCCGACCAGTAAATAAAAAAATCGTTAATGATGGCATCCTAATATGGCATCCCTAAACTTAGAAATGACGTTGGTTTTAAGTCCGTCAAGTATGTTTAGTTTATGGACCGAAATTAAAGAGTCTGTTCCATGCATGTTTGCGGCTTCAAAATGCTTTTTAAGTTAGCGCATACTCAATAGATTGGGTAGTTTTGCTTATTCTCTAGACTCTTTGATTCCTTTATATCGCGAGTTCGTCCCAAACTGAACTGGTCTATGTTGAATGGAAGTTTAACCCTATTCGACATTTATTTAGTAGACCTGTATTCACATAACAAGCTCATTGTATATCAAATCTCTTAACCATTGGGTGGTTTAGATATTGCATAAACTATCAATGAAAGAACTGTCAGTCTAGACTTTGTTGCTTATCATGACAAAACAATGGTATTTGACAATCCAGAGAATACACTGGTGGCAGCGTCTCAGTCTGCAAGGTTAGAACTATCATAGCAAGATGTATTTTAACTGTTAACCGTGCTTCTACCCTTTCAATTCTGACTTTGCAAGTGACGTGGTGATTTTGAGTTCCAATTGTTTCAACTGTTAATTTATTATGCACAAGCCCACACTTATTACTAGCCGGAATTCACATGTTTTTGGGGTAATTACATTGCTACGAAGTTCGTCATTATCGAGCTAATGTTTTTTTTTCTAACGTCGCATGATGGATTAAAGGCAAGTTTACACTAATAATTAAATCCTTTGAAAGCTAATAAACATATCCTAGTGAACCGCGAAACAAATGTGTTACAGAAAATGCTACCTTAACACCACTTTACCAATGAATATGTTTGCAACCACTGCCATCAAGTAAATGACCAGAAATAGATTAAATATAAACGCCTCTTTCAATCCATTATTTTCACCACGCAGCAATATTCCAATACGTAAATAAATGAAAATAAGTTTTTCTTAACAATGACAAAGTGTCTTATTTGAAGAAAACAATTTGAAATAAAAATCTTTCCAGATAATGATTTGGAACAAAAACGTACCCCGATAACTATTTCTGATAAAACGTTTGATACCAAAATAATGATCTCAAATAAAACCCTTAAAACGTTTGATATCAAAATTATTACCTCAAATAAATATTTATCTTAAAACGTTTGATATCCAGATAATTATCCGAAATAAACATTGTCCTTTATGTTGTTTAATATTGAGATAATCAGTCGATGTAACTACAGAAGTAAAATCATCTTAAAATATGTATTTTTTGTAATATTGAGAATAATATTTAAGAAATATAATGACCGTTCATAATAACACAACTTTATGGATGACCGTTTGATAAGTTGTGTTATTTTTCTTATATTGTATTTTGTGCCCTTTGAGGGTTTTTGTTTTAGCAGATTAATTGACAGTGAAAATATATTGCTCATAAATGTCATGTAAATATGTTAATAATATTGTAGGATAAAGAAAGTAGTATGTGAACAACTTGGCTCAGTTTTGACACTTGCGTTGTACTTTAATAGTACTTTGCTTATCCTCGATGTTTAAACTCGGTGTATTACTGTCAAAGTTGGATCTGCCTCTATAATTCTCTTAACAGTTTTTCAAATTGCTCAAATTTCAAATTGGTTTTTATCCGTATTTAATTTTCATTTTTTTGGCATCCAATTACATCTGTCAACAGAAGTATTTGCTCAAAACATTTAGATTCATTCCGCAAATAATTGCTTCGTGAGGAAAGAGCGATATTTCATGCTACGCTTATTTGCTTTAGTAAGACAAGATCAGGTATTTAGAGATAATAATCGTAGATAGTATTACTTTTCATTTCTTGATTCAACTCACTTCACTCATTGAATACAATCCTCAATAACGCTTTGATTACTCTTATTAATATAGTCAGGGTATTGGTTAATTCAAATTTTACTCTCTTTTATTGCTCAATTGTTTCTTTGCATTTATTGATCCTTCACTTGTAATCTGATTTTAAAAAAACACGTCCTTTTTCGTTTCGCAATATAATAGTTCAAATTTAGTTGCTAGGCAACGAAAAAGAGGACAGCTTGATCGTAAGTACTGATGTTAACTCCGGTTTTTGGAAAGGTTCGACATTTCCATTTACACAAACTATAAATTATTGACTTGTTAACAAATGATAGTAGACGGGCGTTTCAGACAAAGCTTGACTTGAAATTCCAGACCGGCAATTTTGTAGGCTTAAGGAGGTTTAGGAGACATAATCTCCAATCTGCAAAGTGTTTATAAGATTCTGGAAAGATAAACTGAAAACGTGTAAAAAAACGGAGCGAAAAAGAGACGTGTATATTTAATCAGAGTGTGTAAATATTGCAAATGTATAATTTGTTTTATAATTCAACTGATGCAAAGACATCCCTTGTCTATATAACGAAATGCTCAATGTTTAAACCTTTTATGAAGAATTGTGTAATTTTCACCATTGTTTATTTTTATTTGGGTATGTATTAATTTTTGTTCCTTTATATTCAGCATTATTTAAATTGTAGTTACTTAAATGTGTTATAAAGTTGGACAGATGTTAATAAATGAAATGCGGTTTAATGTTGTTTATCTCAGATGGTCAGGGCCAATTCTGGGTGATGTCATGCTGCAGCTTACAACTTAGAGGAGTTTGGTGGTTTAGCCGGTGTTCTTTAAATCAGGAGTTTTGTTCTTTATCCCCAGGCTCCGTGATTTCGTTATACCACGTGTTCATACCTTGAATAGGCGAGTTATTAAGCAATACGATATATTTACCAATTTTGGGTGTTATCCTTTTACAAATCTAATATTTACGAAAAACCATTGAGCGTTTAAACTGAGAAATTCAAAATCGCCAAACCACGTCTTCAGTTAAATTAGAAAGGTACACACTGCCCTAAGTAATCGTGATAGTGGGAACCTAGCATAAACATTTTAAATAAAACATTATTATGACAGAAATAGATATTGATCACCCTGGTGTAATCATGGACATTAAAATACATTATAACGTCCATAATGTAATCAATCAAATATACATTTCACCAACAAAACTACCCCGCCTGGGTGTTGAATCATGTGACACGTCCAATGTTCTAAGTTTAGTGGTCAGCGATTCTTGCGATCAGGGAATATAAAGGAAAAACACAAGTTATTAACTATCTGCACTGCTTTAATGATAAGTAGGGCGCACATGGCAAGTACCGGAGCTTGAGCACAGCATTATCTTGCTGAACATGACTAAACCAACCGATAATGTAGAAGGGTGGTCATTAAGTTTAGACAATTACTAACGGCTGTCGTGGATCAGATATGCTACCCATCTATAATATCCATTGTTTAAGTTACCTCTTCATTGTGTCACATTACCCAACCAACAGCAAAGGATAAACTTAAACAATACATGTAGATATTATTGATGGCAGGTGCCTGGTAATTGTCTCAACTCAATACTTAAAGGAGCTAAATCGCTAACATTTGGGACCTAAAAATTGACACAAGTGGGTTGAAACGCGTACATTCAATGGTTTCCGCTTTCAAATCAGTAATGCTCGGCGAGTTAAGCCAACAGTTCCAATCGAATGCAAATTTCTAGTGTCTGGTTATTCCAGTCTATATACGTCGTTTGATTTGGTGCAGTGTGTCTAGCCTCGTTCCCCAAGTTTCTTGCTAGAACTGGGGCTGAAACGCATTGTGGTACACGATTCGTGTGCCAATGGCAAAACATTTATTTTGTCTTAAATATTGGATATCAGACGCCCATCCTTGTCCGGTAAGATCACAGCATCAATGTTGATTTAAATTGACAAATACTTCGTGTTTTCAATGTTGAAGATTTTGGATGATATTGAGTTAGAGACGTAGCTACTTTAAACACCCTCTCCAATATCCTGTTTTATGTTATGGGTTTATTTACAAGAACTGATAGCAACAATCGTGGGGTTTTCTAGACTGACTATTTCTATAATATTATATGGCATTACACTAACTTGATCTCACTATTTTTTTAAGAAAAAAGAAATTAGGAGTGATTTCTCTTTTGAAATCTAAAATCATATGTGTCACCTGAAAATTCAGTATATTACAAAACACGATGATAGATGTGTCATGTCTGGAATATTGTCAATAATCTATTTGTTCTTTACAGATAAAAAATTGTTTTCAGAAAATGAACTTTTTCTCTTTTTTGTTCCTGGATATGAAATGATGAGGTACAAGGAGAATTTTTAAGTTAATGATTAATTACGTCAACTTCGAGGGGGCTATTTGAGGGGCAACTCCACTGTAATATTAATGAAACAGTCTGGGAATTGGCATTTCTTTTATTCTCTTTAGATGACTTAAGGAATTAAAACTGAACTGGAGTTCCGGGTTTTATTGCACCAAACACGGACGATTTCTTTAAACAAATAACTGACGGTGATGTTTAGATTTAATATACTTGAGATGATTGTACTCAATGAAGACGTACTTTACTCACAGTGATCACATTCTAGTTGAGGCGCTCACGAAAGTAACACAACTCAACTTCACCCCTCCTCTTACATCTAAAGAAAGTTGGCATTTGTCAGGGGCTGATCACATTCTAGTTAAGGCGCTCACGAAAGTGACACAACGCAACTTCACCTTTCCTTTTAGATCTAAAGGAAGTTGGCATTTGTCCCGTATTGCTTTCAGGGACTTGTTGCCCAAAACTAACTTATTTTAAAGGGACGATAACATTCTTGCTGGCTTGGTAGTTCCAGAAAATAAATAATACCCTTATTCTAAGTACTAGATGTTTAAATGTCCTACCTGTTGTGTAAATTATCCATTACAACCTATTTTATTTGTCCAGAGGGTTCGAAAATATTTTAAAATTCAAGTCACATTTGAAAAGGTTTACGTTAGACTTTTCAAATCAATTGGTTGAATTTTTCCAATTTTTTAAATTAGGTGTGTTAAGATGAAATTTATATCATCATTTAATTGGAATATTCTAAAATAATACGATTTGTTGACCAGAATGAAGATTGGGACATATTTTTCAGTTACAACAAGAGTGTTTTTGGGGCTTTAAGGATTCGTTAAAGTCTAACGTGTCGTTTGTTAACGGCCCGTTAAATTTCTGTTGCTGGAAAGTCAATTTCATCATCCGTTTGCTAACGTACCGATTAAAGTTAATCCAAGAAAAAAGACTGTTCATTGGCTGAATATTATATTTTTAAATTCAATGTACACGTATAAAGTTGGTATTTACAAAAAACTTAAAGTTACATTCGCGGGTACAAACTGGATGATTTATTAGAAATAAAAACATATTCAAACTAATTAATTGATCATAATTTTGCTTCAAATCGTTCTCAAATCATTGTAATTGCCAAATATACCCGACTATAAACATCTATTAAAAGAGGCCATGTTTGCGTCAGGGGATTACCCAACTCCGTACCTGTATGGAAGGGTATCGCTGTCAATATTAAATGCTATGCTAAAATGTCTTTTCCGTTGATTATATGTAAAAAGTACAATGTACAAAGTCACTATACCGGTAATGATAAAGTCAAAATACCTCTAAAGCCAAAGTTAAATGTGAAACGACAAATGTAATGTGTCAAATGACAAATGTTTTAATGCAAAATGCTGTTCTTAGACATTTCTACATTTTACATTTCTCTCATTACAAATCACATTTGCGCTCTGCCACATCTCATTTGTCATTCACGCTTTCTTTTTATCAACTTGCGCATAGCATCTTCTTAAATATCCAAATATAGTGTGCCACGTGACTTATTAACATAAATACGGAAAAGACCGATCTTTCTTTAAATAAATTGAATTCTCGGATTATACACAGCCCACGTCTTTTCCGTGATTTTTATCCAACAAAGTGTTCTACGTCTACCCTTCATAAAGTTTATCAACGTGTTCACAAAGCGGTCAAGATCGCGCGCAGCCTTTGACGACACGTGTGCAAGTATTCTTAATCGTCGGGCTGACTATTAAGGGAATCTTTTACATTTTTGTCCTGTATACGCTCCATAGGTCTTTTTCAGGGAATCCAGTATTTTTCTAGCAAGATTGGATACCTCTACTATACAAAAATTGTCATACTTTTATAAGCAGTAACCACCCGATAAATACCTACCTGGAAACCCAACTGTAAGAGAGTTGGAGAAATGTGCAGTTTGCTCCAAAACTTGATTAAAGACAAAGACATAACCCGTTGAATTTACTACAGAAAACACTCTAAAACTAAAGAATGCTTTATTTTTACTTTTTCTTTCAGAAATTTTAGCATAAATCTATAGGAAATATCATTGGATTTACACTACAGAAATTTTAGCATAAATCTATAGGAAATATTATTGGATTTACACTACAGAAATATAGTATTTACTTCCTACAGGCCTCTATAATTTGGTAGAATACTACAGAAATTTAACCTATAGAAAATGGAATAAACCCCATCGCCCAAGCCTCTAGAATGTTCTATAGAAAATTACTCTGGTAATCTATGACTTTTTGCTAAGGGTATACTTCGACTGATAGCCCACTTGTGCCATCGTTAATCAGATAACGGAGCCCAACACATCCGTTAAATATAACGGCAAGTTAACGACATTTTGAAGTAAACGACTCTCTCCGTAAAAGATAATGATCCGTTTACTCCATGTTAACGGAGGTTTGAGAAACCGGACCCAGAAGTTTTACAGCAAATATGGGAACGGAAAGATAATTCTCCACTTTTGGCAGCTCAGGTAGTATGTAAATGCTATCATCAATTCCAGTGCAAAGACAACTTCCTTGCGGATTCTACTGTCAATAGTATAGAAAACAAAATCAATACAAAGATATTGGAGCTTCTTTACGGTATTACTAAGGCATACCGGGGTGTTGGGTGGTCTGCCATGAAACTCCATTTCTCTCTCCCGGACATTGGTTGGAAAATGATCCGCAAATTGCAAACATTGAAACTCATCGAAATATTTGGAGACTAACAAAACGAAGGCGACAGTAAAAGTTTCATACTCAGTTTCCTTATCAATGAGCCCACCTAGAGGGATAGATAACCGCGTGCATGACCATAATTGTAGAGATCTACAGGCCCGGGTACCCTGACGATTACCTCAAACGAAATGTGGACTAATGTTTCAAAAAGAATCCGATTCTAATCCTACCCACACCACTGAGTACACACATTCACAAAAATCGCCGTTTTTTGGTTTTCGGAAACATCCGAACCTCAAAACCGGCCTACAATTAGCATCTCCCAAGCCTATTTCTTCTCATTGTATACTATTACTATTTTGCGAGGTCGTGATGGATCTGGACAGGATCTATATATTATCTGAACTTTATCGAGGGTGTCGTGTTAGGGTCGTGATTAGGCCGAATCAAAGTCTTGGTGGAGCAAGACAGTTGGTCCTGCATTACATGGACCGCCACGGTCATTCGCCGGGGAGATATGGAGTTGATATCTTTTCAAAAAGACCTGCCCCAGATTCACCAAGACAGGAGGTTCAAACAGCCAAGACCTGAAACAAAATTGAATTAAAGTTCTAGTAGCATCCCGATTCACAAAGACCTGACCCAAGAAGACCTTATCCAGCTTTACAACTCGGTTAAAAATATTTCAGTTGCATTAGATCGTACTTTGGTGTGATGGGAGCTTAACAGGGAGTTCAAGCAACCGAGACGTGAATTAAGATAAAGTTCTAGTAGCATTAACAGATAAATATTTACATATTCTACTGATAATATAATAGCCATTCTTACATGTGTTATTAACATAGTAAAATGCACCTATATTTTGGCAGCTTTGGGCCAATTGAACTAAGTACACTTCGTAAAAGTTTAGTCATCGTTTAACTTATGAAAGTTTTGAAGTCATCTAAATGTTAATGCCATCTATACACTGCTCAAGTTTTGAAATGAATGTTAACATAGTAAGTGATTGGTGGATACATCTTGAGTATCGGCAGCGTATAACTAGAAACACTATCCATGTGTGCGTGCTATACATTCACGATATGGGCTATAAAGACTAAAACGTATTGGTCCCGAAACTGATCCTTGCGGAACGCCACAAGAACGGTTTAAAAAATAATGGCATACTTAAAGATCCTGTTTCACGAAAAATCAAATCTCATAAAAACATCTTCAACTCAATTTCCATCCTAACATAAAATAGGCGAGTTTTGCAAAACGATTTTAAGCATTGCAGCTAAAATCCATGAAAATAATATTTTAAATTACAACTGTATCCTAGATTAAAATCACGACATAAGCGTGTATGTGCATTAATAAGTGCTGTTGCGAAGCATGGATGTATTGGGAATAGTAGTTATACTCTGGCCAATGATTCTAGTGTAATTAATATTTTTAATTAACAGACGAACTAACATCGCTAACCTTGAAATTTACACTCGAGATCGTTTTATACTGATGGAGAGGATATGTTGGTATAATTACGTGCATTATTTAAACGATTTATGAAGCTTTTCTAGTGAGCTTTAATATCATCCTTACTCACAATCTGAATCTTACACTTGATAATAATTCTGAATGAAACCCTGACTTCTGGATAACAAATATTTTGAGAATTTATATATATGACCAAGTAGATATTTTTACTAATTCATGTTCCTTACTATGACTGATTTCATTTCTTTTAAAAAATATGATTTCTTACACTCTTTTATTTTTATTAACTTATCCAAAGCATAATCAACTCTCGATGTCAACTTATGTGACGGATTCTCACTGGATTTAAATCGTATCTGCTGCTCAAAACTCATTAATGACTGAATCCAAAAATGGATAATCGTGACTATGTTTTTATCGTATCGACTGTAGTAAGGATGACCGACGCTAGGCTTAAAATTCAAAAGCAAATATCTCGGTTCAGATTGGAGCAATTTGACTGACATTTGCAACATATTCTATTTACTTTAACTATTACGAGAACAGCCAACTCTTTATCGTAAGATCCCCATAAATCAAAAATTTCATATTTTCTAAGAAAGTCAAAACAATGATTTCTATTTTTTTTCGATCATAGACATTATTTTCCCACACTTAAAAATCATTCATTCCGGAAATAATAACACAATTACCCTTCTTGTTTTTCTACCCCATCCCCTCCCAGGCAATAGCTATCTTCAAACATTTGAAGTTGAAAATGACATTTTTGCCAATTTCTCAACTGGCAATAGTGAATTATAGGATGGTGTGGTCTTACCAGGAAAAGTTGGGCTTCCGATATCCAATATTTAACACGAAATAATTTTTTTACCATTGGTACACGAATCGTTTACCATACGGCGTTTCAGACTCATTTTCAGCTAGGGACTCAAAGAACAAGGCTACGTATACTCCACATTACATCTCAGACGGTGAGCATGCGCAATAAATACTATGTAGACTGGAATAACCAGACGCTATATATATTGTGATTCAATTGATAACTGATTTGATATTAGAGTAAATACGGAAACGATTGAATGTAAATCAGTTTATATACATTCATATTACATTATTATATGGCTTGCGAAACCCATTTGCGTCAATTTCTAGGCCCCAAATATTAGAGATTTAGCTCCTTGAATACATTTTAAAAACATAACATAAAAATTTGAAACTCTCGCGTTAATGCCTCTTTAATAATTTTTGACTGAACTCGTGCAATTCTATTAAAAAACCTACAATTATACACACAGGCTTTGTCGTTGACACAGTCAATTTGAGAAAAAATTAGCATTCTAGTTCATTAGGGAACATTCATTATCGAGTTTCTTGAAGTTTCGAAAAGCAAGTGTTTTAGTGTGTAGTGGATGCTTTCGAATACACAAATTATAATTGACTGGAAAATGATGAGATAACTCAAAACACTGGCGTTATGAACAAGATTATCGAAATCTCTAAATATAATTAAACCCAAGGTATTATCACGATTTTGTGTGGGAACAGAAACATGATGACAAAGGAAATATGCTCAATACATCTCTGCTACAGTGTGAAGATTTTCAAATATTTTAAAATCAATCCGTTTCTGAACCGTAACACCAAGACCAGACCTGAGAACCAGAGCGCCCCCTCCGCTTGTTCTGGGCGAATGATTTGGTATAAAGATCAGTCATTGCAGCGGTTACTGTATTTATCCAAATTATTATAACAAATAATAATATATTGGTTGAGTCTCTGAGATTTATTCCTAAATGTATTGGCATTAAATAAGCACACGTCTTATTCTTCTAGCCACCGCGACTACCAAATCATTTATTCGGCTACAATTTTTATAATGTGTATGAGCACGCAACGTTTAATATTGTCTGCGATAAACGATATCAACTATTGATTTAAAAAGGACACTTATAATCTATGTGGCTGGTACGTTTGGTCAACAGCCACCACAATAACAGCCCAAATGAAAGGTATATAATATATATATATATATAAAAATAGTTAAAACTAGAAACACGTAGATCTAGCTCTAGATCTACGTGTTTCTAGTTTTAACTATTTTTATATACATACCGGACACTGAGAATTTGAAAACATTTTAGTATATATATATATATATATATATATGATTCTCCCTCTGACGCTAAACATGCATTATGTAAGATTTTTGGCAGTTCTGGCAAGAATGGTTCAAAAATAGATCATAGAAAAGGAATTTTTGAAAATATCAGTAAAACTACTTCATTCTAAACGTAGTTATTGACGATTACAGATCACTGTTGTCAAGATAGTTATTCATTGATGAATTAAATCATTAACCACAAATCGTATTTAAATCTGTTCAAAATTTAAGGAATCCGATGGGGTCGAGTGTCTAATAATAATTTATATAACATTTATTCTCCCGTCAAAATCAACACCGTTTTTTAAATCAAAATGAGTTAGGACCAAAATTGTAGTTACTAGGGTATGTGCTTCCTTGTTATACTAGATATACCAATCTTTTGATTTTGTGAGCAGTTACACCCATGACACAACCAAGCAACTTCCTCCAATTGCCTATTATACCTCACCTCTGGCTTGCGGCTGTGGTTTCGAGCCCTGGTTTGAGCGTATGTGGCATGGAGATAGGGGCGCCTTCTCAACCTCGTGGGTTTCCTCCGGGCACTCCGGTTTCCTCCCACTGCTAAAGACCCCTACGCGCAAGAGAATTATTGAAATAAAATGAAACCATATGTTAGTCCCAAAATGACCTAGTTTGTGTCGAATGGACGTTAAACCCCATTTCTCTCTCTCTTTGCGTAGTATACCACACAAAACCCTAGTAACTCAATAGTCAAATCAATGGATAAGCTTGGGTTTGACGGGGGTATTTTCTAAAGCTAGACCTTCAATAGGCACATTTAGCTCTTCAATAATGCCCCATAGCCTCAACCGCGTTCATTCGGAAAGTGGGCTAACTCTTGCTCATTAACATATATTTTAAATCTAATCTCAATGAGACGAAAGGTGTGGTTTCATAATCAGGTCCACACATTTGGGGTAGAAGTTGTGGTCAGATGCACAACGAAATCAAACCAATCAACGTTTTTACGATATTTCACATATTATGTAAGTTTCATCAGAACAGGGGCCGGTTGCTCAAAACTAAGTTATTTTAACGATCCGTTAAACTAACGGATCGTTATCTTTCATGTGTCATTTGGTAACGGTACGTTAATTTTCTGTTGCTGGACAGTCAATTTCAATATCCGTTAAAGTTAACAGGGCTTCCAGCAACAACCTTTCTCTCCGTTAAAGTTAACGATCCGTTTACTCCATGTTAACGGATCGTTAAAAGTTAACAGAGCTTTGAGCAACCGGCCCCTGGACGAAAATGGAGCCCTCTCATGGGCACACCACCTTGGTATATGTATTACTTGTCCCAAATTAACCGGATGTCAAACTTACCCTTCCTATGAAAAACCTTCGATACAGCTGTTAACAGCCGACTAAAAGAACACCTCATGGGAAATGCTATTTTCGATAAATTTCAATCGGACAGAACCATTCTACTGAAACAGCTCTACTGAAGGTAGCGAATGAATCCTATGTGAGGTATATAATGATAACTGCTGTTCTTTGGTAATGTATAGACTTATTCGCAGTCTTTGACACCATAGATCTAAATGTGCTCCTGCAAAAACCTTGAATGTGAAATCGGTATAACAGAAACTGCCCTAACATGGTTCAAATCATAACTACAATTTCGAACCCAGTCAATTCAGTTCTCAACCACTATATTTGATCCGACCACCCTATCAAAAGGAGTGCCCAAGGGTTCCGTGTTTGGTCCTGTGCTGTTTGTATTGTACCATGTTAGCAAAAGTTAAATTTTCTTTATCATTGTTAGACGAATAACACTCACATCATTTAAAGAAATCATTACATAACACCCCTCTTGAAAGATCTTCATTGGCGAAGAGTTGACAATTGCGCCATGAGCATACACGAATGAAATGTGCGCATTATTATTATTATTGGATGTAACGCTAAAAACATCGAAACTATTATGGGACCTAATTTCATTCGTACGTTAATTGCTGAAGCACTCCAACAACAAATTATAGGATTTCCTTCTAACGTTGGAGAAAACACGCACAACACCGATCGTTGTTTATTCTTCTGCTTTTGCAACAAAGGGGGTCGCATGTTTAACTTATTGGAAAATTAGGATTGTTAAAATCATGCTTTATAGTAACAAATATGTTGCTCCGTGTATAATATGTTAGATCAACATTCTGCATACCTGAAATTAATTAGCGCAAAGGAGTCAGATCACGCCAGGGTAAGAGAGGCACACCGATTCTTCAAAAAAACATCATATGTGTCTGGTGCGGGAGAATTGGGTGCATACATTGTAAACGAGTCTTTAAGTCTCTGTAGCCCGAAATCAGTTGTGTCAATATGTTCGGTAATGGCAGTGGACAGGAATGCCCCTGACCCTCTCTTTAGTCGTGTCCCCCATTTTAAGCTACCGCCAAGCCGAACAATCGAACGAACAGTTTTGTAAATATTTCAGAATTGTCTCTCCCGGGCACCAACCCTCCCAGATTTGTAATTATTCTCTAACAAAAATAAAAGTAAATGTCCCGGGAGCTTGTTTCTACATGTCATAGAGAAAATATGTTCGATGTTTGTCAAAGATTGTTAAGTAGCGTTAAATAAATGTCAAGGAATATCATCTGTGTGTGATTTTGAAAACAACTTAATATTAAGATTAGTGTCCCTTGACATCGCCACTGAGCTACATTTTTCAGGGCAACCATTTATGTTTCTCTTGTAATTACTGTCTCTTGGGCGAGATCATCAATATACTCTTTTTGCGCTCTTTCTCTTGTTTTGTCAGGGCTTAGACAATTTAAGTGCAGTTAAAGCACGGCCTAATTATTTATATATCATATTAAAGTGTTTCACATGCAAAATATGTTTCAACAAGAAGCACTAGCCCACCAGTCTGAAATTATTACTACCAGTAGTTGCAATTTCTGCAAGACAAACAGTTATTAATCTGTTTTTGTGGTTAAATTATTTGCTTTAAACATACATTATGGAAATGCAAAATCTGCCTATTGCAAGTCTTTAGTTAGGCTTCAGATGTTATGGAAATTATTGAATAGACCTTCATTTAAATGACAAGCTCAGAATCATCTCTGTAGACCTCTGGTGGCTTGGATTTAAATAAATGGCCAACGAAGCTAACGTTTACTGTTAGTAACTATGTCACTACCGGGGAGTGACAAGCGAAGGTGCCGTAGCCATTGAGAATATCACTTGATAATTGACAATATGTGTGTGAAATTATCGTCTGCCAATTAAACGATCGCCAATTCTTGTATACGGTGCAGACAAAGTTGATGTCTATTTCTAGTCCAAACTTCCAACAGTGACAACTCAGTTCACAATAAAGTAATTTGACTGAAATTTTCAATATTTTCTCTTCTTTATCATCTATTTTTGAATTACCAACTCTTTATTAAACTCTTAACCACCCTATCTTTAATTACTTACGTTATTTTCGTAAGATTTGTCGTTTCGTATGGTACTTTATAAATATTTCTTAGTAGTGCCACGTGTGTCCTAGTTACCCGTGCCGTGAATTCTTGGGAAATTATTACCTAAATTATTGCCCATCTGGTGAATCTATCAGGTCAGCGTCACTGTAGATTCCTCGTACGGTTTATCGGGCAAATTCAAATGCATGCTGGGATTTTCATCCGGACGCTGTATTACAACCACATCCTAATTTTATACAATTGTACAATTTTATTAAGAAAAAAGTTATCCGCCCATAATTCAGCAATCTAATTCAGCGCGACAACATACTTTTTTACGCATAAAGTAACAAGCCATCTTACACCAGAAAATCTAATGCCTGAATCCCCGACAGACTGTACACCATAGGGTTCGGTCACAATAAAAGCTAATGATGCATTACGTAAGAGCTGACTATTCTCGCTTTAATAGTTTAAAAAAATGGAATATGTTGCAAATTTCAGTCAGATAACTTCATTCTGGGATCGAATGTCCAACAGCGTAGTCACGATACAATAATAAACAAGACTCGACTATCCGTTTTGAAATTAAATCATTAACTGTCAATCCTATTTGAATCTGTTGACTATCCGTTTTGAAATTAAATCATTAACTGTCAATCGTATTTGAATCTGTTGACAATTTACAGCATCCGATGGCACCGAGAATTGATTATGATCGTATTCAAATCTACTAACTATCGTAGGCTAACGATGGCATAGAGAGTTGATTATGCTCTTGGCAAGTTAATAAATGTCCAATGAATAAGTTACATAACATTTATTGCCTAAAGAAGTCCAGCAATAGGCAGATTAAGCTCTTACATAATGCATCTATAAGTCAACGAGATAACTTTTAGGAAGCAAAAGATAATCGTAATTAAATTTAAAGTCAGACCTACACGAATACATAAGTCTGCGGAAGTTTACGATCATCATAATTATATCTGGAAATCAAACTTTTTTCTTCACGTTCTAATCGATCTCGGTACACAACATTTGTATCTATTACAGACTAACAGACACATAAATCGGCATAGGTTTGTTATTACATCGTTTAATGGTAGATGAATTACTATTATTATAAAATGTAATACACGAATCGAACACTTATCACCAAACAGAAATGATCATGTTTTAACTATACGATTTATGTACCAACTGTGAGAAACATGTGTGAGTTACTATGTAGCCGTTACTTCGGAGTAAAAAACTTCCTGTTTCGCATTTAGAGGGTTGTTATTGTCCTATAGATATGTGTCGCGGGTTCTAATATAAAATATCAGGACATGTCTATTGGACAATAACCCCTCTAAATGTGAAACAGGAAGTGTTTATCGACATTGTAACATCTTTTTTTTTAGGATTTTAAAATAAATTACTTAACAGAGGAGTGTTATTGTCCAAGATTTGCCCTTAAGCATGTTACAATAACTTTTGTAACACGGACGGGAGATCTTCCTTTGTTCTTTTTGCTGAATAAGCAGATTGTTTTACATCTTCTAAACTAACTGGAGCGTAACTGTGCAATAAGTACATATTTTCAATGTTATCACACACTTTTGCTGGCTTACGCTAATTTTAGTAGAAATCATATAGAGAAGTTGGTGGGTATTCTGTGCAATAACAACAAGCATGTTGAGCAAGTGTTACAAGTCATTTATAGCACGCTTCATTCGTTAACAGGTTTAACATCTCGGCTTACTCATGAAAGCCGTGCTATAAATAGAACATATTCGGCATTTGTAATATGCACACAATGTGGGAAATCATCTGCTTTTTTCTGTGTTGGCTATCACATGAGGTGGTTAAAGAATAGATGCAAGAGAATTTGGAGAAAAAGGATTTTGTGATTTTTTAAATTTATCATACTGCGATTTCTCATACGAGGTAAATAATTAACAAGAAAAGGGGTATAGATCAACGCATGGCACTACACTTAAAACAATCATAATAATCAATTATTTATAATTCAACAAATTTAACTATTACCATATGTCGAAATTGGTTTGTATCAAGATCTCCCGTAGCCAAGCATACTCAATCATGGCTAACGATACCTTTACATTTGGCGAAACACATTCTTGGTATAGATATGGGCACCAACGCCGTATAGTCCTTGTTTAGAGTCTAGGTACACCCGGCCATGACTAATTAACCAGAAATGGGAGTTTTGGGCGATTTAAAGCATAGTCTATAACAAGTTTGTGACATTTCAACATAGTAGATAAATATTTATTAACAGTTTGATAAAAAAATAATTATATATGTACATTTATATAGTGCGTAATCTATCCATGAGCATGCTCTAAGCGCTGTAAGTTAATAGCTCCTGTGTGGATAATACATCGTGAACATATGTGTCTTAAGTCTAGACCGAAATTGAGCAACTGTTTCTGAACACTTTATTTTGTCAGGTAAGCCATTCCATAGTCGTGGACCATACACACTGTAGGCTTTATCACCAAAAGATTATTTTGTAAACGGAGTGGTCGGTTTGTAGGCTAGTGTTAGGATTTTAAAGTTTATACGAGCCTCTATTCGTAACCAGTGAAGCGATTTAAGGACAAATGTTGACGTTTTGCTGTTCTTCTGATGATTCTGGCACAGTTGTACTGAATTATTTGAAGTCGCTTTAAATGTTAAGATATTCCAGCCAGAGCACTATTGCAATAGTCCAATCTTGAAAAAATTAGTGACCGCACTAAAAGATGACAGGCAGCATCAGTCAATTGAAGACGAATGTTTCCTATACTACGGAGATGAAAATTACAAACACGACATAACTGATCAACCTGTTTTTCCATTGTTAAAGACGGATCAAATATAACACCTAGATTTTTAACTCTTGTTGCAAATACAATACTAGAGTCGCATATTACAAGACAAGAATCAGGAGTTGATGCAAGACGCTGTCGTGTTCCAACAAGTATTGCTTCTGTGTTTTCATCATTTAACTTCAATTAACTGCGTGTCATCAGCATAGGAGCATATAAAAAACTGGTCTATAACATCCCCCAGACATCGTGTGTACAGTATAAACAATACCGGTCCAAGAATAGATCCTTAAGGTACTCCGCAATTAAGGTTTGCAAACTCGGAATGGGATTTGTTTATAATGATCTTCTGTCAGTAAGATAAGATGTAATCTATTGTAAGGCCGTACCAGTTATATGTAAAGTTTGATAAAGTCTTCTTAAGAGAATTTCGTGATCGGCAGACAAAGCTAACAGGGTCAAACACACAAGTTTACAAATGTTTACGGAGCGCAGACGATCATTTACCACACAAAGGATAGTTGTCTCGGTTCTATGATGTGGTCTATAAGCAGATCGAAATTGGTCTAAGCGATTTCGAGAAACTACGAAAGACTAGTCGATCGTTTATTGCCTTGTAATAAGTATAAATATATAATTATATAATATGCATATATTAACTAACTAAATAAATAAATAAAATTACATTTTTATAGGATAAATATTTGATAAAAAATGACAATTCACTGTCCAACAAAATGCATAACAGTGTTGAGGTATTCATAGGACGTCTTGGCACCAGTTATTAATATTTTTTCTTCTACAATTCTCTCATCAAAGGCGGCGGTACTTTCTTCTCTTGGGAGCAAGTTTGTCCCCAGATTCTATTTGTCTGATGGTTAGTTCTATATCTTCCTCTTCGTAAAATAGTTGGTAAACTGGTTGATTCGGCTATCTTCCGATTCTTCTATGGCATACATGTTCTATGTCATAATAGTATGATCGGGCAAGGGCACAGGCATGCGTCATTTTGGGCGGAAACTTCGACGTAAGTGACGATAGTTGTGGGTGGAAGGACGATGTTGTTCTCTGCAGCCGTCTCTTTTACACCAGCCTTCTCTTTTAAAGTAGATTATAGTCCTGCACCCACGGGCTACTAACCTCAAAATCCTTTATCAAAACAATCAAATGTGGGGAAAGTGAAAAGTGAGGTTAAATCAGTCATACACCAACAGTTCAGTAAACTCCCAATCCCTTATCAAAACAATTAGACGTTGGGATAATGAGGTGGGACATCTATTGTGTAGAGTCGTCTGGGTCCACCGGGCCATTACTAATAATAGGGGGTTTAAAGTATAGTCTGTAACAAGTTTGTGGCACTTCAACAAAATGATTTAAATACTATTAGTGAAAGCGATTACATGTAAAAAAAATACATATAATATGGATTCTTATATTTTACCATTTCAAGAATTTGAATAATATACAAAGTTAACCAGTTGGGATGACCATTTGTGATTCAGAGGATATATATATATATATATAATATATATATATATAAAATGATAAGCTGTGATGAGGTATTAGTAGTTTATTTTTTTTTTTTTATTTTAAATTAATTATTACATCAAACTAGCTCACAATATAAATTTATAAATAAACTGATTTTCACTAATTTGTCCAATCACAATGTAATTTATAAATAAACTGATTTTCACCAATTTGTCCAATCAACTAATAGTGCAAAGTGTTCGCCAGTAACAAATAATTAGATTTGAGAAGTTTACACCAGTGATACTAATTAATTAGAACAGACTATAGTCCTGCACCCACAGTCTGGTAACCTCCTAATCCTTTATCAAAACAATCAAATGTTGGGAAGTGGGCTTAAACGATTTACAAAAGATTAACAAACGTGTGTACATGTTTTCTGTTAGTTACTGAAATAATATGTAACCATAGATAATGCTAATTAAAACCAGTGTTACTATGTAAATGTGTATAAAAATACTATTGGCCTACTGGCCACCTTTATACATTGATATTATTTGCAATTGACCTCAGATTTTTGTCATTTTCAAATTGCACGACATACCACAAGCGAATAATCGAGGGAAATGTTGAAATATAAGAAAGAAAGATTGATGTCTGGAAATGGCTTGGTGATTGGGAAAATGTCAGAAAATTAGAGGTGTATTTTACAAGATCTAGCTAATCATTAATTATAATGATGACAGTTATGTCCAGACTAATTAGTTAGATTTTAGTATATTACCGAAAGATTGGGGTAGTTCCATTATTTTAAGTTGGATCATCTAAGCAACGCCGGATTAACCATGGGGCACAGGCCCCAGGGCCCACCACATTAGGGGCCCCCCACAAAAATCTCAGTTGCGCGCCTTGAGCATGGTCGGACCGAGGATTCGAACGGCCGGTGACCGAGTGACGGGGCCCCTCCGATGCTTCGAGGGCTCTCCATCGGAAGTCCCTTGGGCCCCCTCAATCCATGTTGTGTTTTGTGTTGCGATCGACATCCGAGAATTCGGTGTAATCCGGTGATGGGTGTAACACATGTTTTTTTATTGTCGTGAGATCTTCTATCGAACCGACCATCGTCTAACTCGAATTATCGTACAACTCGAACACCTTACACGTCCCCATTATTTCGAGTAGCGCGAATTTTGCCTCAGATTGACGTACGATTGTATATAAACTGTAGTTGTTATTGTTGTTGATATTTGTTGTGGGTATAAGATGAATTTGATGAGATGCACACCATGATCACACGAAATATTCATATTTCTTGATTAAATCTCGTATTACCATTTTGTTTGTCAAACATCGAGTCCGGCTTGGTCGTAACGTTACGGCCTCCATTCATCAAATTATCGTGGGGGTATAATACGATTCCAAATCAAGTAACCCCGTTATTTATCACTGAGCGACTTCAAAATTAGGTTTGATGTCGCTCTGCCCACTTACAGTCTCCTCCTCTAGAAATGTCATCATTTCATAGCACTCGCATGGATTGGTCCACTGAAATAACGCCAGAATGCGCTTATTTGGTGGCAGAATTTTATTTTTTTCTGGGGAGGTACTTCTAACTGGCTCCAACACAAGTGCCTGAAGTGCCAGGAAATCACGTTTCTGGCCTCCAATTTCTGACAATTTCGGGTGGGGGGAACCCCCAGACCCCCTATGCGGGGCTTCGCGCCTTCGGCGCTCCCGGTCAGTGATCAGGGGCCCCCACATGTTCCAGGCCCCAGGGTCCCCACCATGGTTAATCCGGCATTGCATCTAAGTAATTTGTGGATGTGGAGGTGGAGCTCAAAAAAAATCCAGTTTGTATCTTCCTGGTTGCTTTGTAATAACCGATAACATTATGACTTCGATATTAACCGATTTCAGTCAGTATCTAGCATCTATCCAATAAATGGACTGCTGGCCTCGGTTATCGTGGCGTGATCTTAAAATAATACATGTGATAATAAGTATCTCTTTAAGGGACAATAACATTTTTGCTGGCTTGATAGCTCCAGAAAATAAATAAGAGCCTTATTCTAAGTACTAGATGTTTAAGTGTCCTACCTGTTGTGTAAATTATTCATTGCATCCTATTTTACTTGTCTAGAGTTCGAAACTATTTTTTAAAATCCAAGTCACGTTTGAAAAGATTTACGTTATGCTTTTCGAATCATTTAGTTGAATTTTTCCAATTTTTTACAATAGGTGTTAACATGAAATTTGTATCATCCATTAATTGGAATATTGTAAAATAATACAATTTGTTGACCAGAATAAAGATTGGGACATATTATTCAGTTACAACAACAGCGGTATTGAGCCTTTAATAACCAATCAATTATCATAGATTGTACTTTTGTGCTTATCGATTAAACTGACTCCTTGTTATTAAGTCTGAAACGAATAGTATTTTATTTCAGGAATACCATGAATAAAGTCATTTGACCCACTCGACCGCCATCACATAACAGAATGGTCAAAGCGTGTATTGGAAACAATGGAGTTTAAAGAATGTTATTATATTAAAAAGAAAGTGTTATATTTCTTTAAAGCAGGAATATTTGCAATGATAGGTAATATAAGTGTCAATAAAATTAATCAGGTCAACGATACACCCTTTTCAGAGATTCCTCTTTTCAGAACAAGACGTTTTCGTTCCTCATCATGACTTCAAAAGTACACCAGCTAACTCCATAAAATAGGCAGATCGTTCAAAAGTTAATGCAAGTTTCACAATTGGCACAAGGGGGGTTGGGATGGCCTAGTGGTCTAGAGTGCCGTTCACCTCTGGCTTGTGGCTGTGATTTCGATCCCTGGTGTGAGCGTATATGACATGGAGATAAGGGCGCTTTCTCAACCTCGTGGGATTCCTCTGGTTTCCTCCCACTACTAAAGACCCCTACGCGCAAGCGAATTATTGAAATAAAATTAAACCATATGTTAGTCCCGAAATGACCTAGTTTGTGTCGAGTGGACGTTAAACCCCATTTCGATCTCAATTGGCACAAATACTCTTTCGAAAAAAGTCATTAGCCACTCGAAAGTCCAAAATGGTGACCACGGTCAAGATGGCTGACTTTCAGGTAACGCGATATCATTTGCTACGATACAGTAACATAAATTTGACCTGTTTCATCTAAAATTGATTGATCAAGAGGGTCCACAGACTATGCACCTTAGTCATATTTTGCGACAAAGGCTGGGGCCGCTTCCCAAAAGTCGAGGTTTGTTGAAGACAAAAATCTATAATTCTCCAAGATCGTTTGATTAACAACATGTATCATATAGGTTGCACTTCCCCACCGACGGAAATGAAATGAAATGGGGATTAACGGCCTACCGTACTGTTCTGATTGGACTATTGAAGACAAGCATACGCCATACAGTGTGTCATGAAAGAATTTTGTCCGGACAGCGACGTACACGTGATGTGTACATGGGACCTCGGTTTTTCGTCCCATTTACGTGCCCGCTCCCCACGGACGGCTATGGGCGACAACATCAAACGTCCTGAGATATGGGCGTATACAATTGGTATTTTTACTCATATGGAAAACACGTATGGAACTGTGACATCAAGGAAGGGTATCTTTCACTGATACCACAATATGCCACTAATCCATCTATCTCTGTCTTTCTTCAGTAACCAAAGTTTGACTTGGAAAAAAATGTCATATTCTTTATCCGTCCAATCGGGGAAAGACGAATAATTGAAATTGACATTTTTTTTCTTCTTGAAGAAGTAACAAGAGAAAGAAAATTTAACGAAATCAATTTCAGATCAATGTCAGTTATTTGCTAAATAATCTAATTAAAATTAATTAGTAGTATGATCAAATATGATTACACCACATGCTGGATACTGTAAAGTTGATATGAATGACATAATAACTAGGGAAAGCGGTTGGAATATTGGAACAAAATCAGAATCTCCTGTTATTTATTGTTTTGCCCGCCTTTCAAATTTTAACATTTTCAAAGATTCCAATTTTTCCCCTGCTTAATTAACTTTCGCTTGCCTTAGTTGATAATTAAAGTTATTACATGTACTTCACAATCCTTTATAACGTCACGTCTCTGTCTCCCAGAACTTTTATATCTTCCTGGTCGATTTTATTCTTGTAGACGCAAACATTCATTATTCCCAAAATGATACATACTTGCTAGCATCCATGAAATTTACTACACGAAATGGAATGAAGTTTAACTTCTCGGCAAAACAATACTTGGTTTATTTTGAAACTGACATATCACCGTATTTGTAACTTCAATGTTTCCACGTGCACTGCTATCGAGGAATTATGCAAGAACAGCGACACATCTATATTACTCGATTTCAGCTGGAATTCAAAATTAGAGTGGGTGGTAGCGCCAACGTGTGCATTCGGGGCTCTGAATATTTTTTCTCGCCATGCCCTCCGTTATGCAACACTTGCATGGGTAAAACACGCTGAACAATCCGGAATAACTTTCATGAACGACACTGGGGTATATCCGGGGACCAAGTAGTTGACGAGCCACTACCTTACTCGCTGAGCCATCGCCGCTTCCCAATGCTCGATTCGTCTGTGTATAGTAAGTGTCGCACAGAAACAACGAATGCTGGAGTATGTAACGCTTATGCCACAGGGGAGTAATAATTACTAGAATAGAAGTTGATACAGCCTGTGGAATGAAGCTATCGTCGCTCCTCAATGATGACGTAGGACCCACGTGAATCGCCTGTGCAGAAACAACGAATGTTGGAGGACGAGAAGCTTGTCTAACCGGTGTAAACTAATCGCTAGAGAAGCAATTGATGAAAATAATGATGAACATCCGGGGCGCGTCCTTGTTATTAGTACATATGTTCATAACAGATTATTTGTATTTATTTTTCCCGAAGTTTACAACATACTAAAGGCTAAATTCTCGAAACAGCCCACCATAGCGATTATATTAACTGTATCTATCGTGTAGGAATACATGTATTTTTAAAACAATAAATCAGCATACATTGTCATTGGCAGATATATGGATATATTGATGATACAGCTATTCATGGCCAGTAGCTACGGCTTCACGTGGTGTATTGATGCATTGGTTCCCCCACCCCCGCTCCAATCAAATGGTGACTAAGAGGGAGAGAAATAGCGTTTAAAGTCCATTCGACACAAAATAGCTCGTTTCGGGATAAACACATGGTTTTAATTTTACTTCAATAATTCGCTTGCGCGTAGAGGTCTTTAAAAGTGGGGGAAAACTGGAGTATCCGGGGAATACCCACGACCCTACTCTAGGGAATGGAAACCTGACCGGTTGACTCAATGACAGACTGTATGATGCAACGCGCGCATGCAAACCATTCGGCCATCCACCCCGATGTTAAATTTGTAATAAATAACAACATCCAATCAATTTTTAATACCCGGGGCAACTACTTTTGGGTGAATTTGACCTTGGACGCTATCCTGCAAAAGACAGTTGGTCTTTGTGTAAGGAAACGAGACCGATTAGGCCTACTGATCAATCTCACGTCTCTTACCTAACAGGCTATGCCTACTATGTGGCTTCTCTGGCAAGTGAAAGCTGGCGTGGCAAGTGAAAGCTGGCGTAAGTCCTGCGAACGAATCACTCCAATTACAATCTTTAGTGGATTTGTGATTAGTTTTCAATATATTTTGTCTAGTTCGTGTACAGTATGGTAAAGGCACATAAAAAATGCACTTCCATGCAATAATAGAAAGAAATTCCATTTGAGTCAGTTGCAGACAGTAGGTCATACCGGTATGTACTTTATAAGTGCCCTACAGAAAGTGACATGGAAGTCACCTAATTACAGATGTGGATTATCTACATAAGAGATGACTGATTATGCGTTTTAGAGATAATGGGAATCTCATCCGAGAACCAAAGAGTTTTAATTATAAGCTGTCCTCAAAAAGGGTAGTTATTGAAAGCCTCATCGCCCTATTGAAAGAAAAGTTCCGGCATGTGTTCTACATAACATCTGTCTTGAACGCGTGGATGATAATGGACAAGAAGTGCCTGTAACCGCGAATGGTGACGATATTGTCAAAAACAATTGTTCATGGGGATAAAAAATACATTAGTAAACCAGTATAAATAATAATGCTTACTTAAAGAGTTTAGTGTGTTGGCTGATAAGTATCATGCCTTGATGTTGACATTTTAATCTGACATCACGACAACTCAATATCACATGTTAACCCGACAATACATTTTTACCCGGTAACACATTAAAATTGCCATAATATCGTATTGTCGGGTTACAATGTCGTGTTGTAAATGGACAATAACTCTCTTGCTGGCTTGGCAGCTCCAGAAAATAAATAATAGCCTTATTCTAAGTACTAGATGTTTAAGTGTCCTACTTGTTGTATAAATTATCCATTACATCCTATTTTACTTGCTCATGGGGTTCGAAAATATTTTAAAATCCACGTCATATTTGAAAAGGTTTTGGTTAACCTTTTCAAATCATGTAGTTATATTTTTCCAATTTTTTAAATTAGGTGTGTTAAGATGAAATTTGCATCATCTATTAATTGGACTATTGCAAAATAATACAAATTGTTGACCAGAATAAAGATTGGGACATACTATGCAGTTACAAGAGTGGTATTGAGCCTTTAAATAGTCCAATTGGTGCAGAAAAGTAGGACATTAAACCCCATTTCACTGACTCAATTGGTAAAAAATTTGACGATATATCCTTGAAACAAATAGGGCAAAAGTAATCATGAAAATATAACTTGATATGAATAACACTCTTCTAGCGATATAAAATTGTTCATAATCACAAAACATAAACATATAATGTGAAATGGGATCTAATCTGTCATCACCTGCAATACTTCAGTTTTTTGTTAGCATGGCATGTGCTTATCTTTATTCTACGATATGTAAAAGATTATTTTCTTTTTGGAACAAAATAAGTTAGAAATATTTACAAAAATAGGTTGCCAGGCAACGAAACATACGCCCACACAGCAGCTAAATCGTCGCATATTAAGGAATTATCAGAAAATCATTAGAATTTGTTTGTTTTTTATAATCAACCTTTTTTTTAAATCAGGTAATAATTGTGATCTCTAGAGGGACCACAAGCTAATAAAGGCGATTTTTCGTACAATCAGTGGCCATAATTCAGGAAGTTACGATCCAATATGCAATGGAACCAAAATCTTTAGTTTATAAACATGTATTTCAAGTTTCATCAAGATTGAATTAAAATTGTGAACTCTAAAAGGTCCACAACCTTGATATAACATACTTTCACACTATTTGCGTACAAACGGCGGCCATTTTGTCTGTCAATTTTGGTTCGATTTTCACGAAATTCAACCCCATTCTTCATTACCATATAACGGTGATATAATCAAACGGTTTTCAAAATCAGATAATAATTTTGACCTCCAGAGGGACCACAAGCTAAAAAGGGAGATTTTTCGGACAATCAGGGGCCATAATTCAGGAAGTTACGATCCAATGGGCACAAATATTGAAATGAATTAAGATCTTTGGATTATAAACATACATGTCAAGTTTCATCAAAATCATATTAAAATTGTGACCTCAACCTTGGGTCCACAACCTTGATATAACATTTTCACACTATTCGCGTACAAACGGCGGCCATTTTGTCCGTCAGTTTTGGTCCGATTTTCATAAAATTCGATCTCAACATTCATTGCAGTGTAACGGTGATACAATCAAACGTTTTTTTAAGTCGGGTAATAATTTTGACTTCCAGAGGGACCACAAGCTAATAAAGGCAATTTTTCATACAATCAGGGGCCATAATTCAGGAAGTTACTATCCGATATGCGCAAATATCGAAAGGAACCAAGATCTTTGAGTTATAAATAAACATGTCAAGTTTCATCAAAATCGAATTAAAATTGTGACCTGTACTGGGTCCACAACCTTGATAAAACATATTTTCACACTATTCGCGTACAAACGGCGGGCATTTTGTCCGTCAATTTTGGTCTGATTTTCACGAAATTCGAACTCAACCTTCATTACCATGTAACGGTGATACAATCAAACGGTTTTTTAAATCGGATAATAATATTGACCACCAGAGGGACCACAAGCTAAAAAGGGCGATTTTTCGGACAATCAGGGGCCATAATTCAGGAAGTTACGATCCGACGGGCGCAAATATCGAAAGGAACCAAGACCTTTGGATTATAAACATTCATGTCAAGTTTCATCAAAATCGGTTCAAAATTGTGCCCTCTACACTGTTCACAAGGCAAAAACGTGATTTTTCGTACAATCAGGGGCCATAACCCATGAAGTTACCGTCCGATACATGCCAATATCGAAAGGAACCGTGATCTTATGGTGATATACCTATGTTTTAAGTTTCATCGAAATCGGATAAAAATTGTGACCTGTAGACATTTGTTTTAAATGTGCACATTTGTGTTAAGATAATTGCTATTTTGAAGCTTTGTCCATATATTCCATTTCGCAGTAGTATATGTCGACATGTTCGCGAAATATTGCCATGCGCTATGTCGAGGAGTGTATTTAAAACAAAATGACAACATAAAAAATTGTCTTTTCAGAGGACAATCACAATATGTTGACATATTATCAATTTAATATCGCAGTATCTATCGCTTTATTGGCCCTTATATACGCTTCAATCGTTATCCCTTTGCCGGAAACTTTAAAACAATGGCGACGTCAGTCTTTTAACAGATTCATTTCAAATTAAAATGTGGTGTTTCAGAGTTCGCCCTTTTCCGAAAACATTGTGATGTCGGGTTGTCGCCTTATGAAGGTTGACATCACACCAATCAGCCACCATAGTTTGGTGATTTTAATATTTAGATACAATGGTCACGATGTTTATTTATAATTCCAATGTGATGACTATTAAATAACACACCTAATGCCATAATCGTCATAATCCAAAGTAGATTGTATATTATATTACTCACACTTCTACAATAAAGGGTTATTAAGATTACTATCAATAATAAAATCTGTGTACAATTTCTTTAATCATTTCAACAAAGGATTAATTACCCTGTTGAAATTATATATTACAATATTTTAAAAAATTACAATATTTTAAAAAATTTTAATCATGATAATTGGAATTAAACTATATATGTTCTGTATCTAAAGTCATCGTGATTAATCTGGGGATAATCTAAAAAAAAACTATATACACACAGTACAGAAGGGCAATATATTTAAGCCCAGGTCACACATTACCGGTATTAATCACCTTGTAAATATTTTCACCTTGTATATGTAATTGTCTGCGATATCACCTCGGTGGAAGCGGACATTAAATAAAGCCATTTCACACACATTACCGGTATTGACCACGGTGTAGCCTGGGGAGAACGGAGTTAATTATGGCGGGAAAGCAGTACAGATCTTGACTTAGCTATACTGTGCCGCTACGATTTACTGTGGTGTAGAAACGACGGTTGTTGACGCTACTACAGACATTACCAGGGTATTTGTCAAGGTTTTTCTATGATTCAACACGGCTTCGCAACGCATCTACACGATTGCCCCGGCCATCTACGTGCAGGGAAGGTTAAACTGGGGCTTTAAAGATCGGTCAGGTTTATACCGTTAAAGGGTGTTGATCTTTTAGTCGAGGGACACTATCTTTGCTTAATTTAATACCATTTTTATCCTTTTATCGAAATATTTTTAGATTGTTGCATCGTCTTTCAAATTCAAAGTTTCAACTCAATACGTTTGAGTTACGACTAGAAGTGCACTGGTGATCGAATAGTATCTGGCTTAATATTTCCAGCCCAGTTCCTATAAACGTGATTGACTCAAAAAGTATGCGTATTCGCTCGGATGAAATAAAAAACTGACAATGACAGCGCATGGAAACTTTACAATATTAAAAATGAGCAGACGTCTGCTGTGAAGATGAAACTCATTTCCCTTCCTTTCTTCTTGAGTAGTTTCCAACTTGCTATCGATCATAAAAAGACATCAGGTTGTTTGAAACCAGGAAATAGAAAACAATTTCCAATACGTATTTTTCTATTTCCGCCAACTCCAAAGGACATAACAGAAAAAAAGAGTGGCTACACACTTCGTCGGCTTTGATCAGCGAAACTGTAAATGAAACTTTCGAGACCACTTATTTCAGTGTAATCAACGTTAACCAAGATATTCGAGATATTTTGTTGTGAGTAAAGTAAGGGCTGTTCTATGGAAGACCAAACGGGTTATTTCAACAGCACCATCCATCCCTGCTGTACAACAGCAGCGTGGGCAGGGGTGTCAAACAATATAATATGGTCCTATAGTTGTGATAGATGCATTAATCAAGTTTGTCAGATATCCACATTCCCACATATTGTTTGATAACATTAAAGAATCGAATGTATGTTTATTATCGTGTTTATGTTCGTTAAATATTAATAAGGCTGTTGATTTCACCTTGGTCGATATACAAGATCTGAACAGACTGTCAATGTACGACAGGTCGGAGATTGGGGTGATCTCAATATAATATTATGTTCCTCTGTGTATATATAGTGCATAGCAAAATAGATGTATCACGATACCATTATATTACCAAATATACTTAAAGCCCCAAAAATGTAATCAAGTTTATTTACCATTGTGCTATTTCAAATTTGATATTTTTTATCTGCATTTCATATTTAATTATTTTTCGGCATATGAGGTTGTGTTATTTCAAAAGATTACTACTTAAGAGGAAAACATCTCAGGGAAAAATGTTGATTGAATAAGTGCGAAAATGTTGGAAAGACGATACAGTTATATGATCAAATTAGATCTTTACATATTACTCTTGTGCAATTAAGTGTCTGAAACGTTTGTAACGAAATGTCAACATAGTCCAGATTATCAGTTTCCTGGTGTTTGGATAAACCGGTCTATAATTATGACCATTCGGTGCACTGTGAAGATACACTCAGTATCCCATTTAATAATTGAAGCATCCGTAGACAGACACAAAATTACGTGTTCATATCAGTGTTGATTCGGATTGCCGAAGATAAACTCCGTATGGCATTTAAAATCGGAAGCAACAGTAGACAAATACTAAAGTATGTGTTCTTCCTTAACCAATGGTTTAGAATCCAGCCCCTCAGATAGAAGCACCAAAAAAATATAACTTATCCCCTCAATTCCAAACCGCATACATCTTCGTTTGAAATTTATAACGCAAATAATTCCACTCGTAGTACTACTAAGGAGAAGAAAATTGTTTCAAAACTTTGTTCATTGTTATACGAATAGTCTATATTACCGCATCAGGGGATGCTCACTCGTCCGCGAATGCAGTAGTGCATAGATTCACTAGTCCGGGGGTTCATTAGTCGACCGATATCGGTTATTACGGTTGAGGGTGGGTTAGGGTTAATGATTCCCATGTTTATAGTATTTAATATAGCGTAGGACTAGAGAACCACCTTTGCAACACTAACTACAACAAGAAACGCAGATAGCCATTTTCGCGCGCTCTAAGTATAACAAAGACATTTTCGCGCGCTCTAAGTATAACAAAGACAAATTTAAGAAAGAATATAGTTGAGCAATAGACCTACCATGTATATAGATAATGTCATTAACGTCAATAGACCGTAAAAATGGAAGAAACGTGTGTATTTTTGGTATTGTATATAAAAGAAAATATTGTCCATACAAACGGAATAGTATTGCATACATAGTAAACTTTATCTCATTGAAAACCCAAACGTTTTCGCGAGTATTTGGAGACAAAAACATGGCCATACCGCAATTTTGTCCTCTTATATGGTTGGAAAAGAAGAATTAGTAACAAATCTAGGTATTTAACGAATCTGGGGCAATCCTTCATCCAGCAATTCAGATAGCTCATGTTCAAGCATAGACGCGATTTGGTAGTTAAATAAGAAAAAACGCAAGTCGAGAGTACTTCAATTATTCTATGCCAAACATTAATAAGTACCAGTGGAAAGCTTACACATGTTTTTTTTATAATAAAATTAAGACCAGAATTCGTTGGCCAACAAATTTTATATTTCCATCAAATCACACCTTAAACTAAACTTTTATTCAGCCCGACGTTTTAAAGGCATATTCTTTGACTTCTGGCCATTTCCTCAACCGACTCTTTCCCTTGCTTTGTTTCTTTTTATTCAGTTGCTCTATTAACCATTAAATTTCGTGTCTGGCATCAACTGAAAATATCAATTAAAGTCCTGGTCTTTCTAATTTCATAGTGTTCTCAACCATGTGGAGCAGACTATGACCATAGGAAGCCGATTCGATTGGAAAGACAATAGTCACTGTATTTGCCTGCTCCCCATCAAACCGTTTACTAGCAGATGTGTGTAGTTTACGCCCAAACGTCCAGATGAAGGCGGGTCTATCCAAGTGACTCGCATAATTCCAACTCCTCTGTGACGTCACAAATTTCCCCGACTGTATTCCACGCGAGGTATAATTAATTATCCTTCTTGGCTCAAAACTAAAAGATTTTCCTTCAGACATAATTATGAATATACATCTATATTTTTGGAAATATTATATACTGAGAGCAGCTTAAAATAGTTTACATTAGATTATGTTCTTATTATTAAGTAGTCATCTTGCTAGCTCAATGCTCACAGTGAGTTCCCAATCCCGTTCTGACATCCTCAATAGAGATATTATTTTTTTTTTTTAAAAATGGCTTCCCAACTCCAAACCTACTCTTCCATTCTAAATCTCGGCAATGGTTACCGGAAATAGCCCTTCAACGACCGATCATACTACCGACAGTTGAAGCAGCCATTCGAATTTGACAATACCATAAGAGCTTATCTATGTCCGTCTTCATTATACACCAGTCGGGATAGGACATTAAACATCATTTCGCTTACTTGATACTTTACACTATACTTTTGGGGCATATCTAATAACAAAGGGCGAAACATAATATTAAGATCACAGAGGGTGGGGGGAGTCAAAATATGTTCCACTTTTTCGCTTAACTTATGTTTGTTTCAAATACTTCTCTCTATGAAACGAACCTTAATCCTATAACCGATTGATTGTGTCTCAACATCGCATACCCGAAGGAAAACTGGTGGTGACCATTCACAAAAAGACATTTAAATCACTAAGAAGAGTGAAAACCAGTGCCTCTCGAAAATAATTTAGAACTTAAATGTAAGATTCTAGATGATTGCCGGTATACAATTAGTAGCATTTGGCACAGACATTAAAACTGGCTGATAAAACTATACAATTGGACATTAACCTTGGACTGACAATTTGATATCTACATCAGGCTGATAAAAAAACCATGCAACTTAATAGCAACCCCAGGCTGATAAAACCACCCAATTTAATATCAATCTCAGACTGATAAAACCAACTCGTTCCTTTGACCGGCCATTTTTACCACTTTTTTCAAACCTAAGCCCCGCCCATTGGTCAATCTTTTTGGGTCGATTTCTCGAAAACTAGAGGTCGGATCGTCGTTTCGTTTGTGTAAAATGATCCACGAGTCAAAGTCAACTCGCTGACATAAAAACTAGAGGTCGGATCGTCGTTTCGTTTGTGTAAAATGATCCACTTGTCAAAGTCAACTCGCTGACATAAATAATTCGATCCTAAACGTACAAATTCAAGTTTTTGTAAAGATCTATTTTTCTACGCGTGGGTATATTTTTTAAGTGATTCGGTCATCCAGGCACGTAAAATAAATACGTCACGTGACAGTCATGTGATTCGTCAGTTCTGGTGAAACTGGCTACCCCGATTTTGAAGAAATTTCTCTGGTTTCGAGATTGTCATAAAACCATACAAGCAACTTAATTAATACCAATCCCAGGCTGATAAAACCACACAATTTAATATTAATCCGAGGCTGATAAAACCACACAATTTAATATCAAGTTCAGGCTGAGAAACCAATACAACTTAATATCAATTTCAGACTGATAAAACCATACAACTTACTATCAAGCTCAGGCTTAAAAAAAACCCACTCAACTTAATAAAAAAAAGCAATTTAATACCAAATTTCTTAGACTTCAAAGAACTGAAACCGTATAGTTGCTATAAATCTATTTGGATTGTCTCTAAATTTTAAGCCATTAAAGCCACTCCATCAATGTATTATTTTTAATTTTTGTTCGGGTTCCATTCTTCTTATAAATAAAAACTCAATTCAAACAGAAATACTAGACTATACAACATAAAATACATTGGGATCCATCCATATGTGGCACAGGGCAGCCTCCCTATATCACAAAACCGACCACACTCAAAATAGCAAACAATATATCTCATCATGACGCCATCCAAATATCCAGACTTTCTCTTTTTAGATGTAGATGGGGAGTTGTTTTTGTAACTTCTAATTGGCAATCAGGAGATAAAAAAGGAAAAAAAATTAAAAAAACACAAAGCGCTAAATCAATATTTCTGTGACAATATATAAAATTTTATTTCCACCAAACTAGTTCCTCAAACAAAGAAAATATTAAAACGTATCCAATTTACACCGGTCTTGGTGTGCGAATTGACTTGATTACAAAGAACATGAAATGAATAACTGTTGATTAGTTTTAACTGAAATATGTCTACGACAAAAGTACAATGATATTAATATCGTCATTAAAGGGGAATCCCAGACTTGAAGGTTATGAAATTTAATTAATTTTATAAACCGGTCATTTACATGTAATTACGATTTCTATCTTCCTATTTTATTTCAAAATTAATGTTTGGCACGCTGACGTAATATGAATATTAAAACACAAATTTATATAGCAAACAATCAATGAGTTTATTTCAAACTGCGTTTCAACAAGTTCCTCTTGTCGTTCTCAAGTATGGTGTCAGATTAGTTACTGTTTTTGTTACCTTGCTGTATATGATTTGATTTCTTGCTATGCACTGTCATTATTTACTCGAGAACGACAAACGAACTTGTTGAAGCGTAGTGTGAAATAAAGTCAGTGATTATTTCCATATAAATTTGTGTTTTTCAATTACAATATGCCGTATTTCATGGTACTATGTTATGACACCATTTTACCGCGCCATTTTACTGCTGTGGCGTAATTCAGGTCATCTGCAAAGATTGATGTCCACCATTCCTGTCTTATTTATGTGTTACTTTTATTACGCTGCTTGCTACATGACCTGTTCAGTCTCATCCATGCAAATGAACTAGAATCTTTGTCTTTCATATTCACTCTTGATACGTACAAATCGATAGTTAAATCAGACGCATGTCGTCCTGTTCAGAAATGTATTTTTCACGTTAAATAATGACCAGTATTCTTTGTGATGCAAATTAATATTCTGAATACATTATTAAACCATGTTTAACTTATTTTTGTTTAATTGCAATCGTATCCAGAACCTTTTATATTTATTATGTATGAAAATAATCAGAATTGGATGAAATATATAATACAATTTGAAAACACTAGTGCTATTAATTATAAACTTAACGTCCGATATATAATACATGATATTTTCAAATTCGCGGGCTGTTCATCCCCTTTCATCATAATCAGGCATGTTAAACCAGGAGGTCCAGCTGCTTGATGTTTGACATGTTAGAAAAGAATCTGCCTGCTTTGTGGCCAAGTTCGGACAGTAAAACCCCCATAGCTGGACTGTAGTGTGAAGTTCATCTGTCTTTATAGAACGGCTAATATTTCTTACATAAGCTCGATGACAGAAACAATATATAAATACTAGTGATCGACTGCACAAAAAGGCGCAATTTCAATGTATCCCCATTATTATCATTCCTGACACAGGCACGTTAATGGAATTAAAATAAAACTTCTAACATCACCTTGGATAGCTTTCTATAGTACCGTATGGACAAAGTATTTTACGCGCCATATTGTTCATTATATTATAGTTAACCTGGCAAACTCCCGTGTATTTAAATTGCCAGTGTTTAAATAATATAACATGTCATGACATTTCAGTTTTTACCCTTATTTACCGTCAATTATGTTTGTGATAACATTCAGTATTTTTTCTGTCATTGTAAAGTGTTTCATCAATGAATATACATTCCTCTCTTGGGCGATTGTGCGATCTTCACCAGCTAGATATAGATCATATATATGTATATAGGAAAGTCAACTGTTTGATCGCAAGATTGTACGTGACAAGTAGGGTTGTCCACCATGCACCGTTGGGTTTAACAGGGTACTTTGGATTCCCCGCATTTCTAAAACCCTTGGAAGCGAATTTGTTGATATAAAATATACTATATGTTTGTCCTTAAATAAAAAAAGTTTTATACGGGGTAGCACCAGTGGGTTACAAGACCAATGAAATTAGTTAAAATGCATGGGTTTACCATGCAGTTGCTGCACAAAGGCTTACACTTATTGTGAATCCCACTGCCAATAGTGCTTTTACGTGCATACCATCTTTTACACAAGGTTTTAATTTTTCTTCACATCTGTTCATCCCCAATACAAATCGTCAGTATTATCCAGGGTTAATGAGCCTACACATTAGCCACAGTGGTAGATTATGAAAACCAAGGTGATATAATGTCCTCGGGTTAGAGCAAAAACATCATGGTATTTTTTAATTGTGGAGAAAAACGACTCCAAAGGCTGAAACTATTCGGGTAAATGCATTGTGTTTTTATTTGCAATATATTTCACATTCTCCACTTGACTTATGATATTAAAGAGTAATTGAAGTGTTTTATTTCCGCCCGTTCTGTCCAAAATGTCAATTATGATGTTTTTGCTCTAAATGAAACTTAATAATATTCACTCGATTACTTGAGTGCAAAACACAGAAAGCTATTTTTTACGGTTTTGCCTTCACTGCACTGGGAATTGAGAATGGTGTGATGAGTGAGGAGACGCTTTTAGTCATCTTCAAATTATCTGCGACGACCACCTTCATTAAATACTCCCTCATCATTTTTGATAATGCAAACAAAATGAAAGTATTACCATATTAAGGTATAACGTTCCAAAAATCTAATGCAGTTATTGTTAACATGTCTTGCTATAACACCGTTAAATAGACATCAAAATACATTTCTAGAAATATCGATAGTCACTTTGTAGATATTTTGCAGGCCTGTTTTCTTTTAGTCTTACTTATCAATGTATTGGCGTTTTTTTCCGTACATAGGCTCTATTGACATTTTCTGGTATTCACATTGCCTGGTTTTTATAGGGTTTTGGCTTTTAACATTTTATTACCTCCTATTTTATCAAAATGTACCGTCAGAAATTAAACGAAAATAAGCATAAAACTGTATATAATTTTAATCACCTCCAATCTGTTACGGTGGAAACGTAGCTGCGATGTCATCATGCGATGCGATGGCATCCATGTCAGTGATTCTAACGGCCTAGCGATATTCACTGCTAATCAGTGTGGTAAGTATCATCTCTAGTCCTGCGCACGTCAGGTGTATAGACCCTATATACTGTAGAGGTTACCTTACTTTGTAAAATATCTTCTGGTTTATGTATTGGAATTGTTAGTGACAACAAGAACCAGGCTAACAAGAATATGTCTGGAAGTTTAAAGTGTGGGCTAAATAACATCATAAGTCTGATAATCCAAATGTGGTAATCCCATGAGTTAGAAACGGGGTTATCTACTGTCCTATATGCCCATATAAGTACACTGTCTTGAAATCCTGGGTAGTGTCTGTGCAGTTGACCAATCCGATAAAGGAAGCACCTGGTCAATTTCCCGGGGCCCAATTCTGACTCATTTACGTAACCTCTTTATAAGAACTTTCGCAGTTTCAGTTTCTTTAGATATCATGATGAGGCGGTAGGGAATAGATACAATTGGGAGGTTGGGAGAACATCACAGCCTTCCCGACTGAGAGGCGAGGAAATGCCACCTCAGAACACAAGCTAAGGATATTGAACTTATATTCAAAAATATTGTAGTTTCCTGTACCTGTAACCACTGTAGTTTGCTGTATTTGTTATATACAAATAGTAATAATATAAACGGTGTTTTAGACTTAATTGATCATTGGATATAATTTTATGACAACGTGAAGTCCGAAGAAAACCCTAGACGATCATTGTCACCTCTGTGGCCTCATAGTGACACAATTGGTCGTTCGGATTAAACAAGCCCAACGGTCATGCCTTGTATTGTACATGTAAGAATCATTGACCATCCATACCACAGAGATAATGGCAATATCCACAGCTCTTGAGTGGCTTATGTCATCCACTATTCAAAGAGCAGCCATTGTGTCAGACTCCCTTAGCAGCATAAAGTCACTAATACATGATAAAACAACATCTAGACCAGAAATTGTTCAGAATATTCGAGTGAGTGTTTGTTCCCTTCGAAAGAGAGGTGGAACCGTGGAGTTTACATGGATACCATCCCATGTTGGCATAATAGGCAATAAATCTACCTGTGCAACGTTTAATAGAAGATGCCAAACTTCAATTTTCGATTGATTCAATTGTTTTGTTCTGTGTTGCTGTTGGCTCTTCTTTCTTTTTTCAGGAAATGTTTATCTGGGCAGAGTCATGCACAAGGAAACCCAAATAGAATGCCTTTAACTTTTAATGGATATCACATCCTGTGGAAGTTGACGATCAACTCCAGAAACGAACGACGCTGAGAACCGTATCACAGGACTTGTAATTGTTTGGACGAACAGTTTTTAATATGTAAATAATCCACCAGTCCAGCTATGTGGTTTTTACTACGAGCACTTGGCTTTGCCACACAACGCAAGCGGATTCTTTTTCCCCACGGGGTTTTTTTCTATCCGCACTGATGGCGCCAAACACCAGTCAGCTGGACCTACTGTTTTAACATGTTTTTATTGTGAGAAGGGAGAAGATGACCCGCTCTCTCTTCTCACGACAGCGGTTATAGAAGTGTGATATAAAATTGATTTTTTAATATACAAGGACTTTTAAATCAACCTGTTCATTATACCATACATTTGTTTCAGTATGATATTAAAGCCAATTTCATTTAAACTGGACACGCATCAATACTATTAACCGTACGCGGCATTTACTAGTGGTGCAATACATCAGTATGTCTCTCGACACACATTTATTAATTAAGTATGAATTTATTTTCTGTGACACTGTTTGTAATATCTTCGGACTCTGTTTGTAATATCTTCGGACTGTTTAATAAAAATTCCATAATTGTATTATAGAGTTAAGTAAACAACATAGTAAGTGTCGAAATACAAATTTGTTACCAATGAAACTGTAAGATGTATTCAAAAATTAAAGGTATGCTATGCTACATTCAAACAGTGTCCTTATATATTTAGATGGAGTACGTAATAGGGGGCTTACTTTTATACCCCCCCTTATCTCAGCATGTGCCTATTGTTTCGGCATCTATTCCACTCGTGAACAATTGGCTTCTGAAAGCGAAGTGATATGAAATGAAATGTGGTTTCACGCCCTACTCTTCTGCACCTAACCTGGGCTAATGGAAGACGGGCATACGCCATACAGTGTGCCTTGAGGGGAATTTATGCCCGGGCAACGGTGCTACGGCCTACTCTTGTATCGAATTCCAACTGCCAGCTTCTGAAAGCGATAAAGCACTTTGGTCATACGGGGACGAACAGTATCGAGTTTTACGTCCATTTCCACCAAGGGTGATATCGTAGACAGTCGATTTTCAGCGTTCCATTACCTTTAATGCCAGAGTTATGGCCTAAGGCTAGTTTTTTTATGGATTATTTTCAAATTTGGTTGGAAGCGCGAGAGAGAAATGGGGTTTAATCCCCACTCGACACAAACTAGGTCATTTCGGGACTAACATATGGTTTATAAATTTTATTTCAATAATTCGTTGAGTGCAGGGGTCTTGAGCAGTGGAAGGAAACCGGGGGACCCAGAGAAAACCCACGAGTTTGGAAAGGCGACCCTACTCCTTGTCACGTACAATTTGGGATTCAAAACCACGACATTTGACTCGATGACAGGCTTTATGATACAGCACGCACGTTCTAACCATTCGGCCATCCAACCCCCCTTGGTGGGAAGCATTCTGTGTTCTTCAATATTTCGTTCCAGTTTCCATATATTTTAATTTAATTAATTAATTTAGTGGGATAAGTTGGTCGCCCATTTTGATTTGAATCCATTTCCTAACGATATGTTTATATTAAACTCGATAATAATGTAACTGCCTTTAATATTTACTCCAGTATAATAGATTGGTAGATAATAATCGCAATATTGCGATTACATCTGCAGACTTTGTATCTTTAATTAAATCAACCTTTTTAATTTACGTCCACCCGAATCTGATGTTTGTTATGGTAAACCTGGAGATTATTATCTCGCACGGGCAATTTGATTACTGTGAACATTGTTGCGTGGGGTATTTTAACCGGGAAACATAAGAAGTCAATGTAATACAAACGTACAACAAACAAATTCTACAAGTACACTAGCATTGAGTTATTACTAACCTCTGCCTAGAGCTGAACATGGTATACTATGCACGTCCAATAAGCAATCGTAAGGTTACTAGGTACTATACTATTCAGAAAAAGTAGGGGATATTTGATTTTGGGGGCATAATACTAAAATATGCAAATGACTACGAAAAAAGTCACTATAGAACCTAACAGAAGAAACATTTCCAGTTACATGTGACACCCAAAATCACCAATAGCTACCGCATGGAATGCAGGTGATGCTTGGGATCATCATGGGGGTCCAACCCAAGATTTGCACGACTCTGACTTTGAATGTTACAGTCATTGTGGCATGGAATTCCAGGGTGGAAACATCAGTTTAATTGTTTTAGTGACCAGAAAACAAATTTTGATATGCGTCGGCTTACCCAAAATGAAAGGTTACGTGCCCTTGGCATGCTACAGATCGGCACAACACAGGCGGTTGTGGCGCGGACGATGAATGTTTCTCAGTCTGTCATAAGCAGTAAGCAGGCTATGGTCCAGATACCGTGATACACAATCTGTACAGGACAGACCACGCTCAGGTCGACAACTCAAGCCCAGGATCGATTTATCCGTACCTTGGCCTTGAGAAATCGTGTCATCACAGCAAATCAGATCAGCGCTCGTCTTCAAACAGACACTGGTGTGAGAGTGAGTGGCCAGACGATTCGGAATCGTCTGCATAGGGGTCACCTTCGCGCCCGACGTCCTCGCGTGATCCCTTGTTTGAGAGATCATCACTTTCAGGCAAGACGTCGTTGGTGTAGGGATCGTCAACACTGGGATAATCGACGCTGGAGCAATTTGATGTTTTCAGATGAGTCAAGGTTCACTGTTGATTTTTTGGACAGACGTAGGAGGGTGTGGCGTCGTCGAAACGAGCGCTTCCAAGACGTTAACGTCATCAGACATGATCGATTTGGGGGTGGTTCTGTTATGGTGTGGGGAGGCATCACTGTTGCTGGAAGAACGGCTTTATATGTTGTTGCAGGGCGTGTTACAGACCAGTACTACCGGGACAACATCTCGGCAGTCCATGTTGTGCCGTTCGCACGACGTCATGGCCGCCGTTTCATCTTCCAGGATGACAACGCAAGATGTCACAGGGCCAGGATCGTTACAGGTTACCTCCAACAACAAACCATCACCACATTACCTTGGCCAGCACTGAGTCCCGACCTCTCCCCCATCGAACATGTCTGGGACATGCTTGTACAGAGGTTACGTCAACGTCAACAACGTCCTGCCAATGTCCAAGAACTTGCTGCTGCGTTGCAACAGGAATAGGACAATCTGGACCAAAATGACCTTACACGTCTCATTAGGAGCATGCCACGTCGGATCAATGCTTGTTTGGCAAACAGAGGAGGATTTACCCGTTACTGACTTTGTTGTGATGCTTTGCTGTTTGACCCCGGGTATCATTTTACCCTTATAATGGTCAGTCTGTGCCTTACTTAGTCTAACGATCATTTGGAATAAATCGATTAATGTGAACTTCATTTCATTTTGTCATTTGTTTCTTCGTCAGTTTCATTAGGTGACTTTAATAACACTTAAAAATCAAATATCCCCTACTTTTTTTGAATAGTATATAAGGGAAAAATACAGACTAATTATCGACAAGCTATCACTGTTCGCCCGAGATGGTCTTTACTTTTGGAGACGGGGATGATTATTATGAGCAGTGTAGGGTCTGTTTATGCGCAATGTAACAACACTACTGCATTAAGTTAGAACTACACTACTGTAATATGATACTTACTGCTGTAAAAGGGTTTCCTCAAATGGTCGAGGTACGCTTTTACGACCTATTTTACGCGAAAAAAAGCAGTAAATTTGTCAACCTTTCGGTCCGATGAAAACTTCGCATACCAATCTCAACATCATGGCGGGCTATGCAATCCGCTCTTTTCGGTTCCTTTCATACCTGTTTTAACACAATTTTAGGCAGCTGATGCGTTTTGTATCCATGTATTCTAACGTAACACATTGACACGCGTGAGAGATGAAGTCGGACCCGTATCTATCCTAATGTGCGGTTTTTGTTGTCCCTTATTTCTGTGCCATCTCGTCCGTATCAATTAATTAATTGATAAATCAGGCCATTTCTCATTACATATATTCATTTTATCTTTCTGCTAGGCTGATTCCGGGATTACAATTTCAGAAATATGCCCTGATATATCAGAAAATGGACCTTCAATTTTACTATTCTTCCAATTTTCTAAAGGGCTAAGGAAAAGCCCCTTCACTAGGTCCCTGTGCTCCGCCTGATCAGACGATACGTCCAAACACAGTATACCTTGCTCCCATTGCCTTCTGACAAAAGAACCTGCCATTGTTTATTTTTCCCCTGGCTGTGTGTTATATGTTTTATAGTGGGAGTATTGTCGATACGAAATCATCTACTGGGTAGAAAGTGAATAAAGCTCGTTCTCAACTTGCATCCCAGTGACCATCTTTCTAAGGTTTGGTCGCCTTACAAATGTGTCAAGCTCTCCGACACAGCAGTATCGGTTCAGCACAACACCAATCAGTAATTTGTCAAGCTCTTCGACACAGCAGTATCGGTTCAGCACCACACCAATCAGTAACTTTCCATGCTGGTAGGGATAGCATGAACAATTATCACTAACCAGGCGACAACCGTGTCACATTTACTAACTGTAGTGTCACATTTACTAACTGTAGTTGTTACGTGGACCACCTGGTTTGATAATTAATAAGCGCCGAGGACACAGACGTAAAACTGGACTCATTTCTGTCACTTTACACTTCATGACCATGCGTATGTTACACAGATATGTCCTGGTTTGAACCCTTAGGACAGTGAGTGTTAGCCAGTCCCAATGTAGGTACGAAACAGTATACCATACCAGACAATGCCCATATTCAAATGTCAGACTCTAAACCCAATAAAAGTTACCGATTAGACAATGTTTCCGCAAGCAAAAGGGTTGTCACATTCCCAACGTGCAACAGCATTGCGGAGCATTGGCGCCCTGCGTGGTGTCTTGTACGATTTCATTAAATGAAAGTGAAACTGGAGTCATAGCTGAATTAACAACCAATATAAATTACGGTTTCTATTGTTGAAGAATTTTCAAAGGGGGGGTACTGATAATGAGAATTTAAACATTAATAATGGCTTTGATTATGGCACCACACGAAAGTTGTACCATCTCAGTGATGTAAAGTCACATGGGATTCTATAGTATACCTCTGTATATGTAGCCCAAACCTTTACCACGTTAACAGAACCTCCATATGTTGATCAATGACTTTCTCTTCATTTCCATATTTTCTTTTGAGCCTTTCCGTAATTATTTAAGATCATATATAAACCACATGTAGTATGGGTCGCGTCACCTTTAATAAAACTGAGTAAATACCCAAAATTATCAATGTCAGATAATTGTGCATGATTATGGCGAGTACATTCACATGAATCCCACAATTCTGAAAACGATACAAGTGACCTTCTTTGGGGTGAAACAATGTTTGGATCTTTATACGCCCACATTTTCAAGTGGACGTATATTGTCGTCGCCCCTGTCTACCCAGAATTGTTATCCGATTTCAATGAAACTTAAAATATAGGTTCCTTTCGATATTGACATGCATCGTACTTCATGGATTATGGCCCCTGATTGTACGAAAAATCACGTTTTAAGGCTGTGGACACTGTGTAGTTCACAATTGTTATCCGATTTGGTTTAAACTTAACATGTACGTTTATAACCCACAGATCTCGGTTCCTTGTTTCTAGCATATCGGACCATAACTTCCTGAATTGTGGCACCTGATTGTACGAAAAATCGAGTTTTTAGCTTGTGGACCCTATAGAGGTCACAATTATTTTTTGGTTCAAAAAACCGTTTGATTATATCACCATTACACCGTCATGTGAGTTGAGTTAGACTTTTGTGAAAATCGGACCAAAATTGCCGGACAAAATGGCCGCCACTTGTACGCGAATAGTGTAAAATAAATATGGTATAACAAGGTTGTGGACCCTGTAGATCCCAATTTGAATTCGATTTTGGTCACAGTTATTATCCGATTTTAATGAAACTTGAAATGCATGTTTATAACCCGCAGATCTTTGTTCCTGTCGATATTTGCGCATATCGAATCGTAACTTCCTGAAGTATGGCACCATCTGATTGGACGAAAAATCGCCCTTCACAATTATAATCCATTTAAAATAACGTTTGATTATATAACCGTTACATCGTAATGAAGGTTAAGTTCGAATTTCCTGAAAATCAAACCAAAACTGCCTGACAAAATGACCGCCGCTTGTACGCGAATAGTGTAAAAAATATGGTATATTAAGTCGTGGTCCCTGTAGAGGTCACAATTTTGGTCCGATTTTGATGAAACCTCAAATGCGTGTTTATAACCCAAAGAACTCGGTTCCATTCGATATTTGGACATATCGAATTGTAACTTCATAAATTATGGCCCTTGATTGTAGAAAAAATCACTTTCTTTTTTAGCTTGTCCTCTATCCATCTCTCGAAAATGTGGGCGTATCCTGTCTGACAGACGCTGGTTTAATCAGACTTAATCACCTGTTTCTCCGTCAATAAACATGAAACTGGAGCAATGACTGAATTAACAACAAATATGGTTTTTAATGCAAGAGAGCTTTTAAAGGGTACAATTGTAATCTTGGTTAGATTCATCTCTCTCATACAGCGGATATAAGGATGAGAATATCACAGAACAAACCATGAAACGGAATGTAAGACAGTGGTACATTTAGTTCGCCTAAGTGAACAAGGGGGTAGAGACAATCAATTCTCATATCTATCTGGAGGAAAACAAACAAATATTAAGCCGTTGACTTAAATGCTCATCATCCTGGTTTCTATCCCGGCTCTATCTATTTCACTAAAGCCCCCGTCAGACCGGAGTGGTGACCCTACTGCGCTCTGCGACCGAACGGCGGCCTGGAAATACACAAGGTCGTCGGCAAGCGTGAAGACAACGCGGAAAAATGTCCCAAAATTACAAACTTAAAAAAGTCGCGTTCTTACTGCGACCTGTGCGTTTATATAGCATTCTCGCGGCGGGTTCGTCACGATCTCTCCGCGCTTGTGGCGTTTCGATTGAGATATATAAGCTTGGCAACGGCGGTCATCGCGAACCCGCGTCGCTCAACCACACGTCTTATCTGGGCTACACGTGCGTTTCCACCACGTGATCACGGCGACTATGCAAGCTGGTTAGATTTTTTTTCGAAATTTCAAGATGACTTTGAATCGCCCGTTTTCAAAGCAAGTCTTACATGAAAAGCATGGTCGCCATAAGCGAATAATGCAAGCTTGGAAACCGCGCCATGGTCGTATTAAGAACTCCATACACGTTGTGGGAACCTCATAACATCGCTATATGCTTTAGAGGTAGCCCCATTTTTATACGCCCACATTTTCATGTGGACGTATTATGTCGTCGCCCCTGTCCGTCCGTCCGTCCGTCCGTCCACAATTTGTTTGTGGACTCTCTACAGGTCACAATTCTTATCCGATTTTGACGAAACTTGAAATATAGGTTTATCCCCATAAGATCTCGGTTCCTTTCGATATTGGCATGTATCGGATCAAAACTTCATGGATTATGGCCCCTGATTGTACGAAAAATCACGTTTTTAGCTTGTGGACCCTATAGAGGTCACAATTTTGAACCGATTTTGATGAAACTTGACATGCATGTTTGTAACCCAAAGATCTTGGTTCCTTTCGATATTTGCGGCTTTCGGAATGTAATTTCCTGAATTATGGCCCCTGATTGTCCGAAAAATCACCCTTTTTGGCTTGTGGTCCCTCTGGAGGTCACAATTATTATTCGATTTAAAAAACCGTTTGATTATATCACCGTTACACCCTAAGGAAGGTTGAGTTCAAATTTCGGGAAAATCGGACGAAAATTGCCATACAAAATGGCCGCCGTTTGTACGCGAATACTGTTAAAAAATGGTATATCAAGGTTGTGGACCCTGTGGAGGTCACAATTTTGATTCGATTTTGATGAAACTTCAAATTCATGGTTATAACCCAAAGATCTTGCTTCCTTTCGATATTTGCGCATATCGGATCGTAACTTCCTGAATTATGGCCCCTGATTATACGCAAAATCGCCTTTTTTTTTAGCTTGGAGGTCACAATTATTATTCGATTTAAAAAACCGTTTGATTATATCACCGTTACACCCTAAGGAAGGTTGAGTTCGAATTTCGGGAAAATCGGACGAAAATTGCCATACAAAATGGCCGCCGTTTGTACGCGAATACTGTTAAAAAATGGTATATCAAGGTTGTGGACCCTGTGGAGGTCACAATTTTGATGAAACTTTAAATTCATGGTTATAACCCAAAGATCTTGGTTCCTTTCGATATTTGCGCATATCGGATCGTAACTTCCTGATTTATGGCCCCTGATTATAAGCAAAATTGCCTTTTTTTTAGCTTGGAGGTCACAATTATTATCCGATTTAAAAAAAACGTTTGATTATATTACCGTTACACCGTAAGGAAGGTTGAGTTTGAATTTCGGGAAAATCAGACCAAAATTGCCACACAAAATGGCCGCCGTTTGTACGCGAATACTGTTAAAAAATGGTATATCAAGGTTGTGGACGCTGTAAAGGTCACAATTTTAATTCGATTTTGATGAAACTTGAAATTCATGGTTATAACCCAAAGATCTTGGTTCTTTTCGATATTTGCGCATATCGGATCGTAACTTCCTGAATTATGGCCCCTGGTTATACGCAAAATCCCCCTTTCTTTAGCTTGTGGTCCCTCTGGAGGTCACAATTATTATCCAATTTAAAAAAACGTTTGATTATATCACAGTTACACTGTAAGGAAGGTTGAGTTTGAATTTCGGGAAAATCGGACCAAAATTGACAGACAAAATGGCCGCCGTTTGTACGCGAATACTGTTTAAAAAAATGATATATCATGATTGTGGATCCTGTATAGGTCACAATTTTAATTTGATTTTGATGAGGATGGTTGAGTTCTAATTTCGTGAAAATCGTTCCAAAATTGCCGGACGAAATGGTCGCCGTTTGTACGCGAATAGTGTAAAAATATGGTATATCATGGTTGTGGACTCTCTACAGGTCACAATTCTTATCCGATTTTGATGAAAAGTCACATTTCTAGGTTGTGTACCGTCACACCATAATCATTGTCGGTTTCGAATTTCATTAATATCAGACTGGAACTGACCAACTAAATGGCTGCTCCCAATACAGTATGAAATACAGGACTTAATAAAGATGTAGGAAAAATCACTTTCGGTATTGCTTGTTCTCTGTCCATCTCTCGAAAATGTGGGCGTATCCTGCCTGGCAGTGCCAGCCTATCTTTTCATGATTCAGTCGCGCAACAGTGGTGGAATCATCGGAACATCGCCATGACAACGCCATAAGGACTCAGAGCGCTTGGTGGGGTCGTGGTCAACGCGTGAGGGTTGTGGTGAAGACGCCATGAAGGCGCCGTTGCAAATGTTACAATTTTCGCAGCGACTTTTCCACGTGTGTACTGCGCGTGTGCTACGTTCATAGAGATGTTACCACGCTTATCTTGCGACCCACCACGTTCTCTCGGTTTTCCAGGTCATGGCAGGACCTTGGCGTTTGCTTCGAACATACTCAAAGCAAACGCCGTGACTCAGCGATCACTGGCGATCACAGAACGATATCTCGCGTTTCCACAGCGCTCATGTCGATCTTGGCACGCTCTGAAAACATTCTTTTTTTCGCCGTAGCTCGGCTATCATTGTCGACCATAGCACGATATCTAGTGTTTCCACCGAGCTGTTACCACGCTTATGACGATCTTGACTCGCTCTAAGACCATTTTTTGTCGCAGTAGAAGCGCAGTAAGGACGCAACCCCGGTCTGACGGGGGTATAATCCACATTACCTGCGCCGGGTAAGCAATTTGATTGGTTGAGACGTCCGGAGGTAAAAAAAAAAATCAAATTTTGTGTATTTGTTTATGAGGTGCATTTTCTGCTTAAGCTTAGCAAAGATAAGCTTTTTGATTGGTTGACGACTGACGATAACTTTGGTCCCACAATGTGAACTCTATCTTTAAATATGAGCATTTCCTGCTTAAGGTTAGCAAAGATAAGCTTTTTGATTGGTTGACGACTGACGATAACTTTGGTCCCACAATGTGAACTCTATCTTTAAATATGAGCATTTCCTGCTTAAGGTTAGCAAAGATAAGCTTTTTGATGGTTGGCGACTGACGATAACTTGTGAACGCTATCTAGGAAGCCAAACTTTTGAGCCAGGGATTCAACAGCACGGTCCTTGAACGTACATGGCGAGTGTAATGAGACCTACGTTCAGAGCTTACCTTTATCCACTTATACTAATAAAACTGTGATTGTATTATGCTAGTCAGTTGATTGACATTTTGAAGATACATTAGCAGGACTTCCTGACCTTGTGTGGGCTGCCGGCAATCCCACACAGCTCCCTTTGCGTTAACTTATATAAATGTCTGCAGGCAAAGTCAAATGATTAGTTGTTGTTGTTATTGTTGACACACATTATAAGTGTGCAAATATTCTATTTATTCTAAATTTGTTTCGTTTAAGGGGTAAAAAATTGAGAAATTGCCTTACGGGACAATAATTCAGTAACCGTCCTTGTTATTGAGAAAGAATGTTGAAACTTGGTGGAGGTGTTTATTAGGTCATACCTTTGCCTACGATAATGACCGTCTTTCACTGATGCTAAGCAGAGATAAACAATTTAATTTGTTGCTACGTTGGAACACGATGACTTTGATTCTTATTACACCAATTCTTTGACCAAGTTTAATAAGTGAGAATGTTCTGCTTAGGTTTCGACTTGGTATTGGTATTCATGCGATGAATGTCTTGACCGAGTTTGGTGATTACAAGTTGATTGACCCATGCCTTAGGACGCGATCTCTTTGATTCTAGGTGTGTGTGTGTGTGGGGGGGGGAACTTGGTATAGTTCCAGTACATCAACACCTTAACTTCGATAACGTTCGTTTGCTACTTTCTCTGTTAAAGGACATGAAATGGGGTAAAACGAGCTTCTGTTCTGTCCAGACAACCGCACTACGGCCTATTCTTATAGGGATATTTTACGTTCACACCAAAGGGCTTAGTTCTTTCGTCTCATCCGAACGACTAGACAGCTATCCTTGTCAGGCCCTCCGACCTGCATCTCGGTCCATCCGCCCTTCATCAGTGACAAGGGGAACCACGCCCAAAAATCTGGATGAACTTTCTCGGCCAATGCAGGGATCGAACACTCGACTTCCAGACTAGCGAATTGCCGGCTTAGTCACCGTGACCCCCTTCTTTTAGTAAATGTGGAGTTTATTAATAAGTGTCATCTTATTATTTTGTGCCGTTATAGGGATGTTCAATTGAGGTATAGGGCATTCTGATACTTTTTGCACTCATTTGGCAATGCATTTATTTATATTGCTACGAACACTGCCCCTGGCAAGGTTAAAAGAGCAGAGTATTTCTATACGGCCAATTAGCCTGTCTCCTGTATGCATTAGCCCAGTTGGTACAAGTACAGTACGGACATTTTGTATATCCCATTAAAGAATACATCCGCGAAATTAACTGTATCAATGATTCCCAAACTTTTGAGTAATATTATACTAAACAGCAAGAGCCAGTACGATTTCAAAATCGGAGATACACTTTAATCAAATCATTGTAGAAAACGATTTACTAAATGGGCCACAACAATTTTTTATGAACAGTATATTGACACATTAGTGATTAAACATGCATTATGCAAGAGCTAAATCTATTGCAGGTCTTTCTTTGGCCCTGAAATGTTTTCTAAAGTATTAATTAGACATTTATTAACTGATCCAGGCCTTAATCAACTCTCGGTGGCATTAGATTTCTTCAATATTAAACAGATTACAACGGTTCAGCGATACTTTGACTTAATCAAATATGGAGGGCCGAGATTTAGCTTCAATCAACCAGTACGGTGGTTCAAATTATTGCACACGTCTGTCAAACCTTCAAAGGCCAATATCTTCACTTGCGTTGTAATAATTTAAATGAAATTTTCAAATTATTCATTTTACATTATCTACTATCGAACTATTATAGCAATAATGACTAATTCTTTACCTGAGAACTATTATAGCAATAGTGACTAATTCTTTACCTGAATCTTACATATTGTATCTTTCATTCATCACAATTCCAAGACATAACATGGAGTGGACCAGACGATTGGTGAACGTAATTGGCACTTGGAACTACTCGCTAAGAAAAGTCTGGAGCAATCCATCGGCTGTTTTTGGTCTCGGTGCGACGTTATCTAATCTCTGAATTTCATCCCAAAAGAATTTCAATCGGGTTTAAGTCCAAACTAAGAGCTGGCTAATGCATAACGTTGACACCGTTCTAAAAGTCCCGAGTAACTCTGGCGGTGTGGACCATATTGAGTTAGCTCCTTTAAAGATACATTATGGGAGATTTTGACAAGGAGTTAGCCATTTTTGCTATAAAAGTTCAAAAATAGATGTTGAAACAAGAATATATTGAAAATTTCAGTCAAATAACTTTATCCTGAACCACTATAATTTTTTACTAGAAATGGTAGGTAAAATCATCGACACCCTTTTCCCACTATGGCCGATTGTTGATTGACAGATGTTAACTCCATCTACATAGTCTCGATCATCAAGTAATGTTTAAACGGTATCCAGTGAAGATTGTTTATAGCCTCGGTCATCCCTGTCTTTTATGAGTAATTTCCTGAAGTATGAAGACGTCAACGTCACTGAGAAACCCCACCCACGACGCCATAGTGATTAAATCAGTCGACGAAATCCTGTTTTAATCCGAGCCCAATCGAAGCCATCCGTTGGTCTACAGTGTTCATTTTGGGCTTGTTGTTTAAATAAAGATCTAATTTATAATTTCTATGACATCTGAGGCTCAAAGGAAGACCGACAAAAGTCAGTTTTTGCTCTTCCATAAAGTATGTTTAATTTAACAATAAATTTCAATGTAAATAATATTCGACAACGAATTTCTATGATACGCCCCATGTGATTTGGGAGTGTGTCGCCGGGTTAATTGTCATTTAAAATCCATTAATATTGAATAACCTGAATAAAAGAACCTTAACATGTTTTAAAAATAACATTAGGCGGGAGTATATTGTAGTCAGTTTTTTATATAAATTGATGGGATTGCTCATCTAGTCACAGGATGGGGTCATTCGAAACTCGAGGTCACGCATTGTTGTCGTGCTCTGAGTCAAGGGGGTACGTTTTATAGCATTATAAATCCCAATAAATGGTGTTATTGATTCTTTGTTTTAATAACATTTGAGCTATATCCTTGGGGTTGTATTTGTCTCGCCTGGTAACGTAATGTTATAAATAGCTGTACATCATGTTTACGGGTCTCAGAAGCCATGAAAGTGCCGCAAATGGCAGATCCGCTTTTCTAGACGATCGGAAAGGACGAAATCCCGAGGTTCCGTGCACACTTCGTCGTGCACGTAAAAGAACCCTCGATTAGATCGGTCGCTTAAGACTTTACATGAGCCGAGGGGGCAGCACTGAGTTCTTTGCACCAATTCTTTTCAATTCATATTTTACGAAAACAACACTTTCCAAGTCGTTTAAGATGTGTATTGGCACCCTTTCCAGTTTGGAGCATCTTTTTGTGAAAGTGTATGTTCCGAATCCTCGAATTTAAAAATGTCATCCTTTTGTGTTTGAAACCCGTTGACTAATCTAGGTAATATCAATTTGATAACTTACACATTGGTAAAAATATAATGGAAATCAGAGTCGGTTTTTTTTCAATGCGGTGTACAGGTTCTGTCTCCAAATATTTAAATGGGGGTCAACTTTTAACTGAACGATTTGCAATTTTATTCCACCCTCTAATAACAGATTTGAAATGAACCTTATGTATTCGAAATTCACTTTTTGCTGCAATCAAGGTCAGTCTCCATGTTGTCTTGTTCAAACTTAATAGTCTACTTATATATTTATTACATTATATATTTGTGTGATCTTATCGCCTCTGTGGGAACAAAATCCAATGACAAACGTTTACATCAAATTCTCATTTGTCGATTTTCTTTGAAATGTATGTTTCCTCGGGATTAATACAGGCATTCGTGACAACCTCAAGTCTGTTTATTTCATACTGTGACATTTAGTCTGATTAATTAATATACAGTGATAAGTAATGAGGGTAAAAAATATCCTTGCCTTCGCCATGACAGTATATGTATTTAATGATTATATTTAGAAGCCCACGCATGCAAACACTGTTTCTTCTCATTGAAACAGATGTCAATGAGTGTCAATGACGTATTAGACATACTGGATTTTAGATTGGCAATACAGAGGCCATCTCCATAAAAATAAAATCTTACATGTTTTGTTTTGTGCATCAAAGTAATCTGTCTGTAAAAGGCATACAGTCTCTGGACAGTTGCTAAGAATATAATACTAACTTCAAACCTCCGTGGCTCAGACGTTGACTTGCTGACCTGGCGGTCACGTGTTCTGCGGTTGACCCGGCTAGTCGGTCGGATGGGACGATAAACCGAAGCCCCGTGTACACATCAGCATGAACGTAAAATATTCCATGACAGTTGGACTTCGATATAAGAGAAGTCCATAGCGCCACTGTCCGGACAAAATTTTCCCCATAGCACACTGATTGAACATTAAACCCTAAATCATTTCATTTTTAAACCTCGACAGAGGAAAAGGGTTATGATTTATTTTTTGTGATCTGTGATTACTATTAGATCTTCATAGAATTTGTGGAATTTGATTTAGTTATTGGTGGGAGAGAGAGTAACCATGCGATGCTGAAGGAGAATGCTTTCGTCTCTATATTTGTTATGTTGAAATATGTTTATAAAACTTAGAGCCACACCATAGGACTACTAAATCAGTCGCGGATACAGAGGGGGCGCACCCGGCTCACACCCCCTCTATTTTTAGCGGTGGCGAACAATTTTAGCTCCATATATTCTCGCGGGAAAGGAGAACAAAAACAGTTAAGGTTGGAAATCGTAATTTACAGTACTAGTATGAAATAAGTCCTTGTGGGCATTTTTGTCCACTCAAAAATCAAGGGTCGGGCTTCGCACTCCCATCTTGGAGCAGCACGCGCCCACCCCCCCTTTCTGAAAATCCTGGATTTGCCCCTGTAAATCACTATTCTTTTGCTCCTGGAAATTGACACAAATGGGTCACAAGGCATATTATTAATTTCTAAGTAGTCATGTAGATGGAATGTAGACTGTTGAGCCCGCTATTGTTGATCCGATTCAAACGAAACGTACGATATAGGTTAACGATTCCGTGATCTTGCAGTTTGTCTGCATACGATTGGCATTTCTGTGGTTTTGACCCTTCCACTTTTTACACAAAATTTGAATTATGTGCAAAGTATGTGGATCCTCTAAGAGTCCACAATTGTTGGTCAGATTTAGATGAAACTTAACATATAAGTATGTTACGGATAAAACGATCTTGGTGGAGTTCAAAATTGGTCTGCATCAGACGGCAACTTCTTGGGTTATGACCCTTCCATTTTACGTTGAGTGTGAATTTATCTTTTCCGATTTAGATGAAACTTAAAATATATGTAAAGGGGCAATCAAATTAAAAAAAAAAAAATTAAAAATGAAATGGAGTTCAGCCTGTTCCGACAACTGGGGTGGTGTGAGTTTCATTAAAGTCGGGCCATAATTCGGGAAATTAGGATCCGATATGCGCAAATATCAAAAGTAACCAAGATCTTTGAGACGAAAATTGTGTGCACAAGCTAAAAACGTGATCTTTCGTACAATCAGGGGCCATAATCCATGAAGTTATGGTCCGAAATATGCCAATATCGAAAGCAACCGAGGTTTTTGGGAGATATATCTACATTATAAGTTTTGTCAAAGTCGAATAAATATTGTGACCTGTAGAGTGTCCACAATTTGTGGATGGACAAGGACGACGACAATATACTTCCACATGAAAATGTGGGCGTATAAAAAGGATGAACATATTTTAAAACAATTCCAAGCATTATCTGTGCACGAACGAGATGAATTATTTATTTCGATGAGATTTTACTTTCTCGGGTTTATAGTGGTTTTCGCCAGTAATCAATATTATGAACACTTCAGAATGTTTCGAGTGGTCCTAAATCTGTGCAAAACCGTTGCTCGGAACTCTATGAATTCGTGTTCCACAGTTTACACGCTTTAGTTTGGTTAGTTCAGAGAAGCAAGATACGATTATGGGTTTCTTAGAAAGCTAGAAATTATGGCTGCAGGCCTACATCTTCACAATTTATATTCAAATTAGTCAAAGTATAATTCTCGCGAATCGGAACAAAAAAATATACAATAAAGAAAAATAAAGCAAAGTCTTATGCTGTCGAAAGAAGATCGATTTGAAGAGTAAGGCTGAACAGCAGGACTGTGGTCATCGCTCGTTAGTAAAAAAGGGCGTTAAACAATATAGTGATACTTGCAATAGAAAAACGTCAGCACAAAATACTCACAAGTGGGTTGTATTGATTAGCTTCCACTATCACGATTCGTGCTGCGATTGAAATCTCGCTTTTTATCATTGAGTAATCGTGGTGATCCTATCCGGTCTTATCGTATATCGCTTCCAGTCGTTGCAATCGTGTTGATCGTATCCAAACAAATCCGAACGTATCTGCACGTACCAGATCGTGGACCTATTAGGGACAATCCTATCGTAAAGCATCACACGACAGTGAGAAGGAACCTAGAATACGCAAACATATTTTCTGACCATTCCTCTAATTAAAGCTTAGGTTACTGACAAAGGAATCTGTATTTCATGAGTGCTGGCCACTTGACTTTTGCTATTGGGTTTTTTTTTAGCGAGCCAGCGTCTTATCGGCCACTTAGTCAACGTGGGTTTGGAAAATGTAACTTATGTGACTGAACACTGACGTTCATACTGCATAATGTCCCTGTCACTACTGTGTACCATTCGTTCTATTCATTCCAAAATCCTATTATTGAATGAAGTTTAAAAGAGTTGTAATATATTTAAATATCATATACATGTAATTGCATACTCTTATTGGTAAATGAAACAATCGTTCTCATTTTCGATATTTTTCGTTTTCAATTCATCTGCCTAACTTCAGTTTTTGGCCCGAAAGAGGTCGTGCAAGTTCAAGGGGGTGGTTTAGTGTCGGTATCGAGATGTATCTTTGCGCCACAATGTCCCTGCCGTACTCAGCCACCAATGACATCACCAGGCCCCTGTAACTAAAAGGAAATGCAACTACTGACACTTTCTAAATATCATGTTATGGAAGGTACAATTCGGTTGTTGCTAGTTACGAATTGATGTAATTCGATTACATTACTGTTCTATAGGTTTTAATAACATTGTCTGGAATGAGCCTAATGCTAGTTCAATTACATTATGTACAATAGCACCTTGTCTCATCAGATTTAAAGCTATTTTTTATCACCTAATAAAGTATTCCACTGTTAATATCGACAATTAGGTACCAGACGGTAACTATGGTGACATCTCTGGTGGGGGAGGATGTCTTAGACAAATGTATAATATGGGCTGGCATGGCAAGCTTATATATTAGCACAATCTTAACCAAAGCAGTGCTTTATCACCAATGACCAACGATTATTTTTAAGTGAAAACCACTGATCATAACCATTAATCATATATGTTTTGTTATTTGAACATGTCTGTCAAATACGATATTTTGGTGACAATATCAAACTTTTGCGCTAACTGGATAGCTGAAAGGAAGGTCATAAATCAGGAATAATTTTTCAGTGATCAGACCATGGTTAGTAAGATCATGGACCGTATATATACTAGCTCCATAGAAAAAGCATTAACTTTGTTTTTCGTATAACAAAATGATCCTGTAAACATATCTTATTTATTTTGCTTCTTATTGTGAACAATATGCAAATGGAAACACGTGATAACAAGTGATGCGTTTTCTATGGCGCTCTGTATAGATGGCCAGGCAACGAGTCCCCTTGGTTGGATTCTCTGCCGCTCAGATGAGACACGACGAGATCTCAATGTCAACGGTAAACCAAGCAAAGTGACTCTAGACTTTGCGGGATTTCATACAGATTAATTTCTCAGACTCCTCCTTAGATGTTACAATATTCTTATCGTTACACAGTAATTTTTCAACCCGATAAGTATTTCTATCCGGTAGTGGCAAATTTCTCCAGTTTAGAACTTTTAAATTTACAAATGCAGCAGTTGAAAATTGTGAAATGATCAATTTCATTATTTTCTTTGTTTTTGTAACCCTTTTGATTTTGCTTAACAATCCGAATTCCCGTAAGTATAAAGGGTTTTAAATTTTGAAAGTCAAGTTTAGGTATAATAATGATGATTAACTGTGCAGAAGTAAAAATTAAAAGAGTGTTTTAGTAGGTTTGTTTTTAACGAAAACTCGACGATATGTTATGGTATATTTACACCCCAATAACCAGTAGCATATCTATGTATAGGTTGAAAAAAAAAGAGTAGCAAGATTAATAAAAAAATATTGACTACATATACCTATGTTTAAGCAGAAGTGTTCACGTACTTAGATTATGTTTCATTTCATTACTATACCGTATTCATATAAGATTTATCCTGTGTAAATTAATTGCATTGGACATTCGTAAAACTTGTCCCTTGGTTAAGTATATAATGGTCTAATACATGCACTTTACATCATAAGGTATATCATAGAGTTAAGTGGTTTCCATTACAAGCTTGTGGGCCTACCTAACAATCTCACGGATTTTCTCTTTTCGCGCACGCGAAATATTGAAATAAAATGTATTATATGTTAGTCCCAAAATTGCCTAGTTTGTGGCGAGTGGACCTTAAACATCATATCTCTCTCTCAAGTCAAAAGCATCCTCGATGATGACTGAATGGATTATATAAACTTTGTAAAGATGACCATTCATATGCATCACATTTTTATGTTCGTCCAAATATGACCTAGTTTGTGTTCATTGGACGTTAAACCAATTTCCCTTCTCCCTCTCAAGTGTAAATCATTCTTGCCAATGATTAAATGGAATATATAAAATTTGTAAAGATGTCCATACATATTCTTCATCTGGAGTATTGATAAACGGGACATTTTATCCCAATTTTGGGGATTTTTAAAATATATTTCTACTTTTTCTTATTTAAGCTCTGCTGGTAATTTTTATTTTTTTAATTTGTTATTAAGAATGTTGCTAGTTGTGGATAACATTCACCTTTGGTCCTAGTCCCTGCTAAGAACGAACTATAGCCTCTCAAACTTTGGTTTTCATTAAATTCAATTTTAAGAACGAGTTGAGCATCTGGCCAGTACCAAGATATCATTTGCAGTAGAAACTTAAAACTTTACAGTGCGTAGAAGGAGCCGGGTTGGTCCTCCTAACACCCAAAATTTTGTTTGTCCAAATCAATTATTGTCCGAATAACAGATCATACAAATTTAGTTCCAAATTAGAGAATTTTTCTATTAAAAAAAATAATTTGCCAGGTTGATATCAACTGAATCAATCTAATATTTTGTGGGAGTGTATCAGGGTACTAACCCATCTCAAGAAAACATTTGGTCCAAATCCCTGACCCAAAGGCTTATCACTCCCTGCATGATGCTCTCACCAACATGCTTTTAAGGGCATCATGGTGGGTAAGACTAATCGCGAGCCTGGAGGTCGGATGAACCTTCGTCCAAATGTTCCAGCGTGATTCCAACTTGTCAGTGATGCTGGATATAAGAGTAGACCGTAGTGCGGTTGTCTGGACAAAAGTTCGTTCATAGCGCACTGTATGACGTATTCCAGTCTTCATTAGCCCATTTTGGAGAGATAAATGGGGTTTAACATCTAGTCATTTCGGGACTAACATATGGTTTAATTTTATTTCAATAATTCGCTTGCGTGTAGGGGTCTTTAGCAGTGGGAGGGTCCCGGAGTACCCGGAGAAAACCCAAGAGGCTGGACAGGCGATCCTGCTCCTTGCCATGTACAACCACGCCAGTTGACTCATGGCAGGCCGTGTGATACAGCGCGCGCACGCTAACCATCCGGCCATCCAACACCCCTTAGTTTAACATTTCATTCCAATCAATTAATTTGTTCCTACGTCTAATGAGACGGTGATCCGGAGAAACATAATGGAGTATCGGAGAAACCTAACGGACGCAATATGCTTCAACATTGAATGTATAAAAAATTTGGAAAGGCAATAATTTCTACATCTTTTTTTAATAATGCCATTTTTCTTCTAAATAGAATATCTTCCCATCTCCATCAGTTTTCCTCCCTATAGAATATTGTGCTATCCATGCTATTTTTTTATATTTTCATATTTTTTAAACAAATAAAACACATCATTTATCTCCATTTTGTTTGTAAACCATTTTATCACTGTTTGATTCAAGAAGGTAATGAGACAGGCATGATATATGAAAACATTTATCACATGTAAACAACGCAACTAATCTTTTCACAAACGAATTTATTGTCAGTGCCTATATCTGAGCAGTTTTATACAGGTCTTTAGTGCGTTTAGGAAGCCAAACGGTTGAACCCATATTTTAAAAATACATTACGAGTTGGCAGTTCTCACTATAATAGTTAAAAACTAGATAATGTAAAGGCAATTTGCTGAAAATTTCAGTTAAATTGATCGACTATGAACCGAGAACTAAGCGAATGAAAGTTTTATACATGTCTTTAGTGCACTTAGGGTGACAAACGGCTGAACTTGAAGATAGATTATGGGAGATTAGATAACGAGGCAATTTGCTGAAAATGTCAGTCAAATTGATCACCTATGAACCGAGAACTAAGCGAATGAAAGTTCCACTCTGCCTCGATCATCATTACTGAAATCGGTAAGACAAAACTAATAGTCTCGATTATCCATTTAACCGTTAAATCACGAAGGAAAGTTTTGCAGCAAATCGGACTACAATCCAACAATTATCGCAGGCTAGCATTGACATCGAGAGTTGATTATGGTCTGGATAATTTGATAACTGTCTAATTAATAGATTTTATAACAGAAGGTACAAACCGAGATTCCGTGACAGTTGAAATTCGAAATATTGAACGATCTCGGTCAACACTGGGATCGAACACAGGACCTCAAGGATAGCAAGCCAACGTGTTACTTGCCGAGCCACCACAGTCAAGGATTTAACAGTTATATTCACTACTACTACTACCTGATGTTTTAACGTCCGCTTCCACAGAAGTGATATCGCAGACAAGACATAGGAGAGCCGAGGCTTCTTCCTGTTTTTAGAATATGATTTTGCAATCTTTCCATTTGCGGCCTTGAACCATGGAATAGGTTTAGTGAGAAGTTCTTCCCTTTATTTAATAAAACACATATTGTTTGGTAGTTGATCTGTAGGGACAGCATTTATGCAGACATATATGTGTCTCGTCTCTGGATTGGTAGAAGTCATCTTTTGAGGTATAGTGTTTAGGTGCCAGGCCCGTCTTATCGTGGCCTCCCCTTACTCCACTTATCCCACTTTGTAGGTTTGGTGTTTTTCTAGTGGATTAGTGTTTAGATGCCGAGCTCGTCTTACCGTGACCCTCCCTTACTCCACTAGCCCGCTACTTTGGTGTATATCCCCTATGTAGTTTAGTGTTTAGATGCCGAGCTCGTCTTATCGTAGCCCCCTCTTACTTCACTATTCTACTTAATCCAACGGTGCTCATTAAATCGTGGATTAGTTCGAAGATTTGCAGCTTCAGATCGGGTCTTGGAAAGAGTAGGTTCTTAGTGCTGAGCGGTATGTTGTTGGTCTCCATCATCTCCACTAGTTCCGTTCTCTCTTCCTTGAATACCTCGCAGTCTACCAGGAAATGGTTGGTGGTACATTCTTCTCCGCACTCACAGACGATGACTTGGTGTTTGTAGTCTCGCAGCCGCTCTTTCACCCTTAGTTTCGATATAAGTTTGCATATATCTCTTCTAGGGTGATTGATAGCTGTCTTCGTGTAGATCTTGTCATCCAGCCGGAATCTGTATGTGTCAAGTTCAACGAGCTTTAATTCCCAGAGTGAATTGACCTGTTTTTTTACCATACTGTAGATTTCCGTGGTGCTGTATTCTATGGTGCGGAGTGGTGCTGTGTCCCCGAGACCTTCATTTGCGAGTCGATCTGCTTCCTCGTTTCCTCTAATGTTCACATGTGATGGAATCCACACGAGCTCTAATTTGCTTCCCTTCTCTAGGACCCTCTGGTACAGCTGCCTGATTTCCAAAATAACTTCTGGTCTTGAGTCCGAGTTGTCATTTTGGATTGAAATCAGACTGCTCAGAGAGTCGCTTGGGATGACGAACTTACTAGTCTTTTGATAAGAGATCCATGATATAGCATCACGGATGGCCACAATCTCTGCAGTGTACACCGAACAGTTATTGGGCAGTTTCCTGCTTATTCCCTGTTCCCCGTTTGGCAGGTATATTCCAAACGAGCTGGTGCCCCTTTCAGGATTGCGTGAGCCATCCGTATAAACATGTTCCCAGTCATCCGACGGCCAGTTGTCTTCCAGGTGTTCCAGAGAGAGAGCCCGTGCTGCAGTGGGGTTGTTTTTCTTGTCGGTTTTCTGTAGCAGATCTAGATTGACCGGTGGTATTGGGAGTGTCCAAGGAGCGATCGATGGTGGGTCGTGTTCGTTTATCACGAGCTCCTCCAGTCGTAGTTCCTTGACTGTTTCCCTGATACCCTGGCCGAAGCTTTTCTTTCTAGGATCTCTTACATATCTTGTCTTCTTTAGGCTGACAAAGGCCGGGGATCTCTCGCCCAATTGCGAGATCTTAGCCCAATACCTTGTTGCTAGTTCTTTTCTTCTTAGGGATAGGGGCAACTCTCCGGCTTCCTGTAGTAATGCCTCTCTCCTGGTCCCAAGCCCTACGCCAGTCGCAATACACAGAGCTTTGTATTGGATGGTGTCAAGCTTACTTAAAGATGCCTTCCCGTGAACAAACTGGGTGATTTGATGATATATTTAGACTAAAAACATACTCAAACTAATTAAACAATCACAATTTTGCCTCAAATCCCTCTAACAACACTGCTATCCACGGGAAACACCACAAGCTGTAAAATATTTATTTTAAGACGCCATGTTTGTGACGCGAGTTGAACGTCACGGAAACGAGGTAAGCCGAGGGAGAATTCGTTGAATATATAAAAGACGATGTATCGTTGTACACTTATCTGGATGTGTAAAAGCGGAGAATTTAAGTGGCTGTCAATGCAGATTTTACAAAAGAAGAACGTAATATGGATATTGAAACTTCAATGGTAATTAAATTTTGCTTTATTATTAAGATTTGCTTTCCTTCTTGTACATAAATGTGTGGGTACGGGATTTGTGGAGTTAGCCGAAAATATCATTGTCACCGTGCGAGACAGCTTCGCTATTTCTTAAACAAAAAGAAAAAAGATTATCATATACGTTATCTTTTTAAAAATATCATGATAGCGTCTTTTCATAAAGTGATGTTATTACTTTGGAAGGACCCGTCGGATATGAATTTCTGCAATCCAATAGTGGCAATAGGCCTATGTATACATGGAAATTGCTTCTAGTTTTTTTGTTTTAGAGAACTTTTTGTATTCCAATTTTTAACACCCGTCCCTTATAATAAATCAATTTTCATTCTTTGGTTTATTATTTATAATGTACACAAGGCTGTAATGTTGACTTCCTAAATGTTCAATATTCCCTGTTGCAATAACATTTATAGGATTATATTGATACATTTATATCCAAGATTCAGCTTCAGCTGGGCAGAGATTTTTCTTGTATGTGTGCTTTAGAACATAAGGTCTGTCATTGAGTTCAGTGATGTGGTTTCAATGCCACAAGGAGAGTCGACTATCCAACTTTTTGGGTTTTCTTCGACTCCTAGTACAGTCGACTGTTCAACTTTTTCTTTGGCTCCTCCAACTGCTAAAAACTCTTATGAGCGGGCAAACCATTGAAATAAAATGTTTCTTATAATATTATTATATTCATTGTCTCGTTTAAGAGTTCTGGTTCAAGTGGGGATTCTCCTGTAACAGTAGCTCCAGTAGTAAGAGGTCGGGGAAGAGGCAGACCCCGTTCTAGGGGCAGGGGTCGAGGCAGAAGTATTTCTACATCCAGGGGAAGGGGAAGAGGAAGAGGCACACAAAGAGCAGCGGTTTTGGAGGAAGACAGACAAAGATTAGCTGGACGAATGGAAAATAGAAGACAACAACTTATAGTAAGATTTATACATTTTATTTAACTATTAATTTTACAAATAATCTAGATTTTAAGGTGATAAAAAAAAATTCCAGAGTAATTAAACAACATAACATTTTATTTACAGACAACCATAAATGCTGTTGATACAACAAGACTTCGAGAACTTGTCTTAGCCGTTGCAAATAGAGAACCAGCTCTTATATTTGACCTGAGTCAGAGTGCAAATGCAAGCCCAGAAGATCCACAACCAGCACAAGATAGAGTTTCACCCGACTGGTGTGTTTGTAACCACTGTGAAGAGATGGAAGTGGATATAGAATGTGTCTGCTGTGGATGCCAACCAGCTTTTTGTATTTCCACAAGAATTGTAAGTTTAAAGCATTAAAATACAATAAATAAAAACAGTAACACCAATGAAATCAAACATATTTACAATTTTTACACTATGAAATATGTATAAACAAAAATATTTCATGTTAAAGATACATAATGTAAAATTTAGATAAACTCTTATTGCTATAATAGTCGAAGCTATGTAATGTTAAAAAAATGAATAATTTCATTCAAATTACTCTATTGAAGATATTAGCCTTTGAAGGTTTGACTAGACATGTGTAAAAATTTAAACCACCATACTTGTTGATCAAAGCTAATGCTCGCTCCTCCATTTTTAAATTAAATGTGCCATCGAGAGTTCATTATGGCCTAGATCAGTTATCTAATAATATCAATAGGCAGATTTAGCTCTAGCATAATGTATGTTTAAATATTATTGTAAATATCTCTTCTGCAGGAAATGGATCAGTTGATTTTGGATCAAAATGTTATAGCTATTTCCGATGGTTACTTCAGGGATATGATGGGTAGACATAATGAAAGAATGGTAAACTATAACGAAACCGCACGCTACACAGCATACAGAAACTTCACGTTATGGAGACATGGACGTCTTGGTTCGGGCGTCAGAAGAGTTGTACCAAGCTGTGTAACTATGCGCATCAGACAAACGTTCCCAAGTGCAACAGGACGATATACCCATTTTAGACACAGTAATAGATATCAGTAATAACTGTATGATTTAAAATGTCGGAAATTCTAATTATAACCCTTGGAATTAACTAACCAAATCTCGATTTTTTTATTGCAACAAGTTCTTTTGTTGGTGGAGGTGACACGACTGCAATGTTTCTTTTTATTTTTCTTGGATCATCATCCGAAAGTGGAAATATTTTAGGGATGGGACCCTGGTGATTCCTTATTCTATCCAAAATTCCACTAAGGAGATTATCCATGTATTTGTATTCTTTTTCAATCTTTACAGGAACAGCACTCCAAGTATTTTTTCTTTTAGAATATAGCCTGTGAAACCTGTAAAATTTTAAATTTTGTAACATATTGTTTTACTTTTGTAATCTATTGTATTGGCAATTAATGAATATATGAGAATAACATTTGTATTTTATTATGTCAAGAATGGGGAGAGAGAATAACATTTGTATTTTGTTATGCCAAGAATGGGGAGAGAGGGGGGAGGGCGTTGCACACTTGACACAATTTAGGTCATTTCTCGACTAAAATTTAATAAGGTACTATTTTGTCAGGAGCAGTGGAAGGAAACTTTGTTGGGGGATGGGGGACTGGTAATCGACCCTACTCCGTATAAAGTCAGCTTTGTATCGAAACCACACAACTTGACTCAATAAACAGACTTGATCTAAATAGCACTTGTTAGATAGTCTAATTGTATATTTAACCACCACATAAGCTCCTACACCATAACAAGGCAAACTCACCTCGGATTCCCGGCCTTGTCAAGGGCTTGTCCTCTGTCTTTGTGTTGCTGGTAGTCTATAGCTGCCAAATAGTTTCTCGCCTTGTACATAGGGTAGCTACAACAATACAAAGCCAGAATTTAAAGATATGGAACACCATCAGTCTACATACAAAATTAATGACATACCTATATGAAAAAACATCAAAATATATTTTCATTTTGGGATTTATTCATTCCAACAATATACAATGACATACCTATATGAAAATCTTTTTGCAGCATACATTAAAATATGTTGGTGGAAGTTTTCTAATTCCCCTGTATGTCTGAAATAAAATAATCCTAATTATATTATAAGCCATAATTTGTCTCATTTGAGTCATTGTTAAAACAGCCACATTTTCCCAGGACAGCGACCCTATGACCTACTCTCATTTTGAATTTCACTCTCAAGCATCCTTTTTTTTAAACATGTCAATGTGTACACTGAACATAAAGCCATTTTAACGACTGGTCGCTGTTGCTTATCAGTCTTTCGCCCAGCACCACTAACAAGGGCAACCATGAATGATAAAATATGTTTATATAAATATGATGTAAAACATACCTAAAATTTACATAATGATTAAGAGTATTCAAAAATCTTTTATCAAGAACACATTTAGCAAGTGCTAAATGTGGTTCTCCATCTGGCTTCAGCCACGACTTCTGTTGGTCAGATAAATCTTCATGCTCACACTCCGGAAGAACACTTGGCGATATACTAAGGACCCAAGAATGTACATTGGTTGTATGATGTAAAACGCCTCGCCATCGGTCCTAAAAATAGAACAAATACATCAGTGTTCAGATAATTTGCTTCAAAATTAAAAGAAAAATAAAGTAATGATAAAAGAATTTTATGTTGTACATACCATCATGGCATCATTATCCCCTTCAGCCTTCCTGCTACAATACCAGAAATGATTTATTATATCTGGTATCCATTCCCTCAATGGAGCATTCTTTTTTTCTTGTGCAACCTTTATAAAAATACAAATCAACAAAGATATACATATTTTATGCAACAAAAGAAATATTTATCTATTCTACTTGACAAAACACTTCAGTATTTTTAATTCACTCATTTCAGCAATGTTAATCAACTATAAAATATAATAACTTACTGTTGTCAGTTTTTTGCAAAAGTTCTTAGCACCATGCCATACATCCCAGCTGTGAAATATTGTTGGATATTCATTTCCTATAAAAAAAAAGTGGGCAAAATCTAATAAAGTAAACTTATATTAATTGCCTTCACTTTAACAGATAAATTGCAGCATACAAACTGGCGATTTGATGATACACTTGGACTAAAACAATTAATCAAAAATTTGCTCCAAAACATTTTAATTGGAAGGAAATACACCAAGCAGTCCAGTTTGCCATGTGACTTGTATTAGGCTGTTTATATTAGACTGTCCATTTATCATAAATACTTAATAGTAAGTGCTGGATGACCGCACTGCACGCAAAATAAAAATATACGAACAAAGACAGAAAATAGACATTGCAAAAACTAAACAAATATTCAAACATCAAACAATTTTAACAATAAGGGTGATAATCCGGATGGAAAATGCTAAAAAAATTAATATGAGCAAACAGGAGTAATTGTTAGAATTATCCTCTGTCCAACACCTTTTAATTGCAGTCGAGTGGTGAGCATGCAAGTCAATAGGCTGGCAAATTGTGATGCCCTTACAATTTTGAATGCCATATGGGTGTTTTGAGATACAAAAATTACCATACTTTTACATGAAATAATATAACTACTTTAGCAGGAAATCATAATTAATTTAAATAACATACTCAACATAGCTGCTATCTGTGTGTGGGCATCTGTTGTTACTTCACAAATATTAATTCCATCACCAATTAATTTATCCAAACCCATTGTCAAACCTTTCTTTTCCATGTTAGTCGATTTCATACCAACCATTCTCTTATCAATAATCTCTAAAGCCATAATATCCTTTGTGGTATTTTCCATTAAGGTATATGTACAATACATTGCACTATGCCCTGGGCTGTCATTGCGGCCATCACCTGGATAATATTATAAAGAGCTTAGAACTTGAGAATAATTGATATTTAACACAAATAAACAACTCTTTTTGAAAAAAATTACATTAACATGTCCCAAGCAGATCATAAGGTCTGTCATTGAGTCAACTGTTTCACAAGGACTAGGGTGGTCTGCCTAATTTGGTTGTTAGCCATGAAGTGACCTAGTTTATGTCAAGTGTATGTTAACCCCAATTTCTCTCTCTCTGTAAATATACTTTTTGATAATTGTGAAGAACACATCTATAAACTTATACTTATCATACCTAAGAGAATGACATCGTGGTCTTTATGGCGAACAATGTTTTCATTTAACATAACGTTAAACATATTTTCAATCTCTGGAATTATGAAAGCTCTTTGGAATCTGTAATGTGCACTCTTTGACACACATCCTAAGTTTAAAAATTTAAACAGCAAAGCAATTTTCTGGAAGTTGTTACCACTTGTTAGAATAGACGATGACAACAGTAAATCCCCAACATAAACATTCTTTACTTTTGGCTGAGAGCTCCATGTCCTCATACAATGGTTACTATTACATACCTTGGAAAATAAAATCAAACAATGACACAGGGCTATGATCTATGTATACAATAATACTCTAAAATATTGTATTATGATAATATAGCACTATGATAAAAGATGAAAGCCGTCAGTCCCATGCTTATTACAGCAATAAGTAAAAATAAAAAAATCCATGTCAAAACCAAACTTCATCTACCTACCCAGTTTAAAACAATAGCACTGCCAACATATCTTGTTTTTATGTTAATTTGCTCCTTACAGCCTTTCTTCTGACAAACTGATGATACATTCATCTTGGCTAACTTGATTATGGCAGTTTCAAAACAAATAACCTTTTTATCTTTGACAAAATCGGCATCAATTTCGGTCGCATCAGATAATTCTTCTTCTTCTACTACATCTTCTACATCATTATCATCATCATCACTAATTCCAATATTATACACTGAGTCAGCAAATGAAGCATACATTTCAGATTCAGGAATATCAAAATCTTCTGGAACCCTATAATCAAATACAAAAAGACATGTGGTTTTTAGTTTGAAATAGAGGTGTATCGGGATATAATTCACTATTAGGGTGATACACATGCCTGAATGCTCTCATTCCCAAATAATGCTACCGTTGAAATAACTAACATTACGTATACAATCAAGCTATAAAAAGATGTTACACTTTTAAAATTGATCCAAGACCAGGGACGAGTTGACTCTGTTGAGATAAGAAAACAATCATATTTCTATACTTATACTTACATTAAAGACATTTCAAGATCCAAGTCAACACTATCTTGGCTGTCAGTATCAATGTCTTCTTGATATACATACAGTGGATCTTTATCATCAGCTTTAACATTTGAGGCATCTAAAGATATTCTGAAAAAATATATCAACGGTTAAAACACAATTAGATGCAACAGTTGGTCTTAATTAGCATATTCACATACCCTTCAACATTGAGTCATAATTCACAAGTCTAGACATAACATTGCATGCAATACTTACTCAATGAAAGACTTGTCTGTTGCTTTGGCTTTATGCTCATAAATAGAGAGTAATTCTGCTTCCCGTGATAGTTGTTCAACACCAGAAATACATGATTCTGAAGATGCACTTCCAGTACTGTAATTGTAATACAAAATTATTGCTTATTATACATTCTGGACTGATCAGTTTAGAAATATTGACACATGTAGCTGATTATATACAGACAGGATCCCTAGGCGAGTATGTAATCTTATCTCACTTTCTTTAATCAATAAGAAAGAGAATAGATTTGATAATTTATACCAGTGTAAATTTATATCTAATTATAACCATAGAAGACTGTCATTCACCTTACAGAACCAAAACATCAAATCTACCACATTGTCTGTGAGATATTAAAAAAAATACTTACCCACTTTCAGAAAAAGATGAAACAACAGGCTGTAAAGGAATCTGTTTTCCAGATGGTGTTGATACTGACGGCAGACCTACACCAATTTGCCTATAATTAAAAAAAATGATTGATATTCATCAGCACACATTCTACTGTATGTAATAAATTTTGAAAATTAACATCCATACACAGGAATTTGTTGCAACAAATAGATATAGATCTACAATGAATAAAATAAAGAACGCAATATCTTACGAAATTAGCATGGTGTACACTTACATTTGATGAACATGTTTAGCTTTTGTTGAACTCTGCCCAGGGACAGATCTACCTTCCAGTTCTTTCTCTTTGTGTTGGTTCCTAAAATATATAAATGTATATTTTACTTATCTTATATTTATGAAGCTCTGGAAAGTTGGGATATTTGTAACAACTAGTTGCGTTTAAAGAGTGTCAATTAGATACAACCACGGGCCTTATATAATTTTAACCAGTTGATAGGCCTATACAAGTAGTATACACGTAAATGTGTATGGCAAAAGTGAAATGGTCAAAATGGAATCAAATTGCCCGAAAAGCAATGGCAATGTTTACTTTTTTTTTGGCGCCGACATCTTGCAAAAAAAGAGAATCGCCAACATCATTAATATTCAGCCAACATAAACTATAAACACAAAATGCTCTTTAGAAAATGAAAATTAATATAATTCAATAATTAGGTCTATATCCCAAACGAAACCTACAACCAACTTCAATAAAAAAAATCGAAAGCAAGCCAAAGTAGAAGCCATAACATGAAAACTTACCAACATTCAATCAGCATAGACGCGACTTCCCGATCCTGTTTAAGATTGTATTTCTCTTTAATCGCTGTCCATTTACCATAAATGTCGAAGCCTAAGTAAATTCTTGGATTATCTTCTGCCCATTTCTTTCTCCGCAGTTTAATCTCTGTATCTGTTGTGCGTTTTAATCTTTCACCTCTTCCACGTCCACTCGCCATTACGCTTGTCAACAAGAGTGCACTACACATTGAGTGCTCCCTCTTACCTTGACCTCATACAACCTGCGCGCGCATCCCTTCGCGTCACGCGTGTGGGAACCACTATGGATCGGGTTGACGATTAAGGATACCCTGAGATTTCCGCCCAGTGCTTGGTCCATGGGTGTTTTTCAGGTGATTCATTATTTTTCTAGTAAGATTGGATGTTTCTTCTTTCCATTCATACCAAAATTGCCATACTTTTATTGGAAATAACCACTCGATAAATATTTTATTGGGAAAGTAACTTTAGAGTGTTGGCGCGCAGTTCATGAAGACCAAAGATCCGTAGTCTAATACAGAGCGTATTAGAGCACGATACACCATTATAAGTGTAACTCTATTGGCTCCCCAGGTGCTACCCGTTATTTTTCTCATTAAGTTTAGGACTTTGGAGCATCTATCTACAGTCCAGTCGATGTGCGGTTTCCAGGTCAGCCTTCGATCAAAGATTACGCCAAGGAACTTGGTTTGGTCTTTAAACTCGATGGTTTTCCCGTTCATACACAGAGTCATTCTGCTTATCCCTCTATCCCTGCACACAAGCATGCCGACTGTTTTCTTCTCTGAGACCTTAAATCCCCAGTCGTTTGCCCATGTCATGAATTTGTCTAAGGCCTTTTGCATATTCTTTTGAAGTTCACAGAACCTCGTCCCTTTCCTCCATATTGTGCTGTCGTCAGCAAATTTTGCTAGCTCAGTTCTGGCGTCGAGATATGAAGATTTCTGTATGTCGTTGATCATAATATTGAAGAGAGTGGGACTGATGACCGACCCCTGAGGCGTGCCATTTTCTAATGTTTGCTCGGCACTCAGGAATCTGCCAACATTCACCTGTATCCTTCTATCGCTCAGAAAGCTTTTGATCCACCGAAACATTGTGCCCGTTATTCCGATACGTCCCAGCTTGAAAAGCAGCCCGTCCAACCAAACTAAATCGAAAGCCTTGGTTAAATCTACAAACACGGCACATATCAGGTGCCCCGAGAGGAGTGCCTGAGACATGACTTGCTGTAGTCGCACCAAGTGGTCCATTGTTGATCGTCCCTTCCTGAACCCGCTTTGATTTTCGTCGATCAGTCGGTTACTCTCCAGGTAGAACTGAAGTCGGATGTTAACCATTGTCTCCAAGGTTTTGCACAGTGTGGAAGTCAAGCTTACTGGTCGATAGGACTCTGCCTTTGTTCTCTCTTTCCCTGGTTTCGGAAGAGGGATGACGTTGGCTTTCCGCCATTCTTTAGGTACCTCCCCTGTCAACCAAGATGTGTTGAAGAAGTTCAGTAGTATCTTTTTGGCATTTCTGGGCAGATGTTTGAGCATTGGGTACTTTACTTTGTCCTCACCAGCCGCACTATCCTTCTTGAGGGAAAGAGCCTTATTTAACTCTTCCTCTGAGAAGGGCAGATTGATTGGTTCAGCCTCTACATTAGATTCAATTACTAATGAAGGGTGCTGTGAGTAAAAGATTTCTTTCCTCTTCATGAATTCTGGTGATTGGTTTTCATCTTTACTTGCATCTGCAAATGTCTTAGCAAGTAAATCTGCCTTTTCATTGCCGTTGGTAACGTACTTGTCTCCATCTTCAAGGTTTGGTATGTTGAACGATCTGCGTTTTCCGTGCATGGCGTTCAGTTTCTTCCAGACGACACCTGTTTGCGTGTTTTGGTTCAGCGCATTACAGAATGTCCTCCAGTGCCCACTTTGTGCCTTCTGGATGGTGTCTCTTGCGGCGTATTTCAACTTCAGGTAATTTTGGTGGTTGACTTCATTGAAGTGGCGTTTTCGTAGACGAAGTGCCTTCTTTCTTTCGTAAACTGCCTCTTGACATTCTGAAGACCACCAGGGTTTTGTATTCCTTGGTTTCCTGCCAGAAGTCTTTGGAATGGAGTTGTCTGCTGCACCTATAATTGCATTCGTGATATTGGCGGAGTACACGTCGATGTCGGTGTCGATGATATCTTCTTCCTTCCAATCGAGGCAGCCTACACGGAAGTTAGCCCAATCAGCTTCTATCATTTTCCAATTGGGTCTTCCGTTCTAGACTTCTCTGTTGGTTTCAGCTTGGATGTTAAATTCTATCACCAAATGGTCACTGCCAAGTGTCTCCAATCGCAGCGGTTTGCCATACCAGGCGTGCAGAATGTGAGATCTAGGTGTGAAGGTGGGGCATTTCCTCCAACAAATGTAGGGCTCTCATCATTCAGTACGCATAGGTCGTTCCCTTCTATTATTGAGCATAGGCTAGTCCCCCGACAGTCATTCCTCGGTGACCCCCACAGAGCGTGCTTTGCGTTGAAATCTCCACAAAGCACCGATTCGCCCCGTGGAAGCTGATCGAGAAGTGACTGGAAGTCATCTGGTTTTATTGTGACCTCTGGGGGTGCATAGACATTCACTATTGTCAACTTTGTTTTATTGCTCAATGTGATGGCTATGCCCATTGCTTCTAGGGGGTTGGTTACATTCAGTGGAACAGAAATGTAATTTATGTTGTCACTGACGTAAATGGCAAGGCCGCCGCCACGTGTCGTGCTGCCCGGTCTGTCCCTTCTCTGACAAGTATATCCGGGTAAGTAGATGTCGCTCTTCGTTGGTAGTAGCTTGGTTTCCTGGAGGCATATTACATCTTTGGGGTTGCGGTTTATGTATTTTCTCAGTTCAGCACACCTGGGAGTCAGTCCATTGATATTAAGTTGTAGGACTTTTACCTGGCCCGCCATGATGACTGCCTGGATGGATGCCTCTCAGTCTTGTGGGGTTTACTGATCTATCGGCGTCTCACATTCCGTAGTAGGTACCTCATTAGTGTTCGCCTTTGGTGTTAACACCGGCAAGCAACTGGGCATATCGCCAGTGCTGTAGTGACGAACATGCGATATCCTTCTACGGAGCGCGAGATTTACTGATTGATCGGCTTTTATAGATTCTTCTTCGTCTTCTTCTCTTGATCTTTTTTTGACTGTATTGATGGAGTTAATCATTACAATCAGTACATCGGCGTTGACCATGTACGTTCGTAGCTTACCGAGGAGACTGGCCATTTTTGTTGTTTGGTCGTCATTGGACACAGCCACCCTCAGGAACTCGATCATGAAGCTCATGAACCCACTCTCCGATTTAAATTTCGGGACGAAGTGGCCTTCATCAGCTTTCGTTTTCGGTTCCCCCTCTTTCATCTTGGGTTTTGTCTTTTTCTTGGGTGTGGTTGGTTGTAGTTCTGGGCGGGGTGCCGCTATTGGTTCCTTCGGCAGTACTTGCGGTGTCGAGGGAATCGGCTCCGGGATTGGTTTTGCGACCGGAGCCTTATTCCTGACCTCTTTGGACTTCCCCTCCTTCTTTTTCAGGATTAATGAGGCTTCATTAAAACTTACTTTTTCTTTCACCTGTATTTTTAAGGCTGCCTTGGTATTTAGAATCTTTGGGCATTCGGGTGAGTTCGCTGCGTGACCGCCTTTGCAGTTCGAACATTTATTTGGTATGCCCGCCCTGCAATCAGTCGCCGCATGACTCCCCCCACACTGGGCGCACACAGTCTTTCCCTTGCAGTACTTGACCGTGTGTCCCAGTTTCTGGCAGTTGGCACACTGCCTCACCCTCTGAACATACGGGTGGGTACGTCTTTTCAGGTACACGATTTTTAGGGCCTCGGGCGCTGTTCCTTTCTTGAAGGACAGGGCGACGCTTCCCTGGTCCTTCCCCTCGGCCACTTTAAACCGGTACACCTCGGTTGTCTGGTACCCCCTCTCTGTCAAGTCTTCCAGAATTTCATCCCCGGTATATTCGGCTGGTATCCCATGGACAACCACCTTGTCTATTGACAAGGTGATCGGTTCGGACACCATCACGGACATACCAAGAAGTGCCTTCTGTCCCAATGCCATATCCATGTCAGACCTGCTTTTTAGGGCTAGTCTGAGATGGCCTGGCACTGATATCTTGATATCGGGTATGCTGGTGATACCCCACTTACTTTTTATCTCCTTCCCCACAGCCGTAAGTTTGGCCCCTTGGAAGGACTTGCCTTCAAGTGGCTTCACTAGAACGACGTGGGTTTGTTCCTCTCTCCTTTTTGTCACAGGAAAGAACTTTGGTGCAGGGCTGCTTTTAAAAGCGTCAGCCATGGACATGGTTGAGCTAGCCTCTGACGCCATCGTTCTTATGCTGTCGAAATAATCAAAAAACAAAAGGAGGGACCGAGCAGTGTTGATTGGAGTTTAAAGCTGTTGTTAATTAAGCTTGTAAGCTGATTTAACTGTTGTTAACCCTTTCCACAGAGAGCCGCTAGTTAATTAATGTTATTTAAAGCTAATTAACTATGGGCTCTTATTGCCTGTGTGAGTTTACTTAACAGTTGTCAGGCTTGTTAACTGTAAGAATAGTTTAGCTTGTTCTTGTTTTTATTAAGAAGCTTGTTATGAGTACAATCAGTTGATTGGCTTGTTCACTGAGCTTTTCGACCAATGAGTGATGGATGGTAAGACAAAAAGAATAAATAAAAAGAAAAAGTAACTAAATAGCGTAGATTATAAATGAGAGATGGGTAAAACTAGTATAATAAAAAAAAAGCCTATATATGTTGAATAAATAAGAAGAGATATTATCCTATTAATAAAGCAAGGAAGAAGGTAAATTTGACAAAAGAAAAATGAAATTAACAAAAAAGAAAAAAAGGTAAATAGTAATGAACAGAAAAAAAAAGTAGAGAAAAATAAAAGAAAATAAAGGCTTATACCTTGTGAGGGTATAAAAATAAAAACAACCTTAAATTACTTAGGACTGGAAGATCTTTGCAGTATCTGGTAGTCTTTCTGGATTTGAGGAGTCTTTGGATTCTTGAGTCTTGGCTAGGCTTCTTTATCTGTGATAAACTCAGCAATAGCTTTGGAGCTCTGGAGCACAGATGTTAACAGGGCGAACGCTAATTAACGAGTTATATTCAACACGCGGCGGGAATATATTCTGTTAACATGATAGGCCCGTGTGTTACTTATCACCCAGCCAAGTATTATGTAACCCATCATATTATACACTCCCAACACAAAACAATGCTGATTAACATTAGACCGAACCCACCGTGTCAACTCAATTTAAATGTCATACGGTCTAAATATATATTCAAGGATCGGTAATTAAGGTTTAGCAGATTTAATCCGGCTCAAATTCATCTGAGATTAAACGTATTTCAATGATCTAACAGTATGTGTAATTAATTTTATAGAATAAGAATGTATTTGTAAGTGATATTAAGATAACGGATTATCACAAAATGCATAATTAATCCATCCAGTCCTTGACCCCGATACAATTATTTAAAACGAATAGAATTAAAATGATATATGTTTAATTCATTTTTCGTTTTCTTTTGCGTGGACATATATATATAAACAGCCATATGATTTGTGTACACCACATTAAGCTAAAAATAAAACTAGAATTTGTAAAAATTTCATGAGATAGACCTGTCCCACCACTTATCGCATTAACACATTAGATCAACCTAATACTTTACCTTGACACAAACCAGGGGCGTCAATTTGTTGACACACAAATTGGGATTCACCAGCACATATTGAACAGTTCCGGGATGATTGCAGAAGAAAACTCCCATCTTTTCTAGTTTCATTCATTTAGCATATTTTACTGAAAATAGATTAGTATCCAAAACGATTTAAAAAAACAACCACTTTTAAATCATGTTGGGCATCGACTAACCAAGTATTGCGGCTAAATGGTTGTATTCGTATTTGCCCTCCTGGTCAACAACACTTTATAAATCTAAGATTTCCATTTAATCTAATACTGATCAATAAACAATTCTATAATTCACACAATTACATATTATTTTATCGTGACGTCGAATCTATGCAACAAGACATAACACAAAGTCCGGTGGGAAGGAGTTTAGAATTGTTTATTGCTCAGTTTTGGTGGGAGAAAATTTTAACTGCCGCAAAAGCATTTTCCGGCTTATCCAGCCTGTGAATAGAACGCCAATGTGGTCAAATTAGCCTACCCTGAGTGTCTGACCTGAATCCCAAGCAATCCATTAATTTAAACCCCGCAAATGCGTTTTTTTCTGTTATTTTAGCCAGTGAATTAAGCAACTTCCGAGTTGTCCATTTATTTTGCAACCGAATCCCGTTCTAAGCCGAACTTAATTCCAACCATATAAACTGGCTGTTTCAGCTACATTCACAAATAATAATCGATGACCGAAAAATATCGTACAAAGTCGAGTGGCTCCAGACAAAAAGGTTTTAATCGGTTTTTTATTAAAAGAAAAAGAAAATTAGTGTATTATTTAGTCAACCATATAAATTAATAATTTCTGTTTTCACTTTAGCTTTCCCCCCACCCCCTGTATAGCACATATTGAACCCCAGATGGTTTTGATTATATCTGATATCGGCTTTTCAAAGTCAGAGGGGTCAAAACCAAAAGTACGCCAAAGATGGTTAATTGTGCTGCACAGCGTGCTAAGAGCCAGTGGAGGACACACGCTCTACTGACAATTAACCATCTTTGTCGAACTTGTAGTTTTGACCCCTCTGACTTTGCACCGTTGGTTACAGAATAAACATCCATAAGTGTACACATGTGTTGTTATTGATGTGTTCCCATTTGAATATTGTTCACAATAAGAAGCAAAATAAATACGATATGTTTACAGGATCATTTGTTATACGAAAAACTAAGTGGTGCGTTTTCTATGGCACTCAGTATATTAATTCCATATTTATCCAATCAAACTGATTATCTAGACCTAGTCCAATAATAAAATGTACAAGATTTTGAAGTTCCCGATAGTGAAACAACACACTATGTTTTATACTCTCTATCAGTCAGAATCAAAGATAATAATAATGATGTGAACATTTGTATAGCTCTATTCCACACTGAACATGTTCGTAGCGCATGGAAAGAGTTCAGTTTGTTTTCTACTAATTCAGCAACAATAAAAAACACCATAAAGTAGCGTCTGAACAGATAAGTCTTCAATGATGTTTGGAAAGTTTATAGGGACGGACATTGTTTCAAATGAGTAGGCAGATTATTCCAATGTGAAGCTGCCAGATATGAAAATGATTTTGCTCAAGAGTTTTAAAATTGTAAGTTGGTAAATGGAGCTGGAAGTTAAATTTTGATCTTGGGATCCTGGAGGTACACAGATGCTATTTTGTGAATCTGAATTCAGTGCGTTCATTTGTGAGAAGCCAAAGAAGGTGAAACAATTTATTCGTGAAACAATTTTAGCCGCTGAATTTTTGTATCCTTTGAAGTCGATTTTGTTGCTCTTTCGTTATTCCAGATAATAGACTATTGCAATAGTCTGTCTAGTCGAGATAGAATAAGACATCGGACCAAAGTTGTTGCAGCGTCGGCTGTTATGAAATGACGTATTGAACCAATGTTTCGAATGTGGTAATGCCGTGTTTTGCAGAGGAAATTGGTCTGATTTTCCATTGATAAGATTATTGTCCATGATAACACCCAGATTTTTAATGGAATATTAAAGATTGATAATACGCAATGTTACTCTTCTTTAATCGTCTCGATGGTGGGGGGCAATCAGTAACACTTCTGTTTTGCCTGAATTTAGTTTGAGGTTTCGTGTATGTAAAAAAAAACGGGTCCTAATACCGACCCTTGGGGTACGCCACAGGAGAGAGTCACTCTGTCAGAAGACGTTTTTACCATCACTGTCTGTGTTCTACCAATTAGGTATGATGAAAATCAATTCAATGCAATTCCACGGATTCCATACTCGGATTCTGTCGAGTAATTTACTGTGATCCAGTGTATTATAGGCAGCCGAAACGAGCATAGCGATGAAGCCCTTGTCAATTCCGTTTCTAGTAGTGTCGAATACATGGTTTATCTTAACAACTTTTTCTAATATTGTCGACAGAAAGGGTAAATTAGAAAGTGGGCGGTAGTTTTTCAAAACTTCCGAGTCAAGAGATGTTATTTCGTAACATCTTCCACTTATGTCCTCAGTTGTGGGTTATCACAGACGATGCTTTTTACAAAGCATTACGTTTTATTTTTGTTATGTACCTAGGCAATGTAAATATACACCACAAATCCAGCGGCAAAGTTATCAAGTAGCTGCCAGGATAGCACCAAAGCCCATTTGATTTGCTTACAACGCAAATGCAGTTCTCCCCGTATTAAGCCCTAATGAAAAATACCATCGAACTGCATCCCCAGGAAGTGCTCCCAAAATTGATTCTTCAAATTCTAGTGGGCCAGGCGAAATTAACCGACAATTATTAAAATCGTTATCTGAAGAAATATCTAAACCTTGTGCTTATAAAGCAAAATCGTACCAGATATCTGGAAATTCACAATTTTACTGCCATCCTTAAGTAAGGCGACCCGACAGATTATGGAAATTTTATACCTGTGTCTCTTTTTAAGTATTTTAGTCAAAACATTTGAAAATGTCTATACAAACATGTCTTTGCGTTCTTCCATGACGATTCTATTATTACCAAATATTGATCGGATTTGATCACGGTAAATGCAATGTGTATCAATAGTATAGCTGTGATCATGGAACCATCATATAAATTACATAAATTAAAAATGGCCACCAACTTTTCCTTTTGTGATCTTATAACTCCTTTGAGTTGTCACCTTAAGAAATTATTAAAGATAACAACATGGTCCTGTGATTCAGAATATCTAGTCAGAAATTATTTTAAATGAACCCATGACGTCATCAAGTCTTAGAGAACTGAGTTTCAAAAGACATTTTCTTTTTATACTAATTATAGATGATCAGTTTGATTGTCCGGTGCATTTCAAAAAGATCAATGTGCAATTAAGTAAAAATTATGCGCCATCAATTTATTTTGGGGTTGTTGAGGGGGACACCAGTCTCGCCGTTGGCTTTTTTTTAAATTTCGACACCGATTATTTAAATAAAAGGGAGAGACAATAATTATCAGCTAAAAATGATGTAGAGACAATGATAATATTAGGATCTGTTTGTGTGTTGCATTGTATGGATGGGTATCCCTGCCAATATCAAATATCTTTTCGCTGATAAGTTAATAAGTCACTTGATCCCCTACATTTGCAAATATCAAAGATAGTGTTGTGCGTAAAATGCTATGTAAAAAGCGTTACGAACAAATTAGATGTTGACGCGTAAAAAAGCAGCATATTTCATTACATTTGACGTTAGACATTCAATTAGGGCCTGATAAGTATTTTGACTTTATCATTACCGGTCATAGGAATTTGTACATTTTTAATAAAATCAAAAGAAAAGAAATGCAGCACATCTAATACTGACAGCGATACCCTTTCGTAGGCGGAGTAAGCATTATTGCCTGAACAATTGGCCTTAAGTGATAAATGTAGAAAATTTGGTATTTTAGGAATACTTGAGGGATGAATTTTCAATCTTAAAAACAAACTATTGTTGTGAATTAAGAGAGATTCTTTTTGCATTAAAATATTTGTATCGTATAATAATGATTATACATCACGATTTGTATTTATGTTTTATATCATTTGACTATGTTTCATAACTTCGTTATATTTAACAAGAACTGACATATGACTATCTATGTACAGCTAACGATTCGTTATGTTTGTCACCCATTAAAGCTCTTTATATATGGGGTGGAAATTTGGGGATATCAACTATATAAATCAATAGAAACAGTAAAGAATAAGTTTAGGTGTTAAGCAACCCGAGAACTATTTAACATGTCAATTATTACTTTAAAAGTGAGAACCATGTTAAATAATACTTGCAGGGTACCAATTGTGATATGATTTGTACTATAAGTAAGTTTATTTATAGTACGATGACAAGAAGTGAAAATTGCTAGAGTAAACTAAAATATTGAAAATATTTACCATGATTTAACGTCAGGTTATTATGAATCAATGTAAATAGTGTTGGTTTGTTATGTTTATGATCTTGTCTTAAGTGTACTATGGGCCCATGGCCTGAATACTTATTGAAAATCAACTATTATTAATATTATTATAATATCGATTTTTATGTCAGTTTAAGGAAGATTAGCTGAAATAAATACAGTTTATATTTTATTCATAGAATTGGCCATGTTTGAGTTTTTCCGGATTTCTATCAATTAATTGAAATCCAAAAGATCTCTTTGGTGACAGATAACAATTCCGGAATAACAGTATTGTTAAGTTCATGATAAAAGTGACACTACCTTCACATTAAAGTCGTTAAAAAGACAATGACCCTTGGAAGCGGAAGTCAATGTTTAATTACGTAGCTGATATCACAGACCACTTGTTGGGTGTTTTGTACCGTCAGAGGTTCTTTACACGCTATTAGGCTTTAATTTACAAGAATCGTGTGGCCTTTCTGACGCTTCTCAATTATTAATGTAGTACGCATTGCATTCCCCCATGTGCTTAGGTATTCTGCATTTTCGTGACAGTATTTGTCTCCAGTGGCTCTTTGTTGATACATCACTATAGTGACTAAATCGCTCGACGCAATACAATTCAAGACACACCGATATAAATTTTAAAGCTGCACATCAATGCATTTTGCCCGTGATTAGACACACACGTAGAGACATTCCATATAACCTACACCTTTTAAACTGTGACTACTGTCACATTAGACGAAAAAAACCTAAACATAAATTCATGGGCGCAAATTGTTGCAGATAGAACCCTAACTGGGAGTGTAGCTGAAAATATCTTAAGACATTTGCCCCAAAGACGTTGGCGACCATAAATTTTAAACAATATTGTCATTTCAGAAAAATCTATTTACGCAGTCTGTTAAACAATCAATAATTTTCTACATTGTAAATTCTCGTTATTGTAAATATTGTTCTTTACCCTACTTCATCACGAAACGGGGTACATCTCTTTCTTGACTTTCGTGGTCACGGTAAGTCGTGGTCACGAGAAGGGATGCAACTCTTTCTTTACTTTAGCCAAAACGTTCCATTGTCAATGCATAACCGGGAGTTATTTCTGTGGTTCATTAGGGACCTTTCGCATCGGTACGAGAACGAACGCCGAAAGGAACATAAGTTCGTCTACATTTTCGTATCCTCTAACACTTGGTTTCGCAGTCCAATGTACGGTAATAGCTAGATGGCGTTAATTTCCACTCCATGAACTTCTCGGTCAAGACAAAGATTTCAATCGATGTTTTGGCAAATGTACAACACATCGAGCAGAATATTGCATTTGGGCACATTGTACAAATCATACACAATCAACAACATGCACAAGTACTCGCAAAATAGTTGAAATTCAATATATGAGACAAGAAACACCTTCGTTTGCATGCCTACGTGAATACAGCTACATACGCGTAACGTGTTTCACTGGCCCAACACCCATTACTGATTGACGTCACAAGTACACACGAACCGATGACGTTTTAGTATTCGTTTTCGTACCGATGCGAAAAGGTCCCCATTATTAAGTCACAGATTCCCCTTATGTTCAAGATTTGGAGATTCTGTGTGGCCTACACCATGTAAGTACTTCATGACACTAAATAACTTATCGCTTACAAAATGTTGGAAAACTGACAACCTATAAGTAACATGTAATATTTTTCTCAGGTTTAAATTTGTTTTTCTGAACAACTTTTTAAATCGCCTTCATTTTCCCGTCTTTTTATTCGTGTATATTTTTGTTGTGTGGGTGTTTTCGATTTTCAATAACTTCATAGACCAACCATTATTTGCATGACAACTTATGATGGCATAGCAAGTGGAACAAAAATGTAACCGTAATTGATATTGCTTGGCAAAAAATCGAGATATGCAACTATCTCCTGGTCTTCATGTGGATACAGGCCATAGGCTAGCTGCGTATGGTGCTGGCTCACTACCGAAGAAGTTCTATGTTCAGTCTTTAGGCTGGTTTCCCATTTTATTTTCAGGCATGAAACTAAATATCCCTTGATAGTTCACTAACCTGGCAACATGTCTCTATAGATCATTTCATGGCCGTCGTCTGTAGTTTAGGTGGTTCAAAATGGCTCATTTCAATCAACATTGATGTTGTCATCTTTCCGTAAAAAATATGGTAACCTTTTCGGCACCAGTTGTAATGAACAAAAACAAATATCCTACACGACAATGCGGGGGTGGTAATTAGTTATGATTAATACACAAACGATGTAATAATAATAAACGTGTAAAATAGCCATGATATGTTTCGCTCCAGTACTGAGCTATTGAAGACGGGAATACAGTGTGCTATGAAGGACATTTTGCTCTGGCAGCGGCAGGTTTATGGCCTACTCTTATATCGAATTTTAACTGTCATACACAGGACTACACAGCTGTAATTTCTATTGAGTTTTGTTCGTCGAAATACACGAGTAGTCCAAATTAAATGGCAGGCTCCCGTACTGCCATTTTACCTGGTTCAACACGTCGAGTCATCCCGAAGTATTGGTTATTATTGAGTTACAGATTTAGCTTCTTGAAATTTATTTTCAGATATTTATGGAGTAAGGTGTTTTTCCCGGTCATTTGTAGCGCCCCAATTTTAGACAAAGAAACAGAATGTTGAATTGTTATCGAGAGAACAATCATCGTATCTTTACAGGGACTAATAACTGTAGTGAACCTGAGTGGATTAATTCCTATCAAGTGAACCGAATTAACAAGACGTGCTCCCGGCGTTTTTTCTTTGAAGAAATAAACGTGACAAAAATTCATTTCTAATTTCTGAAAGCGTGATGTTAAATCTAAAATCATTGACGTCAATGGTTTTCCCCAGTTTACAACTAGAATTATATATTTTACATGTATATGGTATATTAGAAATAGTGGATGAAATTGTAACTTCTGGAGTGTCCACATCCTTGATATTACATACTTTTATACCCTATGCGAACAAGGAGCGGCCATTTTTACAAAATTTGAGCTGAGATTAGAGTGTAACAGTGATACATTAAAACGGGTGGTTTTAATCGGATAAATATTGCGACCTGCAGAGGAACCACAAACTAAAACCACGTTTTTCTGTCAACTGTATTTAACCTAGGTATCTATATATGTACGGATATTGTTAAAATGCCAAACTCAATTTTTATCGTACATTTCATACAGTCAAATATGTGCCATAATAACAAGGAGTGGAGCCGCCATGGTTCGCATTTTTTAAGATGTACATTGAACACGCATTAACATGTATGTATGGGGTTTTGTGATAGTTAATAACACAGATTTATTTTACTCTCGGCAATGCTTCTGCTGTATTCAGGAAGCCGCGGTGTCTACATGAATTTAACTTCGGTTCGATAAGCTGGAGGACTAGTATTGGATCCCGGTGTTGATCGAGAGAGTTCTACTGGATTTTCCAGCGTGGTTCCCCCCTTGGAACCCAATAATAACTCTCTTAATTCAGGTATGTTTAAGCTTTTGTGTCGGTGTCTATAAGGTGAAAGTCTTGGCAGAGTTCGATCATGCACATTTTCCAAAGGCTAATTAAAGATAAACAATTTTATTGGTTGAGACTCTCAGAACACGATAACTTTTATTTTAATTTGGCAAGGGAGATGCAACTCCGAGTATAGATTCATTATATTATTACCTAGACTAAGGTTGATGACGAGAATTTTCTGCTTAGGCTAAGTAGCGATAAACAATTTGATTGTTCAAGACTTTGGAACATTTTGTTTCACCAGGTGTATAATACAGTTACATAAATACAACAGGAACTGAACTACATCGGGAATATAAATGCTTTCATTAACATGGTATATTAAGACAGCCATCCCGTCCTGCTGCTCTCCTGCTTCCGTCTCACCTCGTCTCTCTAACTGTCGGCGGCGAACTCCTGGTTTTAGCCTCCGACAAGGTGGAAAATGGATACGACTCTCGATGACGCATGTAATCATCTATTTATCACGCCATGGTGTGCTTACTGACCAGTGCGTATTCCTTTGAAATCGTTTTGTAGACCTCTTTTCGCATTAGCTGACTATTGAGTATGAACCATGGGTATACTTACAATAATTTTTAAAATATAAAATAAAATGAAATGGGGTTTAACGAAGGCGGGTATCCGCTATACAAGTGTGAGAGGGAGGATTGTTCCCAGGCAGTGGTACTACGGCTTACGCTTATATCGAACTCCATTTGTCAAGGGTTATATTAAGCGCACGCCAATGTGCATACGGGGCCTCGATTTTTCGTCCCTAACGACTACATGTTGTCGCTCGCCAACCCACTAATAAGGACAACGTACAACCACGAGGATGTTTTCGTACAACCAACCTATGTCTCGACGCATCGATAACATCTTCACAGAAGAATAAAACCTGGTGTCGGCGAAAATAAAAAGACGCGTGTATCTAGTAGTTAAGTTAAAAGGTCAACGATCTGTATATTAAAAACGAATTCCTCTACAATATTCCTCTTGTCCCAAAGCATCAACCAATGAAAATGCTTTGCTCCGATCACTAAACGAACTCGACCAAGGAATTGACCTAATAAACATCTACGTCAAGTTTAAATATTCTACTAATCACATTGCTTATCGCTACTTAGCTAACAACATCAATATTTTCAATATTATGGAAAATGTTGAATTGAGAGCAACCAGATCTTCACAGTTCTTGCATATCTTAATCTGGAGTCTTTCATTCTGTGCTGTTAGGCGGGGTGTATTCGGATGGTATCTAGACAACTCAGATCAAGACCACTAAAGACCAGCCCGTCCAAAACAGAGACCTCTCGGATCAACCCAAACGACTACTCGGTTTAAATATGTTATTTATCATAAAATCAAAATACAATAGGTTTTTAATCTATGTCAGTACATAGTTAATGTAGACGTGAATGGAATATGTAACACTATTCGACAAATAAGTGTTAACGGGTACTTCGACATAACCAAATATAGATTTCTTGCGTTAAATGTGATCGCAAGAAATAAACAAAAAGGGTGTGGCAACTTTAACCCTAGTTTAGAGAAAACGACTCTCTCCATCTATGAATTGGTTTACGGTTTAATCAATTCATACTCTGATAACTGTTAATATGCGTAGTATCAAACGTGGTTGTTATGGCAATAGCTTTAATTTCATGCTCTAAGAAAGTATCAAGGGAATCTTAATTCAATTTTAAAAGGAAACGGGTTACGAACGGAAAGTGGTAATTAATAACATCCAAAATGGAGAATCTTAGTATGATTTTTATTACCGTCATCAAGCCTGACTTCCTTGTTAAATTAACAACTATTCCGTTGGAATTCCGGTTGTTAAGGAAGCATGACAGTCTCCAGAGATATTTCTCATTGGCTGTCCACATTAATTCATCTTGAAGTGAGTTATTATTGTTCAACTGATTGAGCGCTCGTCTGATGATCCACATGTTAGGGTAGGAAATTGATTATAGCTAACGTTACATAAATGATCACAGTCCATGTAAAGACCAATGGCCAGTGCCCTAATTATTTTAAAATTCACCCAGTCTTGTTTCAAAGGACAACGTCTGAAGGAACTATGTAAGTCGAATATCCCAAATAATAGCTTACTTACTTTGTCTGAAAGTACAAGTTCAAAATATTGGAAATGGTCTTTTAGAACGCGTCCACGAGAGGACCATGCAGAAATTGATAAAAAAAAAAAAACCCACAATTACCCTGGGGGTCGGAAAGTTTCAACCATACTTGGTGTATGGGGACCATTAGGCAACAAAAATCACAGGACGAAGTTAAAATATTTGAATGGACATACAATTGCTTGGTATGGTTGTGTAAGGTATTTCTCAAAGTAAATGTTAAAAGAAAACGCCTAACCGAAAATGTTGCAAAATATTTTTTCCAATTCTCCAGATCGGTATTAATCAAATCAATATAATATTTTGGTGGGATTTAACACCCAGCACGGTGCTCTCACGTACACGCTCCACTGAACGAATTTGTCTAAATGTCAATTTGATACAGTTTGTATAATACGCCAAAGTTTTCAAAGAAATAGGAATAGAAAACATCGCCCAATAGTTACAAAAGATTGCCAATTCCAGTTCAACAACCATAACTCAATAGTTCTAATCAATGCAGCCAATTTTGTCATCTGACAAATCGGATGTCTAATCAGTTTTAATGAATTTTCAACAAATGCGTTCTATCAATTCTGTAACTTGTTTGAACTTCGAAAGCGATTCAAATATGGAATTTTGCCCATGTTTCACTTCGAAGAAGATTTGTTAAATTTTCGAAGATGTTTTTGTCATGAGGTGCCAGTTATATAGAATGTTTCTGTATTTTCAGCATCAAACAATTTTGTAAAAATGTAAAGCTGCTTTCTTTCGTTGTTTTCTCATTGCCATGGGTAGACAAAATGTGTCTACCTATGTTGCACATGTGGAAATATTTTCATTGTCTTCAAGCTAAAAACGGTAACTGCAACATCGTTTAAAGGAGCTAAATCGCTAATATTAATTGAGACCTAGAAAATGCCACAAATGGGTCTCAACGCATATAATAATGTAATATGAATGTATACAAACTGATTTACATTTAATCGTTTTCGTTTGTACTCTAATTTCAAATTAGTTATATTATTATGTTCGGCGAAATACGCCAGAAGTTTCATTCGAGTGACTATTTGGAGTGTCTGGTTATTCCAGTCTACAAACGCCGTTTGATTTCGTGCAATGTTTCTAGCCTCGTTCCTCGAGTCTCTTGCAAGAACTCGGGCTGAAACGCAATATGGTACACGATTCGTGTACCAATGATAAAATGTTTATTTTGTTTTAAATATTGGATATCAAAAGCTCATCTTTTCCCGGTAAAATGACAACATCAGTGTTGATTTAAATTGACAAATAATTCGTGTTTTGAATGCCGAAGACATTGTATGATATTGAGTTCGAGACTTTAATATTCTATTTGTGGTTAAACGAGCGAAATCAGTTATATTTTGGACCTGGAAATCGCAACGCATATAACGTAATCTGATTGTATATGAACTGATTTACATTCAATTCTTTTCATTTAAAATCAGTTATGTCCAGCGAAATACGGCGTGAGTCTAACCGAATAGATAAGTTATGGCGTCGGCGTTTAACATTTAGTTGCGGAATATGTCTATCCTCGTTCTCTCTGATCAAGTGTTACAAATGATGCTGGAACGCACTATGGTACACGATTCGTGTACCAATGGTAAAATGTTTATTTTGTCTTAAATATTGGATTTTAGAAGCCTATCTTTTCAAAGTAAGATAACAACATCAATGTTGATTTGAATTGACAAATAATTTGTTTTTTCAACTTTTAAGGCATTGGATTGATATAGAGTTAAATTGATATTGCGCCCTTAAGATTTGAAACTTGTATACTAATATACTAATAATTCCAAAGTTCCTACAATTTATTTAGTCTTTTAACTTAATATTAGCTTAATTTATAAACACTGGACACAAATCAAACATGCTTTTGCAAATCAAACTATCAAATTTTGTTTCTTTGAATGCATCTCTAATCTCTAGATTAAAACACTGATTAACCAAGGAGATTTTTCTCTTGATGGTAAAACCAATCGCTTATTAACCCCCATCTTCACATTAGTCCCATCATCACCAATACTCATATTGTTACAAAGGGTGAAATCTCCACTGTCCTTTTGACCCATCTGCTATTACAAACATCAATATGATTACTGTAAGAATATACTTTGCCCATAGAAATGGTCATGTCGGAGAACCCGCCGAGTAGCCATAAGGCACGATACCCTTCTCTTAAGGACGCCCTCTTTTATGCTACCCATTTTTCGAACCATACCTCAACAGGTCACAATTCTATGGAATACAATTACTGCCTATTTACTGAGCGACGTTTCGCAACAGTCTGACAAGGTATTAGCACAAATATTTGAAGCTGTGAACCACCCTATCTGATTCCATATCGTGTTTTTAAACCGTTAACGCCTCCGGGTGATATTTGTCTTCGAAATACTCTTTCTAATGTTTTATTCAACAGTGATACGTGACATCGATAATATTTAGGCTGGTATTCGTGTAACTTATTTACACCGTGTTTCAAATTGTATTTGCATTTATTTTTTTGGCGTTTTGAATTTGTTTTTAATAAATCTTATATGTTGTATTTACCCATCCAAGTACAACATCCAATGACTCCACAAAGTTCGGTCGTTATTCTATTCTTACTAATTCAAGAATGTTGTCATCTTACATTATTCAGTATGCATTATGCCGCGCATATTATTCTATCAAGCTTATCGATCTTTTCATATTCAGCTGAATTTATAAAGTGTTATAAAACGTTAAATAATATTTATTCCATGGTACATTATGCAAAAGTTAAGCTCTGTGCATGCGTACATATATTAAATTCAATCGCGCTGTGTATTCCGTAGCTGGTAAATAAGCGATTATTCCAAGTACATTAAACACACAATTCGTTCCTGGGGGATTGTCAAAATTATAATGTGACAAAGGCAGTTAACTCGTTTTCTCACTTAAAGTTAACCGCGTTGAAAATGGAAGTGGGTCAGATTTTGAGCTATTTAATAAAAATGCCCAAATGGTTATGTCCTCAAAAATCTAGGACTAAGAACAAGAAAAATCATTAGAACTCATCATCTCATTCTCAATTTTTCACATCGAATTAGAATTGAGTTTTGATGCGCACGAAAATCAAATTCATTCAAATCATCTGATTCTTAACACACATTGTGAGTTTCATCTTAATCAGACAAAAAATAATGTTACGCGTTCTGAGTTCACTACTATTTAAACTGTGACTACTTTAAAGGGCCAATCCCAATAACTTTCTGAGGAATAAACCTGCTTCATTTTGTGTTAAAATCCCATAAAACACATTACCTAAGGCCGACCAACTAACACGATATTTGTGATACGCTTGTAAATAACTTAAATCTGACAGTTTTCGTCTGGAAATGGAGACCATTGTATTATACAGTATCTGGATAAAACCAGACTTTTTTCTATAAAAATAATATGTAGGTGAAATTTACCTAAGTACAGTACATGGGTCATTCACTGTATAGACCTCTCAAGAAATGTGAATCGATTATCAGGTCACCCAATGACAAAATTGACCCGAAATCTTAAAAGGGTTACGTGTCCGGATAAGCAGTGTTGACGTTCACGTCCAAACGACTCAATATTTTGAGCTAAATTTTGAGACAAGATAAATACACCATGCCTCTATATTTTGGTCCATAAATTTCATAAACTCTCGGACTTTAATTTTTGAGACTCTGTTCTTATCGGGATTGTCCCTTTAATAAAAAAAAAGATTTTCAGAAAAATGTCATAGAAGCATCAAGCTTTTATTAGAGATTATTATTATTTTACGCAATAGACAAAGGGCATAAGCCCGGTACATAACTCATCCAATATCTTTTCATATGGAAGAGTCAACAATCTTGATATTACAGTACATTCTTTTACACAATTTGCGTAAAGGGGGGTGGTCGTTCTGGCGTAAGGTTTCGGTAAGATGTTCTCGAAATTATAACCGTTATTATGGTGTATTGGTGATAACAGTTTTTAAAATGAAATAAAAACTAGAATCTCTAATATCTCTAGACGACATTATGAAAATGTGCACGGATTCTTTACAAATTTGGTGCGAGGCATCGTGGTCTAACCCATCAAAATTTAACATTCTGCGACCTTTCTTTCCAGAGTTACATCACGACTGTGGGAACGTGATATATAGGCTACGGTTTTCGATTAATTCTTTTCAAATTTCGTGTGAACCACAGTGGTCACGTGGGATGAACGCTATCGATAATCGATGTTCTACGACTCTCAGTTCCTGTGAATTAATCACCCCTCCTCTTTAAACCTTGTGAATACAATAGGGGCTATAGCTATATTATTTCCTAACGAAATCTTTTCAAGTTTAATTGTAAGCACCGTGGTCATGCAAGGACGGGCCGTATTCATTTTCAATACTCGGCGACTTTTCGTTCTGAAGCTATGCCCCTTTACCGAAAATTTGTGGAGGCGATATAGGCTATAATTGTGAGCAAACTCTTGTAATATTTTGTGGGAAATATGTGGTCATGAGAGAATGACCAATCTCGATATTTAGCGTTCTGAGACTTTCGGTTCCGGTCTCTTCATATTTGCTCAACATTTTGGATAAGCTGCTTATATAATTAAATATGACTACATACTGACCTTTAAGAAATGAAAATTAATTGTCGCCAAGAGATCCATGTTACTGCTCAAGCTTATTAAAATTCACTAGAGTTATTTGATCAATGTTGGCCCTTCTGGTTTTAGTTCAGAGTTCTTTGAGATGCATGCCGATATAGTTTTATCCTATGATTAATGGATTGTGTAAAATAAGATGGCATTATATGTGGATGTAAGATGTTTCTGAAAGAACTCGTTTCTCTAAGGATTTTATAAAATGTGTTCCTAATGATTTTGGTGGAATACAAATACATATTAATATATTCCTTATTTTATCAACAAAGAAATATTTAAGGTACTTCCTATGCATAACATAAATTAATGCTTTAACAGTTTTTGGATTATTCCAAGTCATAAAAATAAATGGAGGTTCCCGGGGGAGCGCCATTATTATTTCGTCGCCAGCAACAAATTTATATGTACAATACATATGACGATCTAAAAGGGATGGGGGTAATAAATACGTATCGTCTGTGGCACGTTTTCGAAGATCCTATTTAGTTTCTCTAAAGTGAACATGGTGGCTAAGTGAGTACGACGCTGACTCGCTAGCCTTGAGTGTCACACAATCATGGTAAGTGAGGTATTAACCCTTTATAGAATTGGGTACTGCCCCTTTAGTGAACTCATGTTTGTTACGTGTAACTTTATTTGTGTTTGTAAAAGTCCTAGGTGAATAGTTCTCGTCGTGGTGGCAAATGGAGCCTTGGTGGCATATTCTTATCTTTGAATGACAAACGATGGTCTTGGTGACATGTGCATTTTCTTGACTTGTTGACAAAATGGTGGTCTTGATGACATTGTATTTTGCGTCAAACTGACATGAAGTCTAGGTGACGGATATTGGGGGTAAAATGATGACAATCTATGGCACTAAATTGTAGAATGTTCAAACTACAGTAGAAACTATGTTCAGTTTGTATCACGTCGAGTCACCAGAAATCAAATGGTGTTGTGTTATTCGCCTCACCAGAAATCAAGTACATGTAGTGATTTGTGCTTCCTTGAATGGTGTTTAATCGCGTTTATAACAAAACCAACAGTGAAACTCCTTTGCATACAGCGGTTTCTGGTGATCAACCTTGTCGCTACGGGGATTGGAAAACAAATTATATGTATATTTTGTATTTGTATTTAACTGTTTGTTTCTCTCTTGTATATGAAACAACACAAGACTTGTGTTAAAATTTGTCAAACAACACAAACTTGTGTTGAAACTTGTGTGAAAATCTACACAATACGTGTTGAAACTTGTGTTGAAATTTCTGAAACTTGTGTGGTTTCATATACAAACTTGTGTATAACCATCAACAAAAACTTGTGTTGTATTTCCCCCAATTTATATCCAGTATAGCAACCTTTCCCATGCAACACCCCTCCTTTTGGTCTGATTAACCTGCAAAGTTCGATAAATGAGGTAACAATATTTTTTTTTTTGTTAAATTATTATTTATTCATAAAATGATATTTGGAATGTTAATAAAATAATATTAATAAAATAATAATGACCCCCCCCCCCCCCATTCACAAAATAGCTATTTAAATTTTCCTTTACCCATCAACAAGTACTTTTAAGGAGCAAAGCATCAAGATTGCAGGATTAAAATATCAGAGAAAATGGCAAATAATATGTACAAAATAGTTATATACAATTACAAATCGTATAAGCAATGGGAAGCCACGGTGAGTATAAGGCGTTGGCCGAGAAATTTCAACTGGAGTTCCAAGCATAGTTCCTCCATGTCAGTAGTGTAGGACGTGGGAAGGGACAATATATAGTTGTTTGGATCGGACAAAACACCTTGATCTAATGTACACATTGCCGTGCATTTTAAAGAGAGATAGAAATGAGGTTAAGCGTCCACTTGACACAAACTGGGTCAAATGGGCACAAGCCTGGATCAAAGCCACCTCGACTGTGTTCACTTTAAAGAACCCTTGACAATTGACATATTTGACTCAATGACAGACCTCCTGATCAATGTGTGAGTGTTAACCATTCGACCCCCTGAGTTCCCTTTAATGAACCCTTGACAGTTGAAATATTTGATATAAAAGTAGACTGTAAGGCAGAATCACCCTAATAACACAGAAAAGCAACATGATAGTCCTTCGTTTAATCTGGGTGTTCCCTAAAACTTTGGACAGTGATTTAAGGTATTCAAAACGGTGAAAATATGTTCGTTTCCAAACAGTATTGTTTACATTTCATTCGACTTGATAGCCTCGTTTGTCACGCAGTTAGTTTTACTGCAGTATTCTGCTATGCACGGGTTAATTAGGCATAATAAAATCGTGAGTCATGACGTAACTTTATGTAAACATATTTGGTCCAATATTGGCAGCTAGTGATTGGTTGTTAGACGGACTACTGACAAATCAAAATTTAAAACAACAATTTCCACTCATAATAGCAGTGTGTAGTTGGATTACCTCTAATCAAACCCAACACTGCGCGGGAGTATGTACATGTACTTGATTTCTGGTGAGGCGAATATCACAAACACCATTTGATTTCTGGTGACGCTACGTGATATATAATGGGGCTTATACGGTTGATTGTCCGGGAAGTGGGTAACCTAGTCTCACCTCAATGGGAAATAGACTATAGGCAGCTAGGTAAGATAGATCGTCGATCGCTTAGTTTAAGACCCTTGTTCAAAAACACCAAGCACAAGGTGCTCACTAAACAAGGGTCATCACATCTCCATTGTGCATTTAATGTGTAAATCCATGGCATATGTTCATTAAATATGTGTTTGAAACGATACCTAATTAGCATGCTTCAATTTTTAGTAATTTGATGTCTTTTAGTGTAAGGGGTGAATAGTGGAGAAAATATTTCTCAAATGGGGAATTGTGTCATAAAGGTTGAGAAGCACTGGTTTGAAAGAAAGAAGAAAGTGTCTTTCAAAGTGTCTTTGACGCTTTTCCTGCATATCTTAGAGCCAAAACAAACCCGCCAATAAATAGACATAGACTGCTACCACCATCTCCAATAAGTATTACTTCCCCACCATCTGTTGATGAAACTGAAAATAATAGACTGAAAAGAAAATTGTTTAAAACTAAAAGGAAAAGGTGGTCTGTTCCAGGAAAAAAAATACAACTTCTCTTACAGTCAAAAAGACGATTAACAAAAAAAAAATATGCAGAGTTGCAAAACGTAATATCGGATTTAAAGAAACATGATTTATTAAGCAGTGGCAGCATTGACATTTTGCAAGTAAATCCGTTCTGTTTCATATTCTCCAGAGATTCGGAATATTGCGCCTCGTCCTTATAATTATATTAGAAAAATGTTTGATAGTAGAACAATGTCTAAATGGTACAAGCTTGACGACACCAAGGATTTACAAAGACTGCATTTGCTGTTTTAAAAACCCGAGCTGAGTTAGGACAAGCCAACGGAAAATCAACGCCTGTAACTTTAATGATGGACGAAGTGGCCATTTGACAGAATGTGGAATGGGGCGTAAAGATATATCAAGGATATATAGATATGGGAACAGAACAAGTCAACGACACTTTACCTTTAGGTTTTATGGCAGTCAGCATTAATGGATCATGGAAGTTACACATATTTTTCTTTTTATAGACGGTATCTGCGGGGAGGAGAGAAAGAATCTTGTTAAAAGTTGTTTAGAAAAATTACACGAAGTAGGTGTTACGGTCGTTTCATTAACGTTAGATGGTGCTGCTTCAAATATAAGTATGTGAACATTATTAGGTAAACATCGATAACCCTAGCGATGCCAAATCTTCATTTCCTCGCCCCATTACTGGATTTCCAGTTTACGCATTTCTTGATGCTTGTCACATGCTGAAACTGATTTGAAAGACGTTGGCAGGCAAAGTATCTTTAGGTATTGATGACGATCAAATTAATTGAGAGGTTATTGTTTTCTGAACAAGTTTCAGCAATGTGAATGCTTACATTTAGGTAACAAATTTCGAGCTAGTCACATTTATTGGTACAAAAAAAATAAATAAAATGTCTTGTCAAGTTTTAAGTGAGTCAGTGGCGACCTCGCTTGATTTTTGCGTAATCGAGAATTTCGAAGAGTTTGAAAAATGTGAAGCAACTGTGACATTCATCATAATTTTTGATAAGTTGTTTGATATTCTCAATTCAAGAAATCATAACTCTTTTGGTTGGAAATCTCCAATTCAGGAACAGAATTTTTGAACAGATTCCAACATATTTCTTGATAAAGCAAAATTATACATTTTATCATTGAAAGAATCAAAGAATGGTCGATCAGTTGTGCTTGAATGTCATTGGCTTGTATTGTCTGGTCAGAATGGTATGAAATATTTGTTAATTTATAAATGTAGTCAAGATCATCTTGAATTGTTTTAGGTAAAATAAGAAGCATAGGTGGTTGCAATAATAATCCAACAGCCAAACTGTTTAAAAGTGCTTATCAAAAGTTTTAAAAGTGATGGTATATAGGATGATGTTCAAGGTTGTTCTTTACTTTTAGAAATTTTCCCCATTTTACCGCACCGAGCAGTGTCCCCTTTAATATTAACGAAGAGGATCCATCTGTAGAAGTTATTAACTCTACGGTAAGTAGAAATAGAATGGTTTAGTTCGAAAGATATAAGTGTTCATGACCATGACTATGTTTTATTCACCACAGTACCCACCTTTCATTATGTATCCAGAAAATTGTTGCGTAAATTGCTGGTTTTATTGTGATCAAATTAAAGAAATCTCTTCACTGGGAGATATGTATCAGTGCTTTGAGTGACTCAAATGCATCTCCATTGTATTCTCTTATTGCTATGAAAAGCAAGGCGTCGATGAAGTGTCAAAAGGGTGTAGCTCAGAATTTCCGAGATTAAGATACAGAACCTTTTACATTTCAAAATTTCCACAAATCAAGATACAAAATTTGGACACATGGTACCCAGAACTGTTCTAATTGGCGTAGAAATGTGCATATTAATTGGAAGATTTTAAAAATGCAAAAAAAGTGTATTTGACTAATTTCCCGAGATACACCCTTTTGACACTTCACCGACGAAGGGTGGGTTAATAATTCCATCCAGTGATGTTGTAGACAGGTGTTTTACGTGAAAAGCTTTTTCTGAGACATGTGTCATCATTTAATGATGAAACTAATATGACCGTTTCTAATGGTCAGTGTTGTCAACTGGTTCACTCAATTATGGAATCATACTTGACTAAATCAGTATTTTGAACTATCAAACAGCATATGCTAGATATTGAGGCATTTATTAATCATTTGATTTTACTTAACAAGGCTGCTGCCGAGAAATACTTTCAAGTGAGATATTTCTATGCTGGAAAACAGTACACATGTAACTTCAAACATTTAGACCGGGAGCCCAGAGGGTCGAACCTAGACGAACGAGGTACCAATATCTGACCATATAGGCATCTACATACTAACCTGGGATGCACAAAAGTGGGCGTCTGCCGGGGCCCAGTCCATGGGTGTGACCCTGGTGACCAGTGACCCCAAAAATGGGTTAAACTCATGCATTCGAGGTACCGGTCAAAACCAATTTTAAATGAAAGAATACACTCTACTTAGTACGAAAATGCCCATAACAGACGATTTTGGCCTTGGGATGGCCCAAACTGACACCCCAAATATAGATCCCAGAGGGCTTGAAAAAAAAATTATATTCATACATTCGAGGTACCAGCTGAAACCAATTACAAATGAAAGAGTATATCCCACTGAGTACGAAATTACCCATAACAGACGATTGGACCCCTGGGGAGGCCCAGACTGACACCCCAAAGCCGAAGGGGGTGGGGTGGGGCCAAACTAGGGTTTGCTCATACATTCGAGCTACCGGTCAAAACCAATTTAAAATGAAAGAGTACATCTCACTGAGTACACAATTGCTTATAACAGAAGATTTCGGCCCTGGGACTTCCCAAAGTGGCACCCCATCCCAGGGGCTTAAAAAAGGATCATATTCATACATTTAGAAGTGCGTTTCTCGTGTATTTTCTGAAATCTTGTTGTTGATTAAACGAAGACAGGACTCTTGTTGGTTGTTATTAATTCGATATATTCTTTAGTCAACAATACTTAATAGTTGATAATTAATATAACAATTATTGGTTAAATGCTTAACAGTACATAAGCTCCAATATGGATATGGGAAATGACATAAACTTATGTCTCCAAATATCCAAATACAGGTCTGTTCTTAGGCATGCGATCTAAGCTGATCTCCCAAGACACGTTGTAGCAAGGTCTCCCCTAATTCTGTCAATTGGGTCTATATATACCCATGCATTGCCTAGGGCATTATTCCTATAAATCTATTGTCTACAAACAGTACACGGTGGCAACTAAAATGCTTTATCACCCAATAATACATTTGACAGTAGATATCGCTTGTATGATAAATTACATAATCTACTGGAGATATCGCTTTACATGAATTTGATTGGTCAATCAAAAAGGAACTACTTTCTTTTATTTTAAAGAAAACACATTTTTTAAGTTAAAAAGAAACTGTTTTTATTTAATTGACCTTGAAGGAAATACTGGGTCAATATATAGGACTTTGCAATAGCTAAACTGCTGTCAAAAAACTGATGTATCACTACGCTGTAATGTAATTAGATTCTTAAAAGTGAAATCTATACCAAATAATTATATTTATTTATTTGTGCATGTAAGAAAGGATTGGGTGATAAATAAAATCTCCAACTCGTGTTTTTTGATATCAAAAAATATCAACACTCGTTGATAAAGTAAAAAAAAACAACTCGGCAGAGCCTCGTTTTTTTCACTTTATCAACTCGTAGGAGATTCTCTATATAGCCCGTGTAATAATATTTTTAATAATCTTGTTACTATTTCAACACATCGTCTGTAATATCATTTTAGTCAGGATTGTCAGGTCTCTCTTTTGCCGCGGCAGAGAGAAAGATATTGGGTTTAAGGTTCGCTCGACACAAACTAGGTCATTTCGAGACTAACACATTGTTACATTTTATTTTCATAAATTGCTTGCGCATAGGGGTCTTTAGCAGTGGGAGGAAATAAAAATCAATTCATATTTTTATTAATCTTGTTCTGTGTACACGGAACCTCGCTTTTTCGTCCCATCCAAACGACTAGACAGTTGTCCTTGTCAGTCCCTCTGTCCTGTATTACTGACAAGGGGGAACAACGTCGAAAATCTGGATGAACGTTCTCGGCATTGCAGGAATCGAACACCCTACCCCCAGGCTAACTGCTAGTATCGCGTTCTTGCCTAGCCCGAGTGTTTCAGAGATATTACTTGTGCTAAACCAAAAGATGCCGCTCCTAACGGCATAGTTAATGATAAAGAAATTTCTCAAGCTGCTGTTATAACCAAATATTACTGCTATTCAGAATTGTCAACAATAGCTTTTTACGGCTGTAATAGTTGATAGACGTGTAGAGAACTCTCGAGCTGGGTGCTCACGCTGTCGATTGCCATTTCCGCCAACTGCGATTAAATATAATGTTGGCGATGAAAAATATTCAATTTGGCAATTTTTTTGGCGATACTTTTTTCCAGTATGGCGATTTTTTTTCAAATCCGTGATGATAAATTTTTCTTGCCACAAAGCCTTGACTTCCACACCGTGCATCATAAACGTCACATACAGTCAGTAGAGAGGTTTCGCACCAGTACGTATACAGTTAGTGGGACGGATACGTCATCAATCTGTGTGTTCTTGTGACGTCACAGCAATTTTCCTTATCCGTAATGCGTACTGAAGGACGGCTAGTCAGCTCACTGCACGTGGTGGAAAAACTAATTTGTGATCTTAGTGGAACGGATACGCCATCAGTTTGTGTGTTTTTGTGACTTCACAGCAAGTTTTCCTATCTGCTATTCGTACAGAAGGACTGCTAGTGGTCGAAAACGAGTAAGTAATCTTCAATTTTTTCATAATTTTGGATATGAACAAAGTATTTTATGAATTACAAATCTTTGTTAATACCAAGTAGTCCAAAGAATCGATGATTATTTGTGTTTTGAACATCAAAAACCTGTTTAAAAGGCGCTTTGAAAAGACCCCTATACTAGGACAAAAATCTTGTTGGTTTTTTTTCTTAGATTTTTTTTTTTTTTTTTTTTTTTAGAAATGGCGATGGCAACAGCAGCAAAAAAGCCGACACGCTTTTATCCTGCAATGGATATCAACCTATTAAAGGGCGTATTAGCGCAGTGGTCCCCTGCCCAAATTAAATGGGAAGCTGTGGAGAAAAAGTTAGGCCTACAACTAAAGGGTTTGAACGTGCAAGTGACAGCAAGAGCTTGTCGCGATCGTTACAAAAAACTAATCACTGCTTATCGATCTGAGGAACTGGCATCACTAAGAGCGTAAGTGATAAACAAATACTTTTCATGCATGGATCCTATCCTTGACCTTGGACTTAGATTTCTATTGTAGACCCCAATGGTAGGCCTAGTGCCAGTGGTACAGGAAGTGACATATGGACATAGGCTTAAGTTCAAGACTTGATGTGCTCTTTTATAAATGGTTGAAATGATTACTTAGTATAAATTAAACCCCACCCACCCTCGTTCTATGTCTGGTTGGTCCTATGTGAACTATCTGGACACTATGGAATGTAGAGATTTATGATGTATTCTACTTGTAGGGCTTAATATATGTGTTCTCATGATATTTGAGAGTGCCAAATTTGGTTCATAGATTAATTGAAAAAAATGTATTCTTTTGCACCAGACACGCGTTTCGGCCATTGAATCCCTGTCAGTGGTGCTGGAATTTAAAAAGAATACACTACTCTTAACATGAGCGTTTTATGCTTTAACTGGAACTGAGGAAGAGTATGGGGAAAGAGAAATGTTGTTGGGGAAATTAACAGAGCTGGAGGCGGAAAAAGAAAATGAAAAGAAAGAAAAGAAGATGAAAAGAAGGATGAACAGGGTGATAAGTCCGCAAAGCCGCCATTGCAACTTTGAAAGAGCAATCTATGGCTATTGGTAGGCCAGGGCTTTTGTTCACAAAAACAACAACTTAAAAAAAAATTAAATTTTGAAAAGACACTGCAATTTTATTACATATTTTAAAATTGATTTTCGTGTTTAGCCAATGAAATTGCAGTGTCTTTTTAAAAAAAATTTTATTTTATGATTTGGTGAATAGGGCCACTGATTGATTGTTTTAATGCAATTAAAAACATTTTTTTACCTAATAGAATTGCAAATATGGTTTTGTAAAAGTTAATCATCTAGCCTGGTCAACTAAAAGGGATATTCCCACTCTAGTTGTAACCAAACACATGTTCCCAGTCTTCATTTTGATTAATAAATTGTAGTTTATAAGATATTTCAATTTATTGGTGTTATATATTTCATCTGAATAAAACTATTTTAAAAAATTGAAAAACTACGGCTATCCAGAACTATAAAAAACGAAAAGTTAGTAAAAGCGACTGGTAAAACATTCTACCAAAACGAAAGTAAACCAGTATAACGATTGATTGATATCGTGTGTATTACGTCAATAAAGGCTATTTGTTTTAGAAATCTTATATTTTTGAACCAGTAAGAGTGGGATTATCCTTTGAAGCATTCAGAATAGGGCCTTAATCATATGATGTAGACAGTTTACACTAGCTTTCTCAATCTCACTTTTTGTTTTTTTCAAAGAACAGGTGATCCAGTAAATGGATTGTTTTACTTTTCAGCCTATTGACACATCGACTGCCTCAACCTTATTCTAGTACCCAGTCACTAGCTTTTTTAGTGAGAATAGTTAACAAATTATTGTTTTAGAATTAAACAATTAAGCAGTGTGTTTTGTTGTCTAACCACCCCCTTTATATAAAATAAGTTTTAATCAGACACATTTTTTGATAAATAATCCCTGTTTAATGTTTCCAGGTGATGATAATGGTGAAAGCACTAGTAAGAAGCGAAAGAAGAGTAATTTGAGCGCCGATTATGTCCAATTTTTAAAAGAGAAAAATGACCGTGAAATGGACTTAAAAATGGATCAACTACAGTTAGAGAAGGCGAAATTTGAATGCGAAAGGAAAGAAAGGGAAGCCAGGACAGAACACGATAGAGCAATGCTGACACTTCTTACAGAGATGATTGTAAAAAAAAATAATTAACATCATGATATATGTACATTTAATTTATTCTTTTTACTTATGTATGAGATTTCAAAAAAACCACAACAATAGTAGTTTTAGCAATCTGTACATTTAATTTATTCTTTTTACTTATGTATGAGATTAAAAAAACAATAGTAGTTTTAGCAATCTGTACATTTAATTTATTCTTTTTACTTATGTATGAGATTAAAAAAAACAATAGTAGTTTTAGTAATCTGTTTATCCCAAATAATTCTCCAGTGTAGGTGGCGTGAGTGCAAAATAATCACTGGTCTGGCTACCATATACACATGTATGTCAGTTGGTCAAAAGAGCACCCACGATGTAATACTTGGCGATAGGCTGCAAATGCAGTTTCAAATTTTTCTTGAAATCTAGGAAAGCCCAAAGCTGCACAATTTTCCCAAATCCCCATTCAACACATTCCCGCACACTTAACATTTTTGAGTTAAATAAATTCTCATCTTGGGTCAAATTTGCTCCCTTAAATGGGCACAAAATATACTCCTTGAGTGGATATTCGGGATCACCATAAACAGCAAAACGTTGCCTATTGATGGTGTAAAGTGGATGAGCCTCAAAGTGATCTATTAGTCCACTTGAACGTAGTAATGCGCAATCATGCCGTCGTCCCTCAACTGGACCGTACAAATTTCCAATTATTCCATTTGGCAACATGACTGACTGAAATTTCAAGGCATGTACCCGTTTGTGGCCATTAAAGCACACTCTTTGGTTGATGCCAGGTCTACACATTGCACGAACGGTACCATCTATAAACCCAAAACAATTCATCAACGGAGCATTTTTCGAATGTATGGCATCTGCATATGATTGAAGCGAGTCTCTTGTCATCCATGGTTTTGAGCAAATGCCCATAAGTGGAATACAGGAACTCGAGTGTTTCTTTCACAATGAAAGATAAGGTTGATTTTGGTCTACCGAAAACCCTTTCCATGTCTGAAAGGCGATTCGGATACGCTAGCCTTCGTAATGTAATGCATAACGCATCCAAGCCATCAACAACTGTCCTATTTTCGCAGACGAATCTCTCGGGAAGTTTCAATGCAATACCAAGCCTCTTTAATGAATCTTTATCAAATCTAAATAAATCCACGGACTGATCATCACTGATATTATCCAGATTAAAATCAACATTTGGGTCGTATGTTACAAGGCCATTGCGTCGTGCATCAGCATTTTCCAATTGATGAAGAATCATGTTTTCATCGTCATTCTCGATCGCCATAATCAAAATGTTTTCATTAAAGGGCCCCGCCATTTTGACTAGACATAAACGAGCGACATCTATCCGGTATACGTTAAAAATGCGAAAACTATAATAGCAGTCTAACCGTTAACGGATAGCTATGTGTAACCGTACTTGTTTACGTTCAGGTGCGAAATGTCGCTAGTCTATTGCGCTTGTCTAAGTCAGTTATCATCAATCAATTAGGTGATAATAATACGAGATATCTTATTGGATAAGTGTTCATTAGTATTTACAGTAAAAACTAATTAAGAGACAAAATATTTAATTATTTGTCTTCAAATGCAAATCGGTGGCTTTTTTTTTTTTTGGACGATTTCCATAATATATTCAAAATGGTGGATAATAGGCTACCCATTCGATTTGTGTTGGATGAATTAATAATGACGTCTGTTTTATCTTTTTCTTATTCCTGTTGCCCGTATCGTTAATAAATGAAGCCAAGTTTGCTGTTTTGGTTTATAATTGCGAAAATATTCTTTGGGTTGTCGACCGTCAGTTATCAAACCATATGCCACGAAAAATTGAACAGCCTTCGTCGAAGCCCGATAGAGAACGTCAGATGTGTTAGTATGCCACCACCAAAAAGCCCCGAGTCTGCAGATGAGACTGGCATGATCAGCTCTCGCCCGTCTAATAATATTTTAATACATTCTTGAATATTGAAGCGATATCAACTTCTACCATTACAAAAAAGAAAAATCTTAAAAGGGCATTATGGGAAATTAGATAAAGAGCTTGACAGTTCTCATTATAATAGTTAAAAAATAGATATGAATAGAATATGCTGGAAATTTCAAGCAAATTGTTCCGTGATAAATTGTTCTCTTTTTTTTATTTGGCTTACGTATTTACTTATGTAAAAAGAATTACTGAAAAAATCTAATAGATATATGTTCCTTTTTTCGGCCGAAAAAATATATGGCTAATAAATTGAAATTAAAAATTGGCGGAAAAAAATGAAACTCAGAGTGAGCACTGGAGCTGGGTGTTATCGTACCGCGTGACTAACCAGAAATCACTAATTTGGCGCACACTATGCGACAGCTTAATCGACGAGTTTACCGACAAATAAATTTACGACTTTGACGATCACCAAGACAAACCCCGTCATGTGACACCTCTAAATGCATATTAATCGTCATCGATTTGAATACTTCAATTAATATTATTTTGTACATTATGATCCATCTTCAATAGAAAGCTTGATCTCGCCTTAACTACGTATGTCTTATTAAGCCCTTCACGTAATCCCCTGCATATTCGCCACTAATTTCGATTGGGTACAAGTCCAGCTTTTGAGCCTATCAAATTCATCGGTCGTCGTGAATACCAAGTGTCGCGCGTTTCTGGCTAAATGTTTACATGTGACAATCGAGTTGCAAAGCTCAAAGATTGATCATGTCAAGGTTGCTGGTTTTCCGTGAGTTTCTCAATTTAAAAAAACAAACTTTTAACGGTTGTGAACTATGAAGGCGACAATGTTTGTTTACGGTGTGTTATGTGCCATGACCTCTGATTGGACAATGCTAATTAGCCACGTGTAAACACAACGGGCACTAAAGTTCGGGAATTGTGGAGTATTGAAGCAACGGTTAGATGTTGTAAAACTTGCGGACGTTGCTTAAAGCTACAATTTCATATTTTCATAGAAAAAATTATGTTTTGACTTTCTTGCATGATTATGATCAGGCGGCGAGTTAGCCGTAGCACAACGTTGGTAGAGCGCAGTGCGTTTATAGTACTCTAAGTAACGAGCTCAAATTTGGCGACTCTTGTATGTAAAGAAAACAGGCTACGTTACGATGAATCCAGAAATATTCCAGGGCAAGCGATTGACTGTCACCCTCAGTCTTCTCACTACAAGTAGGCCTACTACAAAAAAAACCCACCCATTCTAATTACCATCTATGAATCCTCGGACAATATTATTATTGAGTATAATGCTATATAGACGGGACAGTCCACTGGGCCTACCATATATATTCGGCAGTTCTCTTTAATAAATGCCAGATCTGATTTGCAAACTAGGTATAAGTTAGAATAGGCTACCCGAGCCATTTATACATGCAACAGAAGAACCTTGTGTATGGTTGTGTCACTTGAGAACAATAACCAAAAATGATTGGTTTAATAGATGATTTGAGTTCCTTAAATGTCGCTTAATTTGTCGACGAGGTGAGCAGATAAAGGGGGGCTCAGATCGACCTTACCACGCGACTCAACTGGTCGCCGACCGTCGCAGATTCTAGTCGGTCTGAGTCTAGCTACGACCGTCGTGCGACAGTTTTTCACGATCAGCGACTGAGTCGCAGAAGTTGAACATGTTCTACTTCTACGACGCGACGGAACCAGTCTCCGACTCGTCATCGTCGATGTGTGCATTTCTACGATCGGTTGCCGACTGCGCTATAAATTTTAGCAAATCAACATGGCGACCTCGTGTGTGGCGCCATTTTGAACGAGTCACATGATCTATTCGTGAGGACGCCACAAATCGGTGTCGATGTGAGCGCGCTCGCGTTCAATCGTACGACCGATAGCAACTGGTCGGCGATCATTGCTGAATTCGATCCGTGTGCAATCTACGATAGTCGCCGACAGTTGAGTCGTGTCGCAAGGTCGATCAGAGCCGGGCTTTACACGATTTGTTGCCCGACGTAGCGACGACTTGGGCGACCTTATCAAACATGTTTGATATCGGCGACCATCACTACGATGGTCGCTGGCGACGAAATATCGCTAGCGACCAAGTGCGCACACTAGCGGGTTTTTTATCGTCGGCGACAACTGAAGCGACGAGTTTGGCGACAAATATCGCCGTAATTTAAGTGGGGTGGGCACACTACACGACGACTGTGGCAATCCAGCAAAATACAACACATCACGTGATTCGTCATGCGTCATCTCAAAATGGCAGCATTGACGTCGTCAGCACGTCGAAAACTTCAATTAAATTTGTTATAGAAGATGATTATGAGGCGTCGGCGTAGTCGACATAGTACTGTGACACGAACCATCTGGACACGGGACATTTATTGTAATCTAATTAACGAGATGAAATTGGGCGACTCATGTATGTACAAAAAATACACGAGGATGAGTCCAGATATATTCGAGAGTATCCTAGATGTAGTAGGTCCTTTCCTTACCAAGCAAACCACCAGGATGAGAGAACCAATAAGGCCAGGAGAGCGATTGGCCGTCACCCTCCGTTTTCTCGCTACAGGTAGGAAAACACAACACTCATTTCTAGGTCTACCTTATGTAATCTACATGTTTCTTTTTCTAACGAATTTGCAATTCACGGGTTTAATAAATATCTGAATTAATAATAATAATAATAATGAGTCTTATAAAGCGCTAAAATTCACGTCACAATAGGGAAATGCTCTTAGCGCTGAATTGCAAACTTAATTTCACTCAGGAAAATAGGGCCTACCCAATTCAGATATATACAACATAAACAAATTGAGTGAAACTTGTTATAACCATTATTTGAGCCTGAAATATACTATTCAGTATATTGTGCTTAACAAGATTTTGCGTCCGGCCGCTCATCAAATTTTCGGAGGTTCTATGAAATATAATTGCAGAATGAAGTTATTTCGTTCTCCTCCCCCTACTCGTTCATTGGTTCAGATAAAGATTTGGCTAAACCCTGAAGCATTTCAAACTTCTGTTCTTCTCGTTGACGTTTGGCAATCTTAGTAGGTATTTTCTGTAAAGTGGGTCGCTTTGTTGATCGTTTAGGTTCTTCCAAATCACTCCTGGTGCTAGTATTAAGTGTGTCATTCTCAATCACTGAATTTTCACATAGAGTAGCACCTTCATCCTATCGGATTTTGTTTTGCATGATTCAGTAGACAACTGAAATAGAAATATGACTATATAATTTCAGACGCCAAATACTAAAGACGAATGAAAAATTGTTTCTGCGACGTTTTCCGATAAATGGAACAATCCTTGTTGTGTAGGCGCACTCGATGGTAAACATATCGTCATCCGTCAACCATCATGTAGTGGATCAACATACTTCAATTACAAACATTTTTTCCGTATTGTCTTACTGGCTATGGTTGATGCTGACTACCGTTTTTTATATGTTGATGTTGGGGCAGGTGGTCGTCGTGGCGATGCTGGGTATTTTTCTCAGTCATCTCTTATGGACGCTATGGATAAAAATGTCTTAAATTTCCCTAGGCCCAAAGAGCTTCCCGGAACACAAGATACATGCGCATTTCACATAATGGGTGATGATGCCTGCCCCTTGCGAATTGATGTTATGAAACTCCTCCCTCATCGTAACCAGACAAGAGAGGGAAAAATATTTAATTATAGAATAAGCAAAGCGAGGCGTGTAGTCGAAAACGCCTTTCGCATTTTGGCAAATCGATTTCGTGTCTTTTTGACTACAATCGCGCTGGCCCCGAAACTTGTGCAGACGTTGATTCTTGCCTTGTGTTGCTTGCAAAATTATCTCATTGAACAAGTGGTTCAGAACGTACAGGTTTAGCATCTACAAATTGCAAAAATTTCTCTGAATGCCAAGACAGCAAAGATCTGCACTGATGTATTATTTCGTGTCTGAAATTGGGTCGGTGTTATGGCAAGAACAGATAATTCATTAGAGAGATCACATTGAAACTATTAAATTAAATATTGATCTACTGTGCTGGACTAGACTCTTTTTCTTCAAAATATTTTATAAATAAATGGAATGGAGTAACACGTTTTACACCGATCCATGCTGTTCTCTTTGTCACAGGCTTCCGAGCTCTCCCACTGCTTGCTGGCTTTTTCAATTTCACATACTCGGTACGGAGAGATTTCATGCGCCTTTGTATTTCAAAAACTGGAAATTAATTAGAATTCTATCTATATAAAAGATTTAATCTCGACACAGAAAAGTTCTATTGTGATTAATTTTATTCATAATATCTTAAAATGTAAATATTCTTTAATTTTGTCAGAGAATACAATAATGGCAGCTAGGCTTTTACGCTATAAAATTAACGAAAATAGTACGAGTAGGGACACTAGGCACCCACGAATAATATTAGAATTGAAACTAGTCTGCTTGGCAACATTTTGGTCAGAGTGAGAAAAGCCGTCTTTATTTTTACATCATATGAATTCAATCCACATCCACACGTCACGTCAATAAGTGATTCGGATAAGATATCAGTGTTGACAATTCGATTCCCGTTCCCTCGGTCCTCCAGAGGAGTATTCACCAATCCCTCATCAGTTTTTAAAACAATACTATACTTAGTCTCGGTCACCCAGACCCCCCTAGTCTTCAACGCACGGAGGGTCTGGGTCGGTTCTCAATTATTGACGAAAATTACTGGATAATCTACCACATAAAAAAACCAAACTCCCGGTTACGCATGGGCAATGGAACCCTTTGGCTAAAGTCTCGGTAAGTGATAGATATTATGAAGCCGGGCCGATTTTGATAGATTCTATAAGGCGAGGGTAAAATATATCCCACAATTCACTTGGCACATCTATTATAAGAAACAAAATAGAGACGATACAACAGCATGAATCGTGATTAAGGAGATTGTGAGAAGCCATACGTTTGATTCATGACGAGAGAAAATTACCATTTCAATTAAAAACTTTAGAACAAAATTTTAAAGAGTGTCACTGTTGACAAGCGAGATGTTTTGATAGATTCAGCACGTGGTAACTTAAAAGACTGGATAATCCAGACAGTGACCGACTTTCTGTCAAATTTTGAGGACCCATCCAGACTAATATTCGTAGAATATTTGTTTGGATGATAAGAGACTATACTATACTCAGCCAAATTAAAAACTTGACACTCGGGATTTTTGGGACTAGATTTTTAATATTTGGTTTAAGGCAACTATTTTAGTGTTACGTTGTGCACAGACGACCTTGACATCAACAGAAAGCAAGAATACGTCTCGCCTAAAGTCCTTGACATTGATAACGTTCGTGATGTCACAGGACCCCCTAAATGAAATTCACAGATTTGGAGAACAATCGGAATAAAGTTTTTAGTAACGGTTGTGACCTCCTCTAGCGTCCCATACTGCCACACAACGTCTTCTCATGGATCTCAGAACATTAGTAAACACTACCCGAGGAAGACGTCGCCACTGCTCAGCAAGAGCATGTTGAAGGTCCTGCAACGTCAGTGGTGGATTCACTTGCTGACGAACACGTCGACCCAGTTCTTCCCAGATGTGTTCAATAGGATTAAGGTCGGGGCTAAGCGACGGCCAATCCAGGACTTGGAGACCGGCATTTCTTAAAAAAATTCTGGGTAGCAATTGCCGTAAGGGGTCGAGCATTGTCTTGTTGAAACGTTAGTCCCGGGCCCATGTCTGTGCCTAAACGGAAAAAGAACAAGTTGCAAAATCTGATCCCTGTACTGGACAGCATTTAAGTTCCCTTGGACAACAGCAAGAGGAGAACGTCCATGTGCACAAAAAGAACACCAAACTGTGACGCTTTAAAAGCCACATTTGATTCCCCTTTTGGACACGATAAAATTGTAATTTCCAAAATTCCCATTTTGCCGAAATCTATTTAGGCGAACATCATTTTCGCGTGTTACCATCGAGATCGTATATTATTTGACTTTTTAAGTTGGTGGAATGGCGAGTCTTAATCTTTTAAAGATCCGTTACGTAAGAGCTAATCCCTGCTATTGCTGGTCTTGATTTTAGCTTCATATATTATATAAACTTCAAGCGATATCTTCGCTCCCGAAAAAATTATTTGAATTAAATTTTCAATATATTTCTTTTTCATGATCTAGATCGTATATTGTTTAACTTTAAGGTGGAATGGTGAGTCTAACCTTTTAAAGATCCGTTACGTAAGAGCTAAATCCAGCTATTGCGGTTCTTGATTTTAGCTTCATATATTATATAAACTTCAAACAATGTCTTCGCTCCCTAAAAAAATAATTTGAATTAAATTTTCAATATATTTCTTTCATGATCTGTTTTTGCAATAGAAAAGCAAGAACAGGAAGCTCTTAACCTAAATCTTATATAATGCATTTTAAGAACTAAACTGTTTAAAATGTCAAAGTCTCATAGCCTTTGTAAACAGACTATTTCCTGGTATAACGGTGTGTTAAATGCATAGTTAACCCCACTCCTGGGACTGCCCCATCAACACATATCCCCTCTGCATCGCTGTATTATTTATCCAGCAATATTCGACCGTACACTTCCACACGCTATAGACCGATTTAGTTTGCAGAAAATGTAAATAAAAATGAAGTATGATTATCACAAGGGACCAGCTATCAGTGCAGTGAGATCAAGTAACCTATCATTCAAGAAGGCTAAACAAAAAGACATCAACTAGAATTTGTCCTAGTGTACTAAGTTCGTAGCTAAGAGGACAGAACAGTTAGTGATAAAACCTGTGTCAGAAAACTAGAACTCCTTAATCTGGTGATTTACAGGTTAACAATAATCGCTAGAAAATAATTTTGAAGCTGAAATCCACATGTATCATGTGGTATGTATTCTAGGATTCCAATAAAGTAAACACATCGTAAAATTCCAAACTTTCGCAGCATCTATCGCGTCCACCGGGCTGGGTTGGAACTTTCGCAGCATCTATCGCGTCAACCGGGGTGGGTGTAACCCAGGGACAAATAGTGGCCCGACGCTGAATATTAATACAAATCCATATTCACAGGGATTCTTGAAAATGTTGTGTAACTCTAATGCTGAACCTCGGCAGGTAATGCTCCATACCAAATTTGAAGACAAATGTGTTAAATACTGTAGCCTCTTTCCTGTGCACAAGATTTTCATCTAAGAGGTGGGGGTCAACTTCCAGGGAAGACTGGAACACCGAATGTCATTAGAGTTGGTCCTCTCGTGGCCTCAAAGTTTGTCACCAAAACAAACTGATAAAACTTGGCCATCCTTTTCAAAAGTATTTGAGAAAAGGGAGGTAATTTTGGAACAGAAAAATGCGGTGTTCCCTCTAATAATTGCCACGGATATTGAAAACAAATCTGTCTAAAATCGGTAGCCGCTATCAGTGTCCAAGGTTTTCAACAAAGGGAAATAAATCCGAAACGAAAAGTTGAATATCGATGACCCCATTTCTTGACGAGAACATTACGTTTTAAATGTAGCTTCTACCGCGTTCACGAAAGTTTTAACAAAGGAAGTGGGGTGGATAACTCGGGAACGAAATGTCATGGACTGCTTGATAGCACACTAAGATCAGTCAAAAATTGTACTCTCTATTTCATTCACAAGCCAATTGCTGACCGATGGACGCATTTACTGGTTATCAACATTAGATGCCCACACTACAAATTAATGTTGGCTTATGCAATTGAAAGCCTAATACATCAAAATACGTCAAAATTCGGTGGACTAGTGCGTTGACTTTGAGTGCGATTAATCTTGATATGGCTTATGGGATTTCAAAAGCCCTGTGAAAAATATTTGATAAAATATTATTTAAAAATGGAATTCTTTAAAAACACCATCAGGAGACCAGTGATTATTTTCAACAAAAGAAAAGTTGACAACCATACAATAGGCGGAGACAATATCTCGACCATACACAATTAAATAAACGCGTGTGGAAGGTATTAAACTGGGCGCTTCTTCTTCTTGTTAGTCGACAAATCAATTTGGAAATAAATGATAGCATAGGTAATACAAATTGAAACGTTCGTTAATTTACTGACGAAATTTCTCTAATAATTGATAATCCGACTGCTGAAGCGGATACCATTCATACTGACCTAGAAAAACTAAATAGGCTTAAACATGGCTAGTACCCTTTAACCCCCTCAAAACCGAAACACTAACTCTAAATCTTCCACTTCCAGTCCTTAGATTTAATCAAATTCCTATAAAAGAAGTCAACGAACATGAACATCTCGGTTTACGCCTTCAGTCAAACGACAAAAAGACAACCTCACGTAGATTCAATTGTCAATAAAACAATTTTCTGTTTAGGCTAGGTAGCGATAAACAATTTGATTGGTTAAGACTTTGGAACATAACAACTCTGCGTCTAATTGTGGTAGAATGTTTAAACATGGTGCCGATGTTCATATTGTAAATTTTATTGGTCGACCCTTTAGGACAAGGTATCTGTGATTCTAAACTGATGGATTGTGATGAACCTTGACCGAGTAACGTTTGCAGCTTAGACTAATATCAAATAACCAGGTTGACTACTCGATGCATTTCAAAAATTATAAATGTGCAAATAGTATGCATCGTCTTTCTATTGACTTTGTTTTAACACATACATAATAGGACACAAGCTCTTTTCCGTAAACTGTCCAACGGCTGAATCCTATGCCTTGCTCTCTGGGTCAGAGTTTATGTGGTGTTTAGTTTTTCTTATACCTCGGTTTGACTCGATCACGAAACCAGAAAAATTTTTGAAGAAATTTCTCTGGTGAATCGGGGTAGACATTTTCCCGGAAAATGATATGTAATTCCTACGCGGAAAAGTTCTCGTTTTTTTTGCGTCGTACGCCCCTGATTTTACGTGCCTGGGTGACCGAATCACTTAAAAATATACCCACGCGTAGAAAAATAGATCTTTACAAAAACTTGAATTTGTTCGTTTAGGATCCAATTTTTTATGTCAGCGAGTTGACTTTGACTCAAGGATCATTTTACAACAAACGAAACGACGATCCGACCTCTAGTTTTCGAGAAAAGATTGACCAATCAGAGGTCAGAATGGGCGGGGCTTAGGTTTGAAAAAAATGGATGGTCTAATGTGCCACAGGCCTTCGGCTCCGCGGCTGCCTCTGGGAACGAGATTGGGTTTGACTGTGCGAATAAAAAGTTAAGGATGAATTATTTGCCGCGGCAATGCCTTGTCATCGAAACCATTTGTAAGCGACCCACACAAAAGAGTGAATAAGTTGTTTTTGTGTGTGTGTGTTTGGTTTGTTTTTTTTTGTTTGTTTTTAATTTTAACCGCTCTGGTATTGTTTGAGAAATGATATGGATTAACCACATTGAATTCAGGAATATGAAAATGATTTAAAAAAAGAAAGTATCGTCGATCATACTTCACTGAAGTCGTTAATCATTAATAAATAGCTAACACAAAGAGTGAGAAATTCTGACAATGCAAAACGAATCAAACAAATAGGTCTATCAAGTGCTAAAATATAATAAGAAGTCAAGACAAAAAAAACTTAGCTATAATATAATAATATTACGTTGCTCTTAGGAGATTTTTTGTCATTGTTCGGATCGTGTTTGGCTTTAACATATATATCTCTAGTACAATGATAACTATCGTTTGATATGCGTGGGCGTATACAAATTAAACACAGCTGTGATGCCTGAGGAAAAGAAATGAGATGGAGTTTAACCTCCTACTTTTCTGCACCGACTGACATAAGAACGGCATATGCCGGGAGATATTTTGCCCTGACAATGGAACTACAGCCTACTCTTATTTAAAATTTCCAGCTTCTGATAGTCCTTGTACGTGTACGCCAATGTGTACCATGGGGTCTCGATTTTTCGCCCCACCGAACGACTAGACAATGTTCCTACTACACTGCCGAGATGGAGCGATGATGGAAAATCACTTTCTGTAGCTTTTCCTCTATCCAGCTCTTGCAGAATGTGGACATATCCCGCCTGACAGCCGCTGATTCTTGGTGCAGGGTGTGGACCTGACAAGGAACGGGGTCTAGCTGTTCAGATATTCACCCATCTTTTCAAATACATTATCTATACTTCTTTTTGTGTTTTAATTTTCATAGAATAATTTTTCTAAAGAAAGCGTGAGACTATTAGAATCGGTTTGTTGGTCATTCTATTCTCAACAATAACTCTGCTTTTGATGAGGAGAGTACAGAAGCCTGTAACGTTGAAAGCCTTTAAAAAATAACATTAGGTCTAAGGTATATGACTTAGTGTAAGGTCGAAAGTCTGTTACGACCATGTGGTCGGAATCCGATTTCTAATACTCTTTCCGTCGAAATAATAAGTCTATGAAAAATTGTCCACGTGACTTAAAATGGGTCACGTAGATACTTTTAAAGAAATAATAAAATAAAATATGGAAAACAATGTCAAAGTCACGTTACGAGTTCAATTTGGATGAGCTGAACTGCATTTACACTCTGTGTGTGTGTGGGGGGGGGCTTTGCGGGAGTGGGGTGCTCCCCAAGAAAAGTTTGAAAATTAGACGGCCTCAAACGCGTCTTCTAGTCCAAAAAGTCTTCTCTAGCGACCTCAGAACAATGAACATATTGGAAAGCAGGACCCTGTAAGTTTATTTACATCTTGGGTTTTGTGATATAATATGCTATCTCACATCAATATAAAATCTTTGATACAACTAGCTTTTATCTTATCATCATCACCAATCAAATTGGTATCTTGTGTATTTTAAAACACGATTTAATAATTCAGACAATTTGATTGTATTAAAATGTTCATATTAGCAAATTTAACTGATATTAGTACATATAATAAGTGTAGAGCCTGTAAGGTGTAGCAATTTTTATTAACCAACTCGCCCCAGCGATTCTGGCTGCCTTGGATTGCAGAATGACTTTATTATTGTAATCTATACTATGCTTATGTATGTGTATCGGGCTATGATATATGAAATGTAAAAACGAACTGTTGCATTGTTACTCCTGGAAAGACAAACGTCTTGACTAAGATACACCAGAAGAAGTAAACGCACAACGTGAAGGGAAAGCAAAGACAACCACTGACAAATTCTAGATGATAACAAGGCTACTTACATATGTAGTGAGAAAAGATGCATGTAGTCCCGCACTTCACGTCTGACAAAAGACCATGGTACTACATAAGCGTATATACGTGTGCATTCATTATTACATTTTAGAATACTGCAGGTAACTTTAATAAATCTTTTATGAAATTGTGCTTCAATTAATTAAGAAGCCATTACAAAATGAAATATGACGTAATAAACTATTATGTGCCCGCTGTGGTACATTTAACAATCTTTTTATGCTTTTTCTCCAAGCACAATGTAATTTATGGGGAAAATCCCATAGCTGACATCCATATAATGACATGCAGAACGTTTTGAACAGATTTTATCTTATCCAAATTTAAAACTTTTAATAGTGATTACGTATGCACCATTTCAATCATACTCCGCGCAGTGTTTCTTTTGACTAGAGCTAATCCCACTACTCACTGCTGTAACGAGTGGACATTCTTGTGCAAAATTATGATTGGCCAGTGGTCCCATTACCAACCAGTAGCTGGCAGTGTTACAAAGGCTTTACCTTTAAAACAAAGCGCCAAATTGGCCCAAACATGTTTACATAACGTTACATCATGGCTCACGATCTTATTATGCCCAATTAACCAGTGCATAGCAGAATATTGCTGTAAAACTAATTGCGTGACAAATGAGGCTATCAAATCGATTAAAATGTAAACAATACTGTTTGGAAACGAACGTGCTTTCACCGTTTTTAATACCTTAAATCACTGTACAAAGTTTTAGGGAAGACCCGGATTAAACGAAGGACTGTCATGTTGCTGTACTCAAGTGATAGCTTTGATTGAACGAGAAGAATGGACACACACACACACTCCCCCACCCCCCACCCGCAAAAGTTCAAGAATTAGAAATGGCCAGAGATGGATTTCTCGGGCCATTGCTTCAGGAATGTGCATTTCAATTAAGTCATCTTTAGCTTTACAAGCAAATTTATTACCCAAATGAACGCAAACATTTTTTACATCAACAGTATGATTTTGTTTTGCAGGAAAAAAAAGACGTTTCTTATTTCTCCCACCGCTGTTACTAGTTACGTGGTGTCCAGATTGTTCAGGGTTGCCAAAAAAAAAATGTTCTTGTCAGTGACGTTTTTTTTCTTTCATTTATAAAAGCCCAATATGGTGTATCCCTTTTTTTCAGCCCACTTTTACCAGATTCCTTACCATAAATGTGACAAGGGTGGCAAAATGCAGCGTGTCCGTCGAGTATTCCAGCCAAAGACACTGTACTGTACACTGTACAAATCACTGTACAAAGTTTTATGGAAGACCCGGATTAAACGAAGGACTGTCATGTTGCTGTACTCAAGTGATAGCTTTGATTGAACGGGAAGAATGGACACACACACACACACACCCCACCCGCAAAAGTTCAAGAATTAGAAATGGCCAGAGATGGATTTCTCGGGTCATTGCCTCAGGAATGTGTATTTCAATTAAGTCATCTTTAGCTTTACAAGCAAATTTATTACCCAAATGAACGCAAACATTTTTTACATCAACAGTATGATTTTGTTTTGCAGGGAAAAAAAGACGTTTCTTATTTCTCCCACCGCTGTTACTAGTTACGTGGTGTCCAGATTGTTCAGGGTTGCAAAAAAAAAAAATTTCTTGTCAGTGACGTTTTTTTTCTTTCATTTATAAAAGCCCAATATGGTGTATCCCTTTTTTTCAGCCCACTTTTACCAGATTCCTTACCATAAATGTGACAAGGGTGGCAAAATGCAGCGTGTCCGTCGAGTATTCCAGCCAAAGACAGCGTTCGTACGAACTAGGATTAAGCGCCTGCCATCTATTACAGGAAAACCACCGATTTAGGTTGGACATGATTCAAACACGTCGCCAAACCATTAGTTGTAGACGGAACGGGGGATCGTTTGCCATTTCCGTTGCCGTATTCATTGTCTTCTGCTTCTGGAGTCCATTAGCAATTCCATCCTGCCCAACACCGCCGTTTATTCGAGTCCTCAGTGTCATGGCCCCTGGTTGTTCTTAAATTGCATTTTTAGCTTTTCGACTAGCAAGAAGTCGCAATTTGTTTTCAATTTTAAAAAAAATCGTTTAAATATATCAATAAAGGTTAAATTCGAATTTCGTAAAACCCTGTCCCAAACGCCCGGACAAAATGGCCGCTGCTTGTACGCAACTAGTTTGGTTCCTTTCGATACTTGGGCATATCAGACTGTAACATCCTGGATTATGACCCCTAATGTTACGAACAGTCACCTCATAATATTTATCCGATTTTTTTTAAACTGCCTCACAAAATGTCCGCTCTTTGAAACTTAAAATTTATCTTTATATCCCAAATATCTCAGTCTGTCGATCTTCGCGCATATCAGACCATAACTCCCCCTAAATAACGACCCCTGATTGCACCATTATACCCTAATGACGGTTGAGTTCGAATTTCGTGCAATTCGGGCCAAAACTGCCTCTTGAAAAATATGGGCGTATCTTGCCTGGCAAACGCTTGCTGCAATTTTAAAAAAGGTGGCGACTTTTATCCGTAGTTCACGATCTTTATACACTTTATATGTACCAGTTGCACGGGTTAACATAGGCCCTAATTATATCAAAGAGAAATCATCACAATTTGACGTTATTTACATAAGAATCCCCAAACTTTTCGGCGATTTTTTCGTGGAAATACAACAAATGCGTACATCGAAAACAAATATGAAACTCCTCAAAATTACCATTGTTATAATTATGCAACAGTCACATAATATACGAATTTGACAACCGAGTAGAGTTTTATTGATGTCTAGGGATGATTCGTTGGAATCGCAAGGATATCAGTCAGTGGATTTGTTGTCAATGCCATGTATATCAGTGATCATCTCATAAGTCAAGTCGTTTGAAATACATCAGCTTAGAAATAACATTAAGTATAAGATTTAACATTAGTTCAACTATTAGCTTCGTTTGCTACTTTCCGTGGCAATGTTTTTGTAAATCTTAAATTCGTTGGGGTGTTTGTTATATTTCTGTTGTGACAAATCAAAGATAACATGTCCTTTTAATATGATTAATTACCGGGGGAAATTATAGTTTATTTGACAGTCTAGAATAATTAAAGACAATGGTTATTACGTGAATGCACATCATTGTCTAGGACAGGCCACTTAATTTCCTGCGATTAGACGAGAAATAGATTATAATACAATTATAACAGTTGGGCTGTTTCCATCTAATTTCTAACAGTGACATCTCAAGGTAGGTCAGACAGTAACCCGGCAATGAGAGAGAGGGAAATATAGAGAGAGAGAGCACCCGGGATTAACGTCCACTCGAAACATTTCGGGACTAACATACATGTATGGTTCAATTTTATTTCAATAATTGACTTGTGCATAGTGACCTTTAACATTGGGGGGAAACTAGAAATGTTTTCACTACTGATGTCTTCCGTCTTACTCCAGGCACAGTAGTGGCTTTTCCTACAGAGTTCCTTTGCGCAAGCTTTTTAGTCAAACGACTACACAAAGTTTACTGGTCGATAGCTCCTTTAATTTACACATAAACTAACCCTAAACGGAACTGAACATAGCGTAACATATAATAAATCAGTTCCCATTTAAATAAAGGTGATGCCTTACGCATAATTATATGATTTGATGAAACCCAACTGCTACGCGAAATTTCAACTGGCCGGTGTCATGGCGGCAAGTTGCGTAATACGACATTAGGCCTATAACATAAACATCGCTATCCAAAGAAAAACTGTTCGGTAGCTATTTTAATGGCCCAGTCCTCACTATTTGTGATAGAATTACTTATTCCAATACAAACTGTAATGATATGTGTTGACAATTGTTCGTTTGAACCTATTTGAACTTGCGTAAATATTCTTAGACTGTATCATTGTAACCTTAACACAGGATCCGGAAAAAAACCCTCGACAATCAAGGAACGACTACTCCATTCCACCACTCGCTCACACTCTGTGAGATATAGCAGCTACAGCCTCAAATATGTCTGCTAATAAAGACTAAACCTACTTGTCTGCATGATGCATATCTATCCACAAATAAAAATGAAAACTTTTCAGTCATGGACACGTGCTTTTGTTGCACGCAGCTAACATTCGCCTAAAATAGAGATTCACGTAGGCTAACAATGTTCATTCACTTTACGCGTTGGACTTTGAGACATACTTAGTAACGAACTTGATCAAAACAAATCAGGTCATTCCGGGACTAACATGGTTTTTAATTTGAAATGATTCGCGGATAGATCATGTGGATGTCATTTTGTTTGTTTCCATTTTTCCACATGCGACTGCGTTTTTGATTGGCTGTTATAAAGCCTTAATATACTATTCAAAAAAAGTAGGGGATATTTGATTTTTAAGTGTTATTAAAGTCACCTAATGAAACTGACGAAGAAACAAATGACAAAATGAAATGAAGTTCACATTCATCGATTTATTCCAAATGATCGTTAGACTAAGTAAGGCACAGACTGACCATTATAAGGGTAAAATGATACCCGGGATCAAACAGCAAAGTTAGTAACGGGTAAATCCTCCTCTGTTTGCCAAACAAGCATTGATCCGACGTGGCATACTCCTAATGAGACGATTAAGGTCATTTTGGTCAAGATTGTCCCATTCCTGTTGCAACGCAGCAGCAAGTTCTTGGACATTGGCAGGGCGTTGTTGACGTTGACGTAACCTCTGTCCAAGCATGTCCCAGACATGCTCGATGGGGGAGAGGTCGGGACTCAGTGCTGGCCAAGGTAATGTGGGGATGTTCTGTTGTTGGAGGTAACCTGTAACGATCCTGGCCCTGTGACATCTTGCGTTGTCATCCTGGAAGATGAAACGGCGGCCATGACGTCGTGCGAACGGCACAGCATGGACTGCCAAGATGTTGTCCCGGTAGTACTGGCCTGTAACACGCCCTGCAACAACATGTAAAGCCGTTCTTCCAGCAACAGTGATGCCTCCCCACACCATAACAGAACAACCCCCAAATCGATCATGTCTGATGAAGTTAACGTCTTGGAAGCGCTCGTTTCAACGACGCCACACCCTCCTACGTCTGTCCAAAAAATCAACAGTGAACCTTGACTCATCTGAAAACATCACATTGCTCCAGCGTCGATTATCCCAGTGTTGACGATCCCTACACCAACGACGTCTTGCCTGAATGTGATGATCTCTCAAACAAGGGATCACGCGAGGACGTCGGGCGCGAAGGTGACCCCTATGCAGTCGATCCCGAATCGTCTGGCCACTCACTCTCACACCAGTGTCTGTTTGAAGACGAGCGCTGATCTGATTTGCTATGATGACACGATTTCTCAAGGCCAAGGTACGGATAAATCGATCCTGGGCTTGAGTTGTCGACCTGAGCGTGGTCTGTCCTGTACAGATTGTGTATCACGGTATCTGGACCATAGCCTGCTTATGACAGACTGAGAAACATTCATCGTCCGCGCCACAACCGCCTGTGTTGTGCCGATCTGTAGCATGCCAAGGGCACGTAACCTTTCATTTTGGGTAAGCCGACGCATATCAAAATTTGTTTTCTGGTCACTAAAACAATTAAACTGATGTTTCCACCCTGGAATTCAATGCCACAATGACTGTAACATTCAAAGTCAGAGTCGTGCAAATCTTGGGTTGGACCCCCCATTATGATCCCAAGCATCACCTGAATTCCATGCGGTAGCTATTGGTGAGTTTGGGTGGCACATGTAATTGGAAATGTTTCTTCTGTTAGGTTTCATAGTGACCTTTTTTCGTAGTCATTTGCATATTTTAGTATTATGCCCCCAAAATCAAATATCCCCTACTTTTTTTGAATAGTATATTAAAGGGGACACTGTTCGGTGCGGTTAAATGGGGAAAATTTCTAAATGTAAAGAACAACCTTGAACATCATCTTATATACCATCACTTTTAAAACTTTTGATAAGCACTTTTAAACAGTTTGGCTGTTGGATTATTATTGCAACCACCTATGCTTCTTATTTTACCTAAAAGAATTCAAGATGATCTTGACTACATTTATAAATTAACAAATATTTCATACAATTCTGACCAGACAATACAAGCCAATGACATTCAAGCACAGTATATTTAGCACCCCCACATGGTGACAGCGTCATGCGTCTTCCGTCTAAAAAGATGGCGGTCTTAGTAACGGCTTAACACCTCGATTTTAAATATGATGATTTATACCTGTTTCAGGTAAGATTATATATTTAATTGTAGTTAGGTTTGGCAGAAATATTATAAATAACAACAATCAATCGTTGTTTTGGTGAAAAATATTGTAAATTTTGCGTATTAATACCCGATGCAACGTTGAACTATATAGGACCAACTCTTATCTCGAAGCACAGCGGGTTGATAGATGATGTTTGTTATCTATCAATTATATAGAAGGATAATTCGTGTTTTCCTTTTGCCTTCCGTCACTTCCTTTTCTTGAAATCTTCATAACTCATCATAGCGATGATCTCAGTGTTATAATTATATTTGGAATGTGTGTAACACTACAGATAACGGATAGAGAGAGAGAAAAAAAATGGGGTTTAACGTCCACTCAACACAAACTAGGTCATTTCGGGACTTACATATGGTTTTTAATTTTATTTCAATAATTCGCTTGCGCGTAGGGGTCTTTAGCAGTGGGAGGAAACCGGAGTACCCGGAGAAAACCCCCGAGGTTGAGAAGGCGCCCCTATCTCCATGCCACATACGCTCACACCAGGGCTCAAGCCAGGGGAGACGGGCCAGCTAGAGGTCGAAGCGCGGCACTCTAAACCAGTAGGCCATCCCAACCCCCCTACAGATAACAGACGATCAGCATAGTTGGTAGATCTTTATTGAGAACATAGAATAGACATACATGTAGATGGAAGCAGCTCTATTCAAGTCTGACTTACTGTCAGTAAATGCTGGCTTTATAAAGCATACGGTCATTAAGAATAATGATACATGACAGATTAACTTATTTGGAATTGAGATTATAGTTTCTATAACTGCACTGCATCTTTCCTTTAAAGTCGCGAAGTTCTGCCGAGTGTTAAACACATAGATCATGTGTAGGTTATAAATAACATATGAATAAATAAGATATTTAATGAGATCGTGCGTTTTGTCAAAACGAGCAGAGGTCATTCGTGTGTTGCCCGTAAATAACATATTGAACACATTAGCAACGTCCAGTATAATATAATGTCAAATATAGTAGAGAATTACTGCTCCCAAAAATTGCAACTGTATCTACTCTACACCCGGAAAAGAATTTGCTCAACAATTACGAAACAGGGTCTTTACCTTACCTTCAAATGCATCGCGCTAGTACGCGAGCGTTAAGTCTAAAATCTGTCAAAGTAGCGTACCTCTTTTATTAACGTTGGTTGGGCCGGGTAAAGGAGGGGTGATGACTAATAGTATATAGATGGGCATCTATGGAGTTACGCTCCATTTTCCGTGAACTCGGTGTAAGCTAGTTTTGGTGTGAAGCATAAGGATGATTTTTACCATATTTTTTATGAAGTATTGGGATCTGAGGGGATTTTGACCATTCAAAGACTGTGTTCTGAAAATCTTGTGAATACGATATAAAGATCAGATTTCTTTAACGCATCCTTATTAAAAGTTACCTTTCGAATATGCTGTCTAGAGATGCGGTGTGGACGAATTACCACGCTCCACATTTCTATTTTTAGTCACGAGATTCGAACTATCGCTATAAAAATAATAGCCTTTTTTTCAAAATGGGGTTATTTTTAATAGAATAGGATCATTTCGAAGTAATTACTTTTGAAGATTTGCATGTAATTATATGTGTATTTTACGCGCAAACAAGTGCATATAATGAAGATCCTAAATGATTCGATACAAATGATATTTAAACATGTTCTGTAGTAAATTTGATGAGCAATCCCAATTAATATGTCGCCCAATTGATGTCAGTCTTCCGTGTTCGGTGAATCCGGTAAGTTTACCTTAACTATTAACATACCTGAAGTTAATATTGCCAATACGCTCGCATGTAGAAGCATACTTTTGTGTTTACGGAACGGGGATAGATATTGTTGATCCATTTTTAACAGAGATGAAATGTGTAGTGTCAATGTGTACTCGGGGCCTCAGTTTTCGTCCTATCCGAGCAACTATATTGTGCCCCTTGCCGAGGCCTCCCTCAAGCACCACTGACAAAAGGGAACCATACCTGGAAAATTCCTATCACATTTCTCACCGGGTTCGTACATAGGATACCCAGGTTGGCGAACCAACGTTTTCCTCACTAAGCCACTGCGGTCCCCATTGGTAACGGATGATATTACTCAGACGAATCATTTAATTTCTGCCAAAATAGCTGAGGGAGATCAGTTACAACAAAATGCATTATGTAGGATTTACATAAAGACCTGTCTGTTTTTGATCGTATTTTAATCTGCACAGTCCGATAGTCTAGAGAGTTGATTATAGGCTTGTCATGTTAATGTCTGAATAATAATCTGTACATCATTTGAAACCAAAATAAAACCCTGTGATGGGCAGACTTAGCTCTTACATAATACATCTATAATAGATTATCAGGAAGTGACTGCGAAGAATCTTTACCACAGGAGATAGAGAAATTGGGGTTTAACGTCCACTCCATACAAACTAGGCCATTTCTGGACTAACATATGGTTTAATTTTATTTCAATAATTCGCTTGCGCGTAGGGGTCTTTAGTAATGGGAGGAAACCGGATGAGCCGGAGAAAACCCACGAGGTTGGACAGGCGACCCTACTCCTTATCACGTACAACCGGGAATTCGAAACCACACCAGTTGACTCAATACAGGCTTTATAATACTGCGCGCACATGCTAACCATTCGGCCACCCAACTTCCCCTTTACCATTGCGCACTCCAGAAGAAATCTTTAATCAGTAATGCTCTGCGAAAACTACTGCTTGTCACGAACAACCGAGGATTCGAAACCACGCCAGTTGACTCAATGGCAGACTTTATGATACAGCACGCACTTGCTAACAAAATGACTCAAGAAAGCATATGTATCTCTCGGATAGTCCTCTAGAAGCTTTTGACTAACTATGAATCTTTGGCGTTTTTCTTCTTCAGTCAACATTCTGGGCAGCCACTCTTATTGATGCAACATTGTTCAAGGATTATTCTTTCCAGTGATGTTTTGCTAATGTTAGGTTTAGTAGATATTCGTCGAACAGCCACTCGCATGTTATTGCGTCGAGCATATCATTAACGTTATCTTTGATGACCACTTCACAGGGGCAACCGTGTAAATGCAGGTCATTATTGTTTAACTATCAGGTGCGGATCCAGGATTTTTTGCAGGGGGGGGGGTCTGGGTTGGGTTAGATAATTGCTTAACTAATTGCGCTCAACCGATAATTTGGTAAATTAGATTCAATTTGGTTCATTCTGACGTATTTCCGGAAGGTAAATTCCAAAATAACAGGTCTAAATAAAATCGCATAAAAAAATGTTCAAGCCTGAGCAGGGGGGGTCCGGATCCCCTGGACCCCCTCCCCCCTCTGGATCCGCGCCTGACTATACTATACGAAAGAGCATTGTCACAAAATGTTTCATGCCATCATGAGGTTGTGCAAATAAGATACTTAGTCATAACTCTGCATTCGGTTTTCTCCAGTTTAAGAAAAATGACGGGCCACGACGTTTCGACGGCTATATATATGTATCGGAAATGAAATGGGGGTACTGCTCCGACTGGGCTAATGAAAAGGGGCTACGCCATAAAGTGTGTTGTAGGGGACATTTTGCCCGGACAGCAGCGATATGGTCTATTCTTGTTTTGAATTCTAACTGCCAAGGATTACGTTACGTCTTACGTGCACGACAATTTGTACACGGGACTATACGGTGTCCTTTGCCGGGTCCTAGGTCTTGCACCACTGGCGATGGGGAACAGCCATATGAACACCCGGGACATATCACCCAGTAAACGTAGCTATTTATTGAACGTGTTTGGCATGTCAAGAACAAGCGGGGATACAGGGTTAAGGGTTCTTGGCGCTGCCGGAAACTTTTGAGCCCGGCCGCCCACTCACACACCCTCCCTCCCTCGTATTTCACATTCAATATTTCACGTACGTTTTATTACTTTTTAACTTTTACGCAACTTTGGATAAAAAGGTTGTACCGAAAGATTTAAGCGAGAAACGTTGGAGATGCCACTGGACATTCGTGATCAAGCAGAACTACTACTACAAACCACCACCACCACCACCACCACTAGTGTCATGGATCAATGACAAACTTTCCAATACTATGTTCAGAAAAATTTTATTATGTACACCAACCCCAATATACATCATTATAATTTGTCAAGTTAAAAGAATTGGGCATTATGCCAGTCAAGATAAATTACTAGTCTTGGCAACAATGTACAATAAAGAAAATAATTTACAAAATACAATATGTGACAATGTGGAGTAGTAGTACTGATGTGGGACAAGATGGACATCTTCGTTGTGAAATGGAAATGTGTCAGTTTAAAGCGAAAAGTTCTGTGGAACTAGAAACTTTCTATTTTGATTACATTATGTATTATACCAATAGTAGAATTCCTTTTCACTAGGTTTGACGTCTTACATCCATACAAAAATCGATCGACGGTAATCATGCTGACGAAGGCCCATCTTTCAATATCTTCTTCACGTAGTATAGCAACAATTTTAAGCAATGCCAAAAAATGATAATATATTATGTACATTTTGAAATGATTGAGGCCATTACACATTACAACATAGTTGCAATAAATCTGATTAAACCATATCATTGGTTTCCCAGTGGTCTAATTCCGTTTTACCCGACTATACTTTGGGTTAATCCATAGGATTTCCATTTCAAAATATCTGCCCAGGCCTCGTTTGTAGCGAAAGTCTAAGAACCAATCAAAAACAGTTTACTAGCCAGAGGTTTTATAAGTGTAGATAGCCATATTCATGGGTTACTGAACGATTTATGTAAATATAGTATTTCTAATTCATTGATAATTAATTGTATTATCAAAATCTGTAGTACTTTTCGCATATTTCAAATATGTTGACATTCTATACGTTTGACTTTTGTTAATATTGTTTGTTCTTTTTCTGAAATGTTTCATTCGTTCTGTTTATTTTTATTGAACTAATACTTGGCAATATAATTATAATTAAAACTCTCGAACCTACATATATAAACACTGTCCTGTTTTCTTTAATATATTATATAATAATTGTAATTTGTTGTTAAAAAATAGGCATTTAATATAATTTGGACTTCTCTAATTTAGGCTACCTTTTGAAGCTGCACTGGTCGAGAAAGTTTATCCAGATTTCCAAGCGTGGTTTCTCCTCGTCATTGATGCAGGAAGAAGGGCAGGGCTAGGACAGCTGTCTAGTCTATCGAATGGGACAATAAATTAACGATCTAGTCGATAAAAAAAGCACAACCATCAAGGGCAGATAACTCCCCCCGGCATGAGACCACTGGGAATACCGATAATAATTAAACCACTTAAACATACATTATGCAAGCGCTAATCTGCCTATTTGTCTTACTTGAGGCCTGAAAAGCTATATAAACTATTAATTAGACATTAATTAACTTATCCAGACCATAATCAACACTCGATGCCCCAATTTGCTATAGCTTTCCTTCATGATTTAATGGATAATCGAGTTTATGATATTTGTCGTACCGACTTTATTAATGATGATCGAGGCATATTGCCTTTACATTATCATCTACTGAGAACTGCCAACTCGTTATCTAATCTCCCATAATGTATCTTTAAGAGCTCTTTTATTTAATTTTGTATTGAAAAGACAAATACCTACCCAAGTCGGAAGACTATACGAACATAAAAAAAGTGTTCTCGTCATTGTCATGAAGAAATAGTGTCCTGTATTGCCTTCAGACTGTCTAGTCACAGTGATTATAACAACACAGCCGTACAAAGATGATTCATAACAATGATTGACGGAACTGTGGTGTTCTAAGGTAGACATTTACTTTAAATTTAGTGTAAATAATAATGCCCAATTTTGAAATGAAGGACGTCATCTTGTCATTATACCGCTAAATATGTTCCTGAAGCAACGACTGCGAGTTTAACATCCTGGCGTTGTTATGTTACTTCATAATTCCGGAACTTATATAAAGACAAAATGAAATGCAATAAGATATAAAAATGGGGTGGTGGTGTAAATTAGTATGATTAAGATCCATTAGACTACAATCTAATTAAAATATAGATCTATATTTCGTTTCGTTTTTTTATACTTTCGATGGTCTACACTCATGTAGATCTAACAAGTTATAGTGGGAGCTCACGTTCTATGACGTCAGGTATCAAGCACGGGACATTTGACCCGATAACGTTAGTCATTCGATTAACCAATTAGCGACCGCCATGCTTTTTAAAATCTACTTTTGTTTTGTTTTGATTTCTATCCGCTGGTGTTAGTATAGACGTCATTGGCTGGTAATATCTACCCACAGTTCCACGCATGAAAAGGTCAAACGGTCGATTCGACAGACCATTTGATTGGCTGACCCCTCATTTCAGGCAGAACACGAGTTAAATAACAATTCCTCCAGATCCAAAAGTAGTAAATACAAGTGAAAACGAAATTGGATCTGTGTTTTAATCAGATTAATTAGACTATTGCTTATTGAAATAAGTAACACTTTGTGGATTAGCATTACATATTTAAAATTTACTATTGGGTCAAATTTATTTATTGTGAAATACACTATTTCTCAGAGAAGCTTCATTGGCGAGTTCTTTATCATGAATGAATATCTGCAGTTCAAACATTGTTCTATTTCGGTCAATATTTACAACGATATTAATTGAAAAGTTTTATACGCGACATTTCTAAATGAACGTGCGTCTTAAGTAGTCGCCACTGTCCGTCAGTTCATCAACAATTGGTTCCTTAACACGATAGCGACTGAAGATTTTATCCAAGTCTCCTCTTCTATCAACTGGTGTCGAACAAACGGGTCCTCTTTCGAAAACATTGTGAATGTGATGATGGGTTTATTTTTTCAAACTTGGGGTGAAACCTTAGGACTATCAGAGGATGAATACTATAAACCTGTTCAATTTCCGTATCTGATGTGACGCATTTTGGATCTGATGGGGAAGAACTCTTGACGATTTTCATCATTCTAGGACTTTTCCAGGATCGATTGTGAACATGTGGAGCCTAATCAAATTTGGTCAATATTCAAATTTTCCTTTCGAATAAGTTGCTGTCAAGGGCTATTTTTTTTCCAAGATATAGTGGTGTCTTGAGTATGCATTTTCACGCTTGGCGGGTCTATCGTTTTTTTTTTATATTGAAAATATGTGAACGTATATATTTTTAAATATGTCCTATATTTCGTCAATTTTCTAGTCTTTGGGACCTTAAAATCCTCTGCAATGGCTCTCATTTTCAACTGATAGATACAAATAAAATACTCCTGAAATATTAGATTATCACATTGCTTAACTGTCAAAGGATACGACAGTTATAAACCCACCCAACGTGATAAACAAAAGGTTGTCCTCTTTTTCTTATACATACCCTAGGTGTTGGCTTACCATATCAACACCCACCCGTAGACAAACTGGTATGGTTTGTTGTTTGCAATGGAATTTAGCTGGTTTTCTTTCGATTAACTTGAAGTATTGCATCACTGGCCTTTCACACTGAATAAAAATCATGTAAGATGTATTTATGTATATTGATAAAAATAAACAGATGAATATTTTTCCATTCATTTTGATGCTAATCCGCTAATCCAAAACAGCATGGGTCACAGATTTTAAAAAGATAGGCTGGCACTGCAAGGCAGGATACGCCAGCATTTTCGAGAGATGAATAGAGAACAAGCAATACCGAAAGTGATTTTTCCTATGTGCAAATATCGAAATGAATTAAGATCTTTGGGTTATAAAGGTTCATTTCAGTAGGCTTCAAATTCGACTGGGGATCATGTTGCTAAGTGGGTAAGATGCTGGCTCGGTAGCCTTGAGGTTAGGTGTTTGATCCCTGCATTGGGTGACACAGTTCATCTAGATTTTCTGGCGTGGTTTCCCCTTGTTAGTGATGAAGGATGGATCGCCTGACAAGAACAGCTGTCAATTTTGGTCCGATTTTCACGAAATTCGACCTCAACCTTCATTATGATGTAACGGTGATATAATCAAACGGTTTTTTAAATGGGATAATAATTCTGACCCCAGAGGGGCCAAAAGCTAAAAAAGATAGGCTGGCACTGCCAGGCAGGATACGCCCACATTTTCGAGAGATGGACAGAGAACAAGCAATACCGAAAGTGATTTTTCCTACATCTTTAAGTCCTGTATTTCATACTGTATTGGGAGCAGCCATTTAGTTGGTCAGTTCCAGTCTGATATTAATGAAACTCGAAACCGACAATGATTATGGTGTGACGGTACACAACCTAGAAATTTGACTTTTCATCAAAATCGGATAAGAATTGTGACCTGTAGCGAGTCCACAACCATGATATACCATATTTTTACACTATTCGCGTACAAACGGCGACCATTTCGTCCGGCAATTTTGGTACGATTTTCACGAAATAAGAACTCAACCTTCCTCATCAAAATTGAATTAAAATTGTGACCTATACAGGGTCCACAACCATGATATATCATTTTTTTAACAGTATTCGCGTACAAACGGCGGCCATTTTGTCTGTCAATTTTGGTCCGATTTTCCCGAAATTCAAACTCAACCTTCCTTACAGTGTAACGGTGATATAATCAAACGTTTTTTTAAATTGGATAATAATTGTGACCTCCAGAGGGACCACAAGCTAAAGAAAGGGGGATTTTGCGTATAACCAGGGGCCATAATTCAGGAAGTTACGATCCGATATGCGCAAATATTGAAAAGAACCAAGATCTTTGGGTTATAACGATGAATTTCAAGTTTCATCAAAATCGAATTAAAATTGTGACCTGTACAGGGTCCACACCCTTGATATACCATTTTTTAACAGTACTCGCATACAAACAGCGGCCATTTTGTATGGCAATTTTGGTCTGATTTTTCCGAAATTCGAACTCAACCTCCCTTATAGTGTAATGGTAATATAATCAAACGTTTTTTTAAATCGGATAATAATTGTGACCTCCAAGCTAAAAAAAAGGCGATTTTGCGTATAATCAGGGGCCATAATTCAGGAAGTTACGATCCGATATGCGCAAATATCGAAAGGAAGCAAGATCTTTGGGTTATAACCATAAATTTCAAATTTCATCAAAATCGAATCAAAATTGTGACCTTCACAGGGTCCACAACCTTGATATACCATTTTTTAACAGTATTCGCGTACAAACGGCGGCCATTTTGTATGGCAATTTTCGTCCGATTTTCCCGAAATTCGAACTCAACCTTCCTTAGGGTGTGACGGTAATATAATCAAACGGTTTTTTAAATCGAATAATAATTGTGACTTCCAAGCTAGAAAAAAAGGCGATTTTGCGTATAATCAGGGGCCATAATTCAGGAAGTTACGATCCGATATGCGCAAATATCGAAAGGAAGCAAGATCTTTGGGTTATAACCATGAATTTCAAGTTTCATCAAAATCGAATCAAAATTGTGACCTCCACAGGGTCCACAACCTTGATATACCATTCTTTAACAGTATTCGCGTACAAACGGCGGCCATTTTGTATGGCAATTTTCGTCCGATTTTCCCGAAATTCGAACTCAACCTTCCTTAGGGTGTAACGGTGATATAATCAAACGGTTTTTTAAATCGAATAATAATTGTGACCTCCAGAGGGACCACAAGCTAAAAAGGGTGATTTTTCGGACAATCAGGGGCCATAATTCAGGAAATTACATTCCGATAGCCGCAAATATCGAAAGGAACCAAGATCTTTGGGTTACAAACATGCATGTCAAGTTTCATCAAAATCGGTTCAAAATTGTGACCTCTATAGGGTCCACAAGCTAAAAACGTGATTTTTCGTACAATCAGGGGCCATAATCCATGAAGTTTTCATCCGATACATGCCAATATCGAAAGCAGCCGAGATCTTTTGGGGATAAACCTATATTTCAAGTTTCGTCAAAATCGGATAAGAATTGTGACCTGTAGAGAGTCCACAAACAAATTGTGGACGGACGGACGGACGGACTGACAGGGGCGACGACATAATACGTCCACATGAAAATGTGGGCGTATAAAAAGGGTCATTTTTCGTTCAATCAGGGGCCATAATTCAGGAAGTTACAATCCGATATGCACAAATATCGAAAGGAACCAAGATCTTTGGGTTATAAACATGCATGTCAAGTTTCATCAAAATCGGTTCAAAATTGTGACCTCTATAGGATCCACAACCTTAATATAACGTATTTTCACACTAATCGCGTACAAACGGCGGCCATTTTGTCCGTCAATTCTAGTCCGATTTTCACGTAATTCAAACTCTCTCTTCATTACCATGTAACGGTGATATAGTCAAACGTTTTTTTAAATCGGATAATAATTTTGACCTCCAGAGGGACCACAAGCTAAAAAGGGCGATTTTTCGGACAATCAGGGGCCATAATTCAGGAAGTTACGATCCGATGGCCGCAAATATCGAAAGGAACCAAGATTTTGGGGTTATAAACATGCATGTCAAGTTTCATCACAATCGGTTCAAAATTGTGACCTCTATAGGGTCCACAAGCTAAAAACATGATATTTCGTACAATCAGGGGCCATAATCCATGAAGTTCCGATCCGATACATGCGAATATCGAAAGGAACCGAGATCTTATGGGGATAAACCTATATTTCAAGTTTCGTCAAAATCAGATAAGAATTGTGACCTGTAGAGAGTCCACAAACAAATTGTGGACGGACGGACGTCCGGACGGACAGGGACGACGACATAATACGTCCACATGAAAATGTGGGCGTATAATAAAGATAGGTTGCCAGGCAACGAAACATACGCCCACAGCAGCTAAATCGTCCGGGTAGTCAACAAGGGTTGTCGCATATTTTTACTTTTTTCGGTAATGAAACATTCGTAATATTCTAAAATCTGATTAGAATTTGTTTGCTTTTTATAAAGTTTTGCCCCAGGCTAACAATTGGTATACGAAACATTTAATATCATGGATTTAGCTGTTCAGTTATCAAAATTCATTGAAAATCAAAATACTTGTTCGTTTCAACACCTTAAACTTTGTGTATCAATCTGAAGTCAATCGGATGATAAGTTTGGCCTCTATAGTGTCACAAGATTTTTTGAAGTGATCAAGGGAGATAACTCTGGCAGTCATTATTTAAAGTCGCTGAAAATCAATAGGATTCTTCATCTCATGACACTGTATAAATTTAAAGTCAATCGGATATTAACTTTGGCCTCTAGAGCGTCCACAGGATTTTTTGAAGTGATCAAGGGCCATAACTCTGGCAGTAATTATTGGAAATCGCTGAAAATAAATAGACGTCTTTGTCTCAGGACTGTAAACACTGTGTATAAATTTAAAGTCAATCGGATATTAACTTTGGCCTCTAGCGCATCCACAAGATTTTTTGAAGTGATCAAGGGCCATAACTCTGGTAGTAATTATCAGAAATAGCTGAAAATCAATATGCTTCTTCGTCTCATGACCTTAAACACTGTGTATAAATTTAAAGTCAATCGGATATTAACTTCGGCCACTAAAGCACCCACAAGATTTTTTGAAGTGATCAAGGGCCATAACTCTGGCACAAATTATCGGAAATCGCTGAAAATCAATAGGCTTCTTAGTCTCTCATCACCTTAAACACTGTGTATAAATCTAAAGTCAATCGGATATTAACTTTGGCCTCTAGAGCATCCACAAGATTTTTTGAAGTGATCAAGGGCCATAACTCTGGCACTAATTATCGGAAATTGCTGAAAATCAATAGGCTTCTTCGTCTTATGACCTTAAACACTGTGTATAAATGTAAAGTCAATCGGATATTAACTTTGGCTTTTAGAGCGTCCACAAGATTTTTTGAAGTGATCAAGGGCCATAACTCTGGCACTAATTATCGGAAATCGCTGAAAATCGATAGGCTTCTTCGTCGTATGACCTTAAACACTGTGTATAAATTTAAAGCCAATCGGATATTAACTTTGGCCTCTAGAGCGTCCACAAGATTTTTTGAAGTGATCAAGGGCCATAACTCTGGTAGTTATTATCGGAAATCGCTGAAAAACAATAGGCTTCTTCGTCTCATGACCTTAAACACTGTGTATAAATTTAAACTCAATCGGATATTAACTTTAGCCTCTAGAGCGTCCACAAGCAATTGTGGACGCCGGACCGACGGACGGACGGACCGACGGACGGACGGGGGCGACGACAATATACGACAACATTTCAATGTGGGCGTATAAAAATCAACTGCTGTTTGGTTTAACTATTGCAACAAGATAACCATGATATAAACCCCGTTTACATTACAAATTTTAAGCGTGCCAGGTACCGTTCCTGGTACGGCACGGTTAATTTTTTTGTAGTGTAAACGGGTAAAACACAAGCGTGCCGTACTGAGTACCGTGCCAATCTGGCCCACTGAAGTGATGTGGTCTCGGTACCGTACTAAGAACGGCACACTTCAAATTCTCGTAGTGTAAACGCTAACCGGTCTGAGTACGGATTATTGCGCATGCGCCAAATGAACCTTGACCTTTTTTCCCTGCAAACCTTGACAGTTATGTCAAAATGGCTGCTCAAACTAAATCAGTCATCGTAATTTGTACAGGGGCTGAAATTAACTTTTCAGTGAAGAGTTCCTCATTTGGCACGCTTGGCTCGGTTCTGAGACCGGTTATTTTAGAGTAATGTAAACGGGTCCATTTCTTGAAATTTATCGCGGCCTGGTACCGTACCTAGTACGGCACGCTTATCGCGGCCAAATGTAAACGGGGCTTAAGAGTGGTAGTGAGTAACCTTTGCGTACAGTTTCATTACATTAATTAATACCTTGATCTTCGATAATCAGCATTTTCAGCTTGATTTCAGCAGAGGGATAATGCGATTCGGTGCTCGCTGTTTTGTAAGATTGAGTGGAAGGGTTGGGGGAGTATTATTTGACGATATTCGATACTATTACAAAAGTAACATGAAAATATGTAGGGTTTTGCCGACAAAAATAGTTTATACTTTTTCTTGGGAGTGTGGGGGGGGGGGTGATTCACCGTTAATATAATTGGCATAAATCCATACCAGCTTCTGCTTTAAAACAAAGAAGTGTTGACCTATCTTCTGGAAATTAAAATTACACTTTCCTTGCTTAAATAATGAATGGCATAAACTGGTCGAAGTTAGTTTTTCCAGTTTCAACTTTATACACTCAACAGAGCAACATTTGACGACTTACTAAGCTTACGCAGGAGAATGGTCTTGTGGGTGTCTCTCAGTTGCGTCACCTGAGAGCACATGTCCTATCTGAATTCTGTAGATATGCCACTGGTTGGTGCCGATATTCAAATTGTACCTCTCTGGAAAGGTGTGTTTTAAGTACGCATACTTGTATTTAAATTGATATACACTTAGTCTAAGCAGAAAGTGTTAATGACAGAATTAAGTCAAGGTTTCGAAGTACCTGGTAGTAAAACTATACACCAAGTTTCATCAATTTCCATCAGAATCAAAGTTATCTTGTTCCAAAGCATCGACCAATAAAATTGCTTAGCTTTGGATATTCACCGAATGAACACCGACAAAAGTTTTAAAATTCTACTGCAAAAGCGGTAGTATCTTGGCTCTTTAACGTCTGCTTCCACATAAGTGATATCACAGACAAGATCCAGGACAGTCGAATCTATTTATGCCTGTCTAATTCTAAACCCACATGCGTAATAAAATAAAACAATTAATTACGGAAGAATTGGGAATTGGCAAGACAACGAAGTATAGTTTATTACAAGAGTGGTTTAATTTTAGATTCTATTTTGAAATGCGTTATAAATCAGTCGCTGCAGCCATATGACAGTACACTAGTGTAAAGCATAAATTAGAGTAAGACAACAATACAGGCTTCTTTCCATCTAAAATAACAAAACGTTTTTTATTCAAATGACGTCAATATGAACATCAATGAAGCCACTAAAAATAATTTATAAGGCGGCATTTACGAAACTAAATACAGTATAAATTTAGATTATCGACATGTATTGGTATTTCGTAGTAACATTTTGATTTATCAGTAAGTTGTAGTTCTTTCAGGCAGAAGATCAGATGCAGGTATGTCCAGAGAAACTATTGATGTACATGTACATGTTTAAGTCGCATTTATCACTTTGTAGGTAATGAACCTGCGGAGACAGTAATAAAGAGTATACAGAGATCGGATTCAAATTCATCAATAATGGTTGTAACTGTTAAATATTAACAGTTTGATTGTTTTCTCCGTATATTAGAACATTCGTTCACAAAATATTCAGTTGTCACCGTTAGATTTCTTATTAGTTTGGTTACTTACAAACGTAATTCAATCTTCTTGTGTGTTTTTCTTTCTTGAGACTTCTACAAACTGATAATATTTAAAACAAAGAGGGGCAGTCCATTTCGTTGCATACAATATAGTAACCCTCGTGTTTCTTACAATTTACATGCATATTAAATTTTGTCCATAATGTGGCTGTCATGTTCACCGGATTAAGATTGTTGTTTGAGTAATCAAAATTTATTTGTAGATCATCAAAGAAAGATCCTTGTGTGATATTTCCGATGATGACGATTGACGAAAGAGTCTAGAAATCAATTCATTCTTCCCTAAAACATCCGAGACAAGACGGGGCCGTGTTTCCTTTAACGTTAATAGATTTATTTTCCCTTGAAAATACCTTGGTGGTATACCAATTTTGGTTTAGGTGGCATGTTGATTTTGGCTAAGGTGGTCAATAGCCTTAATAGTTTCTGGTTGTACCTTGATGGAGATAGGGAAGCCTTAGTGGGCGTGTTTCATGAGGCAGTATTGCTTTTTTCAGTGGAGAAGATCATCTATGGATGTTATTTGTAGCAACATTATCTTAGATCGACGCAATTGATTAATTAAGTGAAATTTAAGGCACAGCGGACTAACTAAGCGCCTTATTTGTGTGTAAATTATCAAAATGCCCGATTGTGGATAAGTAGGTCAGCGCAAGTGGTTGTTTTGAGTTGTATCGAATGTCATCCGCCATTATCGGAGGTTAAAACACATGGATTGATCGGCAGCCACAAGTCTCTCGAGTCCGGATTGAGTTGTTATAAATGAGGAGTGATCGCTTAGTCCCATTTGTCATTATATATTTGTTGTTTTCATGGTGGGCGTGAAGATTTATATCTTTCCAGATGGGATCTCGCTTAACGAATAGAGGGACATCAATTCCTTAAGTAGATAATTCTTATACACGTTTGTCATAGGTAGGGGAGTCCCATGTCTCTTTGTGAGATTTGATCTGGTTTAGTACTAGTATTTTTAAAGTATTTACAGTATCTGTGTTTATTTGTACCTGAATAGGTGAGAAGTTGTACTTCTGACACTACTTTGATCTCAGTCCCAACTAAGCCCAAGTATACTATTCAAAAAAAGTAGGGGATATTTGATTTTGGGGGCATAATACTAAAATATGCAAATGACTACGAAAAAAGTCACTATAGAACCTAACAGAAGAAACATTTCCAGTTACATGTGACGCCCAAACGCATCAATAGCTACCGCATGGAATGCAGGTGATGCTTGGGATCATCATGGGGGTCCAACCCAAGATTTGCACGACTCTGACTTTGAATGTTACAGTCATTGTGGCATTGAATTCCAGGGTGGAAACATCAGTTAATTGTTTTAGTGACCAGAAAACAAATTTTGATATGCGTCGGCTTACCCAAAATGAAAGGTTACGTGCCCTTGGCCAGGGCTCACACTGTCGGTCGCCAAAGTCGCAATTTGCGATTAAATTATGAAAGTGGCGATTCTTTTTTAGAATTGGCGAAAATTTTTGCGATAAAGTTTTGGGGTACTCGCGATTCTTTTTTAGAATTGGCGAATTTTTTTTTATAAAATTCTAACCGTATTTATCCTTGACTAACCATATAGCGGCATACTATAAATCAATCAACTTGTTGATAATCCCGAACGTGTCTTGAGTAACACTAAACACTTGTCTAGGATTAATGGTTTCAACTGATTGATATTTGTCGATCATAAAGCCTATATCTAGCCATTGTTCATCATTAATTAACCCTAACAAATAGATTAGCGGTGACTTTTTGATGTTGTGTAATGAAAACAAAGGGGAGTAATCAAAATGGCTGATCATTGCCGGCAATTCTTTTGAAGGAGAGTTACATGATTTGATAGTTGAATTTCGTTTACTGTACGTGGCTCCATACATCATGTATAAATATTACAGCATGGCTAATTGGACATTATTATTCCAAATTATATATCGCAATGGGTCGAAAACGAAAGAGCGAGTTGAATAGCGACGATTCTGGAGTGAGAAAACTGTCTGCCTTTTTTTTTCGTTACCGCCGCCGAAGTGTTCTAAAGTTAACGAAGAGTCTGACGTCGGCTTCTCTAGACGAAATGAACTTGATGCTACGATTAACGATTCAGATGCTGATACCGTGACCGTACCCGAAATCAACAATAGGCCTATTGTACACGCGAAACGGAAATTCAAAGAAAACTGGAAATTTGGCAACCCTTGGCTTGTCAAGTTTGATGTCAATCACATTAACAAAAAAACAACCTGATCTCAATACATCATAAAATGGGCTAATGTAAAGAAAAGGAGTATCTTGTAAATTGTAAATATGGTTGTTAAAGAAATAAAAAAAATATTATGTTATTACAACATGTGTTTTTTTTATCATATATTTTTGGCAGATAAAATATTCAAATTGGCGGAAAAAAAATATCATCATTGTTTTAAGTAAAAATTAGGATCCATTTTGGCGGAAAAAAAATGAAAGCCAGTGTGAGCCCTGCCCTTGGCATGCTACAGATCGGCACAACACAAGCGGTTGTGGCGCGGACGATGAATGTTTCTCAGTCTGTCATAAGCAGGCTATGGTCCAGATACCGTGATACACAATCTGTACAGGACAGACCACGCTCAGGTCGACCAAGGGCGACAACTCAAGCCCAGGATCGATTTATCCGTACCTTGGCCTTGAGATCAGCGCTCGTCTTCAAACAGACACTGGTGTGAGAGTGAGTGGCCAGACGATTCGGAATCGACTGCATAGGGATCACCTTCGCGCGATCCCTTGTTTGAGAGATCATCACATTCAGGCAAGACGTTGTTGGTGTAGGGATCGTCAACACTGGGATAATCGACGCTGGAGCAATGTGATGTTTTCAGATGAGTTTAGGGTCACTGTTGATTTTTTGGACAGACGTAGGAGGGTGTGGCGTCATCGAAACGAGCGCTTCCAAGACGTTAACGTCATCAAACATGATCGATTTGGGGGTGGTTCTGTTATGGTGTGGGGAGGCATCACTGTTGCTGGAAGAACGGCTTTACATGTTGTTGCAGGGCGTGTTACAGGCCAGTACTACCGGGAAAACATCTTGGCAGTCCATGTTGTGCCGTTCGCACGACGTCATGGCCGCCGTTTCATCTTCCACGATGACAACGCAAGATGTCACAGGGCTAGGATCGTTACAGGTTACCTCCAACAACAGAACATCACCTTGGCCAGCACTGAGTCCCGACCTCTCCCCCATCGAGCATGTCTGGGACATGCTTGGACAGAGGTAACGTCAACGTCAACAACGTCCTGCCAATGTCCAAGAACTTGCTGCTGCGTTGCAACAGGAATGGGACAATCTGGACCAAAATGACCTTAGACGTCTCATTAGGAGTATGCCACGTCGGATCAATGCTTGTTTGGCAAACAGAGGGGGATTTACCCGTTACTGACTTTGTTGTGATGCTGTGGTAACTTTGCTGTTTGACCCCGGGTATCATTTTACCCTTAAAATGGTCAGTCTGTGCCTTACTTAGTCTAACGATCATTTGGAATAAATCGATGAATGTGAACTTGATTTCATTTTGTCATTTGTTTCTTCGTCAGTTTCATTAGGTGACTTTAATAACACTTAAAAATCAAATATCCCCTACTTTTTTTGAATGATGTTTTGATATTTTTTTGTGTTTTGAGTATTGGGAATAGAGGCTAAGGGATAAGCTGGTGTTGATACGTTCCAAGGGGCTCCAGAGGTAAAATATTTAATCGCATTATTACTCCCCAATACTTAATACTTCCGGAAGCTGGAGAAACTGAGATGCTGAGTATTGGTGCATATCGCGAAGGATTCTATTCATTCTTCACCAAGACAGCGAGGGCAATAGTCTTTTGTGCGGGTAGACATGAGATATATAGACACATGTCTCTTTTTAAGTCGATTTTTCCCACCCGCGGTCTTCAGTTGTGTTGATCCTCTTGCATTCACAGCTATCGTATAATTGCTACCCAATATTAAATAATTCTGGAAGCTGGCGGTCTGTGAGGAATTGACATGTTGAGGACTGGTGCACAACCACAGCTGCCAGTATGCTCTTGTTATCACAATTCAAATTAAAATACGATGGCTCTGGGTTATAATTCAAGATTTGACTGGTTAACTTATGAATATGAACTCAGTGGATTCAATTCTCACGCATTGTTTGATACATTACTTATATATTGTTAAGTGACTATGTCAATTTATCCGTGATGTGAATAAACAGGGAAATGGGTTTAATATAGGCCAGATCTTCATGTATATCGGTTATTTTGCATGAGATTTGTGTGGAATCTGTGTTCGTTTAATGTATTCTTTAAGACCCCTACATCCCTATTGCGCCTAGTGAAATGTCTACAATCCCCGTCGCCATCTTGAAATACCTAATCTAAATCGGTGGACTACATGTATATACAGTGTAGTTCAGATTTGTTGAGCTAAAAATGAACGTGGGCCGTTTTTTTCTGCGACAGCGGATGTCAGGTACATTTTCTTTGCTTAAAACCTCGACAACCCTCAATCACATGTACGATATGTGGCGTTTCACATTTATGGACGAATTTTATTTTCTGATCACACCTTCATCATTTAAAACAATTCAAGAAGATAAGGGATTGATAGTAACATTATCCATTTGTGGCATAGATAATGCTCATTAATCTGGTATCCATCAAAATGTGAATTCTACTCTGCTGTCCAGCTGGCCCGTTCAAGCATATGTGTTAAGAACAAATATTGAAACCGTCACGTGTAGTGCGCAACTGGGATAAAACGGCAATCAAAAAAACTAGAAAGCGTTAAACGGGTTTAATTGGATTACTTTTACGGAGATTGGTGTAAAATGTATAAAATATCAATCTGGCTTCAATGACATAACTTCAACATTTCATTATATCATGTGCTCTTTAACAATTCTTCACAGTAAGGTTTATTCGCCTTTATTCCGTCCTTGTCAATATGAATAATTGATGGATCTCGCATTATATATCAGCTGTTGTAATAACGTCACCATCTACACGATCTTCCACTACGATACATTAGTCAAGATTTTTTGAAAGATAGATCATATGAATTTCCAGACATATGATATTTGTGTCTATCTAAATTTATATTATACGGATACTTTATACCTTAAACTCTGTATTTTCTGGATTTATATTTATTATTTATAATAAATCATGTCATGTTCATCTTTTGTAGTGTTTGTGAATCAAAATATATGTCGGTGAACTTTCCTTGAAAAACGTACTTTATGTTTTGGTTGCAATGACAAGAGGTTGGATGCGCTGGGTTAATCGCGCTGCACATCCTGAACATTTGGTGCGGGTCGGGCTTGATCATGCAGGTCGACGGGTTAACCCAAAATGCAACGAGTTTATTTCCTTTGAAGATTTAGGAATGGGTAATCCTTGAGCGATGAGGCAGACCCACTTCAGGTCAAACCGCTGAACACGACGAACAGTTCAATGAAATGTCGTTTGCTCCATTCACTAGTTTAGGGTTTGTTTGAATAAAGTTCAATATGTATTAGCTGGTCAACGATTTATCTATAAGCCAATCCATTCTATAGTTCGGTAATCGATTTACACTAGCAGATAGAGATCATTCAAATATTGTTATTGTGGTAGGCTGGTGCATCCAGCAGTAATTTCGCCCACCACGTAGAGAACCAGATTCAACGCCAAGCTGTGTTCCATTACTGAATAGCCGGTCTATGGTACGTTGTCTTGTATTCACAATTATTCTTGCACTAGCTTATGGTATGCCGACAATATTATCAAGAAACACTGCTTTATCAATAGATTTGGATGTATTGTCAGCTCGGCGGGCAATTTATATAGAACGTCAAAATCGGAACAAAAAGCTCTTGGGAGGAAAATAAATTCAAAAAGATTAACAGTTTGCAGACATCATTTGATAAGCAACCACAATCCTGTAATCAACTGAATCAATAACAGTTTACTCGCCAAAAAAATAAGATATGCTGTAAAGATTATTGGCTTTCATACGTGGAAGTGGACGTAAAACTCGAGGAACGAAAGATATATAAGTTTAGTAAATTATTTTTTTTTCTTAGATCTTCGTTCTGTTCTATACCACATATATTCCAGAACGATCACCGTTCAAATGATATGCATCAGGAAGTAGCGAGTTGATAAATCTGTGGATAATGCCACAGGAAGGGTTGAGGTTGAATGGCGTTGGGTAGTACATGTAATAACACAACATAACTATAAAACTGGAGTCAGTTGAAACTAAGTAAGTGATACTGATACATTTACTTTGGAATTGTGTAGTTGACCGCATCTTGCTGTACTGTGAATTTTTTTTCTGTGAATTACAATCACTATGCTGTCCGTAAAACTGATATGGTGTGGTTTTAACCCTTAAAGATCGACTGGATCTACCGTTGCAGTTGTGTGTAAACAACCATTTTAACTACGGCATTTATGAGTTGTTTTGTGAAAGTGCACTTGGGCTATATAGCTCAACTTGTCAATTTTCTGTTGCCAATGGAACTTGGAACTTCCTACGCAATGGTTTTGTCTGTTTTTATATTAATGTTGATAAATATGTTTTAAAGATGGACATTGAAAATGAAAGAATTGCATCCAGTTTTATTTTATTTTTTTTTAAACAAAACAAAATATGAATCAAGTTACGGCATTCAGTCCTTGTAACGACTACATTATTTTTCAAAACGAAACATTCCGACAACCTAAATAAATCTGCTATGCTGTTGGTCAGGTGGGTGAACGTTTAATTTCATTTCTCCACATTTTAGAATAGGGGATCACGTGACCAAGTGGGTAAGACACTAGCTAGCTAGCCTAGATGGGGCGAAAAACCGAGGACCCGTGTACACATTGGGTTGCACGTAAAAGACCCCTTGGCAGTTGGAATTCCATAATATAAGAGTAGGCCGTAGCGCCACTGCCCGGGTAAAATTTCCTTCATAGCACACTGTATGACACATGCGCTTCTTCATTAGCCCAGTTTAGGAGCAGAACAGTAGGACGTTAAACCCCATTTCGTTAAAAGAATGCTAGATATGCCTTTTCAGTCATCGAAATACGACACTAGTTGTTATTTACCTTTATACACCCTTTCATCCTAAATCAAAGTGCAATGTTACACTTCACAGACAAAAACCCTGTTTCGTTTACATAATTAATATACTTTAATTGCTGTTATTAATCAAGTCCATAAGTTGAAAATATCTGAAATAACTTTATATTGGTGGAAAAAATAAATACAAAATTTTGAAGTCAAGGTAAAATGTGCTCATTTTGCCTTTAAATCCCAATTTCTACAATTAATGACGAGTAAAATAGGACAGAAGTAAAAAAAAAAGTAAGACGTATATTTGAATAAGAAAACAAGCCAACAGTGAGGCTGATGTCCCCCGCCGAAATCCCAAAATAAATAGATGACACATATTAATTAATCGCACATTTATTTTTTTCAAACGTATCGACCAATCAAACTGAACACGAAGTGTCATCCAAAAATTGCTTATCTCTGCCTACCGTAAGAAGAAAATGCTCATCTTCGAACTCCATCACTCTCACTTAATTAGAACTAAAGTTATTGTGTCCCAAAGCATCAACCAATCAAATTGCTTATCTCTGCTTACCCTAAGCGGAAAATGCTCATCTTCGAACTCCATCAAGGCATTGACCTAATAAGCATATACACCAAGTTTGAATATTTTAACTCAATTAGAAGGAGAGTTATTGTGTTCCAAATTCTCGACCAATCAAATTGCGTATAGCTCTGCTTACCCTGAGCAGAAAATGCTCATTATCGAACTTAGTCAAGGTATTACTATAATGAAACTATACACCAAGTTTCATCAATCTCACTTAATTAGAACTAAAGTTATCGTGTCCCAAAGCATCAACCAATCAAATTGCTTATCTCTGCTTACCCTAAGCGGAAAATGCTCATCTTCGAACTCCATCAAGGCATTAACCTAATAAACACATACACCAAGTTTGAACATTCTAGCTCAATTAGGAAGAGAGTTATTGTGTCCCAAAAAGTGTGACGGACAGACAGACGGACAGACAGACAGACGGACGAACCCATTTTAATAGTCCCCCAACTTTCTTCGAAAGGCGGGGGACAATAAAGGTATAATTGAATTTTACCCTTGGCTTGGCTAAAAGCTCGTCGATTGAAAGGAAATGCACTAACTAGGGTTTAACGTTCTACTCAGACTGTGCGAATTAAGGCGGTCAAATGAAAGGTCTGCACGTTGGAAGGCACGAAATGTTGTGTCTGTCCGATTCCGAAATAATCTTTAGAAGTCGATTAACTGCAAGCAATCTAATTTTAACACCCATGACATAATAGTATATTTCAATTACAGTAGACCCATATTCAAATAAAGATATCATTTTTAAACGCGCACATTTTCATGTGGACGTATATAGTCGTCGCATTTGTTCGTCCACAATTGTTTGTGACCACTCTTAAAGGCCACAATTTTTATCCGATTTCAATGATACTTGAAATATAGGTTATCACCCTAAGATCTTGGTTCCTTTCGATATGGATTATGGATCGTGATAATCATATTTTAGCGTCGTGTGAACACCGTAGACATGAAATGAAATGGGGTTTAACGTCCTACTCTTTTGTACCTAACCTGGGCTAATGGAAGAGGTCACAATTTTATCCAATTTGGTTTATAAATCACAGCTCTCGGTTCCTTGCGACATTCGCGGATATCGGATCATGACGTCCTGGCTTACGACCCGTGATTGTATGAAAATGTGGAAGTATATAAATTGTGACCTTTTTGGGGCACATAAGCCAAAAGCGTGATTTTTCAAAAAATACAGAAAGCTACACCAAGATATAAGCCAATACCGAACAGAACCGAGGTTTGGAGATTATAAACATACATTTTCCGTTTTATTCAAATCGGATAGAAATTGTGTTCTCTAGGCCAGATTGTCCAAACGCTAAAAGCGTGATCAACCATGAACTTAGGGTCCGATACATGCCAATATCGAAAGGGGCCGATTTTTGTAGGATATAGATCTATAAAGTTCCGACATAATCGGATAAGAAATTATAATGACTTGTAGTGTGTCCACGCACAAAATGTGAACGGACGGACAGTATAAATACATCCGAAACGGGAGTCGATTTTGCATTGGGCACCTCCTAATCAGAACAAATTACGAAGACGTTTTTGTCGATAATTATGATTCATCGATCCTTTCACTTGATTTCAATTCAAAGATTGCTTCTTCTGTAATATTTGTTCTTGTTTCGTGGGTTTTACAGACTGGCTTTTTTGGTTTAACTTCTGCTTCCCCTATAGTGATATCGCATGCAATCTGGTTTCCCAATGGGTAGTGTTTTATTTACAGCGTCCTTGTGATCCGTGTTAAGTGTTTGTTCACTACCGAAGGTAAGATGAAATCAAATCTATACATTTCCTTTCGCACTTCAAGAGTTTCATATAATAATTTGCTTAAATCTACACCATACAAATAAAACAATTCTCGATTTCACTATCAAGAAACAAGTCTGGTATAATTTAAAAAAAAACCCAAACTATCTGCATTGTATATAGGTTACCGAGCAAATCCTTAATATAGAGTTCGAAGAACGGAAGTCAATTTCAATATGCCATCGGAAGTGTTCATTAAACATAACTCGTAACTGTGAAATATGAATTCCAATGTTAACAAAAATTTAAATTCATTGGGATTCAATTCATTTCCTTTGTGATCTTGTACAAGTTTACAGTTTCCGCAGATTATGATTTCATTTAATGAATCATAATGTGATTACACAGCACAACCAACGGGTAATAAAATCGGTTTGTATGGGGTTCTGTGTTTCACGGTCACAATTTGGCGACTTGTTATTGCAGAACTGATGTTTGTGTATCATTGTTTTCTGAGTATTCATTTGGTTATTTTACACAAAATCAATCACTGTACCGCACTTCCTGTTCCTGGTTTAAATATCGCAATATATCAGCGGGACTCCTTTATTCCATCCAATACATGCTAAGAATGCTGTTAAATATCTTAAACGTTCAAAGCACCCGACATTTTCATATCAAATACCACAGCGTATTAAGAAATAAAAACGCCACAATAGCCATGACCGCGCTAGGGACTCCCAAATTGAGTGTACAAGTAAAAACCATTTCAAATTTACGTTCCAAAGCTTGTCGGTAATTTGTTTTTTTCTGTATCCAGGTTAAGTGCATTACATTATTCCTTGAATTCGTAATGTACATAATACCCCTGTCTGTTCATCATATACATCAAACCATTTTTATCGGTCATAAATTGTTTGGGGTTTCGACATGTTCAATAGGAAAAACGTAATATTTCATATTTGATGATAATCAAGGATACAGTTCAGCAGGATATAGGGGGTAGTCATTTTGAACAATCGCGTGTTATGCAGAGTTTGGTCATAAAATGCTTGCTGTGCCCCAGTTCATATGTGTATTCACAGTAATTCACACCCCACCCGTTCAGTATGTATTAGCTGTTCTGGTTTGTTCAACTAAAAGTATTATATGGAGTTTAACACTTAATGACTTGGTAGCAAATACAGAATCAAGATCAAATCCACATATTATAATATATATATTTTAATACATAATTATACCTATTATTAGTATTATTGCTATATGTGTGGCATTAATGATGAGCGTTACGAATTTCATCAATGGATTTCTCGGCAGACATCCACTTAATCCGATTACTATAACATCTACTCGACTCACAATCCTGTCTATTTGGAGTAGTATTAATGCTGTGTTTGATTTAATTTGATTAACACGCGGACAGTCTGCTTCAACACAAACGTACATAATGATCTTTTTTCTAATATATATTGCAATAGGTTGTACTCGACCTGTCCATTCTACTCGCAAGGGATGTAAACTATTCAGACATCAAACTGACAATACCACACTATAAACAGTTTATTTCAACATATCTATTTGTGATTAGAAGAATAAAATCATTCAATCTTTAGATTTTCTCATACCACATCATTAAAACTTCAGATTTTCTCATATAAAAAGATAAACAGCATAATTAACTACGAACAAATTAGAGAATGTTTAATCTACAGAGTAGGGGTGACACAACTAAGTAAAACCCGATGCACCAATCACGATTGCTGAAAGTACTTACATATTGTAAAAAAAACAATCATCCGTCTAATTCACCAAATAAAAATAGTTTGTGATTTAAACAACGTCAAATATTTAAAAAGAATTATTTTCCTCGATTTTTTTTACAAAAGCTGTATGAAGATGAATGAAGACATTGACTTTCTTGTTAAAATTATCGTCTCATGGGTGGGCGACCTCTTGAGGGTGGCCTGTCGTCCATTCTAGAACGTTTTGGTGATGGTCCTCGGCGACTTGAAGCACTAAACCCATTGCGATCATCTCCGCGTCTATCGTGTGGCGGTGGTCCTCGACTACTGAATGATGGTCCTCTGTCGCTTGGAGGTGGTGCGCGGCTGCTGGAAAGTGGACCTTTCGAACCTAGATTGAAATCAGAGAAAAATGAATCTTAAGTAACAAATTGAAGTTTTATGTTGTAACGCAAGTCGCCACATTGAAATTCCACTCACAAGGCGACAGACAGATTTGCTATGGTTATCTTTGTCTGGTTACAAATCATTTTAGTTCTTTTCTATAGGCTTCTTTTGATTAAATAAGATCAATGTTGATTTTATTCAAAGAACCGCTCCAACGAACATTGATTAAACTCGGCTTAGTAAGACATTTGATTAAAATAGAAAGAGTGTTATCGCATTACATTCGGGAGGTTTTACTGTAAATAAATAATAAAGATCACTATCAGCTCTTTGAACTTAAAAACACGATCAACCGACAATCTTGTCTTTCCGCGAATATCTTTGATTAATGCATGAAAGATCAAGGAAGCTACTAATCACATCCTGCTTAGCGATGAGGTGCGCGGACTCCGCAAACGAGCCAATAAGATGATTATTTTTGTAGAAATAAATATGTTCTGTAAGACAGCTATATGATATACTTTCCACTAAATACATGTATCCATATGGATGGTTTAGTTTCGTCTTTTCAATTTAGCAATCGCAGATTGTTCCGGTGTACAGAGTAAAATGGGATTGCGATGGTAGAATCCACGGTCAATAAAATTTGCTACGTTGTGGCAAGATCAATAGATATTTGTTTTAAGCCATGCTTACGATGGATGTCATACTGAGAGCTGTAGTAGTTAAATACTGCATATTGTTAATACTTCCATTGTGTATGCAATTAAAAAGAGTTTGTTGATTTGGTCCAAATGATCCCGTTCATCGATTGTATATGGTTGATTTGTAATTGCAAATCGGTTCTAACGAAAATATACATGTACATAAGCTTTTAGTAACATCGACTTGAAAAAGGTAGCTGAAGCTCGAGAATGTCGATCATTGTAGAAATTTTTCCGAAGATGCAATTTTTGTTCCTTTAGTCCAGTACTTCAGAAATACATAAAAGAATAGTAGCAATTGTGGCCAATCGACAGTTTTGGTAATACTAAGTTATCCAACAAAATAGAAATACGGTGCCGCAGAAAATAATAACGGTCGATTGTCATGCAGAAGTGTCCATAAAAGTTAATAGTTGTGTTGAGAAAAGGGTGGTTTTAATGATTGTTTTGTCAGATGCGTTGGGGTTATTCTTGAGTTTTGGCTGGCTAGGCTAGCACTGGACCAATTATTTCTCGTTGTCCTCTCTAGTGGCTGGATGGATTCCTAATATGTTTCCTTTCTCCTCGTAACATAAAATATTTTGTCAAACTAAATGTAGTGATTTGTGGTGCAGAATAGTGAACACCTACAACAAGTTATGTTTTCTTGAGACCGTATCCTGAAGTATGTACCATTCCACATCCATAGTTAATATTCTTTGTTATCTACAAACTGCACCCTTATAGAAGTTACGTTTTCTTTATCCCGATGAGTTACCCCATATTCTTTTATCTTCTGTGCCGTACTGCATTCCGGAATTCACATCCAGTTTATTCCGCTATATCTTCACTATCAAATATCAAAGGGTTGCATATTGTATTGGTCCGTTTTCATATTCTTGGTTCTGTTTATTGGGGCATTTGTAGTATAAGCTTTGACCTTTGAAAATTTGCAAGTCAGTCGAATATTAATGATTTGATAAAGATATTGCATATCGGAGAGTTTTCTGATCTACATAGCCTGCCGTGAAATATAAATGTAGGGATTTGAATTGAAATAAACGAAATTAATGTTCTTAAACGATGTCAAATATCCAAAGTAATAACAATCCATTTATTCTGTTCATTGTCATCAATGTAACTCAATAGAAAGGATCCTTGTTTCAAGGGATTATGTATAGTTCATGTACAATTTGCATAATTAAGTACAGTTTCATTTCCAATGAAATTGCAAAAACGTATATATCCATGTAGATCGCTGTTACTGGTGCACATATATAAAGTGAAGTATCCAAAGTACTAACCTGTCTGCTTCTATCAGACTATTACCAACACAGGCTACTGAAAATGCAATGCCCGAATGCAGCTAGTGCTAGGTTACCGGTACATTTAGAGGAATATATATTTGAGGCGACACTCTAAAAAGTGAGTGGAATAAGAAGTATTAAGTATGAGACTTTATGTTCCAGTTTTTGACAGTGGTGCTGAAATTATATTCCATGTGTATGTAATCCGTGTTTTCTTTAATGACTGACAGCTTTTTTTCCTATAGCAGCATTCATGAATTATGTTTCAAATTATACAACTATTCCGTAATCGCTACCGTTCAGGGTATTTTCCATGGAATTTGGATGTTGAAAAGGTGTTACACTATTGTATACTGTGTGGACTTGGATTTGATTAAGTCTGGCAGAGCTAATTCTCAGTGTAGCAGCATGAAATGAGTACTGATTGCTCTTGGGTTTCACCATAAGTAAGCGATTTATGATCACCGCACAGCATACACTTAAAGATGCAGTTAATCATTATAGATTTACCAAATTAGCTGTTTTCGGTTAAGTATTCTGGATCCAGTTCTTGGAGAAGATTAGTTATTTCACATATGATGAAGAACTACATGTAAGTGGAATGATTCGTGGCATCGGAAAAAATAGATCAATTATGTTCCAAAAATCTTGATTCAAAGTACAGTTCAATAATTCAACGCTTGGCAGTTAATATAAATAGTGAACAAAATGTTTTTTCTACTTCAGTATCTGTAAATGAATCCCAAGTGAGTTTCTGATTTCTGACAGAGCTATTCTGAAGAAGAACGAATTTAACTCATTATCCACTGCATCTGAGAGAAATAGTACTTCTGATCTATCCGAAAATGAATTATCCATATCCTTTTACTTTAGCATTTTGTATAAAGATGCATTATTGGAACAGTTTCAAGGAATAAGTTGACCTTGTTTTTGGTGTAGTGTCCTGGAAGAACTCTGATATTTCTTCTGAAACCGGCCTTGTTGATCTTGGTATGTCCAGAAAGGACAGTTATATTGATAAAGCAATTAAAAAAGATATTTCAATTGTGTTCATATCTGTTGTTGCGGAAAAGGTTGATATTTAATATTGTGGGATGTCGGGTGTTCTTGATCAAAGTAAAGACATTTTGTAATGTATAACAATGAAGGAGAATGTTACTAGTTGTAATGATTCATCCTAATGGACCAGTTGACATGCATTGATTTCAGTCCAATGAGTTCACCAATAAATTAACTCCTAAATTTTCAACTTGTGTTTTTATCCAATTGTCCATTTCCTTGTGCCTTTAATTTGAAATTTGCACCAACGTTTTTCATTTACGGTCCAATCCATATGTGCTTTATTCCAGTACATGAAGAGGTTGGTATAGTGTTTGTCAAGGTTTCACGGAATATTTCATGGTTTTAGAGATGATGTCCAGTTTACTGATTGTAGATAGTTACAGATTCTATAATGCTTATACATAGAGTGAGTGATGTGTTTTCGAAAGGAGTATGGTAGATAGAATGTTGCAACAAATGGAGGTGAACTTTTTCACAATCCACAATATGTGCATGTAAAGCTCTTTCAAAATTTTGTGTTCCCCAGGTTTGTTTTAACTGAAATAGTAACGAAACAAAAATTTACATCAAATACTCACTCATTCCATAACTTCTTGATGGCCCAGAATCTACAACAGAAAAGTATGATTATTTTAAAACTGATATTATAAACTTCATGAGAATATTTATTTTCTCACATGCATGTATGTAATATTATATCCAGTAACATACACGACAGTCCCCGTAGCTAATATATTGGGATAAGAACATATTCAACACTGTCGTAATTAAATGGCAATAAATTTATGTGCCCCAATCTATTTTAAGATCTGATTTATTATTGTGTAGATAAAGAGACAGGAAGATATGCCAATATTGTAGCAAGCATTGTATCTAGTCATGTCTTAATTCCATTCATTTAATGCCCTTAAAAAAACTGATCAGTTTTTGCCAGAAATGAAAACTGTTTTATTTACCTAAAATGAAAACTGTTTTATTTGCCTAAAATGATTTTATTTTTATTAAAAGTAAGTTTTCAAACGGTAATTGCAAAACTTTAATGTAATACATGTAATTCTACTGGTTAGAATAGGGATCTGGCTCACACGATCCAGGAATTGCCCCTGCTGTTAACTGTGCAATAGTATCTATAACATCTATGATATCTGTTATATGATCAGGGCTTCATTTTTATAAAAAGTAAGAGCATGAAATTGCAAGAGCTATTAATTCATTCTGTGGCACCTGATAATATTTGTAATTAATTCATTAAACTGAATGACACTTCGATTCATGAATGTATGCAATTAGTTATGGTATGCCAAAAAGATTGACTTAGCCATTCTGCCAATTACATCCAGTGTTATAATCAATGAAAATTTTGTCTAGAATTATACTTTGTGACAAGTCACACCAATTAGATCGATCAAGAAATTCTCCAAGATAAATGAAATGATATCGTTTCCTCTGTCATTGTGCCAAAATGTGTAGATTATCATTAAGTAAAAATGGATTATCAATTCTTTCCAGCAAATTTCTGAAATCTTTTTTAAAAGCCCACGGCAAAAATGAAGTCCTGTATCGTACCATCATACAATATAACCTCATTCATACTTATTTACAAGATGTATTAGCCTTAAGATTTCCATTGGCAATTTAACCCTTAACCAGTCAACGTCATTTTGACGTTATGTCGTCAAGTGGTCAGGCTAAAAAATAACTTAACGTGAAATATTTTGTATGCCTATTACAATCGACTACTGCCGAATAATTATAAGTGATAGACTCTTGACACCAATAAAAAAGTTGAAGAGGATAAGTTGATCTATAATTTGCATATCATTTTAAATCATTTTCATCAGAAATATCCTCTTCAGAATCGGAGTAATCGATATAATCCGAGTCAGAATCATATATAGGCATTTCAATGACTTTGAGGGTCTTTAACATTCCTGACATCGTTAAATTACGTTTTTTGTCAAAAAATGTTGAACGAAGACATGTTTTTCTCAATGTTATTGAGAAGACAAGTTCCTGACTGAGACGAATGCGTGGCGATATCAATTAAATACGAAACTAAATACTCAAATACGGCTTATAAAAAAGGTTCTTGCTATGGTCGCAAATATGCGACCCGTGACCACTTTTGGATATAACTTTGTGGTGCAAATATGCGACCCTGACCGGTTAAGGGAAAAAAAGTTTAAATGAGTTCCTTTCATGAAATTCGTAATCTAAATTCATTAAATCACTATAGTATTCATTTTAACTTTATGGATTCAAAAATGAAGACATACCCCTGTAACTGGTTTCTCTGGGTGGAGGACCTCTGCTAACATGTATATCATCTCTAGATGAAAATCCACCTCCACTGCGACCACTGCTATATTCCCTAAAACACAGGCAAACAACTTACAAGTTAAACCAATAGAATTCATACAAATAATTGTAATTTAAATATACAATTGCAATGGATATGTCAAATTAGGCAAGCACTTTACACCTTGAAGCCATTTTGCATTAAAAACAATGCATTACATATGAAATGCAAAACAAACCTCGAGTCACCATAGTCACGTCTTGGTGGTAGTGGATCTCTTGATGGATATGACTCCCTGGAAGAATAGGTATCTCTGGGCGGAGGGTCCCGACCCATATCTCGACTTACGTAGTCACCTCTTGAGCTGTAATCTCTGCCTGATGAACGCTCAAAACTATCCTTTCTCTCAGGTCTGTATGGCCCATAGTCATTTCTACTACAATTAAATTAACAAAATTCAAATCTTAGTTTGCATTATTCGTACTTGGTTTTATTTTATTTTTATTACACGAAGGTTATACATGTATACTCCTAATCTAAGTCAAAATAAGGAATCGAATCGAATTGATCTGAAATGTTATTTCAATTAATGAGACAAAATCCCAATATTAAGCCAAAATCAATTTGGTTACTACCTAAAGTTTTGTCTTAAACTGTCGACCTAAATCAAGTAGGTGACTTCAAGGGCTTTTATAAAATGTTATTTTACGAGCATATGTTATTGGCCATAAAATGTCACTGTTGCGTACTATATTATGCTATACAAATTCACCACTATTACATTTAATTTATTAAGTACAGTTCTTGATGAAGTGTTAGTGGAACAAGGGATATATTTTATGATCATTTAAAACTAACCTTTCTTGGTAACCTCTGACTGGAGCTCTTGTCATACTACGCGCAGGACTATAGTCTCTAACAGAATAATCTCTACTAGATGGTGCAGGTGCCCGAGAACTCACTGGAGGATCCCTACCATAACTTCTACTTGGAGGTAGGCGACTGGAAAAATAAATAAATGTTTTTAATTCTGTCATAAAATATAAAACTTTCCTTTCAAACTGTTACCAACACAATTATACAACAAAATTTAATGCTAGAGAGTTTATGTTACAACTAATAGAAACAAGCCAACAGTGAGGCTGATGTCCCCCGCCGAAATCCCAAAATACATAGATGACACATATTAATTAATCCTGATTTATTTTTTTCAAACGTATCGAGCAATCAAACTGTACACGAAATGTCATCCAAAACTGGTTTATAAAGAAAAATGCTAAAACCAACGAGAAAAATGAAAATGTACCCTAGTTAGGGGACCCTAAAGGCAGACAAAAGGGCTCCTCTGGCCAAGGGAAAAGGGCCCTTGTGTCTGTGTCAATCGTTTCTATACACTGTTACTGTCGAATCCATTACTGAATGAGAATGCAGTCATTGTATTGGCATAAAAATCATCAATCAAGATGAACTTAAGTTATCTTGTCCCAAAGTATCAACCAATCAAATTGCTTATCTCTGCCTACCCTAAGAAGAAAATGCTCATCTTCAAACTCCATCAAGGCATTGACCTAATAAGCATATACACCAAGTTTGAACATTTTAACTCAATTAGAAGGAGAGTTATTGTGTTCCAAAGTCTCGACCAATCAAATTGCACATCGCTCTGCTTACCCTGAGCAGAAAATGCTCATTATCGAACTTAGTCAAGGAATTACTGTAATGAAACTATACACCAAATTTCATCACTCTCACTTAATTAGAACTAAAGTTATCGTGTCCCAAAGCATCAACCAATCAAATTGCTTATCTCTGCTTACCCTAAGCGGAAAATGCTCATCTTCGAACTCCATCAAGGCATTGACCTAATAAGCATATACACCAAGTTTGAACATTTTAACTCAATTCGAAGGAGAGTTATTGTGTTCCAAAGTCTCGACCAATCAAATTGCGCATCGCTCTGCTTACCCTGAGCAGAAAATGCTCATTATCGAACTTAGTCATGGTATTACTGTAATGAAACTATACACCAAGTTTCATCACTCTCACTTAATTAGAACTAAAGTTAGCGTGTCCCAAAGCATCAACCAATCAAATTGCTTATCTCTGCTTACCCTAAGCGGAAAATGCTCATCTTCGAACCCCATCAAGGCATTGACCTAATAAACATATACACCAAGTTTGAACATATTAACTCAATTAGAAGGAGAGTTATTGTGTTCCAAAGTCTCGACCAATCAAATTGCGCATCGCTCTGCTTACCCTGAGCAGAAAATGCTAATTATCGAACTTAGTCAAGGAATTGCTGTAATGAAACTATACACCAAGTTTTATCACTCTCACTTAATTAGAACTAAAGTTATCGTGTCCCAAAGCATCAACCAATCAAATTGCTTATTTCTGCTTACCCTAAGCGGAAAATGCTCATCTTCGAACTCCATCAAGGCATTGACCTAATAAGCATATACACCAAGTTTGAACATTTTAACTCAGTTAGTAGGAGAGTTATTGTGTTCCAAAGTCTCGACCAATCAAATTGCGTATCGCTCTGCTTACCCTGAGCAGAAAATGCTCATTATCGAACTTAGTCGAGGTATTACTGTAATGAAACTATACACCAAGTTTCATCAATCTCACTTAATTAGAACTAAAGTTATCGTGTCCCAAAGCATCAACCAATCAAATTGCTTATCTCTGCTTACCCTAAGCGGAAAATGCTCATCTTCGAACTCCATCAAGGCATTGACCTAATAAACACATACACCAAGTTTGAACATTCTAGCTCAATTAGAAAGAGAATTATTGTGTCCCAAAAAGTGTGACAGACGAACACATTTTAGTAGTCCCCCAACTTTCTTCGAAAGGCGGGGGACAATAACATATCAGACCAACTTACATAAATACTTTATATATTGAAGTAAATCAAACAGGTTATCTCCTGTAATCACAGTCGTTGTTTTTTGTATTTTAGAGGAGAGTCGAAAAAAGCTCCCCTTAAATGAAGAAATTGAAAAAATCGCTCTCCTAAAAAAGCTCTCCCAGTTTCGATAAGAAGAGTAATTTAGGAGTTAAGGAGAGTGATCTGATATTAAGAAGAGTGATTAGTTTTCTGTATATGGAAAATGGTTCTTAAGATCAATAACTTGGTGCAAGGGGTCATTCCTGGTTACGAAATTGATAATATACATCGTCTGCTAAATAATATCATTCGTTCGTAGTCGTACGGTCAAGTAAAACTTCTGCTATCGTCTATAACTACTTACGGTATTCCAATAGACATACTTGTCGAAATTTCTAAATACATTTAGCTTGTATAATTATTTTTAGAAAACATAACCCCCATTCAAAATATAATCATAAACGCTTGAAAATTCCATCAAAATATAATCTATTTCTTCCGAAATTATTCGCATTGGAAATTTTTACGTGCCATCTCTCGTAATTTCTAACGTCTCGCGAGAGTTCTACTTTTCATTTCAGTTACATTAACCAATGGCGCATTGGCGCCATCTATTTTTAGCAACATATTCATCGGAATTTCATTACCATGTGCGATCACATAGCCTACTAATCGAATAATTTAATTTCACAATGACAGTATGGCGGAGATCGAATACATGTGCATGATTTACAAATATGGAGAGCGATGTTCAATTTTAAGGCGAGGGAGAAAAACCTCCCCTCGACTGACATTCAGGTGCGCGGCAGGCGCTCGAGAGCGATCGCGCGCCTCAAAAAACAATGACTGTAATCAATTATGGTATAACAATCTCCACACAACATCCGATCTACACAAACTAGATAATTTTGAGGCTGACATGATTCAATTTTATTTCAATAATTTGTTTGCAAGGAGGTATCCTTATTAGCGGGAGAAAACCAGGAAATGTAGAGACAATCCTACTAATTTTCACATACAAGTTGGGAAATGGTAGCCAATGACTCAATTACAGACCCTTAAACCACTGTCACCCAAATACGCATTTCCAAGCAAAAAAATGTTCTTACTCATCTAATAGACCAGCTCTTGGTTCTGATCTATAGTCATCTCTTTTAGGTGGAAGGTATCCACCCCTATCTGGATAAGAACTTTGACTAGAATAACGATCATCTCTCCTTTCTGAATTAGAAAAAGTATGTATTGCTTCAAATTGTGCGAATACTACATGCAATTCTAAGCATAGTTTAGGACTAAAATTGAACATTTAAAACATTACTGCAAAATTCATAACATTTAAATTAAACGTCAATTACTTTCAACAAGCAGCTTTATTTCTCATTTGAGGACATCGCAATTTAACAGACTATTGTTGTATTTTAATGGTTTAAAGCTCTTTTGCTTTTAAATTTCCCCATTTAAAAAAAAGCTAAGAGTACACACACATAATAATTAAAATTTATTAGTGTATTTGGTAATTATTTTCGGAATTAAATGAATTTAAAAATATATTTCACCATAAGCTGGAGCTGCACGTGAGTTGAAGTCTGGCTGACGTCTTGGTGGAGGTCCATCGTCTCTGCTCCCACTATAACCTCCAAAATCTCTTGAAGGGGGTGGACCTCTTGATAAAAGTGGACTTCTTCTCAATGGTGATCTTTCTCTAGGACTTCTGTCATATGTATCTCTTCTGTCATAGCTTTCATCTCTTCCTCGACTGAAATGAAATGAACTGGGGTTTAATGTCCTACTCTTCCTCCACTGAAGAAAATAAGTTTAGTTTGTCACTGATGATATATGAAAGGGCGCAGTATAAATATGCTGTAATATTAATATGCTGATATGGACAATCATCCAGAGCAATTATACCTGTGAAATATTGACACCAAACCTTAATCTTAAAGTTCTATGGCAAGATTTTACAATTATTTCTTAATATCTTTTCATTTGATGCATTAGGTTGATAATTGTTTTGTCAGCTAGTTCATCAACGCATCTTGTGATAATCTGAATACAAATAGTAAGCCACATTAGAAATATTACATTTAAATTTTGATTATATAGTCTTACCTAACAGGAGCACCTCGTCCCCTACTACTTGTGTACCCTCCTGAACTTCCTCCTCTCCTAGCACCAATAGGGGGTCCCCCTCGTCCCCGGCTAGAGAAACCACCTCGTCGTGGAGATCCAGACATATCTGAATTTACTTTTTTGACTGCTTCTGTAACGTGAATGGTACTTCCGCTGATATCCTGAAAGATGTGACATAGACTGTGCAATATTGGACACCCACTAAAATATGTTCATAACTCAAATAACAAATTGGTTTAGCTGTTAGAAAATATTGGAGGATTGGACTGATACAGAAATAACTCTTGTCATAATAGAATTGAGAGAGAAAGAGCGAGAGAGAGAGAGATGTGGTTCAAAGTTCAAATAAATAATACCATACATATCATCATACACATGTATACTGTGTATTCTATTTCAACAATCCGCAAGTGCACAAGTGTAAGCAGAGCCATAGGAGACAAACAATTAAGATTTTCATTAATGGCACAAGATTTTTTATCAGTAGGACTCTCTGCCAAGCATTGACAAATAAATTGTTTTACAGTATTAACCTCATCACTGCATAAACAAAATCTCGAAATGAAACAAGTATTATGTGATGAAATGACATTAAAACACAGAGGATTAATAATAGTAAAATTGTTTATATTATCACTCGAGACGTCGAGTGTGTGACGCTTTGCCAATGGGGTCAAAGTTCAAACTTGACCTACAGGTCACTGGTACCATACATTGTAACATGCTTCAGGGTAAACCCTGCATTTTGATTGGTCAATTAGACACTGTCTATTGGACAATAACACCCTTCTGTTTTAGTAATGTCTTTTAAAATCCTAAAAAATAGGTTGCCAGACAACGAAACATACGCCCACACAGCAGCCAAATCGTCCGGGCAGTCAACAAGAGTTGTCGCATATTAAGGAATTATCAGAAAATCATTAGAATTTGTTTGGTTTTTATAATCAAACGTTTTTTTCAAAATCAGATAATAATTGTGATCTCCAGAGGCACCACAAGCTAAAAAGGGTGATTTTTCGTACAATCAGGGGACATAATTCAGGAAGAAATGACCCGATGGGCGCAAATATCGAAAGGAACCAAGATCTTTGGGTTATAAACATACCTGTGAAGTTTCATCAAAATCGATTCAAAATTGTGACCTCTATAGGGTCCACAACCTTGATATAACATATTTTCACACTATTCGTGTACAAACGGCGGCCATATTCTCTCTTCATTACCATGTAACGGTGATATAGTCAAATGTTTTTTTAAATCGGATAATAATTTTGACCTCCAGAGGGACCAAAAGCGAACAAAAGCGATTTTTCGGACAATCAGGGGCCATAATTCAGGAAGTTACAATCCCATTGGCGCAAATATCAAAAGGAACCAAGATCTTTGAGTTATAAACATGCATTTCAAGTTTCATCTAAATCGGTTCAAAACTGTGACCTCTATAAGGTCCACAACCTTGATATAACATATTTTCACACTATTCGCGTACAAATGGCGGCCATTTTGTCCGTCAATTTTGGTCCGATTTTCACGAAATTCGAATTCAACCTTCATAACAATGGAACGGTGATATAATCAAAGGTTTTTTTAAATCGGATAACAATTTTGACCTCCAGAGAGACCACAAGCTAAAAAGGGCGATTTTTCGGACAATCAGGGGCCATAATTCAGGAAGTTACGATCCGATTGGCGCAAATATCGAAAGGAACCAAGATCTTTGGGTTATAATCATGCATTTCAAGTTTCATCCAAATCGGTTCAAAATTGTGACCTCTACACTGTTCACAACCTTGATAAAACATATTTTCACACTATTCGCGTACAAATGGCGGCCATTTTGTCTGTCAATTTTGGTCCGATTTTCACGAAATTTGAACTCAACCTTCATAACCATGGAACGGTGATATAATCAAACGGTTTTTTAAATCGGATAACAATTTTGACCTCCAGAGGGACCACAAGCTAAAAAGGGCGATTTTTTGGACAATCAGGGGCCATAATTCAGGAAGTTCTTTGGTTTATAAATATGCAAATAAATATCAAGATCTTTGGTTTATAAATATGCATTTCAAGTTTCATCCAAATCGGTTCAAAATTGTGACCTCTACACTGTTCACAAGCTAAAAAACGTGATTTTTCGTACAATCAGGGGCCATAACCCATGAAGTTACCGTCCGATACATGCCAATATCGAAAGGAACCGAGATCTTAGGGTGATAAACCTATATTTTAAGTTTCATTGAAATCGGATAAAAATTGTGACCTGTAGACTGTTCACAAACAATTGTGGACGGACGGACGGACGGACGAACAGGGGCGACGACAATATACGTCCACATGAAAATGTGGGCGTATAAAAACGTGATTTTTCGTACAATCAGGGGCCATAACCCATGAAGTTACAGTCCGATACATGCCAATATCGAAAGGAACCGAGATCTTAGGGTGATAAACCTAGATGTTTCAAGTTTCATTGAAATCGGATAAAAATTATGACCTGTAGACTGTTCACAAACAATTGTGGACGGACGGACGAACAGGGGCGACGACAATATACGTCCACATGAAAATGTGGGCGTATAAAAAGCATGTTACAATGTCGATAAACACTTCCTGTTTTGCATTTAGAGGGGTGTTATTGTCCAATAGACATGTCCTGAGATTTTACAATAGAACCTAATGATCTCAAGACATGTCTATTGGACAATAACACCCCTCTAAATGCGAAACAGGAAGTGTTTATCTCCTAAATACAGCAAGGCTTGTGATATAGAATCATGTGTAGTAAATACTTTGGAATAAGTTGATCTTGAATAATCACACTTATTTTGTATTAAAAAGTCCAAAGGTATGCTTTTAAATATTGATTTCATAACTAATCTTATGAAGTACTGACTGTTAACTTAAAAAGCATTTTATCAAGTCTTATTTTGGTGCAACAAAGATTTTGATAGCAAATTTTTATGGGTAAACCAGTTATGGTTGGGTTTTTAACAACCAGTTAACCGGTTCATACATTTTTGAACCATTACATCCTTAATATATATGGGTTAAACAGTTATGGTTGGGTTTTTAACAACAAGTTAACCGGTTCACCATAACATCCCTAATATATATAATCAAATTTTTATATTTTCTATATTGTAAAAATACCTACCGTATCATTCAATCCTTTGCAAGCATCAATAGCGTCCTGTGGATTCTCGTAAGTAACAAACCCAAATCCTCTGGACTGTTGATGTATTTTATCTTTAATAACGAGAACTAGAAAGAAATAAAGATAAAAATTCAAATATGTAACTAAGCATGCATTATGAAAAGAGCCAAGTCTGCCTATTTTACAGGTTTTTCTTTCATATTTATCAATATGATTTTCTTTAGTACGGTTCATGTACTTTGGGTAATTTTCTTGTGGCAACCTAGGTTTGAGTTTGATCCTCTCTCATGTTGTTGCGATGTTAAGACAATTATCAGCAGAGGATATGTCAATGTTTAGCATAGGTCTACTTTTGCTTTAGTCTAATAGTGTACTAACAGATTATATCAATCTTTGAAATTTAGTGTAATGTGGAGATGAGACCCATCCGCTTGTCATGAACAATCATACAATCAGAAACACACATGACACTTAAAAAATCTACAGCAAACTGTTTTGAACTAAGTCAAGGAAAGCATTCTTACATTTGAGTTTCAAGACACTTTACTATCTTACCAGTCCTACTAGTATATACTACATGTATAACCATATCTCAATCTGACCTTTAACATTATCCAAAACCGAGAGACCTTCTGTCAAAATGGTGGTTGATTCCGAGGCAAGGGAAGGAATCACGACCGACCGGTCTGGTCAACAAAATTTGCCATAACGAGATCGTAAGCAGAGAGTAAGATAAAAGAAGAGATAAGGTTGCTATGGTGACCTGGTTATCCCGAATGTCAGTGACTAGTTTCGTTCGTATTGAACTCTTCAGACTGGACTGATAGGACTCACGTGTTGGGCGTTTTTATTTATACTATAGTATAAAAGTTTATTTATACACTCTGTATTTAATGTAAACTAGTTATAATAAGCATTGTCTCAGATATAAATTTTGTGGTGTTAAATAGATCCCGCAAAATATATGGCAAACACATTTTACCACACCAGCCTGATTTTCAGATCTCAAGGCCTGTCCAAAACTAAGTTTATATACTTAAGTCACAAGTTATTGAAATTTATCTAATAAGTTTATCCTATACCGATATTTTCTAAATCATAGGGATTTAAAAATAAAAACTTGCTTTAAAAAGTCAAAATATAAATGTAACCTTCTATAATTCTTCCGTATTTTCCAAATACTTTCTCGAGGCGGTCTTCAGTTATATCAATAGATAGCCCACCAATAAATAGTTTTCCAGGGCGATCTTTTTCTAGCATATCTGGCATTCCTTCACCACTATCATAACTGAAATAAAATTATAATGCAATGGTAGAAACCATGGTTCCTTTCAACAAAGTAAATGTCAATACCAGCAGCTACAGGTGGCAAACAAAACTTGAATAGGACTAATTTTCATTGAATTTCAGTTCATGATATTCACATAAAAAATCATGAATATTCATTTATCTTACCTTTCCAAAATTATTGTAATTTGTGAGATAACTTTGAATAAATACTACGAAAACTTGCCATTTGCATTGCTTACACAGGACCCAAAAAGTTACACGTCAAAAAATGACATGATTTAACATCTTTTGTAGAAACTTATTTATAAAGGTTTTATATTTGACAAAGCTCTTTGCTCTACTCAGGCAATGCCTGTTACATATTAATCATAATTTATAGTGCAGTATTTCATCAGGCCTGAGGCCTACTGATACATTTAATCATTGTATCAGTAGGCCTCTAGGCCTAATGAAATACTGCACTATAAAATTATAATTCGGAATAGCATATTAAACATAAAATATGTGTGAAGTCATTATGTACTCTATGAATGCAATTTACGACACAAATCAAATGGGGTTTAACATCCTATTGTACTGCTTCGATTGGGCTAGTGTAGTTCAGCTCTGATTGCCTCTAAACGTAGGTCTCATTACACTCGCCCTGTACAAACTCAGACATTACACTTGCCCTGTACGAACTCAGCCAGAAGATGAAACAAAATTTAAAATAAGTCTGGGGAGTGGGGGGAAAAACTGGGATTTTTGAAAAAAATTGATTGTAAATCATTATAATTGGGCTAGGCAAAGCTATAAATGACTGCAGATTCTCAACTTTTCAAAGATTTCAATTTTTTTCTCTCGGGTCTACCTAAATTTACTTTCTTCCGCTTTCTGGCCAAGATCATAAATTTGTGCGTTGCCCTTTCAATGAAGTCGGTTAGAAGAAATTTGTGCGTTGCCCTTTCAATGAAGTCGGTTAGGTGACACGCATATGCGGCATATTGGTTCTACGAGGTAAGCAGCTGCAAGGTAAAGGTCTTATTATGTTCAGCTGTACATGGATGGACTTAGAAATGGTTCCACTACGGTACTGCTGTCTTCCGTCTTACTCCAGTCGCAGTAGTGGTTTTTCCTACCGAGTTCCTTTGCACAAGTTTTTTTTAGTCAAATGACTACAAAAAAAAGTTTACTGGCCTATAGCTTGCTTAATTTACAAATAAACTGACCCAAAACAGTACTGCACACAGTTTGACATATATATTAAATCAATTCTTATTGAAATAAAGGTGAGGCTTTACCGCATAATTATATGATTTGATGAAACCCATCTCCTACGCGAAATATTCAACTGGCCGACTGTCATGGCCGCAAGTTGCGTAATACGTCATTAGGCCTACAACATAAACAGCGCTATGCAGAGAAAAACTGTTCGGTAACTATTTTAATGGTCCAGTCTTCACTATTTGTGATAGAATTACTTATTTTAATACAAACTGTAATGATGTGTGTTGACAAATGTGCGTTTGAACCTATTTGAACTATTTAAGGTAACAAGTATAGTTACTAGGATGGACTGGGAAGCAATTCAAGCTATTCTATTCTAGAATTAACTACACACACTGACTTTCAAGTTCAACAAGGATTCAATAGTGCAGTCCCTGAATGTACAGGATGAGTGTAATGTGACCTACGTTCAGAGCTGAACTACGATTGGGCTACATGTAATGGAGAAGGGGGAATATCACCATGACACAAAAACTGCTCAATTTCAATTGTGTCTGTTGGTTGATGTTACAAAAACCGGTGGGGGCCGGCTGTAACACTTGAAAAATAATTCCAAGTTTCAAGAAATACTGTAGTCTAAACCATGGCTAGGGTTATGGTTTTACTTTCCAAAGATGGATATATAATTACTGGCAACTGATTTTAGCACATCATGTATACCTTAGTAATGAAACCGTGCTCCTTTCTTTACCACTTGAACAACACGCAACCACCACTCTTACAAAATCAACATGGCGTTTTGTTTCTTCAGCGCCCTCTTGGAATTACCAGACTATGCAATATGATGATCAAGACTACCAACACGCCGCTGCATGGGAAGTAACCCTATTTAATAACGATTTTTGCAGGATTCAGACAACCATTTATTCTTGATACCTACATATATATAAAAATGTCCTTATTACTCTACGCTGACGATACAATTTTATTACCTGATAAACCTAATGGCCTATATACTTAAAAAAAAAATCGTCAGTACTGTGACAAATGGAATTTAAAAATAAATATCCAGAAACAAAAGTATTAGATCTAAAACGAGCAAACTATCGGCGTCTTTGTATAAACTTTTATGTACCAACAATTCCAGGTATTATATTGATAGCAAATGGCTTTTTCTTCTGAAAAATAGTTTAAATGAAACCGTGATTTCCTATCCGTGGAACTGTCAAAAATTGAACTAAAAGAATTGAACTATCACCAAAAGATCAATTCTTTTTTTTTTTTTTTTTTTTATCAGATAAACAACTGTCACAAGTCACAAAATATTTAAAACCGATATCAAATTAGAACCATATTTTAACAAACATTAACATACCAACTTTGTTTATCAGATAAACAACTGTCACAAGTCACAAAATATTTAAAACCGATATCAAATTAGAACCATATTTTAACAAACATTAACATACCAACTTTGTCTAGATTCACTCATCTCTAAATCAAAAAGTCGCACGTGCTGTCTCCATGTGGATTTTTCCCGCGCTTTTTATTCCATAAACCGTCCAAAATTATTGACTTTGTTACTTAACACAGGAGTATCTGGTAAAATGTTTCAATCTCTGAAAATATGTATTCATCAGTCAGTTCTTATGTTAAAGTGAATTCAAAGCTAACTCCGTATTTTAACTGTTAATCGGGTGTGCGAGAAGGCTGTACTACTTTTCTGTTTAAATATCAACCAGTTTGTGGATTGTATGAGAGGTGGAAATGTACGAGGTATATTAACAAATCAGGATGTGGATGATATTCCTATGCTACTCTATGCAGGTGATCTTCGAAATATTTTGTTGAAAACTCAATTTAGAAGTCAATATATCAAAAACAAAAGTTGCAGTCTTTAGGGTGGTATACTACGACCTAATGAAAGGTTATACTAATATTGAATGTGTCACTTATTATAGTTGTCTTGGTCTACAGTTTCCGTCCGTATTGTTCATAAATAGCCCTGATACCCAAACAATGTTTGCTTCGACAGACAGTTCACCAAATCTCCACGTTGTATTCAAAATTTTTGATTGTATCATACAACCAATTTTATTATATGGTTCTGAAATTTGTGGTTATGAATATCACAAAGACATTGAGCTTGTACAGACGAATTTCTGTAAATTTATTCTCGGCATCCGTCAATGTAGCTCAACAGCAGGGTCAAATTGGCAATGTTGTCGTCACAATCTTGCAGTATATTACATGTCGTCATTGTGCGTTATTGGGCCAGACTGATGTTACAGAGAGCGTTGTACGTGTCGTTGTGGGGACACACAGATTTATAATAGGTCGTCTATTATTCCTCCCAGGTTTTCTCTGTGTTGACTGTGATCGTCTATTCACGTTGATTTAGTATAACTAACACAGTATATCTTCTATGTGATTTTTATTATCGTTGTGTATTAGAGGTGGCCCCCAGTAGAAATACTTCGGTAGATAATCTCAACTTGCCTTGAAGAAAGATTCTACGTCTAACACCTGTGAAGACAGACCAAATCAGCTCCGCGAATGAAGACAGATCTTCGCTTATATTGGTATTCGCAGTTGTAAACACTTCCTTCTCTATCAATCTATTTCTGACAGAAACAATACTATAAAATTCCACAACTGCGGAACACAGAAAAATATAATACCAAACCCTTGTTATGGGTGTTTTATGGCCAACTAAACAAGATAATGTTCTAATTGAAGTGACCCCGTCCGGCCACTTAACCACTCATAACGGTACCGTAGCCAAAACCTCTCAGGTATGTACTTTACTGGGAAACAGCATTCTGTTCATAATTTACACGACAAATAAATAGTAAATAAATAAACAAAATATGCACAAATATATTATAGGGGCCTACAAATAAATAGAAATCATATTAGACAATAATATCTTTATATATGTAGGCCTACATCTTTCCTACACTGATATTATGCAATGCAGCAGAAACGCAAAACCATGGACCGTGGCTAAACAAACGTACACAATGTTAAGACGTCTAGATACTTGAATTTGCCATTGGATTTAGCATGATTAGATTTCAAATTATGTTAATAACAATTATTTATTTTTCTTATGGGTCATTCGACCTAATTACGGAAACAAATTAATATTATTAAGAAATAAATAAATTTCTGCACAATCCGTGAAAGTAGTCGGGAATAATTACACATAGGGTCATAGGCCTACTTGGATTAATAAGTAGCTGTAATTTTTGGCAACTATGACCAAAATCGAGTCGGAGAAGAGAGGGCAGATCATCTTCCCCTTTTGTCATAATAAAAACAAAGTTAAGGAGGTCCAGCTAGCTGACTGACGTTTGGCTTGAGAAAAAGAATCCGTGTGGGCTCTCTTCGTTTAAAGTGAAATAATCTATAATCAAAAATCATAAAGGCAAATAAATAACAATACTTTTAAGCAAAACATCAATGAACTGACCTTAAAAAAATGCTGAAATCAGAACACAATAACAAAGAATACGAAATTACAAAAAAAAATCTGTGAACTAATCTCGGTCAATCAATACAAATCTACGAGTAAGACTTATTTATTCCATATATCTAAATTGTGCACGAGTCTAGTAGGGTTTGAAAAACTTCTAACGACATAACGAATGGCTTGTGGGCGACTTAACCAACAGTTTTCGACGACTTAACTGTCAACGACTTTGCTTATGGGCTAGTTGACTGGCATCGATTTACAAGTATACCGACCATAGAACTGTACTAGAATATACGATCTATGTACCGACGAACTAACCCAAACGTGCAATTCATAACATACATGGTCAGCACTTTCAGTCGATATTACAATGTTCAACGTGAAGTAGTCGAATGAAAATGTTGCGACGCCAATGTAAACACTATGAATAGTATGAACTGTGCAGTGACGTTTAGCAGAATGATGTGAAATTTTAGTGACCCCCGTGTTTTTGATCTATTACGTCACTGGTAATCACGTGGCCTTTACAAAGTGAAAATTTAAAGTCCCCTCATTTTTGCAATACTAATCTGACATTCTGCCAAAAATGATGTAACCTACATGTAACTGTGTAATAATGCAGAAGGAATTTTGAGTAGGACTATTTCTTGCAAGTGAAATTCCCAGATAATCACCGTAAAACCATTATAGCAATATAGCGTCTGCAAGGAATTCAAGGTTTGTGTATTCACCTCGACGTTTCTGAATTCTCAATTTATCAATCATGTCATAAAATTGTATTTATCCTGTAACTGGCGGTAGCAAGATTTACCCAAACCAACCCAAATCTACTCAATTTGTGTCAAATCGACCATACATGTACTTTATATATCTCATCTCGTGTATTTGCAACTTGCTAATTAAATAATTATGCCCTAGACTGGACATTTTTATTAACATTAAACATGTAAACATGACAAGACCATATAAATAATAAAATAAACTCTTGTTGATGCCATCTGATGGATTGGATTGGATAATAATTGGATTTTCAACTGATTTGAATCCGATGTGCAGTTCAACACGGTTGATGAATAACCGCAAAAATGGACAGACCGGTACAATTTAAATTTATTTATTATTGTAACAGTGGTAGGCCTAACAACGACATTCATTCCATTCATTGATTAAAATGTGGTTTTATCAGCTCAGACTGAAGTAGTTTGCAACTATTAGAAATGGTTCCACTACTGATGCCTTCCGTCATACTTCAGGATAACCAGCTATAGTTATCGTTACATTATAGTAACTATGCAACTATCAGGCATACATGTATCTATTTTTTGTCCCCTGCCTTTGGGAGAAAGTTGGGGGACTATTAATTGCCCCCCGCCTTTCGAGAAAGTTGGGGGACTATTAAAATGGGTTCGTCCGTCTGTCTGACCATCTGTCTGTCACACTTTTTGGGACACAATAACTCTCTTCCTAATTGAACTAGAATGTTCAAACTTGGTGTACGTGTTTATTAGGTCAATGCCTTGATGGAGTTCGAAGATGAGCATTTTCCGATTGGGGTAAGCAGAGATAAGCAATTTGATTGGTTGATGCTTTGGGACACAATAACTGAAGTTCTAATTAAGTGAGAGTGATGAAACTTGGTGTATAGTTTCATTACAGTAATACCTTGACTAAGTTTGATAATGAGCATTTTCTGCTCAGGGTAAGCAGAGCGATACGCAATTTGATTGGTCGAGACTTTGGAACACAATAACTGTCCTTCTAATTGAGTTAAAATGTTCAAACTTGATGTATATGCTTATTAGGTCAATGCCTTGATGGAATTCGAAGATGAGCTTTTTCCGCTTAGGGTAAGCAGAGATAAGCAATTTGATTGGTTGATGCTTTGGGACACGATAACTTTAGTTCTAATTAAGTGAGAGTGATGAAACTTGGTGCACGGGGTAAGCAGAGCGATAAGCAATTTGATTTGCCGAGACTTTGGAACACGATAACTCTCCTTCTAATTGAGTTAAAATGTTCAAAATTGGTGTGTATGCTTATTAGCCCCCGCCTTTCGAAGAAAGTTGGGGTACTATTAAAATGGGTTCGTCCGTCCGACCGTCTGCCTGTCCGTCACACTTTTTGGGACACAATAACTCTCTTCCTAATTGGGCTAGAATGTTCAAACTTGATGTATGTGTTTATTAGGTCAATGCCTTGATGGAGTTCAAAGATGAGCATTTTCCGCTTGGGGTAAGCAGAGATAAGCAATTTGATTGGTTGATGCTTTGGGACACGATAACTTTAGTTCTAATTAAGTGAGAGTGTTGAAACTTGGTGTATAGTTTCATTACAGTAATACCTTGGCTAAGATCGATAATGAGCATTTTCTGCTCAGGGTAAGCAGAGCGATAGGCAATTTGATTGGTCGAGACTTTGGAACACAATAACTGTCCTTCTAATTGAGTTAAAATGTTCAAACTTGGTGTACCGGTATATGTTTATTAGGTCAATGCCTTGATGGAGTTCGAAGATGAGCATTTTCCACATAGGGTAAGCAGAGATAAGCAATTTTACTGGTTGATGCTTTGGGACACGATAACTTTAGTTCTAATTAAATGAGAGTGATGAAACTTGGTGTATAGTTTCATTACAGTAATGCCTTGACTAAGATCGGTAATGAGCATTTTCTGCTCAGGGTAAGCAGAGCGATAAACAATTTGATTTGCCGAGACTTTGGAACACAATAACTCTCCTTCTAATTGAGTTAAAATGTTCAAAATTGGTGTGTATGCTTATTAGGTCAATGCCTTGATGGAGTTCGAAGATGAGCATTTTCTGCTTAGGGTAGGCAGAGATAAGCAATTTGATTGGTTGATACTTTGGGACAAGATAACTTAGGTTCATCTTGTTGATTGATGATTTTTATGCCAATACAATGACTGCATTCTCATTCACTAATGGATTCGACAGTAACAGTGTATAGAAACGATTGACTCGGAAACGAGGGCCCTTTCCCTTGGCCAGAGGGGCCCTTTTGTCAAGCATGGGAGCCCTTTTGTCTGCCTTTAGGGTCCCCCTAACTAGGGTACATTTTCATTTTTATACGCCCACATTGAAATGTGAATACGAATGATAAAGTGAGAGGAATCCAAAACCATTTAAATAACATAAACATAGACAGGATCAAAGTCATAATAAACTTGATACAGTGACACCAGTAGTAGGAGTGGATAAAAACAAAGTCAAAGGTATCACAAAACCATCTTATAAAGTATCTAACGTTTCGTAGGTAAAAACCTACTTCTTCAGAGATTATAACTTATAATGAAATGTGGTCGTATATTGTCGTCGCCCCCGTCCGTCCGGCGGTCCGGCATCCACAATTGCTTGTGGACGCTATACAGGCCAAAGTTAATATCCGATTGGCTTTAAATTTATACACAGTGTTTAAGGTCATGAGACGAAGAAGCCTATTGATTTTCAGCGATTTCCGATAATTAGTGCCAGAGTTATGGTCCTTGATCACTTCAAAAAATCTTGTGGACGCTATAGCAGCCAAAGTTAATATCCGATTGGCTTTAAATTTATACACTGTGTTTAAGGTCATGAGACGAAGAAGCCTATTGATTTTCAGCGATTTCCGATAATTAGTGCCAGAGTTATGGCCCTTGATCACTTCAAAAAATCTTGTGGACGCTATAAAGGCCAAAGTTAATATCCGATTTGCTATAAATTTATACACAGTGTTTAAGGTCATGAGACGAAGAAGCCTATTGATTTTCAGCGATTTCCGATAATTAGTGCCAGAGTCTTGTGGACGCTTTAAAGGCCAAACTTATCATCTGATTGACTTCAGATTGATACACAGAGTTTAAGGTTTTGAAACGAACAAGTATATTGATTTTCAATGAATTTTGATAACTGAACAGCTAAATCCATGATTTTAAATGTTTCATGTATATATATACTAATTCAATTGTTAGCGTGGGGTAAAACTTTATAAAAAGCAATCAAATTCTAATGATTTTCTGATAATTACATAATAATCAGATTTTAGTGTATTACAAATGTTTCATTACCGAAAAAAGTAAAAATATGCGACAACCCTTGTTGACTGCCTGGACGATTCAGCTGCTGTGGGCGTATGTTCCGTTGCCTGGCAACCTATCTTTCTTGTCGGTTTTAGCATTTTTCTTTATAAAACACTTTTGAATGACACTTCGTGTACAGTTTGATTGCTCGATACGTTTGAAAAAATTAAATGTGCGATTAATTAATATGTGTTAGTGTCATCTATTTATTTTGGGATTTCGGTGGGGGGACATCAGCCTCACTGTTGGCTTGTTGAGTATTATAACAAGAACTGTCAGCTCTCTGTCTAATCATCCATAATACCACTTTATTAGAAATTCATTAACTTATCAAACCATAATCATCTCTCGGTGTCATCATAGTCTAGATTTTCAACAGATCTAAATCAGATCTGTGGTTCAACAGCGGTCGATGATCAACAGTAAAATTGGTTAATCAAGACTTTATTTACTGGTATCAATAACATTTAACGCTAGACTGTAATTATATCATGGATACATGTATCTCAATTCAGAGTAATTTTACAGAAATTTTCAACATACTTATAATTTAGTACAGTACATAGCCTACATGTACATATATCTGAAGAGTTTCGGCTACATCATGGCTAATTACTACCAAATTTGATTTAGATCTCTCATCAAAAGCAAAAAACATATATAAAGCCACTACCTTGGCAATCTATTTTGGTGGTACAAACAAAAAGATCTATAAAATTGTAGATGTCAGGATTTGTTGAGAATGCTGGGTATGAATATGGGCTTCACATAGTTCTTCACCTATGCTCGTTTTTGTGTTCATTTTTATACGGGAGGTCACGGTGGCTAAGTGGATAAGGCACTGGTTCGCTAGCCTGGAGGTCAGGTGTTCGATCCCTGCATTGGCTGAGAAATTTCATCTCGATTTTCAGGCATGATTTCCCCTTGTCAATGATGCAGGTGGAGGGCCTGACAAGGACAGCTGCCTAGTCGTTTGGATGGAACGGAAAACCGAGGTCCCGGGTACACATTGGAGTGCACCTAAAAGATCCCTTGGCAGTTGGAATTCGACATAAGAGTAGGCCGTCCCCCCGCTGACGGGCAAAATTTCCCTCATAGCACACTGTATGACATATGCCTGTCTTCCATTAGCCTAGGTTAGGTGCAAAAGAGTAGGACGTTAAACCATTTCATTTCATTTTCATTTTTATACGCCCACATAGAAATGTGGACTTATATTGCCGTCGCCCCCGTCCGTCCGTCTGTCCGTCCGTCCGTCCATCTTCCACAATTTTTTGTGAACGCACTAGAGGCCAGGGTTAATATCCGATTGACTTTAAATTTATACACAGTGTTAAAGGTCATGAGACGAAGAAGCTTATTGATTTTCAGCAATATCCGATAATTACTGCCAGAGTTATGACCCTTGATCACTTTGAAAAATCTTGTGAACGCTCTAGAGGCTAAAGTTAATATCCGATTGACCTTAAATTTACACACAGTGTTTAAGGTCATGAGACGAAGAAGCTTATTGATTTTCAGCGATTTCCGATAATTACTGACAGAGTTATGACCCTTGATCACTTTGAAAAATCTTGTGAACGCTCTAGAGGCTAAAGTTAATATTGGATTGACTTTAAATTTATACACAGTGTTCAAGGTCATGATACGAAGAAGCCTATTGATTTTCAGCAATATCCGATAATTACTGCCAGAGTTATGACCCTTGATCACTTTGAAAAATCTTGTGAATGATCAAGAGGCTAAAGTTAATATCCGATTGACTTTAAATTTATACACAGTGTTTAAGGTCATAAGACGAAGAAGCCTATTGATTTTCACGGATTTCCGATAATTAGTGCCAGAGTTATGGCCCTTGATCACTTCAAAAATCTTGTGGATGCTCTAGAGGACAAAGATGATGTCCGATTGACTTTAAATTTATACACAGTGTTTAAGGTCATGAGACGAAGAAGCCTATTGATTTTCAACGATCTCTGATAATTATTGCCAGAGTTATGGCCCTTGATCATATCAAAAAATCCTGTGGACGCTCTAGAGGCCAAAGTTAATATCCGATTGACTTTAAATTTACACACACTGTTTAAGGTCATGAGACGAAGAAACCTACTGATTTTCAGCGATTTCTGATAATTACTTTCAGAATTATCTCCCTTGATCACTTCAAAAAACCTTGTGACACTATAGATGCCAAACTTATCATCCGATTGACTTCAGATTGATACACAGAGTTTAAGGTGTTGAAACGAACAAGTATTTTGATTTTCAATGAATTTTGATAACTGAACAGCTAAATCCATGATATTAAATATTTCCTATACTAATTGTTAGCGTGGGGCAAAACTTTATAAAAAGCTAACAAATTCTAATGATTTTCAGATAATTACATAATGAGTTGTTACTCTTAATCAGATTTTAGTGTATTACAAATGTTTCATCCCCCCAAAAAGTAAAAATATGCGACAACCCTTGTTGACTGCCCGGACGATTTAGCTGCTGTGGGCGTATGTTTCGTTGCCTGGCAACCTATCTTTATACCAATGCAAAAGGTTCTTATGACTACACCTTTGATCTATAATGCAAGAGAACAGGAAAGGTGTTTTTGCTGATGATTTTGCTATAAAATTTATATTAATAAAAGAGCTCTTATTTAGTTATTAATACTGAAAAAAAAAATTAGACTGAAAATTTTGGTGTCTAATTCCTACCCGCACCACCACATCTAAATTATTATTTTTTCTGGTGATGAATTGAAGTACTGTAACTAGTGTAACATAATTTTAATTATATTTCAGAATACCAGTCAGTTTCATACATGGAAGATTTCTGTCATTGTCATACAATAAATTTTAATGGACCTTACATGCTTTATGAAATAATCAATAGAATTAGGGGTGGGCTATAAAAGTGATGGTTTTCAAATACCATCTCTGCAGAGCTAAATTTGTGCAGAATTCATTTCTGATCATTTTGGTACCAATTATATTGAAATCGGATGAAAATTGAGAAGGTGCAGGCAAATTTAGTGACCTAGGGGCGGGGATCGCGGTTTTTCGGTATAATATAGCATTTTATGTGTTTTTTTTCATATCTTGGTCAATTTTCAACATATTTTGATAATTTTTGTGCCTATTTTAATGTATTTTATGTCAGAGAATACAATGAGGGGGTTAATTTTTACTTATAGGTGCAATTTATCTCTGTAATTTGTCAAAATTGTAATTTTTAGGATCGAAATGAAAATTTTTCAAAGCTACACACCCCTCGTTTAAATAATTAATTTAATGATATTATGAACAATTATTATCGAACATAGAAAACAGGTGAACATAAATATTTGGTTATGGTAACATTCAAGCTGAAAATACACAATTTATAAAAAATGAACGAAAAAGAACATCAATCATCTCCCAGTTCTCAAGGTCAAATGTCATTGCTCTTTTTCTCAAATCCCATGATCCAATAATATTACATGGCAGAATCTGAATTAAATCTACAGTCTGAATATCAGTATGTAAAGGATGTCTCCATAGTTTGCTTTCATTGGAAATGCAACGTTTTAAATGTTCTACCGTGTATGTTCCATCAGTATCTTCAGATATACAAATCCCAACATACCACTGCCTACTGGTACAGGTGTCCAAAATAACTGCATACGGCTCATTGATGGTCACTTCTGGCTCAGATATTTTTTCTCTTTCAGGACTCTGCTTATTAATTGTATGGACACCAAAAAATATGAGACATATCAACCTCAGTAGGCATGTCAGGAATATTTTCAAGTTCATTGACATCTGTAATGGGACTACTCCGAATGCCTCTGCCAGTGAATCTTTTATTTGAGCAAGCTGCTGATCTCTGGGCAAGCTTATCAAATTTAGCAAGGTCCCTCTCACAATCAAGATTGTCTGTTGGCAAATTTCTAAGAGACGGCTCCAGGTTATGTAAAGCAGTGGCTTTACTTGATGTCGTGAGTATGGGTTTGGTCAGCAGCTTGCTCAAATAAAAGATTCACTGGCAAAGGCATTCGGGATGAGATGACAGTTTACAAATCTCCACCAGTCAATGTTGAAAAAATAACCAAGAGTTTGTCGTATATACTTGATAAACAAGAACAGCAATGGATGGAGAAACAAAAACTTCTGAATATTGAAAAATTAAAGAAAGACTGTATTAATGCTGCCCTAAAACCCACTGAGTATGTGCATATATACTACTCAAAAAGTGTAAAACTTGGGGTTGTCCCATTACAGATGTCAATGAACTTGAAAAAATTATACAAAATGCTGATGACGAGCAAAGTCTGAAGTCTATTTTGAAAAGTGAAATTTCTTATCGAAATCGAACGTTGCACGACTCAAAGACACGCCCACACTTATACAGCCGAAATGAAAATAAACCTGATATTAATTCTGATAACCGAAACCTATATGGCCGATATAAATTTTCCTGACTGAGGATGATATGAGTCTTATATTTTTTGGTGTCCATACAATTAATACAGCAGAGTCTTGAAAGAGAAAAAATATCTGAGCCAGAAGTGACCATCAACGAGCCGTATGTAGTTATTTTGGACACCTGTACCAGTAGGCAGTGGTATGTTGGGATTTGTATTTCTGAAGATACTAATGGAACATACACTGTAGAACATTTAGAACTTTGCATTTCCAATGAAAGCAAACTATGGAGACGTCCTTTACATACTGATATTCAGACTGTAGATGTAATTCAGATTCTGCCATGTAATATTATTGGATCATGGGATGTGAGAAAAAGAGCAATGACATTTGACCTTGAGAACTGGGAGATGATTGATGTTCTTTTTCGTTCATTTTACTAATTGTGCCTTTTCAGCTTGAATGTTACCATAACCAAATATTTATGTTCATCTGTTTTCTTCTATGTTCGATAATAATTGTTCATAACATCATTAAATTAATTATTCAATCGAGGGGTGTGTAACTTTGAAAAATTTTCATTTTGATCCTAGAAATTACAATTTTGACAAATTACAGAGATAAATTGCACACATAAGTAAAAATTAACACTCTCATTGTATTCTCTGACATAAAATACATTAAAATAGCCACAAAAATTATCAAAATATGTTGAAAATTGACCAAGATATGAAAAAAAACACATAAAATGCTATATTATACCGAAAAACCGTGATCCCCGCCCCTAGGTCACTAAATTTGCCTGCACCTTCTCAATTTTCATCCGATTTCAATATAATTGGTACCAAAATGATCAGAAATGAATTCTGCACAAATTTAGCTCTGCAGAGATGGTATTTGAAAACCTTCACTTTTTTTGCCCCCGTATAGCCCACCCCTAATAGAATGGAACACATTCAGTGATAGGTGGAGCAGTTAATTAGATCACTACACTGAGGTAAAATCATGGAGTCAACTGAGCTAGACATCCTTGTGCCAAAAAATGCAGACATTAAACTTGATAAAGAAGCCATTTTACATTCGAGTGAAAGAGAAGAAGCTAAGTTAAATAGAGAAAATAATTCTGGCATCATGGATATGGATGCCAGTAATGAAATAGAGAATTTGGATGATCAAAAACAAAGGACTATGGAATTGGTGATGACAGAATTTGGCTCCATGAGTTTTATGGATGAATCTGAATTTTACATTGAAGAAGGAATTGAGTCAACGATGCCAATTGACACAGGCTGGGCTTGGATGACTGTTGTTGGTATGGTAATAACTTTATTCAAATTTTTTACGAATGAATAGAAATCATTCTGTTTAAAGGATGACTCACATAATTGGTGCCTGTAATGAATTTCTGTTGATTGCATGAAAGTCTTGGGTTTCATTCCTATGTTGGCAGCGAAATTCTGTGAGATATTCTGATATAGTTTGCACTTGTAAGTAGTGCAGAACAAAGGGCTGCAGATGAAAGAGAGAGTGTAATTGATTGTATGATACAGAAAATTAAAGGTCACAGTTGAAAATTCTCAAAATAACTGTAGGCCATTGTGTGCTTGTCTGGACAAAATTACCCATTTAGCATGCTAAATGGCATATATACATGTACGTGCAGAGTATTAAACTTATCCATACTTAAAGTAGCTAAGTCTCTAATTCAATATTATCTAAAGTCTTTGACATTCAAAACACAAATTATTTGTCAATTTAAATCAACATGATGACCATGATGTTGTGATCTTGTAGGGAATGGATAGGCTTCTGATATCGAATAGACAAAATAAACATTGTACCATAATGCATTTCAGGCCCATTTTTATCAAGATACTCAAAGAATGAGGTTAGACATATTCCACAAGTCATATCAAACAGTGACCCATATTATATTCTTGTTTGAAGAGCATGCGCAATAGAGTGAAATAACCATGTCGTATATTCTCGTCGCCCCTGTCCGTCCGTCTGTCGGTCTGGCATCCACAACTGGTTGTGGACGCTCTAGAGGCTAAAGTTAATATCTGATTGACTTTTAATTCAGTGTTTAAGGTCATGAGACGAAGAAGCCTATTGGTTTTCAGCGATTTCTGATAATTAGTGCCAGAGTTATGGCCCTTGATCACTTCAAAAAATCTTGTGGACGCTCTAGCCAAAGTTAATATCTGATTGACTTTAGATTCATACAAAGTGTTTAAGGTTATAGGACGAAGAACCCTATTGATTTTCAGCGATTTCCGATAATTAGTGCCAGAATTATGGCCCTTGATCTCGTCAAAAAATCTTTTGGATGCTCAAGAGGCCAAAGTTAATATCCGATTGGCTTTAAATATATACACAGTTTTTAAGGTCGTGAGACGAAGAAGCTTATTGATTTTCAGCGATTTCTGATAATTTGTGCCAGAGTTGTAGTCCTTGATCACTTCAAAAAATCTTGTGGATGCTCTAGAGGCCAAACTTAATATGCGATTGACTTCAAATTGATACACAGAGTTTAAGGTGTTGAAACGAACAAGTATTTTGATTTTCAATGAATTTTGATAACTGAACAGCTAAATCCATGATATTAAATGTTTTGTATACTAATTGTTAGCGTGGGGCAAAACTTTATAAAAAGCAAACAAATTCTAATGATTTTCTGATAATTACATACGGTAATGAGTTGTTACTCTTAATCAGATTTTAGTGTATTACAAATGTTTCATTACCAGAACAAGTAAAAATATGCGACAACCCTTGTTGACTGCCCGGACGATTTAGCTGCTGTTGTCATATGTTTCGTTGCCTGGCAACCTATCTTTGTCAATTTTTAGGCCCCAAATATTGGTGATTTAGCTCTTTTATAGAAGAATTTTATGCATATTTCAATCCATTTCATTAATCCCCACTTCAGTTCACTTCACTTGGTTAGTTTAATTTCTTCTCTTACAAAGTACCATATCGATAAGGTAAAACTAAGTGAAATATAGCTTACGACTTAATTTCAGAAATTTTTCTTCTTTGAATCTTCAAAATAATTCATTGGCACTATTATGCTTGTCAAGTTTGTAGCGTTAAATAACTTGCGTTTTCCAGGTTGTTTTGGTATGCATATATTAGCTGTAGGAGGTATCAAGTCGTTTGGTGTATTATTTGTGGAGTTTGAACATCGTTTTGATACAACATCCCGAGCATTAGCTTCTGTACAAGCTGTAACAACAACCTTTATGATGGGAATGTGTAAGTATATTTAGAAAAAAAAAGAACTATCTCTCCATCCATACACTGCTTATTAAAGGGTGCTACACTCCTAAACAACTTAAAGGTGTTGGATGGCCAAATGATTAGCATGTGCGTGCTGTATCATTAGGTCTGTCATTGAGTCAGCTGGCTTGGTTACGAGTCCCCGGTTGTACGTGAATAGGAGTAGGGTGGCCTGTCCAACCCCGTGGGTTTTCTCAGGGTATGGAGTTTACTCCCACTGTTAAAGACCCCTACATGCAAGCAAATTATTGGAATAAAATTAAACCATGTGTTAGTCCCGAAATGATCTAGTTTGTGTCAAGTGGACTTAAACCCCATTTCTCAGTCTCTCTCGCTAAACAACAAATGAATGATCATGTTACTTTGATAATTTTTAGACCTTCTTATCATGTGCTAATTCCTATTTCTATGGTTATGTGTTCTGATAATTCTTCGTGGAGAGTGGCTTTTTTGCCTAGTCTTTAAACTCAAAATTATATATGAATTCCCATTATGTGCACTTCCAGTATGTAAATACCTCCCAAAGCATTTTTGGTTGTCCTACATCTGAATTCCCCCCGCCCTTTAAAAAATACTTTAGAGCCCTTTTTGTGTTTAATTAGAATAAAGAAAATGTTTGTTGGTCTTCTGTATCTTTACCTTTTTATAATGTCGTCACCCTATCTGTCCGTCATCAATTGGCTTGTTGAATTTGGTGTGAGGCATAGGGTTCATAAGAGAAAGTGATGAAACTTGGTGTATAGTTTTACTACGTCAATACGTTTCGATAAGCAGAGCGATAAGCAATTTGATTGGTCATGACTTTTGAACACAATAACTCTCCGTAGATGTCTGTTAGGTGATAACTTTGATGGAGGTCGAATATGAGAATTTTCTGCTAAGGGTAAGTAGAGATAAAAAATTTGATTGGTTTGGGACATGATAACTAAGTGAGAGTGAGGACACTTGGCATATAGCTTTATTACATCATTACCTTGACTAAGTTCGATAATGAACATTTTCTGCTGAGGGTAAGCAGAGCGATAAGCAATGTGATTAGTCGAGACATGAAACTATCAATTGAGGTAGAATGTTTCAACTTGATGTAGATGTTAATTAGGTGAATGTCTTGGCAGAGTTCAATGATGAACATTTTCGAGTTAAACAGAGCTAATCACTTTCATTGGTCGATGCTTTGGGTCAAGATAATCTTGATTCTATGTAAGTAGTTGCCATACATGTCACTCTAACCAACCTGATATATTAATATGTGTCATCTATTTATTCTGTGATCATGTGGGATTACATGTTTCAACTACCATCTTACAATATTATTTACATTGTACATAACCCAGTTGTATTGTATTACATATAAGTTATGACTTGATCACTTTAAGCTGCTGTCAAGACATGTCTTTCTTTTGTGATTTCAGGTCCTGTGTCTAATGCTTTGAGTACAAAATTTGGATGTAGGAGAATTGTATTTATTGGTGGTATATTTATGGGACTAGGTTTTGTATTATCATCCTTCGTTCCATCCTACCAGTGGCTGTACCTAACCTATGGTGTTATATCAGGTACAATAATTAGGTTTCCTGCAATAATGCATGATTAGGAGTAGAATACACACACAATCAATCTGTTAATAATATCCTAATCCAAACACCCAGACATATCCTCAAAATAATACACTCTTGTTATCTGTTATACAATCTCTTAGCATTGATAATCGCCTTATTAACTGATAGGATTGTGTCTATTCTGGTAAGCTCAGCTGGGGATGGGGGTAGAGGGTTCCTTAGAGTGCACCCTCATACTGTATGTCATGGAATTCATTTGGTATTCTTAAAAGAATGAAACTGAAAGGTTGGTCTATATCGGTGTCACCCGTCTTTCTACAAGCTAAACTTACCATCCAAAGTTTTTGAAAAGACCTGTTGGTTTTAAAACGATTTCCAATAATTCTTGTAGTGTATTGAACTACCCCCCACCCCACCCCCAAGTTCTAAGTTGCTTATACTCAAGAAGCAGGGACTAATTTGAGCATTTAGTTTATAACTGAGGTTTGGTAAACTGGGTGGTCTATCTTTGATGCAAGTGTCATGGTTTAGATGCCATGTCTTACCCCATGGGTTTTCTTTAGGTTTTTGTATGGTAAAAGAATAAACAAGCGATTTATTTCGATAAAGAACCATATCTTAGTCCCAAAATTGACCTGAGTGGAGGGGATATTAAACTTGATTTCTCTTGCCCTTTTTATTTCAGGTTTCGGATTTGGGTTAAGTTACGCCCCTTGCATTGTGTTTGTTGGACACCATTTTAAGAAATACAGAGCTCTAGCTAATGGTTTATCAGTGTCTGGAAGTGGTGTAGGAACATTTATATTTCCCCTCTGCATCAATAAATTTGTTGTGTGGTATGGGTTAGGAGGAGCATTATTACTATTAGGAGGAATCATGCTTAATTGTTGTGTCTGTGCCATGCTTTTTAGGCCCATATCAAGCTATAAAGACAAAAAAATCAGGAAAAAAGTTTTAAAAAGTACAATTGGATATCATCCAACTGAAGCCAAAGATGTTCTTTTAGAAAAATTAGAACAAAATGGTTCCAGGAATAATATTCATAATGCAGAAGAAATGTCTGAATTAAATGTTACTACGAAAAATAATGCTTTGACATCAGATGCAACAAAAATTCTTTCCAAACCCGACGAAGGTCAACAGTTATTATATTCAAAGACTAAAGCCTCACCAATGTTTGATTGGAAATTATTAACAAATCCTGTCTTTCTTGTGTTTCTAACTTCAACTGCTGTGGCCAATTTTGCATATCCAAATATTTTCATTATGGTACCTTCTTACGGAGAAGAAATTGGATTGGATAAGGCCGCTGGTGCTCTGATGGTATCTATCATTGGAATATCAGATCTTGTAGGAAGAATTTTTTTTGGTTGGTTCTCTGATCTTAGATTAGTACCAAGGAAGTATGAGTTTATGTTTACAATGGGTATAAGTGGAGTGTTAAGTCTTATTTTACCATTTGTTAAGGGTTATGAAGCATTAATGGCATATTGTAGTACTTATGGCTTTTTTGCGGGTGCCTATATTGCTCTGATAGCTGTAGTGTTGGTGGACACTCTTGGAATAGAGAAATTGTCTGGTGCATTTGGTTTTGTTGGATTTGGAATGACAATTGGTTTACTAGGGGGTCCGCCTATAGTAGGTAAGAATGATGTTTATCAATCTATTTAATGTTACCCTTGACTATCACTAGTCGTTCATATTAGCTTGAGGTGCCACAGTGGCTCAGTGCCTAAGATCTTGGCTCACAAACCAGGTGGTCCCGATGTTGACCTATGAAATACATCAGTATTTACTGGTGTGGTTCCCCTTTGTCAGTGTTGTAGGAGGGCCTGGCAGTAAAATAAGAGCAGTCCATTGTGCTGCTGTCCAGGCAAATTTCTGTATACACGTCTTCGTTAGTCCAGTAGGTGCAGAACTTTAGGAAATTAAACCCCATTTCATTAGATTTTATAATGGCTGGAAGATCCACCAGATGTCAGCTGCCACAATGTATGTCAAGATTTTTATGACCACAAATTGCCCTTTACCTCACTTCACAAGTATAAGAAAGTGTATTATTTATATGTTTACAAGGATACAACACAAATTATTAAAGATATTTTGATATATTTTCAGGAAGTCTTCGTGATGCTACTGGTTCCTGGGATAATTCCTTTATTTTTGCAGCAGTGATTGCCATAGTAGGCGCAATGATCATATTGTTAGAGCCTTTGGCACAGAGATACATTAACAAAAGGAGTATAAAGACAGAAAATGAGATTTGAAGCCATACCATTTTTTTTATGGTTTCTTAAATTATAATAAGTGATAAGGGTGCCGTTCTCGGCATGATACCATGCCACGATAGATTTTACAACATTGACCTGTTTACATTGCTCTAAAATAACTGGTCTCTGAACTGTGCCAGGCATGCCAAATGCAGAACTCTTCACTGAAAATTTGATTTCAGTCCTTGCAAATTAACCTGATTAATACAATTATGGCGGTTGATTTAGGTTCGGCAAGATTCAAGGTTCATTTGACACATGTGCAGTAATCCGCACTGAGAAACGTTCTCAAACAAGATAGCGTTTAAATACTATGAAAATTTAAAGTTCCAATAGCATTTTTTAAAGTTATATTTTTAAAATTTATTAAAATAAAGCCCCAAAATAGATTGAACCTATAAACAGTCCTACCTTGTTAAAGAATAATCCTATAATTCACTATTGCCAGTTGAGAAATTGGCAAAAAATCATTTTCAACTTCAAATTCAAACGTTTGAAGATGGCCGTCCATGGAGAAGAATGGGAAAACAAGGGAGGTAATTGAGTAACTATTCCCTCAATCAACCAGTGTCACCCTTTCTAACCCCCCAAAAATTTTGTCCATGATCGTATAATAGTGAGTTGACAACCTTTTGAGCAAAAAACATAGAAATAATTATATTTTGACTTTCTTAGAAAAAGTGAAATTGGAACTTTAACTGTGCTGTGCCATCTCATTTCAGTGGACCATACTTATGTTTGCCCTGTTAAAGGCTTAATACCTTTGTTGTAACTGAATAATATTTCCCCATCTTTAATCTGGTCATCAAATTGTATTATTTTACAATATACCAATTAATTGATGATACAAATTTCATCTTAACACACCTAATTTAAAAAAATTGGAAAACTTTAACTAAATGATTTTAAAAGCCTAACATAAACCTTTTCAAATGTGACCTGGATTTTAAAATATTTTCCAACCCTCTGGACAAGTAAAATGGGATGTAATGGATAATTTACACAACAGGTAGGACAATTACACATCTAGTACTCAGAATAAGGCTATTATTTATTTTCTGGAGCTGCCAAGCCAGCAAGAGTGTTATTGTCCCTTTAACAGTGCCATGCCTAGTATCCTTAAACTTTGTAATGTAAATTCTTCATGATTACTTTAAGAATTGGAAACAGACCTCTTTTTTCATTCTTGATTGTCTGTGAGGGTAGGACTGGTTATATTGTTTTTCTTTGGGTCTGTTTTTGTCCGACCACATTTTCATGTGGACATATGCCGTCGCCCCTGGACGTCTGTCCGTCCTTCCACAAATCAGACCAAAACTGCCAGACAAAATGGCCGTCCTTCATTCATAAATAATGTAAAATATGGTATATCAAGGTTGCGGAAACCTCAAGAGGTCACAATTTTGATGAAACTCAAAGATTTTGGTTCCTTTTGATATTCGTGCACATTAGATGGTAACTTCCTGAATTGTGGCCCTTGATTGTACAAAAAATCGAGTTTTTAGCGTTGGTCCATGTAAAGGTCACAACTTTTATCCGATTTAAATTTCATAAAAATTTGGACCAAAAATGCGACAAATTGGCTGCCCATCGTACGCAAATGTAGTAAAAAAATATGGTACATCAAGGTTTTGGACCCTCCACAATTTATATCCAATTTTCATGAATCTTGAAATACATGTTTATAACCCAAAGGTCTTGGCTGCTGTCGATATTCGTGTATATCAGACCGTCACTTCCCGGTTTGTGGCCCTGATTATATGAAAAATTGTGAGGTTTTTTTTTTAATGAAGGTGGGTGTGTATCTTGCATGAAAACAGACTTTTATTTTCAAAAAGCTTTAATCAATACCTTTTCAAATTATGTTTAAAAGATGGATATTTAGTAGAGTTAAAACAGCAAAGTTGACTATGTGAATTAGCAAACTTCATGGAACAATGTAAACTATGGCCAGTAATTGCTATCTAAATAGTTTATTTATGAAAATGCTTGTTACCATTACTTCACGACATTTAATATAAGAAAAGGTAATTATCAAATGTAAACATTACCTGTTTAAACTGAGCCAACTGTACTTTTTACTGACTTTTAATTGCTCAATCATAATGGTTGTTATGGACAATATACATGTATGTTATTTATTTTTTACATACCTGTGAAAAGAACACTAAAAGTGTACATGTGCATATATTGGTTAAAGATGGGTTCCCAGGAAAGTATTTATTGGGTGGTTATTGCCAATAAAAGAATGGCAATTTTGGTATATATGGAAAATAGAGATATCCAATCTTACTAGTAAATACTGGATTCCCTGAAAAACACTCATGGAGCGTATACAGGACAAAAATATAAGGGTTTCCCTAATCAACAGCCCGACGATTAGGGCTATCCCCACGCACGATGTCGAAGGCTGCACAAGTAAATTGACTGCTTTGTGTACATGTTGATAAACTTCATAAAGAGTTAGACGTACACAACTTTCTGATATAAAAATCAAGGAAAAAGGCGCGGGCAGTGGATAATCAGCTGAGGAATCGAAAATATGTCTGTTGACTGACAGACCTTATGATACAAACGCGCACATGACCATTGGAAATAAAACTATCATGACATCTTTGTTGCTCAATTTCTTGACCAACTTTGACGTATTAAAATAAAAATTTTCTCTTAAGATTTGATGATAATAAATGTTGAATGTCCAGGGTATTTTATTGAATGTGTTATCATGTACCATTAAGTAGATGGATATTGAAACATCTTATCTTAATTATATATTTTTCTGACATTTTTTGTTAAGAATTTTTGACATTTTTTTTTTGTATATCTTTTAAATAATGTTTGATTTTGAGTATGCCATGAGTTTAATAAATTTGAAAATAATCTGAGGCTTAAATAAATTAATCTTCAGATATCATTGTTTATATTGTACAGTAATTGACATTGTTTTATCGCTATTGACATTATTTGCCTGAACCATTCAAGATTCATTATGGACGACTGGATAAATAGCTGGCATTTCTCACTATAATAGTAAAAAACTAGATAATGCAAAGGGAATATGCTGAAAATGTCAGTAAAATTGCTCCACTGTGATCCAAGTTTAGGCCTACTAAAGTTGGTATGATCAGAAACACAATTCTTGATTATCCAATTTTGAATTAAATCATTAATGAGCATTGAGCAACAAATCGGATTCAAATCCAGTAAAAGTCAGATGCATTAGATGACATCGAGAGTTGATTAATGTCTTTCATGTTAATAAAAAAAAGACCTGCAATAGGCAGATTTAGCTCTTGCATAATGTATATTTAACATGATTGATAATGAAATGTACTCCATTTATATTTTATTGGACATTGATTATATCTATTGACATTGTTTAAGTTGACATTGTTTAAATTGATTAAACGATAATTTGTTTTAAGTATATACTAGTGCATTTGAAATAAATTCATCTCCATGTATTGTACATAATGGCATTGTTTTATTGTAATAGACATTGTTTTATTGTTTTTTATTGACATTGTTAATCTTATTACACTATGGTCAGGGGCCTATTTCACGAAATTTTAACTAAGATAAGATCCCAATTTTAGTAATTTGATTGGATAATATTAGATTGATTTTAGTGCTTAGCCAATCAAAATTGAAGTATCTACTAAAATTTGTATTTTATCTTAACTTAAAATTTTGTGAAACAGGGCCCAGGTTTCTGTGTATATTGTAGAAATCTCATTCAATGGAGCTGACACTAAACATAAGATTTTATTCAGTTCTACTGTAATGATGTCGAGTCCCAATCAATATAGTAAGCAGATATAGGATTTTATTTACTTCTCCTCAGTAGAGGACAACAGACATTAATCCGTAACGGTATATTATCATTGTTTGTGAAATTTCACTCTGCAACTGTGCTACATGTTTTTTCATGGACTGTACTCAATGTTTTTACAATTGTTATAATTAATTTTTATACGGTTGTTATAATTAATTTTTATAGGTTGTTACAATTTGTTAAAGTTCCAATAATCTAGACTAAAAGGCAAATATAGACTTTCAAGCCACACAATACAACAACGTATATATTTGCCATCCAAAGTTCACAATTTGAGTTAATGTATTATCTGTTATTTTCTTATAGTTGCTACAATGTAGTACGTGGCATAAGTATAACTGAATTCTAGCAATAAGGCAATGATGGTAGGTAAAATACCTCTTTCATTGGATTTGCCTTATTTACTACCTCAAGAACAATTTCCTTTTATTCAGTTCCGGAAAATGTTTAAAATAAGATTTATGTGATGTAATTTTATCGTAGCTCTTTCGTAATGTAATTAGAAAATATCCGAACTTATATTTTATAAAGGTTTTATTATTTTATTCGTTTAATGTAACTTAATATTACAAATAATTATTTTGTATACATGTATCTAAAATAAAAAATATTTCAAACTTTAGAGTAGAGAAAATGACCAGTATTTAACTTATTTTTGCTCATTTTCGAAAACCAGTTTGATGCATCCATACATCACAACCCAGCAAAATTGTCCAAAAACATTAACCTGCAATCTCATATTGCACATATGTACTCCCCATCCACCTAATATTTAAGACACTAAGTCTTATTAGTTAATTCCCAGTGATTCCTGCAATATCAAGATCAGCTATTCGGGGGAGGGTCACAAAATTTGATGAAATTTACAGATACTTAGCGGATTCTGAGGGCGCTGTATAAACAGGACCTTGGTTTTTCATCCCATCTAAACGACTAAACAGCTTTGGTGATACGTGTTGATTTGAAATGCCAAGTTGTCACGTCTGCTTTTCCACACATACTAGTGCATTTACATCTACATATTAGACTTTTATATAATACATATATATGGGAAAGAAAGTATAAAATTTATTCCTGCTTTTTAACAAAATACATATCAAGTTATAAAAAGTTTTACATATTGACCACACATGAAATTTAACCAGTATTTCAGATTTTGTTTGTTTTTTAAGAAGGTGACACTGTATTTAATAACCATGTATATGAAATAGTTATACACATTGACCACACATGAAATTTAACCAGTATTTGAGGTATGTTGCTCTTTTTTAGTAAGTGACGATGTATATGAAATACTCTCTGAGTGCAGCTTTCCCTGTGCATTATGTAAATCTGCCGCGCAGACCATTTTTGCCTTCAAATGTTATTTAAACTATTAATACTGTTAGTTAGACATTTATTAACATGACAAGCCCATTGCTACCATAATAAAAGAATCTATGCTAGGCACTTCTTCCAACAAGCATATCTTCAATTACAAGAAAGACAAAAGATATCACATGTAGAATGTCAAACACTTTCAACAATATATAAGGGAGATAATCCAGATAGAATCTTGGAAATCGCTAATAAAAATATAATAATATAACGTCTAGTGTAGCAATATAGACAAGGAATGGGGAGATAAGATATAGTTTTATGTTTCTAAACATATTCACATATATGCTGGTGTGTACTGAATTCAACTAACATTTGAAGGACATATTGGTATATGAAAATGGGTTATGGAAACAAGACATACTGGTTCTTTGTTTCAACAACATGATAACAGATATCTCATGCGCAATTTCTACAGTAAATTTCCATAACCATATAAGGGTGGGTTATTGCACCATTTGGCTTAAATTAACCAATCTCTCTAATTATTTACATCATGTTTGACCAATTAGATAATTGAATGTCCAAAACCAGTTGATATAAAATTATGATACTTGCGCGAATTCGTCAGACGACATTTAGATTCCAGACTTCGATTAGGTTCCAGAGGGTTACCATCTAAGAGTCCTAGGCACCGCGAGGTGTCTAGGTTGAGAAGAGTTTAGTTAGCATTGACTGTAATTGTAATATGCTTGTATGTATACCTATGCTACATAAAAGGTAAAAACGAACTGTTGCATTGTTATAACTGAAGAAGACAAACGTCTTAAGAAACCAGTAAGAAGAAACACACAACGTGAAAGAGAAGAAAAGACGATCCGAGATAAATCCTAGACGATCACAAGGCTAACGGTAATATGTAGCAAAAACAAGATGCATGGGTCATACGTAGGATGTGGCGACCGGTAATCCATAGACGCTCTCCACGTCAGACAAAAAAGACCCATGGTGCTACATATTCCATTTGGTGCCGGGACAGTTTCGACCTTTAGGGTTCATACCATTTTTCGAAGAAGAAGACGAATACATATACGATTTGGTGCCGTAACAGTTTCGACCTTGAGGGTTAATATCAACTTTCGAAGAAGAAGAAGAATACATATTTGATTTGGAGCCGTGCTGAAGTTTCGACATTTGGGTTACGCAGTTGATTTAGACGAAGAATACCTATTTGAAGACGTTCAGCGAAGAAAAATCAACCGTACCATCCAGAGACGGAGAAAATTTTTGGTGAACATCCGAAAACCTGATGATGATATTCGAAAAAAAAATCTTGGTAAATAAATTTTGTTTGTTAAATTAGATATGTTACATTTGTTAAAAGACCAAATAATATTAATTTAAGTTTAAAAATCTAATTAGCAACTAAACTGTAAAAATTTAACTGTTAGAGAATAAAGGATATTCATTCATAAGTTTTGATGGACAGGTTTGGTAAACAATATAATATCACTGGTTATCGGGTTAACATGACCTGTAGTAAATTCGAGTAATTAAAGTTAAAGAGAGTCTCTACGGAGTAGGTTTTAAAACAAACAAAATTTTATTTGATATAACTACGAATTAATAAAAATAAAGAAACGGAGTAGGGAATATAACTAAGAAATATTAATTAGGACACGGAATAGGACTAAAATAGGAACTAATGTTGTCTCCGGATTGCAGTGGTAAGATGGCAGATCTAAGCATGACGTTTGTGAGTGGTTAACTCTAGTTTTCAAGATGGCCATGCTTTCTACTGTGATTCGTTAATCTGTATTTTTCGATGTTTCGTATATAATATAATTTTTGAGGCCCTAGTCCACGTCTCAGAATTATGGTTTTAGTCTAGTCAGACTAATAAAATAGGTGGTTTAGCTTTCGAATAAAAAGTTATATTGCTAAATATGTGTTATTTGTTGTTTCGAAATATAATATAATTTTTGAGATCCTTGTCCAAAGTCTCAAGAATTAGGATTTTAGTCGAGTTAGGCTAAATGGGGGTAATTCAGCTTTTGATTAAAAGGTTGAATTGCTATTGTTTGTGTTTTGTGTCGTTCATGTATGTGGTTAGATAAGTAGAGTAATGTAATTTTGAAGCTATAGTCCAAGGTTTCAAAATTAAATAATTTAACTTTCGAATAAAAAGTTATGTTATGTTAAAATCCCATGTGGTTAAAAATCTAGGGATGTAGGTATAGTTTTCCTGGAAAAAAACCCTAAAATTATAGGCTCGTTAAATTGTGAGATTATCGCATACGAGTTTTATAGGAGTTTAAGGTGAGGATATGCGGTAGATTTTGTCCGTATATAACTATTAACTATGTGTCATTACATTTTTGCTTTAGAAACGTAATATATAGGCTTCGTTTAATATATTTTTGCTGTTATACGCTGTCGACATAATACGCGGTGATTAGAATGTGTAGTTTGACATGAGGTCAAATTACTGCAAGCACTAGGTTCTAGCACCTGTGTTAATGTATATAGAATATAATATATATTGGATATAGTATTATATGTGTAGTAAAAAGCTCGGTATATTTTGATTGTCATGTTTATAAAATATAGACTGTGTTCCTGGTGAATGAAACTGCAGTCGTTCGCTTGGGATACAGTTCTTTGTAATAATGTTATGTCACACTAGTGTTTGAATAGGCTATGGATCCGGGCTTGTTTTAGACATTCAGTGTTGTATAATAACAGTATATCTGTTTTGGTTGACATGAAAAAAAACCTGCTGTTAAAATTATAAATGAGTAGGTCAAAAAAAGGTCATATTACTGACGGGTGAATTATAAAATTGTTATGACGGAAATTACAAAATGCAAACGCAATTATAAAATTATAAAATATTGTCCATTACTCAGTTCAGGTTAAGAGGTCAAAGTTAGTTTGAAGATTTATAATTAAAGGGCCACATCAAAGTTTAATTTTAATTAAAAGTAACTGTTACTTATAAGTTTTAGGAATAAGATATTACTAATAATGTTAGGTTAATAATTAAACTAAAGTTTTAAAAAAAGAATTAGGAATAGTTAGTTCTTGGTCTGATGGCAATGACATGTTTGATTGACGAATGAGATTGTACAAGCCAATCTTAGAAGAAAAAAAGACAGTTTTCAACTTGACACTATGGTAGCTGAACAGGACAACTACCGAGGCATGATAAAATGGTTTGCCAGTTTACCAAATTGAGATTTCCTGAGACAGAATTTAAAGTGAAACTGAACTTTAAAAATTTGAAGTGATGTGCTATAGTGTTTTGAGATTAGGACACTTGAAGATTTTAAAAAGACAATTTGTGTTTTTTTGAATTTAGTTTTCGGCTTAGTGAATTTTCATAGGACTTAGAGATAGTTTTTGCATGCGATTTTTTTTGATTTTTTGATTATTTGTGTTTTTCTTTCACAGCTCTGTTGTATTGTAATCATTTATATTTTCCTGATGCGTGCATAATTAGTTAGAATATCTATATTCTATATATATTCTTAAAGGGGGAAGTAGTGTAGCAATATAGACAAGGAATGGGGAGATAAGATATAGTTTTATGTTTCTAAACATATTCACATATATGCTGGTGTGTACTGAATTCAACTAACATTTGAAGGACATATTGGTATATGAAAATGGGTTATGGAAACAAGACATACTGGTTCTTTGTTTCAACAACATGATAACAGATATCTCATGCGCAATTTCTACAGTAAATTTCCATAACCATATAAGGGTGGGTTATTGCACCATTTGGCTTAAATTAACCAATCTCTCTAATTATTTACATCATGTTTGACCAATTAGATAATTGAATGTCCAAAACCAGTTGATATAAAATTATGATACTTGCGCGAATTCGTCAGACGACATTTAGATTCCAGACTTCGATTAGGTTCCAGAGGGTTACCATCTAAGAGTCCTAGGCACCGCGAGGTGTCTAGGTTGAGAAGAGTTTAGTTAGCATTGACTGTAATTGTAATATGCTTGTATGTATACCTATGCTACATAAAAGGTAAAAACGAACTGTTGCATTGTTATAACTGAAGAAGACAAACGTCTTAAGAAACCAGTAAGAAGAAACACACAACGTGAAAGAGAAGAAAAGACGATCCGAGATAAATCCTAGACGATCACAAGGCTAACGGTAATATGTAGCAAAAACAAGATGCATGGGTCATACGTAGGATGTGGCGACCGGTAATCCATAGACGCTCTCCACGTCAGACAAAAAAGACCCATGGTGCTACACTAGTGCCAATAATAAAACAAACTAAATATAATTAAAGTTGAAAATATTTCAATAAGCCTTTGTTTCTAAAGTGTTGAAAGATAATCCTATTTCTTAAATGTTATAAAACATACCGGAAGCTGTAATATTTTATTTTTCAAATTCATCACTTGACCATGTCTTTGGCTGCAGATATAATAGATATTCACATACATGTATTGTATTCTCATTTTTTGTTGAAACTAAACTTTATAATTGTCTCTGTGTATATAATAATATGTACACATAATTAAGATATAGGTAATACAGATATACACATTGTTTGATCAGCTACTAATAAATACTGAATTTCATTTTTACAAAAATAATCAAGCCAATTAATTTTCATTGGATGATTAAATGATTGTTCTTTACACAAATGGGTTATTTGTGCATTACGATAGTCCAAGGGTGAACCATGACCATTTGCACTTGATCCATTTTCTAAATTTTCAAAATTTTCGGCTTTACTTAAATCCCAAACTATTAGTTGGCAGTCATTCCCTCCCGATATAAGATGCGTTTCATCACAGAATGTAACTTGAGAAACTCCCTGAGTGTGTGCATGTAAGTTAAAAAGTTGAGAAAGATTTTTACGATTTCCATTAAACACAGCAATTTGACCATTCTGCATACCACATGCAATGTAAGTTCCATTAGGGGAGCAAGCCATATGATGTATAAAAGGAGGATTCACCATATAAGCAGAAGCATCCTCTGGTGTGTTTAGAAGTTCCTGCATATTAAATTGATTCAAGCACTTATGACTGGGATAAAGCCAATGAATGAGTTTTCCATCCAGCCCAGCACTGACTATATGTTCTTGTCGGTTCGGACGAAAAATAATTGTAGAGCAGATGTTCGTATGTTTGTTTCGCAAAGTTCTAAACATTTTCTTCTCTAAAAGGTTAATTATTTTAACTTCTCCAGAGTCATCACATGCTGCCAGATTTTCCTCATTATTGTTCAAAACGATTTGGTTAATCTCATCTGTGTTATAATCATATGTGTGCTCTGGTTCTGCAAACTGTTCTGTATTAAATACTAAGATTTTTTCTCCAAAGGCTGCATACAAAAGATTTGGATTAATTTTTGAGAAACAAACTGAGGTACAATCACAATCGGGTTGAACATATTTTTTCTGAAGACTTTTATCCACTAACGACCAGATACAAAGTTCTCCATTTTCTCCTCCAGAGGCCAACTGTTCTGTTTCTCTTTGAACATCCAGGCATAAGACTGATGAAGTATGACCATTAGTTAATTGCTCAGCCATCTAAACAAATAGTGAAATAAATCAAAAATAAAGTATGAATATTTACAAATTAAATACAAACACAGATTTGGAGAGAGAGAGAAAATGGGGTTTAACGTCCACTCGACACAAACTAGGGCATTTTGGGACTAACATATGGTTTAATTCTATTTAAACAATTTGCTTGCGCGTACGGGTCTTCAGTGAACATTTTGTTTTGTCCAGTCCTTCACGTTCATGTTTATAAAATTGTGCGGGAGCCATAAAAAGCTCCTGGTACCTTGAATTTATGCAGTTTAAAATAAAACAAAAACTGAAAGTAGTTTATTAATCTCAATATTTAAGAGAGCGATTTAGCTAAATTGCAGGAGTCTTTAATGACCCCTCGAAGAAAAGCTGATGTGCCTTGAGAGGAGCAGGAGCAAAAGCTCCCCTTAAACTTGAAGGACTGTTTGTCATGATATTTTTCACAGAAGCCAAACTGCTCTAGATTTTCATCAAGTTTTACAAGTTACACTGACAAACATGGCACAAATTATGATGCAAATATATATGTAAAAGTAAACAAATTATCATTAAAGTATACATGTACATGTAATGTATTTTCTGAGAGTTATTTTTGAGGAATCTCATGACAAACAAATATATAGAGCTTCACTAGACAAAAGAAATGCAAGAGATTCACTACACAAATGACAAAAATAATGACAAGTTTATTAGATAAACAAGCCAACAGTGAGGCTGATGTCCCCCGCCGAAATCCCAAAATAAATAGATGACACATATTAATTAATAGCACATTTATTTTTTTCAAACGTATCGCCCAATCAAACTGAACACGAAGTGTCGTCCAAAAATTGCTTATCTCTGCCTACCGTAAGAAGAAAATTCTCATCTTCGAACTCCATCAAGGCATTGACCTAATAAGCTTACACACCAATTTTGAACATTTTAACTCAATTCGAAGGAGAGTTATTGTGTTCCAAATTCTCGACCAATCAAATTGCGTATAGCTCTGCTTACCCTGAGCAGAAAATGCTCATTATCGAACTTAGTCAAGGTATTACTGTAATGAAACTATACACCAAGTTTCATCACTCTCACTTAATTAGAACTAAAGTTATCGTGTCCCAAAGCATCAACCAATCAAATTGCTTATCTCTGCCTACCCTAAGCGGAAAATGCTCATCTTCGAACTCCATCAAGGCATTGACCTAATAAGCATATACACCAAGTTTGAACATTTTAACTCAATTAGAAGGAGAGTTATTGTGTTCCAAAGTCTCGACCAATCAAATTGCGTATCGCTCTGCTTACCCTGAGCAGAAAATGCTCATTATCGAACTTAGTCAAGGTATTACTGTAATGAAACTATACACCAAGTTTCATCACTCTCACTTAATTAGAACTAAAGTTATCGTGTCCCAAAGCATCAACCAATCAAATTGCTTATCTCTGCTTACCCTAAGAGGAAAATGCTCATCTTCGAACTCCATCAAGGCATTGACCTAATAAGCATATCCACCAAGTTTGAACATTTTAACTCAATTAGAAGGAGAGTTATTGTGTTCCAAATTCTCGACCAATCAAATTGCGTATAGCTCTGCTTACCCTGAGCAGAAAATGCTCATTATCGAACTTAGTCAAGGTATTACTATAATGAAACTATACACAAAGTTTCATCAATCTCACTTAATTAGAACTAAAGTTATCGTGTCCCAAAGCATCAACCAATCAAATTGCTTATCTCTGCTTACCCTAAGCGGAAAATGCTCATCTTCGAACTCCATCAAGGCATTGACCTAATTAGCATATACACCAAGTTTGAACATTTTAACTCAATTAGAAGGAGAGTTATTGTGTTCCAAAGTCTCGACCAATCAAATTGCGTATCGCTCTGCTTACCCTGAGCAGAAAATGCTCATTATCGAACTTAGTCAAGGTATTACTATAATGAAACTATACACCAAGTTTCATCACTTTCACTTAATTAGAACTAAAGTTATCGTGTCCCAAAGCATCAACCAATCAAATTGCTTATCTCTGCTTACCCTAAGCGGAAAATGCTCATCTTCGAACTCCATCAAGGCATTGACCTAATAAACACATACACCAAGTTTGAACATTCTAGCTCAATTAGGAAGAGAGTTATTGTGTCCCAAAAAGTGTGACGGACAGACAGACGGACAGACAGAAGGACAGACAGACGGACAGACAGACGGACAGACAGACAGACGGACGAACCCATTTTAATAGTCCCCCAACTTTCTTCGAAAGGCGGGGGACAATTACAAATTAGAATCACAGGTTGAATGACATAAAGATAGATCTGTGAGGTTTTAATGAACAATATTTAATTCAGAAATTGAAATGCAGTGTCCATAAGAGAATTAGAAAAAAATTTATTTTAAATACATTTGTATTTTTTTCTGCAATTGAAGGGGATTGAGGAACAGATATGAATGACATATCTATGTACATAATGACAGAAGTTCATTAGATGACATATAGACTGTTAAGAGCTACAATTGAGGAATAACCTTAAAGTTCCAATAGCATATTTTCTAATAAAGTCAAAACATAATTATTTCTATTTCTTTTGCTCAAAATGTTGTCAACTCAATATTATACGATCATGGGCAAAATTTCATGGGGGTTAAAATGGTTGAGACAGGCTTATTGAGGAGATAGTAACTCAATTACCTCCCTTGTTTTCCCATTCCTCTCCATGGACGGCCATCTTCAAACGTTTGAATTTGAAGTTGAAAATGATATTTGTGCCAATTTCTCAACTGGCAATAGTGAATTATAGGATTAATAGGATTATTCTTTAACAAGGTAGGACTGTTTATAGGTACAATCTATTTTAGGGCTTTATTTTAATACATTTTAAAAATATAACCTAAAAATATGCTATTGGCACTTTAAAGGAGAATGACAGAGTTTCAACATGAAAAACACAGACGAATGACAGAGAGAAGGACATTAATAAGAGGAATGACAATTTGATTTGTTATTCCTTTCATGAGTTTTCATGCTGTATCATTGAGTCAACTGGCATGGTTTTGAATACCCGGTTGTACTTGACAAGAGTAGGGTCGTCTGTCTAACCTTGTCGGTTTTCACCAGGTCCCCTGGTTTCTTCCTTCTGCTAGATACCTCTACGCACAAGCGAATTATCGAAATAAAATTAAACCATATGTTAAGTTAGTGTCGAGTGGAAATTAAACCCCATTTCTATATCTCACTCTCTCTCTTCGTGACCAGTCTCAATCCTCTTCCTTTCATTGACAAATATAGATTCATGAGACAAATGCATTGGGGGGGGGGGGGGGGCGGAAGATGGGGTTAAACGTCTCCTCGACTCAAAGTCATTCTGGGACTAACACATGGTTCAATTTTTATCAAAATAATTCACTTGCGAATGTGCATAGGGACCTTTGGCTTTAGCAGTGGCAGCAATGAGCAAACCAGAGGTCAGGACCCCGGTCCCCGAGCAAACCCTGCGAGGTTGGACATAAAGTCGCATCGATGTCATCCTTGCGAATATTCACTGCTAATTAGTGTGGGTGTACTACTTTACACGACATGTATGTAGGACCTTGTTATATAATGGACCCTATTAATTAATATACATTTTTAAAAATATGACTTTTTTTTTAAAGTTTTTATTCTTACTCTTAGTCTTAGTTACGCGTAGATCTACCCCGTTCAGACTGAGAGAAGTTTTATATTTTAAATAAAATCTGAAAATATTTTTTTTATCAACTTTGGATAAATGTTGGACTTCAATAACAGTGTCATTGTTAGCTAATTGCATACCGTTATAAAATTTAACCGTGGATTATGTCTTTGCACACTTCCTTCTTGGTTTCAGCCGACGGGATCAGCAGGTGCGCTCTAAAACCGGAAACGACGTTCGACGCAGGCGACATCTCGCGTCAGTTGGGCGAGGATTGTGGAGATGACTTCGAGTTGTTGTGGTGTGAAAAAACAAAAATTGAACAATTCTTCGGCCTCAGTCTGTAATAATGGGCCATCTACCAGTCCCAGTTTTCATAAAAATGGCTACACCGTAGCTGTACCTGATATGGTCTTTTATTGTTTTGACGTTCTTCACAGCCATTTACATACTTATGAAGCACCAAAACCAGCGTTTACTAACGATTCATTGTAAGTAGTCTTGACCTTTTTATATAATGGACTGGTCCAATTGAGAAATAAACATAATTCCTGTCATTACTTTTGAATTAAAACATTTGTGTTATGTTTATTTATTTTTTTAATAATCAATTTCGTACCATGATAAACTCTAAATTGTTAGAATTGGTGACTTATAACTATATTTGGACTTTGTTGACATCTATCAATTTAGTACCTAGGGAGATTCCATTTGAATCAATAGGGGGATTTTTTTATTATACATTCTGTATCTATCTAAACAAAAGAATTTCCTTGTCTACCTTACTATTTATAGATCATATACTTTAAAAACAACAATAATAGTTATCATATTTAATCCAGGGTGATATTTTTGAATGTTGTAAGCTTACAACACTACAGTGGTGCATTTGATTTAAATGAATGTCTAGAAATATAACTCCAGCATGTCCATTTAATAAATTTGTTGTAAATAAAAACAGATCAGCTGTTCAGATAAACACTAATTATAAACAGACTTAACATATCATATTTATATGTAACGGAGAGTTTATTTTTAAGTAAAATATTAAAAGGAACTATTTGATTTGTCACTAGCTGACTGTCGTCTTTTTTCTTTTTTTTTTTTGTCTTTTTTTTTCGAGAATTTAAAGCAATTAAACTTTGAGATTTTTATTAATTAATATTTAGCAGTCACAACTCATGTTTTGTTTGAATCTCTTATTACGATACTGTTTATTTGATTACTGAATTGTGGGAGTTTATTGAATAGATTTGAATTCTCTTTTCTGGAATTTATTTTACTTAAATTTTGAGATATAGGATTATAATTTAGTACCGGTACAATCTTTTACAATCTGCCTGGTAGCAAAGTTAAAGACCCATTCCACCACAGCTTTTTGGCTTATTTAATATATTCACAGAAATGTACATATTTGAAATAGCCTACATGCACATGTGTATAAGTATATTATTTTGCCGAGAGCATCATGTCATTTTATTTATCCAACACATGAAAAAAGATACCGAGATTGTGAATGGATGTTATTCAGGCAATGGAGTTCATATTATGGAACCATATCCATTGTAAAAGTTGTACACTTAAATGATGTTTTAGCACTCACTGATCTTTAATCTTTCAGAGACTAGTTGAAGTTATAATAACTACTGTACTATATCATTGTCTGTTTTCCTCTCGAGGCCAGAAATAAAGATTGAGCTTTGTCTTATTTAGAACTAGTGAGCTAGCCAGGTGGAAATGTCAGTATGTGGACAATCTATTTCTGGATTTGATGAGGTCATTAACAATATGTTGCTATATAATAGTCAAGTACAGACTAATAAAGATCAGTACTTTGACCTTTAGATGACCAGTTAACCCAATGTATGACTGTATTATAGATTTATTCATAAACTAACATAACAGTATCAGGTTGCCAGGAGTAATGCCTGTGCAGTTCATGAAAAACCACAGTCACATTTAATGTGTGTATAGTTACTATTGGCTACTCATCCTCCTTGTCTTGTGAACAGTTATCATCCAGTCTCTCTAAAATGTACATGTTTTCATTAGTGAAATGTTGAAAACTAATGAAGTTCAAACTTTCTTTTGAAATTAAGGCTTTCAAATTTGTATGCATTGTTGAGCTTTCTGAAAATACAATTTCTGATAATTACTCATGTTGTCATAGTCATGGATTAAGTCATATAACCATGAAAATTTGTCAATGATATTACATGTATATAGAATAAAGAATTTGCTTTTTATTTGCCCGCAATTTTTGTGTACCATCGGTGTGTGTTTGTTGCCTGGAAACCCATCTTTGGTCATTTTTCTTGGATCGGTACAGGTTAATTGCACTGATTTTGTATGAAGTCACATAATATTATCTCTATAATTTATGCAAATGAAGATCTACATGACGTATTTTACACATTGTTTGTCACAAGAAACTGTTTGTTATGGGCATGTAATTCTTAATATTTTACATTTAAAGGGCCAATCCCGATAACTTTCTGAGGAATAAAACTGCTTAATTTTGTGTTAAAATCCCTTAAAACCCATTACCTAAGGCCGACCAACTAACACGATATTTGTGATACGCTTGTAAATAACTTAAATCTGACAGTCTTCATCTGGAAATGGAGACCGTTGAATTATACCGTATCTGGATAAAACCAGACTTTTTTCTATAAAAATAATATGTAGGTGAAATTTACCTTTGTTATCAAGTACAGTATATGAGTCATTCACTGTATAGACCTCTCAAGAAATGTGAATCGATTATTAGGTCACCCAATGAAAAAATTGACCCGAAATCTTAAAAGGGTTACATGCCCGTATAAGCAGTGTTGACGTTCACGTCCAAACAACTCAATTTTTTGAGCTGAAATTTTAAGACAAGATAAATACACCATGCCTCTATATTTTGGTCCATAAATTTCATAAACTCTCGGACTTTAATTTTTGAGACTCTGTTCTTATCGGGATTGTCCCTTTAATTTTCTGCCCTTTAAAGGCAATCTTTTCCTTTTACTTTAACAGAGCAGTAAAACTTTTTCACCCGGTATCCATTGATAAAAGATGGTTAAATTATTAAATAAATCGAACATCAGAATGAAGGTAACACTACAAAATGTAATTACATGTACCTTGTCTGAAAGTTTCAGTTAAAAATAAAGAGCTGTGAATAAAAGAGAAATGAAATTAGAGTTGAATGTACTACTTTTTTGCATTGTCTGGGCTAATGTAGATAGGTATAAATGTGCACCACACAATGTAGTATAATAGGTTATTTTATTACTTGAACACCAATGAACATGTACATATGTTGGCCTACATGTAGACATCCAGCAAGGTACATGTATAAAATTGGGGAATTTGACTTACAGACATGTAGCCAACCCAATACAGAAACTTTGTTTTTTTCTCAACATATTCTCAGAGAGAGCTTTTGTTCATTGCACAAGACTAAAATAAACATTTCTTTTCACATACATGTATATCATTCACCACTTTTTTTCACAAATATATCTGGGATGGATCATTTAAAAAGTTGGCAAGTTAGCATTTATTTGGATGTTCTGTTTGATGTCAGTCAATCTTATGGAAACATACGACTTGCATTGAAGAGATCCAGGGCTCTACTACTCAAGGTTTTATATTACGACAGGGTTACTATAGATTACTTTCTGTATTTAAAACCTTTTAATATCAGAATAAAAGTTAAATATTGAATTTAAGATCTTGCACATTCAAAAAGATTATTTCAGTGTTAGTCTAAATGTTACTTAGATTAATCTATGCGAACATATTAGTTATTACCAGTTCCAGTATACATTGGTTTCTATCAGTTGACTTATGAAAAATATGCTTATAAAAATCCTTTCTTTTTTATAATTGCATGATATTAAAACAATACATGATTTATTTAGACATGAAAGATGTTAAGTTAAATGATGGTCATTTTCTGCTGTCACAATTTGTAGGAGCCAGTCCGAAGTCACATCGTTAGTGGTGCAAAACAGAGAATCTAACAATGAACGCTATCTAATTTGAGTATGGCAAAAAAATCAACATCTTGTGTGAATGAAAAGTTGGACATCAAAGTAAGACTAGGTCATAATACTGAAGTCCTGGCAAAAGTTCATTCACTAAAAGCACACTGCATGGCCTATCCAATGTCCATATTTATCAGCCAAGTTGGTGTGGAAATGTAGGACCTTAACGTTAAACCCAATTTCATGTCATTTGTTACACAATAACCCCTGCTTTTAAATGAGTTAAAATGTTCAAGTGTGATGTAGATGTTCATTAGGTGAGTTCTGCTTAGTCTGAGATAAACAATTTGGATGGCATAATATATTTGTGAGAGAGAGAGAAATGGGGTTTAACGTCCACTCAACACAAACTAGGTCATTTCGGGACTAACATATGGTTTAATTTTATTTCAATAATTTGCTTGCACATAGGGGTCTTTTAGCAGCGGGAGGAAACCGAAGTCCCGGAGGAAACCCAAGTCCCGGAGGAAACCCACGAGGTTGCGAAGGCGCCCCTATCTCCATGCCACATACGCTCACACCAGGGATTGAAACCACAGTCGCTAGGTGATCGGCCAACTAGAGGTCGAAGCGCAGAACACTAGACCACTAGGCCATCCCACCCGTCCTAATATATTTTTGCATCTAATTTATGAGGGAGTAACTTGATGTAAAGTTTTCATACATTGACTAATACACATTCCATAAAGAACATTATAATCTGTTTGTGTTAAGCTGAGTACTAAAAAATTTCATTGTTATTTGATTTATATGCGAATGTATAAAGAATTTGTTAATAGAAGAGGGTGGATTTGTCATGAATTATTGAATGTACCAGTCTGGGATTTCTTTTATTGCTGTTTCAAATGAAAGTTAATCTTTTTACCTACATTGGAACCAGTGGATATGGTAGTTCACAAAGTCATTATTGTCTATGTTTGTCTGTTTTATTATATTAAAACTGATGCCATTGTTTGTTTAGTTTAGTTTTCAAGCCATTTATTTCATTGTGATATGAAAGCAGGATATGATCAATGGATGTTTATTAGCTTTGTTATTTTTCCAGATTGTCATCAATGATGTCAAATTTAACCTTATTAATGAATGAGTAAGCTGACTGTGTATGGTACACTGAAAGATTATAATGTTCATAAAAAATATTAATATGGCTGAAAACATAGCTGATTATTATTACTCTTTAATGGAATTCCCATGGTATGATATTATTTGAGAATAAAGGCATTAATTTAATTAATCGAACACGTAGATAGGCTTACTCATATATTTCTTCAGGACATGTACATGTAATAATTTTATCTGCATGATCTATTTTAGGGTCTTATTTCAAATCTCACCTGCAAAGTTGAACGTGTCTAGGAGTTTGAAAAAGCAGAAACTACAAGATAACATAAAACAGACAGAGTTATTGTGTTGGTTGACATATTGTTTGTTGACAACAGATTATGTTCTTTAGATATTGAAGGGACAATACATGTAAAACTGCGTACCAGTATTATCAAATTCCAACTCCTGATCCATCTTTATGCCTACATGGAATGGTGGTCATATACATGTATTGCCGTTGCCCACATTCAGCATCTATCTGTCGTCCACAATCTACATTTTAACAATTTCTGTAAATTACTTCCAGAGAAAATTATCATTTGATCTGAATCAAAATTCTCTTCAAAATGCCCCCAGTGTCTTAAAATAGAATAAATATGTGTCAACCGCTTGGACGATTTAGATGCTGTGGGCATGTGTATTGTTACCTGGCAACCTATCTTTCCAATCAATTTTCTCAAAGTATATATTTGTGGGATTATGATGAGTTTCTGGTTTTTAATTAAAAATTACTAATCAGATGTTTTTGACTCTAACACGTTACACAGAGTTTTGAAACTAAGTTGTTAGAAGAGCAAAACTGCTTTGATTTAGGTTAAAATAAAGTGTTAAATTGGGCTGTATTGATCGGGTGTGGCATTAGATAAAGAGCTGACAGTTTTCGCTATAGTATAAAGTAGATAATAGATGATATAAAAGGAATATGCTGAAGATTTCTTCACTGTGAGCGAAGAAAACCTCATTTAAATTGCATTGTAACTTCGATTGTTTTTGTTACCGTTGTTACGATAATGAATGAAAGCCTTGATTCTCCATTCTTATGGTTAATCATCAATGGTTCCTGAACAGCAGATCTGAATCAAATCTGTTGAAAATCAGAAGGATCCGATAGCATCGAGAGTGGACTGTGGACTTGTCATGTTATTAAATTTCTAATTAATAGTTTAGATACATGTAATATTTAAGGCCTTGGGTCAGATTTAACTTTTGTATAATGTACTGGTATGTTTACATAGTTTTCAAAGATCAGACGAAGTTGGGTTGTTTGCTTATTTTACTTAAATATATTCAGCTGGCACACTGGTTTTAACTTATGAAAAGTGATTTGTCACTCACAAAAAATATAGATATATGGCAGTGAAATCAACAATTTTGTTTTTGTCTTTTAAGGCCTTTGGAAATTATCATTCGAATTAAAAATAAAGACACTTACATGGATATACTACTTCTGAATTTTATTGACATGCTACGTTTCAATACACATACAGGTATCGTTATCAAGCAAATATCGGATTCGTTATCAAGCAAATATCGTTATTTGCTTGATAACGATACCTGTATGTGTATTGAAACGTAGCATGTCAATAAAATTCAGAAGTAGTATATCCATATAAGTGTGTTTATTTTTAGTGAGATCTATTTCTATATGTCTTATAAGGATTATCATTCGAATTCTATATCTGCTCACTTCTTTTCTAGTCCATTATTTGTAACATGGAAGATTGGGCGTGAAAGACGACTACGAGGATGTATTGGTACATTTGCAGCTATAAATCTACACACTGGACTCAGGGAATATGCTGTCAGTAGGTGAGATGCACCATTTTTTTTTTCATATAAAATTGTTTAAAATTAATGTATGTTTAATGCATCATATTCTATGAATAATTTTACGTCTTTATAGTTTTAAAGCCACCAAATGACGAACACCTAATAAACATATCAACTCATTATTTAATTTTAACAAAACTTGGGCCTGAAAAAAAATAATATAAGGCCTAATTGAGTCAAATAAAACCAAAAAATTAGTTTAGATCACATCTTATCTTGCTGTTCCTGAATGAGTTATTGTTTAGATATGGCTGCCAGAAATCAATAGTAAGCAAATCTATATTTATTAATTAGTCTGAAATATTGGGCCTTTAAATGTGTTTATTACAATGCATACAAACATATAACACCATGTAATGTATTTCTAAGGTATTAATAAATCTACTTATTGTTCTCTTATATTTTCACAGTGCCATGAAAGACAGTCGTTTTGTCCCAATAGCTAAAGAAGAATTTCCTAAGCTCCATTGCTCAGTCTCAATTTTAACTAAATTTGAAGAGGCTGATGATTATTTGGACTGGGAGGTATTTAAGATCATTTTAAGTACCATAAGATTATGGGTCATATATATACCACTATTTATTGACCAATACAATCCTATGGAATGCAATTACTGTTTTTATTAATCTTCTCTTAGGTTCCTCTAGTCTTTATAAAGTAATCAATAAACAGTAATTGTATTCAATGGAATTATTTCCTGTGTATATCCACTTCAAGTCTTCAGTTACTAAATGCTATTGAAATAGTTCGTTCTTTATTGATGTATAGACAGTCAAATATTTTTAGTTTCACGGTTAATAACAGATGGAAAGTGAATACCTAATACAGAATGTCAGATATTTTAAGATATTGATGTTTACTTACAAGTTACAGTCATTACTCTTGAAACATTTAATGTTTTTATAGACATAATGCAATCAAGTAAAAGCTTATGTATGGCACTAGATAAATGTAGTGCAGATTTTTATTATTAAAGAGACGTTTTGCGAAATGATGTTTTCCCCATTAGTATGTCAATTTTGTAATGTCTGTAAATTACTTTTGTGCTTGTCAGATAAATAACGCCCCAAATGATCTTATAACTTAAAAGGCTGACCAGTGTTTACTCACAGGGTGAAATGCTTTGCTTTGTATTGTCAAGTAATGTAGCATGATTCTGAAACATTAGAGTGTATTTTGCAAAAAAATATCCTGACCCATATTCCTTTGGAGTAGTCCCAGTCAATTTATTTGTTGTAACACTAAAAATATACTCTTATGAAGATAAACGTAACTTTATATGGAGAGGATGTCTATAGCCATGTCTTCCAAATTATTTTCCGTAAATAAATATTGTTTTTGAAAAAAACAACAGAGCAGGAATGAGCTCTCCCAGTTGAACTCAACTGCAGTGATTACTTTAAAGCTGCAGGGTACAAGCCACAAGCATTGGTTAATATTCACCTATTGGTTGATATTCATTATTGTATCGCTATACACCCTACAAATGTCAATTGCTGAATTTTGTGATTACCCATATAATTCATAAAACATGCCTACATGACACATTTTAGGCTTCAGAAACACTCACAAATACAATTAATACCAGTAATTATGATTTAAAATCATTCTATCTTCACTCTATAAGGAGCTCATTTTAGCCTTTGTGTTACAGTATGATAACTTGGTTAGAGAATTTGTTTATGTGGAAGGTCAGATTATCTTGAGAGTCGAATTATGTTAGATAAATAATAATATCCAGTTATATTGATTATCTTGCATAACAATTTTGCATACTTTGGACCTATTGTTATTACAATAGAATTTAAGCTTATTATTACAGGTGGACGTTAAACCCCATTTCTCTCTCTCTCTCTCTCTCTCTCTCTCTCTCTCTATTATTACAGACAATTGGTTTTGTTACATACACAAGCACGATTCTATAAATATAAGATCAGGTGCATTGTTTGTGTTATATATATACATTTCTACAGGTTTAATACAGGATCTAACATGTCATTGTCACATCATGCTTTACATGTACTCTGCATATAATAATGTTCTTTGTTTTTAAATGTCACAATGAAATATTGCACACTGTATATGTATTTTTCACAAAACCAAATTTAAATACACAAATTATTATAAACAAAGCAATAAATCAACAAAGCAAAGTATAAAAACCACAAATTGGCAACACATATGACTTTAAACTCCAGAAACGAACGGGCACATAATATGTTGCAATTACATTGTGCCTAAAATGATTTATAATACTGCAAATGACATTGCATTAATTATTTTTATGTCTTTCTGTATTCTTTGGTGGTTGAGTACGGTAGTAGTTGTCAATTCAAGAGTGACTGGTCCTTGTTAATATGACGACTTCCTATAAACACTGCCCATCTTGTCATTCACTGTTCCATGTGGAGGCGCATTTGTAAGTCAATCACAATATTAGCATATCTGTCATGAAATCATTTCTGTTCAAATTTTAAATGTTGCATATATCCAAATGATCATGGTAGTACTGAAATTAGTGGAATTGACCTACTGAACTTCTTTCTGAGTTTTGTCTTCATACAATGGGCAAGACGGAGTATACTTTACAGTTGAAAAAAAGTAGTCCGGTGGCGACACATGTAAAAAATCTTTAGTATTAATCAAAATACACCGCTTATGAATTTATTGTACGATTTTGATGAGACAAAATGCAAGTTTTCACTAGCCCCCCCCCCCAAAAAAAACCCAAGAATTTTGTATACACTCTTTATAAGATATTATTTTCATGAATTATATTTATCAATAATAAATGAGTGTGGAAAATTAATGCTTTCTATTTATTATTATAGGTTGGTAATCATGGTATTCGTATAGAATTTGTTAATGATAAGGGACACAAGAAGACAGCCACATATCTGCCTGAAGTTGCCACAGAACAAGGTATGATTATCATGGATAGAATCAAAATATTTATATTTTCAGCAAAATCATATCACAAAATTCAATTATCTTTAAATACATTCATGAATTCCAGTGCTGCAGGCAAAGATCCTGACTTGTTAAGGCCCATTACTATAATTGTTCTCAATGCCCTGTAAATAGCATGCTTGAACATTTGTATGGAGGGTATTTTTTTTTTTTTCGTTTATTTCATGTTTTAAAAAAATGACCTTGTTATAATCAGGATAACTTATATTAACTAACTCCTTCATCCTTCAGTGTTAAGTTCATAATAATTTATTTTTTTGACAAGAATTATTGAAAGAGGAAATAGCCAGAAATCACTAGTGAAATATTGCAAAATCACCTTTAAAAGTAATGTCTTTTTAAAAGCAATGTCTTATGACAGTTTCTTATTCTCTTTCAGGATGGGACCGCATAGAAACAATTGATTCACTATTAAGGAAAGGAGGTTTTAAAGGGACTATAAATCCTGATGTCCGGAAAAGTATACGATTGACACGCTATTGTAGTGAAAAACTCTCAGTTAGTTACTGTGATTATGTAGCCAATAGACAAAAGAATGGCCAGCATCCTCATCAATGATGATGAACCTGTGCAGTCTCTCCATCACAAGGCAACCGGGAATGAGTCTTTTTACCCATTTTACCTTTTATATAAAAAGGCAGCACCCATTTTAATGGGGATCTCTTCTCAGTGTTTTTCTGATCGATTAAAGATTCTATGAGAATATGGTTGCAATTTCGTCATTTTATATTAAATACTTGATCATCAGGGCATTTATGTTATTCTAGCTTTTATTGTCTTGTTCGTCGTACAAATAAATTGATCAGTTTCAGAGGAGGTTAATGTAAAAGATAGGCAGCTCCATCCCATATTGAGTATTCATGAAACTTGGGCACCAGAAAGGGAAAATATTATTTCTGTTAACCATTTATGATCATTTTATATTAGTACATACATCTGACTGGTTCATTTTAACTCTTCCAAAAACAGTGGGGCTTTGTAAGGTGATGAAATCAACCATTTCAGTAATATCCCTATCTGCTTATTTGGTAATCATTATTTTGGAGTTGTGTCCCTTACACTGAGAGGGTCATATCAAGAAATATGAGTGCGATTCAATCTGCTTTAGCACAAAAAATTGGTAAATATTATTTTCTAAAAATTTCAGAAAATTAACATTTTTGACAATATTACATGCCAATCATTTTTACATCATTTGTGACCAGCCTTTACTCGATTCTAGTCCCTGAGCTAAATTACACTACCCTAGTGAGGGACAGGATTGTGAACTTTCAGGAAAGCTTTTTTGCTGTATATAATCTACATTGTTTATATGTAATGTACATGTATCATACACATATATATAATATTTATATGAACAACTTGTAATGGTTGACATAGAAACTTGTGTTTAAATATGAGAGGCCCAGTTCAACTTAAAATCTCTTCCAGTCTTGAGGCACTTGATAGTAGCATGGAATTTGGAGGTAGTAAGTTGCACAAGTTTAGGATAAACATTTCTATATTCTTTCACCCATTATAATCCTATTCCATAAACTAAAATAAATCTGGAATGGCTACCTTAAAAATAGATTTTGATTTGAAATAAATTTTAGCCGGCAAACATAAAGGGTAATAAAGTAGGCCCTCTGATTTTAAGTTTCAGTAAGTTTTTGAGATGTTATTTATCATGCACCTGTAATATAGGTTTGGTGGGTTCTGAATATAGATTTTCTATTCTATATGAGATGAAGAGATACAAGATTTTATATCAAAGGGTTGAAATTTCAGTTTAATTAAAAAATTATTTTAGAATAAGAAGTAACTACAAAAAAAATCTATTGTGAATTTAAACATGCTTCTAGATCTTGATTTCATTCTTATTTTGGTTAAACATGCATTATTCAAGAGCTAAATCTGCCTATTTCGGGTCTTACTTTAGGCCTGAAATGTTTTCGAAAGTATTAATTAACTGATCCAGGCCTTAATCAACTCTGGATGGCATTAGATTTCTCCGATATTAAATAGATTAAAACGATTCAACGGTACTTTGATTTAATCAAAAATGGAGGAACAAGACTTAGCTTCGATCAACCAGTACGATGGTTGAAATTTTTGCACACATCTGTCAAACCTTCGCTTGCAATAGAGTAATGAAATTTTCAAATTATTCATTTTACATTATCTACTTTCAAACTGTTATAGCAAGAATGGCTAGTTTTTTATCTAAATCTTACATAATGTATCTTTAATATACACTACATGAAGATCAAACTATTTCTTGATTATTTCGCTGTTCTATTTAATATCTGGTTTCAAATACTGCGATTGGGTGAAATCTACTTATAAAGTTTCTCTTTATTGATAGGAAGGAAGGTCAACTAAACACAAACATACAGTATAGTATTTGTAAACCATCATGAGAATTAGAAAGAAATGAAAATATTTCTCGTTTGTTAAAACCAGGTAAAACCTGAATATGTTTAAACAGAAGATTCTATGTCAACCATACATGTTATCGTAATCATATTTGGGTAGAAAAACTTTATTAGGTGTAACTGATATCATTTTTATCTATAAATGCCATTCTCGGTTGCCAGGAGACTGCACACAGATGTCCATATCTAGGTAATGAATCTATACATGTTCTTGTTTGCATTTTACAGAAAATATATAATATTCATTTTCACATCATGATTATTATAATATATAGTTATGTATCTGTTTTTACAACATGTGAAGAAAAGCACAACATTTTTTTTGTACTGTATTTTAGGTCTTACGACTGATTTGTTACAATGTTTTCATGTTATCAAGAAACAAGAACATTAATGTTTTTATCATCTGTTAATCTTAAAGGAGCTAAACCTCTTTGATTCAGGTCAAAATAAAGTATTTATTAGAATTGATCTGATGTGTTATCTTGATTAGTTTTGCCTTTGGGCAAGCTCTGTACGATTTTAAGCATAAGTTGGCTTGTTAAGTAACTGTAGTTTAATATTTGGCTTACAGTGTCATCTGTGGAACACAAAATTGGTTAGATCTCAAGTCTTGCTTTATCGAGAAATTGTCATCCCATGAAACAAATCAACACATTATATTCAATAAGTCAATTTTTGACCCAAAGCAAAGAGGGGTAGTCATTTTAATAACAAAAATCTGGAAATATTACTTAAATTAAGTTAAAATTTATTATTTATAATTTTAATTGATTTAGGAAATGACTGAAAAGATATAGATAGTGGCTTTTAAAGACCCAAACATAACCCATTTTATTTGTTTTTAACAACACAAAACCATCTGTTTAAAAATGTTATCATCTTGGCTTTATCTTAACATCTTCTTTCTGCTCATTCTGTTTTGAGGGGAATTTTCTTTTTTCTAAAGTCCAAATATGGAAGCCTTTTTTTTATATTGTTCAAAAGGTTCTTTCTTATTTTAACAATTTGGGGTGGGAAATCAAGAAGTGTTCTAAAAATACCTCTAAAATAATCAAAAAAAGAGTGTTGATTTATAAATGTTTTAATTTTATTTGTTTTTCTCTGTTTTTACTCACTTGTAAGTTAGCTATAGCATGTGAGCATCTTTATTTATTTTTTATCCTTATGCATATGGTTCATAATTAAGAGTTTCTTTGAGGCACAGATAATGAAATAATGTCCATTTTTCCATTTGGGAAGTTAGTGTGACTATTAATCAAAGCAATTTAATAATTACTTGCTTAAATTGATGGATTCTATCCAGTGGTATCAAGTTTCAGAAAGAGTTGAATGATCAAGGCCCCGACAGTAAATCAGGCGCTTTCAGTACAGTGTTTTTCATAGAATAATATAAGGAACAACACCAACTAACTGAGCTATGCAGATTTCTTGCAATAGGTAAAAATAATTGTGTTGATGCAAGACATGGAGAGGACAAACACTTGAAAATAGACAAATTAAATATTAAATTGTGTATTAAACAAGCAAGGTATATGTCTAGATTGCAGATAATGAGTCATTATGTGCAAATAATCTAAATTTCTGTTGAATGCTAAAGGATCATGATTATGCACCACAGCAACCAGGGATCATTATATTACAAGTTACAGATGTTTCTGTAAGGCCTCCTTTATTAATTCTAAGAATAAATCAATCATATCTCATGTCTCATGAACTTGTCTAAAATAGATCTCGGATAATTTATAATCATTACATCAATACTAGAAATAACTAATCTAATAAGCAGCATTACATTGGACTTAATATAACTCTATATGAATCATGTTAAAAAAAATTCAATAACCATTTTATTTATTAGGAAATTTATTCATTAGTTGATCTTATTATTTTTCTATTATTTTTTTCCTGTATTATAAATAATTGTAATGTTTTATATATTTTCTAACTGAACACATATTATATAGATGTAAGGATCATATGCCCCCCCCCCCACTCACAGAAGCTAAATTCATACTTTAGCCATTTGTAAATTCTAACACTTGGGTTATTAATCCATTTTTTTAAATATAAATGTTTAACATTCAGTTATCTGTATAATTATTCCTTTAAATTTGCTTCCAATCTAGACCTGCAGAATGACTCAAGTTTAATTCACTGCATAGGCCAAGGAGAATCTTGGAATTTTCAAGTCGCTTTCCCCTAAAATATTTAAATTAAGTATGAGTTTAGTACCCGACAGTTTAAATCGAGAGCTGGTCATATCGTCCTTATGTAGTTGTTGATTTCTATATTAATAGTATATGTATCATTTTATTATAAAACTTGTAGTCGTATAATTGTGACTGTACTAATCATTGGTGAATGAAACTTGTTTTTTTTTTGGTGAATCTTATAAAAGTGTGCTGTATGAGGATGTTTAATAGATGCAATAAAAATATATTTAAAAAAAATGTCAGTGTCATGTTTTTATTTATATTAGAAAAGTCTATAATATGGAAAATTATGCCTGTATCATTACTATTTATCAGTGTGTTTCTAACTTGATCACTTTGCAGATTCTTAGTTTTGCGAACATTCCGATAACAAAAGTTATCATACAATCTATATGAAAAACACAGAAGCCAAGAACAGGAACGATGAAGAGTGACTTGCTACTTAAAAATGATCATTTAATAACTCAACTGGCATACTTAAAAAGACTGCTTAACTGTTGAATATCTGTCATTTGGAATAAACAATGATCAATTTAACTGATCCTATTTTAGGATTATCAAGGGCTATTTCATGCTTCAGGCAAACAATTAAATGCTCACTGGATAATTAATCTGCAGGTGTGTGTGAAAGCAATAATTCTCCTCTAAAATGAAGATCTGACATACATGTACATGCAAACATATTATTCAAACCAAATTCTTTCTAATATGTTGTCAGTTTATTTCAAATATTTACAAATAATGAGTATGGACAAGAATGATTTTAAGTTTTATTTGCAGTTGTTCATTTATCGTAATCATCATCTTCTAATTTCCGTTTTAAGGGATTAGTTATAATAGTAGGTGTACTAATAGCTGACGATAAACTAATAGTAGGTGTAATAGTAGTAGGTAATAATGATGTCTGTATCGGTGTAGGTTTCGGTGTTAATATACTTGTACCAGAGGAACTTTGAGTTATTATTTTAGGTAAGCTTGTTGATCCTAGAGAACCTGTAAAAAAAAAAAATTAATGAACAACAAGGGAAATAAAGAGAGAGAGACGAAAGTTGTTAAACATTCATACAAATAGGACTAAAATAATATTTCATGCCTGATTCTTCAGGAAAAACTGAAGGAGATAATTTAAAACATTCGACAATTACTAAGAATATAATTTATTTATTCCAAATCTGCATCTACACTTGAAAATAAAATTTAAGCCTTAATATTTCAATAAAAAAAAATGAGGCAATAAAAAGTCCTACTTCATTAAAATAATAAAACTCTAATAACACAAAGAAAACCGTTGAATGTCATATGTTTACTTTTGTGACCGTTAAAGATGGACTGGTAATATGTATGTTTACCAGTTTTACAATTGCAGTAGCACAACATAATGGAGTGAAAGGAGAGTATGAACCAGCTAAATTTCTCATCGTCTACAAATCATGTGTACTTGTTTCTTTACTATTGGTTGGCAGAACAACTAGCATTAGATGAATAGAAAGAGAGAAATGGTTTTTAACGCCACTCGACTCAAACTAGGTCATTTTGGGACTAACACATGTTTTAATTTTACTTCAATAATTCACCACGAGGTTGGACAGGCGACACTTTGAAACCATACCAGTTGACTCAATGACAGGCTTTATGATACATCCCGACATGCTAACCATTCAGCCATCCACCCCCCTATCAGATAAATAAATAGGGTGTATAAGTACCTGTATTAACTCGGATTGTAGGTTTAGGTAAACTGGATGCTGGTTTACTAATTATAGTAACAGTTGGTTGACTTACAGCTTTAGTTACAACAGTTAATGTAGGGTTTCCACTACTACTGCTAGTTTTTACTGAAAGGAAAAAGTTTCAAAATATTATACAGGCTCACCATCCATTTCATGTTTTGATGTATGCCTAACTGTTGAGCAATCTATTCCACTACACATGGCAAAAACATTTAGTGCTCCCCACCCCGTCAGCAAACACAAATATGTCAACATGCTTGAGAAGTTATGTTAAAGATAGTTTACTGAATACTGATCCATAAAGGGCTTATTACATATTACCATTTCATTTTTGTGAGGATTTGTTAGAAAAAAATAGATAAATATAATGAAAAGGTCCCAAAGAAATATTATTCACTTGGCCCCATTAATATTAAATTTAGTCCAGGGTCCAATAATTTCCTAATAAGTTTACTAGTAAGACAATGTGAAAGATTTTTATTCAATTAATACAAGATTTGATGTGCTACACTTACAGTTTGCTAGACTTATTCTTTGTCCACTACCAAACTGATTTATTTGTTTCATAGGTAAACCAAACTGAATTCTTGGCTGAAAAAGGAAAATAAGACCTTTTGACTAAAGAGTAGAATACGGTAATCAAAAATGATAATCAACAAATGAGGATTACCAAAGAACTATTATAAATTAGATTTGACATCCTCCATACAAAGCATAATAACCGATTACTGCATTTAATACATGTATATGTACTATGATTAAGATTATTTGAAATATATGAGTTTTCTTTGAAAATCATATTGTAAATAAATGAAATACCGGTAATTGATAAATAATATAAACATTTAAAGGAGCTAAGTTACTAATATTTGGGACCTAGAAATGGACACAAATGGGTCGCAATGCATATAGAAATGTAATATTAATGTATATAAACTGATTTAGATTCAATCTTTTCCGTTCTTACTCTAATTTCAAATCGGTTATGCTCGGCAAAATACAGCAGAAGTCTCAATCAAATAGCAATCTTTATTGTGCATGCTCTCCAGATAAAAATATGGCATTACCGTTTGACATGACTTGTTGGATATGTCCGATATGTCTAGCCTCGTTCTTTGAGTCCCTTGTTACAAATGGCGCTGAAACCATTATGGCATTATGGTACACGAATAGTGTTCCAATGGTAAAATGTTTATTTTGTCTTAAATATTGGATATCAGAAGCCTGTCTTTTATCCTTAAGATCACAAGATCAATGTTGATTTAAATTGACAAAACGTTTGAGTTAGAGACTCAGCTACTTTAATATTAAATAAAAGCCTTTTATTCAGAATTAAAAAAAAGAAAACAAAATGATTTTCAAAACAGGACAGTGTCAATGGCACTCCCTCTATTTTGAGAGAGAAGAGATCTTTAAATTCTTTCTGTTACCTTTTTAGTAGACTTGAGTTTATAATTTGGTGCTGAGAGACAGTAACGATCTGGTGGAAGGCGTGGTCCTGTATATGGTTTTATTAAAGGTAATTGTTGATTATTTTTATGTCTAGCAATCTCCATCAATAGCTGAAACATAAAAAAGCAACAAATATCGTTAGTTTCAAAGATGCAAGATACACCCACAATTTGCAGGTGATGGACAGAGAACAAACTAAAATATAAAGAATGGTCCATAATTAATCCAGTATGTTATGGTCCAAAATGCGTCATTATCAAAAGCAACCGAAATCTTTGGGATATAAACCTTGGCATTACATACTTTTACACTATTTGCATATTAGAGAAGCAGACATTTTGTTGGGCAGTTTCGGTCCAACTGTCAAAAAATTCAAACTCAACCATCAATCGTTGGTTTGAATGGTTTCTTAAATCAAATAAAAATTGTGAGGGTCCACAAGCTAAAAATGTGATTTTTCATACAATCAGACATCATAATCCATACAGTTACAGCCTAACTAAGTAACTAAGACAAGCAGGATTATAAATTCAAGACACCAACACAAGCAGGATTATAAATCCAAGACATCAAAAAATGAAATGGAATAAAATGGGCTACTGTTCTGTTCCTAACCTGGGTTAATGAAGGCGGGTATATGCCATACAATGTCCTATGGGGAACATTTTGTCAGGACAGCAGCTCTACAGCCTATCTTACATGTATATCAAATTCAAACTGCCAAAGGATTTTTATGTGCATGCCAATGTGTACACGGGACCTCAGTTTTTCATCCCATCCATACGTCTAGACATAGTCAGCTGTCCTTGTCAGGCCCTCTGTCCTGCGTCACTGACAAGATGAAACCACACTCGAAAATCTAGATGAATTTCTCGGCCAATGCAGGGATCGAACACCCGACATCAGGGTAGTGAGCCAGCGTGTTCCCCACTTAGCCATGTGATTCCCCCCCCCTCCAAGACATCAAACATATCAATCAAACAGGATATGGTCCACAACAAGGTACATGTATACTTGGTCCTGCTAGGCTAGCATTAATTGAATCTAAATAATTACATCTCGTGGGGGTGGTGAGGTAAAGGAATGGTCCATTCTACACTGTACTGCTATTTTAACATCATCTACATCTATTGTCTTTTTATTTGCATGTGCTGAGTAGATTTTGGCATCATCTAATATATCTGTTACATACCCTAAAATATAAACAATGAGGGTAAAATTAAACAAAACCTTAAATAATCCTACATTAATCAGATGTAATCTAAGTAACTATTCTTTGTCTTTCGTCTAATATTCCTTATTTTATATTTCACCAGACGTCGAAGTCAAAGTGTATACTGTAAATGAATTATAAAAATACTATTCGATCACGGCAGGAATTTATCCAATGATCAATTATAAACTAACTGCATAACACAAACTGCTGCAACGATCTGTGCTGTTTCGAATACAATAGATCTTACAAGTAAGATCAATATTTTGGAGCAAGAAATTGCCAGATGTGGAAAAGAGACTGATTCAAGATAATGGGAAATATTTGGTGGCCTGTATCCTCTAACTAAGTAAGGAAGGGTGTATGGAGTTACTCTTCTTGGAATTGGATGTAGAGAAAAACTAAATATAACCAAGAAAGCGAATTCTTTATGTAACGTACGGTATGTAAACTCTAACATCTGATTGATTATTCTTGGTTCATATTCTAAAACACCCATATCTTTCAAAATTGCAGCCATAATTTGAGCATCTCTTGGTGTACTCTTCGCCGGAGCAGCCATTTTAGATGTTGATATTGAAGGTGATGTAAAATTTTAGTCAAAAACACAAAGAAAACGAAATAATTGTACAATTTTAAAATTATATTCATTATATATTTATAACAGATATTGAAATGTTCCATTTGATATCAAATTTTATTTTGTAATCTTATTAAATGAAAAGATATAAGCTAAATATACTTTATAATTTCATTGTATTTTAAAGTATTTCGGTAAAAAGATATTTCGGGGCATAATTTTTTTTCAGCAACCGTGAAAGATGGCGGACTTGAATCACCTGTCGATGGTGGGACTGTTTGTCGCCCTGTTATTTTTAACATATAGGGACATAACCCAGTCCCAAGAGACCCAATCAACAATTAATAAACAAAAGGACATAAAGGCCCCAAATCTGGTACAGTTTGCTGGCCCCACACTCAAATTTTTGTATTGGTAAGTAGGCTTACTTCTCAGCATGATTGTTTTAATCAAATGACCAAGTCCAAATGTTTGTTTGTAAAAATGATTTTTATATTTAGTATTATAGAAATGTAATGGGGTTTAACCTCCTACTGTTCTGCTCCTAATCTGGGCTAATGAAGATGGGCATATGCCATACTGTGTGCTATGAGGCAAATTTTTGCTCGGGCAGTGGAGGTACGGCCTACTCTTTTATTGAATTCCCTGCCAAGGCTAAGGGATCCTTCACGTGCATGCCAATCCAATGTGTACACGGGACCTCGGTTTTTTGTCCCATCCGAATGACTAGACAGTTGTCTTTGTCAGGCCCTCCATCCAGCATCAATGACAAGGGTAAACCATGCGGGAAAGTCTGGATGAACTTTCTCGGCCAATGCAGGTATCGAACACCCGACCTCAGGTTAGCAAGCCAGTGTCTTACCAATTAGCCAAATATTATATAGCCTACACTGACATTGAATGACATTTTAATTGTCTAGTAGCTAAATCTCTAGTCATAATAATCCAGAAACTGAGACTCTGATAGTTGCTGTTCATGTGTAGCATAATTTAACCAAATCTAGCATTATTTCTTACCATATGATATGGTTAAAAGGAACAAATAATGACGCTCTTTTCCATTTTTATTTCCACAGAAATTGCGGTGTGCAGAAATCTGCTTCTTGATATTTTTGCCGAGCAGAAAATTATTGTCGCGGGGCTGTGCTGCCCGATAACTTGAATAGTAGGCATATCCCTGTGATAAGATTTACCATACAAATTTCATTCATCTCCAATTAGAGCATCAACATAACTACATAACTACTTGGGAATTTTTTTTAATCAAGACAGTTAACTCATTAAATTAATGACAAAACTGGTTATGGTCACTTTAAAAATTTGACTTGGGTCTTCAGAGAAACATTTTTTATTTTCTTGGTGAGAAGTAACAGAATACACTCTCTGAGTGAGGTGACACTGAACCGGGAACCGTTACAATATTATATACATCATTAGTTACAATCAACTAAATTGAAAATAATATCGCTAGGTTTCTATCAAGTCCAAATCATGAAGAAGATGTTTTTTCTTGGCTTCATTTAAGTCATATGAATGTTTGATGTATGGGCGAATATTTGATGTTTGCAGTGCACCAGCGACCCTGTGACTGAACTCTGCTTATTTGCATTGCTGTGAATACAAATGCAAAAGACTCACAAGGTGTGCAGGTTTTATTAGCACAGATATTTGAGGCTGTGGACCACTCTACCAAACTGTAATTTTTACCTAAAATCATGGCATTTTTGTGTTAAAATGCTACTTAAAGTGTGATATCTGGTTACATATGCAGTACATGTATCATCTGATTTATGTGATATCAATCCATAGCTGATTACATATGGAGCTACATGTATCATCTGGTTTGCATGTTTATTGAGACTAGGGGGGTTGATTTTCATAGGTGGTTACATATGGAACTACATGTGTCATCGGATCTTCTTGATCATTGTTCATTTAGACCGTGGGGATTGCCTTGGATGGCTGAATTGTTAACATTGAATCATATAGTCTATCTTTGAGTCAGATGGCATTGTTTTGATTCCTTGCTTGTGCATTCATATATCTATCCTCTAATGATGCAATAAACAATTCATCAAATGTTCTTTTCTATTTTCAGTGTTTCCTGAGGGTATAAGAAGGCCTTTGACCAATATGCAGAGGCCATTCATCAGAGATTTCCTAGCTTGACGATAGAAGGTGGACATTATCCCGCTCCTTCTGTCCGAGCTTTGATTTCTCAAATCCTCAGCATAGCAAAGCTGGTTCTTATTGGCTTTGTGGTCAGTGGCCATAACCCTTTTACTCTTTTAAATATGCCTACTCCTAATTTTTATGAATGGGCTTCTCAAAATAAGGTAAGAAACAGGTTTCATTTTATCATAAGCATAATTATATTATACTTACTTTGGAAACTAATTTTTGTGGTACAGGTATATTATTCCAAAATATCTGACTTTGATGGGATTTTCCACAATTCTAAAGGGTTTCTGTTTGTGTACTAAACCAACTTTTGCAGAGATTAACACACATTGCCATGAGTAAGTAAATGAATAAAATTATGTACTTAATAATTACAAAAAGAGGTTAGCATAACTTAATTTTATATCTATTTATTTGTTGATTAGTCTGTTATTACTTACATTTATTTGATGACATATTTTCAGATTTATTCCTGTTTAATGATATTTTTTATCAGTAATGCCATAGAAGGACAGTTAATATCAACTGGTGCATTTGAAATTTCGCTTAATGGTTAGTATAATGTTGAAGTTGGTTTGTAATTGCAAGAATGGTATTTATGGATAAATAATAATTTATTCCTTCATGTATATTGAAGGCCCATTTCAGCAGTGTTTGATGTTACTACTGGCTATTGAATCACTAACCAGGATGCACAGGAATCAGTCCTGTTGTTGCCGAGAAAGTTCCCTGGAATTTTCCAGTTTGGTTGCACCTCCTCAATGGTGGAAGACTGGGAACCAGATTAGGACAGCATCTATTCACGCAGATGAGACAAACAATAGTCTATAGAACCCTATCATTTCAGAACAATAGGACATTAAACCCCATTTCTGTATTGATGTCAACAAAGGGATTAACTCCATATTGAACAGGAACAGTTAAATTGTACCATATGCCCACGAATCATTAATTTCCGCATTGACGTCAATGTTACTTCTCCTCTCTTTGAAACGACTCTAACCTTGGATGTTACAAAAATGGAGATAAACTTTATACAGCTACATGTAGTATATATATGCTATTATGTTAATGCCTTAACTAACACAGGATATGGACAGCATAGCCACATTAAAGTTTAAATTCATCACCCCAAATCACACCTTAACTTAAAGCGAAAATTTCATATCTTTAAGTTATATTTTTAAAATTTATTAAAATAAAGCCTTATAATAGATGATTTCTGCAAATAATCCTATCAATCCTATAAATTTAATTCTCTATTACAAGTTGAAAAATTGGCAAAATATCATTTTCAACTTCAAATTCAAACGTTTGATGATAGCTATTCCATTGGGGGGGGGGGGGAGACTAGAAAAACAAGGGAGGTAATCTGTTAGTTTAAACAATATTTTATTCAATAAGCTGAATTGGATTGAACAACAGGTAATCTGTTATTGTTTCCGGTGTGAAAAATTGTGAAAAAAAGTGTGGGAAATAAAGCCTACGATCGTATAATAGTGAGTTGACAACCTATTGATCAAAATACATAGAAATAATTATGTTTTGACTTTCTTAGAAAATATGAAATTCTCGCTTTAAGACACAAAGGCGTTATTTTGAAAGGGGTATTTTTAATTACTTATCATATGAAATGATTAATTGATATTATTTACTAGTAAAATGACCCAATAATAAAGGTGGATTATCTGTAATTCTTTAATAGACAGTGCATGAAAACAAAAACCCTGAACAATTCATACGTATAATCTAAAATATCAAAATAAGAAGCAACGTCACACGTACAGCTTGGAACAAGTAACGGTACATATCTATTCAATGTTTTGAAAATTTGGATGTAGTTTTGTTTTCTTGGAAAACCATCTGATCATATTTTTCAGTACAGCTTTTTTCTTTATTTTCAGATGTGCCTATTTGGTCAAAATTAGAAACTGGTCGTATTCCGTCTCCTTCAGAAATGTTTCAGATTCTAGATAATCATATGAGACTTGGTAACAAAATGCAATCATAGTAAATAACAACCAATCAATTAGGTTTGTATATTAATCTGTACATTAAAATATTACTTGGATGAAATGAAATTGAAATCAAGATGAAATTTGTGATTCACATCATATTAGGCATAAAAGTTACTGGGCACAAAAAAAAAAGCTGTATATGATGCTATCTAGTAAAAGTATTAAGTTATATTTGTTGTAGGGGGATTGGATGGCCAAATTGGATAATCAAAAATATTTTGCAGAGTTTTTCTGTAAGGTTATCTTCATCTCTGGAGGTCGGTTGTTCGATCCCAAACTGATCCCGCAGTGAATATTCGCTTGGCCGCTACAATCACTGATAAGCATGACATCGACGAGGCTTAATGAGTACGGCATATTAACTTTTTTACTCCGACAAATTAAATTCTCAAACATTTTTTTGAGGTAAAAGAAAAATAAATAAAGACGTTTGAAGTATTTTTTAGTTAAAAAATATTTCCTATTTAGTGTAAATGGGTATTAAAATGAGTAAAATGCATCATTTTGCCCGAAGCAGTTAGGTGTTAAGTAAACATTGCACAAGCCGTTGAGCCAATCACTATGAGGCAGGCAGTCAACGCACGTGTTTTGGACAGGCATCCGTTACAGAGATAATTCGTAAGTAATTCTCTGTGAAACAGATTGGTTCGATCCCTGCATTGGTCAAGAAAGTTCATCCAGATTTTTTAGTGTGGTTTCCCCTTGTCGGTGATGCAGGGGGCGGAGGGCCTGACAAAGACAGCTGTCTAGTCGATGGGAAGAAAAAAAAAGGTCCCATGTACACATTGGCAGTTGGAATTCGATATAAGAGTAGGCCATAGTGCCGCTGCCCAGGCAAAATTTCCCTCATAGCACACTATATGGCATGTGCCCGTCTTCATTAGCCCAGGTTAGGAGCAGAACAGTAGGACATTCAACCCCATTTCATTTATCTTCATCTCTAAAATACATGTTCATGAGCATACATAAATATTTTTGTCAGATTGAGAGAAGTTACATACAATTGAGCCTACATAAATGCCTTGTCAGATTGACATAATAAATGTTGATAAGGCATATCTATACAATATGCAGCTATTCGCCATTAACATACCTTCAAAGATATAAAATGCATTGTCATTGTTGTATGGCTTATAATTTCTGAGCAATTTTTGGTTTACTTGATGTCATACATGCCAGACCTGTTGTGTTTTCAAGTCCACATAAAATAAAAATAATTTCTAATGTATATATATATATGTCAGTTCTTACATTTCTTTAATTTATTTTATTCATTTCAGATGATAAAGTTATAAAGAGAACTGTCATATACTATTGTAGACTGAACGTATGAAAAATCAGACTTAAACCAGCTATCTGAGGGTTTGATTTGGAGGAATAGTCAGCTACAGTAGTATGATGCCACTTCCTGTACATAACTGTTTGTCTGATTGGCTGAAGAAAATCATGTGATAAATCTAATTTTGATAAATCATAGCTCATCATCTGTGTATTGTTGATATTTTATATGTTTGTCCATTTAAATGTTTTTGATATTAGATAATATAATGCTGATTCTTTATTTCGTGTAGCACCACATTTTTAAAAAAAAAATAAGATTGATAATCTATTTAACTTTTGTATCATAGATATGAGCTGTGTATTATATCACTGTGACTGGAGAGATGATATGAACGATACTAGAACTCAATATATTTGCATTTTTGAACTTTTCGTTGTCAACTAATTGTGGGGTTTTAAAACTTCCCTTTTTTTTCAAAATGTTTATATGGTTAAGATGTACATAATATTTATTTGATTTGTAAATATGTTATCATAATTCTAAGGTTTTGATAATATTTATATCTCATTGTTTTGGCGTAGAAGACTTCTGGGCCCTGTTTCACAAAATTTTAACTAAAGATAAAATCCAAATTTGATTGGCTAAGAACTAAAATCAATCTAATATTGTCCAATCAAATTACTAAAGTTTGGATCTTAAAATTTCGTGAAATAGGCCCCTCGTCTGGATTATGCAACTCAAGAGGATAAAAAGAAGATTTGACAGCCAGACAAGTGATAGTAATAGAATAATATTTATAGATCAAAAGATTGCCTAAAAAGTGGAATTAAGCCTATGTACTGAAATTTTAACACAGTACTGTTTAACACAATCAAGATAGTACATTACACTTTTACTACTCGGTAATATTGAACTAGGGACCTTAATAAGTTACAGGCCTTTGTCATACCAAGATGGATCCATCAGTGGTTAAAATCAAAATTGAGTGTTTTAAAAATCAACACTAGATGAAACTAGTAAATAGCCTTTCCTGTATGTGAAAATGCAGCATTGCAATTACATTGACTGACTAAAGAAACACTGAATAAACGATGCTAAAATGGACTCTAATAGTCATGTACCTTATATAATGCATTGATTGAAATTGTGTTATATACATGTGCCTCTTCATTTCATTATTATTTGTAAGAAATTTTTAGGATGTTTTGAATATATAAAATAAATTTCTGTGTTGTGTTTTTTCTGTATCATTAAAATAATGTATTGGTATGTAATTAATAAATAAATGCACATCTATCACACAAAAATCCTGTTTTGTTTTATTTGTACTGATTAACAATTTAAAGGAGCTAAACCTCATTGATTTAAGCCACAATATAGTTTTAATTTGGATTGAAAGATCTATGCAATAACTTTTTTGTGGAAGTCATTTTTTTACAATATAGTTTTGATTTGGGTTGAAAGCTATATACACTTAAGATGAGTGAAAGGCACTAATGCTGCCCAGACCAGTTTGCAGTGCTATGAGTCGTGGGTTAGATGTGAAAAATATACAGGAAAACTCCCCACGAGTGACACACACTTTCTGTTCCCTGCTACATATTTAAGAACAGCCCTTGATCATCTAGAATTTATAATTGTTCATTGACTTTTTAAATGTCCTTTTCACGTTGTGTATTCTCTTCTTATTTATCACAGTAGTTGAGACTTATGTCTTACCAGAAATAACAATGCAACAGTTCGTTTTTACATTTTATATATCAAGCTGCTTACATATGGTACAATGCATAATGGAACCAATCAAGTCAATCTCTCAATTGCAGTCCACCGAGACATAGAAATTGCTATATCCTCTCCCAATAGTATCAAGCGGGTGTCTGATGAATGCTCAGAGATAAGATGATCTTGTAGCTTTGGGTTTTGGACGTTCAATTATCTAATCGGTCAAATATGACATAATTACATGTATTGCGATTGGTTAATTAGCCTAATGATACCGAAAACAACCCTTATATGGATAGAGGAAACTCATAGCAGAAGTTTCATCGGTGTTATTTTGTTACCAACCTTGAATTGAATGGTTATCAAATTATAACTATCAATCTGTCACTCATTCACCCATTTTGATTTAAGCACATGAGGAGACACTATGACTTCTGTACAATGTGTGAATCTAATAATTAGCCAAACATATTACTCTATACAATGCTAATAATTTGAAGACCAAAAATTCTACCAAGAAATTTTCACCTTATGAAGACTTTAGCGTTAACGTTGAGAAGCTGATTAATGAAATTAGTGGAATCTACAGTTTAATTTTTGACTGGATAAAAGGGCTATGTGTGGAAATGAATGGTTTTGAGTAATAATTGTGTTTCTCATGCTTGTTTAGAAGACTTTATTTTATGTTGGTTTTTTTTTTAAAATGCCTATAAAATCATGCTTAAGACCTCTGAGTAGGGCGTTTACAACCCCACTAAATATGTTTTCTAGATATCCTGTTTTGTTATATGTGTCAACTCTTAAGTCCAATGTTAAGGACTCATTGATGTGTGGTAGTAATTTTAAACATCTGTATCAAATGTTATGCCATGAAATTGGATTTACATTTCACCCATTTTGTAATAGGCCGTATTATTAACAAAAAGATTCTATATAAAAGATGTTTTTCTTGTCAAACTATTAATATATAATAATACATTACTAAAATCGGGACAACGACTAACGACAAAATTGGGCACATTAATAAAATTGTCTGATGAGCCTGACAATCACAACTCGAGTAATATGGCGGTATATTAGTGCCAAAATTCTAACATGCTTTCGTCTAATTTCTTACTTCTGTTCATGTAATTTCTAACCTCCATTCATGTAACTTCTAACTTCTATTCATGTAATTTCTTAATTAAGACAATGTATAATTCAACTTCTTTATTTGTTCAGTGTAAATATCAATTCTATTTCATCTTATTTCTAATATTGGGGCGAAAAATGTCTACTTCATTGTGGTGTTACATGTTAAGCATGAACGGCAAACAAATTTAGAATTTTGATACATCTACCTAGCAACCATCATTATGACATCGTTTGATGTCGCCACCGTGTGCTCAGTTTGGGAATTGAGCACCTGATCGGGACCATTCTATTGATACAAACGACTCCCTCTTCGTCAGATTGAGTGGCTTGCCTGAGTGTTAAAATTGAAAACAACATCGGGAGAGAGAGATGGGGACATGGGGTTTAACATCAACTCGACACCAACCAGGTCATTTCGGTATTAACACCGTTCATTGTATTTCAATAATTCGCTTGCGCGTAGGAGTGTTTAGCAGTGGGAGGAAACCGGAGGACCCGGAGAAAACCCACGAGGTTGGAAAGGCGGCTCTGCTCCATGTCACGTAAAAACGGGAAATCGAAACCACGCCAGTTCATTCAATGACAGACCTTATGTTACAGCGTGCACGTGCTAACCATTCGGCCATCCTACCCTCTAAACAACATTGAACGTGATATAAATGTATGGTTTGCAAATATTATTTCGAATACCGTGGCTAAGTAGGTAAGACGCAGGCTCGCTAGGCTGTGGGTCGGGAGTTCGATCCCTGCATTGGTCGAAAAAAGTTCATCCAGATTTTCTGGCGTGGTTCCCCCTTATTAGTGTCTTGTCGTTCCGATGGGATGAAAACCCGAGGTTCCATGTACATGTTGGCGTGCACGTAAAAGATCCCGTGACCGTTAGACTTCGATATAAGTCCACGTCGTAGATCCGCTCTCCGGGCAATATTTCCCTAAAGCACACTGTATGGCGTATGTCCGTCTCCATTAGCCCGGTTCGGAACGAAACAGTAGGGCGTTAAACCCTCTTTCATTTCATTTTCTATTTCAAATATAAGCTAAACGGGATTTGGAGAATTTTATTTTATTTTTTTTTTTACGGTTGAGCCAATAATTAATATCTATATGCAGTTGGTCTATATTAACACAGGGTATAAATGTTATGGATAGGCCTTCACAGATACTGAGTTTAATACTAAGTGACCTCTCTCTCTCTCAGCACTCCTTCCAACTTTCAACCAAACGAAAAATGGGTCGTTTATACCAATTATGGTCCCGATCAGGTGCGCAATCATCCAATTGAGCACACAGTGGCGACACCAAACGATGTCATAATGATGGTTGCTAGGTCGAAGTATCAAAATTCTAAATTTGTTTGCCGTTCATGCTTAAAGTTCCAATTTCATATTTTCTAAGAAAGTCAAAACATAATTATTTCTATGTCTTTTGCTCAAAAGGTTGTCAGCTCACTATTATACGATCATGGGCAAATTTTTGGGGGCATTAGAAAGGCTAACACCGATTGATTGAGGAAATAGTTACTCAATTACCTCCCTTGTTTTCCCATTCCTCTCCATGGACGGCCATCTTCAAACGTTTGAATTTGAAGTTGAAAATGATATTTTTGCCATTTTCTCAACTGGCAATAGTGAATTATAGGATTAATAGGATTATTCTTTAACAAGGTAGGACTGTTTATAGGTACAATCTATTTCTGGGCTTTATTTTAATACATTTTAAAAATATAACTTAAAAAAATGCTATTGGAGCTTTAACATGTAATACCACAATGAAGTAGACATTTTTCACCTCAATAATAGAAATAAGATGAAATAGAATTGATATTTACACTGAACAAATAAAGAAGTTGAATTATACATTGTCTTAAATTAGAAATTACGTGAATGGAAGTTAGAAGTTACATGAATAGAGGTTAGAAGTTACATGAATGGAGGTTAGAAATTAGACGATAGCATGTTAGAATTTTGGCACTAATATACCGCCATAGAGTAAATGGTTACCCTTGACCTTGTTCAAGTTCTTGTGATAGCTTTCACATGCCAGCAAATTCTTTTCGTTATGTAAGTCAAAACATAAATATTACTGTCACAATAATGTAACCTATTCCAGTCAATATTTGTTGTCGCTTTGCCGTGCCACGGTTGTGGTTTAATTATTATATTGGCAAATAGCCAAAGATAAACCTAAAGTAGAACATTATTATTAGTCGCTAGGTAGCGCCACTTAATGACCTTATATTGAGTTCACTGTGCCAGACGAACAAGTCATTGAAGACTACATTACCGTTCATGTTATGTACTCTAATTGGTTTATGGTTATATCATTACCAAACAAATTCTGCAATACTTTTGACAGGTGAATATGTTTATTATTTTAAATATCTATTTCGTTAAAATTTTGGGTTTTTTTCTTTATAATTTGTCTTCCGCCAAAAGAATTGAAGTCGCCACGTGACCCGGCGATGTGTGAAAAAAAACAAAAATGTAGGGAAAAAAATTAATGTACGCGCACGCAGTAGATTTTTCAGATTGATGTCAATGAATTGGTAAGGTTTTGGATAGTAATGCGCATTTCATGTTTTGAACAAACAAAGTTTCGATTTGTTTAGGACGAAACTACCGTGACATTATATAAGAAAAGAAGGATAGGAAGGAATGTTGTGTAACATGACGTAGTTGTTGAACACGAGGACGTGCAGTGTTGTTTTGATTAGTGTAGCACGTGCAGGATTTATTGACACGGTCAGTAACGGTAGACTAGATAGTATTGTGTAATATGTTATCTATGGCACGGGGAAATTGTATCATTTATTTATTCTCTTTTTCACAGTGGGCCATAATATTTAGATTTATAAATGTAGAGTAGGATACAAACTAAATAAATTATTAGTTTATACTTATACATGTTTCCTATAAAAAATAAAGTAAGTAAAGTACTAACTAGTAACTAAGCCATACAATGGCAAGGTTTGGCTGTTATTCCTCTTTTCTGTGGGGAATATTTAGCCCTGCTCATTGAGTCTTAAGTATTTGATGTCACTGGATCATGGATGATATTGAGTTGAAGACTTGCCTCCATTGAATATTCTATTCACATAGATAGACAATATAATGATAGTGGTGGACACTTAAAGATTATCTACATTATAATCATTTTAAAGTTAATTACATATGGTGACAATAGGATAGGCTTATTTATTAAAGGTTTTTCTCGAACAGGGGTGAATTAAACTATACACTCGCTGCTTAGGCCATCAGTACATTAATTTCTTGAAATGATTGATTGTTGCCTAAAGTAAAATGTCTAGAAAAAAAGATTCAATATGGTTCTGCTTCAGTTCGTGTGGTATGTAAGAGCTGGACGGATAAGTCAGTACTTCAAATTGATGCTTTGGGAATAATATGTGTTAGCAATATGTAAAGAGCGTACATTTGCTGGATACATGCATGACAACTATGCTTGGTATTATTGCTGATGAGCTTGCCAATCATGACATGTAAATTAAAGAGCAAAACCAGGGTTTTGAGGGGAAAAACATAACTTGCTCCTTTTATCAAAAGCATGTGTAGCCTTAAAACAACTATGGGCCTAATCATGCATGAGGTTCTTCAAGTCCTGCATGTACCTTAGATCAGTTTTTCACTTTACTACTTTCAGTGCATTGTACGTTGTAGTGTATTGTACTTTGCGAAAGTTCATTGACATGCTCAATCATTGTAGAATAATTATTGGAAGTTTGCCAAGCTGGTATTACCATTTATTTTCCTGGTATTATATTGTACTGGTAGTCAAGTCTGCAATAAAATTCGGCAGTGGGGCATTTTGAAGAGGAATTTAGACTGGATAATTTACTAATTAAATTTATCTTTTGTCTTTAAAAGTTTAAATCTAATAGAATAAGAAATTATGATCAGTTTATATTATTTTGGTATTGCTCACTTTACCTGGAATCTAAAATAGGTAAGCTATGCAAAATCATAAATGTAGCATTGTACATGTACATATATTAAATGCAAGCGCAAGTCTACCAGCACAAGTCTTCAATAATTACTATTACATTACTCTGGATTGGGTCATGTGGTTTTAATAATTTGAATGTTAATGTCTGTTTTTCTGATCTAAGAGACAGAAGAATTATAATGCATTATACACTTATTTGAATATGTGTCAAATGCAGTATTTAGTGATATCTTCAATAAAAGAAATATTAGGGAAGCTTAGACATGATAAATTTTCAGGTAGATATGAAATGTTAGGTAATACCACAACAAATTTAACTGGTAATAACTAGTCAATATAAAGAGAATGCTTTGTCACATTGTTTATTTGCATAGTCATTGATCATGTTATCAAAACCTTGTAGCTGCATGTAATCAATATGCTGGCCTAATAATTTTTGACATTTCTCATTTCAAATTCAATTACTTGCTCATCCACCCTTGTCATTAATATTGTGGATCAATGACTGTCTGGGTCACAGTTTTTGAGATTTACTACATCATATACATGTACATCTCATTGCCATCAGTCAGTCACAATTAACAATGAATTTAATGTTTATTGTGTCTGCTTATCCTTTTAAAGTTGTACATGTACATGTATTTTGATAACAGACCCAGGCTTGATCTTAATATCAACTCCTTCACGTAATATCCTTCATTTTTTCGACCTCTTAGACTTTTTGATATAAAATATCCCGAAAACCAAGTTGATACTGAGTTGCAAAGTTCAAGGTTTGTGCAAAGTTGCTGCTGCTGGAACTTTACGCTTTTCGACTGTGCTATGTCCCACGTCACGTCTTAGTCCAAATCTTTCTTATTTACGTTTTGCTTTTCTTTGGTTTTCCAGTAGTTTTACAATAAAAAAAAACTTTCATTGGCTGTAAATGAATCTATTTCTTTACTCGTTTGTATTGTGTGTCCGTTGTAAAGGGAGATAACTAACTAAAAATCTGGGATTTTCAAACTAGTCTAGTAATGGTTAGATGTTGTAAAACTTGCAGTCGTTGATTCAGGAACATGTAACAAACCACAATACACAGTTTATTATTTATTGGACATAGCCTAGACATGTTGTGTATTAATTTCCTGTTTTATTAAAGTAAATCAATTTTTTTTCCTATTAGTTTTTGTTGTCAGGATTATTGATTTTTTAGTTATTCATCTGGTACTGAATGGCATGTTGAAATTTATCCAAATGTCATAATGACCGAAAATAAAAGTGCATGCTATATTTACATTATGGAAAGCATTCTTGGAAACACTTTATGGTCTGCTAACATTGTTGACTCATGCATTCCCTGGGGGGAATTTTTGTTATTTTTTTATGATACATGTGTCTAAGGTGTATGGCATGATTTAGAGTAGTTATTGTGTAATTGTGTGGTATTTAAGACAACAAATATCAGATCTACATGTATCCTATATAAAACTTGTTGATAATTATGTATAGGACATAGGTAGCTCTTAAAACCCTCTGTTCATCTTATTCCCAATTTTAAAAATATACCTATAACCAGTTGCCAGGTTCAGCTGTCTGACTCGCAGTGACTTTCAGTGTTTGGAATAATCTGGCGTTTGTTTGTAAAGATAAGGTCAGTTTTGTTATTTAGATGTGGCTACTTCATTGAATAATTATAGATTAGCTAATTGGGTAAATAAACCAATTAAGAATTGTACAAAGGTATTCAAATGCATATTTTAGAGGCAAAACATTAAAATCTAAATATCCAATCACAGTCATTGTTTATTTAAGGTGAGCGATTGCTCTTGGGCGCCTATCGCTAATCTTAATGTTGACCAAGGTTTTTTTTTTCTCCCTCCCCTTAAAATTGAAAATCCTAACTCCTTTACAAAGTCATTGGGGGGGTGAAGAGGTAATTATCATTTATGAAACCAGGAACGACTCTGTAACATGCAGTTATTGATCTTTAGAACCATTTCTATACACAAACTATTCAACTAATATCACTCTCCTTAATTTTTAAATCCATCTCCTTAATCCCTCTTCTTTTTGTTAAAGGGACAATCCCGATAAGAACAGAGTCTCAAAAATTAAAGTCCGAGTATTTATGAAATTTATGGACCAAAATATAGTGGCATGGTGTATTTACCTTGTCTCAAAATTTCAGCTCAAAATATTGAGTCGTTTGGACGTGAACGTCTACACTGCTTATTAGTGCTTATCCGGACACGTAACCCTTTTAAGATTTCGGGTCAATTTTTTCATTGGGTGACCTGATAATCGATTAATGTTTCTTGAGAGGTCTATACAGTGAATGACCCATGCCCTGTACTTGATAACAAAAGGTAAATTTCACCTACATATTATTTTTATAGAAAAAAGTCTGGTTTTATCCAGATACTGTATAATAAAACGTTCACCATTTCTATACGAAGACTGTCAGGATTAAGTTATTTACAAGCGTATCACAAATATCGGGTTAGTAGGTGGGCCTTAGGTTATGGATTTTAAAGGATTTTAACACAAAATTAAGCAGTTTTATTCCCCAAAAAGTTATCGGGATTGGCACTTTAAGGTGAGCTTTTTTGGCACTAGTCTAACAATGACTGCAATTGTTGCTGTGGAAATAATCGTCAATCATTTTTAACATGTTCATATTTGTTTAAAGACTCAATAAAACATTTGATCCGGATGTTGGCCAAAAAATTTCACCTTTGTACTCTGTAAATGATGCTTGACAGAAGGCCTGACAGGAAACAATGTATGGTCAATAGTGATGAAGATGAGACAGAAGCACATTTCATACAACTTGTATTACAAGACTTTTGATTTGTAAGAACACGATATACTGTTTACACATTCAAGTATCAATGAAATAAGGATGCTTAAAAAAGGGTTGTTCACATAACAACTTTGTCATGCAGATGTAGAGGGCAAAAACGCACAATTTTGGAATGTCAGCTTATTTTTACGCAACTCATAAAAGAAACCTGGACAGTTTGAATTCCAACAAATAGTTTAGGTCATATCGTCAGTGTTCGGACAAAAATTTATATCGTAGGTCACTGCATAGTGCATGCCCCACCTCATTAGCCCAGTCCCAGCAGAAAAGTAGGTCATTAAAACTTCATTTCATTTATAAGATGGTGGAGTTATACTATATATGATCCTTAGCTTCTTTATCATAAAGTCACTCCCAATACATTTTTTACATACCGTACATAAAAAAGCTTATAAAGCTTTTATAGTACAATGTATAAAAGATGGTCTATTCAGTTCCTATATAATTCAAACGTCAGTGTCTCAGTGAACCGTATCATCTTGAATTAAACTTGAGTTAGTCTACCCGGTACTGGTATATATTTTTGATTTATTATCCTAAAACTGATCAGGTTGATTGATTTCTTTCAATGTTATGTGCTTCATATTGTTACTGTTGGTCCCACTTTCCCATAAGATCTAACACAAATACATTAGCCGATATCTATCACACATTTTTTTTCACAAGATTTCAGCTTCAAGTCACATGAAAAATTAATTAGGATAGTGTTATTACTGTGTTAAGCTGGCAAAAACAATCCCATTGATTGTTGCCTAAAGTAAAATGTCTAGAAAAAAAGATTCAGTATGGTTCTGCTTCAGTTCGTGTGGTATGTAAGAGCTGGACGGATAAGTCAGTACTTCAAATTGATGCTTTGGGAATAATATGTGTTAGCAATATGTAAAGAGCGTACATTTGCTGGATACATGCATGACAACTATGCTTGGTATTATTGCTGATGAGCTTGCCAATCATGACATGTAAATTAAAGAGCAAAACCAGGGTTTTGAGGGGAAAAACATAACTTGCTCCTTTTATCAAAAGCATGTGTAGCCTTAAAACAACTATGGGCCTAATCATGCATGAGGTTCTTCAAGTCCTGCATGTACCTTAGATCAGTTTTTCACTTTACTACTTTCAGTGCATTGTACGTTGTAGTGTATTGTACTTTGCGAAAGTTCATTGACATGCTCAATCATTGTAGAATAATTATTGGAAGTTTGCCAAGCTGGTATTACCATTTATTTTCCTGGTATTATATTGTACTGGTAGTCAAGTCTGCAATAAAATTCGGCAGTGGGGCATTTTGAAGAGGAATTTAGACTGGATAATTTACAAATTAAATTTATCTTTTGTCTTTAAAAGTTTAAATCTAATAGAATAAGAAATTATGATCAGTTTATATTATTTTGGTATTGCTCACTTTACCTGGAATCTAAAATAGGTAAGCTATGCAAAATCATAAATGTAGCATTGTACATGTACATATATTAAATGCAAGCGCAAGTCTACCAGCACAAGTCTTCAATAATTACTATTACATTACTCTGGATTGGGTCATGTGGTTTTAATAATTTGAATGTTAATGTCTGTTTTTCTGATCTAAAAGACAGAAGAATTATAATGCATTATACGCTTATTTGAATATGTGTCAAATGCAGTATTTAGTGATATCTTCAATAAAAGAAATATTGGGGAACTGCTTAGACATGATAAATTTTCAGGTAGATATGAAATGTTAGGTAATACCACAACAAATTTAACTGGTAATAATTAGTCAATATAAAGAGAATGCTTTGTCACATTGTTTATTTGCATAGTCATTGATCATGTTATCAAAACCTTGTAGCTGCATGTAATCAATATGCTGGCCTAATAATTTTTGACATTTCTCATTTCAAATTCAATTACTTGCTCATCCACCCTTGTCATTAATATTGTGGATCAATGACTGTCTGGGTCACAGTTTTTGAGATTTACTACATATACATGTACATGTACATCTCATTGCCATCAGTCAGTCACAATTAACAATGAATTTAATGTTAATTGTGTCTGTTTATCCGTTTAAAGTTGTACATGTATTTTAATAACAGACCCAGGCTTTGTCTTAATATCAAGGCCTTCACTTAATATCCTTCATTTTTTCGACCTCTTAGACTTTTTGATATAAAATATCCCGAAAACCAAGTTGACACTGAGTTGCAAAGTTCAAGGTTTGTGCAAAGTTGCTGCTGCTGGAACTTTAGGCTTTTTGACTGTGCTATGTCCCACGTCACATCTTAGTCTTAGTCCAAATCTTTCTTATTTACGTTTTGCTTTTCTTTGGTTTTCCAGTAGTTTTACAATAAAAAAAAACTTTCATTGGCTGTAAATGAATCTATTTCTTTACTCGTTTGTATTGTGTGTCCGTGGTAAAGGGAGATAACTAACTAAAAATCTGCGATTTTCAAACTAGTCTAGTAATGGTTAGATGTTGTAAAACTTGCAGTCGTTGATTCAGGAACATGTAACAAACCACAATACACATTTTATTATTTATTGGACATAGCCTAGACATGTTGTGTATTAATTTCCTGTTTTATTAAAGTAAATCAATTTTTTTTCCTATTAGTTTTTGTTGTCAGGATTATTGATTTTTTAGTTATTCATCTGGTACTGAATGGCATGTTGAAATTTATCCAAATGTCATAATGACCGAAAATAAAAGTGCATGCTATATTTACATTATGGAAAGCATTCTTGGAAACACTTTATGGTCTGCTAACATTGTTGACTCATGCATTCCCTGGGGGGATTTTTTGTTATTTTTTTATGATACATGTGTCTAAGGTGTATGGCATGATTTAGAGTAGTTATTGTGTAATTGTGTGGTATTTAAAGACAACAAATATCAGATCTACATGTATCCTATATAAAACTTGTTGATAATTATGTATAGGACATAGGTAGCTCTTAAAACCCTCTGTTCATCTTATTTACAATTTCAAAAATATACCTATAACCAGTTGCCAGGTTCAGCTGTCTGACTCGCAGTGACTTTCAGTGTTTGGAATAATCTGGCGTTTGTTTGTAAAGATAAGGTCAGTTTTGTTATTTAGATGTGGCTACTTCATTGAATAATTATAGATTAGCTAATTAGGTAAATAAACCAATTAAGAATTGTACAAAGGTATTCAAATGCATATTTTAGAGGCAAAACATTAAAATCTAAATATCCAATCACAGTCATTGTTTATTTAAGGTGAGCAATTGCTCTTGGGTGCCTATCGCTAATCTTAATGTTGACCAAGGTTTTTTTTTTTCTCCCTCCCCTTAAAATTGAAAATCCTAACTCCTTTACAAAGTCATTGGGGGGGTGAAGAGGTAATTATCATTTATGAAACCAGGAACGACCCTGTAACATGCAGTTATTGATCTTTAGAACCATTTCTATACACTAACTATTCAACTAATATCACTCTCCTTAATTTTTAAATCCATCTCCTTAATTTCTAAATCCCTCTTCTTATTGAAACTGGAAGAGCTTTTTGTTAAAGGGACAATCCCGATAAGAACAGAGTCTCAAAAATTAAAGTCCAAGTATTTATGAAATTTATAGACCAAAATATAGTGGCATGGTGTATTTACCTTGTCTCAAAATTTCAGCTCAAAATATTGAGTCGTTTGGACGTGAATGTCTACACTGCTTATTAGTGCTTATCCGGACACGTAACCCTTTTAAGATTTCGGGTCAATTTTTTCATTGGGTGACCTGATAATCGATTAATGTTTCTTGAGAGGTCTATACAGTGAATGACCCATGCCCTGTACTTGATAACAAAAGGTAAATTTCACCTACATATTATTTTTATAGAAAAAAGTCTGGTTTTATCCAGATACTGTATAATAAAACGTTCACCATTTCTATACGAAGACTGTCAGGTTTAAGTTATTTACAAGCGTATCACAAATATCGGGTTAGTAGGTGGGCCTTAGGTTATGGATTTTAAAGGATTTTAACACAAAATTAAGCAGTTTTATTCCCCAAAAAGTTATCGGGATTGGCACTTTAAGGTGAGCTTTTTTGGCACTAGTCTAACAATGACTGCAATTGTTGCTGTGGAAATAATCGTCAATCATTTTTAACATGTTCATATTTGTTTAAAGACTCAATAAAACATTTGATCCGGATGTTGGCCAAAAAATTTCCTCAGAATTTTCTTGTGTGATTCACCTTTGTACTCTGTAGATGATGCTTGACAGAAGGCCTGACAGGAAACAATGTATGGTCAATAGTGATGAGACAGAAGCACATTTCATACAACTTGTATTACAAGACTTTTGATTTGTATGAACACGATATACTGTTTACACATTCAAGTATCAATGAAATAAGGATGCTTAAAAAAGAGTTGTTCACATAACAACTTTGTCATGCAGATGTAGAGGGCAAAAACGCACAATTTTGGAATGTCAGCTTATTTTTACGCAACTCATAAAAGAAACCTGGACAGTTTGAATTCCAACAAATAGTTTAGGTCATATCGTCAGTGTTCGGACAAAAATTTATATCGTAGGTCACTGCATAGTGCATGCCCCACCTCATTAGCCCAGTCCCAGCAGAAAAGTAGGTCATTAAAACTTCATTTCATTTATAAGATGGTGGAATTATACTATATATGATCCTTAGCTTCTTTATCATAAAGTCACTCCCAATACATTTTTTACATACCGTACATAAAATAGCTTATAAAGCTTTTATAGTACAATGTATAAAAGATGGTCTATTCAGTTCCTATATAATTCAAACGTCAGTGTCTCAGTAAACCGTATCATCTTGAATTAATCTTGAGTTAGTCTACCCGGTACTGGTATATATTTTTGATTTATTATCCTAAAACTGATCAGGTTGATTGATTTCTTTCAATGTTATGTGCTTCATATTGTTACTGTTGGTCCCACTTTCCCATAAGATCTAACACAAATACATTAGCCGATATCTACACACATTTTTTTTCACAAGATTTCAGCTTCAAGTCACATGAAAAATTAATTAGGTTAGTGTTATTACTGTGTTAAGCTGGCAAAAACAATCCCATGTGCACAAAGTAGGTATTCAATTGTTTTTCAGGATTAGCCTCTATGTAGCTGTTGATTAAAAATCAAGTTATATGTACATATATATTTTGTAAGCTTTTTATTCAATCGGACAGTATCAGTTATTGTGAATTGAATTATAGTATTTCAAATATGAAGCTTTCATTTACCGCAGTGAAATTTGTAACACGCCTTCTGAATTAACAATTTACTAATAGTAATAATCCAGAAATTAAATAAATTTAGATTTTTAATATGCAATCGGAGATAAGACATGTGTTTACTGCTGTACTATATCTTTGTTCAGATTCTCTTTTTGTGATATAATTTTCTTTTTCGCAATTGGAGCTTGTTTAGACTTTTTATATAATCACTGAAACAGTTGTGTGCAGGTTTTGCTCACATACCTGGTTCCCTTATTTTGGTTTATTTTTCATTTGTTTTAACTCTATGTACACGTACATGTATACATGTACCTGTTTAATTGTGAGCTACGTTCGGGTATGATTTGTTTTTTTGTTGCCCATATTGTATGTATGTCACTTGTAAGACATGTACCCGGTACACAGGCCCGGATCCAGGATTTTGTCGAGGCGGGGGGGGGGCACACATTGGAGAAAAGGGTGATATGTTGTTACAAAGTTGGAATGTTTGGGCGGAGACAATGCTATAAACATGTTTATATATATCATCTATTAAAAAGCAGATATGTAAACTACAACAGTAACAAATCAAACGAAAATGAAAATTAACTATGTCACTGGGGCAGGGGGGGGGGGCACGCCCCCCTGGATCCGCGCCTGGGTACGTGTAATAATGCTTTTATACTTGGGAACCAGTGAAAATAAATATGTTTCGAGGACGGGCATGGTAGAAATGAAAACACCTATACTTGAAGTATGGTACAACAGATACATACATTATTTTATGAACTGTATAGTTTTGAAATGTAGTAATAAGAAACACGCACATGGTGTCAGTGATCAATGGCTCATTCACAAATATTTGCCATAACTGTATTCATGGATGTCCTCCCCAGAAATTCTGATGATGGCTCTTCTTGGTTTTTGTACTTTAACTATCCCATCTTGTACAAATGATATTTGAAATCTTGGTTATTATCAAGCCATTATCGATCCTATGTTAAAGATTATATTCTGTAATAGTTCTATATAGGGATGTCTATTTTCCTACAGAAAATCAATACTAGCGCCATTCACTTTAGTTGTAATGAATCACACTAGCTTTTTCTCTATCTAACATTTGGTTTGGAAATTACATTTTGTTGTCAGGACATTCTGTCCTACAACTAGTCCATTAAGTGTGATTTGGTGATTAACATTCTCCTAGAAATATATATAAGGTCTGATTCCAGTAATGAGCTTCCATTACTCAAGGAAAAGAAAACTAATTATTTTCGCCGGCAGCTCTTTGTGTGGCACTTAAGGTTAGGTGTTAGATATACATAATACATATATATGTATGTATATGTACTGTGTCTAGAGTGTTAAATTGTATCACACTTTACATACAGGTACTGTATAATTTAAAGATAACCACTGTATTATTTAAAGTTGTACCGGTGTGGCATTCCTTTAACATATTTGGCCTGTAATTGATTTATATTGTGATACATTGGAGAATTACAAAGACAATCTTGAATGACTGTACAAATTTTGTTAGCTAATTGAATAATGGGGATAAAATTATAAGAATAAATAAGATTGTTTCAAAATGTTTGTTTTCCTGTACCTAAAGACAGTAATTTTATTCATTTTTAAGAAGTTTAACACTAAGAATTAATTAATTGAATTAGGGAGCGATGAATGATGCGAAAATCTGAAAACGTCCCAGGTAGATGTAATTTCAGCTGGAAACGGTATTGATATCAATGTACGAGATAGTAATCATCATTTGAATTGTTTAAATTGGACAGTGCTGTTATTTACGAGTCTTATTAGAGACTGTTAAACTTTAAAACTGCATTAAAGTCACACTATAGATGTTTGTGTTATTATACGCCCACATTGAAATGTGGTAGTATATTGTGGTTGCCCCCGCCCATCCACGTCTAGAGGCTAAAGTTAATATCCTATTGACTTTAAATTTATACACAGTGTTTAATGTCATGAGACTAAGAAGCCTATTGATTTTCAGCGATTTTCGATAATTAGTGCCAGAGTTGTGGCCTTTGATCATTTTGAAAAATCTTGTGAACATTCTAGAAGTTAATATCCGATTGACCTTCAATTTACACACAGTGTTTAAGGTCATGAGACGAAGAAGCCTATTAATTTTCAGCGATTTCCGATAACTGCCAGAGTTATGGCCCTTGATCACTTCAAAAAATCTTTTGGACGTTCTGGAGGCCAAAGTTAATATCTGATTGACTTTAAATTTATACACAGTGTTTAAGGTCATGGGATGAAGAAGCCTATTAATTTTCAGCGATTTCCGATAACTGCCAGAGTTATGGCCCTTGGTCACTTCAAAAAATCTTTGCGACGTTCTGGGGGCCAAAGTTAATATCCGATTGACTTTAAATTTATACACAGTGTTTAAGGTCATGAGACAAAAAAGCTTATTGATTTTCAGCAATTTCCGATAATTACTGCCAGAGTTATGGCCCTTGATCTCTTCAAAAAATCTTTTGGACGTTCTGGGGGCCAAAGTTAATATCCGATTAACTTTAAATTTATACACAGTGTTTAAGGTCATGAAACAAAGAAACCTATTGATATTCAGCGATGTCCGATAATTACTGCCAGAGTTATGGCCCTTGATCACTTTGAAAAATCTTGTGAACGTTCTAGAGGCTAAAGTTAATATCAGATTGACTTTAAATTTATACACAGTGTTTAAAGTCATAGGACGAAGATTCCTATAGAGTTTCAGCGAATTCTGATAATTACTGCCAGAGTTATCTCCCTTGATTACTTGTGACGCTATAGAGGCCAAACTTATCACCCAATTGACTTCAGATTAATACACAGAGTTTAAGGTCTTGAGATGAACAAGTATATTGATTTTCAATGAATTTTGATAACTGATCAGCTAAATGTTTCGCATACTAAGCGTTAGCATGGGGCAGAACTTTATAAAAACCAAACAAATTCTAATGATTTTCTGATAATTACTTTATGAATTGTTAATCTTAATCAGATTTCAGAGTATTATAAATGTTTCATTTACGAAAAAAGTAAGAATATGTGACAACTCTTGTTGACTGCCCAGACGATTTAGCTGCTGTGGGCGTATGTTTCGTTGCCTGGCAACCTATCTTTGTATTTCAGATTAAAGAAGGGAAGTACCGATAGAGGATTTATCTCTCATCATTGAGGGACTAGAAGAAGAATCCTTACAACAACATTCCTCTAAAACCAATACAATGGGTCCTAATGATTGGAGACCCTTTGTATATGGTGGTCTGGCTTCAATGACAGCAGAATGTGGTAAGTGCAGAGTTTCTCACTACTCTCCATTTGATAAGCCAAATTGCCCTCCTGTTCTTACCATGGCGGTATGACAAAAAGCTAACCATGATCATCTTTTACACTATTTTTACAACATAAGTATCAAATATTTGTTTGCTGTCTGTTATTTCACAATATCACGATAGTGCAATATTGTCCTCAGTTCTGACATCATAATCTTTGGAACGATATCTGCAAAGTGAAATAAACGGAGCCCTTAATATCTCTAATAACCAAGAATTGGTAATAAAAAACAATAATGAGATGTATTTAACATGAGGACTCATCACGGTCGATCAAGGATTTGTGATGGTTACCGGACAACTGTTGAAATGCAGAATAGCCATTGATTAGAAAATGGTGTAGTGGCAGTATGAGTACTATGATTAGCTGGAGTTTGTAATAGAAATTGTATGATTTTTTTATTATTATTATTTAAGGCACATTTCCAATTGATACCACCAAAACTCGTCTTCAAATACAAGGACAAAGAATAGATGTAAAATTAACAGAATTAAAATATAGAGGCATGTCCCATGCATTAGTTAGAATATTTAAAGATGAAGGTTTCTATGCTTTATACTCCGGGTAAGTACAAGTCCTATATAGGACTTTTGTCTTTTTTTAAAAAATTGCTTTCTGTCACCCACTAACAATGGAATTGACTTACTGGACTGTTGATCAAATGTTTACTCAGAAAATATGGTAGAAAAGTTTGCAATTGAAGACATCCTGCATGTCTACCAATTTGACAGTTAAGATTTCGTATAATGGTTTACACAAATTGTCTTTTGACCATGCCCCACTTTTATTACGATAGTTTGTCAAATCTGTTAGACATGAATAATTTGAGAAGTTTTCAAAGAATGTAATAGCCTTTTAACAGCTAGATTTACTTCTCTTGAGTCACAGAATAAAAAAGTATTTTGACACCTAATCCTTCTTTATGATGACCTGGGGCTATCTTTTATAAAATGTCTCAAGTGTTGCTAAGTAGTGATATAATGCTATGTTCGTATTCCCAAGTTAAATAAAATGAACAAATTTATGTAAATTCTAAAAAGGGTCCTGCATTGATGTACGTCCTTGTATATGTAGGACACAGAAAATAAAAACTTGTCTGCTTTGCTCTCTTATCCACTTAAATATATAAGTAGCGGCGGCTAAGCAAGTATCACTGAACAAAATACTTGATAGTTAATATCTAAAATCAACAAAATTACAAAATGATGTCTTCCGATGTAAATGAAGTTTCTGAACTAGTTATCATACTCTTATACTAGATATAGGTTAATCCTTTGATCACATAGAGTATATGGGTCTTATTGAATATTAATGAATAGCATAGATATAAATCATGACAGTCGGAATTATCTATTGGTTTTTATGGCACAACTTTTAAAGTAACTACATTTTTCATAAAATATCAAATTCTCACGGCTTATTATGTTCTCAGATTGATTATTTTACATTTCATTAACAAACAAAAATATCAGTGCTAGATTATCTTGCAGCTTGGATTCCATCATGCAATATATAAATAGACCCATCGCTTAGATTTTGCAAAACAGAAAGCAGCAATAGATTAATGGAATTTCAGATTATCATATCCTTGTAAATAATGATCAAAATTGAACCAATATTGGACTTACATTCTTATGATGAGAAATTAAACTTTTACAATATGGTTTTGTAATCGTGATTTAAAGGGATTCTTATATCGCTCAAATCATGTCTTAGCTTCTACTTGATATATAATGGGTGAAGGACAAGCCCATATCTATGTTTATTATTTTTATCAGGACTTTTTATTAAATAACATTTTTATGTCTTTTGATTTGATATTTCAGTATAGCCCCAGCATTATTACGGCAAGCCACATATGGAACAATAAAAATAGGAGCTTACCATTCTTTAAAGAGATTATTTGTAGCTGATCCAAAAAGTAGGCCATTATTATACATAATTGTTATTGGGTTCTCTTTGATGTTATATATATGTAATGCTTGAAATTAGTGTCAATAAATTAGTGATTCAAGGAGTTTGGGGTGGAGGTAAGCACTAGCTTTTAATGTAGTATTTCAGATGGAACATTCTATTAGTATCGTTTGAGATGGAACATTCTATTGGTATTATTTCAGATGAAACATTAGCTATTAAATTAATGTATTATACATGACTTCAGATGTAATATTAGCTATGAGTGTATATTATATTATTTCAGATGAAACCCTAGCTATTAATGTATTATGTGGAGTAGTAGCAGGAGTATTATCAAGTACAATAGCCAATCCTACAGATGTATTAAAGGTATGTAATTTCATCTTAAGTGAGAACGAGTTTTAGAAATTTCACATTGATGTAAGCAAGAAGGTATTGATCATGGTCTGTAAATGATATAGAATTATATCGTAATCACTGTTTTTAGCATTAAACCTATATAATATCTCTTTACAATTGATTTGAAATAGACAGTTCTTATTACTGTACTTAGTTGTTGAAATAATGAGATCTGAACAAACTTGTTTTATCAGGTGAACGGGAATTGATTTATAAGTTAAAATGTTTACATTATCCTGTTTATCACCATTATAAAATAAATTCAAGTGATTCTGTGTTTGTTTTAAAGGTGCGGATGCAAGCACGTGGTCATACTGCTGCTACTGATTCTATGTTATGTTCTTTTATAAAAATATATCGATCTGAGGGTCTGGCAGGATTATGGAGGGTAAGTCTATCATAATATAGGAATGTTTATAAATAAAGGAACTAAAGTTCTGTGGTCAAGCTGCACAATTTAAAAATATAATCAGTACTGAAGCAACATTCACCTATTTTTCTGGATCATTAGTAAGTCAGACTTTGTATAAAGAGAAAAATTTTTTTTTAATTTTAGTATTATATCCATTTACAATTTGCTATTTTCATCAATTTAATGTTTGTTTGTAAAACCACTTAATCATTTGAATTCATTTTTAGGGAGTTGGACCAACAGCTCAGCGTGCAGCTGTAGTAGCAGGTGTAGAATTACCGGCATATGATATATGTAAAAAACATATAATTAAATCAGGTTATCTAGGGGATACCAAAGAAACACATTTCTTGTAAGTCTTGTCATGTTGTATATTTTAATATGTGCTTCAAACTCTTTTTTTTTTTTCTCAGAGTGTAATTCATTTAAATATACCCAGTATATTATTATTATGATCTGAAATTTTATAAGTTGTAAAAATGTGGGATCAAAGTAAAATCCCACAGCTTTTGAAATTGTAGTGGATAACATCTATATTTGTGATATAAATGTTTGAAAAGAAAATGGATGACTTCAAGCTGAGATTGAATGAATTATCTGTTATTTTTTAGAGCAAGTTTTTTTGCTGGATTTGTTGGAGCTGTAGCATCAAATCCCATAGATGTTGTTAAGGTAAATATGTGGTCTATCTTTATACATGCCTTTATCCCTGCAGGACATAAATCATCAAAAGCAATAATATCACAAGATGGAGTTGGGTCTTAAATTACCTTTTGATATTGCCTGTTGTGTAAAATATATGTTTATTAGATGCATAGTTCTTTGTTATTTTATCCAGAAATATTAAATCCGTTGACAAGTACTTTCTAACAGAAAGCTTTTGAAGGTTTTGAAAGGTCTTTTTAATGAAATTCTTGCATGTTTTTTGTATTTCGTGAATTGGTAGTTGAATACAGTGTATTAATGCGAAGAAATTCAAATGCATTTTAATTTTAAAAATACCCTTGGAAAAGATGTCGTCATTATGAATAAAAGTCATTGATCAATAAATATAAGGTATTCGAAATATTATGTGGGCCGAAAGTACTCTTTTAAGTTAATAAAAATCCAACTCATCTTGTGATATAAATCTATAACATCACTGTGTGCCATATATTGTTTTTAAGGAGAACCTGGAGAACCAATTTCATTTGTCCTCCAACTTTCAAGGAATGTAGGGGACTATTAAAGTAGGTCTGTCTGTCCGTCAATCATTTTAGAAGTAGAATTTTCAGACTTTGTGTAATGAAATGAGATGGTGTTTAACATCCTACTGTTCTGCTCCAACTGGGGTACTTAAGACCAGCATACACCATACCGTGTACTATGTGGGAAAATTTTGCCTAGGCAGTCAAGGGATCTTATAGGTATATGCATGCCAATGTATACACGCAATCTCTGTTTTTCATCCCTTTTGAACGACTAGACAGTTGTCTTTGCCAGGCCCTCCATGCTGCACCACTTCAGAGACCACTTTGGAAAATCATGATAAAATGTTCCGGCTAATGCAGGGATCAAAGACGTAACCTCCGGGCTAGCGAACCAGCGACTTATCCACTTAGCCACCAGGGCTACCCAGATTTTATGTGGATGTTCAGTTTGTGAATGCATTGACTTAGTTCGCTGATCAGCATTTTACACATCGGCAAAGCAGCGACTAACGATTTGATTTGAACATGTATATTCCTTTCATTGGTGAATGCATTGACCTAGTTCGCTGATCAGCATTTTACGCCTCGGCAAAGCAGTGACAAACAATTTGATTTGAACATGTATATTCCCTTCATTGGTACCCTGACTAAAGTTGAACAATGAATACTTTCAGCTTTGTTAGTGAGTGATAAGTAGTTAGACTGTGCCATACTTTCCGCAGAGATAAATGAGTAATTTAATGAATGTCATCTGCTTATTTTTGGAGGAAGGTGGGGTACATCAGTCACATTGTTACCTTATTTAATACACTTTTGGAATGCTGCCAATTATTTGCCTGACCTGATGATGATTAAAATGGAATGTTTTTTCCCCAAGGAATTATTCATAAATTCATTTCATTTGAAAACACATCCTATATTATATCAGGCAGATCCAAGTATTCATACGTTAATTAAAAAGACTTTTCATAACATTGAAGTAGACTATAACAAGTACCAGTTCAAAATATCCTTTAAATACAATAAAAAATATTTTGTGTCATTAAAAGCAATTATGGCATACCTTGATCTTGAGAAAATATGTATGTATTGAATAATGTATGAATTATAGAAAACTATTTTTGAGGTCTATTATTTTGATTTTAAGCATGGTTATACTTTCATGTAAATCTCATAAAATTTAGTTAAAAACTTTTGGATTTCTTTTGTGTAAGGGTAAAGGGGAGTGTTTCTCATTTAGAAAAGTACATTTTTCTCTGCAAATTTATTAAGATTTTATCCTAGCTTTTTAACATTTTAAAACCTTAACCTGTGTAAGACTCATTTTAAACAAAAAGAACCTAATTTCTTCATTGTAAAAACAGTTTGTTTATTATCAAATGCATGTTCAGTAACATCATTTTCCTTTGAGATTTTATCCTCCATCAAAATTTGAAATCAGGAAAAATGAATTACAACTCTGTCATTCAACTGAATCTAAGTGATAATAGTGTCAGTAATATTAACTTTCAAATTAAGAATATTTCCCAACGAAATATCATAAAATATTGGTTTGGGCAAATCTTTACTTTTCTTGGTAGTTTTGATGTAATATTGTTAGTTTTATTCAATGGATTTAATTAAACCTTCATGGAATTAGATTTAACCATTGTTATGCTCTTTAGGCAACATATGGATACCTGTAATGCTCTATATGATAATTACCAAGGTTTTGGAATATGATTAAAACTTTTATTCAACCTTTTCTAATGGATAATTACATGGATTCTGAATGAGAACACATTTCCCTTACAATTCATATTGGATACATTTTATGAAATTTAATTTACTCATAAAATCACATATTAATTTATTGTATTATTAATTACAAACAAATTAAAATTTAAATTTAAATTATGAATGATTAAAGTGGTCTTTGACCACTATTTTTTACTTTGATTGGTTGATTGATTTTTAAGGTTTAGCTTATGTCTGACATCTGAGAAGAAACGGAGAAAGCCGACACGAACGAAGCCCACAAAAACAGGGATGGCAGTAGGCACGAGGAGACTTTTTGTGCCCGCACCCTCTTTAGTGGGTGTAGTTAAGTTGTCTCCCCTCTTATTAAGTCGCAAGCTGATAAATCTATCAAGTGTTAGTTTTCCTATCAAAATGACAATCTCTAGTGTTTTTTGAAACTACCATTTCTACTAAACTCTGCATTAAAATTTCACTTGATTCAAATTCAGTAAATGGTAAAAAAATTGTCATTTCTAATGGATTCTTTTATTTAAAATACATTCCCTCATCTGAATAGAACTCATTGTCCTATATGAAAATAGAATAAGTATGTGTTGTGACTAACGATATATCTTAATAAAATTCTCATTCTTATTACATATACTTTTACGCTGAAATTAATTTGGCATGTCATAGCTTTGTTTTATGACAAAAATTCAATCTGCTGGCTACAGAAATAATCATATATTGTCAATCGAATAATGAATAAATTGCTATTTAAGGTCACAAATGAGTGAAATGGTAGTTTCAAACTTTAGTGTACAATTGTACAAACTTTCAGTTGTCATTTATGGAATTCACAATATTCTGCACTCATCATCATCATTTGTACTATTTTGACACTATAAAAGACTAAAGACCAAGTAAATTATTTTGGCATTAAAACTAGTTATTATAGTCTAAAAAGAATTAAGACTCGAGGCAATTCTCCATCCACATGAATTGTTTGGCAAAAGAATTAACAGAACACTGATTAAGGCTCTTGAAAGAACTGGTACTGGTACCCTTGCAAATTGTTTTGGCAATGTTGAAGAACATTTACAGGCAATATTATTTCATTTTAGAAATATTTGTCTTGAATGAAAAAAACTGTTATTGTGATACAAAATTCATTGAAAGATCTTCTGAGAAAAAAAGTATAATTAACAAAATTTATAACACATATATTAGTCTTTTCAAAATGTTCACATATTTGACATAATGCATTTATCAGTGAGAAGGTAATGTTTGATCATAATGTCCAGTCATCTCTTGCTTACTTTATACAAGTATGATGGGTGATGATTTTTCATTGAAAGAATACAACAAAAAGCAACTTGTGAAACATCGTAATGACCTAGAAATTGAGAGCTTGTCTTCATACAAAAAATTTCAGCATAGTTTCAGTTTAATTTTGAATTAATATGATATGACTCCACAGACTGATACATTTGGTCACTAATATGAAGAAAATTTATGTCCAAAAGAAATTTTTGCACTTTACTAAAAATGGAGAATCATCATTCCTTGTATTACGTGTGTGATGTAAATAGCCAACTGCCAAACCCCACCCATACAAATTGCTATTAACATGACATTTACCCTTTGAATTAAAGAGAAACTTTTAATATCCAGACTATTTCTTGTCCATGTGCAATGAAAACGTAGTCTCGGCTGATAATCTCAAATCATGTTGAATACTTTTCGCTCTGCCCTTAAATTACCCTCATTTTTACCCACTAAATTTTAAAATTGATTCTCCTTTGATTTACTGGCCATAAATTTATTATCTTCTCACAAAAACACAAATTACACAACAACTCATAATATCATCAATTACCATAATATTTTTGTCTGTTAATAAACATACACATATCACCTACCCTCTCAGAGATCGGTCTGTAAGTGTTCTATTTTTGTTTCCTTACAGACTCGTATGATGAATCAAGAGAAGTTAAAACCTACTAGTGTAGGAAGCGGTGTCGTACCAGTTATATACTCTTCATCATTTGAATGTTTGGTACAGGTACGAATAGTTAACATTTATGCCAGGGCTGTTGTTTCAGTCAAATTTGTTAGTCTAGACTGACTTGAAGTGAAATTCAATAGCTATAGAATTTAGAAATAAATACACTTGGATTGATAGTTTTTATGTGTAAAAACACTTAGAAATATACATTTCAAAATTGGGATAATGGTATGAATTATCATATTCTTGGATTTAATATCTTGCTGTTTATCGAAAGTAAACCAAAAATGTCCAAAAAAAAACCCAGCAGACAAAATATTGCGTTGAAAGCCCTGTTTTATGCCCAAGTAGTTAACAAAAGACTTGAAAAGGTTTCTAATAAGAGAAAATATAAAAAACATACATGTATTAGTCAAGTTAGCAAATCCAAGCAATCATGGCTATGCTTTTCTAATTTGATCAAATAAGTTTTATTGATTTTTTTTATTTTCAGACTGTTAAAACGGAAGGCCCCATGGCGTTATATAAAGGTTTTATACCAACTTGGTTCAGACTCGGTCCGTGGAATATAATTGTATCCTTTAAAACAAATGGTTAACCCTATATGTACATATGTCCACATGGAGGTGTGAAGTGAAGACTTTACAAACACATTAAATTTCTCTATGTGAGTTCAATTATTCTGTAAGTGGCAATGATTATTGATTATACAAATAGTTTATGTTTCGGTGTAATATTTTTTAGACAGTTATTACTATTTTCTGTCAATTACCATGGGTAAATTTGGGTGAAAATTTAAACCCTAGTCAGAAATCAAAAAATTAATGAAAAACGCTAGCTTGCCCAATAAATTCATGTCATGGATCGTTTGGAATAGTAGTGAATATAATGTTTTCTGCCTATAGATTTGTAATCTCGTTCAATATATGTTTGTATTATAGATGGTGTGATTATACAGGGATTCACTGCTCATTTGAAATTGTTTGTTATTCCTTAATTATTGTGCAGTTCTTTATGACGTATGAACAATTGAAGAAATCCTATTGAATTCCACACAGAAAAAGAGACGAGTATTATACAAGTTAATTTGAGGATTTTTTTACCGGTGAAATTGTGGAGAGTGAGAAACCAGGAACCTCTATTTCAACAAATGTATTACATCTAACCTATAGAAGTATTATGGTTTAATATAAAAGGGGTAATATGACTGTGATACAGAGAGAAGTCAGATCAACATGTTCTACTGAAATCAATTGATAATCATCTATAAACGTATACATTACATGTGTTTCACAGACCTTGCAATAAGACAATATGACCAGAAAAATACGCCACTTATTCAAATAGGCAAGCATTGCAGTCCACAAAGTGTAGAGCTTATTATGCCATTCATTGACCTGTAAAATGTCCTGAGTTGAGTGTAAGGTTGCTCTCCAGTTTGTCATATTCAGATGTGTTTAGGTGAGGGCAAGTTATTACGGCAAGGTCTGTTCATGTATTTCTGTCATGTTCAATTGGTTATGTAAAATATAGATTTATTTTTATCTGCACAGCCTTCATGGATTAAGCAGCTTAGATATTTTAAACTTTTACAATTCTGGAAATACTAATTAAATATAATCAGAGACTATTGTATAATGATGAATAATCTTCCAGACCCCAAACTATTGACACCAAGCTACATTTCAAGTAGTGGTATGATTATACATCGATACTATTGAATTAAAAAAAGAGTATTAATATTATTTGATATCGACTCACACAAATTACTCATACAGTGCTCTCTGATTATATTTAAATAAGTAGACTTGTTTTACAGTTATAAAATGTACATTTTATCACCCTGATGATATTCTATTGGTCCGATCATGTTTAAAAAATAGAAATCAACAATTTAATCAAAAATGAATAGTGCCATATAACTCTTTTATATATGGTTAAATTCTTATAGCTTGTTAGACTTGTTAAACAATTGGACCGTTACTGTATATCGTGCAATATGGAGATAGTGTTAAATTGTGGTACAATGTACTGCTGTGGTATAAATTCTCAAAAGTTTATTGTCAGCTGTTTAAATTATAAATGGTAGATATAGCAGTTGATGTCTTTTGATACCTTTATACCTTGCTGTTTATAATATTAATATTTAGGATGTAGGAATTGTTACTATAACACGACCCAGTCATTGTTGTTCCTAATCATGAGCATGGTTCACATGATAACATTAAGAAGTCGTAAAAAGCAATAACTTCAAAGTTTGACACAGTCTCCAAATGAAAGTATTGGATTGAAAACATACTGCAGTATGATGAAGTTATGAAAACAAACTTAATTTGAAGCCCATGACCATGTTGACAATAGTCTCTCAATGGATGGAATTCAATTTGTATAGCCACTATTCTCAAACCTGAGAAGATTACGAGCGACTTTTGTATCATACGTTTAGGTCATTAGCAAAAATAAGTCAGAAAATTAGCATTTCATGTATATGGTTTACTTATATATTTATTAGAAATTGTACTTTCAGCATCACATTTATCAAATTAGACATACAATATGGCTACATTCTGCATACCTCATTTTCTGCAGTACCTGAACTAAAGGAGTATCTCATAATTTGAAAGAATTAACCTACAAAATCAACGATATATAATGGCCGGCCGGATTCTTGAAATTATTAACAGCAAAGGCTACTAATGGTTGTACCACCATAGTAAATTATGCTGATGTGAGCTTGATTCGTAATTTTCGACAATGACATACAAAGATTTTTGTCATACATAATGATGAAGACTAGTAAATATTGCATTCAATCCTCTGCGTTTGATCAAAAGATGATCTGTTTTGGATTGTGCACAGAACATTGAGTATGTAGAATGTTGCCGTACTGTATACAGTGTAAACTTGTATTCATGTATTCTGTTTCTTGTTGGATGTTTAGCCATTGTAGTTGCATTTTATTCTCAGAGAGGATAAATCATGCACATGATAGATTTGAAAGCCTAGGTCCAACCAGAAATCAGGCCTTAGATTCTATTTAGTCTCAATTTACACTTTGGGAATACAGCCCTTTCTGTCTAGACAAGTCAACCAAGAATTCAGTTTAAAGTCATCAAATTAGATAATTCTTGTGTTTGTCATCAATATGCCAGCCATCTTCTTGCCTATATTTAAAAGGTTGTTGGCAAAAGATTTACTCAGAATGTTGCTCAATGTAACAAATATCCAGTGAAATAAACAAAAATATTTTTGATAACATGTAGACTTTAAGCATGAAATGTTTAATCGACTATAGTATGACTTGAATGGTAGAAATTGAAAGATCATCCCTAAATGGGTTTTTTTTATGCTTTATTGATAAATTTTTTTTTCAGATTAATTATGAAAATGTTTACTCCTTTCACTAGTCCAATTCAGTTTAGGCATACCTATCATCCGAATTATTCCTTTCGATTTGTATGGGGTGGTTAGACTACAGTGTGACGTAGTGTCTTAGGTCGGTCACCAATTTAGTTATAGGTTTTGATGATACAGATTAGAACAACCAGTCTGTCTTGTAGGATTTTGTCCTGTTTCTTTTCTTCCTATTGCTAAAGATTATGGAAATAAAAACCATATGTTAGTTTTTTTCTGCCCTCCTTTTTCGATCTGTCAACTAATTTGGATTTAATACTGGTAATAACGATCACTTGATGAATATCTTGAAGGGATTGAAGTGATTTTATGAATTAATGCTTCCTCACATGTTTGTATTAAGTATTGGTTAGTATGATTAATTTACATATATTAGGACTAGATAGAATTACAATGTATGTATCAGTATGAAAGAATCTCATCTTTGCATTTGCATATTATAGTGTATAAATTTCTTTAAAATACCATTTGTATGAAAAAAATTATGGAAATAACTACACTAGCACAGAATTAACTACTCTTGTACCATTTGTATGATCTTTTTTTTTGGTGAAAAATTAAATCACCTACATTAGCACAGAATAACTTCACTTGTACCATTTGTATGCATTTTTTGGTGGAAAAAATGAAGCACTGGCAATAACTACACTAGCACTGAATAACTTCACTAGTACTAATTGTATGGAGCACTGACAATAGCTACAGTTAATACACTAGCACAAACTAGCAAACTACATACTGATATTGTTATATATCATCCCTTTCTCACAAAGACAAGTTTACATAAATTTATATATTTGTTATGGGTTCCCTATTAAATAAAGCCAGATGGTTTGGTATGTTTCGGGTCTATTGTTTGTTTATGTAAATATTTTCGAAAGATACAGCATCATGTACAATGTCTTTGTTTAATGTATCTATAAAATATGCTGATTTTAATTCAATGTAAAGTTCACTTTAGATTTGATATTTTTACAGGATGTTTTTTATAGTCAAAATGTTACGGGGAAAAAAAAATATTGAGGATCATTGTTAAGTTTTCATCTGACTTTTTTTCTTGTATAAGAAATCGTTTAAATGAATATTTGTCTCATTTTTGTTAGGTATATATTGAATTTAAATATTAGATTTATGTAAGTTTAGTTACTACAAGAAAAGCAGGCACATCCATCTAATTGCTTAGACAACACTCTAATGCTGGTCAAATTATGTTCAAAATGTTGGGCAACTATACATATTTAAAATACAGATGTGACGTCACCCTTTGAGGTTGGCGTACCATTATTTCAAATAATTGTACGGCGAACTTGCCAATAGTACTTTATTCATACCAGTGAAATATTGGACTAGTGTGATGTATTTCACGGTAAAAGTTCATGTTGAGTGTCAGTATTTTAAGATGTTAAATGGTCTCGAGCTTATGACATTGCGTAATATATTGTTACAATATATTACTTAATGTCTCGCTCTCGACCATTAAACAATACATAGATAGACTGTTTACAATAGTCACTGACACCAGCTTTGATGTTTACACTGTCCTGTTTTTAATCAACAAATAGTTCAATTTTAAAATCTTGACGATTTATTGACAAAAATTGGACAGTGTAGATTGGACATTATAAGTCGAGTTGATAATAATTACTACAAAAATTGTTACATAAGAGAAGTGTTTTATAGAAATACCATCTGTTGATATTCTTTGTGTATGTAGTGTTAAAAGATTTAGAGAATACTCTTAGTATGTATTATGTCTTAGTTGTATACATATATAGGCTTGTACATTTACAAAAATAATGCTATATTTAAATTCTTGAACAATAATTGTTGTGGATCTTTTGTCAGTGAATGAGAAAATAAAGATTCAAAATATCTGTAGTTTATTCATTTTCAATCAAAACCTGTTTTGTTGATGTTAATCTGAATTTAGATTTGTTCCTGCTTAAGAATCCATTGTTTTTTTCATTCAATCGTTCCCCAAAGATCAAAGAGATTTACCTGGACAGGGCCCTGTTTCACGAAATTTTAACTTAAGATAAAATCCAATTTTAGTAGATACTTCAATTTTGATTGGCTAAGCACTAAAATCAATCTAATATTATCCAATCAAATTACTAAAATTGGGATCTTAACTTAGTTAAAATTTCGTGAAATAGGCCCCTGGTTTATAAGAATTAAAACAGATGTGTAGGATGTAGCCATAACATTGAAAACGGGCGCATGCCTTCCAGTGATTATAAAGATTGGCAGCTGTACATGTGGAAATTTACAAGTACTGATATGTATTCTATTCACCATGTCAATCATGTGTTATGACTGGTTGACAAACAAAATTTAACCAGCCACTCTTCTGCCCTACCAGAGCTAATGAAGTCTGGGATATGCCATGCAGTGTTCTATGTCAATGAGGGAAATTTCATCTGACAGTGAGTGGTGCAAAGACCTATTGTTTCAAGCTAAGTGTACACTTGACAGCATCTTTTTGCAACATACGAACAACTAGATCATTTCAATAAAAGTAACAAGATAACCACACAAACAAATTCTTCAATTATTAATTTTATTTCAAATATGACAATAAATTGACACTTTCTATAAATATTTTCATTAAGTTTACAATTATATATTTTAGATAAAAATTCCTTCATTGAACATGATGTCTCATAGACTACTACTGTAAGCAATGTTCTAAGCCATAGGTTAAAAATGTATTGTTTGATAAACCTGTACATACGGTATTATGAAATATCAAAAGAGACCAATACACATGGTTATTCAAATAAAACATGATGCATAAAGAATTATTTAATATCATTTTCAATTCACACCCTAAATATTGTTCATACACATGTACACATTCAAATACCCATTTTCAAATCCATTCAATCCCCCCCCCCCCACAGTAAACTAGATCATAACACTTTATTTGTCAATGGACATATTATAACTTAGTAGATCTAACTTCAATATACAAAAAAACGTATATCAAGGCAATAATAGGGTTTTGTTAAAATGCTTATTAGATGTCCTTTCATCAATATCTTCAAACAATAGATTTGCCACCATTTATATATTATATTTTCTGAATTATTTCTAATCTTTTGAATAATTGATGCTTAACACAAATATAACTTCAGGCAAATGTAAACATGTTCTCTAATCCTTAGTTCTCTAATCCTTAGTTTAAGAGGAGAGAGAAAAGGCTGTGGTGGCCCTTTAGAATGAAAATTAATATACATGTAGTTATATATACAGCATGCTTATGACAAAAATAAAATTTCACCATTTACTTAATTTTTTATTTGAAAAGATGAGTCATTTTGATGTTTAAAAAAAATGCCCACAAAACGTAAACATAATATACGTTCTTCAAGTTTTACAAATTTCAATTATTAGTAAGCAAAATTAAATGTATGAGCTTAATTTTTATGGTGATTGTCATTACAGAAGATATTGCCTGGTAATTGAACAAACTAATAGATTTCTGTCGCACTCAAATTTGGTGGAAATGTTCGACTTGATTCACTCTATATAGGTTCCATGAGCCTTAACACTAAAGAATTTGCTTATTTCCAGAGTTTTCTTCCACTTGTATAAACATTGAAAAGTTTGATTGCACACACAACACTTTCACTCCAGTTCAACCCGTTCTCTGTCTCCATATAGAGCTTTACCTCGATGATGGAAAGTATAAAACGACTGGCGATTGCTGAGCATTTCCCAGGTTCTGAAAAGAAAATGAACTAATATAGACATGGAAACCATGAAGGGGTTTATTATTACAATATGAACAGTCTGGCAAGTTAAATATGGTCTGATATTTTGTAACTGAAATTCTTCGCACCAGTGTTTTATTAGATGCTAATCAATGTTATAACACATTTTCACATTGAAAACACAAATTCTTTGCCAAATTAAATCAACATTTATGTTGTGATCTTACCGGGAAATGATGGGTTTCTGATATCCAAATTGTGTACCATAATGAAATTTAGCATCATTTGTAACAAGGGACTTAAAGAAAGAGGCTTGACATATTCCACAAGTCATGTGAAATGGTGACATCATATTCTTATCTGGAGAACATGCACAATAAATACTTTCAGTACAGACTGGAATAACCAGACGCTACAGATTGCCATTCAATCAATTCCTTTTGCATATATACCGATTAGTAGGCTATGCGTTGCAACCCATTGGTGTTAATTTCTAAGAAAAAAATTATTAGTAATTTAGTTCCTTTAAATTTGTGATGGAGTGGGCTCAATTTCTCGATTTGTAGTACCGGTAAGTTATAAAACTATTATACAGATGTTTGTAGAAACTTACTTTGTTTCCATTTCAGCACTAGCTTTAATACTTTTAAACTGGCCAGCTATATTTATTATACCATAATATGTTATTGATAATCCAAACAAACATTGTAAAATAATCTGAAAGAAAAGACAATAATTTAAGAGTTCATAATATGTTTCAGACACACAGGTGGACATATAGGCTACAATAATCAACTCCACACATTTCATTATCATTTAATGTGATAAAGAATAAGCTGTGCAGTGGAACTGTTGCACTTTGTTTCAGAAAATCAATAAGGAACACACATTATTATACCTCAAGAGCTATTTATCGTACATGTACATATGCATCTGCTATACAATGTAAATAATTAACCAAGTCAAAGTGCAATTTATGACTTATACTTACATCTAATGGTAACCATGCAAATTCTTGTTCAGTAAGACGCAGGTAAGCATGATCTGAAGAAAAAAGCGTGAATCATGTAATTTAAAATATGTTTATGAGGATTTAATTGTACAAAATGTAACTAAAAGAGGTGCAATACTATTTTACAAGACAGAGATAGTAGACAGTTCTATGGGTTTGAGTTTGAGTTAAAATCTGGAATGACTATCACTATTTCTTTCTGTAAAACTATTTTCTTTAAAAAGAGTATTTTAAAGGACCATCTGTCTGTCCGCTTTCACCACTGACAAAGTGGCAACTGTCTTGAACAGAGGAGCAAAACTTGGCTTACTATAACTACATGTATGGGAGTACAGAATTGACTCGTCCTGTCCTACTCCTAGTCCTTGGCTTGTTTTTAAAGGGACAATCCCGATAAGAACAGAGTCTCAAAAATTAAAGTCTGAGCATTTACGAAATTTATGGACCAAAATATAGAGACATGGTGTATTTACCTTGGCTCAAAGTTTCAGCTCAAAATATTGAGTCGTTTTGACGTTAACGTCAACACTGCTTATCCGCACACGTAACCCTTTTAAGATTTCGGGTCAATTTTTTGATTGGGTGACCTAATAATGAATTCCCATTTCTTGAGAGGTCTATACAGTGAATGACCCATGTACTGTACTTGATAACAAAAGGTAAATTTCACCTACATATCATTTTTATAGAAAAAAGTCTGGTTTTAGCCAGATACTGTATAATACAACGGTCTCCGTTTCCAGATGAAGACTGTCAGGTTTAAGTTATTTACAAGCATATCACAGATATCGGGTTAGTTGGTCGGCCTTAGGTAATGGGTTATAAGGGATTTTAACACAAAATTAAGAAGTTTTATTCCCCAAAAAGTTATCGGGATTGGCTTAAGTAAATACAAAATAATGGGGATAGTTCCTATCATTATATTAATTGGAATTAAGTGAATATAATACAGATACATCCGAATAAGTGACTTACGCTGTGTGGCTGAATATGCTGCGTGTGCAAGAGCAATAAGGCCAACACTAACACATAGTTTATGAATAAATGCCATTTCTTGAGTCATTTCTTAAAATTTTCGGCCATGTGTGAATGAAATGGGTCGTATAATATTTACGACAACCGAACAGGTTTGAAATATATCATTTCATTTTAAAAAGGGTTTGAATTTGATTTTTTGAGTTTATTGTCATCTACCAGTTGATAATTGTGAAACTACATAACTCCTTACATATTTCAATTATACTAATTATGATTTGATATTTACGACATTACCGTTTTAAAGGGACAGGCCATCGGATATTTTGGCTTCATGTCTAGCCTACAAGGGCAAAGATAGTCACAATTTCGGTTTATTTTACAACATGTGAAAAACACAAAAAAGAAATGAACTCCCTATTTGACAACTGGACTGGGCTAGATACATTTCATAACAGACATTGTTCTAAAATTTTGTCGCTTAAATTTGAGTAGGAATAAAATCTCAAAAATTAACAACTATCACAGGCTAGAATCTTCACCCAGACACAGATATGCGTCGCTGCCTAAATCTACCAAATATTTCTACTCCTATGATTAACATTCTATAGGCTACTCAGATTTGTCACATGAGGTCACGGTTATTTTTATGGGTATGCCTAATGATATGAATAATAAATCTACAAACTTTTCGCTTGTTGGACGTAGAGTTATTATTTTAAATATTGCTTTGGGTAGACAAACGTAAAGCAATATACCCATGTTAAAAACAAAAGGGCAATGATAATTTTGATTAGGAGTCAGCAAATTCACACTGAATGTGACAATATGATATATTATCATATTAATCCAAAAATACAGTACCGTATATAAAATCGAAGGAAAAAATGCAATGGAGTTGTCACAATGGCATGATACCGAAAGACAATTAAACAGAAGGATTTCAGAAGATACGAAAATTAAGGTACATGTATTAGATATTTTAACGTAACATTGTAAAAGAATGTTGAAATCAATAGAAGAAATTTAATTTAATACCGCTATCACTATTCTTTGAGCCTTTTTCTGTCTTATCGTAAAATACATGTTTTTAGAGGCATTGAATTTTGAGGGTCTTCATTATTTGAGTAAAATTCATCATCGGGATATATTGGTTAGTAGGGACTACCCTGTCTTAACAAAAAATTATAGCTATTTTAAAAGGAAGCTAGCAACTACCCTATTCTACAGGTAAGTGCACTTATAACTTTGATGCGGTTTGTTCTATGGTGTTTTTTTTTAAATGAACTTTTTGACAACTTTGATAGGCAAAATAAAAAGTTGAATGCGTTTTCACCTGTTTCAATTATTTCAGAAACAAGAAAAGGTAATGGAAGTTAAGTCTGCTCATAAGAAAGTGATTTTCAAAAAATCTTCCAACGAAGGAGAACAAACATTCTATGTTGTATCTTCATCATCAACATTGACCCCTAGTCGAGTTACATCTAAACCCAGAAATCCATGTCTAGTTACGTTAATACTGGTTACTGTTGTGGCTGTATTTATTGGGTTAACAATATATGTTATCAATATATACAGCACGGGTTAGTATATTTCTTTTAAAAAAATAAATCGAGTGGCCACAATGCAAGATACGCCCATATTTTGCAAAAGATGGATAGAGAATAAACTTTAAAAAAACACGAGATTTTTCGTAAAATCAGGGGCCATAATCCAGGGAATTAAGGTCTGGGAACTGAGATCTTTGTAATATGTACATCTATTTTAAGTTTCATCAAAATCCAACAAAAACTATGACCTCTAGGAAGTCCACAACCTCCGTATTATACATACATTTACATTATTTGCGTACAAGGTGCGGTCATTTTGTCGGGCAGTTTCATTTCGATTTTCCCGAAATTTGAACCTAACCTTCATTATGATGTAACGGTGATATATTTGAACGGTTTTTAAAATCGGATAAATATAATTGTGACCTCTAGAGGGTCCACAAAGTAAAACTTTAAATTTTCTTATGATCAGAGTGTCCAGAAACAAATTATGGACAGACGACGAACAGGGGCGACGACAATGTACGCCCGCATAAAAATGTAGGCGTTTAAAGGACATATTTCAATACGAAATATTTATATCCTATGTGTATACATGCTCGATTTTTTTCTGATTATTAGTATCGTTTAGACTAAAATGAAAGGGCATTGTGACACAATGTTTCATACAATAAATGAACTCAAGTTTTACTCGATAAAAGAGGAATACAGTGATTTTACTTCTGAATGTGCCTTTCAACTGACTTTTTTGCTCGATTTTGGGGCTCTTTTAGACGAAAATATCAGCCAAATATCCCTTGGAATGGCCACAGATGCAAGGAATGACGGATAATCTTTTTGGAACCCCCAACCAACCCTCTCAGCGGCGTTCCCCGTTTCCGCGGTCAGTGCCCTTATTTTGCGGTGACCCCCCATCCTTTTCAAAATTCCTAGATCCGCCTCTGAATAGTACCTCACATTATATTATCGATTAAAACAATACCGTGTGAAACCACCATTTGAAGTCAGGACAAAGGGCGTGTCTGTTATAATGAGAATTTCTAAATAAGAAGAATTTTCGTAAAACTACCAGAAATATTTTTTTTATTTATAGCCCAAGAGAATAATATGTTCTTAATTTCATTATGTATTCTGTATTTGTACGAGTATAACGTTTTTATTTTCAGATAAATCAACTGAATCTGTCAATCAAATAAAAATACGTGAGTAGAATCGTATCAGAGTTAGCCGAGTTACGGATACATAATAATCTATAGTTATATTTTAAAGTCTCGCATAATCCATTTTTATACGTCCACATGAATGTCGTCGCCCCTGTCCGTCCGGACGTCCGTCATTCCGTTCACAATTTGTCTGTTGACACTCTGCTGGTCACAACTTTTATCCCATTGAAATGTCAAATTTCTTCACTATGAACCGAGATATTAGCCATGCAATTTTAGGCTAGCCTCGAACGTCATTACTTACTTTGGTGTTTTAAGTCTCGATTATCCACTTTTACGTCAAATTATCCATCACAAAATGTATTTTAATCCACTAAACATCACAGGCACCGAGAGTTGTTTATGGTCTGGATAAGTTGATTAATGTTTAATTATTAATTTAGGTGATATTTCAGGCCTGAAGAAAGATCTGCAATAATCAAATGTATAGCTCTTGAATAAAACATGTTTAAGTGAGAAATTACTGACTATAACACAGGAATTACTTCAACAAACGCTTTTGTCATAAAACGACAGTGTATGCACCTACAGCAAACTATTAAATTGCCTCCGTGATAATCTAATCTGTATAATTCGAAGTAGTATTTTTTTTTAAATTTCAGCCGTTTTAAGAGCATTAGTTTTTATGAAATTTATCAATAAAGAATTCCACCTTCAACAGTCTGTAGACAACCAAGAGAGATTTATCAATGTTTCTTATACCATAAACCATGTGGTGAGTTTAAACATGAAATTGATAACTACTATTGATGTCATAGAATATCGCATGTTATTCGAATGTAGTGACACAATTTCATATTTTTAAGTTATATTTTTAAAATGTATTAAAATAAAGCCTTAAAATAGATGGTATCTATAAACAGCCCTACCCTGTTAAATAATAATCCCATTAATCCTATAATTCACGATTGCCATTTGAGGAATTGGGAAAAATGCCATTTTCAACTCCATATTCAAACGTTTGAAGATAGCTATTGCATGGGGCAATAGAAAAACAAGGGAGGTAATTGTGTTATCATTTCATGTGTTAATGAGTTATAAGAGTGGGGAATAATGCCTATGATCGTATAGTTGTGAGTTGAGCAAAAGACATAGAAATAATTATGTTTTGACTTTCTTTGAAAATATGAAATTATCGCTTTAAGCACATTAAGACATTAACACCAGAGCCAGACTCACACCTTATAACATGTTGTGTTTCCATATTCAATAATTTTCACTGGTATAAAGAAATTGTCGAATTGTTCTACATTAAACAAGAATTTGAGATTGTGAAAAATATTGTGGCCAATATAAAACCAGAACTCGTGTAGTTGTGATTATTTCAGCTCAATGAAATTTTTCTTCGAAGTACATTTTCCAAAAGTTTTTATGGTGCCAAGCTTTTAACTTTCAGGTAAGAGACAATTATTTACGAATTTACAAGAGTTAGAGGAGGAGGAGAGAGGGGGGACGTATATTCGATACAAACTATGTCATTTCGGGACTAACATAGAGAAAGAGAGATAAATGGGTAAAGTATATTTGACACAAACTGGATCATTTCGGGACTAACATAATACGGTTAGAAAATCGAAGAATCCGGAGAAAACTCATGACGTTGGACAGGCGAACGCTACTTCAAAATTTACTCGATTACAGGTCTTAAGATCTAAAGCACACTCAATAGACCATTCGACCACCCAGTTACCCATATCAAGAAATGTCCTTAACTCTGCCATTTAATTTACTGTTTATTATTTCGTAAAATATTGTTTTTGTTAGCCCGACCAATCTTAAGGCCAAGACAGAATTATTGTTTCTGGATACGGGTTTAATACAAGAATCAAAGACCATTATTCAAGTCATAGAAAATGGTGGAAAACTTTTACCGGGAGGAGAAGAACTTGTTTTGCAGTTGGCAGATTTAATTCTTTGCTTGCCATGCACGTATGTCAGACTCGTTTTCACTCAGGTGCTTCAACTACCACAAAAGCCAAAACTGAAAAGTATGTATCCAAATTATACTTATTCGTTTTAACGGTTAACCCCACCCATACTCACCCAAGTCACTCTTTTTTTCAAAAAAGCAAATTCAGGGACGGATCCAGGAATTTTTGCAGGAGGGGGTTGGCCAGGTTTCTGTTACGGAAATCTGCCATCATCGTCTCTAAATTACATAGGCATTCATACAAATTGAGCTGTTTTTAAACAGAGAAATCATTTTTATACTGATGTAGGATCACTTTGTGATGTAATTTCATTGATGCAAGGCATTATTTTTTTATGTAGCTGAGCAGGGGGGGGGGGGACCTCTGGATCCGCCCCTGAAATAATACCACACCCCAAAACGTTTTCGGGAACTAATGAAATAAAATCAACGGAAACAAGAGTGACCGAACATTGGCGTCAACCCTGTTTGTCTGTCCGTCCGTCCGTTCGTCATTATAACCATCTTCACATCAAATTTATATTCACTGTTGTTTATGGTGTATATGCCACCAGTGCAGTTGGATTACTTTAGACTTATACAAATCTGTAGACGTTCTTATAGAGTGTATCACCGGACTCACCTGATTCCCTTGAAATTCATAATAAAACAGTGTTTATGTGCTCAGAACAGCCCACTCACAGTGTATCATCATCCCATGATATTACTTTTTTCAGACGAAGTTCCGTTGATGATCCCAGGAATTAAAACTTTTAAACCAGTAACAAAACACCCCGACATTAGCCGAGGTAGTGATATGAAACCAGAACATCCAGGTAAACCGATAATAAACAGTTCTGCATTTCATTTTTGAACGCGCATCAACTTAATAAACAACTTATGTGTCTATCGCCGTCGATAGTTTAGGCACCACACTATCTATTTAAATTATCTACGTTTTTAAGGTTTAAATATTAACAGGTTTTTTTTTTTCTTTTGGAAGTGTTTTCTTCACATTAAATGCGTCCATGAAAAATTCAGATTCAATGTATTGTTTTATGATAACGTATATTTTTCAGCTGTATTCGTATCAAATCAAGTTGCTTTCTTTCTTGAAAAATCCGTCAGCATGTCTTGTAAATTTTTGAATGTTGCGAATTGGTCAATGATCACAATTACTCACCAATCAAAAACTCTCGTAAACATCAAATCAACGAAACAAATAAACAATCAGGATGCCCATTTTGTTATTATACCCACTCTGACGTCATCAAGTGGTAATGTAGTATTAAATATAACACAAGTCATATGTAGCGATAGCGGGAAATATGAATGTACCGTATTCACCAGAGATGGCGTTTTAGCTTCTTCAAGTGGATTTTTGCATGTTAAAGGTAAAGTCTGTTTTATGTATTATTATTTATTATATTAAACATGCCCGAACACTTACACAAAAATTGTTAGTTGGGTCTTTTGTAGTAATAAACCATTAACCAAATAAGCATTGTTTTTTCGCGCCTCTGCTACAAAAGATGACATCCTTGGTGCTTCCTTAAAATGACTTACCGACTCTATCTACGGCCTATACGGCTTACTCTGATGTCGAATTCCAACTGCCAATATAAATTTATCACACGTGTTTAGCCAAAGAAAAGAGAAGTGCTTGAGAAAAAAAACATGTACATCGCGCCTCGTGCACTGATTGGACCGATCGTTATTACCCTACTTATATTTCATTATAGTGTTTCCAGAGAAACCAGTCTTGACAATACCTGATCAGATCATCACAAACCAGCAAATAAAATCACCAATCATATGTCAAGCAGTCGTTGGGTTTCCTGTAGGAACGATAAGTATGAAGATCAAGACACCGCATAGTTCTAACTTTATCCAAGTTCCTGTACAAACCCATTATACTGTTAACGAATGCCTGGTTAATGGGTTTGTTCTAATCACGGCGTACACGCCCATTTTAGAGGCTAATGGTACAAAAGTTTATTGTGAAGTGGATAATACTCAGTTCGATATACAAAATTATAATACAACTAAAGAAATGACAGTTCTTGGGGGTAAGTGTTATGTAATGGAAAATCGTCCAAAGTATTAAGGTAAGCACTCCCCCCCCCCTTTTCTCAGTCAGACCCTCATTATAACATACACTCCGTTACCTTCCCATATATGTGCTGTCACCATTTGTTTTTTGGAGTTATTTCTAAAAATCTAGTCATATACGCATGGTATGTCCCTTGTATTGGTAAATGAGCAGTAGAACGGTCGGAGATGAATCTTTGAAATGGTAAATGATTTAGCCCTCAAAAACCCTTGAAGCTTCAGACATAAAAAAAAAACATGAGCTCTCTTTCTAACACTCTTCTAGTCGGAAGCCCTTACAACATCTACCACAAAAGGTTATGGAGAGACTGATACATAGTTGTTTAAGACGTATACTATTTTTTAGATGAAATATGCAGGAAAGTTAGTAACGGCATGGTGTTACGGCATCCGTACTTCTGTGATAAATATATTACATGTTATGAGGGGCTACCTACTGTAAACAACTGTCCACGGGATTTCTGTTTTAATCCTGCAACTGGCAACTGTGGTGAAACTGGTAGGTTAATCATATTAAAACCTAGGTAACCAGTAGCTTTATCTTTTAAAACGAAATAATAATCTGCAGCTAGATTATGATGAACCTGAATTTAAAATAGGGTCAAGACATTAAAGGCAGTAAATAGGCCTAATTTGCATTTTATTGAATATTTAAAATGTTCGTAACAGACAACAGCCATGTTCATCCTCAATATGGCAGTTTAGTTCAACGTTGTTTTGCGCCCATGCTTTCCTCTCCAGGGGTGGATCCAGGGGGGGTGACTAGGGTGACTAGTCACCCCCCTCCCCACCGGTGTATAGGAATCCCAGGTCCTACAAGCTTCCACGCATGGTCGTATATTATGTATTATATAGCACACGGTACGCATCTTATCAGACACACAATCTATGTTACTAGCGGCAGAAATTAGCTCCGTAAACCGCGGTCGACGTGACAAAACATGGGGTTGTCACCCCCCTCAAAAAAATCCTGGATCTGCCACTGCTCTCTTTTAAAAGACAAGGATACATAAGCTTGTAGACTTTCTCAATATAACCGGGTGTCGCTTTTAAAGATTGTTTGTTAATAAAAATAAAATTCCACAGAAAATATAATATACAATCGAGCATAAGTGTAACGAATTCCAGTTGAAAGTGGCTTTTTGTTTGTTTTCTCCACGCAGCCATGAATATTGAAACTTCTGCCGGGTCTCTTGGTAAAGGAGCGGCGTCCGTATCATGTCGACTGATCAACTTCGAAGAATGGCAGACGATATCTTTAATGAAACGAGATCGTCAAGATGATACTCATCAGACCCTACTAACCTTTGACAGACAACGGAAAATTATTTGGTTCAACAAACATCTGGAATCAAGATCACTTACTGAAGTAAAAATATCCAGATACGATGTGACCTTCCAACTGTGGATTTACGGTCTGCAATGCTCAGACAAAGGACTTCTTGCCTGTCGAGCATCCAGTGGTTCTAGACATTTAGGAGCGGAAAGATTTTTAGAAGTTTCGGGTAAGCAAAGCGGGGCATAGTTTGTTATTCAATGTTATTCGGAAGGTGACCCACTTGTTATGAGAAAGTGGTATTGCAAATTTAGAAGATGAGATAGGCTGTCAGTTATGATTTTGACTGAAGAGTATCCTAACCAGGGGCTCGAGAATCATCTTAGGTACTAAACAGGCAGTCGCCACCATAAACCCATTCCCAGCAAAACATATTCCCGGGGTCAATCTAAAACAGCTCTACATTTCATTTCGGGACGCGTGTTTCTCGTAGGAATCTTTAGCAGTGGGAGAAAACTTGGTTACCCGAAGGTTAGGAATTTGACATACCGTAAAATAGTAATGTAATAATTGTACCCTGTCACGGGTGGTAAGGGTAAAGATATATTTAAATAACTTCAAATCTTCTGTTTCAGCAAAACCAGAACCTCCAGAAATGCTTCTTCCACTAACTCTAGTTAATGGTACTTCTAAACGAAACAACATAACATGCTCAGCAGACGTTGGTTTTCCGCCAGGTAATCTGATTCTAAGCAAAAGATTTCCACATGAATCTGTATTCCATGATATTGTGTTTGACCATTTCACCAAAGTTACAGAGAAAGATCAATGTACGACGACAGTTAAGGGGGAATACTTTGTATCCGGAGAGGATAGTTTAAATGGAACGTTGATAAAATGTGAAGTCCGCAATGCAAGTGGTATACCCTCAGTCAGTGTTAATGATACCCTTTATGTTCTAAAAAGTAAGTCTGTATTTTTTCTGCTAAAACTGACTGGATGAGTCAACATTCTAAGAGAAAGAGAAACAGAGTTTAACGTCGACTATCATATGGTTCAATTCTGTTTCAACAATTCCCTTGCGCGCAGGAGTCTTTGGCAGTGGGAGAAAATCAGAGAATCCTAAGAAAACCCACGAGGTTGGACAGGCGATCCTACCCCTTGTCACGCTCAAAGGGGAATAAAAAAACCACGCCAATTGACTCGATGATAGACCCTATGACGTAATACGCCCACATTAACCATTCGGACACGCACCCCAACCTCCATAATATATATTATAACTTGATTTTAACATGTTTGTAGAAATTGGCATATAACTGTATCGGGGTGTAGTTGGCATTGCAGTGGTACAAAATGTCCCTCCCTTGTTACAAATCAAATTACTAATATCTGGATTAAAGGTGCAATAATCATAGACATGAACATAGAATTTCATTTTAAGTCTGTCGTTCATACGTTCACTGTGACTGTTGTTATTCTGTATGGTCTTATATTATTTTCAGAAAGTGAATGTAAAGAAAGAAAGGGTGGTTATATACCTCATCCTAATGATTGTAGATATTTTATACAATGTGCTATATCAGATATCTATATCAGTAGGTGTAGTCAAGGTTTGTGTTTTAATCCAAGTACAGAGAAATGTGACCTGTTGGAACCCAAGACCGGCCATTCAGGTAAACTAATTCCTGTAAATAAAGGTGATATATGTAGATAAAATGTATGGATATGGTAACCATTACATAATATACTGCTAATGTGGTAATTATTGCATATTATTTCGTATGTCTGAAAAATGGCGACTTAGGTGCAGTGATGATTACATGTGTCATAATGTAATGGGTACATTAGGTGGTAATGATTACATTTAGATGGTACTGATTTCATCTAAATAGTTTACCGTTCGATAGTACACATCTTCATAATGATTACATAAAGATGGTAAAATATATGTTAATTATCTCATAGATCTGTGTAGAGTGATGTAGATAGACTCTACATGGCAATTATTATGTAGATTAGTATTGATGATAGACGTGAATTATGAATATTACAATGTTTACCCTCTTTATATATTTTAAGACTACCTTTCAACTTTCAAATAATTTAAATTCAGGTTTATTTTTCAGCTGCATCACTTCATCCCTGTAGATCTGATCGCCATGGTGACTATTTCCCTCACCCTGTACTGTGTAATAAATATTTTTGGTGTGTCCAAGGAAAGGAAGTGGTACAACATTGTCGTCATGGCACCCTTTACCACCGCAATGGACAGTGTACATTTAACATAGCAGAATCATTCTGTTACAATAAAACACAAACAGAATGATGAAATTTCTGCAAGCAGACAGTGTGAAATTATAAACTAGTGTCCAAAAGAAACGATACCAACTTTCTTTAAAATTTCTTTAAAATTTCTTTGAAATTTTACGTATGAAAACATGCCAATTCGTATTGCACATCCCTAACACAGCATAGTCCATAAAAATACCGGGAACACTTGATCACTTCCGGGGAAAAACGTAAATTTCGTGAAAGTGACATTTCCGTCTCTAGCATGTTCTGCACGTGCATGAAAACTGTATAAAACGGCTGGTCAGACACGTTGATATCACAGCAACAAAAAGAACACAAGATATGCCACGTATGACAGCCATCGAGAGAGAGAGAGAGAGCCGTCAACATGTCAACGTCGCCAGAATTTTGGGCTGCCCATGCATCACTATCACCAGGATGATGCAGCGGTTCCGTATGACAGGTCATACGTCAGACAGGCACAGGAGTGGAAGACCACGAGTAACCACGCCCCGTGAGGATCGTTACATCCGGGTAGGATCAGACGACAAACCGTCTACAAGGGACTACGGCAGTATGGTATCCGGCCACGTCATCCCTACCGCGGACCGCACCCAACGCCTTGACACCGGCACGACAGACTGATATGGGCCAGGCGAGTTCGACGTTGGCAACGGCGGGACTGGGCACGTGTTATGTTCTCTGGTGATAGCAGATTCTTCATGTTCCGAAACGATGGATGGCAGCTTGTATACCGAAGAGTTGGTGAACGTTTGGCGCCTAACTGTGTCCTACAGGTCCGGCCATTTGGAGGTGGAGGGTTAATGGTTTGGGGTGGCATATGTGGTGACGTCACAACGAGGCTTGTCGTAATTCGTGGAAACCTGAATGCACAGCGTTATCGTGATGACATCTTACGGCCTGTTGTGGTGCCCTTTCTGCAGCAACAGCCTCGTGGAATCATTTTCCAACGTGACAATGCAAGGCCGCACACAGCAAGATTGACACAGAACCTCCTTGCCAACGTACACGTTTTGCCATGGCCCGCATGTTCACCGGACTTGAATCCCATCGAGCACTTATGAGACCACCTCGGTCGGCAAATGCGACGTCGCCTTGTGCCTCCAGTCAACGTGCAGGACTTGGAACGATGTCTCCTTGAGGAATGGCAACAAATCACTCCCAACGTCATCAGACGTTTGACGCCATCAGTCCGCAGGCGTGTTCTGGCATGTATTGATGCTCAAGGTGGACATTATTACCCTATACTGACTTGACTTTTAGACATGTATGTGGTGTGTCATTTCCCGTTGTTTCTGTAATCAGTATTCTAAAGAAATGTTTATTTTTCAACTCCACCTATCTTTAACGGCTTGTCATATTGATTGTACAGATTTGATTGAAATGATTTTGTGTACTGATGTTGTGAAAGGATTTCTCAAAAGAATAACACTAACCCTAAACTTCTGCTTTGTTTAGTTTTTCTTTTCTGTCGTTGCAAACAGGTGGTATCGTTTCTGTTTTATATGAACTGACATTATATGAATTTTAAAGATAGTTTGTATCTAGTCTACCTATTTATAACAACTATATGTAATTAATTACCAAAGAATAAAATTAATAATTTTTGAAACAAATGTTAAAATCTTCAAGACATTATTATATGAAGGTACTGATTCCTTGTTAAGTAACTATGATTGAGATTATTATTTTGTGTCCTCACCTTGATTACCTTCCAGATATAATCAAAATCTACTTTTTGTCCCGATGATATTAATGACCACACCGTTTTCTTATTCATGTAATGTAATTAAATGTGTTTAAGAATATGAGATTAATGACCACATCGTTTTCTTATTCATGTAATGTAATTAAATGTGTTTAAGAATACTGCAATTTCTTTGTCTGAAAGCTACAAATCATCAACTTGCTTAACTCTCTGCCACAATATATGACCTATCCTTCACATAAGTTCTAAGTATATACTGAAATTCATAGTCATTTCAAAAACAAATAAAGAAACCAATTTTTTTTATTATATACATTTTTATTAAGATCCGAGCCACCACAGTCCTAAACTATAATCAACACTATCTGTTGTCTGTGTAAAATCTTCAGAATCAGAATCATCACTATCTCCTAATGCAGGATAATGTCTTTGACCAGATGAAGTTGCTAATAATGGTAAACTGGGATGTAAACTGAAATAAAATGAAGCAGAAGTAAAACCCAAAAACATTTATACTTTACAGTTAGTGGGAGACCACTAATAAAACAATATTTACAACAATTTAATATGAGATAGAATTTCTATGTTTTATAGTGTAGGCAGAATTGGGTGGCCGAATGGTTAACCATGAACATTGGATCACAAGGTCTGACATTGAGTCAAGTGGTGTGGTTTAGATTCCCCACTAGTACGTGACAAAGAGTAGGTTCGCCAGTCCAACTTCATTGATTTTCCTTTCGGTTTCCTCGCACTGTTAAAGACTCCTATGCACAAGCGAATTATTGTACTCTTTTTGTAGAAAGCAAACAATAATTTGCATCAAAGTGATCAAGATCATTAAAAAATTGCTAAAAAATAATTGAATTTGTCATTTCAATTAACCAGAATATACATTAATAGTAGAATGGATGAAATAATGCAATCTCTAGAATGCTAATAAGATTTAGTAACAGGTGGCATAACTCTTGAAGAGTGCATCATAAATCATTGATCAGCAAAAGGATTCTTCCTCTCTGGAAGTTCGATAACCTGTAACTACCATAAAGATCATCCAAAATCTCCACTGAAACCTTTGCATTTCTTCCTTGAATAAGTTAACTAATCGTAGACATATTTATTTTAAAATACAGTGAATGTGGTTGTTGGGCTACCAACAAGAACTGTATTGATGAGTATTCAATTTCATACAGTTATTTGAAGAGAGAGATAAATGGGGTTTAGCTAGGTCATTTCGGGGACTAACACATGGTTCAGTTGTATTTCAAAAATTCACTTGCGATTAGGAGTCCTTAGCAGTGGGAGGAAATGGGCAGACCCCCCAAAAAACCACATGAGGTTGGACTTGCGACCCTACTCCTTGTCACATACAACCGGGAGATCAAAAACCCACTAGTTGACTCAATGACAGACCTTATGATACAGCATGTCCTAAACATTCGGCCATCCAACCCCCAAGTTATTTTCAGAATTAAACAAATGTCTATATTTATAAGAAAAATTATATTTTATTACCTGACTCCATTAACTGTATCATGGTGAGCTTGATATGATAGAATAGGTTGTGGTGTAGTATCTGTATCTAATACATCCCATATATTTATACTACCATTATGATTACCAGATATCATATATCTTCCACTACTATAAAACAAATACACACACACCTGTTAGTTACTTGAACATAATATAAAACTTAGAAATGGTATCAGGTAATAGACCCCAAGTGAGAAGATAACTTTCCAGAAATTCAAATTTGTTATGAGACAACTCTGTGAACTATAATATCTCAATGACCATATGTTTTGATGAATTTTCATCTTCCCTTTCTAATTTTGTGATTTCTTTCCTAGTCTGAGAAAAGCTCCTTACTTGGCATATAAAATACTTTGGTAAAGTGTGTTTAAAATGTGAGAAAAGAAATAGTTACTAAACCACTAACCTGTCTAAATCAAAATAAATTCTCTGATTCGTCTCCACTTCTCGATTCATTGTTAGCAATATTTTACTTGGATTTCTCAAATCCCAACACAATATTTCTGGATCCTATGAAGGTAAAAAGTTTAGAATAACAAAGTCAGAATTTTTGTAATCTTAAAGTCATTATGATCATTCTGTGACTTATATTATTCCAGTCCCTAGTCTTTAGGTAACAGACATACAATAACGTTATTACTTTCTTTTAAAGGTCTTGTAAATAATATTTTTTGTCACAGTATTTCCATGCTACATTAAATTTATCTTGCACCATCCTTCCTAACTGTACTCAATTACAGCTGGAGTAGGCTGAAATACAATGGACAATCGATAATCAAGACCCATCCTGAAAGGTTCTTCTTTCTCTTCCTTTCAATTACTGCAAGTGAGATGTAAACAAAACATATTCACTACTTTAGATAAATTCATGTACATATGTAACATCATACCTTTCTTCCTCCACTGTATAGCTTTGTGCCATCCGGAGAAAACTTGATGTGAGTTACTCCCCCTTGTTGACCTTTAAAACAGCATGCTAATTCTCCTTTTGGTTCATAATATAATGCAACTGTAAACATAGATAAATTAAACAAATTCAGTAAATTAGACATTAATATGTTTTTACATTATTGAGTCATATGATTAGGAACTCATATGCAACAATTTGACATTTTTATTCTTATCTTTGGTGCATATTCTGTATATATTTGCCTACTTAGCCCTACTATTCACATTTTTGTATCATTTGCTTGATAAAGAGGAGTATCCTCGTGGAAACGTCGCTTAGTATCAAACTCAGTAATTGTGTATCCATGAAATTGTACCTTGTGTTAAAAATAAACATATTTTTTTACTATCAAATAATATTACGGTATATAAAAGATGATATATGAATATCCATGAAATTGTACCTTGTGTTAAAAAAAATAACAAATTTTTTTACTATCAAATAATATTATATAAAAGATGATATATGAATAAGTTAACTTACTGGTTCTAGAGTATGATCCAGCAGCATATAAACTATAATCTACAGGACTGTGTTCTATACATGATATAATACCAGGCTGACCAATACTCTTTGCTATAACATATAATATATATAAATAGTACCTTCACTAATGTTATCAAATCTAAAACAAACAATCCTGGTGGGGCATTTTTTGGATAAAATCTACTTTCAGCAGCTTAATTCAAAGTAGAGTATATTCAAATTGATTATTTAATATAATTGAAATGAAATGGGGTTTAACGTCCTACTCTTCAGTACCAAACCTGAGCTAATGGAAGACGGGCATATGCCATACAGTGTGCTATGAGGGAATTTTTGCCTGGGCAGTGTCGCTACGGCCTACTCTTATATCGAATTCCAACTGCCAAGGGATTTTTTACGTGCACGCCAATGTGTACACGGGACCTCAGTTTTGTCGGCCCTTGTCAGGCCCTCCTAGTCTCCTTCCTAGCATATTGCACACAAATTGACCATAGTAAAAAATGATGCCTGAAAATGATCTAGGTATTGTGTTAATGGAAAAATTACAATCCTATTCCATTCACTTAAAACAAACCGAAATCCAACATATTGCACTGTAAGATTAAAATTTGTCAGAATGAATTGAGTACACATTTCACATACAACATTAGAAATGAGCAGTCTCAAATAATTCAATAGATAATTTCATTTTTGAGTCAAGATTCTCTGTGTAACTGGAAGAGTGTCAGTAACATTCAGCCGAATACAGTTGTGATTTTTTTAATGGGGTAAAAAATGAAGGCACATATTTTGTCTGTAAGGATATTATCCACTGAAATCCATAGGCTACAATTAATTGGGAAATGACGTCACTGTGTATTCTTTTTATTTAAAACTACCACATTATTCTTACCAAATGTTGGTCTCCTTTGACAATCTCTACCCGGTCTTGATACATCAAATACCCGAATAGTTTTATTAAAACCACAGTAAATTTTACTACCATCAGGATTAAAAGATACACTGTGAGCTGCTACTAATTCATCCTATAAAATAACAATATAAATCACTGATGTTATAATAAACTTTAAATCCATCATTTTGAAATATTTATAGCCCAGGAACTTGTTGTTCTTGGAGAAGACACTATTCTCAAAAAGTCTAAGGTTATGCCTATTAAACTTTGATCAAAATGAAACTTGGCTCACTAGTTCCTTGGACAATTGCCAATAGATTGAAAGACTTCGACTGGTGGTCAACAGCAGACATAATTTGCTTATTTTTGTATGAAATAACATGTCAACAATTCTTGGATGTATTTATCTACGAAACATCAACAAGAATGCATCATATATAGATAGACCTGTGTGATATTTTTTTTTTTTTGTACCAAGAAACCAAAACGATAATGAGGAATGTAGAAACACCTATATGAAGTGAGCTGTAATTGAGTGAATGAGGTTCTCTGATGACATAAAATAACTATAGTTCAACACAAGAACCATGGCTAGGTACAATAGTGAGATAAGCAAACGAAAATAATAAAGGTTGAATAGAAAAGAAATGAAACGCAAAAAAAAAACAGAAATTGGTCCATGCAGGTTTTAACAAATATGACAAGAATAAATTGAGATGTGTGTAGAACACTTACAGCTTGATCATAAGATCTGTAACTACATATTAATTCTCCAGTAAACGCATCCCACATGTGAACAGGCATACATCTACTTGAACTGATCAGACTGAAAAATACAAGTTTTATATGAATATTTAGTAAACATTTCTAACTTTCTTTTGGAGTAATTGGTTTGCTCTGGTTTAGGACAAAACAAGATTTGAATTGGGTTTATCTGATGAGTTGTTTCAAAAAGCTATGGGCCAAGAACTATACTGTTAAATTTTCAATTCAAAAGACTAAGTGGAAGATGACCTGATCGTCGTAATATTTAGTTTCATTTTTGGTCAAAATAAATTGTTGAATTGGTTGTACCCGATGTATTATTTCAGATAAGCACTATATGATTTAAATTTGTGAAGGTTGAGTTGAAGTCGTTCAATAATTGTAATTATTTTTAGCTTCCTGTGTCAATAGTTAAACACAACATTAGTAAAATCTTAACACAGAATATATAGGCATGCATTTATGTTAAATAATTAGAGATTGTCCCCCAAAAAATCAAATCAACATATAAAATTCATATTTTTGACCCATGCGAATCACAAAAATCAGTTAAATCATAATTGTTGGTTCTAAAGCTGCAGATCTAAAAAGTTTAAACATAGACAGTAGTTACCCAGTTCTCAAACAAATCAAATTTAATTATATCAACTCATTTATTTCTAATCTTAATTTAAGTTTCTAGTAGGTGCTGATCTGAAAAGTCTGTCCGAATTGAGAAGTCATTCATATACAACACAATAACTTACCAGCACGTAGCAGGTTCCGAAGAATTCATCAATGGATACCAACAGTAATCATAGATAGTCTCCCCTCCTTTCATTTTCAATATACTTGTCTGATTTAATTAAAAAACATTCAGTACAACACATCAAACACTACATCAAGGCATATACAGTAATTTGAATCTTAAACCAGTCAATCCAAGGAAGCATAGTCAGTAGTGTATTATTATAGAGGGAGTACCAAACTAACAGTACAGTACAATGAAAATATTGATACTATATATTTCTTTATTGTAAATTGGTTTTAAAATATTACCTCTTCTAATTTTCAGAAATACATATATCACACTATATTGTTTAGACGAAAGGTATTGTAGTATATTAATATACTGATATATTGTTACAAGCCTAACAAACAATCCTGTGCAAACCATGGATGCAGAAGAGAACCGACTTCTAATCAGAGATGAGAAAGCTTGAATGAAATGCTGCTAACAGCTTAATTCACTTTAAAATTTTGATTATAGTTTTGAAACACTGTGCATTCTTTTGTTTAATATCCTACTCTTATTGTCCATTTGATTGCATGATCAAATAACTCACCATTTGTGGAACATTCTCCATGTTACCATAATATACTTCTGATGGTGTGTTAAATAATCTGAGGTAATTATCATCACTATTAGTTAATATACAACTACCATCAGGTGACCTGTAATAGATAATTATCATCACTATTAGTAAATGTACAATAACCATCAGATGATCTATAATAGATAATAATCATCAATTACTATCAAATACACCATCAGACGAACTGTAATAGGTAATTATCAACACTAACTAAAAGTCCAGAAAATTAAAGTTAATATGTGATCAATAACTCACCATTTACAGCCTTTTAAGAAGTTCTGTTCTTTATTTTCAAACTCAGTCCATGCTCCAGTTATCTGACCCGGGCTTTTGCTAAAATCATATTGTATCTCATAGCTGAAAGTGTTAAAGTAAAAGTAATAAACAATTATTTTTATACGCCCACATTTTCATGTCGACGTATATTGTCGTCGCCCCCGTCCGTCCGTCCGTCCGTCCGTCCACAATTGTTTGTGAACAGTCTACAGGTCACAATTTTTATCCGATTTCAATGAAACTTAAAACATAGGTTTATCACCCTAAGATCTCGGTTCCTTTCGATATTGGCATGTATCGGACTGTAACTTCATGGGTTATGGCCCCTGATTGTACGAAAAATCACGTTTTTTAGCTTGTGAACAGTTTAGAGGTCACAATTTTGAACCGATTTGGATGAAACTTGAAATGCATGTTTATAACCCAAAGATCTTGGTTCCTTTCGATATTTGCGCCAATCGGATCGTAACTTCCTGAATTATGGCCCCTGATTGTCCGAAAAATCGCCCTTTTTAGCTTGTGGTCCCTCTGGAGGTCAAAATTGTTATCCGATTTAAAAAACCGTTTGATTATATCACCGTTCCATGGTTATGAAGGTCGAGTTGGAATTTCGTGAAAATCGGACCAAAATTGACGGACAAAATGGCCGCCATTTGTACGCGAATAGTGTGAAAATATGTTAAATCAAGGTTGTGAACAGTGTAGAGGACACAATTTTGAACCGATTTGGATGAAACTTGAAATGCATGTTTATAACCCAAAGATCTTGGTTCCTTTCGATATTTGCGCCAATCGGATCGTAACTTCCTGAATTATGGCCCCTGATTGTCCGAAAAATTGCCCTTTTTAGCTTGTGGTCCCTCTGGAGGTCAAAATTGTTATCCGATTTAAAAAACCATTTGATTATATCATTATTCCATGGTTATGAAGGTCGAGTTCGAATTTCGTGAAAATCGGACCAAAATTGACGGACAAAATGGCCGCCATTTGTACGCGAATAGTGTGAAAATATGTTATATCAAGGTTGTGAACAGTGTAGAGGACACAATTTTGAACCGATTTGGATGAAACTTGAAATGCATGTTTATAACCCAAAGATCTTGGTTCCTTTCGATATTTGCGCCAATCGAATCGTAACTTCCTGAATTATGGCCCCTGATTGTCCGAAAAATTGCCCTTTTTAGCTTGTGGTCCCTCTGGAGGTCAAAATTGTTATCCGATTTAAAAAACCGTTTGATTATATCATTGTTCCATGGTTATGAAGGTCGAGTTCGAATTTCGTGAAAATCGGACCAAAATTGATGGACAAAATGGACGCCATTTGTACGCGAATAGTGTGAAAATATGTTATATCAAGTTTGTGAACAGTGTAGAGGACACAATTTTGAACCGATTTGGATGAAACTTGAAATGCATGTTTATAACCCAAAGATCTTGATTCCTTTCGATATTTGCGCCAATCGGATCGTAACTTCCTGAATTATGGCCCCTGATTGTCCGAAAAATTGCCCTTTTTAGCTTGTGGTCCCTCTGGAGGTCAAAATTGTTATCCGATTTAAAAAACCATTTGATTATATCATTATTCCATGGTTATGAAGGTCGAGTTCGAATTTGTGAAAATCGGACCAAAATTGACGGACAAAATGGCCGCCATTTGTACGCGAATAGTGTGAAAATATGTTATATCAAGGTTGTGAACAGTGTAGAGGACACAATTTTGAACCGATTTGGATGAAACTTGAAATGCATGTTTATAACCCAAAGATCTTGGTTCCTTTCGATATTTGCGCCAATCGAATCGTAACTTCCTGAATTATGGCCCCTGATTGTCCGAAAAATTGCCCTTTTTAGCTTGTGGTCCCTCTGGAGGTCAAAATTGTTATCCGATTTAAAAAACCGTTTGATTATATCATTGTTCCATGGTTATGAAGGTCGAGTTCGAATTTCGTGAAAATCGGACCAAAATTGACGGACAAAATGGCCGCCATTTGTACGTGAATAGTGTGAAAATATGTTATATCAAGTTTGTGAACAGTGTAGAGGACACAATTTTGAACCGATTTGGATGAAACTTGAAATGCATGTTTATAACCCAAAGATCTTGATTCCTTTCGATATTTGCGCCAATCGGATCGTAACTTCCTGAATTATGGCCCCTGATTGTCCGAAAAATTGCCCTTTTTAGCTTGTGGTCCCTCTGGAGGTCAAAATTGTTATCCGATTTAAAAAACCGTTTGATTATATCACCGTTCCATGGTTATGAAGGTCGAGTATGAATTCTGTGAAAATCGGACCAAAATTGACGGACAAAATGGCCGCCCTTTGTACGCGAATATTGTGAAAATATGTTATATAAAGGTTGTGAACAGTGTAGAGGACACAATTTTGAACCGATTTGGATGAAACTTGAAATGCATGTTTATAACCCAAAGATCTTGGTTCCTTTCGATATTTGCGTCAATCGGATCGTAACTTCCTGAATTATGGCCCCTGATTGTCCGAAAAATTGCCCTTTTTAGCTTGTGGTCCCTCTGGAGGTCAAAATTGTTATCCGATTTAAAAAACCGTTTGATTATATCATTGTTCCATGGTTATGAAGGTCGAGTTCGAATTTCGTGAAAATCGGACCAAAATTGACGGACAAAATGGCCGCCATTTGTACGCGAATAGTGTGAAAATATGTTATATCAAGGTTGTGAACAGTGTAGAGACACAATTTTGAACCGATTTGGATGAAACTTGAAATGCATGTTTATAACCCAAAGATCTTGATTCCTTTCGATATTTGCGCCAATCGGATCCTAACTTCCTGAATTATGTCCCCGGATTGTCCGAAAAATTGCCCTTTTTAGCTTGTGGTCCCTCTGGAGGTCAAAATTGTTATCCGATTTAAAAAACCGTTTGATTATATAACCGTTCCATGGTTATGAAGGTCGAGTATGAATTCTGTGAAAATCGGACCAAAATTGACGGACAAAATGGCCGCCGTTTGTACGCGAATATTGTGAAAATATGTTATATAAAGGTTGTGGACTTTATAGAGGTCACAATTTTGAACCGATTTTGATGAAACTTGACATGTATGTTTATAACCCAAAGATCGTGGTTCCTTTCGATATTTGCGCCCATTGGATCATAACTTCCTGAATTATGTCCCCGGATTGTCCGAAAAATCGCTTTTTTTCGCTTTTGGTCCCTCTAGAGGTCAAAATTATTATCCGATTTAAAAAACCGTTTGATTATATCATTGTTCCATGGTTATGAAGGTCGAGTTCGAATTTCGTGAAAATCGGACCAAAATTGACGGACAAAATGGCCGCCATTTGTACGCGAATAGTGTGAAAATATGTTATATCAAGGTTGTGAACAGTGTAGAGGACACAATTTTGAATCGATTTTGATGAAACTTCACAGGTATGTTTTAAACCCAAAGATCTTGGTTCCTTTCGATATTTGCGCCCATCGGGTCATTACTTCCTGAATTATGTCCCCTGATTGTACGAAAAATCACCCTTTTTAGCTTGTGGTGCCTCTGGAGGTCACAATTATTATATGATTTAAAAAAAACCGTTTGATTATAAAAATCAAACAAATTCTAATGATTTTCTGATAATTCCTTAATATGCGACAATTCTTGTTGACTGCCCGGACGATTTGGCTGCTGTGTGGGCGTATGTTTCGTTGCCTGGCAACCTATTTTTTTTTAAAAAGTTACAGTATTGTGGTGAAATTTCAGCTGAATTCTGCTTCTACTGCAGCGACATAACAGCTGAACAGAAGTTATCATGTGTTCCTATTTGAGCTGAATGCTCCTTGCACTACAGTAATGAAGCCATTAAATTGCACAACTATACAATTTTTAAAGCTTTCTCAGCAAAAAAAATTATTGGTTGAAGCAAATTTTCTATCAAAAAAAATTAATTTGCTTAGTGACATGTTAAAATTATTGCAAAAATTATAATAAGTTTGCCAACCTTTGTTGGGTATCATCTGCTTCAGTGCTCTCTTCATTTACTGGTATACTTTCTTCCTTTACTGGGACATTTTCATCTTCCATAGCTGTCTCTAACTCTTCACATCTATTTAAAGCCTCTAGTTTCTGACTTTCTAACAATCTTTCACTTTCTAGCTGTTCCCCTGTATCTAATTTCTGCCTTTTACAAGAACGAACATCCTCTTCCTCTTCCTCTTCAACAACCTGATCATGTTTGGTTGTTGGTAGGAATTTATTTTCACTTTTACATTCAGTTGTTTCTTCACTTAAATTCTTGTTTGTATTAACAGTAATATTTTTATGTATATTTTCACTAATTACATTTGCTTGAGTCACAGATTCTACAACTGATTTAGAAAGTTCACTTTTGTTTTCACTATCAGAACTAAATAATTCCTTGGATTTATTCACAGATTGGTCACTGAAAGTCAAATCAACCTGAGAAGAACTACATGATGTCTTCTCATCATTTTGTTCCTGATTGTCACTTTCACTTTGATTTGAATGTAATGTGGTAATGGGCTGGGATGCCTCTCCCGATTCTTTTTGTTTTAAACTTTGTTCATTTTCACTGCTTATCAAATGTGTCTGTCTGTTTTCGGGTTGCACATCCTCTAAACAATCGTCAATATTTCTAAACAGTTGCTGAGTGTTTATGTAAGACATATCTTGATTGGTCTGATGACCATCTCCAACTACCTCTTTCTTAGATTCCATGTTTTCTTGAGTATCCATATTGGATGATCACTTAAAGAACAAAATAAAGATTTTTCTTAAATTTCTCTTGCTTAGAATTTCTAAATTAAAAAGCTCCATCACCAGTGGAAGAATTTTAATGTCCTACTGATGACCCAAATCCATCTCAATTCCCATTGGTTGTGCTGAACTAATTGTAAGTCTATCCCATTTGTTTCATAAAAGTAAAAATAACAAAACATTTTCTTAACAAATCCATAATAGATAAGTTTATCACAGATACATGAAACAGTCAAAACATATCTTTATGGCAAATAATGTCAAAATATACATTTGTTCAGTTATTATTTCACTGTAATTGAAATTGACCAATGACATGCATGGACCATGCCATATACTCCCATAAATAGTAGTAGTACCGGTAATATGGAATGATCTGAAAGCTTTTGAAAAATCCCCTCATAAAAGTTAATATAAAAATTTAAAATTTCTAGGCAGATCTATTTTGAATAAATGACAATTGTCAGGACAGGAGGTAGTAACTATACTTGTTACCTTAAACTGTGTTTAAGGTAACAATTGGTACAGTCTAAGACCCCTTACGCAAGTTCAAATAGGTTCAAACGCACAATTGTCAACACACATCATTACAGTTTGTATTAAAATAAGTAATTCCATCACAAATAATGAAGACTGGACCATTAAAATAGTTACCAAACAGTTTTTCTCTGCATAGCGCTGTTTATGTTGTAGGCCTAATGACGTATTACGCAACTTGCGGCCATGACGGTCGGCCAGTTGAAATTTCGCGTAGGAGATGAGTTTCATCAAATCATATAATTATGCGGTAAGGCCTCACCATTATTTCAAAAAGAATTGATTTATTATATGTTAAGCTGCGTGCAGTACTGTTTTGGGTCAGTTTATTTGTAAATTAAAGCCCCAATAACACTCTTGTTGTAACTGAAAAATATGTACCAATCTTCATTCTGGTCAACAAATCGTATTATTTTAGAATATTCCAATTAAATGATGATATAAATTTCATCTTAACACACCTAATTTAAAAAATTGGAAAAATTCAACCAATTGATTTGAAAAGTCTAACGTAAACCTTTTCAAATGTGACGTGGATTTTAAAATATTTTCGAACCCTCTGGACAAATAAAATAGGTTGTAATGGATAATTTACACAACAGGTAGGACATTTAAACATCTAGTACTTAGAATAAGGGTATTATTTATTTTCTGGAGCTACCAAGCCAGCAAGAATGTTATTGTCCCTTTAAGCGAGCTATAGGCCGGTAAACTTTTTGTAGTCATTTGACTAAAAAACTTGCGCAAAGGAACTCGGTAGGAAAAACCACTACTGCGACTGGAGTAAGACGGAAGACAGCAGTAGTGGAACCATTTCTAGACAGGAGGCAACGCATGTATTCTTATCTGACAATTGGGACAGACATTAAAATTAAATTAGCAGACTATGATATGTGACTATCTCCATTCTCTGGTATGCGACAAATCAGTAAACAGGAGCCATACATGTAATGTATAATAACAGTAAGAAGAGAGCTGATCAAGATTCAAGATTGAAATTATGAAATTATTCAAGTAGATCTACTCAGACCAGACTGCCACTGGCCGGTATAGATCAAGAAGAGTGGTAAAGTGGTAGGAAATCTATTTGTTACTGTGTAAATAAGGTGACCATTATGTAACCCTAAGCATAAGCTTTAGACAGCTTTCCCAAATCAACAGCATCATTGGAAATAATTTGAAATATTACTCAATTGAAAAAAAAAATATATAAACTTGTTTACAAAAATAAAGTCTTCACTCCAGAGTAACTTCCCCTTGTGGGTAAATACCATATTCCGACTTACAGATACATTTTCCGAAATACAATTCAATTGTGTTAACATATTTTTTTTTTGTTATTGAGTTTAGATTTAATCATTATTTAATGGATATTTACCTTTTCTTATAATATTCAAAGACATTCATTAGAAAATATATCGGAAATATATATAAAATTGTATTTCGTTTGGCGTATTGTTTAGGTTCTCAATTTTATAGTTAAAATGGCAGCCTCCAGTGAGAACGTGCTTTCGGCATTATTACCGTTATATTTTGGAGATGACAGCTCATTACCCCACGTTCCCCATGTTATATCCAACGTGGATGATCATCAGTTGTTTGCGATTCCGGTATTTTAAAAGTTACACCGAAATGTTCGGTTCTTATGTTGTTTTTTGCAAAGCTATGCTTCACACAAGTGGTTCCCCCTTGTCAGTGATGCAGGACGGAGGGCCTGACAAGGACAGCTGTCTAGTCGTTTGGATAGGGCGGAAAAACCGAGGTCCCGTCTACCCATTGGCGTGCCCGTAAAAGATCTCTTGGCAGTTGGAATTTGATATAAGAGTAGGCCGTAGTGCTGCTGCCCTGGCAAAATTTCCCTCTAGCACACAGTATGGCGTATGCTCGTCTTCATTAGCCCGGTTTAGGAGCAGAACAGTAGGAAGCAAAACCCCATTTCATTTCATTTGCATGCCTGAGTTGGAGTAGAGCAAAGCTGATGTGATTGTTAGCAAATATAAAACCTTCATAATTAAGTTTTTCAAGTGATACAAAAAATGTTAAATCATTTCATTTTTCCAAATTGATTTTAATTTAGATCTAGGGTAAATGGTATGATTGATTTTGTTTAGAAAACGGAACAAAAAAGTGTGAGAATTATTTTCATTGACGTCAAAAATATGTGACGTCATTGATTAGATGTGTCATAGAATTATTTCTATGAGACGCGTAATCTCGCTTGGGCAAGATCTCGTCTGAATTTTTTTTTTAATCAACAGTCAGTGGGTGACAGTTTTATTTACGCTCCTGTGTTACCGGAAAAGAGCTTTGCAAGCACCACGCTTCATGCAATGTTTTATAGCTTCTCTCTATATTAGTTACCGTATTTACATACATGTATTACAATAGTCATATCTATATATATTACAAGCCTTACCAATAGTTTTCCCCATTTATCATCACTAAATTAATGACAATGTTGCATTTAAAGTTCCAATAGCATTTTTTAAGTTATATTTTTAAAATTTATGAAAATAAAGCCCCAAAATAGATTGAACCTATAAACAGTCCTACCTTGTTAAAGAATAATCCTATTAATCCTATAATTCACTATTGCCAGTTGAGAAATTGGCAAAAATATCATTTTCAACTTCAAATTCAAACGTTTGAAGATGGCCGTCCATGTAGAAGAATGGGAAAACAAGGGAGGTAATTGAGTAACTATTTCCTCAATCAACCAGTGTCACCCTTTTTACCCCCCCCCCCCAAATTTTATCCATGATCGTATAATAGTGAGTTGACAACCTTTTGAGCAAAAAACATAGAAATAATTATATTTTGACTTTCTTAGAAAAAGTGAAATTGGAACTTTAAAAGTTACAACCATATCATTTACAAACTGGCATGTTCCTTTATGAATGGTCTCTGATCGGATGCTGTCCTCTGACCATTCCTGATTATCCCTATTGAGCTGCAATATGAAAATACCACTCCACCTGTTCTGAGGCTAATTTGGAATCCTAGCCATCTATTTTTCACCTTTGATTCTTCTTTTTTCGCTGTATTTGACCGAAATTTATAATAATTCAACACTGTTTGCAGTGGTAATCAATTAAGAAATTGTCATTTTAGGGTGAACATTCTCTAAAGTCAGTAATCCAACTTTTATTAGAACTAGTTTTTTTGATGTGTGGGCCTCACTATCATTACAGGGTCTTGCGACTAGATTGAGACAGAGTAAAAGTGGTTACATGACCATATTAGGCCTATTTTTAATAATGATAAATGTGGCATAATTATCAATATATTTGGAGCTTCTTTTTTGGGGGGGATGGAGCTGGAGGCACCCTGTAATATATTGCTTTTTTCTTGTTTAAATTAAGTTTATATTTGACTTTTTTTTCAGAAAACAAATTCTTTGCATCCTGTGATCAGCCATATTCATACGTGCCTGAACTCATCTAATAAAAGGTAGTCCTACTGTTTATTGATTTATTTGTGCATTTAATATTAACTGTTTATATGTAAGGAGTAAGTTTAAATTAATATGAGAAAAAATTACATGCTTATTTATATTATTACTGTTGGAAATGCTAATAAAACCAAGTAAATGTAACACTTCATGACCAATTCATTTTCAAAGGGAAAATGCTATGCGAGCATCTAATGTAGTAGAGAGGCTGAAAGCATTTAATTTTTTTTTACTCACAGCAGAAGGCCACAGTGTGCTTTCAACAGACAGTTCATTTTCTAAAAAATAATTTTGATTTTTTTGTTATTTCTTGGATTATATTTGAGTTATTTGCTTTATTTTAGATTAGAAGGGTTATTATTACTAGAGAAACTAGTTGTACAATCTTCAACTCTAATATTTACTGATTATGTTAATACCTGGATTAAACTTTTGTTACAAATTTTAAAGGTAAGTTGAAAGATAAATCAATAAAACACTCCAGCCCAAATTGTCTCCACGTTGACTGTAAGTCTGTAACAAATTTCAATCAGAACAAAAAAGCACCTAATACAAGGTAATAGGATAGGAGGGAAAATAATCTTCACCATACATGTAAGCCTTACATTGTAAGGCATTGCACAAACTCCTGAATTCAATTGATTCCTAGCTCTCACCCTCATCCACCCTTGATGGGCATTGTCTTTAAGCAGAATATCTGTTAAGTGACAGATTTAAATAGGTGAATAGTTGTAATATTTGACAGTGCCCAGATAGTGACAGTCCTAATTGAGAGTCCCAGTACTAGAAATGTAATGAAATGGGGTTGAACATCCCACTGTTATGCACTGAACAGAGCTAATGGAGATGGGCATAGGCCATACAGTGTGCTGTGAGAAGTTTAGCCCTGACACTGGCACTACATGTATAGTCTACTCTTATATCGAATTCCAACTGTTAAGGGATCTTTTACATGCACGTCAATGTGTGCATGGGACCGCGATGTTTCATCCCATTTAAACGACTAGACAGATGTATGTCAGGCCTGCCATCCTGCATCACTGACAAGGAAGAACCACGTTGGAAAATCTGGATGAACTTTCTTGGCAAATGCAGGGATAGAACATCTGACCTCCAGGCTAGCGAGCCAGCACCTTATCTACTTAGCTACCACGTGCCCCTCCCAGTACTAGAAAGGAGAATCTTAATTTTTATTGTCTGTCTGTCAGATGATGTGGTAACATAAAGTCCTGACACTCATTAAATATCAATATAGTTATTACAGCTTAAAGAACATTGTGTGTTTTATATTTTAGGGTCAAGGGGAGACAGTGTTTCACCAACAGTCATGTAAAATTATTTCACTCATATTGAAAATATCTACAGATTTCAGTGAAATATCTCGAGATGTGGCTACAAATATCATACCCCAACTTTTACCAGTTTTACTCAATGCCCAAGATTTCGTAAGTTGATTTACTATAATTCTATATCTGGACAAAGTAGAGATCTCAAGAATATTAACCCATTCAGAATTGATGATTTAGATGCACAGGGTCCCTGCTAAACATGTAGCATGTTTTTCTGAAGGCAGGTTTCACTAAATTGTCCCATAACCTAATAGCAAATTCGTTTGTGTAGATTATCTAAGGATCCTGCTTTAACAACAGGCAGATGTCGGACTGCAATGTCAGTGTTGTAATAAAGCCAAAATGCATAAGGAAATGAATTGTGGTGTGCTATAGCCTAGACTGCAAGTGGTCATGTTTGGGTATATTTAGTGTAAATAAATAAATGTGAAAAAAGTGAAATATATTTTAAGGATGAGCAAACCAAATCATTCACATTATATCACAAAAGTCAAAACATGTACAATTTTAATGCTAAGACTGTTCTCATTTTGTAATTTTAATCTTAATACATTATTTATCTAATTATAGCAGTAATGTAAGTGGTCATGGATGGATGGATTTGAATAATTTTTGGAGCACCATTCAAAAATAAATATCATCTTTTTTATTTCAAACACATGTTTTGTATCTTCTTTTACTTTGCTACATTAATATTTAATTGATAACAAACCAAACAACAATATTTTTTTTATTATTTATTAGTATAAAGAGGAAGCTATCCACTGTATTAGAGTCTGCTGTGAAACTTTTCCAGGACCGACAGGTAGCTTCAGGGTGAGTTTTACATTTATTATTTAACTTAAATGAATTACAAAATCTCATATTTTGGAGTGTAATTACCAGTTCTGAGTGCCACAGACACCATTATATCTAATTTAGATTTATACATAGGGCTACACGGCCATTCATAGTTTAAAAGCCCTTCTTTATATTTATATTTCAGAATAAAATAGAGAAATTGCTACTGGCTGATCTTCAGAGTCCCATACCTAAATCCGACTCAGCTCATTGTTTAACGTTATTAGGAGGATGTGGTCCAGGTGGCAAGAATCGAGTTAAACATTCACTAGGCTGGAGAATACAATTTGATAAAATATACAATACACTTAAACATACACTGTCACAATTATATGAGATGTTAGAAACAGGTAAGTTTACACCCACTGGAAGATATATATATTATCCCAGCATCGGGGAGGAAAATTGTCAGGTTCTGATCTCACATTTATGATGAAAAAAAAATGTGGCTAGTCATTCAAATTGAATACTGGAGAGAATATAAATTAGTTTACAGCAGAATTTCTATTTACAATTTAGAAACCAGATAATGTGATATTTATATGATTAAGCAATGAGTTGCAATTCTAACCAAATTCTAACATAGTTTAATAATAGAATCAAAACCAAAGTTCTGAAAGAGGGTAGAAAATCTGTAGAATAAAAGATCACAGAATCAAAGTATACAATGTAGTTATGTTTGTATTAACATTGTGATTGCTATATATTTGATTTGTAATTTATGTATTATAGAAGAATCAACAAGTAGTGATGTTATTAATGGAGAAATGTTTCAACTGAATATAATACCTGATAATACAGTAGATAGACGTGATGTATTAATACATAGATTTACTACATTTAGTCATGTTCTAACGTCTTTATTTACGTAAGTTTAAAAGTTCATGTTAAGAAATAAATATCCTGCTGATCTGAGTATGCTTGAGGAATTAGAATATCTAAGCAAACTGGTGAACCAAGTGTAGCAGAGCATGCTTGTGAAATGAAAATATACATTCAGAGTTCAGGGGCCTATTTCACGAAATTTTAACTAAGATAAGATCCCAATTTTAGTAATTTGATTGGATAATATTAGATTGATTTTAGTGCTTAGCCAAAATTGAAGTATCTACTAAAATTTGTATTTTATCTTAACTTAAAATTTCGTGAAACAGGGCCCAGGTTCATAACATTGTAACATGTGATAAAATAATTTTTGTTCCCCACCCCCATGACACTTTTTAGAAACAATAACTCTGCTTTTAATCTGGTTTTGATAGTGACTTTGATATATATTTCATCAAAGATATAAATGTTAACTATTATAGGGAGAGTTTTACAGCTGTAGCTGAAATTCCAGTAGAGAATATTCTTAGATTAGTCTGTGATTGTTTAGCTGTTAATGGAAAAATGTTGGTAAGTAAATAAAACAAACTCAAAGACAGTTATATGTATAAACAAGTCTTAAATAAACTAAAAACATGGCGTAAAGTTTAAAAGTAATCAAACATTTTTGATTTGTAAGCAAATGTGACAAATTACATGTATACAATCTATGTTTCAATACTGAATAATCTTAAAATTAGTAAGTACATTATGTGATTGTAGAAATATCTATGAAGAATTTGAAGAAATAAACAAAATGTAGAACATTTCTATCAAAATATACACATCTGATGATCACACGAGAAAATTGAACATGCTTATAAATACTTGTATGATTATTCCAGGAAGCTCGCCCATCTACTGATCATCTGTTATTATTAGCTTTACTACCTACAGTACATAAAACAGCTTTTTCTATTTTAAATAGTTTAATCTTAATGTAAGTTTTTATATCTTTATCATTCAATATTCTATATCACACCAAATATACTATTCAAAAAAAGTAGGGGATATTGGATTTTGGGGGCATAATACTAAAATATGCAAATGACTACGAAAAAAGTCACTATAGAACCTAACAGAAGAAACATTCCCAGTTACATGTGACGCCCAAACGCACCAATAGCTACCGCATGGAATGCAGGTGATGCTTGGGATCATCATGGGGGTCCAACCCAAGATTTGCACGACTCTGACTTTGAATGTTACAGTCATTGTGGCATTGAATTCCAGGGTGGAAACATCAGTTTAATTGTTTTAGTGACCGGAAAACAAATTTTGATATGTGTCGGCTTACCCAAAATGAAAGGTTACGTGCCCTTGGCATGCTACAGATCGGCACAACACAGGCGGTTGTGGCGCGGACGATGAATGTTTCTCAGTCTGTCATAAGCAGGCTATGGTCCAGATACCGTGATACACAATCTGTACAGGACAGACCACGCTCAGGTCGACCAAGGGCGACGCTCAGGTCGACCAAGGGCGACGCTCAGGTCGACCAAGGGCGACAACTCAAGCCCAGGATCGATTTATCCATACCTTGGCCTTGAGAAATCGTGTCATCACAGCAAATCAGATCAGCGCTCGTCTTCAAACAGACACTGGTGTGAGAGTGAGTGGCCAGACGATTCGGAATCGAGCGCATAGGGGTCACCTTCGCGCCCGACGTCCTCGCGTGATTCCTTGTTTGAGAGATCATCACATTCAGGCAAGACGTCGTTGGTGTAGGGATCGTAAACACTGGGATAATCGACGCTGGAGCAATGTGATGTTTTCAGATGAGTCAAGGTTCACTGTTGATTTTTGGGACAGACGTAGGAGGGTGTGGCGTCGTCGAAACGAGTGCTTCAGACATGATCGATTTGGGGGTGGTTCTGTTATGGTGTGGGGAGGCATCACTGTTGCTGGAAGAACGGCTTTACATGTTGTTGCAGGGCGTGTTACAGGCCAGTACTACCGGGACAACATCTTGGCAGTCCATGTTGTGCCCTTCGCACGACGTCATGGCCGCCATTTCATCTTCCAGGATGACAACGCAAGATGTCACAGGGCCAGGATCGTTACAGGTTACCTCCAACAACAGAACATCACCACATTACCTTGGCCAGCACTGAGTCCCGACCTCTCCCCCATGCTTGGATAGAGGTTACGTCAACGTCAACAACGTCCTGCCAATGTCCAAGAACTTGCTGCTGCGTTGCAATAGGAATGGGACAATCTGGACCAAAATGACCTTAGACGTCTCATTAGGAGTATGCCACGTCGGATCAATGCTTGTTTGGCAAACAGAGGAGGATTTACCCGATGGCCGATACTCACTACGTTGTGATGCTGTGGTAACTTTGCTGTTTGACCCCGGGTATCATTTTACCCTTATAATGGTCAGTCTGTGCCTTACTTAGTCTAACGATCATTTGGAATAAATCGATGAATGTGAACTTCATTTCATTTTGTCATTTGTTTCTTCGTCAGTTTCATTAGGTGACTTTAATAACACTTAAAAATCAAATATCCCCTACATTTTTTGAATAGTATGTAACATAATTGGCTGGACATTTTGGTGTCTTTACCGCACTGGTTAGCCAGAGACGTTTTATTGATTTTTGTGAAATTTACATTAATTTTTGTGAGTATTAATTTTTGTAAAATTTATATTAACTTTTGTAGAAATTCTATTCTTTGTAAGATTTATATCAATTTTTCTGGAAATTCTGTTCATTTTTGTAAAATGTATATTAATTTTTGTAGAAATTCTATACATTTTTGTAAGATTTATATTTATTTTTGAAGGAATTTTTGTAAAATTTATATTTTGTTAAATATTGTGAAATTTATATTAATTATTTTGAAGTTTGATTTGATTTCTGTAAATATATTTTTAGGTGTAGACAAGTTCTAATTCCTTTCACGTCAACTATTAATAAACTTTTTATACAGAGTCTGGTGTGGACAAGAGTAAACACTAAATATGGTCAACAAAAACAATATTGGTAAGAATATAGATTGTTTCAGGACTTCTCTGGATTTATAGTATTTCACAATTGAAATGTAATTTGAATGCAACAAATTCCAAAGGCTTTCCAGAAGTTTTTATTATATATTTTACCAAACTGAATTTTTCGTAGCCTTTGAGAAGTTTTATCCCAGTGTCATATTCTTATTTGTGTATCGTAAACAGCTACTGAGAATTTAGCTATTCCAATCACACCAAGATATTGTTCGCTGAACTATTAATAAAATCACGAAAGCCTGGTACATAGTACCGAATATATGTTAGATCTTTAACAATTAAAAAAATTAAAGACTCATATACTTTGATGTTTCAGTACATTAAGAGAGTGTGTATATAAAACTATGACAACGTGGTTACAAGTTCTTGGTCCCTCCACTAATCTTGTTGCCGAGGAAACAGACCTAATTAAAGAAATAATCAGTGATGTCACACCACAGGTTGATGTAATAAAGGTAACAAAATCATGTAACAAGTATTTCATATTAATTGTGAAAATAAATCAAAAGCAGACAAAGACGGAGCACATTTTTGGTTGAAATCAATGTTTATGTCTGCCATTTAATTGACATTAATATTGGTAATGTCACTGCTATTTTAAGCTTTCAACAACTGGTATGAATACTGGTTTAGAACCTCCAAAGAAAAAGAAGAAGAAAAATGCAGGGTATCAAGAAATAACACAGGGAATGAGTTCTTACAGAAAAACAAATATATTAGCTAATTCTACTCTTACTAGTAATTGTCTGAAAGGTTAGTATTAAATACAATAACATGCTCTAGATATGTAGTATATTAGGTGTTTTAGGAAGAGTAAATCTACCATCTCTTGTATAAGACTAAATGAAATAATAGATGACAATTTACCTTGATCCTCTTTTGTGCTAATAGGACATAATAAGTCTTTAATATTAATTTGGGTGGAAAGTGAGTCTTTTATTTTAATTTGGTTGGAAAATGAGAGAGGGATGGACAGAGAGAGATTAACACACTTTCTCAGCATGTTTGAGTTATTGATACACATTTTGTAAAGAGGTGTGAAATTACACAAATTATGATTTCTTTTTTGTTTTGTTTAGTTTTTCAGTTGTTTATATCAAGTTTTGGTTCTAGTCTTCAAACAAAGTCATACAAGGTAATAATTACTATATATTAAAAGAGTATGGTTATACATTATTCATATTTATACAATGTGTATATATCTTCAGTATTAGTTTGTAATACAGAATGACAATCAATATACAAAAATGTAAATTCTGATTATTTGGAACCAAAGATTATGTAGACAGTTGTAAAAGCGTAATGGGTAATGTTAATTAATTGCATTGATAAAATTCTGAGAAAGTAACTGTAATGATTACATTTTTAAAAAATTCGGAGATAGCAATTACATTTTAAAAATTATTAGAAAGTAATTGTAATGATCACATTTAAAATTAATGGTATTGTAATTAACTACATTTGCAATGTAATCGTCCCAGCTATGGTTTGTATAGTATTTGATGTATATTAGGATATTGTAAGCTGTATCCCATCATGTTTATAGGATATACAAGAAGTAAGAGTGTCAATGTTATCAGATATACAATGTTTATATTTAAAGGATATACAAGAAGTAATAGTGTCTATATTATTAGATGTACAATGTAATAGAGAAGTACCACCAGTACCATATAGTGATGATAAGTCTCGTAAAAGATTATATGCTGTATTAAAGGCTTGTGTCATATCACCACATTCTAAACTGCCTTCATTATTACAATGTGCTGTTAGATTCTTCACAATTGGACAAAACGACTCCAGTGTAATGGTAAGACCAAATGGCATGTCTTTATTTTATTTTTTTATACACATGCATAATGCTGTCCATTGCACAATCAGCATTAGGGTTTCTGTGCTGGCCATTGCAAGTGGTTAGTACAGAATATAGGTCTCATTACACTAATTGATTTACACTAATCGACATAAACGCTTAATAGTTTATCTGTGAAGTTCGATTTGCAAGTATAGTACATACATTTTCTTTATATAAATTGTCAAAATTTGGCCAAAAGGTTTGTCTTTCTTTGATGTTTGTTTTTTCGTTACTTAAAGTTTAATGCCTGCTTCCACCTTGGGTGATATGGTAGACAAATGTCTTGGATGAAAATATGATACATTACGGTTTATACCCACTTTCTATTGCTGTTGAATGCCTTTAGATCATCGCAGTTAATATTATTCACTGTGGCTTATGTCATGCATGTATATTATTTTTCCAGGTTTCATCTTTCTGTAGAGAAGCACTATCCATATGTGAGTGTTTGTTTCATCCTCGAGCTCCTTGCCTTCGTGGGCCAAATTTTGAAGTTTCTACTATACATTCAGATAAATCTATCCAAAAAGAAACAATGGTAAACAATTCATCTGTTCAAAACACACCCAATAAGCCATTAGTGCCTTCTAAAACATTGACTCTCTCACGATCAAAAGTAGAAAAGACTTCTGTCGAACCAACTCTTAATCAGCCTCAGCAACCATTTATACAGGATTCGAACATAGAAGCAGACTCAGATTCTGACTTAGATGAAGAACCTGAAGATAATGCATCATCTAAGCCCAAGACACTATCCTTTGAAGATATGCAAACATTGGAGAATGTAGCAGACAGTCATATTCAGTCCGTTGAAGAATCTGAAATGCTTACAAGTTCTGAGAAGATGTCACAAGTTGAAGATGTTCATGGTTCTGTTGTATCAGAAGATATGCCAGAAGAAAAACCAGATTTGATGTCTCTTGATGTTCAGGTATGCAGAATTAAATGTAATATTACTTACATGTATCTAATTGCTGCCAAATTTAGCCTTAAATTTATCATTTATGACTCCTTACTAGTCCTTACTGTTGTAAACTTTTAATAGGCAATATATAGTTGCTAAATTGCCAGAGAGGGGATGACCTCATTTCAAGGGGGGCATCCAATCAAAGAGTAAAATTAAAATGAAGTTTTTTTTAAATTATCCCTGCTAACTCTGTATTCACTCTGCACATTTTATTTCGTGCGTTTTTACATATTTAAATATCTTTTTACTTTTCTGATTACAATCAAGGAGTTAGCCCCACGTATCACCTAACATCTGTATGAACATTCTCAAATATTATCTTACAAAACTAGATACTTTTCTGGGAAATAATAATGTCACAGGGTATTAAGGTCATACACTTTGTAACTCATTTAGCAACTCATTTAGCACCTAACTCAACAGGCATGCACAATGAGTTTGTCAATGAAATGTGGCTGTATCACAGTTTTATATGGTGATTTACTACTGCCGTTGAATAATGGAAGTTATATAGGAGGCTCTGAATATAGATATATCTGTTCATTCTTTAATAATATGTTTAATTTGTTACATCAGTTGTACTGTAGGACAATAATTTTAGACTAAGAAGTCATGAAACTAATTGCTTAGAGACTAATTAATTGTATTATAATGTTTTCTTTACAGACACAGAGTAAAGATGTAGAATCAATGGCAATGAGTTTCATCGATGCTGGACCAGATTCGGATTGAAAATAAATATAACTGAAAACATATTTTGTTGTTGACCATTCAATTCCTAAAGATAATTCAAGTTGATCCTTGTGTGGACATATGCATGGTGCAAGGGTAGCTCTTATTTGTCTTGGTATCCAGACTAAATGAACTCTACCAACAATTGTTTGATGTCTCCAAGAGCCCTGATTCAACATGGTCTGGTGTTTAATGATCTGGCTTCAAATCAATTCAGGGAAGATGTATAGACTGACATTTTGGGATTGTAATCTTACCAACTGGGACAATTAGAGGTCCATTTTGTCATTTTAGTCCTTGTCAAACAGACTAATGTCCAAAATATGTCAATGTCCACATTCCAATAATCCATTGCTCACAGTTAGTGTTCATCTAATAGAGTTTCCTCTTATGAACATAAGACAACACTACTACTAGGGGTTATATTTAACACCTAAATTACGACCATCCTTGTTATGGCTATTGTGGGGGGGGGGGGGGATCTGAGGTAGAAACTATTTCTTGACAATACATTTGATCAGCTTAATTGTTAGGAAAACCATATGAATTGATTCACAAAGAAAGCTCAAATAAATCCTTATTCTGGTATATCCCCCCTGCCCCCACATGGCTTATATTTAGGTTGTCAATATCGAACCAGTATGACCCCCGATATGAATGTAGTATACAATATACATGTAATATTTAATAAAAATAAAACATAACATCTACTGAGAACATTTATGATCTTTTAAATATTATACAATACATAAAATAATATGTTGTATACAAAATCAATAAGATTTTCTCTATAAGTTTCATATTAACAGTATTAAGTTAGTTGTTATGAATATTCAATACTGTCAATAATACTTCACAAAAGTACTGTTTATCTAATTCAAATTTCTTATTCTAGCCCCTGTATTATTCTTATAACAAAAACATAAATATGATCATTTGTTTAGTGTACCGTACAATAATTTCACTTTCACAGCACACAATATCCAATTAGAGGCATCCTGAATTACTGGGGAAATGAAAATTACAAGATAAAATGTGTTCCAAATAATTACAGTTGCTAAAGGCAAAGTTGGCTGGTTGCTTTAACTGTTGGTAAAGCCTTCACTTTCAAAACCTTGCCGATTGGTTAACAAAGTCTTATTTAATGCTGATATTTGCTGTCCACAGACAAACATTCCTGCACCAAAGTTCACCATGGCAATGGCTAAAAATGAAGATTTAGGTGAAATTTTGCGTAATAAGGAATTAAAGTCTTTTTTCTGTGCTAATGAAGGAACCGTAAATATTTTAAGTGATCGAGCAACAATTATTGTACTGAATGTCCCCAACACTGCAGGATAAACAGTTCCAACGAAAGCCTGTATAACACCTGATTTAATTTCTTCACAAACAGGGCAGTTGAAGTCTGCAGCTAGAATTTTGTTTTTCACAAACATTTCATGAGCCACCATAATGGTGCACGTAGGAATAATCACAGTGGGTGCAAACGTATTGAATCTGCCCATGTTGCCCAAAAAGAATTTCTTTCTGTAGTGTGAATTGATGGATAAGCAACCTAGAACTGTTATTCCTCCCAGAATGCCCTGACCAAATCCAAACGGCCACCTGTATAAAACAAGCATAAATAAAAAAATTACCATTGAGAAATATTTTAAGAATAATTCAACCAATTCTGAAATAAACAGTATTGCACTCATATATTTAAGGATAATCCTGTAAATGTAAGTCAAACTTGTACTACCCCACAACAGACAACATGTACCAGTACCAGTTTCAGTCAAATCAATGTGAGAAAAATTGGAAAACTGAACTGACAAGGAGAAAATTTATGGCCTTACAACGCATTTAATGTTTGGGGTGTTATAATATAAAATATTCAACTTGTTGTTATTGCCAATTTGTGTATTCATTTTTATACCGGTACTGTAACACTCTTGGGTTACAACCTATAAAACTTAATCTGCTGCTATGTAACAGAAACAACTTTCCAACAAATGAGAGTAATCACATCCTACTCTACATGCATGCATCAATGTATTGTCGTTTGGAATGGAGCAAACGATTTGGCATAAATTGCTCAAAACAATTTAATGCCATACCAAATTTTTATTTCAGCAAATTTCAATTCTACACTTATTTCTTTTTGATCACTGTTAGGCCTTTTTTTTACAGAATTAAAATAGCCATTGCTTACATTTCATAGTGAGGAGACCAATTCGATACTCTGCCCTTGTTGTATTCTAGAATTTCATCTCGGGTCATGCGAATAGCACCTTCAGGAATAGCACTACTCGTAGACTGGTAGGCCTTTTGTTGAATAGCCTGAGAAAAGTTGGACATCTTGACTCTTTGGCTCCTTCAAATTTGATGCTAAATTCTGAAAGTTGATATATATGAAAAATAAAATATAGAGTTCTGTGAATATCATTCAATGAGGGATTGAGGAATCCTGTGCAAACAACAATACTGTCAATGCCGAATCTCACTATAAGATGGTGGAGTAAATTTCATGTAGAAAAAAGGTTGATAGCCTGATAAAATTATAAGTAAATTGATTTCAAATACTTTGATTATGAGTAACTTTAGAAATTATGGTACAGTAGGCCTACGTTGATCCGGCTAGTCTTAGGGTTAGGGCTAGGGTTCGGGTTAGTAAAGCAGCCTGGAAGTAGCCGGGTCAACGTACTATGCCGAAAGTATAACATAATAAAGGAAACTATAAACCATATGTGCCAACTATTATTATATCATACCAAAATATACAAAGAAATCAACCTTATTTACAATACATGTCCCTTTTTTTTTTAATTTATTGTGTGTGCGACATTTCCCATTTTTCTTTAAAGGGCCAATCCCGATAACTTTCTGAGGAATAAAACTGCTTAATTTTGTCTTAAAATCTTTTAAAACCCATTACCTAAGGCCGACCAACTAACCCGATATTTGTGATACGCTTGTAAATAACTTAAACCTGACAGTCTTCATCTGGAAATGGAGACCGTTGTATTATACAGTATCTGAATAAAACCAGACTATTTTCTATAAAAATAATATGTAGGTGAAATTTACTTTTTGTTATCAAGTACAGTACATGGGTCATTCACTGTATAGACCTCTCAAGGAACGGGAATCGATTATCAGGTCACCCAATGAAAAAATTGACCTGAAATCTTAAAAGGGTTACGTGTCCAGATAAGCAGTGTTGACGTTCACGTCCAAACGACTCAATATTTTGAGCTGAAATTTTGAGACAAGGTAAATACACCTAGATAACAAATCTTATCTCTCCACACTCCGTGTTTCGAGATAAGATTTTGGCCTATAGTCTCCAATGTAGCACATCCCGTCGTGATTCACTCCTGCTGCGATTAAACAAAATTGACAATATTTTTCATCAAAACAACGATTGATTATTGTTATTTATAATATTTCTGCCACACTCAATTACAATTAAGCATGTAATCCTACCTGGAACGGGTATAAATCATCGCATTTAAAATCGAGGCGTTATGCCGTTACTAAGACCGCCATCTTTTTTAGAGCAGTGAAGTCGAACAGCTGTCATAATGTGGGCGGGCGCTCAATCTTAGGCTTTATAACAGCCAATCAAAAACGCAATTACATGTGGAAATACTAAATGACATCCACGTGTATATCAATGGAAGTGGATGTCTGACAAAATATAGATTCAGTAATTTAAATGCGAATATTTGGAGTTAGGCGATAGTTGTGCCACCGCATTGGCCTCTGTAAGTTTAATTAGTGATAAGAGTATTAACTTATCTTATTTTAAAGATGTTACATGCATTAATAAAGAAATTGAGTTTGCAACATAGAACTAAAGCGCCTCAAATCGTAGCTAAAAACAAGAACATCAGTATATCTCAACGTTTTTAGCTACGTTCTCGTAGCTAAAATACACCATGCCTCTATATTTTGGTCCATAAATTTTATAAACTCTCGGACTTTAATTTTTGAGACTCTGTTCTTATCGGGATTGTCCCTTTAATTGAAGAAAGGAAAAGTTTAGACAGTCCATCCGGTAAACAAATCGTAGGAATCAAAGTTTCCAATTTGAAAACGAGCAGAAGAGTGGACATGGCCTATGACATAACTAATAGTCTACTACTAGCACTTCGCCTAGTAATAGGCCTATGGCTACGCATGACTGAACTTGAAAACTTGACACGTTTTCTCTTTACATTTCTTTCGACTTGACCACCTTCATAAAATTATAATGACATTTATTTTCCTGATCAACAGCTTATCTATATAGATTGAATACGTAATAAGAACTTGACTCGATCAGTTCTTTGGCAGTTAGAGCCAAAAAATCAGCGATTTTAACCTTGAGCTGGGCGCTGCCATGATGGGTTAATCCAAATTTAAGACTGCGTATTCTAATGAATAGAACGAAACGAACGCTGGAAACATTGTTCTTTATTGCAGGTCTTGTCAATACCATTAAATGGGCATAATATCTCTGACACAGCCATTTACTGATTGAACATATTTACACATATTATGTTGAAAGTACACGCATTTGTCGTAAACTGTCCAGTACAGATTACATGACCTCGATTTCACGTCTAGATTTTAATTCAAATTGGTTCAGGTACCTGACCGGCCTCGAGGCCATGTGTCAAATTGAAATTATATACACACCTCGTTTTAATCATTTCATCTTTTGGATGTCCGAGTTTTCGATCTCACCCAAGTTATCCACGTAAAGGCGAGTTGAGTTCCTTTGTACATATTACAGCCCTTACACACCAAATCCAATGAAAAATATTTTATGTTGATACCCTTTGACCACTTTCCGAGTTTTGTGTTTTCGTTTAGGCCAAAATACAAAACTCGGAAAACTCGGATATTCGATTATAACTGCCATATTGCATTATTTTGGTTAAAATATAACTGAAAAGTTACAGATTATGTCCAACTTATTAAAAAAATAATATTTTGATAATTTTCCAACTTTTTCTTTTTCATAAAACTCGGAGAGAAGAAAAGTCGGAAAATATTCTCCGAGATTTCCGAGTTTTCCGAGTTTTGTACCTGACCTTAAAATTGCTTGAATGAACATGTGGATAATATTAACACCACAACAAGGTCAACTTTTATTAGTTCATTACCCCCGACAAAATCGTAAAATCAAACTACAACCACAAATATCCAGTTTCGTTATCAATCATTGTGGGTTCCGATGCTTAAAGTTACAGTATGGGAGATAAGATAAAGAGATGAGAGTTCTCGCTATAATAGTTAAAAACTAGATAGTGTAAAGATAATTTGCTGAAAGTTTCAGTCAAATTGATTCACTATTAGCTGAGATAAAAACGTTTGAAATATTCGCATAGCCTCGGTCATCATTACTCAAATCATTATTATAAACAGCATAGTCTCGATTATCCACTTGATTGATTTAATTATCAACGACCATTAAGCGGCATATAAGAACTTAATCCGTTAACATCGAAGGCTAGCCTTGACATAAAGAGTTTATTATGGTCTGGATATGTTAATTAATGTCTAATTGATTATTTAGATAACATCTCAGGCTTAAAGAAAGACCTGTAATAAGCAGATTTTGCTCTTGCATAATGCTATTTTAAATAACTTCAAAAATATTTTTAAATATTCGCTGTATTGCTTTAATGCCATTTCACCCCTGCACGTGCCATAGAAACCGTATGATGTGACGTCACACGTAGACGAGTAATGATAGGTTTATAAAGGGACTAGGTGATACAGACTTCTTTTGACCTTATTTCGGGTTACTTCCGGGCTCGCCAAGTTGAATATCGACAAGTGATAGCTTTTTAAGTTTGATTTGTTATTAATAACGCTGTAAAAGGACCAATTTAATTACCTCGGAAGGTGAATAATGATCAAATAAAGTCTCGTTGGCAATAAAAATGACATGAAGTGTTAGAACTAGTGAGTATTGTGAGATGACAGCAGACGATGTATCATAAAAAAAGCCATAACAAAGATGGCGTCTGACATCGCTTTATTATATACTAATACTATACTATTATAGTCAAGCAGTAGTAAGAAGTTTTATTTTAATCCCTTCAAGTCCCTGTGGGACAGCCATCTTCTACAGAGGAATTCAAAATGGCTCTTTGTATTAACCGCTGTGAAACACATTCGATGTAAATATGTTCACCCTGAGAACATTTAAGTCACAAAATTGTCCGCAGTGGATCATTCTCTTTCGTTTTAAATCTTTGGAAGGCGTTTCCAGTCATCGACTTCGATCTCGGATTAAGGCCTCTCCGTTATTTATCACTGACCGACTTCATATTAGGTTTGATGTAGTTGCATTCATATGTGTAAAGTAATACTGCATAATGTTAGGTTTGTGGTGGGGGGGGGGGGGGGCACATGATCAAGGTCCTTCAGCCCCCGCCATGGTTAATCCGACAGTGGTGACAGAGACTATTTTATGAAAAAACGCTCAATATCAATATGGAAGCACCCCACCCCATTAAAAATGCCTGGAATGTTTTCTAAAGTATTAATTAGGCATTAATTAACTCATCCAGGCCTTTTCAACTAACGATGGCATCAGATTTCTCCGATATTAAATAGATTGAAACGGTTCAGCGATACTTTGATTAAATCAAATATGGAGGAACGAGACTTAGCTTCGATCAACCAGTACGACGGTTGAAATTATTTCACACGTCTGTCAGACCTTTAAAGGCTAATATCTTCGCTTGCAATACAGTATTTGAATGAAATTTTCAAATTATTCATTTTACATTATCTACTTTCGAACTATTATAGCAAAAATGGCTAGAGCACCCTACCGAAGGGAGGCGTGTTCATGGTAACGTTTGCAGTGGATTGTCAAGTGTAGGTACATCGGCGCCCCCAGAAGCTCCATCGGCGCTTCCAGAAGCCTTTGTTTGTCCCCGTAACAATTGTGAGCTACGGGTCTGGTTGTGGGGTTGAAACGTAAATAAATATGTCATTTATTATGTCGTGTATATTTGTATCAAATAAATTTATCTATCTATATATCAGTCTTGGTACCATTCTACTCCACTAGATACTGACAATGCTATATCTACCACACTGACATACAAAATTGTGAGTGGAGTGTGTCGGACATTAACCAGAGTATAGTGCTTTTCCATGATTGATACAAGGGCCCTAGTGACATTTTCACCCAAGGCGACCAATGCAAGCTTGGTTTTTTGTTGTTTTCTTTTTTCTTCTTTTTAATCACAGCAGGGATCCATCTGATAAGGATCAAGATGGGCGGCTGAAATGTAAAAGATCACATAAATAGAAGGGTGCTAAATTATTAAGACAGGTGTAACCATCTAATAAGACTTTACGATTAATCCTGAAACTTACTATGTCTGTTAGGGATTATCAGTTATCACCCGAGCAGAAAAATTCTGCAATTGTTGAAGTTTGTTACACAAATCTGAAAAGAGAGTTAATGACATTTTATTTGGCGATATGTGATAAATGGTTATGGTGACATTTACTAAAATGACTGTATGGATACAAGTCCATGTTTTACCAGATCTCCGAAATAAACGCTAAAATGTACAAGCATATAAATTTTTAGATAAAAATATTGAGCTATTTGAAAATATTTATAGGGGTTACATAACTCTCTTAGAGCGACGACCTTCGTTGTCCAGTTATAAAAACCTGCAAAATTCTATTTAACGACAAAACAAAATCGCGTAAAATGGCACTGAAATATAGAATAGTTTATTCGGAGTTGTTGCTGAATAAAGATGTTCTTGATGGTGACAAAGTCAACTCCGGATAAACTATGCTGATATACGGAGTTGGGTCTACCTGCTCCAACACATTTTGTCTTCAGTCTGATTGTGTTGCTTAAGAGTTCAGCACGCTGACCCTTTAAAGCAACCTAAGAACACCAAGTAGGACAAGAAATGCCTCAGAAAAGAACTTAATTCAATATAACACACACTGTCAAGTACGACATTAATCCAACACTTTGAAACGTATTTACACCAACTTGTCAAATTCAAAGTTGCAGTTAAAGAATTGCCTAACCATCCCACAAAAATCATGCAAAGATTCAACTAATTCAGCATCCCGGTATTAGATTTGGAAGAAGACCATTATGGCCACCAAATGAAATAACGACCCCAATGTTCTTCTGTACCCTTCTCGTGAAATATTAATCAATATTTTTACCCGAAAAAAAAATATTGAATATATCAACCTCATTAACCAAATAGCAATTATCGTTATATTAAATTGTTCACCTTGACTATCAATATGGATCCTTAGACCAATTAACTTCATAGAACTATATAATATATGTATTTTAATATGTATTTTAATACATATATATATATAGTTCTACATTGCACAGTTATCCGATTTAAAGTGTCATTTTCTAACAAAAAAGAAAACGGCGAAAATTGTTGAGATGTTTTCAAATTACGTGCTTTTATTTTTCAATTACTGGAGGTTTGGTCAAATTCTGAAGTTTGACCTTTTAAAGTGACACCTAATTTCAACGGTATATGAATCAAAGTTAAAGGCTATATGTCACAGTGGCTCTCCGAACTCGCTACTGGGGTGTTAGGAGAGTAGTGTTACCGATTCAATTTTTAAATAACTGTCAGTGTAAATTAGAAGATGGCTTTTACAAACGATTAATAACCATCCAGTCTGTCTTCACGTTTTACTTTTAATCGCCGTGCAAATATTTGGTCGTGAGACTACAATTCACGTGCCTTGCGCGAGCTGGTATATATCTGTGGTATATAAAAGGTAAAGTTAAATATTGTCTTTATATTTACCAGGAGATCATACGAACAGTCCAAAGAGCAGGTAGGTCTAACCACCATTTTGTTTACTTATCCAGGTTTTAGACTATTCCTGCAACTTCAAAGATAAAATGTATTCGGTACTTCGTTGTATGTCCTGCATTCAACAAATTGTCCCGGTCTTTTTTTAGATTCTTCTAAATATTCGGAAAGATTTTCACGGAAGATTAAACGATATGAAAAGCTCGGATAGAATGTTTCAATGCTATATAGAGTCATTTTTGTTTTGCGTTATAAATTTTCGAATAATGTTCATTAGTGTTGATGTAAAAATTGGGATTTGGTGGGAAACTATAGGATTACACACTGAGGAAATCTACACGTGAAATGTTAAGAACTGTTATTAAGCATTTAAAGGGCGATTTTGCAACAGAAGTCATGCTCAAATTAAAATGGACGTTAGTCTGTTTCTGCGCTCGAACATGCAATAGCACCGAATTAGAGCGAATAAAATTAGGTTTTGGAGTAGTTGGAAACCATATGATCCCGATCTGTTTTTGCTTTCACAGAAGCAGACATAATTAAAGTATCAAATAAAGTGTATAAAGACAAACGTTAAAAAAAACCTGTCATACTAAAAATGATTGCTCTTCACAAACGTTAAAAAAAACTTTTAATTGTTACTAAAAATGATTACTCTTCACAATATTCTGACTATTGATTATTATTAACCCCATCTTCATACCTAAACTGGCATATAGATTATAGAACTGTTATACCATTAAATTTAAATAGATGCATTATGTAAAATAACGACAGAGTGTTAACAGTTCTCGCTATAATAGTTAAACACTAGATAATGAAAACGGAATATATTGAAAATTTCAATCAAATTACTTCATTCTGTCATTGCTACCGTGGTACGATACTAAACAAAGTCTCTTTTTTTAAATTAAATTTTTAACGTGCGACTGTGTTTATATTCGTTGAAAATCACAACCATCCAATGGCATGTGAATAAATTTCTAATTAATGATCTATATCACATTTTGAGGCCAAGGGAAAGATCTGCAGTAGGCAGACGTAGAAGCTCTTTCATAATAGCATCGTTAAATAGCGAATTTGTTTTAGCAAATCCGAATTTGTTTTAGCAAATCCAAAGAAACTAAATAAATGAAATTGAACTGTTCCACTCGTAAAACTATTTACATCCCAACTCATTGGACATATCTTTAAATTCCATTTCGTGTAAATTTTAAAACACAATTTGTCCATATCTGTGAAAGACCTGTACAAAGTTAATGGTTTCCATTTATTTTTCAACCTAGTCTCCTTTGAGATGTACACATTTTTACCAACGATGTTACAAGATCTGGGGATTTCACTGGGTATGGTCACAAGATGGTGTTCTAGTATGAAGACAATAACACCACAGTTGAAATTCTTATGTCTATGATTGATGGCAAAAGTTTGTGTCAGCCCGTGCGTGTAACTTGATAAACAAAACTTACTTTCTGAAAATAGGAAATAATGTTATGTTTGAAAAAAGGCGATGATTGATTATCACATTATTTCCCCAACAAATGGACGGTATTCGTTTCCTTTGGCCACTAAAACCCGTTATTTATCATTCGTGTGTGATATGGTCTGACTTGCCCTAAACTTATAACAAAAAGTCGCCCAGAAGTTCATTTTTGCCCGTTCCAGTCTGTTATGGAAACGATTTTCTGGACGTACACTGAAACAAATTAAAAAAACCAAAGTAAATTGTTTCTGGTAGTTCCGGAGCAGTAGCAGCTTGCAAGGTGAAATTTGGAACGATCTATATAGCTATCTATTTCCTTTTTGAATGATATATTTTTTTCAAACCATTCTATTTAAAATCCTGAGGTAGGGTGTTTGGGGATATCATACCATCGGCATTATGGACTGATAATGGCTAATTTGTTCAATGAATTGTGGTGGACACTTGAGGAATTAGTATTTCTGGAACTTTTCAGCCACACGATACATCAATAATTACAAGTCATTACGTAATCAGTCGTATGTAAATTTTACTGTAGCTTTCTTTTGTTTCAGATTTAACAATGGCACTATTTTGGGCCATTTCTATTGGATTATGGATAGCGGTTTTAACTGCACCAAACCCTGGCATGAGAAATAAACGACAAGGTAAATTACATTATTACCAAAGAAACCAGGGCAACACATGAGTATCATTTTCTAGCTAATTCAAACAGCTTATCATTATGCTGTTACAACTTGTCTGTTGACGGCCTTGATGAGCACAATTAGGTCCGGCTTCTGAAATTCAGGTCCAAACTATCGTACTATTTAGGCTGTAGATGGTCACTGAGGTCGGGGAACGTTTCCTTTTTGAAGCCAATTCTTATGCCATTGCCCATATGTTATTACCTCAAATCAACTTACACCAAGCAGTTTTGACTTGAAATCCAGCTTCAGTTTTCGTCAGATGTGAAGAAATTACGATGCATGGTATATTGCATATTTTTTCTATTGACTAAGAACTAATTTTTTTTGTGACGACAGTAGCTGAAGCAGCGGTGGCTCAACAACCAGGGGGTCTCGACAGTGGTGCACGAGAGAGTGTCTGACATGGTACGTCTAATCGTTCGGATGGCGTGAAAACACGAGGACCCGTATACACACCGCAATACACGTCAAAACCCCCTTGGCAATTGGAATTTAAGATAAGAGTAGGTTGGAGCACCACTGTCTGTGAAGAATTCCCTTATAACACAAGAGACTGTGAAGAAAATTAATAGCACTCCATTTCGCGAAGTAGCGTCGCGGTACGCGGAGTCGATCTTTGGGATAAGGAGTATGAATAAAATAAATTTTCAAGCAATATACATTCTGTTCTTTTGCTAACGTGGTTCATACAAATCGAGTTTCGCATTTGGAAGCTAAATATGCCTATTGTAAGTCTTTCTGTAAATAAATTATTAATGAGACCTTTATTTACATAACATGCTTAAAATCAAGCATGTAGAATGGATACAGCTTGGATTAAAACAGTTTTAAACAGTTTAGATTATTAAATGGCTGACCAACCTAACATTTACCATTAATCACTGACGTCACTCCCGAAGACTGATAATGAAAGGACTGATAATCGAGGATATCGTAAGCATTGGGAATGTTACTTGATAATTGAGAATATGTGGGCTGAGTTATCGTCTGTCAATCAAACGATCGGCAATTCTCAAAGACAGTTGATGCCCATTTTTAATCCAAACACCCAACACTGATAACTTCATTCAGAATGAAGTAATTTGACAAAAATTTTCAATATTTTTCATTTTTGTCATATATTTTTGGGCTTTTATATCCAGAGTGCTCAACTCTTTGTTAGAATCTTATCTAATATATCTTTAAAGGATGACAAGGTAAGAACATTGGAGCAACATTTAGTCTTTTAATTTAGTCATGATATTGGTGTCATTATTAGCTACCAGATTGTGCCGAATTTTTGTCTTTACACCACTAGTTATGACCAATCCTTGACTTGTATCATTCATGTAATCAGTGTACCATATACACAGTATGGCAACCACAACTGGTCCGTGCTAAGGATTTATTTTAGGGCATACTGGTGGGATGTTTTCGTGAGACTCTTTTTGTTAAGTTGTATTGTGTTAATTGTTTTCTTTCCTCTTATTTTTGTCAACGAGGGGCAGCAACTTCACCAACTCAACGCATTATCATCCGTTTGAGTATAATATAATTTGAACTAAACTGGTCGAAATGTATATCCGTAATTTCATTGTACATAATAGACAGACAGTAGACATCACAGTAGCACAAGCCAGAACAACAATTTGACACAGTTCCACATTGTCTCAGGAAACACACATTCGGAGGCCCTTTGTTATATCTGCCCCAGACTCTAGGAGCTGGAATTCTGGTATCAAGATGAAGGTTTGAAGAGCCTTATGTATCATATCTATCTAGAGAAGCAGGAACTTCACCAACTCACCATTTAGCTGCCACGACCCATATTACCTTTATCCCGGCTTGCAGTAACCCCATTAAAACTGTTAAGAAAATATGTATACGATGACACTGACAACATAACATTTTACATTGTGCTATTTCTGCTTCAGGCAATAGGGGTTGGAATTCTGGTAGAACGTACCAAGGAGGTTTGTAGAACCTAATGTATCTAGAAGTGGCATGCTTGTATTGTTTTGTTTTGTAGGTGGCTGTGGTATAACACGTGTAGAAACAAATAAAATATTATTTAAGTCGTAAGTTTACTATTGGAAAGTTTGGTCGATCCTTCCACGAGAAACATTGGAATAATACTACGTATAACTAATTTTATACAGATCTGTGTAAACCGGGCCACGAAATGTGACCGACATCTGGCGTTTCCTTCACGACGATGACCCACAATTATATACAAAATAGTATATTTGTTATAGTAAACCTTATCACGCTTTTTAGTTTGTACGGCACTTGATACCATTTCTTATTAGGACTTTCAGCATTTCTTTTATAATGACAGAGATATTGGTAATCTTTCGTTTTCTTCACAGTGGTTACCCACTATTATAACAAAGTACTTTATGTTTCAGCCACTTGGAATTCTGGTCCAGGGCAAGGTTTGTAAACCCTACTGTACCTAGATGTGTTAAGCATGTGTTTATTTATTTAAGCCAGCAGGAAACGTTATACTTTGGTAGATTTATTATTAAGTCATGGAAGAAAATGGCATACAGTAATTTGTAATTATTTTCTTCGGGGTGTACCGATGGTCAAAATTTCTAGTTTAGTTATCAAAAAGGCGATCTTTACAGTAATCCGATAATCATAGCGCTTATGTATTTATATGTGAGAAGGAGGGTGGATTATGGAACCTCAAATATTATTATGATTATTGTTATTTCGATAATACAGCGAGATCAGCTGGAGAAATCAAGGCCATTTTCTTCCCATCACCCAAACATTAAACTTTTACTCTATGACAGATTGCTTCTTGGTTTTCCTGGAAAGGCGCTATAACAGAAATGATCGAAATAGTTAATCCTATAATTTATCCATTTCAGATTACCCCGCTTATCAGGATACAGACCAGCAAGGTTTGTTCAAATCTCATACATGTAGATGTGCCACCCTTGTGTTAAGCTCTAGATAACATGTTAAACTATATCTCGTATTAACATTAATTTGGAAATAATTAATCAGATCGCGCAATCTTTTTACAGGTTGGAATCAGCAACAAAGTCAGGGTCAAGGTTTGTAAAACCTAAGATATCTAGAAGTGGCATGTTTTGTTTTGTTTTCTAGAAAGCGTACTCTATATCTTTTTGCACAGTGGTTTGTGGCAGTTACTCAGCCCGCATAGAGTCGAGAAGAACCTAAAATTTATACCAGTTTTTAGAATTCGGTAGATTTCCAGTATAATCTACATTCTTTCCCATATTCAAAAACCTTTCTTGGTGTACTTACGTTTCAGCTGGAACCATGTCGAGGTAAAAGTCAAGTTCCGCAAAGTCTAATTTTCCAATACCTTCATTTGACATTTAAGAACACCTTTTCATGTTATGTAGGCTCTTATTAGATCGAAACATTTGTATACGCCCACATTTTCATGCGAACACTCTACAATTCAAAATTTTTATCTGATACTGATGCAACTGGAAATATACGTTTATATCCCAAAGATCTTGCTTCCTTATGATATTTGCATGTATCTGAAGGTAACTTCATGGATTATGGCCCCTGATTGTTCGAAAAATCACCTTTTTAACTTGTTGACACTCTAAAGGTTACAATTTTCTTTATCCAGTGTGTGTTTATAAACTACAGATCTCGGTATTTAGCAATAGGTCCCACTAGAGGCCACAATTTGTATTTGATTTTATTTGATCTATCACCGTTACACCATAAGCACGGTTGAGGTTGACTTTCTTGAAAATCAGACCGATCGCAGGTTAACTGACATCAGGATTATGGCGTATGATTTTACGAAAGACACATTTGTAGTGTGTGGAACATCTAGAGGTCACATTGTCCGATTCTGATTAAACTTAAAACATGATTACATCCTAAAGATCTCGTTTTCTTTTGATATTAACGCATGCCGGACCGTAACATCCTGGATTATGACCCCTGATTGTATACAGTCTTTTTTTTAGTTTGTTCTTTGTCCACCTCTTGCAAAATGAGGGCGTATCTTGTTTGGCAATCGCTTATTAATTTGAAGATTATCACAATCAGTTTGTTATTATCCATGTTTCAGGTAACTGGAATTAGGGTCAAGGTAAAAGTCATTTGTTTTTTTCAGCAAAAGACGTATTTATCATGGTTCATAGAATTTTAAACATTATTTAGAATATGTGAAATGATATGAAATTAATCGCATCAATCAAATAATGTATGTTGTTTTTTTAGCCGTGAACAAAAGTACACTTGAGCCGGATAGAATTGTATTATTTCTGTTTTAGATTCCTGGGCCAGACAACAAGGAGGTCAGGGAGGTCGAGGGGGCCAGGGAGGCCAGGGTCAAGGTTTGTCAAACCTAAAGTATCTAGATGTGGCATATTTTCTTTTCCAGTTCAGTTTTCAGATTTGTGATCGTGTTATGATATTGTTATTTAAATGAGAGAGGGAGAGGGGGGGGGGACTATCGCATGATTCCATTTCAATAATTCGCTTGCGCGTAGGGGTCTTTAGCAGTGGGGGAAACAGGAGGACCTGGAGAAAACCCACCAGGTTGTACCCTAACAATAAACACATTGTCATAACGTATTGCGTTTGTCCAACACAGTATTGTGCACATGTGAAAGTTTGAGGCATACAGTAATCTGTTGATTATTGCAATGTAGAATGATTTTAATCCATGACAAAATTGGACGTACTTTATTTTGTGAATCTATACAGGTAGTTTGTTGGTGTGGTTGTGAACAAACGTAATTCTGAACTATAACGTTGATGGAGGTAGTAGTTGTTACTCCATATGTTGACATAATGAGAAATCTAGTCCGTTCAATTTACAATATGGTGTTCCATATGCATCCATCTTAGGACTTCTTTTATTTACTACCTCCAAGAAGAAACTCAAAACTACCACTTTCATGCTGAAGAACCACAATTTGTGCATTGGCTGTTTGTTACCCAATTCAAATAAGAAATCTAGACCGTTCAATTTACAATATGTTGTCTCGAATGGCTCCATATTGGAACCTCTTTTATTTACTACCTCCATGTAGAAAACTCTAAACTACCACTTTCATGCTGATGACCCACAATTTGAACATTCTATGCATAGGAACTGTGTTGAAACCTGCATTTTAAAAAGTTTTACGTTCGCCTCCAGGACATCGTTAATATTTATGATTCGTCTTCTTTATTGTGTCTGGAATATCTGATACTATTTATTTTGCATTGGATTGGCAAACGACTTATAACAGATCAGATTGATACTTTATTTATGTCCATGTTGATCGCAAACTGTTTTATCATATTAAGTACTTTTTAATAGCCAGAATCCTTTGTAATACTTTTTTTCACCCAGAATCAGTTGTTTCCTTGACTGGGTTCCATTGTAGAATGTCATTATCTGTATCTTGTCCATCAGAATTCTCCTGATAACCTTACTGTTCTTCTCGATATTTTGTCATTTGGGAAATTCTTCAAGTGAAATCACTGTACTGTGGTGTAAAATAACCATTATGTGATGGTTGTTTTATACGGTATGTATACCTTCAGTAAAATATCTTCTGTATTCACGGTTACAATTCTAAATGTGTTTCCACATTTTAGTGTAGATTGTACTATTTGTTGATACACTGTAAGTTTGTACCATAATCTGTTCAAATTGCAAGATTAATGTGATTTATTGATTCAATTGAAAGATTTGCGTTTAAAGTTGTACTCATCAGAAGTTTCATGAATATACACATATGTCTTATATCACATAATAATATTGTTTCATATCAATCTACGTCATATACCAAGTTGAGAGTAATAACGTTGTGAATAATTCACATATTACCCTGGAATTCGAAGTCGATTGAGATCTGTGGTGGATATAAAACAACATTCCAAACTGTGGATAGGGAATTTAATTTCATCCAAATCTGATGAAATACAAACACCAAGCTGCATTACAGCGTATAGAAATGTACTTTGCCGACATTTGCAATACGTTATGGACCTTCTTCGGATTCGATCCATCTATGATGTACAGTTTCATTAGATGAAAAGTGGCTTCACTTTAAAAAGGCCAGCCAACTTCCTATCGTTTGAGATCACAAGAAGATAAATATATAGTACTGTACCATGGTATAATTTGTATTTCCATATAGACGAGAGGCCTGTTTAATTAGATGCGAGCATGTAGACGACGACATCATGCAATCTAGGTGATGGGCCTCGCAACCATATATTCATTAAAATGCATAATTATCTATGTCGATATTTCAGCTGACCCAATGTGTCAAAATCCAACCGGAACTAATGGTATCAACTGTACAAGTTTTGCTCTTTGTCAAGATGGCGTTGTAATGGGAATACAGACGTGTGGTAGTGAACGAGGACAGATGAAATTCAACCCTGATACAGGAGAATGTGATTGGGCTGCAAATGTCCCCTGTGACGCACCAAGTATGTGTAGATCTTTCTAATTTCCAATTATTATATAGACTTATAATTATCCAATGCTTACTGTACTCGATACTTAAATTACTTTCTAGTGGGAAATACATCCACGACCTAATCAATTACATATCATGTTCTTCTTTACTCACATCAAAACGGTTAAGCTATTTTAATCATGGCTGCTTTCAGTTTCCATACTATTATCGCGTTTCGTTATATTTTTTTCAGAGCTACACGGAGACGATAGATGTTCAAATATTCCTCCAGGATTCGAACAATTATCGTATTTCGTTCCGGATCCAACTTATTGTAATATGTTTTTTGTATGTGCACACGGTAATTATGTAGGCACAAGAAATTGTGCAATGGGAGAAATTTTTGATGAATTCGCCTTAAACTGCACTAGAGGTGGAGTTGAGAGCTGCACTAAACCGATACTTCCTTTTGAAAACTTACATTAAATCAACATCATTCGTCATCATGTTCCGTGAATATCATTTTAAATTTTAAAACAACACAATCAAGTTCCGCGATGTACGAAAATATGTTCTCGACGAAAAAAAAAGAGTTTCCTTAAATCATGTAGCATTTTTGAACTAGAGTGGTCTTTATTGATCTCTTTTCTTGCTATTACAAAGAGTAGTCACCCCTTTAATTTTTATTTTATGGTTAAAAGACGCATTACATCAGATAGTCGTTTTACTCGAGTAAGATATACATTCTTTAAAGTGATATTTTGAATCTCGTGCATCGCAAATGTCAATGTATACGAAACTGTGCTAAGTAACATAAAAATAAAAATCACGATCAGAGAGTTACCTCCCTTTGATCGTCAGGAACACAAAGCCGCAATCTTGGAATGAAGTGTTCTTTTCTAATATCTTAAATATTACTTCTGATTTGAAAAGTTGATTCAGATCACGCCCCACCTCATCATTTTTATATATGTATGCATTGTCAGTTGTATTTATTGTGCATCTATTTATAATTCTCTTCTATGTATGGTGATATCGCTTGTATTATATTTGTATATTCGTAGCTTTTAGAATAAAAATATCATTGAATAAATTCTCAGTTTTTATCTCAAGGGCATGTATTGGTTTAGTAGGCTGGTAAGTGGAGTATTTTCAAATTAGATTTTCAGGCAGGAAATGGAAACTTGTATAAAAACAGAAACCAAACAAAATGCATCCACATTTTGAAATATATTTTCGGTTCTTTATTAACTAGTGGGTTTCTTATTATTTGGTACCTTTAGTTCTCTTTTCCGTTCCCAAACGTCAGGAAATAGGTTCCTGCCCAATGAGTTTCACGCTAAAAATGCGTACTAATAAAATGGAATTAAACATCATTATGCAAAAGCTCAATCTGCTATGCCATTGCAGATCATTCTTTCGGTTTTCGTGTTATAGGCCTATACTATTAATTAGACATGTATTAATACGACAAGACCATCTGATGGGTCCGATTTTCAGCCGATTTAAATCCGATCTGCGTTTTTTCGGCTCAGTGAAGTAATTTGACTGAAATCTTCCGAATATTCCCTTTATATCATTATCTGTGTTGTTTAACCATTATGGCGAGGACTGTCAGCTCTAATCTTACCTAATGCCCCTTTAAGTATTTCAATCCTTTTCCACAATCGCAGGGCCATTTTATTTTTTGCAGACTCCATCTTCTGCCAGGTATTGGTGAATATTCACAATTTTGAGGCTGAATGATAACAAAGTAAAGGGGTTGGTTATGTTGTAATGTAGAACGGATAGGTGCATGTTTACTAGTATGCTACTTCCAGTGTGTGCGTCTGAAGATTTTCATCCTGAGCCATATAAAGTTTTAGAACAAAATTTTGCCACATGTTGCATCAACTCTGTGCCAGATTAACCTTGTTGGGGGCACGGGACATATCAACTGTGCGGGGGGCTCATTGTTGTTTGTTCAAATTGTTCTTACGATTATGTATTGATTGCCTGGGGTGTTTTACCCCAAGATTTTTTTTTAAATTAGGATTAATTTCAGTGCATCTGAGACAATTTAAACAGCGATTTCATTGGCGTTTAGAATTAATTGACCTATCAGTCCCGGGGCCCCCAATATCCCTTACTGCCCAGGGCCCCAATCCTCGCCCCCTTGCAGCCCAGGTACTAGTTGGCTCCGTCCGGGATAAAATATTAGTATGACCGAGAATTGTGGGGTGCCCCTAAATGTGGGGGGCCTGGGACATTTGTCTCACTTTGCCTCCCCTAGATCCGATACTGCCTCAACTATGGTAGAATTCAACCCAACGAAAATAAGGGAAAGGTTAGAGATGGTCAATGGGACGAAAACATTGTTTGATCGGCAATTAACAATTCGAAATATACGTTGAGGCAATACAGAGGCATACGCCCACAGCAACTAATCGTTGTCGCATATTTTTACTTTTGTCGGTAATGAAACATTTAAAATACACAAAGTAATTATCAGAAAATCTTTAGAATTTAGGAACATTTAGTATACAAAACATTTAGTATTATGGATTCAGCGGTTCAATTATCAAAAATCAATGAAAAATAATATACTTGTTCCTTTCAAGACATTAAACTCTGTGTATCGATCTAAGTAAATCTAAGCAATTATATGGGCATAAACAAAGTGTATCAATATAAAATCAATCAAAAAATTGTTCAAAGTGATTGATCAAGGGCCATAACTGTGACAGCACTTATCAGAACTCGTCGAAAATGTATATAAATTTAAGGTCAATCAGATATTAACTTTAGCCTCTAGAACGTCCACGGGATATTTCAAACTGATCAAGGGCCATAACTCTGGAATTAATTATCGGGAATTCGTGAAAATCAGTAGGATTTTTTCATCTCATGACCTTAAACACTGTGTATAAATTTAAAGTCGATCGGATATTAAATTTAACATCTTGAGTCTTCACAAGATTCTTAAAAGTGGTTAAGAGTCTTAATTCTAGCAGTAATTATCGTTGGAAATCAAAAGGCTTCTACGTCTCATAACCTTAAACTCTGTGTATAAACCTAATGTCAATCGGGTGGAGGAGTATGACGGGGGATTTGACTCAAAAGTCAATGCTATGTCGTTAGTGCTATTACATGTCCAATGTTGCAAATGTTTAATGTTACTAGTAAAAAATCATGTAATACTGACAAATACATCGTGTAAATTGACATCTACCTTTTGTCATTGAACATTTCACATTAGAAATTTCACAACAAACCTAATTCCATTTACCCAGAACTTTAAACTTTCAACTCTTACATCTTCACATATGACACGCGCACTATGTATTGTAACCTTCAACATTTCACTTTTACATCGCAACACAGAACAAGTAATGAAATCGGCCAATATGCAAATTAGTTCATCACGTGATATGTTAATTTTCAAGCAGGGAATTCCCCCCAACACGAGACCTTCGTACTTTTCATTTTCATGATGATGAATGAATGAATGTCCACGGTGATTGATCATGCACCGTCGCACACGTTCACACAAAACCCTGGTGACTTCAGAGTAAAATTCTTCGTAAGAAATTCGGTGAATTCTACGAAAAATATCTCGGGTTATATGTGGAAGCCGAGACATTTTACTTTCCTTTTTTACTTTCCTTTTATGTTGAAAACAAATCATAAAATCAACATCCGGTTGAAGGTCTCGTGTTGGGGGGAATTCCCTGCTTGAAAATTAACATATCACGTTATGAACTAATTTACATATTGGCCGATTTCATTACTTGTTCTGTGTTGCGATGTAAAAGTGAAATGTTGAAGGTTACAATACATAGTGCGCGTGTCATATGTGAAGATGTAAGAGTTGAAAGTTTAAAGTTCTGGGTAAATGGAATTAGGTTTGTTGTGAAATTTCTAATGTGAAATGTTCAATGACAAAAGGTAGATGTCAATTTACACGATGTATTTGTCAGTATTACATGATTTTTTACTAGTAACATTAAACATTTGCAACATTGGACATGTAATAGCACTAACGACATAGCATTGACTTTTGAGTCAAATCCCCCGTCATAGAGGAGGGGCGACAATATAAGACTACATTTCAATGACAATGACGTGCTCAATCTGTTTCACTGCGGGATCAGTTTGTAACGTGCTGTGGAGTGTGGCCACACAACCAGAAGCGTCAATGGGAGATAAATCTATACAACTTATCAGGAATCAGACTAGCAATCATTTGACCATTGACTTCCATGTTAAATGGCTGTTACATCACAGGCTGTAGCTTTTTGCTCAACAATCCTTTGGTTCCAATCTTTATAGGCACAATGAGGACCACATTTAGCAATATCCTTATCATAATTTTGTAGGGGTTTGACCATTTAGATTTTTTGCAACGGGTATTTGATGTTGACTTGGGTAAAAATCTCATTCCTGACACAATGAAAGACACTTTGCCCCCTGTATCCATCCGCTGTAATATCATCAGTATAACCGAAAACTGCTATGGAATTGCAAATTTGATACCTTTTCTCCAATTCTAGACCAAAAAGTCAACAAAAAATGCACGAAAAAGGGAGAAAAAATTAAGGGAAAAATTGTCTATTTATAACTCGCATTCATTACTGGTCTTAGTCCATCAGATTTCAGACTAGTGACGCTTTGACGATGGTGAGAGAGGGAAATGGGATTTAAACTAGGTCATTTCGGGACCAATACATGGTCCACTTTATTTCGATTATTCGCTTGCGCGTAAGGGGTCTTTGGCAGGGGGAGGGGGATCAGAGGACCTGTAAAAACCCACGAGGTATATTCCGTCTAATACAACTGTTTGAGTCTTTAATCTCGATTTGAATGATTCCAATGAAGGAGGGTAGGGGATTTTACACTTAATGGTAAGGAATACCATACATTAGGAGCACTGAATCGGACAGATTTATCTGTTTACTTCTTGATCCGCCTGCCTCAAGGGAATAAAAAAAAGAAAGAAATACGTCTAGTTACCAATGTTTATTATAATTATTACATTATTTTACATGATACAATCTTTAAACATGATTTACATTTGATACACATTGGGGAGGACGGAAACGTATTCGTTTGGGAGTTTGTGAATAAAATAAGAAAATCTCTAAAGGAGCAAGACCTCCTGGTTTTGGATTTTAAAATATCCATTGTTGAATTAATTGATCTGATGTGCTATGACAAAAAGTAATGTTAATCAAGTTTTAATTTTTGCTCCAACATATCGGGGCCCGAGACTTATAGTTCCTTTTTTCGGTGTCAACTGTCGACTGTTGAAAAGCTAATCAGTTATGGGCAAGACGCCCATTTAGTGTTTCACCCAAATGTCGTTTCAATTCTTTGCTACAGTAGTAGCACAGAATGAAAAATAACAGTTTAGGATGAACTTCTATTTCGTTGACAACGATAGGTTAGACTATAAACGTAAACAGAATCTTCTTCCCCAAGAACTTTGAATAAATTTTTGCTATAACATAAAACGTTTGAGCAACATGTCCCTATTTCTAGCATGTTCTTAGTCCAAATTCTACCCCAATGTCGCTGACAAATATGTCATACATAAAATTTACGAGAATCTTGGTCATCTTCTAAACCTCGAAAAATGTATACCTATTGGTATTGTCAGGCAATAGTTTAATAATACTAGCCTATCCATTGTGATTCTAAATAGGTTTCTAAAAAAAACAAGGACGAGTCGTCGCTTGTTTTCATTCACGTGCATTATACAATTCGACTTATTTTCTATCAAGCACATTTCAAATTGATCAAGGGTCATAACTCTAGCCGTAATTATCGGACATCTATGAAAGTCAAAGGACTTTTTCGTCAAAATGCTGTTTATAAATTTAATGTCAATCGGGTATTAAATTTAGCCTCTAAAGTGACCACAACCAATTGTGGACGACGCATCGACAGATGTAACGACAATCAATATACGACCACATTTCAATGTGGACCTTTAAAAAACAATAGAAATTTTGTAATTTCCATTAATTGTCTTTTTTTGTAAAAGGCGATCATCTGAATACATATTATCTCCTTTGAACCACAGACAAACAAACCATGACGCCTCTACTCGTATTCTCTATTTAAAAAGATGCATGTACAATTTATAGACATACAGGTTATTGTCAGAATTAACTGTGAAAGAAATCCGACTTTTCGAGCTGATTAACATGCAGTTTATAATTTATATTTAAAACAGAACATAATCTACAACATTAGCACCATCTATGTTCCGACAAAATTTGAGCTTTTGAGCAAAATATTTGCATATATCCATCTAAAATGATCAAAAAATAAATAAATCATACACTTGAGCATATTATTATAATTAAAGGCACTTAATGCAACATTACGCCCATAACATTGTGACTCTTTTTTACTTCAAGGAAGACTTGCGTGGTTTATAGTCCAATCGCAGCATAGAGTAAATTCCACCAAGTTTAGTGAATCAACACATTAACCGACTTGTTCCGATTGGTAACAAACCATGTCTATTTACACATATCATACACCATATATAACATTATATTTAACTATATCAACTAAATAAGGCACTATTTTATTCATTGTCACTGGGGAATTTGCGGTGGTGCATACGGGTGGTGCATCACAGAGTTGTACTCGTGTGCCTTTAAACGCAAACAGGCGATACTGGAGCCTACATTAGGCGGAGGGGTATACGAGTGATTAACCAGAGAGCAGCTCGATGGGGTGGCGGAGGGATTATAAGCTGGAGGAGAAGACCACGCCAGATAATCTGAATTCATTGGTGTGTGACGTGGCGTTATAGGTTGTTCGATGGGCGTTGCTTCCGGACTTCGTCCATAAACGTTTTGACGTTGTGCCATCATATTCCTCTCATTACGTCGAAATTTAGCTCTTCTGTTCTGAAACCAAACCTGTTCAAAATAAAAAAAAAATATTATTTTATTAGTGATATTTTAATTTCAAGATACCACAACGATAAAGCAAACAACATAAGACCATGCCAAGAATGTATTAGGCAGCAAAGAGCGTCCTCTTCTCCATAAAATCTGCAATATTTTAAGGATACCGCTATCGTGTCAGAGAAAATTATTAATTTCGAAAGGAATTTAACTCTGGTCCAATGAAAATGCAATATGCTAAAACAGGGTTTAACTTATGATACTAATATAATTAGTACGACAAATAGCAGAATTCTGATCCAGTGATTCGATATGAACCCCATCTCCCAAATCCTAGAGGGGTTTGTTCCTCTACGTTTTGATCCACCGACTCAATTTTAACTCATTTCCCAAATCCTACAGGGAGGTTGTTCCTCTAGATTTTGATCCACTGACCCAATGTTAACTCATTTCCCAAATCCTAGAGGGGGTTGTTTCTCTAAATGGTGTTAGTGCAGAATCATGCATGGACTGATCCATGTTTATAATGGAGGGTGAGTTCTCACCTGAACTCTAGCTTCGCTGAGGTTAACACGTCTTGCTAACTCCTCCCTGACAAATGCGTCTGGATAATGGGTTCTTTCAAATACTCGTTCTAAAGCAGCAAGCTGTGTGCTGTTAAACGTTGTTCTGTTACGCCTTTGTTTTCTACGTCTTTTACCATCAGGGTCGTCTTTTCTATCTTCGTCATCAGCTGAAATTACAAAAGTGGATCATTTAGGTAAATTCGTTTATTTAAACACTAGATTATCTCCCAACTCCAAACCTCCCCAAGCATTCAAAGTGATTTGATAATATACTGCCACAATACGTCACTTCACATGTCCTTTAAACCATTCAAATACAAGAACTTATTAGCTAAGTAAAACGAAAAGAGTAAGCATGTCATACCCTGGTCATATTCAATCTATTATTCCACGGCATTATCCTTTACTATATTGATTGCAATGCTGATTATAGTCAGCGTGTTCCAGTTTCACCCATTCTTGTAAGAAGTGAATTTAAAGAAGTCAAAATTCTTTGGTTTGGGTCCAATTAAAGGGACAATCCCGATAAGAACAGAATCTCAAAAATTAAAGTCCGAGAATTTATGAAATTTATGGACCAAAATATAGTGGCATGGTGTATTTACCTTGTCTCAAATTTTCAGCTCAAAATATTGAGTCGTTTTGACGTGAACGTCAACACTGCTTATCCGGACACGTAACCCTTTTAAGATTTCGGGTCAATGTTTTCATTGGGTGACCTGATAATCGATTAATGTTTCTTGGGAGGTCTATACAGTGAATGACCCATGCCCTGTACTGTTAACAAAAGGTAAATTTCACCTACATATTATTTTTATAGAAAAAAGTCTGGTTTTATCCAGATACTTTATAATAAAACGTTCTCCATTTCCAGATGAAGACTGTCAGGTTTAAGTTATATCGGGTTAGTAGGTGGGCCTTGGGTTATGGATTTTAAAGGATTTTAACCCAAAATTAACCAGTTTTATTCCCCAAAAAGTTATCGGGATTGGCACTTTAAAGTAATGAAATGGATTTATTTGATTTGAGTTGATCGGTTTTATTTCCATTAAGTGACTGTACAAGCTTTACATAATTACCTTTATTTTTTTCAAAAAAGAAGAGAGGGGGGGGGGGGGATTGGGTTTAACGTCCACTCGACACAAACTAGATCATTTCGGGACTAACACATGGTTCAATTTAGTTTCAATAATTCGCCTGCCAGTGGGCGGAAACCGAATGACTCGGAGAAAACCTACGACATGCAACCTTATTCCTTGTCACGTACATTCGGGGAATCGAAACCACGCCAGTTGACTCAACGAAGGACCTTAAGATACAGCGTGCACGTGCTAATCATTCAGCCAACCACCCTACCCTCAAACAAGGAATTGGACGTCAGTTTGTTTAACAGATATTCAGTTGTATCTCCTTATTTCAAATAAATGTTAAACTTTACAGATCGTTTGCATTTTATTTATTTCATCATATAAAATTCAATTGGTCGAAAGGAAATTCCTTGGCTAGGAAGTATGTATGTAATGCAACGTACTGGAGAGGATATAAAACCAACATGCAATACAAGTATTTCAATCTTCTTGATAAAGGAATGGGAGTCAACGTGCACGGCATTTTATTTTTCTAAAACGAAAACTCATTAGTTTTATCTGAAGATCTTGCGGAAACCACCTTCAGAAATATTTAAGGGGTGGTCATGTGACCCGTCAAACCGCCTCTAAGAAGATTCGGCGGCAGAATGTCGAGACAGCCGAAACGTAGCGGAAAGAAATATAGCGTCTCAAATGATGTTGTTGAAATGTTGTCTTAAAGAAGACAGTAAATGGCTGGAAGTATTTCTGCTTTAAAGAATCAGTTTGACATCTTGTGAATATAATTAGCCGTGATTTATGTTAAGAGAGGGTCTTCACGAAGATAGATGGGCGCTTTCAGCAATAGCTTTCCGTCAAATTTGGGAATCTGTTAGGTGAAACGAAAGACTATTAGTATTTCAGCACCATGGCTGGATGTACATTATCTGTTTAATGTAGGTCCTCTAATTATAAAAGGTTTGATAAGATTTCTTTCTACGCGTTAAGAGCCAGATGTAATAGATATCCAAAGAAATATTTTCTATAACATGCTGTTCTTTGTTACACGTTATATTTCTTCAATACCAGAATCGTAGAATAACAGATAAGACTACTACATCTATGAAGACAACTCGCTCCGCCAATTATAAATGAAACTATGAACTTTCAATCATCAAGATTAAGTGGGTTTACAACCGCAGAAGTAAAGAGATTGTGCGGTTTATTTCTATGCTTCAAATTTACTAACTGGATTTTACAGTCATGTTCGATTTCCATTTAAACAATGTCCAAATGGCCATGAAAGACAGTTCAGAAGTAGTATAATATGATTGAAATCAAAGGTGGCTTTAAAATCTTTTTTTCTTTTTGTATTCTATATTTTACCACCCCGTTTTTTCTTCAAGTTGTAAGTTTCAAGTTTTTTATTCATATAACTGTACGTCTTTTAGCTTATGCACATATCATAATACAACAATGGTAACACAGAACATAAACAAATTCATTAAAGTAAAATGTAACGGTTCAGATAGCAGGTAATGATTTGCGAAGTGTGGAGGCTTCATGTACATAATATTAACATAATTTAGAGTGATTATTTTTCCAACTTATTTAGTATTCTAGTTCTGTGGTCAGTTGTAAGTAAAACTAGACACCAACTTAGAAATCTACCACTGTCCGACTAAGGGATGACATAAAAATGTCCTTGTTTTAACCCAATATATGTTGATACTTATTCAATTTCGTACGTCATTTTTAATTATTTTTTTTTTGATTAATGCCCATATTATTTGCCTTACTATGTGGTATCTGATTAGTAAGTATGTTTACATATTTACCGGTATTAATGAATTGAAGAATTGAAGGTTGTTTAAGTTTTCTCTAAAAATCTTAAAGAATCCTCCACCGTACGTACAGTAACAACTTCTTCAACTATACACAGCAGTCGGTTGGAATGATTTATGTAGTAAAGGGGTTGAAGGCTATGTTCAACTGTTTATAAAAATAACACATTATGATACGATCTATTGCAAAACAAATAAATAGCTTTCTTCTGCCTTGTTCTGTCGTATTTAGAATAAATGGTGCTAATCTTTTTATGCTATCATAAAACTATAAGTTTTACTGTTATTACGGCTATAGCACCAGAATAATCTAGAGAGTTTTATGGTAGAACAATCTGTGACTCGATTAAACCGACTATGAAATGAGTAAACGTTACGGTTTTGATTGACTGCACTTACAATATTGCCTCTATCACAAGCGATCTCATCCACATTACTTGGCAACAGTTGTGAGTCCAATTTAATATCACAGCTTTCTTATTATTTAAAAAAAAAACTTATGTTATACAATTTCATTTAGTTCATACAATTTAGATGTATTTTCTCCTTGGTCCCAGCCTTTATCTGTCTTTATCGAAGTGTAATTAGTATTTTTGTTTTTAAATGAGATATTTTATTATATTAACTTATGACAGTGGGGCACAGGGGCCCGGAAGTACCATGGGGTGGATGGGGTGCAAATATTACGAATGGGTATAAACCCTGCAAACAACATGTTCCACTTTCTATATAGCTTAATTAATGTGCTCTTTGGATTTTTTCAACCAGTCAAGCCGATTTCCTGCGTTAGATGTTGCACCCATATCCCCTGCATACCCCACTACCTCTCGTCAGTGCTCCCAGTATCATATTTCCTGAACTCAAGTCAAATAAATAGCTCTATCACTACTTACTTAATAATAACGGGTGTTGTGGTTGAGATAAAGCATGCTTACCCTTCTATAAAACCTCTGGAATTTATTTACGTTCACTAAACGTTTTATAAGATACAATAAATTTATTCAATGTGCTGCGGCGCATACAGCCTTTGTAAATTAAATCATATCCTATACTCTACCACCGTGTGTAGTTATGGAAATAACTATTCTGTAATAAACCACATAAAAAGTTTGTTCATTAATGAAACATCTACTGTGAAACAAAAACATTGAAATTCATGTGTAGTTTTCTTCTTATAAACGTGATTTATAGTCGGTACATAGCCCATAAAACACAAGAAGAAAATGGGATGAATTTTTAAACGATGGGCTATACCTAGCAGCTGTAGATTTGTACATACGTATAATAGGCTATAGAGACGTTAAAGAGGTTTTACCATACTGGCAGAGAGAGAGAGAGAGAGAGAGAGAGAGAGAGAGAGATTGTGGAAATAATAAGGAGTCACGACCAAACAAATTCTAAGTAGCGCAAAATGTTTGAAAAAATACATAGTTGAATATATTAGAAATTTCGACTTTCGATAGTTTCACTCAATAGGAAGTATCTAATCACGATTTCTTTCGAAGTTTTAGTTTCGTAGTCTGAATAAACAGTTAGTGACTCTGTCTGCAGACCTAAACATTTTAATGGCAGAATAAAATAAATGAAAACATTCAACATAATTAAATCGGATTTAATGAGGTCATATCGTTTTAATATTTCATTCTATTTTTTTATATCTAACTATTTCATTTAATTTAACAGATGCTAAAATAAATCTTGAATTCATAGATATATTAACTTTGCTTTTGAATATTAACTGGAGAATAGGAATTGCCGTTGTTGTTATTATGGTTGGGCCGCTTTAACAAATTATGTTGGTAAATGTCTACACGCTGTAGGAATCTGGTTTTAAATGAACATATGTTTAGGACGATCCCCTCCCCACAGAGAACTTAATTAACTGAAGCTACTACTAATATTCACTTACAGCTTACACGTACACGTTTAATGTCTCGGCAAGCAAAAGGACTTGAAGCATAAGTTTGCCAGAGGCGCCAAATTGTCGAGATATTGTCTTGAGAACTATCCTAGATGTTGGTTGATGTTGCCAGAAATTCACCCAGTTTTTTGGTTATGTTTTCTATAATACCTTTCTCTCCTTGTGTGCTTTTTAAGTTCAGTCCACTTGATGTTAATTTGTGTGTAGGTAGATATTATAAGGTAGACACAAGTTGTGTTGTGTTGTTTACAGTTTTGATAAAGAGAAACAGTTGGCAACATCCGTCATTTTTGTTCTTTCAAGTTGAACACTAAGCTACAAAGAGGGAAATAACAGTGGGCTCATTCCGACCATTGGAAAGCTTGTAGCAAGTGAATGTCGTGGTCTTCTGTTGGTCCGAGTGGTCTTTGGTCCGAATTGTCTTGTTACCATTTCAACGTCACTGGTTACGAAACGTCTATGGATTTTCTCTGGTGCTGGAAACCAGATAGATGTAAAACAGACTCCGTAGAAATTAGGAAGAAGAGGGACAATGTGATAATACTGTCATGATCAGATTTTATTTCGTGCTGTTTTGCACATATTCCTTAAGGTCGATTTGGTTTATTTAGGTCTTGTCGATTTCAATCAACCGTCCGAAGTATAATAATTCATTATTCATTGTGTAGAACACTGTTGTTTCTTTTTTTAGAAACGCAATACTTATCTAAAGTAAATGTTTACATTTGAGTAAAGGACCCCTGTGATTAATACGTCAAACGTTACAAGGATTGATTGCACATTGACGGCATATAATGATGACGTTGATGATTTGTTGATGGTATATTCGGGTGTTTAACTATATCGTCAGAATAAATGACATTAAACAGCTCATCTTATCTATCCACTACAACACACATTTCATTCAAATTGTCTACAATCTGTCAATCTTATTGAATGAGCCACATTTAATTGCCGTACCTGTGCAATATCAACCAAAATCACCAACCTTACTTTCTCTACTTAGTTTTCCCTTGTCAACATAATTTTGAGGAATTCTTCTACTGAAGTGCACAAGCTACATGCAGCTAGAGAAATAAGTATGGATATGGGAGGCAGCAGGTCCCATTTTTAATAAACATGTTCATTTAACTAATTGCATATATCGGCAAATTGCATGTAACAGTTATAATTAGCGGGCGGAACATTTGTCTTGATAGATTTCCATTTCTGTTTCTTTGCATAAGTGGGTGGGGTGGTCTTGAAGAAGGGTACGTGGCTTCTCAAATAGTATGTTCCGGTTTTGGATCCTGACTATATCATATGCAATTACACTCTCGGTTTAATGTAGGTATATATAATTCCTACACATATTATATCAGCACGAAGTCCTGAATCCTGAAATTTCATGAAATCGTTTGTTGTTCTTTTTTTCTTAGGTCGCGGTTAATTAATAGTCCGTTTCTCATGACCTGAATTCGTGAAATATACATGCTACATGAGGTTATTTATTAATTGTTAATTATTGAGATGAAATTTAATTTTTATCCCTTCCTTAAAATATATCAGCACAAAGTCACGAATCCTGAAATTTAATGAAATCGTTTTCTTCTTTTACTTCATATGGGGATTCGAATCCGTCGGATTTGAGATATCAGGCTATATCAATACCATCTATCTATCTGTAATATATATTTATATTCTTGACGTTTTGATGGACATTCAATCTTCGCTGGTGTATATATCATGGCGTATATTTCACTACTTTATTAAAGCACTTTATCCTACAGTTTGGTATTGTTTATATTTTGTAAGTGATAAATGCTTAACGAGTCTTTGAAGTCTATCAGTGGTTCCATAAACGACGCATTATGATATAATCTTTATTTAATGGCTTTTCAGTTGGTGTTTATAATCAAGATATGAGCCCCGTGATATTTCCGCTGTAAGACATGTATAATATATAAGAAAAAAACCTAATTTAATGTATATTTAGAGTAGACTTGTCTCATATGCTTGACTTTCAAAAACGTTTTTAAGAAGGAATTAAAGCATCACATAGCTAAACATGTGTCCCAATTTTAATTAAAATTATATCTTTATTCCTTTTCGTCTTTATGGTTATGGTTTTACACAATGCCATTAGATCTAACATTCGGCGTCCGGTAGAAATAAAATATGAAACATGAAACGATAGAAAACGAAAAACATGATTTTATATAAAACGGGTTTTGGAAATGATTCTTTTCTAAAGCAAGTAAACTTAGATGTGACAATTCTGTTTCGCCTCCTGCATCGTTCTCTTATTGTGACAAAATATTTATTTTACAAATTGACAATGCATTTCGCTGTTCGAAGAACGGTGAGCTGGGTCGACTTTGCTCGGGTAAACCCCTACCCCACCCACCCCCGCCCCTCGCCCCTCGCAATACATGTAACCTTAGAATATATTAGTCTCAATGTGACCAAAATATTGTGGCTAACGTCAACACCGAAGATTGTCGTCGACAACATTTGTTCTCTTCTGTGACAATCTGTTCGCCAGAAATAAGCAACGCACACCTCATCGATTTTCGGAGACATTTCTTCGACGAGTTTTCTATTGCCATCGTGATTATATCTATGTTTTCACTCAAACAATAATATGTTTATAAAGAGGTAAGTGTAGTTGCATCCATCAACAGCTTAAACAAATGCTCTCCGCTATCAATGACTGCATTTCGACATTTATTTAGCAGCCCAAAGGTTAGTCGTGTGTAGCATACATACAGACGAAACGTCAAGAGCAATCTGTCGGACTGTATAAAATTTACCAGTGACCAATAATTATTCTATAACTCGCTGGCAAATAATCCTTGGTGGACACGGGCTTTGAAGTTAAGCCCCGTTCCTTTCTCTTTTGGGACCCAGTACTAGTTACTACTCCATTAATTCTTTAATTTATATAGAAGAGTTAAATGAGTACGTGGATACGCTATTCCTCCTTATCCTTAACCTCATATGAACGATTTATCAAACTGGCGATATGGTGAAACCTAATTTGTCGCTTCTTATCGGCCAAATACCCTGGTCCACACACCACTGACTCCAATTCATCTTGGGTAATATGGAGCTTCTTATCAGCAGAAGACATAAAACATTAAATTTTTACAACTTTTTGAAACAAGATATGTATCAGTCATTTTTATATTTCAATGGCGTCCACAAGCATGGGTAGCCCAAAGAAATAGAAGTACGTATTCGGAGCTTTTTCATACAGCTTAACAACTATGCAGTTCTGGAAACTTCAGCGCTTAAATAATACAAGAACTGTCAGTGTAAGAGTTCTTATCTCTAATATAAGGAGTTTATAGAGTTGACATGTTTCTAAATAAAATTGTATCTTTATTTCGTTTCGTTTTATAGGGATATGATTTTCTACACTTCTAAAACGAACGTTACGAAAGAAGGCGAAAAATGAATATAATAATATTTGCTCTTCATTGACGTATCTTACAATGCATAGTTAATATTTTTGACCGTTTCCTTTCGATTTTACGTTTTTCATTAAAAAAATAATGAATTCATTCAACGATTTGTTAAACTTTGTTCTAAATTACACAGTCTGTATAACTAGGGATTAGAGGAGCTGGAAAACACAGAAGATTCCACCTGCCTAATCTTCTTAAAGTGATAAGTTCTTTACTATTTTACACATTTCTGTTCAAATTGATGACTTTTCTATGGTGTCCATCAGCGGTCACTGCTCGTGCCAATCTATAACCTCCCTAATTAAGGGTCAGTGTTTGTCACGTGTTGAAATGTTGACAGACGATTAGTGGAGATTATGGGTCAAGATGAATTAGATTTAAACCAGTGCTAAGAAATGGTGTCATTTATTCTAAACTTCATTATAAAGCTATTAGTCCAAGGAAAACAAATCTCACATCTACACTACTGTTGTTTTCAAACGCAGGACAAAGTTTAAATTGTGGATTAAATTACATAACCCTCGATTAATTTCAGATTGATATAATATATGTCTTGTTTTCTCGGATTTAGCCGTTTGTGTAAAAATGCAATCACAGGAAACTGCAGGGTAAACAGCAGTTAATCTAGGAAATAAACTAGTTGTTTATATCGAAATAAATTTGTTCATATAAATTTAAAATTATATCTTTATTTCGTTTCGTTTATGGTGGTTCTGATTTTCGATAATTGTGGTAACATATAAAATAAGGAATAAATGTAAGACGAAAGAAAGCGAAAAGCGGATTGACAAACATATAATATTAATACTGATGAAATATCTTTTATAGCATCACTTATTAAATTTTATTTCGTTTGAACCCATTTGGGTAGGGGCAGGTTGCGCACTTGTTTCAGTTTGTTTAAAACAAGGGTGTAAATCATGCCTCAAGTAGACTTTATCTCAACCTCTCTCAAGGAGGCAACAATAACCGATAAAACGCCAGTGATACAACTAATAATTTACGACCATTGATAAGGACGAGCAAGCGAAGGAGAGAGGAGAGAAGGCACTGAAAACCTTTCTACACATTTTCAAAATGATGAATAAACATGGCAGCGTCTTCACCTGGTCAAATCCGCCATTATTTCAGTAATTACTGATATATATCCGATAGAGGGTGCTTATCGATTCCATGTCACAATTTCATCTTTTCATCGCCTGCCCCAAAATGGTAGACGTACGTTTCCGGCGAAGTACCAAGTTGGTCGAAAAATGCTTCCAGAAAGAGGCGAACGAGTACAGACGTTTATGACATGTAGATAAAGTTTTTTTCAAAGATAAAAAATAAAAACAAAAGCTTTAAAGAGCCAAGAACCATTTCACTGAAATATTGGAATAAACTTTTATGACATTGTTACGTGCGAGAGAAATTAAAAGCAGAAGGCCCCTTGTCAAAAACTATCAATCTACATTAGAATTTACAGTACCTCTTGGGAATATCTGAGAGTTTATCACATAGATTATTTTAAAGGAATTCCAAATCAGATTTAGAATTAATTCGGTATACATTCCACCAGGATTCATGTATCGTGAATGAAACCACTGTACCATTTCTGATTCGCGTGATACTGAATGATATTGATTTTATTGTGTGCTAGCTTGATTTTTTTTCTACAACATTGATTAATTATAACTTTCTTTTTTATCATTTCCGTCTGCATTAGCCTAGTTTAGGAGCAAAACAGTAGGACGTTAAAGCCCACTGCATTTCATATTTAAAATTAAGTTTGAACTTATTGTTGCACCTTCTATAATCGTGTCAGTATTAAAACATATTTGCTGCCTTGTTATTAATGAAGTTAACATTTGACTGCACCTAAAGGAGCGAAACTTCTTTTATTTAGATCAAAATAAATTATTTAATTGGGTTGATCTTTTGGGTTATTTCAATAAGTAATTAGGCAAGTTTCATTCAATTTAATTTTTGTTTTGAAAGATTAAAGGGCCATTAAGGAAAATACGATAAAGGGCTGATTGGTCCCACTGTGATTGTTAAAAACTAGATAATGTAAAGGGAATATGCTGAAACTCTGAACCGAGATATTAGCATTTGAATTTTAGACCTTGCCACGATCATCATTAAGTCGGTACAATAAGAAACACAGTCTCGATTATCCATTTTTGGATTAAATCATCAATTGGGCTCAAATCCAGTGAAAATCTGACACATAAGATGGCATCGAGGGTTGATTATGTTTTGGGGTTTTTTTTTCATTATCGGCTTACTGTGTCGACAGTAGGACATAAATATCGAATATATCTTAACACTGGCTATATCTTAAAGATGAATTCTAAAAGTAAATCAAAAATGTCCCAATTTTACTATAAGAACTGCATTTTACATGCTTATGAAACCAAAACTTATTTGATTCCATACCGAATTTTATTCTTACGAAACCATTCGCCATTTTAATCGGTAATTTACATCTTCTATAGATTAATATTTATGCAGTAAATATTTATTTGATATTGCATTATTTACATTTTAAATGAACATAACTAAGCATCTTTAAAGGTTATCTCAATTCTCTAATGTCGGATCATTTATAATACGATTATATCAGTTTGACCCCAGCTAAAAACAATCCTTAGTCAAAATAGAGACAAGATAATCGAGTTTAGATGTTACACCAGACTTTATTTATGATATTACTCTGTGAGATGCTTGATAAAACACTGGATAGACGAGAGTATGACGACAATAAAGATAAGAACATAGACTTGTACATATATTTGCTTATTTTTTCAAATTAAGTAAAATGTTTTGGGATTGTTTTCATGGCAAGAATTCCAAAACATTTTATTAAATATATTTATTTCAAAGAGTCGCATATACTTTTTAAACATATTTTGAAGAGGTATATTTTATCTTCCCATACTATAAGTAGTTTGGGGTTGTTACTTTCGCCTTTATTCAAAATTAAAAAATTAAAAAATATTCACTTTATTTGAATTGTTCGTTTGTTTAGGATTTCTGCGTATTGTGTCTTGTCCATATATTTGTTTTTATGTACATTATGTGTCAAATGGCTATGGTTGTTAAACAGGGGTCACTTTCCTAGCCAATACCTTTATATGTGGCAACAGAACAGAAATCGCCGCTTACTAAATCAAAACTACAAAAGCTCTACTGCTGGGACTTATTTACAATTAGTTTAACGTCGAGCGAACATTAAATTGCCAGATACATTTTTAATTTCTGTTCCAAGCAGAACAAGATTAAAGTACCTTGTTTGTCCAGAAAGAGATATTCTGTGAAAAGAAAGTAATTATAAACCGAATATTTAAGTGCTTATAAAGGGTAAAATAGTCTTGGTTACAGTGCTGTTGAAACTCAAGTTTATTTTGTAACGCATCACTTGTGAATGTAACCTGTGGGTTGGAGAGAGAATGACTGGAATTTCTCTGCGTTTGACAGAAAGTTGCGCTTCTGTTGCATTTTGACAAGATAAGACGTGAAACGGTCTGACAGGGAGGCGAAATACAAAACAGGAATGAAGAAAGGAACGTGCAAGCAAGCATCAGAAAAGCCTCGTCATGGTTTCAGCAAACGATCTACTCTACATCACGCGCTGATATACAGGAAGAGGCACGCACGAGACAACCAGGCGTCGACATGACAGGAAGACATCTTTAAACGATGACCTTTCACCTGTGAGTGTGATACGGGAGGAAAATAATGAGTTTGCGTAATCGTCATTTGGTAATGGCTGACGTTACTTCTTATTTTTAACGTAAACTTTACAACTAATAAGTTGTATTAAGTGATGATTATATATGTACCGTTGGTTTAATGGGGTCTGTGACTTTACTATTATTTCAATAAACCATTTTACTTCGATTTATATCAACTGCTGTTATTTTGTTAAGTGGCCCAAGGGTCTTCATTATGCATTGCAGATTTCGCAAACTAAGTATTATACGAATGTTGACAACCTCAAGCTCTTGGTTGAAGGTGAGGGGGGGGGGCTAAGATTAAGGGGGCTGTTGTTGTTGAGCTATCACCTTATTGTGTTTTTATTTATTACATTAAAATGAAATGAAATGGGATTGAACGTCATATTGTTCTGCTCCGACTGGGCTAATGAAGACGATTTTTACAACGTTATATACACACATGAATAATAAACTGTGCATGGTATAAACAAACGCCATATTTATAACTACACAGAGATCAGTCATTCAAAAATGGAACTATATGATTGGGACTAAAATATCTCGAACTGGAATTCCAATATGTGCAATTTTTAACCCCCCGCTTCGCACAAAGACCCATAAACTAAAGATTTACCTTAGTTATGAAATGTTGCGTTGTTGAGATATAAAGCGGAATAAAGCCCCGTTCAATTATCTCCGATTAACTTCTATTCATCTATTCTGTACAACTTAATAAGAACAAAAACTGGCCACACCATTAAATAGACAAATTCCACACGTGATTAAAATGGTAGAGGAGAGGGTATTTCTATCTCTTAATGTAAATGTTATTGAGACTGTAATGTAGAACGAATGTTAACCATGTTGTAAGGGGGATTTGGCAGGTCTATGACAGAGTAGCCCGTCAACAAAACTTTCGATATATGCTGTGAAAACAAGACTTAAAGATGAGTGCGATGATAATGTCGCTCAACGGAGGTCTCGTAATGCTAAATACTGAATAGTGAACTGAGTGAGTATCGGGGGTTTTCTTGCATACAGTCTGTTAATTTAGTTTTCCTACAATGTACAAGTTCAAATGGCTTAAAGTGATTTAAAAGGTCTGAAATTAGTCAGAAATAAAAGAATGAAGGGTATAACAAACAGGTTTTCTGGCTTATTGATATTCAAGAGGATATATTACAGTTGTTTTAAAAGAAAAGCCAGTTTAGCCAGTAAATTTCAGGCAAATAGCTATAGTTCAACCTTTAGTCTTTTTAATGGTGAATTCTTTAAATACTGTAACAATCTCTGCTCAACACAAGTTACGTTACGTTAGAAATAGAACTTGTGTCATATAGAATTCATTTTTTCAGAAATTGTTTGCATTCATGGGGAGAGAACTTTAACAAGATTTCGATAATTGGGACAACAACTCATCGGAAATTCGAATAAGGATTCAGACAACCATTACATCTCCGTTGATTGCGAATGTTCTTCCGTCTATTTATTGTGTTCCTCGCTTTGCCCCTTTCCTCTCTTTGCATGTTAAGTTTCGTTGATTTTTGATGGCAAAATAAAGAAAGAGCTTGAATTTATATTTTCTTCCAGGTTTTGGTGAATATTCAGGAATTGAAGACGGAAGGATAAGAGAGATACGAGGTGATATATCTATAGTTGAATTTTCTTTTCTTTTTTGTCCTTTGAGTGTGTGTGTTTGGGGGACCAGGTGAAAGAGATGAGAATTGAGATTAAAACAAATGGGTAAATAAATTGATTAATCCGAGTAAGTTTTTGTTAACTTGTAGAACCGGTGGACGTGGGCGGCAAAATGTATTACATTAATTAAATACCATTTCATAGACCATGTAAGGAGTATCTGTTATTGCGCTCATGCGTTGAACTCAGATTTTTTTTTATCATTTTGGAAATGTGTCATAATGAATTGTACTTGATTCAACTATAAGATATTATTTACATCACAGTATATGTATAATGTAATTGACAGTAATATATAATTAGTGCAATTGGTTTATCAGATTAAAAGTCCATATCAATTAATATACGTAATTATAGTACTACATACATATACTGTTTCTATGAATGGATGTCTCATAGTCAATGAATGAATTTAATTAATGGTTTGAGAATGAATCAGTAAATAATGACTGTTCTCTTTGTCAATGAATGAATTAAACGGGTTGCTTAATGCTAATGAACAAATAAAGACAATACTTATGTGTGATGTCTCTTAAATAATGAATAAATTTGTGATTTGTCAAAGAATGTCACCATAAATATTGTGTTGTAGATTAAATGTTAGTTCAATATAGAACCATTATACAGCCAAAGACAGCTGGTGCTCCAAGAAGTTATAATTTATTGGACAGTTTAATGCTATATAGAGGTTTCTGGTTGGCACAAGCTCACTCCCCAATCCCCGGGGGATACAACAATATGCACTTGAATTTAACTGAATGATCTGAAGCAGAAACAACTGCCAAGTTATTACGTCAAATATACAATAAAATGGATTCGCTATGATTTTGAGAGGGGGGGGGGGATAGAGTATAACGTCAACTCGACACACAAGTAGGCCATTTCGGTTCAATTTATTTCAATAATTTGTTTGTGCGTGTGTTTTTTTAGCAGTCGGGGAAAACGGAGGACCAGGAGAAAACCCATGAAGTTGGACAACGACAGTCATCCTGGGGAATCGAAACCACGTCAGTTCTGATACAGCACATCCCCCTCGCCACTACTATTATTTTGAACCTGATATAAATGAAAGGGGGTATCATGTATTCTAGAAGTTGTAATCATTAACTGAATCTTAGAATATATGCACGGTACAGTGCACATTACTATCTACGTTCCACGAGTATCTGAGTATATTTGTAAATGCCCAGAGATCCATATTCTCTTGTTAATAGCCTAATTTACTTGATATCCAATACATTACTACATAAACAAGATTAACATCATGGGTAAAATCATATACCACGTGACACGTTGTTATGGAAATCAGACATTTTTGCCTATATGTTATGAAATATGTCGCCTAGTTACGGAACACACTGTACTTGATAGTCAAGTATCCCATTTCCAAACCTAGAACATGGTGTTATGAATATCCTAATATGACAATGTAGTGTAATGATAATCTTGAGTTCTAGGAATACCCAGGTTCGGGCATAGGGAAACATGGGATTTGTTTTTAGAACTATAGTGTAACGATGTCGAATCATGTCATATTAAAAGGACAATCCCGATTTTAACAGAGTCTCAGAAAAAAATCTGCGTACGTATGAAATGTAAGCGCCAAAATAAGGAATGGTGTATCTACCTTATCTCCAAATTTTATCTCAAAATATTGAGTCGTTTGTCAACGTTGTTTAAGATTTCGGGTCAAGTTTTTTCGTTGGGTGACCTTATAATCTTTAGAGGTCTATACAGGGCATGACCCACTAATAAAAGCCTGGTTTTATCCAGAAACGGTATACTACAGCTTAGCAGGGGCGTGGTGAGGGCAATTATTGAGAAGAAATTATGAGTAACAAAAATGATTTTGGCACAAAAACCCTTTTACTGACCGCGAGCCCGCGGCGGGGGGTCCGGGGGGCCCTCCCCCGGGAAAATTTCGAAAATTAGAAGCCCAGAAACGCAATCTCCAGCAATCCGAGACAAGAAATACGGTAATAAAATATGATTAAATTTTCCAACTTGACTCTTTCAAAATTTTTTTAATTGGGTCAGATGAAACAATTTTTCCACTTACAAATGTTTTTCATTTTTTTAGTAATTTGATTGTGATTTTGGCGCAAAAACTTTTTGGCGCATGAGTATGGCTACTCATGAACTCATTCTCACCACGCCCCTGCAGCTTAGGCCACCGGTCTCCATTTCCAGATGGATACAGCCGAGTTTAATTGTTTGAAAAGGTATCACATAATTTAATTGTTCGACTCTATAAGGTAGACAATTTTAAGGGCTTTTAGGTGTAACACAAAAATAAGCACTTTTATTCTCCAAATATAATCGAGATTGGCCCTAGCTTTAATGTTCTACTATTTCCTGATATATTTCACTTAATTGATCATGAAAAATATTTTTTTATATGTAGGCATATGATAATATATGCATTCAATTATGTGTTTTCAAAAACACATTTAATTTGCCACGCATTATGCGCCGATTTTTGAGGAGGTATTTTGTAAATATTCTTATGAGACCCTGACGACCTGACATTTTCCCAGGGTTAACCAATTAATTCGGTTCCACAAATTCGAGCTAATACTATCGCTCCATGGTATTTTTTTGCGACCGGAAGAATCAGAAAACAGAAAACAAACTAACAAATAACAAACAGGTGCAATAAGTCGAACAAGCAGGAAACTTATCAAATTCGAAAATACGGTTATTGGAACATTAACAGGCTATTATTGTAGAATAAAACGTCGCTTTTTACCTGAGCTCTTTACAAAGTAATTTTACCAGATTTTATCAGAGTTAGTTTCGTATAAAAGTTAGATCTATGCTCTAACGTTGACTGAGTAACCGCCCCTATCGTGTTTGCTATAAAAGTTTTAAATATGTTGTGTCACACTTAAAACTGCAATAAATTTACAGACAAACTTCCTGCTATTCGCTTTTTTCGTGTGTTTATCTTTATTTCCGGCACATTAATAGGACCAAAAAATTGAATAATCACATCTTTCTCAATCTTTTTTTACGTCAGTTTTGTCGCTGAAACAAACATCTGGTAATAGATCACTAGGTTTTGTTAAATTTAACCAAATAAACAGAATCTAAAGATTGGAATACAAAATATATAAATTACATCATCCATATAGATATCGGACAAAAAGTGGAAACATTGCATTTTAAAGCGTCTTTCACACACTCCTGGATTGTTATACTCCAAACAGAACTGGGCGGTGTCGGGACGGTGTGGGGTTTTTGGGTCAATAGAATTATGTCTGTTCGTAAATTAAGAATTGAAACAGAATGCTGTGGTATTGTTTGCCCAAATCGTGAAAATGTTAAACCTATGGGCAGCAAATATGAATGGGCTGTGAAGCATCACAGTAGCCAGAGCCAGTCCCCTCGGTTCCAAGGGCCAAGCTCGAGGTGTGTGAAAACTTACAATGTGCTTCTACGAATAATGCGAAGAGAATTTGTAAGTTTTTTTTATGCAATTAAATTTCTTCTGCTTCTAGTGGTATTCTTTGGGTAAATATTAAATTCAAAAAACATAATTTGATCTTGAAAGAAAACCCAGTTACATTCAGTAAACCATGACCTCAACGACACCCGGTGGGAGCAAAAAACTAAGACGTTAAACCCAATTTCATTCCCTAACCTCACCAATGTATCGACAATCCCAGTAATCAATTTCTCCGAGCAAACAGATTTGCACAGACGATCGCTGAGAACCACGATTCGTAATCATTACGAATCATAAACCGTCCATCGGTGTTTAGTCAAATCAAGAATGGAAACATCAAAATTATTCTTTCTGGCCGCTAATGCAACTTTAAATCTAGATCACCATGCCATTCGATGTTATAAAACTGGTGAATATTTAGAAATGTATAGCTGTTTACCACATGTGTAATTCTTTCAATGTGGAAATTACATGTCTGATAAAAGATATCTTTAATAATTTATATATTTGAAATAAATGGATTGGGAGTAGGGGGCGGTCTAACTCAGTTGGTCGTCGACGACCGACCAGATCGTGACTATTATTTACCCTGTGTTATCCTGAATAACTGAACCCATGTCTAATAAATAACCACCGGCAGTTGGTTAAAATGTCTAACCAAATAGAAGCCAGATTCTGGCATTGCATGCAATACCCCAAAACACTTGACCTATTGTGACGTTGGCAATCAAGTTTTAAATTTTTGACAATTCATCAGATGGAATATATTGGAATATAAAATTAATGGTAAAAGTAACCGAATTGGAAATACAGAATGTAAACATTTTCACTTATTCACTTAAATATGTCTGACTTTCAAACCTTCACAAAATTTTTAAATTAAATTTTTGGCCTTTGCTAAAGTAGTTTTGAATATGAATTTATTAAAACATACACGAATAATAATAAAAGTAATCCAGGTACCAATACAAAATGTAAACACATTTACTTGTAGACGAAACCAAGAACCGAAATAGTGGGTATTTATAGTATACCAGTTTCACATTACAAATAGTGAAATGTACACCACGAGTTCTAATCGTTATATGATTGAATCAACATGTTTGTCTGTCGCTAATTCTTACTGACTTACTTCATTTATCTAATATCATTGAATTAACACATTCTTATACATACAACATGTCTTTGTTATAGTCCAATACTTGAGTTCCTGTATAATTTATATGATGATATACCTTTGTGTTCACTATTTCGCATCTCGGGGGAGGGGGGGGGGAGTTACACTTTACTCAGAGAAAACACACTTAATTCGAAAAATGTAACTTGCGTTTCTATAATTCTTCAATATTTCTGAATATATATACAACATATAGCAGATCGTGGATGCTTAATTCATTTTAATGTAAAGATTGTTATGTTGTGTATTTTTATGTACATAATGCAGAACGATGCATTATTTAAAGCCCCTATAACACTCTTGTTGTAACTGAACAATATTTACCAATCTTCATTCTGGTCAACAAATTGTATTATTTTACAATATTCCAATTAATTGATGATATAAATTTCATCTTATCACACATAATTTGAAAAATTCAACTAATTGATTTGAAAAGTCTAACGTAAACCTTTTCAAATGTGACTTTGATTTAAAATATTTTCGAACCCTCTGGACAAGTAAAATAGGTTGTAATGGATAATTTACACAACAGGTAGGACACTTAAACATCTAGTACTTAGAATAAGGCTATTATTTATTTTCTCGAGCTGCCAAGCCAGTAAGAGTGTTATTGTCCCTTTAAAAGACAGCAGGATTATTTTTTCTTTATTAACGAGAGTTAAAGATGGCGATGATTACGGTTTGAAATCAATGGAAATCAATGCATAGTTAAAGGCACAATATCCCAGACTATATTAAACAAATATAAACATTAAGATCAAACATAAATATAAGAAAGTAGTCTTATTAAAAAGCACATCGTTTGTACAGATACAACCTTAGATACATAAAGACCAAAAGAAACAAAATGTAAATCTTGTAAGGGTTTTTAGATTTCACTCTATTTGTGGCATACCGGAGGGCTTTAACAGTCTCATTCGGGCTAAATAGATATAAAGACATAATATGCGCTAAATGTCAGATGTGAATTTTCAAATTATGAGATTTAATATTTGATATTTCAAGAATTCAACCAACCAATGAGGCGTGATATTTTTTTGTTTATATAAGTTTACGGAAGTATAGGATTTATATTTTATCCTCAATGGATCACCATAATCTATTTACACTAATGTTATGAAATAAATTTCCGGAAAATGGTTTTAAAAACACTTAATTTGAAACATATTTAACAGGGTGAAATACAAGTTTTGGTCATTACTAAATTGTTCAGAATAAAGAAATCCAATAATGTTTTAAGAAGATTTACTATCTTACTTTAAGAGCCTTGTTTTCGTTAACTCTCTTATTTTTAGAGCATTTTTTTCATTAACTCTCTTATTTTCAAAGTATCTTTTTCGTTAACTCTCTTATTTTTAGAGCATTTTATTCAATAATTATACTTTTATATTCACTTTATATTTTTTTTGTTTAAAGCTTTCAGACCAGTAAGTGCTTTTAAAGGGTAATCATAATCCTTTTTTATATAGAAAATATGCTTTTGAAATATTAACTACATGTAATTCAAATATAGCAGAAAATTGGAAAATTGAAAGACTATGTCTGTTCGACGTACATTTACCAGTGGAAAAATTGTGTTCGAAATGCTGGTTTAATTAACCCGTGTCGTAACATCATGCATAAAACGAATAGTTTCGGTTAGCCGGAGGTTACACAGAGAGGTGGTATCGGATGTTGTTTTTTTAATTAGTATTCAATTTGTATAGTTCGTCCAATTTAAAATTTATATCAAGCTAATTACAATTGACTTTACTTGGATTATTCGTGAGAAAATTTCACATTAAAGGGCGACGGTTTATTAAATTCGCTCGCAGTATGTAGTCCTTGACAACCAGTAGGTTACTAATGAGCGATTAAGCAGAGTTTAGATAACGAACTTAACTCCCTTGAGACCCATCAATCGAGGTTATAAGCCATTTACATTTTTGAACCTGTATCCCTTAAATGAAACGAAACACAATTTATCTGAGAATAAGCTTTCTCGTTTTACCTCCCGGCGTGGAAACGAAAAACTGTAAAGTTTATCGCAGTTGTTTTACGCGTTTAAGAAACGATAGCGTAGCGGTTTATTGCTGATATTGATAAGAACAGCAATTAAATACAGACTATAAATTCTATATAATTATATAATGCTCCAAATCTAAAAATATGATCAAATACCTCATTTTTTACATCGTAGATATTTTTAACAGAAATATTCAACGTTTGTAATTCTCTACATTTGGCTATATAAAATATATATAGTTCTCTATTTTAGGCTCTATAAAATAAAGAGATTTTTACATATTTTAAGTTCTGAGAATATAAATATTGGTATTAGAAGAGGACAAGAATGGCGTCAGTAAATCTAATTTCTAATGGTAATAGTTTAAGTAATGAATGAATACAAACATGCAGCATTTAATCAGATTAAGAAATAAAGAAATAAATAATTCAGCTACAGTTCAAACTCATATCTAATTACATAAGTATGTGTTGCAGTTAATTACATATGAGTTATCTAAATAGCTGGAGAATAATAAACAAAATAAGAGAAAAGGGTAGCGCTGACAATTTTCTAAGTTAACGTAAAAGAATATTAAATCAAATCATAAATCATAAATATTTTCCTAATAGTATTTTCGGTTTATCTACATTAATATTTCAATATTTTAGATTGGTTTCAAGCAATACATTGCCTTCTATATATGAAATATTACGGCTGAAATGGAATATAATATCCTAGTTTTTCATAAGTATTTTAAAATAAGCTATCAAACAAAATAAACTAGAAAAAAAGCTTGATAAATTGTTCAAAAATTATTATAGATAAGAATTTTTTTTAAAGCAAACATTTTCATGTCATAAGAAATGTAGCGTTTTATCCGTGGAATCTTGTCGTGAAATGAAAACTGTCGCGCCAAAGTTAGGGCCTGCAGTTTTCAAAGAGGTCGAAAATGTCTTTGATAAGAGAGTATGTATAGCGATAATAGTCGACTGATTGTAGTTTTAATTAAAGTTTACTTTTATCAAGGCTATCATATTACCATCTAAAAATCTTATCATTATTGCCCTACAGAGAGAGACACAAACATAAAGGGCCACGAGTAAAAAGTTTGTAAAATTTTGTTTGGCTACAGTCCGTTGTAAAGTCGCATTCCAACACTTAAATAACTAACTGTGCGAATTTTAGAATTATTTAGTTATCGTCGGTATAAAAATAAATTGGAATAGCTCTTATTTCATAACAAAATGACTCAAAATTGAAAATACAACCAGAATAGAAAGTTCGTTACACTTAAATACAATTTTAGCACAACGTACAGTAATAAACTCATTAATGAAGAAAATAAGTGAAAATAGGAATGTTATGCTATAATATTTACGTTTAAAGATGTCACAAATCAGTGTTTTATACTTTAATATTAGTTTTTTAAAACAGGATTTTCCAATTTTTACATATTTAATCTAAGTGAGTGTTCAAAAGAGGTAATGTTTTTAATAATAGATTTGTATCATAAAGTGCACACTTTCAATTTATATTCTCATATTCATTTTCCCCGCTTTTTAATTTCATAAACGCCCACTCATGTATTATGCATGTTTTTTGTATGGTAACAAGATCAAAATAAATCATTTATTTGTTTGTTTATAGAAAATATTTCCATTTAATGAAATAATATTTTCATTTACATATATTAATATTCAATTATTCCCAATAGCACTTATCAAGTACTTATAAATTTCATATACGATGTCTGCGTCCCATATTTTATATGGAGAAGCGATGTTTTGTATGTACGATAGAAAGTATCAAAATTAGTCATTAATGTTTGCTTTTATACAAACCTCTCTTATAATGAGCTCCTTAATATAGAGCACGTGTTTACCATTGAATTTAAACTGTGTTTACTTGCTTCAATAAGCACAGTTTCACATGTTTAAATAAATATATAGACACGTGTTGAACACGGTTTACTTACATCTTCATCAAAAACACAGTGCTACAAGTACAACTATGTTTCGTAATTACTTTATAATAATGTACAAAAAACAAGGCAAAATAACGGCACCCTGACGTAGACCTATATCAAAATGATAATTTATACAAAATGATAAGTATATGGAGATATAACGGTGCCATGGCGTACTCTCAAAATAATAATCTAATCCATAGAAATTATTAAAGAAAAAAAATAGAAGACGGATGAAACGAAATGAAATGGGGTTTAACGTCCTACTGTTCTGCTCCGACTGGAAGACTAATGAACTAATTAAATGGTGTACAAGAAGTATGTTTATTATAAATATTCATTTATACTATTAAACACTAATACTAATTGACAAATAGGAAAACACACTTACGTAGTACTAAATAACCAATAATTATATCTAAGGAATGAGAAAATAAAGGTAACCCAGTGTACTATTAAAAACGCTAGAAGGCAGGTGTGTTAAGATAAATATTTTCCAATCATTTCATTGCAATTTTCTTTTTATGTGCGATAACTATTCAATAAAAAACTAAGTTGAGTTGCGTGATGAGATGGAATAGCTTGGGGGCATCGTGCTGTGATAGTAAATGGTATAACGTACCGGTTTGTGTTATTCTGTTTGTGGGTATAAGAAAATAAAGGTATGTAGATCTACGTTTTCTGTCAATTATCGACAAACAAGGACCCTCAATCCAAGAAGTTGAGCAATAAAGCGCAGATCGCACAGGTATCGCAAAAGATCAAAATTCACTTTGAGAAACTTTAATACAATTTATCGCTTGGACAAACAGTTGAATTTTGATTGACAAAATATACTGTTAACAACGACAAATATGAACGTTTATGCCGTCTGTAGCTTTTTTCATATAGTTTTATCTTGATTATTATCAGTATTTTTATATCTAGCCCTAACCCTAATTAAATAGTGAATAATTTGATGGAAGATCCGTAATAGTGCATTTATCTTGAATTGTGCATTCAACCCGGCATGGTTCAATTTCATTTCTGGTTATATTCCGAGGCATCATTTGTCTGCAAATTTTGTATAAAATAAAAACACGTGGAGAAACTTACTGTTATTAGAGTTGTGTCTGTCACCATGGAGATCGTCACTGGAACCAGTACCACCATTTGGAGAATATTTATCAACATGGAGGGGTGGGGAGCACGTGGGAGAGTGTTCTAGGGCGTGTCTAGGGTCTGTATTAGCAAACATTGCACAGTTCTCATTAGGAATTTCTTCTAAGTCCAATATATGATTAACCGAAAAGTTGGCTTTGTTGTGTTGTAAAGCCGCATGATAAGCATGCACTTTTTCATAATTACTTGCAAATTGATGCTCAGCGGCGATTGCATAGCTGCTCATCATGACAGAGTTTTAGAATTATAGCAAATTATTTTATATATAAAGTTGTTGTCTCCTTTTAAAACCACGACATAAATATATTAAATATAAACAAACTAGTTTTTCATTAAGACTCGTAAGTAGCTCCAATAGTAATTGAAGACGGTGTAACGTTTCCTTAAATAATTAGATTTGACACGGATTCATTCAAGTTAAAATGGTTCTCAGATTAGTGACACCAGTTTATAATCAAAGTATTAATTACGTTGTTGATAATTCAATTGTCTCTTTCACTTCTTGTATTTAATTATAACAATTATAGCTGACCCACTCGTTCACGATAGCTTCATCTTTTTACATCCAATATCAAAGCCAATTATCCTAATGTATGTTGCTGTGATTTCTGATAAACTTGGTATCTTGAGTTACTGACTGTGTAGGCAGAGACCTTGGTATACTAGATATGCGATATATAATGATAAACAAAACAATATGGTCTGAAAGTGATGTTCGGCTACTAAGTCTTCTCTTCGGTACCAACTCGCAAGCAAGACGGGTACCGTACTCTACGTCCAGACGAATTACAAAGTTAATGGAGTATTTTGCTTAACAGTTCCGATAACACACACAATCCAGTCCAGAATTCATTATAATAAACCCGAAACCAACATACACTGTATTAGACGGGAATCCGATACTAGAACTTACCCGCTTTTTTACCATGTGATGCCAACATTCCATGACTGACAGGCGCCAACCTGGAACCAGCCAATGAGAATCGAGAAGATGGCAGACTTGACCAATAGGATGAGCGGAAGGGTGGAGATAAATGCCAAGAGAGTTTTGTAATGGGATTTAGGGATTTCTAGTGTACTCAGCTAACACTATCTGGTGCCAAACAGGGGATTAAAAGAATTCTGGTTCGAATGTATCAATTTCATGATAAAGAACAAAAATATAAGAGGAATATTATGAGAAAAATTTCATGGAATCTTTTTTCACCCACCATCTTGAAAAACAATAATGTCATATAATAAATTGGAAAAGAAAATGGTGTTTGATAAAGATAAGAATGATATAAAAACTCATATTTTTAGAGATAAATTCGCCTTGCAGTAATATTAATATTGCTTTTTTCATTAGCAAACATTACGAAATGTAGGCCTGTCCAAGTCTTTAATATAAATAATCAGATTATTCCATATCGCTGGTAGCATAAATGTTCTTTCCTAGCTTTCATGCATAAAAAAATGAGGCATGCAGACTAAAGAACCTGAAAAATCATCTTGACCTCCCCCAGAATCACGTCGAGCGAAGCAAAATATTAATAGCAAATGAACCTTTTTTTTTCTATATTAAATCCACATTTTTTCATATCATTTTTTTTATATATATACGGCTTAGGGATAGTTTCATATCACTGAATAAATCATCGTTCCTGTTTATAAATCGGTATTCAATTTTAGGAGTTGACATTGCATTGTTATACAGAGTCTATTAGAATATTCATGAACATGCGAAATATTTGGCTTTAATTGGCTGAAAACATCATGATACGTGCTGGTAACTTTTCTTGATGGGCTGGGACTATTTACATAATTGGTTATGTTATCAAGTTGGAAAATCTTCAGCATTGTTTCAACTATAGTGGGGGTTGGATGGCCGAATGGTTAGCACGTGCGCGCGGTATCGTAAGGTTTGTCATTGCGTCAACTGGCGTGGTTTCGATTCCCAAGTTGTACGTGACAAGGAGTAATGTCGCTTGTCCAACCTCGTGGGGTTTCTCCGGGTCCCCCACTGCTAAAGACCCCTACGTGCAAGCGAATTATTGAAATAAAATTGAACGTTAGTCCCGAAATGATCTGGAGCCTATTTCACGAAATTTGGATAATATGAGATAGATTTTAGTGCTTAGCCAATCAAAATTGAAGTATCTACTAAAATTTCGATTTTACCTTAAGTTAAAATTTCGTGAAACAGGGCCCTGGTTTGTGTCTACCTAGTTTAAGCAATGTTCCGCACAACATGTATTTAAAACAAATAGAGGATCTGAAGACCTTATATTTTGTTTGGATGTATTTTAAAATGGAAATAGAATCATGAATTTATACATGAGTAACAATTAAAATTAATGCTACATATATGCGTGTCAGTGACAATTCATACCGTACCATGACTGGTGTCATTAAACATTAAGTGGTTTTTCTATCTATACATGTATAGGTAACCAATATACAGAGGCGGATTCAATGGGGGGGGGGGGGGCGCAAGGGGCGCCCCTCCCCCCCAAAGTGCCTTTCAACTAGTTTTTTTGCTCGATTTTGAGGCTCTTTTCCTACGATTTCCGAACGTATAGACGAAAATATCAGCCAAATAGCTCTTGAATTGGCTACAGATGCAAGGAAATTTTCTTGGGGCCCCCACCCCCCTCTCAGCGGCGTGCCCCATCTCCGCGGTCAGTGCCCTCATTTTGCGGCGCCCCCCCCCCCCCCTTTTCAAAATTCCTAGATCCGCCCCTGAATATATTCCCTTCTCAGATTGTATTCTCTATCGATTGTTCTGTCTGGAATTTGGTGTACAGTTATCCTTGATTTTACACTGTAGACATTTAGACCTACCTTACATAAGGTAACCTAATTTGTATTTTGTTCGTATTATTATTAACCTGTGCGGGAGTCGGTCGTTCTTGCGCCGAAGATTCTCTATTTGAAATGAAAATAACAGCGAAGACATGGCATGTATAGATAATGGGCAATTACAGCGGACACATAACTTTACATGAGTTATGATCAACGTCCAAAAACTGGTGATAACAAGTGGCGCATTCTGCCAGAGAGTTAATTAGCGAGGAAGCGAATTTTGACAGACTTCTGCTTTACATGTGTGCTTGGCTCCAGTTTGACTGCCAGGCCCACGAGAGGCTCTGTACAGACGCTCATTGCCATCAAATGAGAAAAGTTAACGAAATAGAATAGCGAACTTTTTTCCAGACTACGTAGATTAAATATTTAAACCAGTTGTTGTAAGATTTCATCAACAAATAACGACATGTTGGTCCTCCCTGTCGCGACAACCGTAACTTCCGGTCATGCAGGTTAGTAACGTGACGATAAAAAGAAACAATTTCTGCGGATCAGATAAATTGAGTTACGGGTAAGCGCATCGTTAGACAACCATACTCAATATTTGGGTTATAAATAACTTAAAGGGGTCGCGAAATTAATGATCGAGTCACCTCGACTATTAGACAAATATAAACATGATATTCAGAAGTAAAGCCCACGTCTGCAAGAACTTGTAAACGAGGCTCATTAATCTAGACTCCCCTCTTCTGTCGACAAGGCAATCAGTGTTCTTCGGTTAATTACAGAGTCGTTTTACACATTTCCACTTGGATGGGCATCATTATATAAACATTTATAATATTTTGACTAAAAATATTGCTAAACGTTACGAAAATACAGCAATTACCTTTGTGGAAAAACTGTAGGAGATTTGGCTCATGAACAAGGTTTTACAAAGCTTTACAGACTCATGGGGTAGTTAATGGTTTAAATATTAACAGAATGCTATACCTTGATGATGAGGAAAAACAATAAGCGAATGTGACCAAAAATAATATTGCTAGCAGTTGAATTACATACAATGTTAAATATGGATAGACAAAACTTTAAGAGGTTTAACGTTTACTCGACACTGTCACAAACCAAGTCATTTTGGGACTAACATATGGTTCAATATCATTTCAACAATTCGCTTGCGCTTTGGGTTTTTCAGCAGAAGGGGAAAAGAGAAAACTTAAACTCCGTATTTAACTAAAATGAACAGACTAAAAATTATTTTCAAAATGCAGTACTGCAAAACAAAATAATTAGCTCAAGAGAGTGGTATCGAGTGTTCTGAAAAGTAATCATATAATAAGGAGACGGTAAATTCACAGGAATGGTTAACCGTGGAATCAAGTAGTTTAATGTTAACAGAACAGATCATTTACAAGTCCTTAAGCAATGGGTTGCCGCAGTATTAAATTCATATGTGCCTATCTAAAACACATTTTAAAGTTAGGGCAATGTTAAAAATTAGACAATCGTTTGCCATTAGGTGGAAATAATAATGGTTAGCAAGATTAACATAGCGAACATATAACTGATTAACAGAAATTATAATGATGAAATTAACACTCGCTGTCTGAAAAGATTAGCGTCGCTTAATCTATAATCTGATCAAAGAGGGTTAATTTGCTAATCTGCTACATCCTACCAGTCCTGACACTGTGGGAATCATCTTGGGAAACCAATGAGATTAAACTGAACGTGTAATTTTACTACTTCATATCCGAACCAAAGGGACATAGTATAACCTGTTTATAACTGGTAAAAGAAAAGGTAATAATGGACAAATTCGCTTTCAGACGCGTTTCGTTGTATCGTATTCGTATTTGAGAACAGTAAAATTCGACAGAAAAGTTAATACAAGGATCTCAAAATATTTAATAAAACTGTCAAACAATCCCTGCTGGAATGGGACCCTGGCGCATCACAAGACAAAATGACATATTCAGTACATGATTCAAACTGACACAATCACACAGTGAAATAATGTCACAAAATATCACAATATTGATTATGGACAATCTATCACAGTGGGACAGTGTCACACAATATTGACTATGGGCATTCTGTCACAGTGAGACAGTGTCACACAATATTGACAATGGAAATTCTGTCACAGTGAGACAGTGTCACTCAATACTGATTATGAACATAATGTCACAGTAAGATAGTGTTACACAATACTGATTATAAACATAATGTCACAGTAAGATAGTGTTACACAATACTGATTATAAACATAATGTCACAGTGATTTCTGTGTACTTTTTTCACTTTAATTATTGTAATGACTGACCCTAACCGGCGGATAATTCAAGAACACATTGACGTGGATTAAGTCGTGGATTATTGTGTGAAAACAGCAAATGAGGATCACCAGCTATAAAGTGAAAAATTAAATTTCAAATAATAATGTTCAATATTATTATAGTGATATTGTGTCCTGTGACATTATTTTATTGTGTCACTTTGTCCGTTGACATTTATGTTCCGTGACATTTTGTCCTGTGACATATAAACCTGGATCCGCTCGTGTAGTCTGATACTGATACAACGAACTTAAAATTCCGCAACTACATGTACTATCTGTGGAAACAAACCAGTGGCCTATTTCTTGAAATTTTAACTAAGATAAGATCCCAATTTTAGTAATTTGATTGGATAATATTAGATTGATTTTAGTGCTAAGCCAATCAAAATTGAAGTATCTACTAAAATTGGATTTTATCTTAAGTTAAAATTTCGTGAAACAGGGCCCTGGTGTATTCAACATTGGCATAATTTTAATTTAACTGAATATTGATAGGTTCCTATTCCATGTAATACAAATATTGTTTATTACTAAGCAACAGTTCAACCAGGATCATTTATCCAGACATTGATACAATTTCAAACTGAGGTGTGGTATATATATCAGTTCAAAAAGGTGATGAGGCATATATTTAAAGCTGCATTGTGGAAGATTAGAAACTGGAGAGCTGATAATTTTCGCTAATAATAGTTTAAAAATGTGATATTGTAAAGGGGATATGGTGAAAATTTCAGTCAAATTTGTTCACCCCGAGCCGAGAAATTATCATTTGATAACACTGTAACCTCGATTATCATTGTTACCGTTGTTACAAAAAATAAACAAAGTTAATCACCAAAGGCTGTTGAACGGCAGATCGGATTCAAATCTGTTGAAAATCAGACACATCCGATGTCATCGCGAGTTGATTATGGTCTTTTCACGTTAATGGATGTAAACACCTAAGAATAACTATTAATTCATATAAGGACCAATCCCAATTAAATTTTGGAGAATAAAACTGCTTAAGTTTGTGTTAAAAGCCCTTGACATCTGTTACCTTAGTGCCGGACAACAACTCAATTTACGCGATACGTTTTCAAACAACTTAAACCAGTCAGTTTTCTCCTGGAAATGGAGGCCGGTGTCCCAAGTTGTATTTATACGGTGTCTGGATAGGTTAAATTTAGCTTTGGTTACCAAGTACAGCACATTAATTTACTGCATAGACTGTATAGACCTTTAAAGGAACGGCAATCGATTTTCAGGTCACCCAAAGAAAAAATAACCAGAAACAGGGTTACGTGTCCGGATAAACAGTTTTGACCTTCAAGTCCAAACGACTCAATATTTTGAGCTGAAATTTTGAGACAAGATAAATTCACTATTCCTCGATACTTTGGCACTGAAATTTAATATACGTACTCGGGATTGTCTCTTTGACAGTAATTTTATTCCATAGAATTGTGTCCTTTGTCTGGTAAATTTATATATTTTCCTCAGAATTTCCGACGTTTCCAAGAACACGTACATGTTTCTGTTTTTTAAAGCTAGAAAATAAACATAGGTAAAAGCCGACAAGTTTTTATTGACAGTTTAATCTGTTTCGTGCAGTGATTATTTCCGTTTTATCTCCCCTTACACTGATTATATAAACTGATGTGGTTTATCAGCCAGGGTTTTTATATATACGGGAGAAAAACACGAGAGGCCTCAACGTTTTAAATAGTGTTAAATATAAATTAAAGTCTATTTAATTTGAGTTATTTTGACGAGGAGTATCAAGGTTTAAATAGCGTTGAAATAAATTAATAGCTGTTTCACTGGGAATTCGAAATTTGAGAAAAGGAGTTGTATTGACGAGAGGTTTCAAGCTTTAATAAAAATAATATTAATATAAACTGAATGTTATGTAATTGTAAAATTGAAAAAAAGTCTAAAAAATGTTCATTTTATTGGAATGATATTTAAGTGAGATACTGAACTAGCAGAAGGATAAAAATATTGCGAACACAAAATTGTTATTAGCTTTATATATTTATGTATCATTAAAATAGAATCAGGAAAGTCTGTGCTCAGCCCCCCCCCCCCTTTCCGCACCCCTACACCTTCCCATGAAATGGTGATGTGATCCAATTGTTTTCTAAATTTAGAAGGAACGGAGTGGGGGGGGGGCATAAACTTTTTCCAAACGAATATAAAGTACATACTGCTATATAATTAATTATATCAAAATATACCGAAGTATACATTTAAAAAAATAGTAGAATTTTCACCGAGAATTTTAGAACGAGTTTATCAACGAATCTAGAGTGACAAGGAACCGCGGTCAGATTGATCAGTAGCACAACCTCTTCATACATCTTTATCTACCGTAACAAGATGCCGTAATCATCAAATGGCTGCCCACAGAGGGCCCCAATAGTCTTTAATTGGAACTGATAGCTCTTTGAGTAGGGCTATGGTCATTAGAAACATCATTTCATCTCTGTGGGGTTCTAGTGGGGCGATTCTTATCTCTAAAATGGCTTTGGAAAAGCTACATCAAATGGTTGTGTGAGGGTACCATGTGGGAAAGTGAGGGTATTACGACGAGTTTCCTCTATCTTTATTTTTATTACTATACATTATTGTTGATCCTGGATGTTTGTTTAACTTGGCTGTTGTGATAAGATGGACACGTTATAAATGACCTAATGTACTACTTTACTAAAGAATGCTTTAGGTAAATGTATTATTATCAAACTGTTGTTGTATCCTGAATTTGTTAGTATATTATTTTCTCTCTAGTTCAATAGGAGGGGGGTTAGTGAGATTAATTAAAGGATAAAGTTTCTGGGGTTTACTGAAATACTATACATAATAATCATTACCAAACATAATAAGCTATTGCATAATGTTGAAGGGGGTGAATTTCCAAATAATGATTTATTGTATTTCTAAAAAGGTGATCTGATCTTAAATTTATATTTCTGCTTTTTGTTCATTATTTGCTTTGTTATTTTTGTTTTAAAACAATAACCATCGATGAATGTGGCGAATAATACGTACGTTTTAAAGGCTAAAAAAGGAACTCTCGCCCCCCCCCCCATTCAGAAAAAGTAAATAAATTTGATTAACAACGATTATAGATCCACCCAAAAATTTAAGCACTGCGATAGGTGTGATATTTTTTTTCCACAGGCGTTAAGACTACTTACAAATCTGTACGATTCCTAAATTGAAGATTAAAATATGTTTATCCTGATGATGGCTTGACAAGTATGTACTTAAACACGCCAGATCGCTTTTTCTGTTTGACAACTGTCGAAGTCCTCCACCAAAGTGCTAGTGCCTCTTTATTTTGGGGGTTAAAGCTTACTGAATAGTTACATTTGTTAATCAGTAATAATCTAAATGTTACACAAACCACATCTTCCCCCCACCCCCTGCATTCAAAAGAACCAGTGTATAAAGATACTTTCGTAAAATATTTTTCTGGGTTTTTTAAATAGTCATTTCTTATTTTGATCATTATTCTTGGGGGGAAATGACGCTCTTTTCAAAGTGCTATTTGGATACTAAACAAAATCCTATTTCTTTCAACATGATGTACACACGGTTGTGTTTTTCCTGAGTAACAATTTATGATCCACTCAACACACATTTTGATGACGTACCCCACAAGTATCACTCAACATATGATGTAATATGAAGACCTCACCACGTGCGGTCTATGTTGTCAATGCAGAAAGCTAATGGCTTTCGCTACATGATAAATTAAGGAAAATACATTCATTCAAATGTTGGACTACTGTTGTGATATGAAATAAATCTCATAAGTAAAAATGTGTACTATTTTAATGTTAAGGTGGTTTTTTTTTTTATTAATGTTATTATGTAATAGTAATATCGAGTACTTAAAAGTGACTTCGTGAGCAATGGTCTGGCTTGTGCGAAAAGGAGCAGGGGCGGATCCAGGAATTTTGAAGGAGGGGGGGTGCGCGCCGCAAAATGAGGGCACTGACCGCGGAGACGGGGCACGCCGCTGAGAGGGGTGTGAGGGCCCCACGAAAATTATACGTCATTTCCTTGCATCTGTAGCCAATTCAAGAGCTATTTGGCTGATATTTTCGTCTAAACGTTCGGAAATCGTAGAAAAAGAGCCTCAAAATCGAGCAAAACAGCTATAGTTGAAAAGCACTTTCAGTAGTAAAAAAAGGGCACTGTCGAAAATTAGGGGGGGGGGCGGTGCGCGCCCCTTGCGCCCCCCCATTGAATCCGCCTCTGAGGAGAGCAGAATTGTTATTATTTGATTTGTCTAAGACACACGAAGACGGTGGTGTTAAACTATAGATTACCAAAAGCCAAATTCATTAAAGGACTAGTTGTGTTACCCGGTGCTGCACGGGGAGATATAAAAGCTTAATGGTCATTAAGGGCGTATCCAAAGATATTTATAGTTATAAAAAGTAACAAATTAAAAAGTTAAATGACCATTAGTGTCAATCACTGTGTTTGTCGTCGCTATCTCTGTGCTTGCATTTTATGCAGGCGTGCATCATCTGAAATGAAATGGTGTTTAACGTCCTACTCTTCTGCACCTAACCCGGGCTAATGGAAGACGTTCATACGCCATACAATGTGCTATGAGGGAAATATTTCCCGGGTGCGGTGGTACGGCCTACTCTTATATCGAATTCCAACTGCCAAGAGATCTTTACCGTGCACCCCAATGTGTACTCGGGACCTCGGTTTTTCGTCCCATCCGAACGACTAGACAGCTGCCCTTATCAGGCCCCCCGTTCTGCAACACCATCATGTGAACAATATAATGGTGGTTACGTTAATTTTAACGTAATATCTTTTATGAGAAATTTATTCCTGTTAGAATATATTTTCCAGTCATGGACACACCTCTTTTCAAAACAATTATAGTAACTGAAATGTATGCAGGATTGGGGTACACAGTTGTTTTTAGTTTAAGTTGTCATGGGGATCTGCATTGTACGCCAAATCCTGCTTCACCTTTTAATAATTTGAAACGAATAAAACATTAATGTTTGTCTCTATTCATTATGTCTTCATTGAAAAAAATTAACCAGAAAATTTTTATTTTACCCTCTTATTTACCCTTTCCTTATTCTAATATCTATTCATTAGTTACTGAAATGTGGCATAAATTGATAGTGGAATCTTTGAGGTTCAGGAATGAATTTCATCCGACCTTTGTTTTGTCTACTGCTTGTCGCTCTATTAATTTCTACAAATTCTGGTCGAGTTGAAAGCGACACTAAAACTCTTTTGTTTAAGATAGTGAGTGTCTTATCTCGAGGTAGTTAAAACAGAATTGATATTGATAGCAAGATGATTGGTTGACTTTAAGAATTGCTGTAAAACTTTTGGCGGCATGAATTGCATGTATATGGCAGGGGAGAATGACGAATGAAGGACTATAATGCCCAGCCACCATAACGGTAATAAATATTTGGCAATACTAACTCAGACTGACGAATATTAACACTAATGGTTAACGACGTTGATTCATCGTCATAACTACACAAAACCGACAGTTTATTTGTCATTTTCGCCTTTCGGTCAGAATTCCAGGTCGATTTTTTCATATAACCCTCGAGGGGAATTCCCCTACCCTCATCAGGAACGCAGCAGGAATTCGATAATTTTCAGAAACATCAAAAAATGTTTTTGTCTGGGAAAGTAATGTGGCACCGCCCCCCTTTGATTACAGTACAAGATCATGCAGTTTATCCTCTGCTTGGAAGCTAAAAATAAAGTTAAATTATGATAATAAAAATATTTATGATCAGTAAGAAATAATAAACGAAGATAAAACAAAACACACAAGGAGAACACAGTTTGCTTATTTCCAATGAGTTTTTTCGTTCTTTTTGAATTTGATTTCAACAAAACTATGTTTTAAGTCAAAATTGTTCGTGTACACGTTGGCGGGCGCGATGAAGGGTGATCGGAAATGCCGCGTAAAGTCCCTTAGTACTCTGTATAACGTATTGCCACCCGGTCGATGCAGAAACGTGGGATGTTAAATTCTATTTCATATTATTCTTTTTCTTATAGGAGTGCTGAACTACCGAGCGAAGATTTGTTACATTTATCCTTTACCCCATGTTGTTTTACTATCAATTAGAATAAGGTTCAAAGTTTAATTATAATTAATACAATTGGGTTTTTTTTTAAGTTTTCGGTATGTTTAATTTTATTGAAAAGTTTTGGAAATTATTACAAATGTATTCTATTGTTGAAATCATTGTTTTTATTAATCATGACTGTGGTTGTCATAGGGAAAAATTTTTCCAATGTAAACTCGAATACATATATTATTTCCCTCGTTTGACGTAGGAATTAGAGGGAAATTATTTTCATATTGTTGCAAGAGTGTTTCCATAGTTGTGTATGGGCTTCCATAGATTACGTGTAAATGCATGTGCATTGAGCTGTGTAAGTCACTACAGGCGACACTAGTTGACACGTCAACACTGATTTTCTAGGGGAATTTATGTAAATTGTTAAAAATAATATAATGTCGATTTTGTTTGTATATTATGTATTTATGTTCTTTTTTTAAAATATAGTTTGTACTTGCTTATTGTAAATACAGTTGGTTTCTAGTGTCGCCACAATGCCATTATTGTGTTATGTTATTTGTTGGTCGTACTAGGAAGTACGGGGCTTATAATGTGAAATAGAACGCAACTGTCTTCACAAAAGAAATATTGGTTCCAAAATGATTAAATCGACCAGTTCTTTTAATGATTTAACGCCCCTATATTTGTTTCTTGGTGGTATCCTACGGACACTTGAACAATAACTTATTGAATTGGGTTGTTGTGACAGTTAAAGCCAAAAAGAAATTAAAATTAGTAAATACATACGTTAAAAAATACTGACTACCAATTAACGTTTCTTACTTCTCGATGCATTAATAAATTTGCTGACAAACCTTATACATAATATAAAATCTTAATTTGGTTTTAGGGTTAGGATTATGGTTAATCGTTTAAAAGATTTAAAATTACGGTTAATTTTTTGAAAGATTTAGAATAGACATTCCAGGGTTAGGGCGTGATTATGGTTGATCGTAGAAACAATGTCTATATGAATCGTTTTTAATATATTTGTTGAGTATGTAAAATTAAACTAGAACCAGATCTCCTTTATTAAATACTGGTCTTAGTTATTTATAAACTAAAAATCTCTTTTGTAAATCGAAATTTTAAAAGAAATATATTGTAAAAACAATACAGACTAAAGACGACAATTATTTTCGTACAGCGGTATGATGTAGTACACAAATTAAGTATACATCCAGTAAAGTACGTTGTACTGGCACATACCCTTTCTTCAACCTGGTACCACTTAAAATCGCACCTGTAGCACGCGTCTACCGAATTAACTCAAATAAAATTGACACAATATTATCCAGTTTGGCCAACTTTAACCAATTAAAGGATTAAAGTATTATGGACCCCGAATGACCTAAGCGCCCGTTTCCTTTGCGCAAGAATTCTAAACACTTTTAATATTTACAAATGTCAAAATATGTATTTTCGCTTTCCGTTTCATTTGATTAATTTGGAACCCGGGTATGTTTTGTAAGAACCCGTTGATCTCATGTAAAGCGCTAACTAAATGAATAACATATACATAGAAAATGTCTAAAACATGTGATTCCATTTAAAACATTTTCTTAAGTAATTGTGACGTTTGTTAAGGAGAAAGTAAATATTCATCTGATATTAATGAAATCTAAATAAAACTATTCGCGTGTATAGTGTTATATTCGTTAGTAACTATAGGTCCAACACACCCGAAAAGAAGATTCTTGTTTTAAACGATCAGAAATGGAAATGATTTACGGCGGATTCATACAGTTTATAGCACAGTTTCATAATGTATCAAACGATAGGGAAAATTTCCCTGATTAATTAATTTTATGAAGAAATTATAAAGACAATTCTGTTATTATTTTGAAAATTAATAATTAAAATAAAAGCAGGAAATGACGTTGGTAGATAACTTCTGCATGAAGATCAGGCCGTGTTTCATTGCCTATATTATCTGTACACGTTACATTCCGCTTATACTACTTCAATTATATTAAATTATACCAAACTTTACGTGTCATTTATTCCTAAACGTTCTCCAATAGAATGTTGTTTTTGGGTTGGTTTTTTATGTTGTTGTTGTTATTTCTTCAGATTTAAACCCAATTTTAGTAATAGTTACCCCAAACATTACAACACGCATTGGATACACGTTATCTAAAAACATTAGAGCAAATATTACAATAAACATTTAAAACCAGATTATCTAAAAAAATACTAGAACGCGTATTGAATACTTATTATATCAGTATACTAGAACAAAGGTTTCATATTACTTATTTCAAAATACTAGAATAAAGATGTCATATTACTTATCTCAAAATACTAGAACAAAGATTTTATATTAATTATCTCAAAATACTAGGACAAAGATTAAATACTAATTATCACACAATACTAGACCACGTATTTAATACTAATGATGTCAAAATACTAGAAATAATAATTATCACACAATTAATACTACATGTAGTTATCTAAAACCTAGCATGCACATTTAATACTAATTATCCCAATTACTAGACACGCATTTAATACTTATTATCTCAAAATACTAGCACACGCATTCAAGACTAATTATCTCAAATACTAGCCACACATACAATACTTTATAATCTCAACACAATAGAACAGATATTTAATATTAAATGTCACAGAGCACTCATTTTACTATTTATTAGTATTTATCTCAAAATACTACAACACCGAAGTCGCATTTTTATGCAAACGAATGACTCTTTCGGAATATTTCGTTACAGCCTACTTGAATAGCCATATTTCTGTAAGAAAATTAATGGTCTCAGAAGCCAAAGTCATGACCAGCACTCTTAAACGACCCGAATTTCTGTCTCCCCCCTGAACTTTCCTAACCGTGAGTCTGAAGGGGCCGTTAATGTGAGAAAGAAAAATACGTTTCTTGTCGCTGGTTGCTTAAGAGGCCAATAACCCACAACAAAACATCAATCTTCATTTTCAGTTAAAAACCTGGAAGCATAAATAAAAATTTAATGGTAGCGTGTAATATGTTATGGCCTATCTTTAATTTTTTCTTACAAACAATTCATGCTTATCATTCTGTTGATAAGAAACCTGATAACAATCACAACACAAACAGACTGTCTCGTGTAATCTGTTTCGTTTTATAAAAATCCTAAAGATAAACAAAACCGGATGTGAGCACCACTTTTCGTCGAGCAGTGAATCTTGGGCCATCAATCAAAACGGCCAGAAATATGAAGTCGTGTTTAATACGCAGAGGCTAGAACCAGGAATGCTTTTATATTAAAAACTTTTTTGTAGATGATAAAAAGTTGATTTTATCGTTCATTTGAACAAGTATGTCGTACCTTATCTAGTTCCGGTCCATTAAGAGTGTAAAAAAAGTCTCTGAGGGGTAACCAGACGCTTATCATCACGTGAATTGCTGTATCACAGTTTGATTTTATTACCGTAACGTGTCCGTTTTCCGTTTCTGTTTCCATGTTTACGACCCGTTTTCGTTCATGATCCATGACAGGTAGCGTTCAACCTTACCCAACATGCATCTAACTTCCTTTGGTGTTTATCAATGGCATATTTGTCGTACTGGTTACCAATCTTAACCTTTGATAACAAACAATCTACAGAGTCTAAGTACGTCAATCCTCTCTTTTAAATTTCACCGAAGACAAGTAAAATGAATTCCTAAGAAGCATTCTGAAAATTAGGAATTTCATTTTCTACGCCTTGCCCCCGTGATCTTTTTTTCCCTAATACCCGGTACTATCAAATTTGTCAGTTTTGTAAACTTTTTGTAATTTTAGATTCAAAAGAAGAAACACTTGAACGTACACAGTTATTTATGATTCTTCATGTTTTGACTTTGCTTAAGTTCTTATTCTTGTCGGGGTTCTTCTTTTTTTTTTTTTTGTAGTTATACAGATGAGCGGTTGGAGTTTCCTTGAACTCCAACTACTGCGAACCTGTTGAAATTCTTGCTTTTTCACCCAACGAAACCAACATCATGCGCGCGGCATACTAACTTATAGAAATAAAGTTCAAAGTTTTACAGGACAGGCATTATGCAAATTAAAGACCAAAACGTAAAGAAAGGATAGGCTGGCACTGCCAGGCAGGATACGCCCACATTTCCGAGAGATGGATAGAGAACAAGCAATACCGAAAGTGATTTTTCCTACATCATTAAGTCCTGTATTTCATACTGTATTGGGAGCAGCCATTTAGTTGGTCAGTTCCAGTCTGATATTCATGAAATTCGAAGCCGACAATGATTATGGTGTGACGGTACACAACCTAGAAATGTGACTTTTCATCAAAATCGGATAAGAATTGTGACCTGTAGAGAGTCCACAACCATGATATACCATATTTTTACACTATTCGCGTACAAACGGCGACCATTTCGTCCGGCAATTTTGGTACGATTTTCACGAAGTTAGAACTCAACCTTCCTCATCAAAATCAAATTAAAATTGTGACCTATACAGGGTCCACAACCATGATATACCATTTTTTTTAACAGTATTCGCGTACAAACGGCAGCCATTTTGTCTGTCAATTTTGGTCCGATTTTCCCGAAATTCAAACTCAACCTTCCTTACGGTGTAACGGTGATATAATCAAACGTTTTTTAAATCGGATAATAATTGTGACCTCCAGAGGGACCACAAGCTAAAGAAAGGGGGATTCTGCGTATAACCAGGGGCCATAATTCAGGAAGTTACGATCCGATATGCGCAAATATCGAAAAGAACCAAGATCTTTGGGTTATAACCATGAATTTCAAGTTTCATCAAAATTGAATTAAAATTGTGACCTTTACAGGGTCCACAACCTTGATATACCATTTTTTAACAGTATTCGCGTACAAAGGGCGGCCATTTTGTATGGCAATTTTGGTCTGATTTTCCCGAAATTCGAACTCAACCTTCCTTACGGTGTAACGGTAATATAATCAAACGTTTTTTTAAATCGGATAATAATTGTGATCTCCAGAGGGACCACAAGCTAAAAAAAAGGCGATTTTGCGTATAATCAGGGGCCATAATTCAGGAAGTTACAATCCGATATGCGCAAATATCGAAAGGAACCAAGATCTTTGGGTTATAACCATGAATTTCAAGTTTCATCAAAATCGAATTAAAATTGTGACCTCCACAGGGTCCACAACCTTGATATACCATTTTTTAACAGTATTCGCGTATAAACGGCGGCCATTTTGTATGGCAATTTTGGTCCGATTTTCCCGAAATTCGAACTCAACCTTCCTTAGGGTGTAACGGTGATATAATCAAACAGTTTTTTAAATCGGATAATAATTGTGACCTCCAGAGGGACCACAAGCTAAGGGTGATTTTTCGGACAATCAGGGGCCATAATTCAGGAAATTACATTCCGATAGCCGCAAATATCGAAAGGAACCAAGATCTTTGGGTTACAAACATGCATGTCAAGTTTCATCAAAATCGGTTCAAAATTGTGACCTCTATAGGGTCCACAAGCTAAAAACGTGATTTTTCGTACAATCAGGGGCCATAATCAATGAAGTTTTGGTCCGATACATGCCAATATCGAAAGCAGTCGAGATCTTTTGGGGATAAACCTATATTTCAAGTTTCGTCAAAATCGGATAAGAATTGTGACCTGTAGAGAGTCCACAAACAAATTGTGGACGGACGGACGTCCGGACGGACAGGGGCGACGACATAATACGTCCACATGAAAATGTGGGCGTATAATAAAACGAATCAACTGTGTTATAATTTCTGCATCTACTGGCAAAATGAAGACGCATATTATGCCATGCAACTCATTCTATAATATCATGGGAGAAGTTGTGCCTGTGCAATGTAAAGAAGTAGACAAGTTAACCTGTTTTAGATAAGAAATGGTCACCAATTAATAGTTCGATAGGTGTATTTTTAGTGTACAGAACATAAATAGGTAGGGTCGTAACTAGCTCAGATCAACGAGGGGCGGGAAGTGTTCTGTGGGGTGCTGTAAAATTGATGTCATGGTGTAGCATTCTTAATATTACGGCATGAACATAACTGGCCTACCCTGATGAGGGAGAAACAAAAATACTGTCCTTGCCTCCTAAAAATCCTAGCGTCGAAGGTTGTGTTATATTTTGGAGAAAAACTGCTTAATTTTTCGTTAAAAGACCCCAAATCCCCTACCTCTCATATTCCTGAAGCAATGGCCCGAGAAATCCCTCTCTGACCATTGCTGGAATAGCGTCTGTTTCTTGAACTTATGCGGGAGTGTGTCTATTCTTTCCGTTCAATGAAAGCTATCACTTAAGTACAGCAACATGACAGTCCTTCGTTGAATCTGGGTCTTCCCTAAAACTTTGGACAGTGATTTAAGGTGAAAGTATGTTCGTTTCCAAACAGTATTGTTTACATTTCATTCGACTTGATAGCCTCGTTTGTCACGCAATTAGTTTTACTGCAGTATTCTGCTATGCACGGGTTAATTAGGTAAGCATTTTTTACCGTCCACCGGAGCCTGGTCTTATGACGTCATATGTATGTGGATTGTGGGTTAGGATAAGGGTTAGGATAAGGGCTGTGACCTGCAGATTTCGTCACAGTCTCGAGATGTAGACAGGGCTAGCCCTAACCCTAACCCTGGGCCAAGCCTACCCCTTATCCTAACCCACAATCCACATATGACGTCATAAGACCAGGCTCCGGTGGACGGAAAAAAACGTTTACCGGTTAATTAGGCATAATAAAATCGTGAGTCATGACGTATACGTTATGTAAACATATTTGGTCGAGTATTGGCAGCTCGTGATTGGTTGGTAGACGGACTACTGATCAATCAAAATTTAACACAACAATATCCACTCATAATAGCAGTGTGTAGTTGGATTACCTCTAATCAGACGCAACACTGCGCGGAGTATGCTACCTCTAGGCCGAGCTACATAATATACGCTTTCTAAAAACTTAAACCCGCCAGTATTCACCTGGAAATGAAACAGATTTTTATTTTATAAAAATAACGTGTCGGTGAAATTGACCTTTTCGTTATCAAATACAGCGCGTAGGTCATGTATGGATTGAGAAGATCTCAAAAGGAACGGCAATAGATTATCAGGTCGCTAAACGAAAAAGAATTGGTCTAAATTCGGTGGCGAACCGGTAATAATGTTCGGAAGAATTTTACTCTATTGAAGACAAGGAAGTAGAGGGGAGACAACTACGCCGTACCAATGGATGCAGATCACCATTGATTTTCCCTTCACCACAATGTTAATTCTGCCGCCGTTACCCATTCCAACTTTTCCCCAAATTTTTGTTTGGCTGAATGTGTTTCACACTAGAGGCAGAGGAACAGATGGTCATGTCTTTGCTCTAAAATTTGTATGGGATTGATCAACATAATTTTGAGATACACAAACTTGAAGAAGCATACTAAAACATTGACCAACATAATTTTGAGATACACAAACTTGAAGAAGCATACTAAAACATGTAACTATTCGCCGTACAGATCACCATAACCAACCTGATGAATTCTGTTATTCTTGCGTCTCAAAATCATGAATATTTATCAACAAAAATGGGCATCCAAAAGGAACAACAGAAAAAGAGGGAGAATGGCCATAATAATTACAAACAATTTAATGGTGGTCTGCCTCCAAATAACCGAACAGTCTTAATCGCTTTAAACGGAGAACTAGAAAATTACAGGATGGCGCGAATAACGACATATTCGCCTAGCTACAGATTCGACCGATCAAGTTGGCAACTTTTTTGTTGGAAACCTATTCAGACTAAAGACCAGAATCGCCAAAACTTTTCTAGATTTATCAACCAATACAATCCAACATCACAGTGTATAAAATGAAAGCAGAATAGCCTATACCGTACACTGCGCTATTCTTTTAGCCCAGAATTAAGGCGTAATTTCGGATTATCGTACAAAATTCTTAGCATCTAACTACATATTAGAGCCTAAAAGGTAAGTAGATAAGCTTTTCAATTAAAACAAAGAACAGTTGCCCTAAACATGGCCATTTTTTCAATATCTTAAATTGAAAGACCGTTAATAATATTAAGTGCAATGCAATGCATTCCGATTCAAAATTCGGATTATCGGACACAAGTCTGAGAATTCATCTAAATATATTCTGAATGTTAAACATACATTATGCAAGGGCACAATCTGTCTATTGTAGGTCTTTCTTTAGGCCTGAAATGTTATAAAAACTATTAATTGGACATTACATGTAATTAACTTATTCAGATCATAATCAACTCTCGATGTCGAGGCTAGCATGAGATTTTTGTTGGATTGTAGTTCGATTTGCCTAAATTTTTCCTTCGTGATTTATCGATTAAATGGATAACCGAGACTATAAGTTTTGTCTTACCGACTTTAGTAATGATGACCAAGGCTAAGCGGAACTTTCATTCGCTTAGTTACAAGTTCGTAGTGGATCAATTTGACTGAAATATTCAGCAAATTGCCTTTACATCAGCTAGTTTTTAACTATTGTATTGAAAACTGCCAACTCGTTATCTTATCTCATAATTAATTATCTTTAATTAATTAAGCTTTCCAAATATATTTTAATAAAAGTTGGCACAATCATATTAAATGGTCGCGCCTTCGTCGAAAACATGGTGCATTTTGCCTTCTCACCCTAAACAGTCACTTTTTTTTACAAATATTTTATTAGAATATTTAAAAATTGGCTATATTCAGGCTGAGAGTACATCCCTTTAATATGATTGTGCTAACTTTTACTAATAATATTTGGAAAGCTTATTCAGTTACCTTTCAGAATATATATAGTTGGATAATCAGAATTTTGTATGATGAACCGAATTTTGACATGGAATATTAACGGCCTTTCCATTTAAATTATCGAAAAATTGGCATCCCCTTTAAAATGATTGTGACAACCTTTAATAAAATTATTTGGAAAGCTTATTGAATAATTACCTGTCGGAATTTTGTACGATGGTCCGAATTTTGATTCGGGATATTAAAGGTCTTTCCCATGAAAAATATCCAAACAACGGCTATGTTTAAGCTGAGAGCGCACCTGACTGATTATATTTGGAAAACTTGTTCGGTTACCTTTCAGAATATATTTTGGATCATCAGAATTTTGTACGATGATCCGAATTAAGACACGGGATATTAAACATAGATTATGCAAGAGCTAAAACTGCCTATTGCAGGTCTTTCTTTAGGCCTGAATGTGATCTAAATTATTTATTAGACATTAATTAACATAGCCAGAACATAATCATCTCTCGATCGCATCGCTAGCCTGCTATCTTTGGTGGATTATGCTCCGATTTACTGCATAACTTTTCTTCCCGATTTAATTATTAAATGAACGATACACTAAACACTACCGGTAATCAGAATTAATTACATGCACTAAAATAACCAGATCACATTCTTGCCAATCTGTAGAGGATGTGTTTACGCTTAAGACCCAACACATGGTTTACTGCTGCGAAATATTTTGCAATAATTATGTTGATATTTATTTTATAAAGGACAATTGTATAGTATCTTGTACAGTGATATAGTTTTCCGATGTTAGGGACAAATGCAAGAAAATATAAGAAAGAAAGAAATGGCTTCCTTGTAAAACATTTTATTATTTTAATATTTATTTATATATATATTACTACATACTTTCTTTCATTGGGTAATGATTTTATTTATATTCAATGTGTGTCCATACAAATAAACATCAAACCAAGACACACTGGCTTGACACAGACAAGCTTTAACAAAATGACCAATTTCAACAACGATCGATCGTGATGTAGGTATAGACCTTGTAATACATTATAAGATTCGTGATGTAGGTTAGAAAATTGTCTGATAGGCTTGTGATGTCAATTACATATAACCTACCTGAGGTATATTTAATTCATTTTTAAAAATAACTAACAGTGCTGTCGGTCAAACCATTGGCAGTGGCGAAGTTTCGGGGGGGGGGGGGGGGGCGCTGAAAATATTTTAGGGATTAATATGATTATAAGAAGATTATTTGGGGTATAGTAAGAATGACTTAAATGACCTACCCAAAAGTATGCCCCCTGCCTTTGGTATCAATCCTAAATTACAGCAACAAATTCATTTAGTACAAATAATCCAATTGAAATTTGTCATTTATTACAAAATACATAGACTAACAAAACAAAAACAGTATTTCAATGTGTGAAAAAAGCTACGGTTAATTAACTTTTGAAAAGATTATAAAAAAAACAACAAATATCAAGCAAAAAAACTTACACATGACGTAAAATGATGTAAATATCAAATGTATGTTTATTAAATAATGAAGGATTTGAGCTTCGAATAAAAACTACTACAGACTGAATCTTTAAATATTTGGATCACAGGCTAGGTTGAACATTACTTAATTTCACGATTTTAATGAATAATGAACTATGTTTGAAAAGGATTACTGTCGCTAAGAATTTAAATCAATACATGTACTTGATTAAAATTGATTGGCGAAGCTAACGGGTCGGGTACATTATAACTGTAGGTGACATCTTTTGATATCACTTTGGTGGAAGCTGGCGTTAAATAAAACAATTTCTTACACACAATTCTGGCAAAGTCATTGTTAATTGTTCAGATTTGTTCTCCAAATATTTCTCAAATTAGCGTCTTTATAAATAAGGAAAATACGTAAACTTGGTTCTCGATCTTGTCAATTGTATGTTTTTTTCCTCTGTCATTTAGTTTCCATTTTTTTGGAATCTTGTAAATTTTAATCTTCACCTTGATTTAATGATGCGCCTCCCAAAAAACTAGTGATATAATTAAGATTAAACAATCTAGAAAACATAAAGAGGATTTCTGGATTAGCATGGACTTGACAGGGATGGAATTTCTTACTAATGTATAAAGAATAGTGAGTGATGTGCAAAAATAAATATCTTTTTAAATGCTAGATCAAACAAGTTTGGTAAGAAACAAAACTTCATCAACCTTATTTAAATTCGTTTAGCATTCTTTAACTCATATCTGGTTACCATGGCTACATGTATAAATAAAACCAAAACTCTTAAAATCAAGTCGACTCATCATATTCTGTTATCTTCTCTCCCCAAAAGAATTGTTATCATGTGCAATACAAAAGTATAGCAAAACAACAGCCAATGAAATTGTGATAATGTTAGAACACTAAACACAAAAACAACAATATTAAAACTATAGCCACAAGTATGAATACCAGTTGGTGAAGGTGAATATAAAATGATTTTTGATAATAAATACTGAATATTGACTAAAATAATAGATCAAAATATCCCCAACCATACAAAAACCTTTGATTTTCTTTTCGTTTGGCAAGAGATATTCACAGTTCACAAAGCCACGTTTGGATTACAAGAACAACCATCATGACTAATAGCCACAAACTCTAACCAATATGGCTGATAGCTGCACACTGCATCCATCATTGCCTATATATCAAAAGATGTAAATGAATCATGATCAACTCGTCTTAAATTCTGTATATAACCTACTGGAATTAATGTATGACTGAAGCAACAACTAACTGCTTATTTTTCACAGCTACCAGACAATTAATTGTGCTGATATTACCTAGTAGTTCAACCCCTAAGACAATCTTTTTAGAGTTATCTCCCATTATTCCCCAGGCTTGCTAATTTTTAAATACAACATGTTAGTTGTTAACGTTTACAATAAATACAAGCAGGCAACTATTCTATATTTTTTAGGTTAGATAGGATGAGATTGGGCTTAATTTATTTTGATATAAATTAGCTAGTCTCTTATGCAGAATAATGTTCCAAAGCACATATTGCTAATTAAAGGATAACTACTTCTATTTTAGCTTGTGAATATACAACAGAAATATGCATTTAATGCAATAATTAATTTCTTGTTGACATTATTGTCTTGTTTTATACTGTAATCTGTGTTTGTCTTGATTTCAACCATGTTTAAAAATTGGAAAACTTTTTAATGTTTTAAGTAAAATTTAATGTTAATATGATACATGTTTATATATGCAGACTCTGACACTGTACAGCAATATTCTGATATATGTTGATTTCTATCATAGTTTAACAAATAATGTATATCTTACAAATGAGCACGAAGTATATAATTTATATCTCAATATTCTAAAAACATTGGATTTTTGTATTTGAGTATACAGTTATTAGCCAAGATGACACAACTTCAACATTTATGGACTGTTTCAACAATTGCACTTTTTAACATTGTTTAATGCAATATGAATATATGATGAATTAAAATCAGGATAAAATTACGGTATATCGGACTCTGTGACATATCTAAACATCACGATAAATAATAATATATATACATACATGTACACAAGCTAAACATAATGGATAAATACTCCACATAAATTATTTGTCCAATCAGCAATGTAACATAATGTACTGAATAACAGAACAAATAATATTTGATGTGTGTAACAGAATAGTCGATGCACAATGTAACAGGTCAAGATGTAATACAGTATTTCATAAACTGCACAATGTAACATGTCAAGATATATTACAGTGTTTCATATATAACAATTGCACAATGTAATTTATCAAAATGTGTTACATAAACATTGCCACAGCTGCACAACGTCAATGTGTGCACAGTGTCAATGTGCATACAGTGATTCATAAAAAGTGCTACAATTGCAGAGTGTCAACATGAATTACTGCGTTTCATACACAACTACCACAACTGCAGTGTCAACATGTATTACAGTGTTTCATAAACAATGTCACAGCTGCAGTGTCAACATGTACTACAGTGTTCCATAAACAATGTCACAGCTGCAGTGTCAACATGTATTACAGTGTTTCATAAACAATGTCACAGCTGCAGTGGCAACATGTAGTACAGTGTTTCATAATGAATGCCACAACTGGGCAGTGTCATCATGTATTACAGTGACTCATATAAACCATGTATTACAGTGATTCATAAACCATGTATTACAGTGTTTCATATAAACAATGCCACAATTGCACAATGTAAGATGTACTGTATAATGCAAAGATTATGTATGGACAATGTTCTAAAGGACATGATTGCAGTTACACAGATTATTTCCTAGATGGTCTCTACACATTCACTGTGGCATCGTTAATCATGATAACCATTCATTTAAAGCTGTTTAAAGTGGCTGTTTCATTATACTATGTCAGTCTTAATTCCATAATATCATGCATATACATGAGAACCTTACTTAACATATAATAATAATAATAATAACATTGCCAACAATATAGCCAGTAATAACAAGTATCAATGTACTGTTTTGTAGTGAATGTCAGAATGTGTTTACTTTACATGATAAGTCTTATATTTAATAGAATGAATAAAATAATAATCTAGTGCACAGTTCCTATATATACATATTATTTTAACATAGGTCAAAGGTCAACATCTTAAATAATGATCACAAATTATGATTGAAAATGACACTTTCAAGTCCTACTCCTTGTTCTCAAGGAGACACATCCTCAAAAATATGTCCATTACATCATGATCGTAGCACAAAGGATGATAACTATAAACAAGTTTATCATTGGATGACTTAAGTCGACTATAACAGCCAAAGAAAAGCCACAGAAAAGAGTCACATGATAACATAACTGAAAACAGGAATTAGCATCATCAGTATGAGGCGTAATGATAATAATGAAGATTCAGAGTTTGTCTTTAGCAGGAACCCAGATAACAGGACCTGACTGATCTCGTATCACTTCCTTAACTCGTGCATAGATCTCATCCGCTGTATCTCCTTGTACCACAGCTATAATATACACAAACATAGTTATATAATTAATAGACACAGAATCAACATGGCATTTTCTACTTATAATATTGCAACCAAATGCATACCATTGTTTCACTATTACATGGAGAAAACAAGTTAAAAGTTTCCCTGGGATACAAAAAAATATCATAAGAAGCTAAAATAATGATATCTGCAGAATAATATATCCAGGATACCACATAATTGCCATTATTTCTGTCAACATGGTGATGCCGGCGTGGTATGATTAAATCACAGATATTCTAGAATCCAGATATTTTAGTTTAATTTGAGAAATATTACAAAATAGCTCCACTTACCAGTAAAATACTCTCCAAATTCCTGCTCTAATTTTAATGCTCGTTCGTATGTTTTTCTTGCTTGTTCTTCCGTTATTCTTTTATTCATTTCCCTAAAAAAAAATCTAATTTATTAAAAAGCAGTTTTCAGAAAAAAGTGTCATTTTTTCTACTGATTTTTCTGTTTCATCAATTTTTGCATCAAACTATTCTGGTCATGCTTTAGGCATAAAATGTTATCTAAATTCTTAATTAGTCATTAATTAACTGCTGCTCAACACTCATTAATGATTAAATAAATAAATGAACAATGTTTTTTATCGTACCGACTTTAGTAATGATGATCGAGGCTCAGCCTAAAATTCATGTTCAGTGTGGATCAATTTGACTGACATTTTCCGCAAATTGCCTTTACATTATCTAGTTTTGCCAGCTCTTTATCTAATCTCTCATAATGTATCTTTATTATTGCTTTTTAGAAAGCATTTGATCTTGGTAACAATTCTTTGCACATATTTTGTTCATTTAACTTTTTATTTCATCGTTACAGTACATGTATCATACTTCATTATGGAATACTATGTTTTGTTAAAAAAAATCATTACATATATAACTGGGCTAATGAAGGGCATATGCCATACAGTGTGCTATGAGGGAATTTTGTCTGGACAGCGGCACTATGGCCTCGAATTTCAACTGCCAAGGGATCTTTAATATGCACCCCAATAATATGTACACAGGACCTTGCCAAGTCCTCTGTCCACACCTCTGACAAGCAGGACACCACGCCAGAAAATCCTGCCGAACATACTTGGCCAACACAGGGATCGAACACAGGACCTCCAGGTTAGCGAGCCATTGTCTTACCTTCCCTTAATAACAAATGAAAACTTACATAATAGAATCAATTGATTTAGGTTTAATAAAGATGGCGATTGGATATAATCCAGCTACTTGAAGACGTTTTATGGCATTTCCACTAACATCTAAAATACAATGCTTTCCCTGAAAATTCAAGAATAAAAATATTGTTTACCAATGGTAAAACAGACTAATTGCTATAATTTACCAATAAATTGACTAATCGCTACAATTTACCACTGTTTAAACTGACTAATTGCTATAATTTACCAATAAATTGACTAATCACTATAATTTACCAATGGTAAAACTGACTAATCACAATAATTTACCAATAAATTGACTAATCACTATCATTTACCAAGAGTAAAACTGATTAATCACTATTCTTTACCATGGCAAAACTGACTAATCTCTATCATTTACCTCTAAACCTCGTTAAACCCCATTTATCTCTCTCTCTCTCTTGTATTTATTGGTTTATTTTAATTTATTGTTTTTTTTTTAAAATTTAAAATTCAATCTTGTAATAGGAAGGCTTGCAAATTTCTGAGTCCTTTGATGATTAATATTTTCATTTTTATTATAGAACTTACTACTTCAGCCACTTCTTTAACAGAAGCTACACTAGTTCCGTACAGATTATCGTTGTAGACTCCAGCCTCTATAAATAAATGATTCTGTATATCTCTCTCCATCTGTTCTCTCGATTCCACAAAATGATAATCTCTGGAATCATGTTCATAATCTCTCGGTGTTCGGGTCGTATCTAAAATATTATATTTAACAATTATATATGAATTTTTTCAACCTTCCAATTATATTTTACAAATTCTGACATTTCTGAAATTCCCAGACATCTTTGATGCATAATAATTACACAAGAAATAAAATTACAACTTACGTGGAACACAGCTGCCAAATTTATCGGGAAACTCAGACATTAAATCATCATTTATTCTATCTTTTAACGGTCCCAGAATAATTACAGGTCGAGTATATTTTACTGAAATACAATAATATTATTAATAAATAGAGAATTCAACCAATATTAAATCTGGACTTATACATTTACATTCTTTTAGTACATATTATATATTTGTATTTACTATATCCCTTTGAAGATATATATCCTCAAGTGTATGCTCCTAACTATAAATAACCATTAATTTGAAAAAATGAATCCAGGACATATATATCACCAAAACAGACATACTTAACAAAATGTGAAAAATATATTTGTACTTAAAAAGATTACAAATTTTTATTTATCGTAGTTAGCATATTGCAAAACAATAACAAAGAAAATCTCTGTGTTTTGGGCAGTGACAATAAAAAATGTCATAAGGGTTTAATTGGTATGATATTTCTAAAAAGAAACTTACGATCTTGTTGTACAACAGCTTCATATGATAAAATAGGTTCAAATCCTCCTGAAACAAAACACAAATATGTATAAATATTATATCATTAAAAAATATTTTCTCCTATAGAAATCACTGGTGTCGCATATTAACATTAACAAGATTGCATCAATCAAATACTATTATTACGGTAGTCACAGACAATCCAGAAAACATCTAGCATTTTATTAAGTTAGCAGAAACTGAAGGAAACATTTCACTTCAAGAAAGAATCACTAACAATAACTGCAGGCATATATTTTGTAACTTCTCAAAGCTGTAGATAGAAAGAAAGTGATTGAAAGTTTTTCTTAGACGACCAATCTCTCACATGATATGCTAAGGTAGGGCTGGAACTGGCAAAGTTTTCAGAATCAAATAATGCTAAAGAATCATTTGCTGAAAGTCTAACAATCTATGCTGTTAAAAATAGATATCATTTGCATAACAACACAAGATATTTAATTTTTTTCTACGTCTTTTTTATTGTTTTTGATGTGTTTGTATGCTGAACGAACATGCTTCACTCAGTTCGCTGACAATTAAAAACTTATTCTAAAACTCTATGTATACTATTTACTTCTAGAATGATAATCAACTGAATCACGATTAATATTATGATAGATTTTTTTTTTGTTTTTCCCTGTCAAAACTCCATGCTATGAGCAAAGAACCTAAGGATGTAGATAAGGCTGTTAAAGCAGATATCTATTAAGGAAATAGTAGCAACCATTTAAACTATCCATAGTGATAAGAATAAATTAAATTATCTCATTGATAAATGCCATCCTTTATAAAAGATACCATTCTACAGAAGCTTAGCAACTTCACAAAATCATTTTTTTATATCATGTTCTTATATATAAATCACTCAAGTCACATGATCTCGAGGATGATTATCTTTAAGAGAATTATGGAGAAAAATGTGAATAATCCAAATCTCTATCAACGAGGTATAAATAATCTGAATTTTTCAAAAGACATATTTACGTGTTTCAGACCTTCACAAAAGTGTTTTATAAATCCTAGAGGGGTTCTGACTGGCATATTTTTTTTGAAATTCGGTTAGTTTTAGCATCAAAGAAAATGAAAATTTTCTTCAGGATTTTTTGGCATTCAAGAGGGCGTATAACTTTTACTATTTAAGGTATCGCGTTGAAACTTGGTAGAAATAATGAACACATTGATGCCTTCAAAATGGCATAATAGAAGATTTTGTGACAGCTTCCAGAACTTTCGAAAATTATTGAGGTCTTCCAATTTTTCCCGAAAACATGATGGTTCTCTCCATTCCAAAAATAAACCAAAAATGACAGAAACATGTCAGTACTCCTTGAGAGTTTTAGTTCTGTACATATCACCACATATTACGAACGGTACACTACTTTTAAAAAATTCATGTAGATAGCATCATTTCAGCTGTAGGCCATATGTGTGTAGTCAACTTTATGTAAGTAACATCCTATACACGGCAGACCATGGGAATAAGCAAAACTGATATTGACATTTAGTTAATTTCAAATATAAATTGTGTTTGGAGATATAGAATTAGCTGTCAGTAACAGATTGCGTCCTGCAGTGACAACAGGTTATGAATTGTCCTTCATTTCAGGAAATTCTATTGGCCTACTCATCTATACTATTGTGTCTAATGGGAAGGTGTATTCAATTTCAATTTAAAGATTTTATTTGAAAACGAGAGAGAGTTAATGTCTTTTGATATTTCACTACCTTTAAAATAAAACTTGTGAACTTTATTCTTGGCGGATTAAGACCGGTGTACAAAGTAACTGACCATAGTGTTATTATTATAGCTATATGTGGATGAATCCAGTAAATATATTGCTTGTAACAGGAGTTGAGTTTGGTTAACAATTTAATTTAGTATGGTACAGTCTTATCATACATCTCTCATACTTTGTGAATAACAGCCTATCATTGCAAAAAAGTTGATTCAATATGTACGGGCTAAACAAACCCGATATACGATTCCAGGCTAAATTCCAAATATTTCAATTATAACAGACGCAAAAAGTATGAGACATGTAGAATTTGGCTATACCGTAAAAAGTACATATACAGTTAATGAAGATATATGAAAGACAAGCTAAGAACTAACACTACTTACGAAGACTGTCATTATCACTAGGGACACCTGGTAGGGATAGAAAACAACATGCAGTGAGTACAATAATAACAACATAGCAACACAAATAGGGGAGATAACTCTAACACTACGGGGGGAAAATACTCATTATAATAATAAATAAATTTCACTTAATATTCAGATGCTAAAATTGCAGGAAAACGTTACTGTGATTTATGATTTATGATCAAAAAAATCTATTATATACATCAGACAATTCTGTAACACCCCCCTCCCCTCTCCCTCCATAACAAGAATAAGAAATTCGTGGATTGCCTATTTACAACACTTCAAGCTGCAGGCAGAACGGTCAAATCCTTTCAAATCTTTTGTCATCTGCTTAAGGTACGGGTTGTCAGGGGGGGGGGGGATTAATCATTGACCATCATGTCATCTATTTTGGTCAATTCTTTAGAATCATGTTGTGCTATATTAGAATGGTGTCGTAGACTAAAAGCAAGCGTAGTGAAAGGACAATTTTAAATCGTACTTATGTTAAATAACAGAAGAATCAATGATTAAGTTGTTAGTTTTCTATATTCTACATTGGTATATAAAACATGCAATGATTATTAAATTAAGTTACAACACACATCACAAACTGTTATCTATTGAAGTTCAGTCTTTATATTACAATGTTTTTAATCTAATAACTGTATTTTAGGTACCCAGTAATTAAATTCTTGAGGTTTATTATCTAGGGAAGACATTCATTTTTTTCTTGAAGCCAGAACTTAATATATTGTCATGGCATTAAAATTGATCGTCCACAAGTCTCCTGTTACCATATTAATAAATTAAATTCTCCAGGTTTATTGTCTAAGGAAGTAATTTTTCTGGAAACCATGACTCAAAATAATGGCAAGCCACTAAAATTGATAGACCATGACCTTCCTATTACTCTATTAATAAATTGAATCCTTGAAGAAGAAATGTTATTATGTACTAAGCAGGTCATGCCTTCAATTCATGTTCATATTGACGGACCAACAAAATACAATTACATATGAATTAACAACCAATATCCAACCTCTATAAATAATATGATTTCAAATAAACTGGGAATATGCTATGAAGTGGTTGTGGGTTGGGGTGAAACAATAAGTAGTCTTTGTCACTAAGATCTTTTGGTATTACGTTTTTAGTGCATTTTAATAATGTTTATTACCATGCGCTCATTCAAATGACAACAGGTAGACCGATACTAAAATATTTACTGGCTGAAATTTGTGATGAAGAGGCATTATCAATTTTGCAAGGAAATTAATCATATTTCAAATAACCTTCGAAAATTTAGTGTAAAGTATTTTTTTCCTGGCATATGTTAAGACTCTCTCAAAAATACTTCGTACAATTAAAACCTCAGTATATCAGCAATGGCAAATGTTGTAAATTCTTAAATTCTCGAAGGTTAAGGGTTTAAAATGAAATGAAATATGGTTTAATATCCTACTTTTCTGCAACAGGTGAAGGGTTGAGTTTTATGTTTATTACATACTATGAAGATTAGTAACTGAGATATCACTGTTTGATCAAATCCATATATAATGTCAGCACACTGCTATTATTTCATAATCATATACAATATAACTAAACGATTTCACTTTACAATACACCCGGCGGTCATTACACTTTAACACAATGGTGGGATGATCATAATACAGTGAGTGACAAAGACTAAATATTATTAATTTATAAAATAAAATATAGGTAAAAAGTGATTTGTAGTGGTGACTATAAGGTTTTGGTAATTGAAACATTGTATTAGAAAGGTGAATATATCTAGAAACACTCAACACCAGATGATAAAAATAAATAAATCAAACCTTCATTTCCAGCTAAACCCTCTGTAATACACAGAACCAAAACAATACCATTAACACATAATATAGGACAAGAACCAGAAATAAATTGCCAACATAGTTCCAGGGACGAAGGGGAAATGTGAAATAATTCATAATATGATCCTCCCAATTTTTTTTTGGGGGGGGGGGTCAAAAGTAAAGATAACGATCATCAACATCCATTAGAGATCGCTATTATCAAGGATCAGAGTCATTGTCCAAAAGATATTAACTTTATTGACAACAGAAATAAATAAAGGACCTTGGGCTTATGGAAGGAAAATGATCCCCTAAAATGGATGATATAATAGCAAAATCAAATCATAAACACCTTCCTACCCTTCAAAGACAAGTCCTTGGATAAGTAGATGATGATTAGGCTTGAAACAGACACATGGATGTATCAATATATAACTATCAACATTAATAGGTGGGGATAAGCAAACAACAAATTGTGTTCAAGGCAAGGAGTAGTGGTTTTCAATTATGAACATTTCTGTTAGCAAATAATAAATTGTGCTCAAGGAAGGGGATGGTCAGTTTTAATACGAGTATTTCTGGTAAAAGACTATAAAGATATCATGCCATGTAAGTAAAACAGGTCATGTTACAGGGATAGATTGGTGTCACATTCCATCAAATTCTATGGCGATGGTTTTTCAATACAATTTTTAAATATGAAAATTTAGCTGGGAGAATAAATGATGGGTATAGAATCTATTTTCCTTGTATCTAAGTTTTATTAATAATTTTATGAAATGGGTAATTTCAAAATAATAATCCACCTTTATTAAAATAAATACAGCAGTATTTTTTGAAAGCATAAATCTTATTTTCAAATCAATTATTTTCATCCAAATCAATTAATCACGGCAGTATTTTCATCCAAATCAATTTTCATACAACTCAATCACTGCAGTCATTTCCTCATTTATATCTTGAAGCAGTTACAGCAGTATTTTTGATATAATTAAACCAAAGGTTAAAAATAGTTTCAGTCCCTTTCATTTATAAGCCAGTATAAATAGACGAAGGTTAGCGTAAAACTTACGTTCATCAGCACTAACATCTTCACTACCACTCTGATCTTTACTCTTCATAAACGGAAATTTACGTGTGAAGGAGAAATTTTTCTTTTTTCTATCATTGGCAGCAGCTTGCTGAAATAATGAAAGTACAATAAGTATGATAAATATGAACATCCCACAACACTCATAAATACCGAAAAGATTGGTTGCTAGGCAACAAGCAGTCAACATAGGTTTTCACAAATTTATTCTTTTATAGGTAATGGGAGCATACTGATGAACGGTAACAATCCAAGAAATAAGAATCACCTACACAGGAACTGGTCTATGAAACCTGTACACAAGAGGAAAAAACCATTGAGTGATGTTGAATGGAGGTTCATACTGAATGTTAATAGCTATATATATAATAACTAATAATTCAACAAATTTTCCAGTCTTAAAATGTCAAAAATTGTGTTTGGATCGGTTAACTGACTGAGTTCATAAAAATGTAGAAGCAGACTCAAAATATTTTGAACCGGTATATCCTTGTGTAAAAAGATTATCATTTTGTTCTTACCTGTGAGCTTACTTTATCATTACTTGTACTATTTTTACCAGTAAATTTAACATTTTTTAATCTTGCTCTTTCTTTTCTATCAACACTGAAATAAAAATCACATACTTTACATAGAGAGAAATCAGTGTATGAGGTTACAATAAATCATTACACCCTATCTATACAACTCTATAAATAATATATTTCATTTCTTTTGGACGATTAAACTATAACCGAAAGGTTGTGTATCAGGGCCCTGTTTCTCAAAACTTAACTAAAGATAAAATACAAATCTTATTAGATACTTCAATTTTGATTGGCTAAGCACTAAAATCAATCTAATATCATCCAATAAAATGACTAAAATTTGGATTTTTACCTTAGTTCAAATTTCGTGAAACCGGCCCCAGGTCTTGAAGAAGACACTTTATCTTGGTATTTCAGTCTACCAAGATCTAATTGGGAAGTGGTTAAAACAGTGCAAGGTAATTTCAATTCAGCACAAACATTCTGTATGATACAGATAAATGACTTCTAAAGGGAGGTAACAGTTAATGAAATGCAGATGATTGGGTGACTCCCAGAGCAATACAAATAAAATTAAAATTACATTACTTATAACAGTATTTCAAGTTAAATTACCACACTAACGTACCGAGATTTTGATGGAATTATGCCGATACCCTCTTCTTCTCCTTCTGGAGTTATCCTCCTTGCTTGCCACCATTCATCATCGGAAGCATTTGTTACATGTAAAATATCACCATATTTAAAAGCTAAACCTTTACTTGGTAAACCACTATCTTTTTTAGGATCATATTCAAATAAAGCTCTGAAATTAGAAATATCATCACACAATAATACAGTTTTATGAGTGAGTGAGTGAGAGACAGAGGGATAGAATAGAAGGAGCAAATTAGGGAAGGAGGAAACCGTACAATGAAATGAGAATTATTGTCTCGCCAACACAAAACACATGGACATTTATTGATATGGTTACGTGCGCATCATAAGGTGGGAGAATCTGGATTGACACTGAACTGTTTGGCTTCCACCTACTCCTCTACAATTCCCAACTGTCCAAGAATCAATGCGTACATGATTGGACCTCTGCTTTTCATCCTGTCTGACTAACTAGGTCAACATTCCTTGTCAGCTCTATAGGAGCCACATCACTGATAAATGTGAGCCAAGATTGTAGACGGTTTAATATTTGGATTTTTGCTTTAGCGACAAGGGGTTTTCAGTTAATATTTATTTTTTTGAATCAGTATCTTATAATAAGTTGTCTCTGTGACTAATATGCAGTATCCATAACAACAGACATATGGAGGTTCTCCACCTAGTACTAACTATCATACCAAACATAGTTGAATATCTCACACTTCCATACAAAAAGAATATGGTAAATGCATGTAGTGTGCAATCAAGAGAACAAGAATAGCTACCATATTTACCTGACATATAAAGATCTTTTCTGTGTTGTGCGTAAACTACCAGAACTTGTATTCATCATTTGTTCTCTTAAATCTTGTATTTTAGCTTCAAACCGATTATATTCTGTCCAAATATAAAACAAATCAATTACCAATATATTCTTTCAGACTATGCCTATTTTTATAAAAGTATAATAAAACAAACCATTTCTGTCAATTCAACATATAAATATCATATCTCATCACAATATAAAAAAACCCACAATTCTATCAATAGAAAGTATCAATTATATTCTGTCAATACTATATATCAAGGAGTGTGGCACCAGGCAGGGTAATCTTACTCTTCCAGACACCTGTTACCACTGTTTGTTGTGTATTTCGTACACGGTGATGAGTCCATTTGCTGATTACACTATTTTGCCTTTGTTTTTTTTTTTAGGACTTCAAAATTTGTCTAATGGTTGGATTGTTCATATTTGGTTTTATTTTATCAATATCTTATTCTATCACAATAGTAAACAAACCAATTCTATCAATAGAACATATCAATTATATTCTATCAATATCAAATTCTATCACGATATAAAACAAACCAATTTTAATAATAGAACATATTATCAATTATATTCTGTCAATATTAAATTCTAAAACAAACCAATCCAATCAATAGAACATATCAATTATATTCTAAATTATATCAATTATTCTAAACATACAGCAAACCAATTTTCTTAAAGTGCCAATCCCGATAACTTTTTGGGTAATAAAACTGCTTAATTTTATGTTAAAATCCTTTAAAATCCATAACCTAAGGCCCACCTACTAACCCGATATTTGTGATATGCTTGTAAATAACTTAAACCTGACAGTCTTCGTATAGAAATGGAGAACGTTTTATTATACAGTATCTGGATAAAACCAGACTTTTTTCTATAAAAATAATATGTTGGTGAAATTTACCCTTTGTTATCAAGTACAGGGCATGGGTCATTCACTGTATAGACCTCTCAAGAAACATTAATCGATTATCAGATCACCCAATGAAAAAATTGACCCGAAATCTTAAAAGGGTTACGTGTCCGGATAAGCAGTGTAGACGTTCACGTCCAAACGACTCAATATTTTGAGCTGGAATTTTGAGACAAGGTAAATACACCATGCCACTATATTTTGGTCCATAAATTTCATAAATACTCGGACTTTAATTTTTGAGACTCTGTTTGTATCGGGATTGTCCCTTTAATAGGGCCCACAATATAACTTATTATGTTTCATATTATGATCTTTTAGAGGCATTTAGTAACTGGAGAGAGTAATAAACTATACATCAGTAATTGCTCTTCCATAAGTATGTGGTTATTGTGATATAGTTCATTATTTCATAATATATTCCATATCATAAACAACAAACTAATTATGTCAATATAACAAATCAAGTATATTCTTTCAAATTACACCACTGACTGTATTATTTCAAGATTAAGAACCTTCAAACAATTCAATAATCTCATTAATATTACTTTTAAAGTATACAATAAATGGGTTACATTCAAAATACAAAAGTACACAACAAATCTAGGAAAATCTACCCACTTATAATTCTGTTTTGTCAAATAACATGTATAAAACATTCCAAATTTATTAAAGTCATCAATGCCACATATATTAACCTATATTTAAAATGAAATAGACTTCAGCTTTCTATATCAACCTCAGCAAAGAGATGAACCCACAATCTAATTCAAATGATACACACATATTTCAAATGTATACATCATCTGTACATAAATAAACTATATTAGTAACAAAATCCATTTAAAGTGGCTGTTTGGCTATCTCAAGCATTTTGATATTAAACTTTAAGATTGATTGGGAACCATCTCAAGATAGGATTTCACAGTTTTACAAGGTGGAATATCATCAAAGATATATTATATAAGATTAAGAAATGAGCTGGTTGTTCTTGCTATAATAGTTCAAAAATAGATAATGCAACAGGAAAATATTGAAAATTTCATTCAATTTACTTAATTCTGGGCCAAGTTACCACTGTTAGTAGTTTTGACAAGATGTGGGCACCTTTTGTTTATTATTGTAACCACGGTACTGGTACATTTAAGTCTAAGTCTCGCTTCTCCTTTTTTATAATTAAATCATTTGATTAAATGGTTGAACCATTCTAATCTAGTCCAAATCTGTAGCATTGGATGGCATCAAGCGTTGATTATTGTCTTGTCATGTCAAAAAAGGTCTCATTTATAATTCATAACATTTAAGGCCTAATAAAGATGGACCTGAAATGGGCAAATTCAACTCTTGACTAATGTATACTTAATATAAAAAAACCCATACAATTTAATTAAATGATTTGGAACACTACAAGTATCATTGATATATTTCAATGTTTTGATTATTTTTTAAACTGTCAATTTAAATACACAGCAAATTGATATAAACTTTAATTTTTTTGAACCCCTTTAAACTAAACAGCCACTTTAAATGTATATTACACATAAATATTTTTCTTTTAAATAAAGATAAAAGATAAATTTATTAGTTTGACATAAACTATGACATGTTTCATTTCTTTATTTAAACAAAAACATTACCGCCACACTAAATCTTTTGTTACAAAGCCAAATAATCACAATTAAAGCTATTCTAGGGAAGATTTGCAATGTTTTATTACATTTGTTATTCATTTGACAAATAAAACCTATTTTTATCTGAATGTATATTTTTAAGGACCTAGAAAATAATATAGACTAAAATTATATCAATACACCCACAATAAAATAAATAAGTAAAAGGAGCTACACCCTTTTACTAAAAGTCAATTTAACCATTTGAATTGTGTTGATCTAACATGTTACAAATGTATATCTATTAATGGTGCAACATTTTCAATACAATTAAATTTCTGTTTTAAAAAATAACTTGAAAGTCGAGGTCTTCATTAAGTTTAATTTTGGCACACTGTGTCAACAGCAGAAAACAAAACCAACTATATTTACACTAGCTTTATCTACATAAAAAGAAAATGTTAAAGGGACAATAACACTCTTGCTGGCTTGGTAGCCCCAGAAAATAAATAATAGCCCTATTCTAAGCATTAGATGTTTAAGTGTCCTACCTGTTTTGTAAATTTTCCATTAAATCCTATTTTACTTGTCCAGAGGGTTAGAAAATATTTTAAAATCCAAGTCACATTTGAAGAGGTTCACGCTATGCTTTTCAAATCATTTAATTGAATTTTTCCAATTTTTCAAATTAGGTGTGTTGAGATGAAACTTGTATCATCAATTAATTGGAATAATGTAAAATAATACAATTTATTGACTAGAATAAAGATTGGGACATATTAGTCAGTTACAACAAGAGTGGTATTGAGCCTTTAAAAGAAAGCATATTGTCACTTCACAAACCAAATCTGAGTTCTAAACATTTTATTACATCATGTGTAGATCTAAACATTTTATTACGTCATGTGTATCCGGTGGTTATATAATTTGGAACATGACTGTTACATATTTTTAAAACAATATATATATTTTTTTCCACTTCATTGATTGCATCCTCCATGATAAATTATCTTTATGTTTAGATCTAATTTTGATGAAATTGGTTTGTTGGTGAGCAGATCTCTCAAGAATCGTAACTGACTTAACACTTATATCATGTTTAAAATGAGTTGGTAATTTTATTATCACAAAATGTTCTAGATTTTGTGTAAATCTGTGAGAAATAACTATCCAATTTTCAATCAAGTTATTCTTGCCCACAGAAATCTGATGTAAAAACTTTAATTCATATCACTAGGTACTTCACAGGTGTACAAAAATAGCTAATTGAAGTATTTGATCATAAACACAAAAAATATGCTTACAAGTCAAGTTCTAGTAGGTTTTTCCTGTAATCAGTCAGAGGAATACTTCATTCTTTGTATGGCACCATATATCTAGGCTATGTTCATTTTATAGATTTTCTTTTTTTACATTACACAATATTGAGTTGATATTTTTGGCTATCAAGGCCTGTCCAACACCATGATTCACATATGAGCCTGATATCCAATAGGTCTAACCAATTTCACAATTTAATATTTTACTTCATATATGACTTTTGATAGACAAGATGCCTGTATAAAATGTTGCCTAATAATTTCGACTGAAAGAATGTCATTTTCCCAATTTTCCCGATTCTGCAAAGTAAGCAATATGTTTCTTCTACTCACTAATTTGAATAAAGATTTGCATCCATTTAAAGCAAATCTGATGATAACTTATTTCCACTACAGTATTTACAAGATTCTACAAAGTAAACAAGGGTAATAACACTAAAAGTAATGAATGGAACTTGATCAAATATAATAGGCCTATTCTACAAAGTAAACAAGGGTAATAACACTAGAAGTAATGAACGGAACTTAATGAAATTCAATAGACCTATTTATTTCACCAATCTGCACAAGGCGTATCAAAAATATAACACACATATTCATACTGCTAAATTAAACTTGCAGTATAACACTTTTAAAATAGTAACAGTCAAACAATTGTCATCAATTTGTATTTAAAATATCCCAGTTAGGCCTACCTGTAACTATTAGTATATCTCCACAACATGTATTAAAATCAACACAGATTGATGAATGACTAACCGGCAAAAGATAATATCAACAGATAAGCTAACAATTTATATCTGAAGACTTTTTGCTAAACACAGTAATTTTACACTCATATGACCTACTCAAATTTACATCACAGGTACATATAACATGACAGATTGTTGAATTATGTACATATTATACCTTTTAAAGAGGCGGTAAATTCAACATTTACTATATATGAAGTCCCAATTCACTTTGGCCTATTTTGATCTCCCTTTACATCAATGAAAGCAGAAGCAGATTTCTCAAATAATAAACTAATCCATTAAAGTTGTCCAAATTCACATATTTCTACTCCTCATAGTTTAAGACTCCAACGTAAACTACTTCTTCTTGTGCCAGATGTTTGGAAGTATACAAGATGTAGTAAGTTATATGTTTAATGTTATCAAAGATAAAAACATCTTTAATGCATGTAATTTATACTCTCAAACCAGATGGCGCAAACCTCTAGCATTCCAACTTTATAAAATATAAGCTTTACTAGAGCTGTATATTTTTTTTCTTGTCCTGAACTTGGTTTCAACAAGAGTAATACTGAAGGATAGCCAACACAAAATTCTATTCTAACAGATTTGTAACATGATATTAGAACGATTTGGGTGTATCATAGTTTTCCTCAACAGTGTTTTCAATGATCTCCATCACAAAATCTAATGCATTAGCTAAAGGAACAAGATATCTTTGGCATCAAATAAAGGGGGGGGGGGCCAAAAGGCCTTAGTAACCCATTGATTAATAGTACATCAACATTGACAGTGTGTATGAATATTAATTCCTACAATATTAAAATCTTTTAATCACAACAATCACCTTTAAAAAATTAAGAAGCTGATCCTCATATTTGAATGATTTTGGTGTGGTCTACAAGTTAGAAAATTTCATTTCCGTAAAGTAAACAAAAGTTGATTTGTTTTTTGCTTAAATGGATGTCTGTTGAAAGTTAATTCTGGTATTATTAAAAATTACTGAAAAACCTGAACCAAATTTGTTCATATCAACAGATAATCTAAATTGGCAAAATGGATTAATCTGTCTGGAAAAATGTCACATGATTTGCATGATAAAAATGACAAAGTCAGTTACATCTTGTCAGAAGCAGAAACCCTATATCTTGAATTAAAAGGGAAATGAAAATCAACCTGTCTGATCAAGACTTGACTTTTTACCTGAGGCAAATTACTATATCCAGTTATGAACGGAGCCTAAATTTACAGATATTAAACTTTAAAAAAAGAGCTCCATTTCACGATTCATATTAAAAAATAAAACGTCAGTTTCACACAAATCCAGGTCATATCTTTTTAAATTCAAGGTCATATGCTACCTTTTAAATTTAAGATTGTTTCTAAAGCTCATGCAATTTGCAGTATCAAAATTAAGATAAAAAATATGAAAATACCTTCCGGTTTATATTGAGCAATAACTTCCACCACATCACCTGCACTTTTTAAAGCTGCTGCCGCCTCTTCATGTGTGGCAATCCGTAAATCTACTTCATTTACCTGTTAATCAACAAAAAAAACTTAATTACATCTAGATTTATTAGGTTATAGTTCATACATATTCTTCAAAGTGTTTTCAGTGTCCTGGGGCAAAGACACTTTTGGCAACCCGACACAGTTATTTAACTAAATAATTATGCCAATTGGTAATTATATATTATAACAAGCATAATTTCAATGTTGTTACTCATATTTCAGCAGTAATGCAAATCAGGATTGGTTCGGCCTCTACATACAGGGTTGATTGTACCCCATCCCCTTTGCACCCACGTGGCTATGCGACTAGAGGATGAAGTTGTTCAAAATGAATATTTAACATTAAATTCAGAAAGCATAACCAAAAGATCAACAGTAGATAATCTCAAGGCTTTGATTAATCTGGATTAAAAAGTCAATTGTAGGTGGTGCTGGTTTGTTGATATCATCTGTAGAGTATGCCTAATAATATTGAGAAATTGTCATGTGATCATATCTTTGTAAATTCAAATGGAATTGAACTATTTTTGAACTGATACACCTTTTTGATATTTAAGTTTCAAAATATTCTAGTTGTCCCTCAAATAGATATCAGCGGCTTTAAGTGTACAGGTTGTCTGAGAAATAAAATCTAACGCAACAAAAACCATCCGTATGTAAATCTTACATTCTAAATTATTATTAATAAAATACTCATCCATTTTTGGACAATGACTACAACAACCATCACTCAATATATACAAAATTGCATGGAGTTATTCAAAAATCAATCGTTTTATACACTGCTTCAATTTATCTATGGATGAAGGGTGGAAACAAATCGTAAAATACTATGATTTGACATCACATCGATTTACAGTCTGTCCAATATGGTAGAGAATTGATCAAGAAAATGAACAAATAACATAAGTTCGTAAAATTTTGACCGGATTCTTTTTATCATTAAACTATTAACACACTTTAAATATCACATTCAAATATACTTATGATGCAAAAATAGACCCTAGAATACAGTCTGTTGTAGGTTTCGTTATCCAGATCTGATAATAAATACATGTATACATAGCTGGGTCGTCTTAACAAAGCTATTTATATCTCAAAACTTTATAAAGTCAGCGGAGTCTTCATAAGATAACGGTTAATAGAATTTATCTTGTAACTTACAGGGCACTCTCAAGTTATTTTAACATGTAATTTAACACCTTGTACATGTTTAGAAAATCTGTTTTTCTCTTAATATTTAATTAGACTAAAGTGATGCAGATGGAAAGATACAGTGTATGGTGCACAAAACAAAGTTTTCCAGCCATTATATCCTAGCTATATCATTCTAGAACTAGACTAAGTCAAGTTGCAAATTTATATCTATCATTGTTTCTAATATTAGAAAAATTTTCTGTACATCTTGCATAATCCCAAGAGAAATAGTCTTGCAGTAGGTCAACAAACCTGGAAATATAGTCCACCTAATGTTTTTTGATGCCAGGAAATTTAAATATTCAAGATGGCCACCATGAGACATTTTCTGATTATTGAGTTGGGTTTTAATTTGTGACTGATTCTTGGGGACCTCGGTTTGAGGTTGGTTTCTGTATGGACGTATGTACACAAATTTAGAAAGACAGGGTACCTCCATGTACCAGCTGGTTATTTGCGACTTAACCATGTTATATTTTATCTGGAATTAATCAACTAGACATGATTTGATCACATATCTAATCTAAACAAGTTGAATCTCTATCACATCAATGTCTACCTTCATCACAGTATGTATCATACCCTATAAATTATATGAATTATAAGAAACCTGAATGTTGTTTAAAAATGGTGTCCATTCATATTCGTAACGTATAAATAAACCAGCAGGAGAATTGATTCATCAGTCAAATTACATGTCATAAGACTAGAATTCCGAATTCAGTAAATATAGGTTAATATATTGGGGTAATATTAATAAAAATTGTCATATTGTATGTATTCTTTGCAAAAATATCTTGCTAATCCTTGATAAACAAAATAAGTCGAAAAATTACTGACTGGCAAAATTTTGAAGTGGAAGCCCTGGTTTGGTACCTTGGCGTAAACCAAGGGGAGACTAAATACTCTATTGAAAATAGCTTGTATATCAAACTTTTCCTATTAATATCCAAGTATCAATTTAAATCATCATTCATATATCATAACATTTCCCATATTTGTGCCACTTAAAGTTATTGAACGAGGGAAAGTACTTGTAAAAATTTTGAGAGCAGTTTGTATTATTTATTATTTCATTCACATCCTGGGATAAAGGTAATCAATATCCCATTAAAAGGTTTAATATGATTCGATCTGTCTTTCTGTGGTGACTGTGCATGTTTATTGCACAATTTACAATTAGCTTACTTTTACATTAACAGGGTTCAGTTTTGCCAAACAGTATTAATTGGGTGGTTATATATGGATCCACCGCTCGACTCAACTGTTATATATTTGTAGATTTACGGGTTTTGCTTATATTTGCAATGTATTTGTGTTGACTTTGGTCTATATTTTGTGGAGCAGATTGGTTACCTGTCAGATAAATCTACAATTATCACTCAGCTCAACACAATTCATTACGACTAGTAATTAAGTACATGTATGTTTAGATTGAAAGTTGTAACAACTAATATTACCCAGGATTATCTTATTGTCACGTAATCACATCGTTGAATCAAATTGGTGGATTTGTTTTTATTTATTTTAGGAACTAGCACATTTAACATGATGATAAAGAATTTCTGCTACCTAAAAATATTCTAATTGCTGTTCAACCATTTTGAATTGTAAATATGTCACATAACAAAATCAGCTAATACATTGTATTAAATGTCAACACATACACACATGGTTTAACGTGCTCTCTTTAGATCACAAGGTCCATCATTAAGTCATGCGGAGTGGATTCGGTTCCCCTCTTGTACCTACATGTACAAGGAATAGGTTTGCTTGTCCAAACTTGTTAGTTTTCTTCAGGATACCCCAGTTTCCTCCCACTAAAGACCCCTAAATGCACGAGAATTGTTGAATGGAATTGAACCCTATTTTAGTCCCAAAACTCCATTTCTCTCGCTCTCATACACTGTTTCGACAAACACAGAAGTTTTGTCAAATTTTAATATTGTATGATATACACATCTACACAGAATGTCAAAAAAAAACTTTCAGATGCTCAGACGTGTTACTGAGCCGAGCGAGTTCATTTTAATCTGGCTTGTGTAATGTGCATGTAATATAATCAACACAATACTTTAATCCATTGAAATTGAAAATGGGCATGATATAGTAACTCACTCATTATGTCCCTCCATGACATATTTCGAGAAAAGGATTTTTATTGAAATTTACTTCAATAGTGGTCATCATGTTTTTAGAATAATATTGGCCAGGTGGGAACTATGGTTTCTCCTGTCCCTTCCCCCTATGTAATTTCATAATCTGATAGAGTCATTAGGTCAATATGCATGTAATCCTCTCTATGTCAAACAAAACTGTTTGATCCAAAAAAATGAAAAAGAACTTACTGATATTATTTGATCACCTCTCCGTAATTCACCACTGAGATCAGCCGGTCCACCAGCAAGTATAAAAGACACAAAAATACCCTCACCATCTTCTCCACCAACAATATTAAACCCTAAACCCGTTGAACCCTTTTTTAACGTTATTTTACGTGGTTCCCTGAAAAATACAAGGATATAAACATAAATAATAAAACATTGATTATTTGTACATTGTATTGGTACCAATTGGTGTAAAGCAACATCTGAACCCATCCATTGACCATGTTTATGTAATGCATTATTAATGGAGCATTTTTAATCTCACATGATAAAATCTCATAAATATCTGTAACGCTGCCTATAACATATCAAAAGAAGTTTGTTGTTTAAGTGGCATTTAGTAACTGGATGAGGATAACACATGACACAATTAAGTAACTTGTATTCCATATAATTGTGTCATGTGTTATATCAAAAGAACAAACTTATTGATTTATTCAACTTAATCTTATTTTTTTCTTAGGAAAAGTTGAAAACTAATTGACAAACATCCTGTTGGAAATACAGCTGCAATAAGGTATTACTAAATGATATATAATGTCAATAGGTTTTCAAGAAATAACATATTTTACACCTTTTTTATAGATTTATTATGTACTGGTTATAAGTATCAATGAGTTTCTAGATAAAGGGCAAGAACATAAATCTTGTTTTAAGTACAGTAGTCTTGTCTACTTTGCTGGGAACTGTTTTTTATATATTATATACATGGAAGAGTCAAACTGGATTGTATTTTGTAGCAAGTAATCCTGCTGTTGTCTTATAGATGTCAGGAAACGGCCATCAACATTTATTTTATACCAAATAGCTCATTATATATAAAGTTACAATTCTTTTGGGACAGTGTTAATATTTCTACCCACATGATGATTCAGTAATTTCTATACCGGTACATGTACTATGTACTAGTATCCCAGTGTGATGTTTTCATAAAAGGGAAGATCTCACAAATATGGTATGTCTGCTGAAGGAAGGAGTGGGGTGAAGTGAATTACCTCCCTTTGCATGTAGATTCAAGACTAAGTTTTACAATATAATTTTTAACAATCATTCAAATAAACAATTTTTTTTCATTTAAATCTAAGACAGGTTGCCAGGCAATGAAAATAACACTCCCACAGCAGCTAAATCGTCTGAGCGGTCAACAAGGGTCGTTACAAATGTGTTCTTAGGTATATGTAATTAGGGGCCTTTTTACAAGACAATTTCATACAAATCAGATTATAAATTTTGTTGTTTCTTTTTGTGCGTTCATAAGGTTCTACAAACTGAAACAAAGGCTTAGACTTTAATCTTGTTTCAGTAACACCACAAAATAAAATATTATTAAAAATGTGAGGAATATATGCATATTATTAAAACAGGTTGAATATATGCATAGAAACAAGATGAATCCTAACCTATGAAAATGTATAATGAGCTCCATTACTAACAGTGTATTCTTAATCAGATCAATATCAAACCTAACATGTGTATTCTCCAATCAGAACATTATGACCCTGGGTCACCACATACTATACACCTAAATGTGTATTAAGTGACACCTTTTGCTAATTACTTGAATTGAACCCATAAAGTACAATGATTAATAATAAAACTATTCAATGTATAACAATCAATATAGTAGTTAATTTGTTTATACATGTATTATATATGTGACCTGTGCTAGAAAAATGAGTCATAATGAGGACATTTTGAAAATTAAACTATTGTTATTTTTATTACCTTCAAAACAGTGTTGGGTTTGTTTGAATCAGGCAAAAATTGACTGAGCTATATTTGTTTGAAGTTACTTAAGTGCTAAGTCAGAAAAGGATGTTTTGAGAAAAAGATGTCAGTATGTTCCAAAACAAAATCAAATAGCAACCACACCATTTATCTGTTATTAATTTGTCGTTTAATTGTGATAAAATAAATTGAAAACAATAATATCCAAATAGGTAAGCTTGTATTTTAAATGCTGTATGAAGCCACAACAAGCAGAATTCAACTACCAAAATATATTATTTTCTTCAAAAATAATTGTTTATTTCCATTTTATTTCCAAGACAAAAGGATCAAATAATAACAGTTTGGATAAATTATTTGGAGTAAATAATGACTTGAGGAAGGCTTTATATATATCAATGGCAATTATCAATCAACTTCACAGCTTCACAAGGCCAAGTACTACGTAAGGGGATATAACAGTCGTCTCACAGTGAGCAGAGAAAAATGACTTATTTTGCAGACAATTTAACTAAACTAAAGCCCAAATTCTATCTTTCAAACCCCCAAAACTATGTCACTGGTGGGGTTACTTCTTCTATTGTATATTTAAAAGTGGCCCCCTCATTAAGGCTAACGAAGCATTATCATGAATTTGAATGAGTGACACTGATGAACATAACCTAATTAGGAGCTGTAAACCCTGGGCTATTTCATTGTATATCAACCATGTGGATGACAGGAAAAGATTTTGTCTAGTGTTTTATAGCTAACTCATCACCTGTTTTTATTTCATAAAGAAATGTCATACTTTCAGCTTGCAATAGACAGTCTAATTCAACCCTTAGAGAACATATTTTTAAAATGTCTAAATACCATAGAAATCTGAATTCATCGTCATAAAATTCACTAACTTGCCTTTGAACAGAGTTTAATAAAAGAATATACTTTATGTTTTGATATAGTAGAATGCTAAACATTCCTGTAGTGTTTTATAACTCAGATATTTGTTCAATTTTAAATAAATACAAATTAAATTTCTAATAATAAACTGGATACAAGTATAGCTACAACCAAGTTGAATGAAAGTCTTGAATGCTCAGACTAATTAATGAACTTGTTAGACAGTAAACCTTCCTCTCAGTCTAAATCCTTCTCTCTCTTTCAGGCTGATCCACAAGCCAGAAATAGATCATACTATTCAAGTCAAAACTGATTATTAGGCAATGTCTGGACTCATATGATTCAGAGGCTTTTTCTGAACGTAAAATATTCAGAAGAAAATAATTCTCTATTCTATAAACTGATCATGAACATGAGCTACAACATCAATCAATCAATCTTCTTTGATGAATTTTAACAAAGATAATCCCATACTTGTATTTCTTGATATCAATAATAGTTTTCCATGACAGTTGCAATCCTGAATACACAGCTATCGATTGGAAGAAATATTCAGAAAAAGACACATAAATAATCAAATTTTCTAGAACCATCAAGGAAGTTTTTTTGAACAATCTATAAATTCAAACATAGCTGCCATTGCGTAGGACATTTGCAAGACAATGAATAGACCAACATACATTTGTAGCCATAATCTGGCAAAATGTAAATAATACAATAATACATCGTAAACATATATCTATATTAGTAGACTATCTTTTATACTCTAATAATTGATCGTTTTCATTCTCTGCAGGCTTTCTAAAGTCACAATATTCCAAAAAAGGCAAATACAGTGTTCCAGGCTATTATTAACAATAATCTTTCATTATAACACAAGTCCAAAAACTATTACAATTGATTAATCTTAACTTTAGTTATTGCAATCCAAAGGGTTCAATTCGCTCATCAATAATGTGCCTATGGATAGTTTAAAAAGGCCTCAAATGGTCAACAACTGTCTGTTTAAGCTCAATATTTTAACATTTCTATCTTCAAATACTAATACCGGCAATATCACTTAAGAAATGCGTTAAAATAGTCAATAAAACTGAATATCTGAAACAAAAATATCTAGACATAATCAAACTATATATCTGAGTCAACAAGATCTAGATATAATCAAACTGATTCTTCGATTTCGACATTTGTCCACTAAAATCATTCAGTCCAATACTCAGAGTAGAAAATATTTATCAGGTGAAAAAATTGAAATGGAAAAGTTATTGAGTAGAGTGAGAAAAGAAACTGGGCCTACCAAAAAAGATTTAACCCTTAGAACCCGAAATGCCGCAAAACCGGCTTGACGTTGTATCGCATATACCCAAAATGTCGGTTTTGCGGCTTGGGGCATGTTCAAGCTCCAATTACGTTGACGTCATAATTAATATGACGTCCTGTAAATCCAGGGAGGGACGTGCAACACCCCATGTAAAGTCAGTGTTCAAAGGGTTAAGAGGAGCCTAGCATTCTAAATTTCTAATCAATGAATAAATTAACCTAGAAACATTTCTTATTGATGTTCCCTCTAGAAGGTTATTCATTAAAACTGTACCTAAAGGTCAATCTTTATTTCTTCTTGTCTTGCTGACTTTCATTAAATAATACCTTCAGCTAAAACTTTTGACATTATCTGTGATTAATTATTGATCAGTATCATCGTATAATTCCACAGTGTGTAGCTACTACAGATGTATTCAATAACACTACTCTCACTAGACAATCACATTGCTTCAAGCACAATTCAACATTTCGAAAAAATAAAATTTACATTTCAACACAACATGATCATTCCATCTAACCAAATTCCAATCATACTGAAACTATAAAAAGAGTGAGAAATGAACTTTAAAATCCACTAATACAAAGCACCAGATTACTTTGGGACTATATCATAGTTCGCTTGTACACAAGTGTCTTCAGCAGTGGTAGGCAACCTAAGAAAGTGCCCCTCCTCTCCCGAAGGTGAAACAAGATATGATTGCATTACACTTTCAATGGCTGGTCAATACCACTTAGTCTGAGTCCATTAATATGTTTACCAGTAATTGAAAATTATTGACTATGACATTTCCAGCAGTTTAATTAACACACAGTGTATTAATTCATTAACTAAACAATTGTTAGCTTCATGCCAATTACATAAACTCCATCAAATATAGTATAGGGGGGTTTGATGGCTAAATTGTTAGTGTGTTTGCGCTGTATCATAAAGTCTGTCATTGAGTCAATTGGCGTGGTTTCGATTCTCCAGATGTACGTGACAAGGAGAAAGGTCGCCTGTTCAAACTCATGGGTTTTCTCCGGGTCCTTCGGTTTCCTCCCACTGCTAAAGACCTTATGCCCAAACGAATTATTGGAATAAAATTTTACTGCATGAAAGTCCCGAAATGTCCTAGTTTGTGTTGAGTGGACGTCAAATGCCATTTCTGTTTCTCTCCCATTAGCAAATCAAAGAAATGGATCTGGCATATTTCTGTGAAGCCCTTTTGGACTAGGTGATCTATCTTTTGTAAAGGTTGTAAAGCCAGAAGAGATTAACAGGAACAGATCTGTTTATGAAGGAAGTACAGTACTACCTTGTTGTATGTTTTTATCTGATCTGGTTGTACCAACTCCACTTCTGACAATCTTCTAGTGATAAGGGTCAGTAAGTAGTAACCCTTGTATGTATTGATAAATCATACTTTATTTCATCAACTTTGTATTGTAGCACAAAAAAGTTTTATAAACATGAGGCTTCGACTAAAAAAAAAAGCAGTGAAACCTAGTCAAAATGTTGTGTGTATATACCAGCTGTTGCAAGAGATGGATAGAGAACAAGCTAAAAAAAAAGTGATTTTTTCGGACAATCAGGGGGCATAACCCAGGAACTTATCGTCTGAAATGAGCAAATATATTTGGGATATAAAAAGATACTATATACTTAAAGTTTCATCAAAATCGGATAAAAATTCCGACTTCTAGAGGGTCCACATCCTTGCACAATTTGCGCGCAAGGATCGGCAATTTTGTCAGGAAAGTCTTTAACTCAATATCATTCAGAGTCTTTGACATTGAAAACAAATTATTTATCAATTTAAATCAAAAATGATGTTGTGATTTCACTGGTAAAAGATAGGCATACATCTTACCATTGGTACATGAATCGTGCACCAGAATGCATTTCAGGGCCATTTGTAACAAGGGTGAAGTCATATTCTAGAAGTCTTGTCGAACAGTGATTTCATATTCTTATCTAGAGAGCATGTGAATACTGCAGGTGTAGACTGGAATAACCAGACGCTAGAGATTGCTATTCGACTGAGACTTCTCGCATATTTCGACGAACATACATGTATAACTGATTTGAAATTGAAGTAAAATGGAAGCAATTAAATGTAAATAAATTTATACACATTCACATTACATTATTATTATGCAATGCGTCCCATTTGTGTCAATTTCTAGGTCTCAAATATTAGTGATTTAACATCTTTTTTTGTTTTTAGTAATAGCTTGTTACTCATATCCAACATACTATAATCAAAAGGAGCTGGAAAGTCGAGTCAATGTAGATAAAAACTTAAAAAATACCAGTATCTTTAATTGGATGAGAAGATACAATTAAAACGGTTTCATTTGCAAGATTTGTAATTACAATAAGACCTACATGTACAAGGAAAATTTCTCTTTGTAAACAATGATGTACAGACTACAGTAATATTGTAGAAAAGGGAAACAACCTTTCAAACCCTTGCAAAAAGAGTACATGTACTATATTTATTTACTGAACTTTGAACTCACCTGGTTACTCTTCTCATTGGAATGGTCATGATTACTCCTTTATAGTCACACCACAATATCCAAATATATCTCGAAAAATTCTTTTCCTATTGAATTCAATAGTTCGTTTGTTACTCCAAATATATCATCACTAACCACTTTATAATTTCTAGTTTCCAGAGAGAGACTATCATTCACAAAGAGGGTGCGATCAGTCTCTGATTCAAGTCCAATTATCACAATGATCCAGTTATTATGAAATATGTATTGTTGTCATTCATGGGGTTCGAATCTGACACTTTGTCATAAGTTTATGATATATAATACGTAATTTACATTCTATATATCTAATAACAACCAGTTCGTGTGACATGGGATTAAAATTGATAACCTCTAAACGTTCACGTATTGTTTGTTTTTTTAAGGCAATAGGATTATACTTTGTTCTTTATTGTGCTGAAACATATCAAATCCACATATTTCAAGATATATTAAAATATCACAAGTGACAGTAGCATAATATACCAGGAAATAGTCAGTAAAGCAAAATTTAAATCTTTGGGACATGTTTCATGTGTTTTAACAAAAATTTGTTAAATGACAATGACTATCCATTCAAAAATTCTAACCACCAAAGAATTATAGACAATAAGTGTGAAGAAAACCTACAGAAGCTGTATCGTAGTACCATATAAATCTTAAATTAGTTTCAAGAACATTGCATTTAAATCAACATCATTTACATGTTACAAACATGAAAGAATGAAGAAATTGAACAAAAAATTAAATCAAATAAATGTCCTTCAAATCAAAGATTTCATTTGCTGTGGCAAACAAAATACTTGACTGAAGTTAACATTTAATATGGGTCATGCATGAAACCAATGGAAGTAATGTAACCTAAAAACTAAATATCTCAAAGCTTCAATGATCACTAAACCATGGAATCTATTCTAAATAACACTATCAAACCTGATCCATTAAATTTAGGGAGAATATATATAAACTTACTAGTTGAACTCATTCTTCTAAATTTCTTAATTGAACAACTCACATAAATTCAAATCCTCAACAAACCAATATCCCAATACACATACAAACACTTGTCCATTTTCCTGTAGGTTTAAGAATTCATTAGAAATATTTTGGAGTCTGGTGGAAACACTTACACCCCCACACCTGCTAGAAATATCATCATTCTTTTAAAACACACAGACCCAGCACAAACCAAGTTTCACATTACTAGAAACATAGTCCACATTAAAAAGGTCAGGAAGGAACCTAAAGGTCACAATGTTTCAGATTCCCTGCATCAATAATACATCTAATTTCATGCAAGTAAACTCCAATGCAGCTTGTACTTTAGATTTCTAATCCTTTTTTAACACATTAAAAGTTGAACTCATCAAATGAACTAGTTCTTAATATATCTTCTGGATGTAAAAACTGAGAAACACGGCCTATAGTGCTCTGATTCTTCTTCTAATCTTAAACATATACCACAAACCTTTTCACCAGAGGCTAATTACATGTTACTATAAATAGATGGAGGCCAGTTGACTGGCTTTGATGATGTAATGGGGTAAAGTGAAGTATTATAGTGTTTAGCAAGAACAAAGAGAGGCACATACCAACAAACTGGTCAATAGCTTATCTTATCTGCTAATCTCCTTAAGCTGGCAGCTAAAATAAAACCATTATCACTAGAAAATAATCTTAGCTAACACCATGATAATGTAGGTGAATTGAGTTAGATAAATTGTTCAATTTAAGGAATTAGGAAGAGTGATCCTAATACTTTAACAGGTATATAGAATTCTGACACCTAGCTTCAAGCATCAGTGCAAAATGTTAGTGGTCACACTGAATGCAGACTACAGATTTAACTATTCAAATATTTTCAAGATGCATTATGCAATATCAAAATCTGCATATTGTTTTCTGGCTTATAATGTTAAATAATAATTTAGACATTTATTGATTTATTCACATTCACATGACAAGCCCATAATCAACTCACAAGGCAAGACCATCAGATGGCTGAGATATTGAATGGATTAGATCATGGTTAACATTAAAATAGCCTGCACTCGATGAAAAGACTAAGTTCATGTATTATCATGGCAACCCAATGAATCTTAAGCGCTATGTCTGAATATATTTTCATTAACCTAAATATATAATTTATTTAGACATTTATTCACATCACAGTCCCATAATCAAAATCCATATTGAGTTTTAAATAACATCCAATCATATAATGAATACTTAGAAATCAGTTCAAATAGCTTTGAAAACAATATACATGTATTATTATTCAAATAGAAATAATACGATAACTACCAATTACAAAACTGGTTCAATGTGTACTACAGTAAATTAAAGAGTTTGGAATTAATTCCATTTTATTTCTGGCATTTCTGCGCACAGCAGGGGTATATATTATTCCATTTGCGACAACAGCTATTGAGAAAAAAAAGGGAAAGAGCGAGGAAGAAAAGGTACACTTGACATTAACATTTTTTTTTCTATTTAACTCTATTTTCTATTTCTTCATCCCTCGACTGTGACAACAGATATTATTTTCCTCACATTTCTTCACAACTAAGAAAAAGTGCTTCCTCCTATTTTTTGACTTACTTGCGAGGTGATGAGGAAGAAAAGTGTGGGTCACAGGGGCAGAGATGTGAGGAAGAATAGAAGCATATTGAGGAAAAAGGGTATATTGTGGAATATTATACACCCTGTTTAAAGGAACTAAATCGCTAATATTTGAGACCTAGAAATTGCCACAAATGCGTCGCAACGCATATAATAATGCAATATGCATGTATACAAACTGATTTACATTCAATCGTTTTCGTTTGTACTTTAATTCAAATTAGTTATGTTCGGCGAAATACGCCAGAAGTTTCAATCGAGTGGCTATTTCGAGTGTCTGGTTATTGCAGTCTTCATACGCCGTTTGATTTGGTGCAATGTTTCTAGCCTCGTTCCTAGAGTCCCTTGCTAGAACTGGGGCTGAAACGCATTATGGTACACGATTCGTGTACCAATGGTAAAATGTTTATTTTGTTTTAAATATTGGATATCAAAAGCTTATCTTTTCCCGGTAAAATGACAACATCAGTGTTGATTTAAATTGACAAATAATTCATCTTTTGAATGCCGAAGACTTTGGACGATATTGTGTTAGAGACTTAGCTACTTTAAATCATAACTATTGTTTCACCTTAACTGTTAGGTGCCAGAAAATTGCATCAAACATAACAACCGATTTAAACCCACTAAACAAAACCAAGGAGGAGAAAACAACCGACATTGTCAGCCAAATTAGATTATCAAACCAATAATATATATACAAATGTAGGTCTCTAATCCATATTTATTTATTTTTTTCTATACTTATTAAAGCGAGAAATTCATATTTTCTAAGAAAGTCAAATCATAATTATTTCTGTGTCTTTTGCTCAATAGGTTGTCAACTCACTATTATACAATCATAGGCATTATTTCCCACACGCAAAAATTATTCACACCAGAAATAATATCACAATTACCCCCCTTGTTTTTCTATTCTCCCCCATGTAATTTTTGCCAATTTCTATTCTCCCCAATGTAATTATAGGATTATAGGATTAATAGGATTATTCTTTAACAAGGTAGGACTGTTTGTAGATACCATTTATTTTAAGGCTTTATTTCAATACTTTTTAAAAATATAACTTAAAAATATGAAATTGTCGCTTTAAGTAAGAGCAGTCAACTTTAACCTTTTTATATATACTCAGATAAGATAACATCAATAAGCTTCATAGTGTTTGAAACAACCATATGTCCTATACCCCAAATCTACCTAAATTCACATCAGTATTTAATTCAATTTGAAAGAAGTTACATTGATTGAAAGTAAGAAAGTTGGACTATCGAGTCTTCTTGTACAATCAACTTAATTTAAAAGTTACTGATCTGTCTGCCCTTGAGAAATATCAGCTGGTTTTGGACGATGCCCTCTCATTAGTAGACTTCATTTGAAGACACAGATTACCAATTTTTGTTGTACATTTGTATGATATCTACACTGTATGTATCGCAAGCATATAAAATAATAACTAATAGATCAGGGTATAATCATGAAATATGCAGGTCTTCTTTAATCAATAAACACTGAGAAATTTTAGCCTGCTAAAGTAATTATTGACCATAAACATAAAATATAATTTTGTCTGTTAAACCACATGGGATAAAAGTTGAAAATCATCATAAAATGTTCACAAAATCTTCTGGCTACAACCATCATATATCCAGATCATTGCAGACAATATTTATAAAATTTAGTCCAGATATATTATGTAGATAATTAAATGCTTTTCTTATCATGGTCTCTAAAGGATCAGCATGATTACTATGCAGGATGCCATACTTCCGACAAGAATCTTTAGCTTGAAAACAAGATGTATATTTTCAGGACTTTCCCAGATTTTGAGTTTGATGCAATGAAAGAATGTGGTGCTAAAATGTTCAGATTAGAAACCAGAACTATGAAAAAAACATAATTCTTCTCCTCCTTGGCACATCTGAAGACTTTAAAATGAAAATATTATAACCATGAAGAGCTTCATACCAGAAATCCATTATGATACCCCAAATATTCACACTGTCGGAATAAAAAACAGTATTGATTGGATCTATATTTATATCTTATAGTAATTGATTACGTGATCAAAAAATGTGATTCAGAAATTAGAATCATTTATGTGACCAGACTTCCTGCTCTACCCTCCTTCCTAGTAAAATTAATAGTAGCCTCTGAAAATAACCAATGTAAAGAATCCATTTTATTACAATAATTAATCTCAACAAGAATCAAGTGCTTTGAAGGTTTTTGCTAGTTGGTAAAAAACATTTTTTTCATTTAATGCGCTTATAAAGTAACATTTGGCATGTTCAAATTTGATTTTAAATAAATCTGGCAGGCTATATCAGATAGATATCTGAACTTTCAATTTATGCCTGTTACAAATATTTTAGTGGATTTCAATCCGTTTTAACGAACAATCATAAAAAATACCTTTCTCTTAGTAGGTCAGTGTCTGTTTTTCGATAATTAAATGTGTCTACCATTAAATACCATATATTATTAGAAATAAACAACATTTACTTTCTTACAATAACAGTATCCCTTTAAAGAAATCCAAATGTAATAAAATAATGTCCAATGTAACAGATACCAACATTAAAGAAAACCAAATGTTATAAAATAATGTCCAATGTAACAGAAACTAATATTATACAATAATCCCATTTCTGTTCATCTCTTCTCTCGAACATAAAAAAAACATTTAATCACGATCTGTTGAAACGATTTTTTTTAAACTGCCATGCACGATATACAAATGTCAAACAGTGATGTGCTAAGCCTTAGTCTGTGTTTTACGATTACAATATTATAGCTAGAAGACTTCTATTAATATCCACTGACTGACTGTAATACACAAAACATCCCCCACCGTTCAAATCAATTTACTAAAACATCATTTCATACTCCTAATCAATTTATAGACCATTATGCTTATTCAAATCAATTTATCCTCAATTCAATCTGATTTTTATGATGAAATCTCCATCATTTATTCTAAAAAAAGCAGACTTTGAAATCCAATGAACAGATAAATTGCTGATCACATGATGGCATTACAATCACTATGGAAATGGAATCAGAAATGACAAGAATATTTCATAAAAACAAACAACTGCCATTAACACCATCAACTCTTTTATTCTCGACATTTTCAAATTTAATATCACATGTGATAATATATATAGATAAAAAAATAAAACTGATGTCATCATCAAAATGATTTGACGCCAAGAGTTAAAACAAAATTACACATTGGATTGAATATCATAATGTAACATAAGAGGTATTTTATCATTTGAATTCTAAATTACTAATTAAAATATCTAGATTATACTGACCATTCAAATAAAATAAATTTGGGAATTATTGAAAACTATTTCTGAATGTACTACTGGTACTGACTGATTCATAAACATATTTGTGTTCTATTGCTAGAAGGAGAGGGGAGCGAGGACAGAGTAGTTCACCTCCAAATACTGGTGTTGACTGCCTGAAAATAGGAACCTGTATAGTTTGATGACAGACGCTTATTTTTTTGGTTTGTGATAGTCAGGAAGAATCTCAGAATGTTTGAGCAGGGTTTCCACTTGTCAGGGGGATCATGTGTGGAACTGACAATTATGGTGCTTACAAAACATTAAACCCCATTTCTTTCTTAACATGGTTGACTACATGGTTCCTCCAATCTAGTCAATTGATTTTATAAGCAGATCAAAAAGTAATTTACTACTTGATAAATTAAAACCAACACAACACTCTAATAAAATCAAATTTCATTTCATAAATCTAAAGTAGTTTATTCTAGTGGGAGAAACAATCACTCATAATTAAACAATAAACTTAACGTTTGTTGAGAAATACTTTGATAATATCTGATCTTAAACAGAACCTCATCAGGTTGGTAACTTTATTCAAACAAATCTAGACAAGATAGTAAAAACTCCAGTAATTGGTTAGATGGGATCATTAGAGATCAAAGACACGATGTTATATACCTAGAGACATTCTATTAGCCCAGAAAACGGCTAACCAAGACAAAATCACATATATAAAATACTGCTTCAATCTCTTGTGAGTAAATCACATCAGAATGACCGTCTAGATAATGAACTAAAAGTACATGTACTTAGTTTAATAATTTTGGTTATGTTTTTTTTAAATCCATGCAAATCAAAAAGCATCTGGAAAAAAATATACCCCCCAAAATCTTCAATTGACCCACTTTATTATCAATAAAGAGATAGAAATGGGGTTTAACATCCACTCCACACAAACTAGGCCATTTTGGGACTAACATATGGTTCAATTATATTTCAATAATTCCTTTGCACTTAGAGGTCTTTAGAAGTGGGAGGAAACCATGGACCTGGAGGAAACCAAGGACCTGGAGAAAACTCATATGGTTTATTATCAATATATATCCCAAGAATATCAACTGTAATTCATCCATTTTAACCACCTTAAAACCTTTACACGACACATTTGATCAACCACCAAGAAACATCACTAACCATGAACATCTACCACTGTAACTACACCATTATTGGTAACTGACATTCAACTTTTATTACAACCATTTTTAACAATCAATCAACCAACAAAAATGTTAATTCAACAAAATGTCAATGCAACCAATTGAATTGGGTTGACATTATCAAAAGCAAGAACAAGAAGACAGGACTTGATAAGAAATGGAACCACATACATGCCGGGGTTGAAGTGGGAGTTGATTAAGACCATAAAAATATCACAGTAGACATGATTAGAGGGAAACAACAGAAGTAAAATTGATTATTACATGAACACCACCTGCTGTTCCTCAATAAAATACTACTCTTATATTTGTCAGGTCTAACTCCTATAATTACAATAGAATATTGTCTACATTCATGCAGCTTTCAAATCTGTCTAACCTAAATTTAATTCCAAATGATTCCAATAGAATATTGTCTACATTCATGTAGCTTTCAAATCTGTGAAAGCTAAAATTAATTCCAAATGATTCTATCAAATGGAAGACATGATTCCTGGTGTCTTAATTTCTATCCAGTAGTTTTGAATTGTTAGAGAGTGCGAACATATAACTTTTGTTCTCAATAATTCACTTGCATGGAATGATGAGTGACAAGGAAGCAGAGAGCCCGAGAAAACAGTTGATGATACTCCTCCTCGAAACCATGATAATGCATCAATGGCTAACCTCATGATTAAAATAGCATGCATTAGACCACTTAAAGTAATCAATGTAACCCTAGTCCAAGTTACAGATTGTCTACTATATGTATAGAGCTTTATGTTTACAGTCTAACAATAATAATTATATAGTAAGCACTTACTATAAACTTATTACTATTATTAAATTATCTTCATTACACTTAATACAATCATCATTCATATCCCTTACAGCTTACAAATCACTTTATAATACTATTATTTACTACAGCCATTATTAAAGCTAGTCTGCTTTCCAAAAACATTTCAGCTCTCTAAAAATAACTTTGTTTAGATCTTGAAAGCACAAAGTCCAAACCAAACACTTGTCTTATCTGAAGGAATATTTTAAACTCTTCAGCGATACAAAACTAATGAAACATCCCAACCTGGTAAGGACAGTGATTAGCTTCAGAATCGAGAATGCCAACAGATTTTCCAATAATCATGATGGATGATTTCCTGCACTTCAGGAATCAACTAGTCGATTTATTCTCCAACATACCTTCTCTCTTTATTGAACTTATAGATCATACACATTTTCATGTTGTACAGATTTGACGTCTGACGATTTTTATGGCTTTTCAGTGAATACATCAGTCCTGGTAGCTTTTTAACGTTAATGAACATATTTCGGTCCTGAATTTTTATTCATTTAACAAATAAAAGGAGAACAGTTTGACACAAACTAACAGCTAGATGTGGCAATATATGATTCTGATCAGTCAATGAACAAATAAATAATTTCAAAATCCATTTACAATCCGGAATACTAGCTACCAGTCCTGAATGCTGCTGGCTCTTGCTGCCAATCCTGAATACTAGCTACCAATCCTTAATGCTGTCTACCAGTCCTGAATACTGACTAACAGTCCTGAATATTGGGTAACAGACAACTATTCAACAAAAGTAACACAGAGATAAATGAGGTTTAACATCCACTCAACACTAAACTGGCCATTTTGGGATCAAAACATTATTAAATGATTCACACAGAGTAATTACATGTGGAGAAAACTACAGTACATCTGGAGAAAAAAAAAATGTGAGAGTCAGTAGACAACCCTATTCTTGTCACATACAAAACCCTATATTGAACCGTTGACTTGCATACATAACAGGTCCTATGATCAACTTGGCCAGACAATCCAAAATATCGAAGTCAATACAAAACTGTTAGCCACAAGTAGTGGTATCAGGTGGAAAAGTAAGCACACCTGTATGTGTTTGTGCCCTGTCACAACTTTCATGCATAGGTTGTCATAGGCAACACAAACCAAGGGAATAGTCAGAGTATAAAAAGTACAGTGATCTAAGGTTACACATTCCAAACAGAAATAAAAGGACCAACTTTCAAAAAGCGATTTAAAAATCCATATAAATAAAAACATTACCAAAACAATATAAAATTGAATTCATTCAGACCCATGCCTTTAGCAACTTCCGACTACGTTTTCCAATGGTAAAATAAACAGTATTAAAAGGCTTACTTCCTCCATATATCCACAAAATTGTAATAACAAATATAAATTTCTATTGATCACATCCTAGAAGTAGCTGGTTTATCAAATTGTATTAAACACATATTAACTACTGCATCCACAATACAGAATCACTATAAATCACCCTTTCTACCAGAACCTATTTCTATTCTATCAACAATATTACAATATCCTGATGGTGAGCTATTTTTGGTGTCTGCTATTTTCGTCTTTTTCTGCCAGCATTCAGTAGCCATTGTAAAAGTTCTTCAGTGTCTAATATAAGTTGTTCACACATCAGTTCATACGGTAGTAAGGATACAAGAATTGAAGATAAATTATAAATGAAATGAATGGGGTTTAACACCCTATTTTTCTGCTCCAACTGGAACAAATAAAGTCAGGAACTTATTATAACTTCTTGTATATATAAATAAATTGGACAAGCTATTATATTTGTAAAAAAACTCAAGTCATATCATCCACAAATTATAACTAATAACACACTGAAAACGCAAGTCTGCTGAAACATTAAATTTGTTGAATTCAAGACCTTTGTCTTTAAAGTTTATGTTTAATGTGTTTTGAGATATGCTTAGAAAATTATCAGACACATTTTTAAAAAGAGAAAACAATTCTATCGCTTTGTTATCGACCTATATATTCACAATAACAAAAACAACCAATATAAATAGTTTAAAAAGATATGTTGTGGAGTTGTTTACGCTATTTAATCTACTCAAATAACTGTCAATGGATAATTTTTATCTAGATGTATGTAATAATGTTGAATGAAATAAACAACAACGATAATAGCACAATATTTATCTATTCATTTTCTCAAAACAAGAAATATTTTTACTTTCTTGAATGGCCAAACAACAGAAGTATGAAAGACTTCCGCCAAGTCAAGTAATTTATCAACTGAGCTGGGACAAATTAACTCCATTTAGACTTCGACATTCTTAAAAATATGTTTGTAGGTAAAATGACATATTGGCCATTCAAGTTTCAACATATTTAGATTTTAAAAATCCATTCACCATTCATAAGTGGACAATGATAGTGATTCGTTATGTATGCCATTTTGAAATAACTTCATTTACGTAAACTACGAATGAAAAGGGATTTAACATCTTACTTTTCTACATCAACTGGGTTAATGTAGGCAGTGTGTAAAATATTTTTATCCATTCACAAGAATTTATTAAAGAATAGATTGCCCCGTCACATTGACATGCATCCATTAGATGGAGACTTGATGTAATCAACAATAACAATAGTAAAATCAATCACATCTTGTCAATCTATCAACATTAGAGAGTGAAGGGGCCTGCAACTAACACTACACCACAATAAAATAATGACTCATCCCAATTTCAAGTTGTTCATTCACCTTATAAAATATGAAACAAAGATTTAAATCAGCTTCTCTTCTACTGCCAATAATGCTTGCATACAAAATACCTGATTAGTTTGATAGAAGCCAAATATTTCACGATTAAATGTCTCTCTGTCTTTTTATAGACCATTTTAAAAAGTAAATAACATATCAGTACTTACTCCAAAAAATAACATGATAACAATCTCACTGAAGATAAATATTTTTAACAATTAAACTAATTGTGCTGCATATTGATGAGTTTTTCCATTTTATCGATAAGTCAATATCGAGACCATTTACAAAGACTCAACATCCTTATAACTGGGTAGAATGTGTCTGACAAATACTTATCTGAGGTGGGAGATTACAAAAAAGTAGAGGGTACGACATAAAAAGCTTCACGTTTCTAAAAAATTGCAGTCTGGCAGTGTGTAGGTTGTTTTATCACAAGCTCAAACATATCACAGTTTTAAATAATAACCATAATAGTGAGATATCTTTGAACAAAAAAAATGCATTTTTCTCAAGTAACACTCAAAAACCTTTTAAAATTGACAAAAATTTAATGCAACTCAGTATGAGTGAAATTAACTAGAAATTTGACACTATGTCTTCATTCTTAACAAATTAATTACATTTAACACCTATAATTATCCAATCTACACTAATCACTCAGCTTTACACTGTACAAAATATTGTAACAAATATCTCAATCACAAGTTATCATTTACAGAATATTGCAAATGCCTACCAGTTCTTTTTCTTTTCACAAATGAGCTATAAATTTTTAAAATCTAATAACATTCAGTACAGTTAAAAATAAACACAATTTGATCTCCACTATTGAAACATCTAGAATTCTCACATGTAACTTCAACTACACTAGAATAAGGGAAAAGTCACACAGTTATCTGTTGACCTATATATTTGAAAGTAAAGCCCTTAGGTTAGTAAACGACAGGTGACCTCCCCCAACAATAGGATGTATCTTAGTTACCCCGCTAAAACACCTGAAGGCTTAACGTGTTAATAATGTTGAGTACAGACACAGTGTTATTTTAAGACTGGATGAGAGAATTAAAGTAGTCATTGTTACATGTTCATACTGATAATTAGAGACTACATAAAATGAAAGTGAGGTGTTACTCAAATTTCAATTGTCATTGCTTATTTAACTAAATACCATAATCCACAAAATGCATCCTGCATTAACAGCGACGTCTACACTCAATCTATTTCAATCTCGACCAGGATTCTTTTCCTGTAATGCACCAACCATGTCACTGATATCCAGGCTAACAAGAACTGTTCACACTCTATTCTAGTCAGTCTAGTCACTAACCCCACCTTAGACATTTGGGGTCTATAATGGTTATCAGAAAAGATACTGAGCACATGGGTAGCTAAAAGTTATAACTTCTACAACAAACGTGCTTGTGCCACAGGTAGCCATATTGACCTATCAAAGCCCCAACCTCATTGCCCACAGATAATTTTAAATTGCAGAAATGGATCACAAACAAAACAAAACAATTAAAAGATGAAGAAGATTTGGGGGGTAACCTTGGTGTAAAATACTTCAACTCAATGGCCAACACAGGCAGTAAATCTGGAGATAACTTCAGTAAAAGTGAAAGATTTAGTATAAACTTCTACTAACTGCACTAACAATGAGATGAAGTCAGATGATATCTTATAACATAAATCACTCTAATATCTGACAACAAATATTCCTGTGAAATATTATTCAATTATAAAGTGTCTGTTAGAAATATTTTTCAATTAATTTTTGGCAATTTTCTTTATTATCAAGATAAATGAGTCACTGATGCACAAAAACTCTTTCATAACCATCTTATCTCTGAAACTTCACATGAAATGTAGCTCTTGTGGTGTATATGAAATTGATTTATAAAATATCGTACATGACTAAATATAAGCGCATATTTGTTCCTGGATTTCAAGAAAAATCATTTTATCAAGCATACAGATTATCAGAAAGATGGAGCCATGAAACATTTTTACCGTTTTTGGTTTCTTCCACTTACGATTAGGAACAGAACAAACAACATTTGCTTACTCCAAGTTCTGAACTTGTCTAAGTGTCATGTGCTACCACTGACTATGTGCTCATGGTATGTTCCCTTTTTCGGCAGAATACAGTATGGATTACATGATTCACATGAAATGATATCAAGTATATCAATCCTATAGACTAGTCTTTTCCAATCAATATAAAATATTAGTTACATACAATTCAATTGGGCAAATACAGCTGACGGAAAACGCTACAATTTATAGCCGATTCGTTCACTTATCTCTTGGGTTATTTTCTTATCCTTAAGTTTTCTAGCATAGGATTAAATTTTGTAAAAAGTTTGTACATGTATATGAGACGACCTGCTGGTTCAATGGTCCCTAAATATTGAAAATACTGTACTTGGGGAAACAAAATCAATTGAAAAGGAAAATTTCCAGACATTCCATTACTAAACCATTTCCAGAAAGATTAGTAAGTTATGACAAGCCTACGGTCAACACTAAAATATCCCTTTAATATGTCGATATCTCTCTCTCTCCTAGCCAAACGCTAGGTTGCCAGGCAACAAAACATCCGCCCATAGCAGCTAAATCGTCCGGGCAGTCATTAAGAGTGGTCACATATTCTTACTTTTTTCGTTAATGAAACATTTATAATACTCTGAAATCTGATTAAGATTAACAACTCATAAAATAATTATCAGAAAATCATTAGAATTTGTTTGGTTTTTATAAACTTCTGCCCCATGCTAACGCTTAGTAATCATGGATTTAGCTGTTCAGTGATCAATTCATTGAAAATCAAAATACTTGTTTGTCTAAAGACCTTAAACTCTGTGTATCATTCTGAAGTCAATTGGATGACAAGTTTGGCCTCTAGAGCGTTACAAAAGATTTTTCAAAGTGACCAAGAGAGATAACTCTGGCAGTAATTTCAGACTTCGCTGAAAATCAATAGGATGCTTCATCTCAAGACCTTAAACTCAGTGTATGAATCTTAAGTCAATTGCATGATAAGTTTGTCCTCTAGAGTGTCCACAAGATTTTTTGAAGTGATCAAGGATCATAAGTCTGGCAGTTATTATCGAAAATCGCTGCCAATCAATAGGCTTCTTAGTCTCATGACTGTAAACACTGTGTGTTAATTTAAGGTCAATCGGATATTAACTTTGGCCTCTAGAGCGTCCACAAGATTTTTAGAAGTGATCAAGGGCCATAACTCTGGCAGTAGTAATCGGCAATTGCTGAAAATCAATAGTCTTCTTCGTCTCATGACTTTAAACACCCTGTATAAATTTAAAGCCAATCGGATATTAACTTTAGCCTGGGGCGATGACAATATACGACCACATTTCAATGTGGGCGTATAAAAAACGAATTTGTGAAGTTACAAGTAGGACTCTTTTGTTGAGATATTTGGGAGGTTGATCTCAGTCCAAGGTAGTCTGTAGTTCTGACTATATGAGGAAGGTAAAGTCAGTACAACAGTATGGTATATAGTAGACCGTATCACCGGTAGTTATAATAGTCATATGGTATTATTTATAATACTAGGTATATTTATAGTCTCTAGTAATAACATACTATTATAAACACAACAATACATACCACTCTACCTGTAATAAACCAATTGCCATTTGGGATGTTAGCAGTAATATGTTGTGTGGACTCTTGTCCATATTCCTATACCAAAGGTACAATAGTCGTTGTTAGTAGGTCTGAATATCTGATTCCACTTAGGGTGATATTGCAGATAAGTGGTTTATTACGCGCAAGGGTCTTTTCTGTGGGAGGAAACAGGAGTACCCAGAGTAAATCCATAAGGTTGAGAAGGCACCCCCATTTTCAAGCCACAAACAGCAGCCCACAGGTGACAGACCAGCTAGATCTCGAATCACAAGACTCAGGATCACATAGCCATCCCAATACCCACAAATGTACAAGACGAACTTCATGTGACCTTGCCCAATAAATAAGTCAAGGTATGTGGGGTTCTGGAATGAGGAAGAATTCCCTGCTTCAGAGAGAGAGAGAGAGAGAGAGAGAGAGAGAGAGAGTGCGAGCGAAATGGGGTTTAATGTATACTCGACACAAACTAGGTCATTTTGGGAATAAAATATGGTTTTTAATTTTATTTCAATAATTCGCTTGCGCATAGGGGTCTTTAGCAGCGGAAGAAAACCGGAGCACTCGGAGAAAACACGCGAGGTTGGACAAGCGACCCTACTGGGGATTCGAAACCATGCCAGTTGACTCAATGACAGGCCGTATGATACAGCCTAACCATCAGGCCACCCCCCCCCTCCCTGCTTCAGGCGCAGCACCTACTAATGTAGTTAAATGGAGCTCAGTTTGTCATTGCTCAATAATAGATGTGAAAGATAATCATCTTCTTACAGGTCTCCTTTGAGTTCAGACTGGAAAGTTTACTGTACATAATTCCAGTATTCAAATGCAGACAGAATGGGGTTTAAAATCTCATCCAAAAAATTTGGTCATTTTAAGACTAACATGTATGGTAAATTTCGTTTCCAAGACTGCGTGTGAAATCTGTGGGAGAATTTTGGCTGGGCAGTAGGGTTTTGACAACCATTTCAAACTGCCAAAGATTCTTTTACATGAACACGATTATATTTTTTGTTTCATTAGAACCTTGGGTTAGGCAGTCAAAATTTACAACGCTCCACTAATAATACCTGGTGAAAATGTCTTTTTAACTCAAGCAGATATGTATTACCTGTTTAACTGAGGCTTTAATTCTTTTAATTAGATGTACGCTATCAATTTCACAAGGGTGAGAAATGTTTTGAGGTTAAAACAGCATTAAATAATATGGATTTAGAAGAAACTGTTGCAACCTGACAGACAGAATGTGATGACATGCTCTATAGGGCTAATCAATACAGTATTCAAGCCAAACATTAATAGAGGTTTTCACGACATATAGAACACAAAGTATAATGCTATTATTGATAATGTTTTCTTCTCGGTGACACTCACAAGCAATACTCCATCAATAACTGTACTTTTTGTTCCCAATGAATAAATGGCGCATTAAGATATCCATTTGGATAGACCGTCTTAATTCTCAATTCAATTTAGAAGTTCTCTTTAGTGTGACCAACCAGTTTGAAAACACATTAATGGAAAATAAATCATGGACCCCAATGTCTCCATCTTTACTATACATCATTTTAAGACTAACTTGTAGAATAATTCTTTGTCATGATTACAGTGTACCTGTGAAAAGCATGGTAGGAGTAAACTAGGAGATGCAGAGCAGGGTTGTGGTGTCAGTGCTTTTCTTCATAAGGCCCCCATCAGACAGGGGTGTTGTCCTCACTTGAAAAAAGTTGCGTTCTCACAGCTTTCCAGGTCAGATCGCAGAACTGGTGCGATCATTGGTGAACATGGAGACCACAGCACAATATCTGGCGTTTCCACCACGCTTATGACGATCTTGGCATACTCTGAGACTATTTTCAGTTGCAGTAAGGATGAGACCCCGGTCTGATGGGGGTACAAAGAAATAATCAGTTTGGTTTGGTTAAAAAAATCAGTTGACTAATATCTGTTTATTTGTCAAAATGGTCATGAGTTCCTCCATCTAGAATTTTATACTAATAACATAATAGATTTAAACATCCTATACTTTTCAACACTGACTGGGCGCACGAAAACAGGATTATAAAAACAGATTTAGACAAATCAGTGATCAACGGCTTTACTTTCAACAATATAGTTGAACTCTTATTGATCGAGCTGCTTATTCAACATAAGGGAAATTATTGTCATAGGTTTATATTCATAGAGAACTCTCCCAACCCTCTTTTGACTAATTCAAATCACACCAAGTACAACACACATTTATTTTGACCTTGATCAAATGCTTCCACACATTTATTTTCACCCTGATCAAAGGCTTGCTTTTTTAACAGGTATTTTATAAATCTAGTGACAGGAGTTTGATTAAGATACACACATTCTCATTAATTAGGTCACATGTAGCCTTCAGGTAAAAATGGCTATGTGAGGGCGAATGACACACCAGGTATGTCTAGCACATTGAGTGAATACAATAACTAAAGTCACTCAAGTGAGACGAACTTGATACCGGTTATTTGACTATAATGAATGTAATCCTTCTGTTATTTATGGTGTTGTTATCACAGAACATGACCAATGGTGAAGAAAATAAAATGCAATCCAAATAGGGTCTTGAATTATTTTAAAGTTGACCTTTAAACCTGTTTGTTTTATTTCAATGCAAAAGCCAAATTCAAACAAGCAAAATAAGCAATTTCTTGTGTCCACTGGCATTAACCATGTTTTAAACACAAGTTTAAGTATTCAGTGTTTGAGACTGGATTTGAATCACTAATCACTTTAAAAGTAAGGATTCAATGTTTTCACACTTGTGTAGTTAGGACCTTAAGTCCTTTAAGATGAATTATGTTAGTACATGATTAAAGTCTTTGAAATTGTCATAATTGTAATATCACCTACCTTTTGATTCTAGGGTCGTAATAATATGGTTCCTTCTTAACCTGATGTAACATATTGAATTGTTTTAGTAACAGATGCACTACTCCTAGTTATAACACACACACAAAGAACACAAAAATAATAACTAAATCATAATATAACACAATTAACACTTAATATAAACTGGCATCTTAATCCATTTATCCCCTATCTTCAATATTCTCTCTCGTCTTGAGGCTTTTTCTCTAGCCTATCTTTTCATTGGTTATTCAAACGGAACCTAGGCTTTTACCACTGACAATACTGAGACGTCGAGATCAATACTATAGTGGTGATAGTGGTAGTAGTTCAACTGTTTCCTAGTTCAAAGCAGACACAAACCTACCAAGTGGGACCGTTTCAAGATAACAGAAGGTAATTTTAAGCTGGTGTGAAATGCTGAGACAATGATAAAAGGGTGTAATTTAATAGGATGCTATTTCTCAAGAGAGAAAACAACATATTTTTATATGACTGACTAACTTTCATCTTTTGTATCTCATTATTTTTTTTACTATTGTCTTATCAAGGTCAAAAGATCACGATCAAAAACTTCATTTCAATGTTTTGTATTTTGCTCTGTATGACATTTAAACTTTTATTAGATTTGATGTGAAGGTTTTTGTTTTTGCCTAGCTGTGAAATAATAAATACTTATCTATGTAATATAATTATGTCACTTTGAATACATTTTTTAAAACCTAATGAATTACATACTTTTTCTTTTTAATTTAGTTTGCAGAGCTATAAACCTAATAAAGAAACACGTAACTCTCCTTGGTGTTCTTGTTTTACTCAGATAAGCCAGTCTAGGGCTGTACATGTATCTAGCAAGCGTGCTGAGGGTACATTGCAACCCCAGAAAAATAGGGCGCCCCCCATCCCCAAAAAATAATTTGACAACTTTCAATCATAAAACAATATACATATACAGGTCACAATTCTATGGAATACAATTACTGCTTATTACTGAGCGACGTTTCGACAAGGCTTCTCTAGTCGTTATCAAGCAATCCACACTTTCTTATATCATTTGCGTGGAGGCTATGGCGTTCCACCACTCTGCTGCACCCCCACTTTTAAAATCCTACATACGGCCCTGAGACAGTCATTTAAATCCAAAAATGTGTATGGTCCTCTCTTTTTATATAATGTTTGTTAGTTACATTTTTTGTTTTACAAACTAACATGTCGAGTTGAAAAATTAATTTCTCCCATTAATCTATCCCCAGCTACTGTTATCAGGTACATATATTTACCCACGCCCATGTAAATGTTTATAATATTTTTAAAAAAAGCTATGTTGATGACATTTATTAAACAATTAAATAAAAAAAGCTTAAACATTGCAGGTCTTTTTTTAGGCCTGCAATATATAAATTATTATCAATTAGAAATAAATTAATATACCCACACCATAATCAACTCTGAATGGCATCGGATACTCAAGATTTTAACTACGGTAGATTAGAACGGTTTGCCACTTAAAAACCTTAAAAATTAGTCTCTATCATCCAGAAAAATATTCTATCGATTTGATTGCATGCCAGTTCAGCATCCAACACTCTTATTTTTATTTTTTTATTGTAAAATTCCTTCTTCATAGGCCATATCGATGTTTTTAAAATTAATCCTAATTCGTTGTCACAATTCATATTTGTTCATATTAATGCAAGAATCATGACATTTATTACGGAAAGGAGTACAATTCTTACTTGACTTGGACAAAGATAATGGATAATCAACCACATTAAAAACCAAACTCCCGGTTACGCATGGAAAGCGAGGCTAAATCTTGAATATACCAGTGCCCTGGTTACCATAATGTACACATCTTGTCAAAACTACAAACAGTGATATCTTGGCTCAGAATGAAGTAATTTGAATGAAACTTTCAATATTTTCATTTTACAGTGTCTATTTTTGAGCTATTCTGGCAAGAATGGCCAACTTTTTTCTCTAAATCTTATATAATGTATCTTTAAGTAATTCAATATTCATGTTGGCAGTATATAGAATGTTAATATTTTTGGGTTACTGCTACTTTAATATAAAACTCAGTGCAAGGGCTCTTTAGTGTTCTATGTATAGCAGTTATCAGTAAAATTACTATTTATTATCACAATACTGGTTGACCTTTCCTCTATACCGGGGTCAGCCCCAACTTTCTAACATCTTAATCATGTGGAACTTGAAGATTAATTAGTACAAGATAAAAATTAGGAGAGAATTTATCAAGATATCAGTTCTTTAATCAGAGTTGGAGGTTAACTTTATATAAAGATAGGTTGCCAGGCAATGAACCATACTCCCACAAGCTAAATTGCCTGAGTGGTCGACAAGGGTTGTCACATACTTATTCTTTTGTACTAATTTGTAGGTATTTGCGGGCATTGATACAGATGAGATTGGGGGTTCACAAGGTTCCACAAACAGAAACAAGGGCCATAATCCAGCAAGCAATTTACAAAAAATCTTTAAATTCGATTGGATTTATGGCTTTACTAAATTAAATGATGCATATAAATTTCATACAGGTCGGGTGATAACTTTTGTCATTCGAAAGTTCACAAGGTTCAACAAGTAAAACAAGGGCCATAGCTCTAGATGTAATTTACAGAAATTGCTGAAATTCAATAGGGGGTCTTTGTTTCACTAATTTAAAAGATGCATATGAATTCCTTACCAATCGACTGATAACTTTTTGGCATTCACATAGTTCAACAAAGTGAAACAAGGGCCATAACTGCAGAAGAAATTAAATAGGTTTCTTCATATTACTGATGTAAACAAGTACAACAAAAACAATCAGATGATAAATGTTGTCTGCCCAGTGTTCACGAAAAACTGTGGATGACAGACATACCAAGGCTCCGGTAGGGATGACAGCAATATACGACCACATTTCCATGTGGGTGTATAAAAATAGACGTTAAATATTCTATATCAAGGAAAGGGAACAGATAGACCATAGGCAATGGAAAACAGCATGATTCCTGCATCTTTACTTTAAAGTTACCTATCAATAACTGAAGGAACTTCATTTTATTATTGGGATATAATATTGGGGGTGAATATTGCAACCAAAAGGTCTGATCAAACACCAACCACATTTGTTTAGAAAGTGTATTCATGTTTAATATATATTCATTTTATTCTAACGATCATCTGTAATACTACTCAAATATCTCAAATTTACTATAAATATGGAATGTTGTGTTTTTTGGCATCAGAGTAACACTGTTTTGGTTGAAGGTGAACATGCCCTAGAAATAATATTTATTCCCACCACAATCAATATTGTCAATAAACAAATCAAATGTGCTTTCATTTCACTACTGTACAAGTCAAAATAGTGACTTGCACATCAGTAAATTTATTGTTATAGTAGAACAGTTCAGTAATTGTTTAAGTTAATTATTACAAAAAGAATATCAATAACAAATATCGCACTAATCTCCAAACTTTGGCCATTTATAAAACAAGTAAGCAATGAAAAACTAAGCCAATAAGAACGTTAACAAGCCTTTGTTTAAACATCTATCATCTTATATCTTGGTATTTACTCTTATTGTTTGTTTACATCTTATCTTACAGCTAGTCAATACTAACCACTCCTACTACAGTATCTGCAGGTGACACATTATTACCTTCATTCAATAGCATGCATACTAGAGGCAGGGGGGGGGGGGACAGTATGGATCAGGCATTAAATTACAGGGGAGCATCCAAATGAATGAAATTAAATTTTTCAAATTTAAAAATATCGCTGTTACTTTGTTGTACAACCTGTCTTACCTAACGATACATTATGGGAGAATAGATAAAGAGCTGTCAGTTCTCATTATAATAGTTAAAAACTACATAATGTAAAGGGAATTTGTTGAAAATCTATCAAATTGATCCACTGAGAACCGAAAATTTAGTGATTGAATATTAGGCCATGTCATCATTACTCAAGTTGGTACATTAAAAAACATACTTTCAATTATCCATTTTTTGATATAATCATCAATGTTCTTTGAGCAGCAGATCGGATTCTAATCCAGTAAATATTGTAGGCTAGCAATAACATCGAGAGTTGATTATGGTTTGGATAAGTTAATTAATGTTTTAATTAATAATTTAGATAACATTTCAGGCCTAAAGAAAGACCTGCACAACGCAGATTTAGCTCTTGCATAATGTATGTTTAATTTGTTTAAAAAGTTTATTTCATCTGTTTTTACATATTTAAATGTCTTGCTTTCTCATATTTCTGATCTCTATGCTTGAGTATTGGTACCCCCCCACCTGCTCAGGCTTGAAAATTTTTTATGCGATTTTATTGGCGATTTAGACCTGTAATTTTGGAATTTACCTTCCGGAAATACGTCAGAGTGAACCAAATTGAATCTAATTTACCAAATTAATCGGTTGAGCGCAATAAGTTAAGCAATTATCAAACCTAGACCCCCCCTGCAAAAAATCCTGGATCCGCGCCTGGTACTTGATCCCCGACATGCCAATGCCTTTATCACACACAGATCAACTTACTGGTTATAGTAAGCTATCTTAAAACCTGATGCCAAGTATTTTTTAAAAATTTAACACACAAACCACTTTTATGAATTACATTATTCTTTTAAAATAAACTTGTCAATATGAAAATCAATAACAAAATTTATATTATTTTTTGCTCCAATCTCCTTCATTCATTATACAATCAATATTAATGGGGAGATAACTCTGCTAAAGTTTAGAATACTATTTTTCCTACATATTTTGTTCATGTTGTTCAGAAACAAGATTTCTCACTTTCTAAAGGTCCACATTTAATTTACTTAATGATTGACCTGACAGTTATATATTTCAGATGTGGCAGATGTATGCCAAATTCAGTCAATATCTCAAAAGTTGTGTCTTAAATCTCTTAATATTAAGTTTTATTGGCTGTTTTTAACATATTTCGGTTGTTTACTCGTCTTATTCTTGGTCTAGAAATATTTCTTTTTGGGATGTATTCATTAACGTACAGACAGCTATTGGTCAAATCAAGATAACCATATCAATCAAAATCCAGGTTGCAGAAAAATTAAGTGAAATCTTTTGAAAAGCCTACATTAAAACATTTTCACAATACGTCGGTGAAGTGTCAAAGGGGTGTATCTCCAAATTTCTAAGATTAAGAAATAGAACCTTTTGCATTTCAAAATTTCCAGAAATCAAGATACAACATTTGGACACATGATACCCAGAACAGTTTTAATTGGCGTAGAGATACACAGCTTAGACAGAAATGTACATATTAATTAGGAGATGTTAAATATGCCAAAAACTGTATTTGACTAATTTCCTGAGATACACCCTTTTGACACTTCACCAACGAATATTAAAGTTGCCTCCCCCCATACAAACTTGATGATTTGATGATATATTTGGACTAAAAACATATTCAAATTAATTAATGTATCAAAAATTTCCTTCAAATCCCTCTCACAACAATGTATTCATGAGGAAATACCCCAATTTATAAAAAAAATCTTTTTTTAAAAAGCCAAAACTGTCATTAACTTGAGGGAGGGCTCATTTTCAAAATCTATGTCTTTACTTACTGTCCAATTGCCATACATATTGAAGCCTAAGTTAATTTTTGCATTATCTTCTGCTAACTTATTTTTCCGCGGTTTAATTGCAGAGTCTTTTAAGGTATATGTTTAAACCCCTTGATTTTTACCCAAACCGCCTAACCATTGGACCCTGATGCAAGCCTTTCCTATGTTAAGCTGGCAGCCCATAGTGATCTGATACCCTGTCATTTTTGCCCAGTGCTAGTCTCATGGGTGTTTTTCAGGGAATCTGGTATTTTCCTAGTAAGATTGGGAATATCTACGTTTTATACCAAATTGGCCATGTGGATATAATTACACTATACATACTGTCAAGAGAACGTATCTTTAAGTATGATGTTAATGGAGTGACCAAATGAATACATAGAACAAAACTATCACCTAGTTTTCATTAAGACTGGCTTTCTGAATACAATGGTTTCTGTAAACTCACCTTAAATATTGCAGTAAATGTCTCTTCAAATTGTTGTTGACCAATTATTCACCCACCACCCCTTTATATTCATATACCCCAAGTTAAATGGGGATTGCTGGGGAACAGACCCACATGCTTTAATTAATGAACCAGTTTTTAAATTTAATCTTGTGACCACCTGCAGGTATTCAAAACCTCTTTTCATGTATATATTTTATTAGGTTTTATTACCCATGTTCAACTTTTTACTCTTTTAACATATGATGTTTGTGACATCATTCAAGTGCTGCCAAATAGTATGTCTTCTTAAGCTGAACAAAATATCATAGTTATGCATTTATGTGCAATAGAACTGCAGTCTTATTTGTTCTTCTGGATTATATACCCTCATCAATGTTGTTTTAATTCATGCCCCAACCTAATAAAACTTGCTCAATATCAGATTTGAACTGGCTCCACACAGTTGATCATATTTACGGACATATATGACAAAATTCATGCGACTTTAATAGTGATTTGATAATCTATGCAAACTAATACCGATAATCAACCCCTAACAAGTGCTGTGCCATGTGAGTTCTGCACTTAGCAGTCATCTGTAGAAGTTACTGGGGAACAACACGTTAAGTGTAAGTTTCAATTTGCGGGTGAGGAGAGTTACAAGTTACAACAAAAGATTCAGTTATTGTTAGTAAATACAGGCTACCAAATTAGAAGATGTATTAATGACATCCACTGATGTTAAAACCAACAAAACTCAACATTCATCAATCATACCCACGAAAATTATACAAAGCTAGATCGCGCCTCGCTCACTGATCCATATAAATAGCAAAGTATCATTGTAAAAAGAGCTGTGTAAGTGAAATGGGGTTCAGCGTCCTACTTTTGTGAAGTAACCAGGCTAATGAAGATGGTCATACTCCATGCAGCGTGCGAAGAGGGAAATTTTGCCTGAACAGTGGCATTTCACATTTAACTCCAACTGTCAAGGGGTCTTTTACATGCATGCCAACATGTATACAGGATCTTTGTTTTTGGTACCATCCTTGTAACTAGATGTTATTCCCCTTGTCCTGCCCAAATCATGCACTTAAGTTTGATTATATTTTGTTTCTCATAGATAGTTAACACAGACAAATTGCTTTTCTATTATATGAACCTCGGGTCAAAATATGACAACCACCCCCACAAAAATACTGCAAAGAAATTAGATTTTCTTGAAAATATAAAATAGAAATTAAGCTTAATTTTCTGAAAAATGTTGTTAATAAAACCATTTTAATAAGCCAAGTTATACAAATTTTACTGTTTCTCTGCAATGATAAATCATTTTGTCAACTCAGCTTAACCCTAACAGACACACTGTTATACTTTTTAATTTATAGTCTAAATTTAGGTTCCATTTATTAAATCAACCGGCCTATATTTAGGTATTATTTCAATGGCCACGCATTCAATTAATGTTTAGTGTTAGTTACGATGAATAATGGACCTACAAACATAATAACAGCTGGTGTAAAGTGTATTTATCAATATTTGCATAAAGACATATTACTACTACAGTCATATAATACACGCCTGTCGACATTCTGATTCATTCACACATCATTTTACTCACGCAACATAAAATTACATCAATACTACAGCATGCAATCTAAGTTAAATATTAATGTCAACCAAGAGGGTGTGCTGTGAAGAGTGTGATGTAAAGAGTTAAAGTGGGTGTCACCTAGAGTGATAAGTGCTATTAAAAGTTATTTGTTTAATATCTTTAATTCTAGATTGTTATAATGTTATCTTTGTCAGTGTTGATTAAAGCCATGTCCAAAACATTAAGAAACTATCAAATATCTTGTCTTGGCCTTAAAATTTGTATCAAGGTACACATTTCAACTTGGAAAGGAAAGAGGTTAGATTAGTTTATCTATACTATATATTATCTAGATAGGTAGTTAAAGGGTTAAAGATAAAAGCAATTTTGAGACTGAAAGGGTTAATTTTAACAGAGCGTGATAGTTAAGTTTGAAGTAATTGAATTTGTATTTGGGGGGTAAATTGATAACAAACACAGTTTCTTTTGGTTGAAAACAAACTTTATAGCGAGAAATAAATCAACATAATTTTAATATAATATTAAAATATATAATATAGACTCAATATCAATAAAAAAAAAAGAATATATATAAAATCTTTTGATATGTAGATAATTAACTGATATAAATATTAAATGATTATGATCACTATTATTAATAGAATTATTCTAATATTTACTAAATTATAAGCTTATATATATAACAGGCCATTTAAATTCTCTTTCCAAGTTGAAAACCTTGCTACAATTCATAAATTAAACTTCTGAACATATTCAATCTGTATGAGATAATTAGAACAAAATTCCTACAAGTGTTTGTTTTTGGGATGCAATTGTTCAAATTTTGTTACTTATTCAATCCAGGAATCTGGTTGATCTGCTTACCAGTCCATGTTGTTCACATCTTGAAATAATTTAGAATTAACCAAAGTTAACCAAAAATTAAAAAAAGAAAAAAGTCAAAACATGAATTTAATGCATGCAAGTACATGTATTCAAAGGAAAAGGTAAATTTTGTTCATCTACTAGATGAAACCTATTCATTTGCTACTGATACACAGTATGTCCAAATTCCACAGCCTAATTTACACATTATTGGAGGGTCCACAATAAAAATTACAAGCGTCCACTAACTAGGTCATTTCTGGACTAACATATGGTTTAGTTATATTTCACAAATTTGCATACACGTAGTGGGAGGCACCCGGAGAAAATCGACAAGGTTAGACAGGAAACCCTACTAGTACTCCTCATCAGGTACAAGCTGGGAATCGAAGCCAGGCCACTTGACTCAATGACAGAGCTCCTGATTAAAGGCTCACATTAACCATTCGGCCACCCAACCCCCTACCCTTGGATGGAATTGCTTTGATATTATTGCTGAGTTTTGAATGACAGTATCCAGCCCCACAGTTTAATGACATCATTTGGGTTTGATGTCTTGTCAACACAGCAATGAGGACAATGTTCCTGTACAACATCATTTCTCTCTACCCTTATTAAAATTCCTACTTCCAAGGGATCTTTTACCTACACAATCAATTTAGTGGGGTTGTATTTGTCCCATTCAAACAACTAGACACATAGTTTATATTGTCAGTAGTACTGGTATGAGTCGAACAGTAGGATGTTAAATGCCATGTCATATTGTAAACCCCAGTGCAAGTGGAAAGTCCAGTTTCCTTACTGTTCAATATCAGCGTCCTCCTGCAATCCTATTCAGAACATGGGACATACAGAATGTTGGCATACTGTATATATCTATAGTAACTTTCTAGTAAATGGCATGAGTAACTACAGTGGAAATGAACTGCACCGAGCTACAAATTAAATGTGAACAATATTTACTCACCAAAAACAAACAGTTTGTACAACATTAAAAGACAACTTTGTTGACTTAATTTAAAATTTAAATATTCTTGATGTACTGGACATGCGATAAATTACTAGCATTATTTAAATGTGTTTTCTAGCATGATGATGTTCAATAAAACTGTGAATGCATGTTAAATAATAAGGAAAGGTGCTGATTGCAATGTAAAAGCTGTAATAATTTTTTCTCGGTGTAAACTTAAACCGTGTTCATGATTACAACAAAGTACTCAAGTCAAACAAACTTTTAGCTTAAAGGAACTAAACCTCTTTAACGGTCAAAATAAAATACTGATTTGGCTTTATCTGACATTTTGATTATTGATAGCAAAAGCTCTATATGGTAATATTTTTGTTTCAAACGATTAGTAAACGGGCCGCATTTCTCTTAATTACAAACTTCAATTTCATTTTTTGCTTTCTGTGTTGCACAAAATGGAACACAAAATTTACTTTATCTTTCTGCTTAAAATTGTCAACATAAAAGATCCAATGACAGCTTTATATTATCTTTAAATCAATGAGGTCTAGTTTTTTTAAGCCATGCTTAAATGGAAACATTTCCATACAAATTATTCAGATAAAATTGATATGTGTGGCTTAATGGGTGAAGTGGGGGATTTATGATAATTTGGGGATAGTTTCCCAATGATTAAGGAAGCACTCTTGTATGTCTTTTGTTCACCTCAACCCAGGGTAAATTAACAGCATGGATTTATTTGTCACAGGAGTGAGAACTTTTAAATGTTCTTAAATAAAAATACAAAACAAAAAAAACACCCTTATTCATAAAATGGAATATGCTTTCCTTTGTAAATTATATTAAAATGCTGTAAGGTATATAATTCTTCTACACTTTTAAAGCATATAATATATTCATCTAGTTACTTTCTACTATTGGAAAAGCAAATTACATGTCACTTATGTATCAACTGTTGTGCCGTTTATTTTTCATGTAAATACAAGTTGAATCAACAGATGTTGAAACGATGGGATATGATGGAATGTGGATATATGTAGGCGAATACATGTAATAATATCAAATGTACCAATATATGTGTATGTAAATTATGACAAGTTTTGACTTAATTTGTAGCTTGGTGCCAACCAATATGGCCATACACTAACAATCCTAAAGACATTACATAAATAAGACATAACTATATTGGAAATTATGATTAATTTCAATTGAAAAGAAAACCTGCAGGGTATGGTAAATTTGTCTAAAATGGAAATTTTAAAGCATCAAAAGTGGAAGTCACAACATCAAGGAAATATATAGTAAAATTTTCAGTATAATATTTCACAACATCAAGACTTCGATAAAATTGCAGGGGATTTCCCTTAATAAATATTATGGTATGTCATGTAGAAGATAAACTAGTTGACAATATCTAACTATAAACAATGATAGTGTATAAATAGACATCAATATGGTGAGTTGTGTTAAATTATGCTGTATATGAGCTGCATGCTATATAAATATGCTGTGTAAATCCACCGTTTAAAGTAGAATCAACAAAGAATCAATTTATCCATATTGCAGAATAATACAGTTGAAACATCAATAAGGAATGTTAAAACATTTATATTATTAATTTTCATAAAAATTCACAACATTTCACAAAACAACAAGTAAAAACCATCATCTGATTTCTTATTATAATCCCTTTAATCTCGACTAATTTGCAATTCTGACATGTATAAATTTACGCTTTGTAAACCGAACAAGATAATGCATAATTGAGATCATTCATTTAATGCCATTATTCTACCAGGATTTGTCTAAAACTTTCTAAAAGGATATAATAATTAATCATATGATGTAATTGTAAGAAAAAAGGAAAATAAGATTGTTAGAGTTATGTCCTCCTGACTGGAATCAAGGGATGTAACTCTGCATGCATCAATTTATCTTCTTCTATACCTGGTTGGTTCTTCTTGCTCTAAGACCTTTGCAGGAGGAGTTGGAGTGTTTCTATAGGAATTATTAGTGTTGGCTACTATCGCTTGTTCATTATGTTGTCCTGAAATTTTCAGATTAAAAAATGAAATAGATGTCCGTGTCATTTACTTTCAATTTAAATGATTTATGATGAAGTAAAAAATATGGCAATAACTGCACATCAATGTTTCCTGGGTTTTTTTTATCCATCACAAGGCACCCAAAATGTCCAGGCAAAATGTAAACATAACTATAGTTGAAATGAAAACAGAATGTTACTATATCATTTCAATGGTTGGATATATTTCAAGGAATTAAAATGATTAATTCTTTGTCCAGTAACCTTAGAACCGTTTACTCTAATCCCAAGCAATTTTCTAAAGCTCTGAATAATTATGTCTATTATTCAGTTGTTTGTTATAGTGATAACTTCTATCTAACTGTTTTGGGGTAATGGGTCTCTTCCAGTGGATTATAGAATTTTGCGGCAACTGCTTCTTTTAATCACTTTTACTATACAAATGGTATCGCATAGTCATTTTTTTCAGATTACTGAGTGAAAAACCACAGGCGAATGATCTAAAACACATACGTAACTGCTATAATCCGTACTGGCAGCCTACCAGTACCAAATCGCTCAACATTCTGAGCTTAAACTTTCAATCAAGGTAAAATGGGCTATTTCTACACATTATGGCACTGTAATTTGTAAACTTTTCCCTCAAGGTCATGTGGAATAATGCAGACAGGTCTAGTAGCCTGAAGTTCAACTAAATGTTATTACCTGTAAAAGATGAATCAGCATCTTGCATGTAAGAGGGTTTAGCGATTGTTAAATGAACCACATCTTGGGTAGCTTTCAGAGCTTGTACAGCAACTTCATGTGTAACATCTTCCAGATTAACTTCATTTACCTGAAAATAATAAGATAAAAATATTTACTTGGTAAGTATTACTATGAGAAGACAATAATAGCATTCAATTTATCAATCTTTACTACTTATAATTTCACACTCTGAATTTTCCATGGATACCTTCAAAACATTGTCATTGGCATAAACAATCCATACTTAAATAATTAGAGCATCTAAAAGCAATTGTGGACACCAGTCGGCCAGGGACAAAGACAATATACAACCATATTTCAATGTCTGCATATGAAAACAGTAACAAATTGATACTACAGTACAATATGTAACACTACGTACCAAGCCAAATTCCAGTACAGAATACAGATTGTTAACAAATAAGATACAATAAAAATGGTTAAATAACTTTTAGAAGCTGGTTCAGACACAAGAATAAATTTATATTTAAAGTTACGTACAGCAATAAGTCTGTCACCAACAGCAACACGGCCATCTTGTTCAGCAGCACCACCTTCTATTAATTTAGTTACAAATATTCCATTATCTCCTGGAATGTGTTGATTTCCTTTTCCACCAGCAATACTAAAACCTAACCCTGTAATATAAATCATTCAAATCAATAAAAATATACATAATAAAGCAATGATCACCTGGGGATTTCATAAAGATATGTTGACAAGCAACGTCTACAGCAGTTTTTTATTGCATGAGCAGTCCACAGAGGTTGTCACATATTTATCCTTTTGTGGGTAACAGGAGCATTCACATGATACAAAAAATGATCAAAAGAAATCAATAGACTTCTCAGGAGCATAAACATTGTAAGTTTTAGACAAACATCCTGTCTTCATTAGCCCAGTCAGAGCTGAACAGTAGCACGTTAAACCCCATTTCATTTCTACAAACAGAATAATAATTTTAGCCTCTAAATTTTCAAATTGATTAAGGGTGATAACTCTGACAGTAATCATTGAAAATAATAAGAAAATAAGCAAACAGTGAGTTAGGCTGATGTCTCCCCTCGGAATCTTGAAATAAATACATGACACATATTCATTAATTGCACAAGTATCAAGCAATCAAACAGATTATCAACAATACTTAAAGTTTCATCACTCTCTATCAAATAGAATCAAAGTAAGAAATTGCCTAGCTCTGCTTAGCGTTAGTGGGAAATGTTGATCATTGAACTCAGTTATAAATGCGGGTTTATAAATAAAGCTATATTTTTTTAGGAATCTAGTCCCCAGGCAGACCATCAATTAAAATTCAACATAACGCTATCAAAGCCTTGGAACAGTAGGCTACAGTTTGTTAAAATTATCAAGAGGTATCACTCTCCATATAGTAATCAGAATGCTCACTTTATCTTATCAATCTAAACCATGCATATAGATTTTTTTAAGAGGATCAGCCAATAAGATTCTACTAAGTGATCAAGTGTGATAACTTTAGCTATAATTATCATAAACTGTTCAATTCTATTATTCCAAAAATACATTTTCAACATATCTGAAGAAAAACATAGCCTGTAGAAGGGTTCACAAGAAATTGTAGACGATTGACAAAGATATAACGGATGAATTTTCTGAAGATATTTTTGGTTGGCTCACAATCTAACCACTTTATAAATACAGTGTTGTTCTCCCCATCTAAATAGAAATCTTAAAATAGAATGAAGAATGGCCATAAAACGAACGGAACTGATGCAAAATCTAATTAAAGATTAACACCTATCTACAATCTTCGAACATTTTATTGCTTCTGCTTAAAGTAACATCATTCTATTCCTTTCTTGGCGGATGTGCATTAAAGAAAATGTGTCGTTATAATTATATTTTGCTTGTTTAACCAGATGCGTATCTCTTTATATTTAAAACCATATGTCCACCGACAAAACCAATGATCAGATATAGCCGATTCTTCCTTCAACAATCAACAGATTGAGCCAAAAATGATACTACAATTACTAAACTGACAGATTTCTGATGAAAATTTAATCGCCTTATAGAGCTTGCCACACATCTCTTAAAAAGAGCATGCCAAATCTATTCAATTCAGCACTTTAATATGAAAAGAGATTCTGTTCCTATGAAAGTGCATTTGTTTGTTTAATATTTCTTGCGATCTATAAAATGTATTTCCCGATTAGAACTGTCAAAGTTTTTACGTTTCAAATTTTATCTCAAAATAGTCTGCTGAATTCACAATAGCATCTTCATTGCTACAAATATGAAATAAAACTCTTCCCAAACAAACGTATTCAAGCAAGAAAAAAGAAGAATTAATTTGTGAAAGGTGAATTTGTAAAACAAAACTTCTGGAAGCTTTGAAATTAAAAGAGCATCTAAAATTCATCAAAAAGCTTTGTAAGGTATTGTGTCATTAACATTTAAACATGAACAATCCATCCAAATGATTAAAAGGATAAAGGTCCACAGACATGCAAGTGAAAAGATTTCATTGGATATGAACTGTCCTTTATATTATAAAGGATGACCAAGTTTCACACCTTTAAATTCAGGCAATATTTGAATTAAATCTAATTACAAAACTATTAAAAGAATATATCAGGGATGTAAACACGTTATACAAATAAAATGTGATATCATTTTAGTACATATCTTGACTCATGCATCACCATTAAGCCAAACCAATTTTTTTTCCAGTTCTTCAGGGTTATAATAAATAAATTTCAAATTTCAAACCTTAAATGGAAAATCAAATCAGTGTGGCCTTACTACGTACATCATTTTTCCAAAAACAACAATTCTAAACTCGAAGATGTGCCTAATATTAAAGTTACCAGCACCAATTTACTCTAGTAAATAAATATTATTTGAAATGGAAAAAACATCTTTACTTGTAGGGAGATGCTAATTGTTGGCCTGATGGGGAGACCAAAATGGCTGCTTTGTATGAATGAGTATTTTAGGGAATACTAACCCTAACCCTTTTAAGAAGACTGAATATTTTTTTAGGCACATCACTGTAAACTCATAGTAACTCCAGAAGTTTTTGGCCACCACAAACTGTAACAATACGCTTTCAAGGAATTTGTTAATCAACTACGGTAGTAAAAGTTGTAAATTGGAATTATTAACTTGTGCCAATCACAAAAAAAATCCTGAGGCTTCAATGTCTTGAAAATGGTGTTTTTAAAAGATGTCCCAAGTTGTATTTCCTTATAAAATCCTTACAAAGCGAAATACGACTGTGCTTTCGAATATTTAACCACACATGTATTAGTTAAATGAGTCTGTTTCTTTAAAACAACTAGAAGTAAATTAAAGCTGGTTTAATAGCAGTAAAGAAATCAATAGTAGAATTTAATTTAGAGTGACATTATTTTTGTCTTAATGATGCCAACTTTAGGTTACCTACTAATTGCCTGTGTTCGACATCAATAGTACATCAATACAAAAATTGTTAGCTATGTGATTCATGCAAACTTCTCTACATAAAGTGGTTATAATTGTGTTCAAACCATTTGCAAAAACACAAAAACCTACATTATTAAACACCAGACAGCTACATAAAGTATTAATTTAATAAAATCAGGTTTCTGGTAAACAAATATCCTACTAGGATGAAAATTCAGGAATTCATTAACAGTTTTCCAGCTTATTTTATTTTATTGGGGAATGGGGTTGGCGTTTTACATTTTATATTACATGTGTTAAGCAAAATATATTTATACTATTGATTTTGAAAAGAAAATAAATTTCTTAAAAAAGACATTTACACATGTAAACTATAAAACTCCTATTAGTGATCACATACTTCAACAAATGGTTGTATTTAATGGCTATTCCACATAAAGATATGTGGGTAGAATGTGTTAAGTAATTTATTCCTTATTTCCATATGGTTGCATGTGAATAGATAACTGATCTATTAACAGAATGAAAGCATCTTTGTTCTAGAGATAATTGTCCCATCCAGTAGGCAAGCCGAGAACTGTCAAAATCGCTAATGAAATTAGACGTGAGAGAAGGACTGACGTTACACATCAATAGATATATTTCCTCTATTCATCAATATTCTATTGGCACTGTTTATCGCATTCTAATATTCCTGTAATCGATTCACATCCGTATGTTCAGAGCGTGTTGCTTTTTAAAATGGAATATTACATGAATTATATAAGGCATATGACATAAATGTTGACACTTTTTAAGTGTATTCTACATCTATATTACCCCCCCCACCAATGTGAAAGCTTATCTTACCGGACCCCCACCCCCAATTAATGTGAAAGCTTATCTTTACAAAAGAGTTTCTTTATTCTAATCTATTGTATGATTCAATTCAAGTCCATTGAATCCTCTTCTTCTATAGAACAAATAATTGTGTATAACCCGAACTTCAATATACAGCAAGGGACTTCAACCAAACGTTTTCATTATTTATTGATAATTTGCAACAGTTGCAACCCTAATCATAACCATCGATTACAAAACAGTGGAAAATGTATTTGTTACCAAAAGCATTAATGTTATTAATTTATAGAAACCAACCACATTCAGTTTTTGCATGGAGTGAATTAAAACAATAAATGACATCAGAAAGAGATAAACAATGGGCATTTTTCAAATATATGGCAAAAGTCTAAACCTTAAACTGTTTCTAAATTAATTTGCTATCTAGATGGTAATGGAGCAGTGCCTTTTTTCAATAATCTAGATAGTGGTTAAACAGTACTTCTTTTCTATTTAATCTAGATAAAAAAGATGGTGGTTAAACAGTACTGCTGTTCCAATAATCTTAATGAAAAAGATGGTGGTCCACCAATAATCTTAATGGTGGTGAAACAATACTGATATTCCAATAATCTATGTGTTTATAGAGCAGTATCCTTTCTCAATAATCCAGATGGTGGTCAAACAGTACCGATGTTCCAATAATCTAGATGGTATTGGAACAGTGCACTTGTTTAATAACCCAGATGGTGGTGAAACATTACTGCTGTTCCAGTAATCTAGATGAAAAAGATTGTGGTGAAAATATACTGCTCAAGATGAGCTGTCTAGACGATAAAGATCATGATGGATCAGCAATGTTAACCTAGATGAGAAAAATGATGGCTGTAAATAATCTGGATACTAAAGGCAATGAGAGAGTACTGCTCAAGATGACCAATATTAATTTATAAATTCATTGTACTGACGATAACCATACGTCACACCGACTTCAAGACTAAAAGCATGGAAGGGGAGTGGAGGGAGGCAGGGCTGGCTTTCCCTTTCATACCAAGAAATATCATTTCATTTTTTGAAATCTCAAAAGAATAATTTTTAAATATTACTCTGCACCAAATGCATTCATAGTATTTTGGAAATACAAAACCCTATTGAATGCACCAAAAGGAAGATAGGGGCAACACAATATGAATTAACAAAACATTATTATCAATGGCTGGCCCCCCCAGGATCCATTCACTTGATTTGATATCTTTATTTTTTGCAATGTCTATTTTCTGTCTTGTCTGCAAGTTAATCTGGTAGATTTTTGTTTTACATGTGGTGTGGTACTCCTGCACTTACTATTAATAAAAAAAGTACCACTGATGAATATCTAATGAGAGTACTGAAGGGGAATATCAAGATGATAAAGAGTACTGCAGAAGCCAAACTAACTAGTGTTGATTTATAATCTAGATGATAAAGGTGAGGATGAAGTAGTACTGTTGACGATGATGATAAAAACAAGCCAACAGTGAGGCTGATGTTCCCCCCCCCCCACGAAATCCCAAAATAAATAGATGACAGATATTAATTAATCGCACATTTATTTTTTTCAAACATATCGAGCAATCAAATTGTACACGAAGTGTCATCCAAAAATGTTTTATAAAGAAAAATGCTAAAACCGACGAGAAAAATGAAAATGTACCCTAGTTAGGGGGACCCTAAAGGCAGACAAAAGGGCCCCCACGCTTGACAAAAGGGCCCCCTCTGGCCAAGGGAAAGGGCCCTTGTGTCCGAGTCAATCGTTTCTATACACTGTTACTGTCGAATCCATTACTGAATGAGAATGCAGTCATTGTATTGGCATAAAAATCATCAAACAAGATGAACTTAAGTTATCTTGTCCCAAAGTATCAACCAATCAAATTGCTTATCTGTGCCTACCCTAAGAAGAAAATGCTCATCTGCGAACTCCATCAAGGCATTGACCTAATAAGCATACACACCAATTTTGAACATTTTAACTCAATTCGAAGGAGAGTTATTGTGTTCCAAAGTCTCGGCAAATCAAATTGCTTATCGCTCTGCTTACCCTGAGCAGAAAATGCTCATTATCAATCTTAGTCAAGGTATTACTGTAATGAAACTATACACCAAGTTTCATCACTCTCACTTAATTAGAACTAAAGTTATCGTGTCCCAAAGCATCAACCAATCAAATTGCTTATCTCTGCTTACCCTAAGTGGAAAATGCTCATCTTCGAACTCCATCAAGGCATTGACCTAATAAGCATATACACAAAGTTTGAACATTTTAACTCAATTAGAAGGAGAGTTCTTGTGTTCCAAAGTCTCGACCAATCAAATTGCGTATTGCTCTGCTTACCCTGAGCAGAAAATGCTCATTATCAATCTTAGTCAAGGTATTACTGTAATGAAACTATACACCAAGTTTCATCACTCTTACTTAATTAGAACTAAAGTTATCGTGTCCCAAAGCATCAACCAATCAAATTGCTTATCTCTGCTTACCCTATGCGGAAAATGCTCATCTTCGAACTCCATCTAGGCATTGACCTAATAGGCATATACACCAAGTTTGAACATTTTAACTCAATTAGAAGGAGAGTTATTGTGTTCCAAAGTCTCGACCAATCAAATTGCGTATCGCTCTGCTTACCCTGAGCAGAAAATGCTCATTATCGAACTTAGTTAAGGTATTACTGTAATGAAACTATACACCAAGTTTCATCAATCTCACTTAATTAGAACTAAAGTTATCGTGTCCCAAAGCATCAACCAATCAAATTGCTTATCTCTGCTTACCCTAAGCAAAAAATGCTCATCTTCGAACTCCATCAAGGCATTGACCTAATAAGCATATACACAAAGTTTGAACATTTTAACTCAATTAGAAGGAGAGTTCTTGTGTTCCAAAGTCTCGACCAATCAAATTGCATATTGCTCTGCTTACCCTGAGCAGAAAATGCTCATTATCAATCTTAGTCAAGGTATTACTGTAATGAAACTATACACCAAGTTTCATCACTCTTACTTAATTAGAACTAAAGTTATCGTGTCCCAAAGCATCAACCAATCAAATTGCTTATCTCTGCTTACCCTATGCGGAAAATGCTCATCTTCGAACTCCATCTAGGCATTGACCTAATAGGCATATACACCAAGTTTGAACATTTTAACTCAATTAGAAGGAGAGTTATTGTGTTCCAAAGTCTCGACCAATCAAATTGCGTATCGCTCTGCTTACCCTGAGCAGAAAATGCTCATTATCGAACTTAGTTAAGGTATTACTGTAATGAAACTATACACCAAGTTTCATCAATCTCACTTAATTAGAACTAAAGTTATCGTGTCCCAAAGCATCAACCAATCAAATTGCTTATCTCTGCTTACCCTAAGCAAAAAATGCTCATCTTCGAACTCCATCAAGGCATTGACCTAATAAACACATATAAATATAAAGATAGATAGGGGACGAGTTCGAAATGAATGAAACTAGTAGCTTCTTGAGAGAAATCTGGGACGGCTACCCGCCACTCATAGATTTCTAATTCTAATAAACACATACACCAAGTTTGAACATTGTAGCTCAATTAGGAAGAGAGTTATTGTGTCCCAAAAAGTGTGACGGACAGACAGACAGACGGACGAACCCATTTTAATAGTCCCCCAACTTTCTTCGAAAGGGGGGGGGGGCAAAAACACAAAGAGAATGGAAGATCAAACATTTATGAAAAATGTGATTCTTTAGAGGAGAAGATGAGAGAGAGAGATAGATAGAGATAGAGAGAGAGAGAGAGAGAGAGAGAGAGAGGTTTAAGGTCTACCCGACACAAAGTAGGTCATTTTGGGACAAACATATGGTTTCAATTTTATTTCAATAATTTGCATGCGCGTAGATGTCTTTAGCAGTTGGAGGCAACCGGAGTGCCTGAGGAAACCCATAAGGTTGAGAAGGCGCCCCTATCTCCATGCCACAAGATGAATAATCTACACAGCAAAATTGAAATCATATCACAGGTCAGATTCTTTATTCTTTTAAATGCAACTTTTAATGGGGGGTTGGGATGGCCTAGTAGTCTAGAGTGGCGCGCTTCGACCTCTAGCTAGGCGGTCACCTCTGGCTTGCAGCTGTGGTTTCGAGCCCTGGTGTGAGCATATGTGACATGGAGATAGGGGCGCCTTCTCAACCTCGTGGGTTTCCTCCGGGCACTCCGGTTTCCTCCCACTTCTAAAGACCCCTACGTGCAAGCGAATCACTGAAATAAAACTGAACCATATGTTAGTCCCGAAATGACATAGTTTGTGTTGAGTGGACGTTAAACCCCATTTCTCTCTCTCTCTCTCTCGCAACTTTTAATATATTTTCATAGAAAGCGAAACTAACCTTTATTTCCCTTCACCAATTCTAGTTCCATAATATTTTCTGTTGGTGCCTTCAATCTTTTAACATACTGTAATAAAAAATACATATAGTTTTTTTTTACAATTCAGCTGACACAAAAGTGGTATAATTAAGCTTCCAGCTTGTCCAGAACAATTTGTGAATGTATTGAAAGGTAATGCCAATTTGAATTTCTGCTCGAGTTCATTTCATGCATTATTACTTTCGTCATACATGTTTTTGCCTTTATCATTTCTGGGTTTTGTAAAATGACAGTAAAGCCAGGCGCAGATGGGCAACTTTTTCGAGCAACTTTCAGGCAACAGTGAAATCACTGGTCGTTGAAAGAAAAAATCGCTCGTCTGCGCCAACGGGCAACAATAGTTGCCTGCTGTTGCTCCGAGTTGCTTCTCGTTGCCAAATATCAAACATGTTTGATATTCGACAACAGAAAATCGCTCGTCGCCGAGAAATTGATCATCTGTTCCTTCAAAATTGCTCGTCTGCGGCAGTAGGTGACAACAGGCAACAAGCAACTGGTTAACTGTCCAATCAGCGAGCGCTCTACTGTCATGTGATACTTCAAGATGGCGGCGTTGGAACAGCTAACAACATTAACATGTTGGTGGAAATGTGGGCTGAGCTGCCAGTATTGTATGATGTAAGCTCAGCCCAGTATTCGGATCGTGCAAAAAAACATGGCTGTCTCAGTGAACTGGCCTTTCACTTCGAAACGACCGGTAAAATATATTTTTCTCCGGTATTCGGTAGTGGTCATGAAACTAAAAGTCAAATTCAATTAATTGTTTTGTAAGTTAATTATAATAACCTGATCAAGTTGATTTATTGTAATATTGTATGTACGGCGCCATTTTGAATGATCACGTGATATCGGCATTCCCGATACATTCAGGGAAAAAATTGCTTCTCGTTGCCAGTCAGCGCACACGGTAGACCTCAAGTTGCCAAATGCTCGGAGTTGCCAGTAGTTGCCTATTGCAGCAACAAGCAACGAAAAGTTGACTGTCTGCGCCAGGCTTTAAAGCATAAATCATCACACAGGCCTTTCAGATACAGGGAGGAATCAAAAACTGCAAGCCAACAATCATTTGTAGAGAGCAGCTCAGTTGTCTGAGCAGTCCGTAAATGTTGTTGTATTGTGATCTGAATAGGCAACCTTACCCCCTTGTTATGTAGAAACCCAGGATCAAAACCACACCCCTAAATTAAGACTTTCTGTACATTATTATTATTATCTCTGTGGCATTCACAATATATTGGCGCTATTAAGAGAGCAATGACATTGACCATATGAATTTCAAACAGAACAAGCGATAACTTTGGTCGCTAGAGTTTTCACAAGGATCTACACAGTGAGTAAATGATAAATGGAAACCGTTCTTCACTTCACTAATTGCTAGACAATGAATTGGTGAGGCCTTACAATGTTGTATAGAAAATAAAACAATACCGTTTGACAATAATTATTACTAAAATACAGCACTTTCATATATTGATAATTGTAAACAGACCTATTGTTTCCAACAGACAAGGTCCACAAGATATTAGCCAAGGCATGAAAAGCAACATGTGTGACAAGCTATCAATAAGATTTGCACCTTATCTGGCATTATGGCCTTCATTGGTTGCTGATTTATTTGTGTCAGTAAATGCCCAGCCTACACTCATGCCAAAATTTATTGTCAGTAAATGCCCAGCCTACACTCAAGCCAAAATTCAAGTTGCAGCTGCATTATATCATGCCAGCAAATCAAGTTAAATCAGTGGTGTGTTTCTATTGCATGTCAGTATCTTTTTATCTTTAATACAACCTGGTCCTTATGTTTTAATATTATTTTTTTTCTGACAGATTCCACCTTATATCTGACTTCTATGTTAATTCAATAAGTTTGCAATTAGCTGCAGGACATTATATAACATCAAATGGGAAATGGTTGGCATTAAGCTTATATGCAAAATGGGAAAAGGTTGATATAGATAAGCTTTTATGTGAAACAAGGATTTGGTTGCTATGGTAATATGTTTGATGCTTTAGGTACATTATCTTGTTTCCAATATTTTTCATAATTCTTAATCCAAACAAAGAAAGGAACAGATTAAAATGTTATTCAAATAATGCATACATGCAAACCAAGCTATCATTTAGTATATAACCTAGCATGTTTTGAATATTAGACTCATTTGGATGACGGTTTTAACCATAAAGTCGATTCATCAAAACATAGCAAGAGCACATGCATAGCATCAATAATTCACGATGAGCTAAATAGAATAATTTGCTGTTTTACATTATTTCATAATACATAACAAAACTTTCCAATTCCCTGTTTGGAAATGCACAAATTCTTTCAATTTTGGGAACATGTTATTTGTTTAAATGTAATGAACAGGACAGTCAAAATTTAATTACATTAAATCAACGATATAATAGAAAAAAGTATATTTTGATTTTAGTAATTATATTTCTTCTACATGTATTATTAATAAATTTACCATAGAAGATTAATGTTTGAGTGGCATTTAGCAATTGGGGAACGCAATCACAGATACAACCGATGTCCTTGAACAGAGGTCACTTCCCTTACCAATGGAAGTGTTGAACAGATTGCACATGTGTCATAAAATGGATGAAGAATTAGCCATCAAATCCAGCAATATCAGTTCCATATACACAACTAAGACTTGACAAGATGACATCACTTTCATTATCAACAAAATATTTAAATTGGATTACAGAAATAACCACTTCAATTGTCCTTTGCATGAACGGAAATTGATTTAAATTTTAAAAGAATTAATAATTGAAACTGTTACAGGTAAAAGAAATTTCAAAATTGAATCATGCAAAATTGTCTATTTCTCGGCAACCCTTCAAGTTACAAAGAGAATTACTGTATTCCAAAAAGTGTGACTGACAGAGAGACGGACATAATCCTTGCTGTGCAATTGCCTCATCATCTGGAATTGTTAATATTAAGTCATGCATTTATAGGAACATGTTTATGAATTTAAGTGTCCAAAATGCTGCTTCAATTTGAAATTGGGATATGAACTTTTCTCCTCATAAGGCTACCTAATGTGACTATTTCCTGTTCTGACTAGTAATTTTGATCTGACATTGATGTCTCTCGAGACAGTTGATCTAATGGAATCAGTGAGTATGAATATGATCAGAATTATTGGATATTAGTAGCTTATTACTGTCTAAATCAGAAACATTTTCTCTGAATTTTTACCATTTACAGACCAGCTCTACTCAGATCTACCCAATTATATCAATGTTATGACTAGAGTTTTTTCCCACAAGAACTTAATGTCAACATGCTGAGATCTGACTAAAAAAAAGCTCCATTTAATTTTTTAAATTTTCGTGATTTATGTGAAAAAAAGCTTCATTTATCTTTTCAATTATCATGATTTGTGAGAAAAATTCAAATGTTGAAATAATTCGATCTATTCATAAGTGTATTTAATTGTGAAGGCAACATCATAATTCATGTGGAAAACAAACACTGTTTTTTACACATATATCACAATATTCGACAAGTGTTTTATTATTGATAACAATAGGGGTCGATTTCCATATAAATTAATTGTGTAGTAGTTTATTGTTCTTAATGCCCTCAAGTGTCCACGAATTTAAAGGTAGTCCAAAATCAAAGTTAACCATTCATAATGGCTTCAATAACTTCCAGAATTAGGAAATCTCTGTGCATTTGAATGCTCTCTGTGAAATGTATTAAGTCCCCCGAAAAAAATATTAAATACAATGTATCCAGTGATCCCTTTTGTCCATGACAGACATTTTGGAAAAAGAAACTGAACATCCCAACAAGTAACTAACATTGCAAATGTTGGCGGTTTATCATTTTAATTTATACGTATAAAATGATAAATGTTTAGAAAATATAGATGTATACAGTAGCAGTAGATGACGATTTTAAATGTTAAATTTATACCACCAGTAAAGTAGGCTGAAACTAATTACAGCGTAGCAAGACATAATTGTTTAAATACTAGAATCCAAGGGTTAGAAATCAAAGTCAGTGGAACACATAAAGACTCTTGACACAAATTAGCCAAACCAATGAAGTTTCAGTAAAATGTTCGATCAGTGGTCTCTTTCATACTATAGGAACATAAATTTAACAAGGAGAAACTTCTTTAATATGTCTTCTTTAATATGTTTTTCATCAAAGTAAAACAAATGATCAAATCAAACCCTCAATTTGCATAACAATTTTAATGGAATCATTCATATAATTCATACAGCAGAATCTGCATGAGAAGCCACTCCTATTCAGCGACATCTACTTGAGAGCAGTCAAAATAAATTTCCCCCACAGAAATTCTATTGTTTAATTTCTTTAAAGTCACTCCTTTGTCCTTATTTTACAAATTAATTTAACGAAACATCGCCCTTTCAACAGCCATTGTTGAATGATACTATTTTGTCGCTCTTTGTAACACTCCTGCTAATACGATCACTAATAGTTAATTAACTGGACCCCAACTGATCCAGTAAAAAGAAATGTAAAAATAACAATAAACCAGGAATTATCTGTTAATTAATTTTTTGTTTTATTAAATGACAAACACTGATCATTGTTTTCGTGCGTAATGAAACACTTTTTGATACTGACTGTAAAAACTAAAAGTATCGTCACAGCTGAGTTTTGTCACGATCATCTAGTATCTCTTTTCCGTTGGCACTTTGTTGCTAAACATACGTTTTAGCGCCTCCTAAATATTACATGCAGAGTTACACCCCCTGAAAATAGGTGACAAATTCGGCGATGGTTTTTTATTCATGTCCTTGATAAAATAAAATTAATTCATGGATTTTCTTCACAAAATAGGATAAATATTATTGAATGCATCACAAAGGTACACTGTAGTATCGATGTTGATACAAAATGACACGTTTACAGAAGTTATGTCAGAGATTTGAGTCAAAGAATTTTCATTCCAAGCAAGTCTTCATCGGTAGCGATAGCCAAATTTACCGATGCAAGTATTGATGTTTGCTTCCAATGCATCCAAGCAAATATATTTCATTGGTGTCAGCACAAAAAAAAAAAAACCACTGAGATTTTATTAAGAGACCACTCCCTTTAAGCGGTCAGTTGTGAAAATTCCCTTGTGTGGCTGCTTAATACAGATTCTACTGTAATTATATTCTATGAATCTCACAGGACAGCAGGAATAGATCTAATGAAGTTAATAAACATTCTTAAGATTTTCATTTGAATACTGATTTGTGGTCCACTGATCATAATAATGTTACAAGACCATCACCAAACATATGCTAATTGGGATTATGCTAATTGGGCAGATTTAACAACAGGGGTAAATCTTGCTCCCCCAATCCCCGCCTCAAGAAAGAAATGACCCATCAAAACTCTAAGATTGTTCTTTGAAAATAAAATGCACCTTAAAATACATTTGCTAAATACTGAGATGAAGAAATCAAAACTTTTCCCAATATTAAAATTTTCACTTCCCATCATCAACCATTAGCACTAATCCCACAAAATGCTGCTGAAATGACCTCTCAAAGTACAGAAATTGATCTCAAATGGCTTTTTTTCTTAATAAATCCAAGTTAAAATGTTTTCAAAATGCTGATCAATAACAGAACATACCAGTATGACTTTGGATCCAGCATTTTTCAATGCCTCTACAGCTCCAGCATGTGTTGTAGCAGAAACATCAGCATCATTCACCTTCACTATTATATCATTCATTCTGTAAAATACAAGAATATTACCATACATTTAAACTTTTCATACAACCTCTTGTTTCAACTTATAAGCATATAATCAGGATTATCACCAATAGATAAAAGGGTAGACAATTCCTGTGCAAAGAGATTGAACAAAGTTCGAAATATTAAAAAGTTTGGTTTTGTACAATGATGAACTACAGTCCTTCTTTAAAGATGCATTATGTAAGATTTAGATAAAGAGCTGTCCTTTCTTGGTATAATAGTTTCAAAGTAGATAATTCAAAATTAATATGTTGAAAATTTCATTCAAATTTCTTCATTCTAAGCGAAGTTAACCCATTTAACCCTGAGCCAATTAAAAGATTAGCTGCCCTAACCCTAAGCTCATTGAACCAGCAGGGCCCCATCTCCTAAGCCAATTAGAGGATTATTGTTAATCCTAATACCCTCTACAAAATTGCAAATAATTTAAAAAATATTTTTTATACATAAAAATACTCTGTTACAAAAATGTTCACATTGCCGTGTTCTTTCCAATGATATAAAATTCAATTTTACAAAGTAGCATGTATATTACTATAAATAATATTGAAAAGCCAGTTCCACTAAAATTATGACTTTTCTCTATCATATTGGCAAAATAATGTGAAAAAGTATCCCTTACGATTTAAAAAAAAAAAAAAAAAAAAAAATATAATCCCTCGTGTTGGCAGCAGTGTTCTAAGTAAATATAAATATAACTTTTAAAAAGAAATATCACCCCAAATAACGGTCACTTCATCGCCTACGGCATTTAACATTTCTGCCTTTCTTTGGATATATGACGGGAATTGTCGTTTTCTTTGCTTCACTGCGTCGAAAATAAAAATATATATTTGAAATCTTCGACAGTGTAATATTCCCCTATTTAGCTTGTGTTAAACCCTAAAAGTTTTGATTCAATTTAGCTTTCCAAAGTCTAGAATTATTAACCGTAAGTTTCGTGTTGTCATCTGTTTGAGCGAGCGAATCCAAGATGGCGGCGACTCGCTTGATCTCGGCTCGAGTATACGCATGCATTCTTCGCATCATAACGTCAAAAAAAATAATAAATAGTTGATTTCTTCGACATTATCATATTCCACAATATACCTGGCAGTAAATCATAAAATCTGATTCTATTTCACTCTTAATATCGTATAATTATTAGCCGTAAGTGACAGCGTGAAAATATTGGAATAGTGCCAAATTGAATGACACGGTGTGAATTTTCACCTCTGACCTGTTACGTAAATACTGAAAGATCCGGTGTTGAAACATATCTTTTTTATTGGATGATTAGCGAATTAAACATTCCTTTTCATCGCGGGTTTTACTTTTATTACCCAATCACCATTAATTAATGAAATAGAAACAATAGAAGTAAGTTGATTGATTTCTCGCTTGGGTTCGCTAAAGCCGTTGCCAAGTATGAAGGGTCCGCGAGTTGATTCGCTACCGTCAGGCGCGTGATGCGAGTTGTTTCGCTACCGTAAAAGATAGGTTGCCAGGCAACGAAACATACGCCCACAACAGCTAAATCGTCCGGGCAGTCAACAAGGGTTGTCGCATATTTTTACTTTTTCCGCTAATGAAACAATTGTAATACACTAAAAACTGATTAAGAGTAACAACTCATTATGTAATTATCAGAAAATCATTAGAATTTGATTGCTTTTTATAAAGTGTTACTCCACACTAACAATTAGTATATACATGAAACATTTAATATCATGGATTTAGCTGTTCAGTTATCAAAATTAATTGAAAATCAAAATACTTGTTCGTTTCAACACCTTAAACTCTGTGTATCAATCTAAAGTCAATCGGATGATAAGTTTGACCTCTATAGATTTTTTGAAGTTATCAAGGGAGATAACTCTGGCAGTAATTATTTGAAATCTCTGAAAATCAATAGGCTTCTTCGTCTCATGACCTTAAACACTGTGTGTTAATTTAAAGTCAATCGGATATTAACTTTGGCCTCTAAAGCTTCCACAGGATTTTTTCGAAGTGATCAAGGGCCATAACTCTGGCAGCAATTATTGAAAATCACTGAAAATCGATAGACGTCTTAGTCTCATGACTGTGAACACTATGTATAAATTTGAAGTCAATCGGATATTAACTTTGGCCTCTAGAGCATCCACAAGATTTTTTGAAGTGATCAAGGGCCATAACTCTGGCAGTAATTATCGGAAATCGCTGAAAATTAAAAGGCTTCTTCGTCACACGACCTTAGACACTGTGTATAAATTTAAAGTCAATCGGATATTAACTTTGGCCTCTAGAGTGTCCGCAGGATTTTTTGAAGTGATCAAGGGCCATAACTCTGGTACTAATTATCGGAAATCGCTGAAAATCAATAGGATTCTTCGTCTCATGACCTTAAACACTGTGTATAAATTTAAAGTAAATCGGATATTAACTTTGGCCTCTAGAGCTTCCACAAGATTTTTTGAAGTGATCAAGGGCCATAACTCTGGCACTAATTATCGGGAATCGCTGAAAATAAATAGGCTTCTTCGTCTCATGACCTTAAACACTGTGTATAAATTTAAAGTCAATTGGATATTAACTTTGGCCTCTAGAGCGTCCACAAGATTTGTTTAAGTGATCAAGGGCCATAACTCTGGCACTAATAATCGGAAATCGCTGAAAATCAATAGGCTTCTTCGTCTCATGACCTTAAACACTGTGTATAAATTTAAAGTCAATCGGATATTAACTTTGGCCTCTAAAGCGTCCACAAGATTTTTTGAAGTGTTCAAGGGCCATAACTCTGGTAGTTATTATTGGAAATCGCTGAAAAACAATAGGCTTCTTCGTCTCATGACCTTAAACACTGTGTATAAATTTAAAGTCAATCGGATATTAACTTTAGCCTGTAGAGCGTCCACAAGCAATTGTGGACGCCGGACGGACGGACGGACGGACGGACGGACCGACGGACGGACGGACGGACGGACGGGGGCGACGACAATATACGACCACATTTCAATGTGGGCGTATAAAAATGGGTTAATCTCATTTCAGTATGGCAGATTGATTCTTAAAGACAATTATAAAATTAGGATGTTCCACACACAATTGCTTTATTTCAAATTACCAAACATGAAAAAAAATAATTCAGAAGCTGAATTTAAAAACGCAACCAAAATCTCAAGAAACATATAATGTGCAACCCTTTTTTAAATGCATGGGAGATTGGAAACAAGTATTTACTTAAACTGTAACTTCTGGTGCCCAAACCAGATCATAAACCATTATAAAAGGCTGTTCAATTCCCAAAGCAACTAACCAGAATAAAACAAGCAAATTGAACATTTTTCATTCATTCACCAATTCAAAATACAACTTAATTGCCAATTCAGAAAACTAGTGCAATGATTACTCCCTCTAGTGCCACTCATCAATTGTCAGAGACTACCGGATCCTGGACAACCAGTTGTAAGATTACAACATGTAAATGACAAGTCAATAAAAGTAATTTACCTGAAAATACGGACTTCATAGAGTATCGGAAACATGTTGGCAGCTCCAATGATACTTTTTACATGGTCAATGCCAAGGTGAAAAGGCTGCTATACAAAACTAAATTAGTTTCTTGATCTCAGTGGAGATTATATGCCTCTGTTAACGACATATCAACAATCGTGAATAAATATAGTGGCAGATCTCTAGATTGTTAAGTCTTCGTCGTCAGCCAGCCACAGTGAATTTAAATCAATTATTCCTTCAGAAATCACTAAATCACACTGACGGGACTGTTGGACAGAATTCAGTCATGTAAGAGATCCCTTGGGTAGAAACTAACTCATCAAGTAATAATAGGTATTGTCTGTACGACTTTACACCTTACACTATAGGCTTTCAATCCGTCACTTATTACTAAATTCAAAACACAAAGTTAAGTCGTTTCCACTCATTTACTGGAGTTCTCTACCGATAATGACGATTGGCTATTCCAAGTATATAATAAAGTTGTGATAATACACTGGTCTACTTGATTTCTACAGACGTCAGTCATTATCTCACCCCTAAACTAAATATCTTTTCCTTGTCAACCCATCTAGAAAATCTTTCAAAAGAAGTCGTAACTAGGCAAGATGCGGAGAAGATTGAAAAGAATAGCTCAATGAATACCAGTTAATATAAGAATATTAAAAGAGAGATAGTATCAACGGCAACTTGATTGACGGCAGATAGTCATTTCACTAGGCTTTTACAAATTTACTTTACTGGAAAAATAAGTGTTCAGAAAAAAAAAAAATCACATTAAAGCCAAAAACTATCTCTCTTAAATCTTGGGCTGAAAAAACTGGTGCTTGATGTTAACTAATAGGAGCTCGTTAGAGAGAAAGACAACTTCATTAATTCTAGCGTCTGATGCAACTTCACAAACTCAACCATGCCAGTAATTCAAGGATTGAGTTTTCCACATCCATTTGTTGACATTAATCTACTAAGGGATTTAGAATGTTATTTTTGATGCCAGATGACTGAAATTCATATGGTCAATACCACACATAATGCTTAAAATAAACTTGACTATTAGGATCTATTTTAAGACAAAATTTTTAATCTGTGACAAAAATTTCTATTTTGTGTTTATTTGTGGGTGTTATTGAGGTATGAGGGAAACAAGCATTTTCTTTTAGGGGTAATTAATAGAATGTTTCTTTACAAACAATTCATTACAGTGATGGTTTTTAATAACCAGCGGTTGCCATGCAAAATACACCCACATTTTACAAGTGATAGAGAACTAGTGAAAACAAAAAAATGATAATTATTACAATTAGAGTCCATAATCCAGGAAGTTACCGCTTGATATGCATGAATATCGGAGGGGACCAAGTTCTTTGGGTTATAAGCATGTATTTCAAGTTTCATCTAAATCAAATAAAAATTATGACTTCTAAATATTATGACTTCTAGAGGGTCCCCAACCTTGGTTTTTCATACTTTTAGATTATTGCTTACAAGAAGCGCCCATTTTGTCTGATAGTATAAAACTTTAACTTTAACTTTAATCTTAAATATTAAATGTGTTGGAAAAAAATAAGACTAACTTAGAAATTTGTGGTGGTGGTTTGGTTCGGTTCCTTGCGCATAGTACTTGAATGAAAAGGATCCGGTACCTATCTATTTGATTCCAAGTTTTCGAAACAAACTTATTAATTATATAACAGTCGAGAATTGATTATCATGTTGCTTGACTTTTTGTTCTATTACCGTTATATTCAACACTGTTTATTTTTTGCATAAATATTTGATTAGGTATTATATTGTTTATTTACTATTATTACTAGACCTATTTCATAATGTTCTGTATATTATGTGTGCAAATTAGATAATGGGCCCTTGACAAAAATTAAATGAGATATGGCAAAATTATCAAATATTTGTCTCAAGTCAGTTAACACAATCCATAAGATCAGGTTCAGATTTGATGTGAAATTAATTTTATTCCTTTCAAATTTTTACTTTAAGTGTCTTATCATAAAAGAATAATGTTTACTATTAACATGTTTTTGGATTAAAAATGAATCATTAGTATCATGTTAAGGAAGAAACCAATAAAGAAGAATTAAGATATCCTGAGAGACAAAACTAAGGGACACGAAGACTCCAAGAATTCTGAATCTCATCATTTATAAATCCTCAGCTTTCTTTTAATAAACACTAATGAAGTCCTACTACAATGCTGTGTGGAAAGCAACAGATAATTCCATTTTACCATTTAAAGTTCTCACTTACAATTAACATTTTTAAAAAAATTCTATAATAATATCAGTGCTATTTTTCTAAGCATATAAGAAGAAAACCAAACTCATCTATATTGTTAATATTTTTTCAGACAAAAAGAGAACAAAGAATAAATTGTGTGAACAATATTTTCAGAATCATTTGACGGATTATTATCTGCTTTCCATTTGCGCTCAAAATATTATGCAGGAAAATTTCTGGAAACTAAAAATAGCTCTGAGATTTTCTTCGGATTATGTACTCATTTGGTTACTAAACAGACATGTTTAAAGAATTATGATGAAGATATTTGTGTTTATAAATTTCAATAAAATAGCACGATTCGCATGTGCAAGTTACTGATGCATCAATACAAAAGTATTACTAGGTAATATTTTCCTTCTAAACTATGTTAACTTTTTGTCAAGTTTTACCCAGATTCAGCACTTACATCTATAAGTTCATCTGAACCAGGTTTTCTTTATGACAAATCAAAAGTATTATTACACACAATATCAACTAACTCATCAATGGACAAATTGGGAAATAAACATGTATCCTAACTTGATATATTATCTACCTTTAAATATAGAGCAGATATCCAGAACTGTTCAAATTTTCGAGGTCTGCTAGTCAAAGAAAAACAAATAAATAAATGATACAATACTCCAAAAATCAATCAAATAACAAAACCAAGACATAATAACATTGTTGATATTCTCTCGACGATATCAGATCAATCAACACGCAGTCTAAAAAAACAAACTATTAAAATAGAACCATAATAAATTACATTGTCTCTCTTACATGTTTCTTCAATTCAATCATTTTTAATAAAGATACATCTGAAAACTAGAAATGAATCTTTATCATGAGTTACATGAATTAAAATCAAGATTCTATACAGCAACCTATTACTGATAATATCACAAAACATTTACCTTGAAATGTTCTATATTTTAGTACACTTTATAGTTTACTGTACTAAGTATGATGTCAAGTTTTTATATATTACTGCAGCGTAATGTAAATTTTTCATATTGTACTGGGATACTTCTAAGTACATGTATATGATGGTAAAGTTTTTTTGTATATAAAGTTTTTATATTTCACTGTAATAAGTATGATATAAAGTTTTTATATTTTACTGTAACAAGTATGATATAAAGTTTTTATATTTTACTGTAAAGTATGATATAAAGTTTTTATATTTTACTGTAATAAGTATGATATAAAGTTTTATATTTCACTGTAATAAGTATGATATAAAGTTTTTATATTTTACTGTAACAAGTATGATATAAAGTTTTTATATTTTACTGTAAAGTATGATATAAAGTTTTTATATTTTACTGTAATAAGTATGATAATGGTTTTTATACATTTTACTTGACTAATTAATTATCATATAAACTTTTAAATGTGACCATACACAGTCTAATCATTATGGGCTATGATAATATAGTGTTAGACAGAAACTTTCATTAAGGATTATAAGAAAGAAGAATATACCAAAGCAGGTGATTTCATAAATAAATTTTTCTATAATGGTATTTTTACTGATGAGTGATGAATAATGCTTGCTTCAGGATAACATTAAGACATGTTAAGAGTATTTCCCAATCATGGTTCAACAACCGTAAATAGTGAACATCAGTCTACATTGATAGTTAACCCAGATATAGGAAATAGTCTCCAATATTTTACCATAAATAAATAGTTAATTTTGTGTGAAAGACTTTATCCTTTGGATCTACCTGAAGCTGTATGATAATTTTGTTGAAAAAAACAACTTTCGACTTCGAAGTGTTCTTCTCAATAAGTTCTATATTCAATTCTATTCCATATGGTACAACTGAACAGTGAGATTCTTTAAATGAGTTCCATAGCGATATTTTTTCAATTATTTCTTTCTGAACACCACAATATTTTTAGTTTAAATTTTCAGTCAAGTTCATATAGCCATTTCTCCACATTTTGGCATTTGATCTGCATATTACCCAGATTTATCAAAGGATATCTGGGACAGCTCCTTTAAAATGTATTTTTTGTATTTAAATTTCAAATGCAGATTAGGTGACATGACGCACTGTGTAACTTACAATTATATTAGCTACGTCACATCGAGTAAATCAATCTAATTTTCAAAGAATTTTCAAAGATTTTTTAATTTTAAAAAGACTTCGAATTTGTATAGACTTTGATACAATAAGACTTCTGATTCTATAGACTTTGATAAAAATATAATGTTAATATGCCGATATTGATGCAGTTGAATCTCCATCTAATGTTCATCTGGCTTTCATTTTCCATGAAAAGAGACTTTTATTTATTTTTACTTAGAAGTATGGAGATCAAAAGCAACAGGTGAAAGGGAGGTAACAAGTGTCTACCTATAACCTCACCTGATTACAGACACCTTGTATTGTTGAATTTATTTAACAATGTACACAAAAAAAGCACCGTCACGAAATGACATTTAGATTTTGATCACCAAAATAAGTCATCTTACACAGAAGTTGATATTTGAAAAACTTGAAGAATATACAGTTGCAAAAAAGTCCATAAAAAAATTTGTGTTCTTTATCAAGTTCGAAAGAAAAGAAGTTTATTTTAATGAAATGGTCAAATCTAGCAAAACACGTTTTGCTAACTGAATATTACTTCCATTAGATAAAAGCTAAGAGTAGTGACAGACTTATTCCAGAACAGCCAAATATAATTTCCCATTCAAATATCTTACTAGTTCTGTTTTACCCTAATCTTCAAACTTTGCATTATTTTATATTTCTAAATGAATTTTTGACAAAATGGACTTATTTATGAAGGCAAGAATATTTGTAAAAATGTTAAAACCATTGTTTATGGAAGAATAATAATGTTCACCAATGGTAAAGATGGTGATAAAAACTATAATTATTTCATGAATTATTAATGGTGTAGACATTCGAGTAGGAAATAAGAGATCAGAGCAGGGTTTACATGTCTGACAGTCATCAGGAGAAGGTAATAGATTTGGGTCATTCCATTTATTTAAAGACCAAGTAAAATGTCAGCTGCTAATGAGCTTTAAGGTTTAATTTATTAAAGTAACCGTTGGTGATTTCCAGTATTAAAGAAAATATCCAATTTCTCTTGGCTTCATCCAGGCTAACATGTTCTCAGATTTAACATTTAATTAAGAAAACAAGATTAAAATATCAACGCGACTAAAATCAGGCCCATGAAATAGATACCACGAAACAGAGATGGCGGTGCACGTTAATATGTTGTGACGTCAACGAACAATAAAAAGACTGGTAACTTGCGATTAGCCAATCACAGATTGCAAAATGAAGTTCAACATTGAAAAATGTAGGGGCACAATATTTTCGTTCTTACTCATCGAAATCAAAGTATATTCCTTTAATAGTTTCTAATCATTTATATAGGATACAATTTTCAGTTATTTTAAAGGGCAGTATGTGTCCTAAATTGAAAGTAATATAATTAGCCTATGTTTCTTTACAGAGAATAGAACCTCCCCCTAGTGATATACAGAAGCTGGTAATGTGGATAATTTGATCAAGTGTTCTGGGGCCTGTTTCACGAAATTTTAGCCAAGATGAAGTCCAAATTTTAGTAATTTGATTGGATAATATTAGGTTCATTTTCATGCTTAGCCAATGAAAGTTGAAGTATCTACTAAAATTTAGGGCTGTACGATATTGCAAAGATAGGTTGCCAGGCAACGAAACATACGCCCACAGCAGCTAAATCGTCCGGGCAGTCAACAAGGGTTGTCGCATATTTTTACTTTTTGGGGAGATGAAACATTTGTAATACACTAAAATCTGATTAAGAGTAACAACTCATTATGTAATTATCTGAAAATCATTAGAATTTGTTAGCTTTTTATAAAGTTTTGCCCCACGCTAACAATTAGTATAGGAAATATTTAATATCATGGATTTAGCTGTTCAGTTATCAAAATTCATTGAAAATCAAAATACTTGTTCGTTTCAACACCTTAAACTCTGTGTATCAATCTGATGTCAATCGGATGATAAGTTTGGCATCTATAGTGTCACAAGGTTTTTTGAAGTGATCAAGGGAGATAACTCTGGAAGTAATTATTTGAAATCGCTGAAAATCGGTAGGTTTCTTCGTCTCATGACCTTAAACAGTGTGTGTAAATTTAAAGTCAATCGGATATTAACTTTGGCCTCTAGAGCGTCCACAGGATTTTTTGAAGTGATCAAGGGACACAACTCTGGCACTAATTATCAGAAATCGCTGAAAATCAAAAGGCTTCTTCGCCTCATGACCTTAAACACCGTGTATAAATTTGAAGTCAATCGGACATCATCTTTGTCCTCTAGAGCATCCACAAGATTTTTTGAAGTGATCAAGGGCCCTAACTCTGGCACTAATTATCGGAAATCCGTGAAAATCAATAGGCTTCTTCGTCTTATGACCTTAAACACTGTGTATAAATTTAAAGTCAATCGGATATTAACTTTAGCCTCTTGATCATTCACAAGATTTTTCAAAGTGATCAAGGGTCATAACTCTGGCAGTAATTATCGGATATTGCTGAAAATCAATAGGCTTCTTCGTATCATGACCTTGAACACTGTGTATAAATTTAAAGTCAATCCAATATTAACTTTAGCCTCTAGAGCGTTCACAAGATTTTTCAAAGTGATCAAGGGTCATAACTCTGTCAGTAATTATCGGAAATCGCTGAAAATCAATAGGCTTCTTCGTCTCATGACCTTAAACACTGTGTGTAAATTTAAGGTCAATCGGATATTAACTTTAGCCTCTAGAGCGTTCACAAGATTTTTCAAAGTGATCAAGGGTCATAACTCTGGCAGTAATTATCGGATATTGCTGAAAATCAATAGGCTTCTTCGTCTCATGACCTTAACCACTGTGTATAAATTTAAAGTCAATCGGATATTAACCCTGGCCTCTGGTGCGTTCACAAAAAATTGTGGACGATGGACGGACGGACCGACGGACGGACGGACGGACGGGGGTGACGGCAATATATACGTCCACATTTCTATGTGGGCGTATAAAAAGGGATGGTATCGATATTGGCATTTTTTTCAACAATATAGTTAAATATCGCGATATTCAATAATAAATGCTTTAAAGCGGACTACAGTCTGAGTAACAATTGTGGGTAAGAATTGCTTTATTTATAGTACTAGCTAAGTTTTCCATAATTAAATTAAATATAACCGCTGATGTTTAAAATCGTCTGCTTGTGACCCTGTGTAAGAAAATTCTCAAATATCACATGCAGCGGAAGTAAGCAGATGCGGTCTTCAAGTCTTATATTGTAAGTTCAAACAGTTTAACAAATACTAAATTATCCGGACTATCTTCCATTCAAGCATTCAATTGGCCCAACAGTGACAGTAGTAATCTATTTATAGATCGTTTTATTCTTGCTTCAGAAATTAATTTTTGTAGTTTTCTAAAAATATTTGTTTTTTAAAAACATGACAACCTATTTATAGCCTGATAATTAGCCGAATTAGTGGGAAATTTTAGGCGTTTAGTAGGCCTAAGCTTTACATGTAGTAACAACTGACAATTTATTGCCAACTAAAAACAAAGTAAAAGTAATGCATACACGATACAATGAAAGATAGGTTGCCAGGCAACGAAACATACGCCCACAGCAGCTAAATCGTCCGGGCAGTCAACAAGGGTTGTCGCATATTTTTACTTTTTTGGGTAATGAAACATTTGTAATACACTAAAAACTGATTAAGAGTAACAACTCATTATGTAATTATCAGAAAATCATTAGAATTTGATTGCTTTTTATAAAAGTTTTGCCCCATGCTAACAATTAGTATATACATGAAACATTTAATATCATGGATTTAGCTGTTCAGTTATCTAAATTCATTGAAAATCAAAATACTTGTTCGTTTCAACACCTTAAACTCTATGTATCAATCTGCAGTCAATCGGATGGTAACTTTGGCCCTCTATAGCGTCACAAGAATTTTTGAAGTTATCAAGGGAGATAACTCTGGCAGTAATTATTTGAAATCGCTGAAAATCAATAGGCTTCTTCGTCTCATGACCTTAAACACTGTGTATAAATCTAAAGTCAATCGGATATTAACTTTGGCCTCCAGAGCGTCCACAAGATTTTTTGAGGTGATCAAGGGCCATAACTCTGGCATTAATTATCGGAAATCGCTGAAAATCAATAATAATAATAATAATGCATTTCTATAGCGCCTCGTATCCAAAGAGTTTGCTCACTGGCGCTGAGTTAGTCTGTCACATTTACGACAGTTTCCCATCATCTGCATTGAATAGGTGTGTTTTTTAGCAAGGATTTGAATGTACTCAGTGATTTTGCATCCTTAATATGTGATGGTAGTCTTTTCCACAGTTTAGGAGCAGCAACAGAGAAGCTTCTGTCTCCACATTTCACATAGTTTGATCTTGGAATTACTAATTGAATTTTGTTTGACGAACGTGTTTCCCTTTGTGATGACTTTATGCGAAGTAGATCCTGGAGGTAGGTAGGGGAGGTGGTGTTTGGCTGTAGACATTTGTAGACAATAGGCGTCTTTGTCTTATGACCTTAAACACTGTGTATAAATTTGAAGTCAATCGGATATTAACTTTGGCCTCTAGAGCGTCCACAAGATTTTTTGAAGTGATCAAGGGCCATAACTCTGGCACTAATTATCGGAAATCGCTGAAAATCAATAGGCTTCTTCGTCTTATGACCTTAAACACTGTGTATAAATTTAAAGTCAATCGGATATTAACTTTGACCTTTAGAGCGTCCACATGATTTTTTAAAGAGATCAAGGGCCATAACTCTGGCACTAATTATCGGAAATCGCCGAAAATCAATAGGTTTCTTCATCTCATGACCTTAAACACTGTGTATAAATCTAAAGTCAATCGGATATTAACTTTGGCCTCTAGAGCGTCCACAAGATTTTTTGAGGTGATCAAGGGCCATAACTCTGGCACTAATTATGGGAAATCGCTGAAAATCAATAGGCGTCTTCGTCTTATGACCTTAAACACTGTGTATAAATTTAAAGTCAATCGGATATTAACTTTGGCCTCTAGAGCGTCCACAAGATTTTTTGAAGTGATCATGGGCCATAACTCTGGCACTAATTATGGGAAATCGCTGAAAATCAATAGGCGTCTTCGTCTTATGACCTTAAACACTGTGTATAAATTTAAAGTCAATCGGATATTAACTTTGGCCTCTAGAGCGTCCACAAGATTTTTTGAAGTGATCAAGGGCCATAACTCGGGCACTAATTATGGGAAATCGCTGAAAATCAATAGGCGTCTTTGTCTTATGACCTTAAACACTGTGTATAAATTTAAAGTCAATCGGATATTAACTTTGACCTTTAGAGCGTCCACAAGATTTTTTAAAGAGATCAAGGGTCATAACTCTGGCACTAATTATCGGAAATCGCCGAAAATCAATAGGCGTCATTGTCTTATGACCTTAAACGCTGTGTATAAATTTAAAGTCGATCGGATATTAACTTTGGCCTCTAGAGCGACCACAAGATTTTTTGAAGTGATCAAGGGCCATAACTCTGGTAGTTATTATCGGAAATCGCTGAAAAACAATAGGCTTCTTCGTCTCATGACCTTAAACACTGTGTATAAATTTAAAGTAAATCGGATATTAACTTTAGCCTGTAGAGCGTCCACAAGCAATTGTGGACGCCGGACCGACGGACGGACGGACGGACGCGACGACAATATACGACCACATTTCAATGTGGGCGTATAAAAATGGCTGCGGACAGTGCGCAAGTGTTTTCAACATTTAATGACTCTCAAAACATTAGTTTTATGATGGTTTATTGCCGTTGGCTAATTTCCACTGCTGTATAGTATATTAACTATTTTTATGATAATTTTTTTTGATATTTGAAGTTTTTGGCGATATTCGATAAACCACTATATCAACAATTTTGGGCAACATGATATCGTAGTTGGGTCTGAAAATACCATATCACGATAAATGACTATCGTACAGCCCTACTGAATATCGTACAGCCCTACTAAAATTTAGATTTTATCTTTAGTTAAGTTTTCCAGAAACAGGCCCCTGATCACTCTAAGAATATTGGAAAAAAACACATTATCGTATTTTCAAGATGCAAACCTACAAATCAGCCTTCACAAACTTTTATCAAATAGCTTATTTTTGATCAAATGCCATGTTTATTGAAATCTTTTTGTGTTAGTTTCAACATGTTGTTCTTGTGGGAGAACTGACAAAACTAAAGGACCTGTCCCTGATTTTATAGAATGTCCATGAATAAAATGGGGTTTGTGTGTGTATATCAAATTCTAAAATGTCAGAGAAATGGCCTTATTACCAAGTCTGAAAGTTTTCAATCAAAATATTGAGCCACTTGGAATTTACCTCTCGATTTGCTTTGACAGCGTTATGAATCTCTTTGAAGTAATTTTATTGTCTGTATAAGTGACTTAACAATCACTTGTTATACAACTATAACTCTGTCAAATACAAATAAACCAAGCACGTGGGGTGAATAGGATGAGCACTACAAGATCGCCTAAATGTGGTAAAAGCATGTTGGAAACGCTAGAAATCATGCTGTGGTCTCCATGGTCACCAATGATTACCCATGCACAGTGTTTGTTGTGAACATGGTCGAAACAAATTCCCAAGGATCTGTGACCTGGCCTGGAGAGCTGTGACTTTTTTTTGCGTTGTGTTCACGTCTGCCGGCAGTAAGGACGCCAACATGGTCTAATGGTAGCATTAGAGATAAGGCGCCTCTTCTCCACCTCCTGGGTCTGTAATACCACGTGAAACTGAAAGATTATATTTCTTACAAATATCTGCAGAGTAAAGGTTCCTTCACGCCAAAATTAAGCAGTTTTATTTACTAAAATAAGCCACAATGACATGGATTTATCACATTATCTGATGGCATATTATTCTTCTTTGCTTTAGGCAGATTCTATTGTAACTGGTACCAAAAATGATATTTGACGAGAGATTTATCAGATTCATAACCTTGCAAATGTGATTCACACTTTTTAGTCTTAAAAAAACAAAAAAAGGAACCCCTCGAAACTGACAAAATCAATTGAAAGTATGTGAGACCATAATTTGTTAATGAAAAAAATGAAATAAAATTCATAGCATTGGAGAATCTGACGGACGCAACTCCCGTTTTTATGCCTCCATGGTAAAGTGCAGTTGCTATCGTCACTTCGTTTCCGTCAGCTTCAATGACGATAGAAACATCTTGACTAGGCATCGTAATTCACTTCATATTTCACTTGTAAACAGTTATTGTAATAAAATATAGATTACTGTTGGAAAGTAATGTGTTCTGTGTCGATTCCTGTCGTAAATCAGAAATTAACTTGACATGACCTAGTTCTATCGTTATTCTGTCAGATCGCCAACACTAACGGTAGCAACAATCAGGTCACCTGCCACAATTTATCAGAGACTGGTCAAGCGAGACTATACTGCGCATGCGAGATCTGGGCCGCTGAAGGTCAATTTCCGGTCGGGAGATCGTGATTATTTTGGATAGTTTTCACTCAAATGCAAGGTAAGTATCTCTGTCAGAGTTTATAACGGTAGAAACACATGACGATAGCATACTATGGAATCTAATTAGATGGTTTGTAGGAATGTTCTAGAGTTGAAACTGCCGAAAGTAACGTGAAATGTGTCGACCTTGTCAACAAATAGAAATGCTTGCTCGAATGCACTGCGTCGTCTGCTTGGTGAATGCAGAAAGGTTTCTATCGTCAGCTGCCTGACGGACACTCTTGTGTCTCTCGTCATTATATGACAGACTTCTGGTTGCTATCGTCATTATCTGACAAATGTTTTGGTGCTATCGTCACTTCCCTGACCGATTCTAAATTTCTACCGTTAATTCTGACGGACCCAAAACTGTCATTGAACTCATTGTTGAGCCTACTCAGGTAGATTTGTCTTGCCCCCTTTTTTCAGGGCTATGCATATGAAGGTAGTGCTGTACTAGTAGTGGGATCCTTGCATCACAAACCAATGATGATTGATGTCTTACTTCTACAGCATTGAGGTGCGTGTCACTGCAGTTTTTGATTGGACACCAACGATGTCTTACTTCCACCGCATTAAGGTGCATGTCACTGCAGTTTCTGATTGAAAACCAATGATAATTTTTGATATCTAACTTCATTTTTTTCTCAGGGATATTGGCACGTCTAGCTCGGGCTTGTTCACGTTTATCTCGTTTTCTTTCACGGTCTTTCTTTTTCATCCACACTTGTTTTTAGACGGACCAATTTTTCCTTTCTTATTGTTTGTAATGTTTGTTTCGCTCCTTCACTGACTGTTGTTGTTGTCGAGTTAGAGCTTTCGCACATCGGCCATTCGAACCCTTCGAAGAAGACTTGTTATCTGAGTATTCTGAGTGATTCAAACTGCAATACTTTTTCTGTCGAGCCCGTCCCAGTTCCTTTTGATGTTTTTTTTTCTAGAAGTTTTTTGGCTGGTCTCTTCTTTTTAAGTTCTTGCAAGGCTGGACACAACACAAATCAGTATTAAATGAATTTGTCTTATGTTTTCAGAATCATGCCATCGCGCAGCACAGAGTGGCGGAGAAAGCTGAAACAGACAGATCCTGAAGAGTACAAGAGATATCTGGAACAACAAAAAGTCCGCAACAAAAACGCACGTGATAAACTGAAGGAAGAACTTAAAAAGAAGAGACCAGCCAAAAAACTTCTAGAAAAAAAAGAACATCAAAAGGAACTGGGACGGGCTCGACAGAAAAAGTATTGCAGTTTGAATCACACAGAATACTCAGATAACAAGTCTTCTTCGAAGGGTTCGAATGGCCGATGTGCGAAAGCTCTAACTCGACAACAACAACAGTCAGTGAAGGAGCGAAACAAACATTACAAACAAAAAGAAAGGAAAAATTGGTCCGTCCAAAAACAAGTGTGGATGAAAAAGAAAGACCGTGAAAGAAAACGAGATAAACGTGAACAAGCCCGAGCTAGACGTGCCAATTCTCAGCAATCTGCACCTAGAAATATAACCACCAGTTCAGGGTACAAGACGAAAAAAACACAGTGGAATGTGACAGCAAAAGCTAGGGCTTCTCTTCCAAATGACCCCCTTCGGTATGCTACTGTTGTGTCCAGCCTTGCAAGTAAGTGCTCTCCCCGTAAAAGGACAGCATTGGATGCGATTGGATGTACGACACCGCCAATTCCAAGAAAATACCGAAAACTGAATGTTAGATTGTTTTCGCCGCTAGCCACTGAAAAGGTCACTCCGGAAGTAAAGGGAGCTGTCAAGATCCTTGCGAGAAAACTGATAGGGATCGCAAGTAAACGTGCTATTGGTCGTGAATTCAACATTGATAGGAGGTACATCAAAAAGAAGAAGCCGAGGAAACTTGCCACTGATGTTGCTAGGATCCAGAAGTTCTACAAAAGAGAAGATATCAGCAGAGTCTTACCGATGAAACGCTATGCTACTAAAGCAGGACCAGCCTATTTGCTACAGATGTCATTGAAAGCTGCTCATTCCAAATATCAAGAGGAATTTCATGCCAAATGTAGTTATGCCAAGTTCGCTAGACTACGCCCCAAAAATGTGAAGCTTCTCACAACGAAATACAGAGAGTATTGCGTTTGCATATATTGCATCAATGTGCGTTTCAAGCTGTTAACATTGTCGAGACAAGTCAAAGAACCAGGAAAGAAGCATGCCAATGAGACTGACCTGCTCAACATCCTGCTGTGTCCTAAGCCTGATACTGCCAGATTCCACGGCATAGAATGCGTGAAAGGTGCTTGTAAGAAATGCTGCAATTTCAAGAAAACCCTGTTTTCTTATTTCAACTTTTCTCAAGCTGAATTGAGCAACCCTGTAGTCTGGAGTTCCTGGAGGAAAACTGAATGCAATGGGAAAACGAAACGCATGCTGATTAGCAAAACAGCCACCCTGGGTGATCTGATGAAGGAACTTGTAGAGGACGTCCTTTCACCCATCAAGAACAATACCTTTATTCAGCACTTGTTCACTGCGCATTGGCAATATTTCCAGTTTGCCTGCCTTAGAGACAGCCTGCCAAAGGGCTGGATCTTGCAAGTCATGGATTTTGCCAAGAACCGATCAACATTCTATGAAAACGAAATAAAAGGAGCATTCTATTCCCCATCACAGATTACTATGCATCCAGTGGTAACCTTCTACAACAGTGCTGCAGGTACTGTGCGACATTCAGTTATCGTTTTCTCAGACGATAATCAGCATGACTATCATGCTGTGGACCATTTCACAAAGGAAGTTGACCAATTGCTCAGGGAACACATGGAATTCCAGTCAGTTGTTGTCAAGTCAATCTTTAGTGATGGCTGCGCTGCACAATACAAGAGCTCTGGACCACTCTGTGATGTCTCTCTCAAAGGTCACAAGATTGTACGAAACTACTTCGGATCAGAACATGGTAAAGCTGACGGCGACGGCGAAATAGGGCTGGTAAACAGGGCACTTGATCGGGCTATATGTGGTGTGGGGACGGTGATTAGCAGCGCATATGATGCATACAGGTGGTGCACTGAACATTTCCAGCTCAACAACACATTGTCGAAACGGAGTTTCATCTACGTTCCAAAAGGGGTCATACCACGCTTGAGAAGTGTCACTGACGTCAAGACCATTCCACAAACCAGAAAGATCCACCAAGTAAGGAACAATGTTGGCCGGCCATTCATACTTCACACAAGGGAGCTGTCCTGTTTCTGCTGTAATTGCAATACAAGTGTTGAGCTTGGGTCCTCTGCCAAGACAGCAAAATGTACAAACAAGACTGTAGTTGGCTGTTACCAGGAGAAGAAGTTGCAGTTGAAGAAGCCTACAGCTCTGGTGGATGAAGAAGAAGATGAAGAGGAACTTCAAGATATTATTGATGGGTAAGTAGTGTCACAATACACTTTCATTTAAAATGAAATTCTATAGTACTCTATTTTATTGAGACTGTTTTTTTTTAATAATTTCGGTTTTCGTTTAATTGGTTGGATGCGCTATGGCGGGTGTGGCGCGTTAGCAGGGTAAGCTTACTCTTCCTGGACACCTGTTACGACTGTTTATCATGTATTTGATGGACAGTCCATTTGCTGTCACGATTTTGCCGATAACGTTTTTTTAGGATTTCGAATTTTGTCTAACGGTTTGGAACGTTCGTACTTGGTTTTATTTATTCTAAACATGTACACATTCACAGTCATATTGTTGTTTATTATTACCCTAAATCTTTCAGTTTGCTGAATGGTGAGTTGCTGAATGATGATGGAAAGTACGATGAGGAGTCTGAGGGCGAGGGGAATGGAGAGTATTCCAATGAGTCAGAGGTGGTGGAGAATAGAGAGACCGCAGAGTCCGAGGTTGAGGATGATGGGCAGTTCAAAGATGAGTCCGACTCTCACAGTGAGGTCAATGAAATTGAAATTTCTGACTCAGGCAAGTTGGCCAATTTGCACCATCATGACCTTCATTGAGTGTTGAAATGTTATCACTTCAACACACAGCCATAAATTTACAAGTAAAGTTGTCTAGTTCACTTTGTAATTGATCTTGTGTCTTTTTACATTGTTTCTTCTCCCAACAGCCAATTATACAGCTCTTGTTCCTACATTCTTTATGTTCTTTTCTATAATCATTGATTTTACTTACCATCGTCTGATCATTGATTTTACTTACCATTTATAGATCATTGATTTTACTTACCATCTGCTGATTATTTTGTATACTTACCATTGTTTTTACTTACCGTTTGCGGATCGTTGTTTTTTAGTTATACCTTTTTATATTTCCTCATAGTTTTTTATAAAGATGCTCTTGGCGCAAAATGGCCTAGTTTACTGTGTGCCGACGTGCCATAAAACACTATTCTTTCTTTCTTTCAGTATCTGCCATAGATGTAGCCCTGATTACGCCTACACCAATAGCAGACTATTTCGCCGACCAAATACAGATGGTGGATAGAAGAACATTTTTCTCCAACCTGCAGCAACATCTAGGAACACTGGACTATGAAAACCTTCAGGACCTTGCTCCCCAACTGGTCGACATGATTGAAGCAAAGTATCCACTTCGTCCCCTTCTACCCAACTGCGACAGCTGTTCCATTGACAAGCCTTCGATCTCCCTCTACAATGGGCCGAGCACCCATGTGCCTGTCGAGATATATGGGGATGGCAACTGTTTGCCACGGAGTGCCAGCATGTTGATCTTTGGTACTCAACTGAGACATGTTGAGATACGTATCAGGATAGCTCTGGAAATGGTGTCATTTGAAAGCGTCTACTTGGATAACGAATTCCTACGCCATGGGCTTACTGACACTAGCATCGACATCCTAAAGTGGTACTCAGTTCTGTCACCATTCGTAAAGGAGACCAATGTTCCACTGCAACTCTTTCGAAAAGAGGCCAAGGACTGTATCGCCAATGGCAAATATATGGGTCCATGGAATATGCATGCCCTAGCCTCTGTCATGAAGACAAGGATTGTCTCTGTCTATCCGACTTTAGGAGGCCCCAAGATGGTTGCACTGCTAAGCAGAAGCGTTTATCCAAGAAATGATCCAACTGATGTTCAAAACTGTGCCTACATCATGTTCACCAATGTTCATGGTGATGCGAACAAGAGCTTGTGGCATCCAAACCATTTCGTGGCATGCCTTCCAATTGGGAAGGAAGCACCTGTCCTGATCAATCAAAAAACTGTGTAAGTGGATCTTCTTGGCTTGGTTTTCTTGTTGAACCTTATGTCCCCACTTGGGACTCCTAGTATGTGAGGTGCATGACAATTTCAATCAGGTATACCTGATTGAAATTGTCATGCACCTCACATACAATGAAATGGTTTATCACTGTCACTTTATGATCTTTAATCCCCTCTTTGATGTATACGATGGTGTTGTATGTAACTTGCCTAACTTAAGGTCTTACTAAGATAATATACGGGTCCTTCTGAGCTAAACTTCACCACCTATAGGAAAATTTTATTTTTTACACTGTATCAGTAATAAGTGGGCTAGAATAAGAAAACAAGTTTTGCCAGTTAAAGAGAACATGTAACAGATAGAATAAACAATTTCGGGTAGGCATGTTTAATCAAAGAAGATAAAATTAAATAAAACAAAAAAAAAAACCTACATTTTTTCGGACGTTTTTTGTGACTTAAGAATAATTATTATTATCATCAACAATATGCTGTAACAAATTAACAATGTGAACTTTCTGTCCTGGAAAAACGTAAAATTAATGTGCAATATTTTTCTAAACAAAAACACAAAAAGTCATCTAGTAAATATTTTTTAATAGAAAAAATATACATGTTAAAGGGAGAATTGTACAACGAAGCTCATTGTGTTCATGCAAATACCACAACAGTCTCAAAAGTGTGCATTACATTTTCTAAATAAATGAAATTGTGACCATGTTATTTCATTGCTGAATAATTTTTTTGAAAACAGAACATCAGAAAAAACATTAACAGCGGTAAGCAAGTTGCTGTTGAAATTTATGTTTACTGTTATTTATTCAGTTATTAAATGTATTGATACTTTTACAAAAGTTGCTGTTGAAATTTATGTTTACTGTTATTTATTCAGTTATTAAATACAGCTGAACTCTGCCATTTCGAATGTTAATTGAATTTGAAGCTATTAGAGTTAAATATTTGGTCCCAAATTAAAGACTTCATGTTTTAACTAAAATTCAGATTGTTGATACCTATTTCATATATATATTTCAAAGTTTTTATTTTTGGGGGGTGGGGAGGGGGTGTTCCAGTCCAGAATTAAAGTTTGTTAAAAAGCTTTATGAGCAGACTGATCAAACTGGGCCTGCTATTGTCATTTTGTTGGGTGCATTCTGTGCTTCCAAGGGATCTTCTTCAGATTTGTTCACTTTTTTGCAGTTGGAAACAAACAACACGAATGACAAAGACGTGGTTGGGTCAGTAATGCAGGAAATGTCGTTCACCATGGGAGAGTACCTGCTATGCCAATACCAGATGAAGACAAACACTTTGCAGTATGTTGGAGAGGTAGAATATTTGTTGCAATTTCTTAAGCTGTATCTATAGCTCTTTCAAAAACTGATTGATTCAATTATTATAATTCTCAGTTCAGGAAGTTTTAAGTTCACTTTGACTCCCAAATTTTAATGGGTGACATATTGATTTGGTCTGTTGTCTAGCTGTGCATCTGTCTGTCTGATAAACTTGTTTCGCATGCATCTGGACACCTGTTACCACTGTTTATCATGTATTTGATAGACAGTCCATTTACTGTCACGATTTTGCCGATAACGTTTTTTTAGGATTTCGAATTTTGTCTAATGGTTTGGAACGTTCGTACTTGGTTTTATTTATTTTTAAATAATAGAGTTACATCACTTCTAGTTTTAAATTGTTTTTTTTTAGGTCACAGCTATTTCTGAAGAATCCCTTCCATGTGTAGAATTTCTGGAGAACACAAAAGATCCTGTCTTGAAAAAAAGGAAGCAGATACCTGAACGAGCTTTAGTGGACCATAAAAACATTATTAAAAAACTTCATGCGCCAGAAACAGTGTTTAGGGGCAGACAAGTTGTATTGCTTTTTGAAGAACTTTTAAAAAGCTGTTAAAATAGTTCATTATATAAATGTAAACAGCATTTTTATGCACTTAAATGATGACTTTAATGATGAATATGCCTTGTCTCTTAACTCTATACCACCTGCAGACATTTTTTTCTTGAAGTTGACAACTTAAAAAGGCTTTGTAAACACATGAAAAAAAAACACGTGATCTGCACACAACTTTTACCAGGTTCAGTTGTCCGTCGGACAGGGGGGGGGGGGTGTCAAGGGAGTATGGATTTTATGTGGACATGATGGGGGGAGGGGTGTTCAAATCACCTAGATTGTTTATATGTAATGCATTTAGTATTTTTCTACACTTTTGTAAGTTGTGCAGTGCAACTTTTTCAGTGTCTGTCAGAAATGATGATAGAAACCGCTTGTTTCTATTGTCATTTTTAATGTCCGTCAGAAATGACAGTAGAAACATAACACTGACTATCAATGCAATGTCGTTTTAGTCCAAGAATATCACAATCTCATCTCTATAACTGTCCATTAGGCTACATGTGATATTTCAATCCTTTGAAATCATAGTGATACCCATAAAACATAAAAAAGGGAGTCGTGTCCGTCAGATTATGTCCGTCAGAATGACGGTAGAAACACGGTCGAAATTCACAACATCTAAAATGCAAATAAAAACAATTCTGCAGGGGGTAGTGAAATTATAATAATAGCTGAAGGATCCTGATCCCATCCACTATCAAATAGGCTTATTTAAATATCTCATATCCCGTTTTGGGCAGTTTATGATGATGGGAGTTGACTGGTACCTTTTAGAATAGAATACGCCTTTACATTATAACACAAACCTCCATACTTGTAGTAACTACATTCATTACATTAGTTAGCTTATTCTACTAACATTAAAAAACATTTGATTTATCATTCAATAACTGAATTCTAGCAAAAATAAATCAAACATACAAACTTTTATTAACTTCATGCTGAGTCATACAACTGGAAATTTAATAATGAAAATTGAAAACTGCCTTTGAGTGCGTTAGGAGACCAGATTTTTACACATGTATACTACCACTACACATCTACTTGGAAGGCTTTTGTCATAAATGATTCACGTAGGATGCCTGGAGCAGCGCTAAAACAACATCACTTATAAATAATTTCGACAATCAATACAAGACTTATGGCGCTTTGTCTGCTTGACTTCATATTCACAACACATTTTGCAAATTCTAAATCTCTAATTGAACTGAAAGCCCACAAGCAAAGTAAACGCAGAAAAAAAAAGCCTACAAACCATAGAACAATTTACAAGGAAATGAGCAGAAACAAAAAGCAATTTATTTTGTTCATGCTAACTGCTCTTTATATATAAAATAGACGACTTCCTCCAGTCTTACTTTAATGTCTGATTAGGGAATCTACCAAATAATTATTCAAGCTTGTTTCAGAAGTAATGGCCATGTTGCAGTTACATATTAACAGTCATACATCTTGTACTAAACAAATCGAGGTGTTATTTTCTTCAAAGTTTAGTAGTCAATTTTTGTTGATTGGATCGTAAATTCTTACGTGCTGCCTTTATTAAAGTTTAGCCAAATGTTATGAGCTTACTTTTGTAAGTTGAAGGAAGTGAGAGAAATAAATATAGTTAGGTAGCTTCCTATTTTGTTTCTTCTTACATGTATTACTAAATTTAAATATCAAGTGACTGTAACTCTTAAGACTCATTTGCTAAAATATATTTTGATATAGACTAAAAAAAATATAGTTTACAAAAAAACTTTATAAGAATGAATATGCATACAAATATTAATTAAAGATATGGACTTCAATAGAAAAATAGGCTGTAGTGCCGCTGTCCGGGAACAATTTCTGTCATAGCATTTAAGTATGGCTCATGCCCGTCGTCATTAGCCCAGTTCGGAGCAGAAAAGTAGGACGTTAGACACCATTCAAAAGAATTTTATCATATATTATGTAAGAGGTAAATCTGCCTATGAAATGCATAATTGAGACTATGTTTTCTTATCGTATCGACTTGTTGTGCCGTTCTCCTGTATATACTATAAGTTGCAAGGATGAATGACGTTACTGGATATAGATATAAAATAATGATGCGATGAACAGATGAAAAAGAATATCTCTCATAAGAAAACGGGCGAACTTTCTAATTTTGACAAATAGCCTCAAAGTTACCCAACTTCTAAGATATTTTTCAGGGTTTGTTTAAATCAATACCAATAAATTATCGACTTTATAATTGAATTGCAGCTTGTAGACATAAGGTTATATTTTGGCTAATCAATGAATATTTTGTAAAACTGTGGATGTGTCTGGCAAAATGTGATGTGATGCTGATTAAATTGAATCCTGGTCCTTTTGTATTTGAACAACTTTAGGGGGGCAACATAGCTGATTGTAACTGACTATTGCATGACTTTTCTGTGATATGATATAGAATTAGTTATCATCATGTCACAGTTGAACAAGTTCTCATGTAATTTAATCATTTAATGCATATAGCACTGTAGTTTTATGTTTCATTTCAGTGGTTAAGTAATCGCCGTATATTCTTGACATGTCCTATGCGATTTTCAGAACGTCTGACCAGGAATATGCTCAATCAGACATCAAGATATGGTGAATTATTGACTGTCACACAATAGGTATTATCGGCAAGCATTTTACTTTCTAAGAATTGCCAGGTGGTCCCAGCTAACTATCCATGTGCCATTACACATTATTTAAACAATTTTCAATCCCTGCTTCCTGTACATGTGAAATACAAATTGCAAACATTTGTTTCGTACTTTTAAATTAATGTACTAGTAACTGACAGATTCATTCATTAACATTTTAGATTCTATAATTATGGCCATTACATGAGGGTAAATAATTATCTCAACCAATTCTGTTTGGAGAACACTGATTGTTCGATTGCTTTTTGTTTTGTGTTTTGTTTCTATTTTTGTAAACCACAAATAGAATGCCTTTGTGCATCTTAAATGATGATTGATCATGGCTTACTTCCTGAATAAATTTCATCTAAATAAGTGTCTCAAGTCAGTACTTACACAAACATGGGAAATTTGATGGGACTGGTATTTTCTGAAGACCAGCATTTTTTAAAGGCCACTATAACATTTGATATTTGTTTAACTGTCTGCAGTAAGCATTCATCCCATTTTATGTACATACAATACCACAAAATCACACATTCATTCTATATTCCAGTTCCCTTAACCAATTTTCACCATGAACTGTACAAAGACATACAATCAATTATTTATAAAGTAAACTATACACTGAGTGCGATTTCCTATTAAGTCATTTAAATGACAAGGCTGTATTTATCTGAGAATACAGCATGGTGAGACTATAACAATATAGACACAAATTATCATCGTGTCGAACTCAAACATTTTCTACTTTTAATAGTTACACTTCGAATCACAGAAAATCATCCATTTTCCAAAATAAAATTAATTGTTTAAATCCATTTGATCCTTCTTCATTTATAATATGACACGCAAAGAAAAATCACCACTGATTTCACTCTAAGTGCTTGAAAGACATAATGCAATCGAAATGTGATTTTTGACATGATAGTAGGTAGGACAGTGAAATGGAAGCACGATGAAGTGCAATTGGCACTGATGAGCCTCTCACGGTAGCAGCGTGTGATACTGCATAACAATACATTGCTGTCCAGGCCTTGGCCAATCTCTAGTGGACAATCCAACAGTCTCAGTTTGGTACTATGATGGCATCCAACCAGGGATCTTAATCGGCTGTGTTTTGTCGGCTTTAGCCGATTGACCTTTAATCTAGCCGATTGGCAAAACAATGAATCGGCCACTATGGTATCATACATGTATATCAATCACTTTCGGCCGATTTACAAAGAGTTAATTATCATGCCGACTGGTAAAACAATGAAACAGCTACGTACTATGATGTCATATATCAATCTATTTTCGGCTGATTACAAAGAGGTAATTATTACTCGTTGATTAATTTACCCATCGAAGAGTCAATCAATGCAATGAATACCTTCGATGTGAATCCTTATCGGCTCATTTCATAAATAAACAACTTAGTTTAGTTAATTCATGCCAAGTAAACGAATAGCCTAACTTCAAGCACGCACATCATCATTGGATTTGGAAGTTCCAAAAGCTGGAGATTTGGAAGTTACAAAAGCTGGAGATCCTCCCACGTCCAATATAGGTCAACCAAAGTCGAAGCCTCAAAGATATCTTAGAACCGAATGATTAACTACTTTCAAATGACTTTCGTTTGGCAATAATTCACGAAAAGCATTTTGTCTCATAAGTTATTAAAGCCTATTTTTTTTACAGGTACCGGTAACATTAAAAGTAAACTAATCTGAATCACAATTGGCCATGTGACTTTTTTTCACACGTATGGCATATTTCCGAGTTCCAACTATACACGGAAAATAATTTGTGCTACTTTGTTTTATTATTGACATGTGCTTACACATACTTTGTTATTTTTATATAATGGCAAGCCATTACGTATAAAATTATTTAAAACAAACTTATTTGTATTCACTTGTAGTTTTTCTTTTTACTAAATTATAACTTCTGTTTGGTTGGATGAAAGCAAAAGTAGGAATATGTATTATGCAAGTTGCTGAAATTTGACTATAAATATAAATTTTGATATAATTATCGATGTATGAATACATGTATGCAATTACAAAAAAAGTTTTGTTTATTCGAAGTTTCAGCTATTATTATTCGGAATACATTATGCAATTGTTGTCGTGAATATAGTATGCCTAAAACAAAACGTATGTTGTTGAAAATACGACTATCCATTAGGCCTACCGGTGGCCGGTTCATTTCAAAATGGATTAAGAACCCTGCATCCAACCCTTCCGCTATGGTACTCATGCTGTCTTGAGTTAAAACACAGTGCATTCTGTGTTCAGGTATCAACTTTGGCATATAGTTGCATGTTTCTCAGAACTGTAGGAGTTATTCTAAACTTTGCATTAAAAGCCATATTTTATAACTCATTTCTGCACCATACAATTGTGATTTTGAATTCTCATTCTGTCAAATTTAAAAAAATGGAGAGAAGTTGACCTGTAGACTTGTAGTGCTAGGTGTATCATATGTTCTAGAAAGAGCATTTACAATTGAATGTCATAGGATTAGTTGCTGGATTGAAGGCAGCAATGGTACAGATGACCACCTCTTTGTTTTGGCTAAAAAGAAAATTGTTGACTTCATGTTATTTTATATGATCACATTGTTATACCAATTTCTGTGCCAAGGGCAAACTGAATTCCATTCTCTAATATTTAGTAATATCCCATTATCATTTCACTTCATGATTACCTTTTTATTCCTAGTAGTTGGTATAAGAGTGCATTTTGGATCATTTCTTATGGGAGAGTTGGCTTCTGACTTGCGGGTGATTCCTTAATAATTTGGACAAATGGGAGTAATTTTATCAGGAAATTATGTGCCCCTTTATACCTTTGTGACACATTACATAGAGGCAAAGAAGATAGTCAAATAGAGAGCAACTATCACGAATAAAATCACTTCATGGTTAATCTTTCCTCCATCTCGTTTACTAGACTGTCATTCTCAGACACGTAACTGATCAATAACACTGCATAGAAAACTAGCGCTTCATTGCCACCAGAAAATTACCTCGTTTTTGAAGAATGAACATCATTATACAATATGATGACCGTCTGTGATACAAATCAGGAAACAGAAACACAAAAACTGTCCTCATAGATGCAAGCAATGAGCCGATTCAATTCCCTTCAACTTTTGATACCATATTCAGTCAAAAACCATTTATCAGCCGTCAGAAACTCTTTAAACCATACAATAAGAAAACTCGACGGAATTACTTTATCATTCAAGCAAAGCAAATCGAATTTGCTTCCTAAAAAATTGGGATTGAATGGAAAAGAAAAAGAACTGTAAGGGTAAATATTTATTCTGACGAACTGTTTTCCCTAATTTGTTTTCCTGTTTTACGAAATAAACCAAATTATCTCTCAATTCATCTAGAAATTATACTTCTAATGCAAGAAAAGTTCACAAATGTCATCCAATTAATTTTAGCATAAATATTACAGTAAATGAAATAATTTTTCTAAAGATTGGTTATGCCATCACATGATCTATTTTTTTTTTACCAATCAAAACTGATCATATACACATGGCTGTTCGTAATGAACTGCATACATCTGTCAATCATATTTACAACAGCCAATAAAGCGATTAAGAACTTAAGCCTCTTGGTGAGAAATCTACAACTCAGAATTATTCAATCATGACTATGACTTTTCATAGTTCACAAAAAATGCTTTCCATATCTAGAACACAGATCATTCTCAGTATCATGTTAATAATCAATACTATCTTCATGCATTATGTTTTGTATAATTAGCCTAAACATATGTCTAGAAACATATCTTAACCCACTCCAATGCAACTTTTTTTTCCATTTCATTTTCTTTTCTTTCCTTTCAGTTTCTATTATATAATATGTATATGATATTTTACCGAACTCAATTTAACATGTTGTGTTCTCACTTGTGTATTATAAACAACCACTGGAAAAACAGCTTTTCAAATCACATCCACTGATATACTTAATACACACACTAACAGTAATGTCTCATCCAAAACATAGCCAATGGCAGACGGTCTAAATATATCAACTAATGATGTAGTGTGATGAACTGAAGACATCATTCTAATTAGATTGTTTTGATCTTAAATTGAGTATACTATAATTTAGAAAAAGAAAAATTGAGAGTATTGATAATAAAACTTGAATGTAAGCCAAACAGCTAGCTTAACAGCTTTTAGTCCCGCTACCAGTAGCAGTTCGGTACGAGACCTAAATTCAGTGACCAATTTGTGGCAAAGTTGTTTTGAAGGAGGTTTCTATATGAAAAAGACCTGCTGAAGCGATTAAGCTTGGGTGTCTCTCTCTAAACTGCTGGTGGAAGCCGCTAGAGGCACATCAGAAGCCTATATTACATAATTTTATATTTTCCCGCCATATCTGACCACTATTTTGAATTTGGCCCTCTAGCGGCTTTCACCAGCATTTTAGAGAGAGGCACCCAAGCTTAATCGCTTCAGCAGGTTTTTTTCATTTAGAAACCCCCTTCAAAACAACTTCCCACAAATTGGTCACAGATTTTAGGTCTCGTACCCAACTATAGATAAATCTATAAAAAAATGAAACTATTATATGGATAGTTAGTTGACATACCTCAGTCTACCATCTTGGGCAGCACCTCCCCCTGGAATTATTTTAGTAATAAATATGGCAGGATCTTCACCAATATGAGGATTATCAGTTCCACCAGCAATACTGAATCCTAGACCTGTTGTACCCTAAAATATATGAAATTAAAGGAATAAATTTACATGCTACATCTCTGAAAATCTAACCTGGGAGCAGTCAAACAAGGATTCATTGGAATGTCAAGCAAAAGCATACACAATAATTATCTGAATATCTAATTTCAATCATATTGCCCAATATAAAACAGGGTTACTTGAAACCTACAAAATGATCAATTATCCAAATCAACCATGATAGTTAACAGCTAATATTTATTGCTCTAAATTGGGGGGGGGGGGTGCTCCATTTTAACAAATGATAATTCTCAAGAGGTTAAATTTTAACATATGTATCTGGTTTTTAAAGTCTATTTTCCATTACCACAGATGGGTAATTTTTCTGAGTGTTTGTCATGAAAAATTTACTGTTGTTGGTATTCTTGTATGGGAAAATCAGACAATTTTAACACCTTCAATGGATTGGTGCTATATTGTGATCAATTTAAGCTGAATCCTAATGAGACCGAAACAATTGATTTTAGTCTAAGTCTTTTATCAAGAAGTCGCATGAACTATTAAAGAAACAACACAAGTCAAGGCTCCATTCCTTCTTAAGAGAATAAAATAAATTTTATTTCTCAATTCCTAAGCATACATATATACATACATAGAAAATTTAAAAAAAAAGGAAGAGGAAATACTCTCCTCAGTTTTCTCCTTTTATTCATAGACTGGTGAAAGGGAGCAGAAATCAAATCTTAGGTGGACTGGAGTGTTCCACCATACTTGAAAGGAATTGCCAATTTAAACAATTTCAAGTCATTGAAAAGAGAAAATTTTCTACAATTTGACGTATAGGGCAAAATATTAAAAATTAATGACAAGATATCTGTGATACAAACATGATACACCCTTAATTTCAGTTCAGAACAAAAAACAAAATATTCTAACTTACTCTTTCTAATATAATTTCTTCGTGTTCCCATTCACCCTCACCATTTGTCTGTTTAAAAATAACAATTTCATTTCACAATCATATATAACATCTTACAACTAGGATAATTAAATTCATAAATGTTTTATAATTAAAATTCTAAATATTCTAATAATACTTTAAATCAATTAACTGATTATTATTTACCCATAATAATCAAAGATGTAAGATAAAGAAAAAAAGCTGACAGATCTCGCTGTAATTGTTAAAAAAAAATAGATAATAGGGAAATTACTTCATTCTGAGCAGAGATATTTCTGTTAGAAAAGCAGTGTACCAGTAGTCTTGATTGTCATTGCTACTGTTGTTACAATAATAAACAAGATCTTGATTATCCATTTTTTAATTAAATCATTAATTAGTATTTGTGTTTAAATTTGTTGAAAATCAAAAGCATCTAATGTTCTAGAGAGTTGATTATGGGCATGGCATGTGAATAAATGCTTTAACTAATGATCAATATGCTATTTGAGGTCAAATTAAAGATCTGCATTAGAATGATTTCACTCCTTAATTCATCTTAAATCCAAGCGATGTAAATTTTGTAATTGAAAAAAAAAAGGGTAATAGCTAACAAGACAATTCTTTACAAAGATATATAGATTTTTAGTTAGTTGAATTTTGTTTTTGAAGCTTCATACAGTATGTTTCAATCTATCAGCAAGGGCAATTGGACATTACTATTTCACATTAGTCCATCACTATGGATAGGATACATAAGAGCAAGTCAAATATAAGACTGTCTGCCTTTACTTTTTCATTATCGTATCCAGCATGTTATAAAGCCATTCATGAGTCTGAAGTAAGCTCTACTTGACCAAATGAAATTGAAATCCTATCAATGATTTGGATTCTGATAAAGTTATGGTATCTCGAAATATAATTTTATCGTCTATCGTTCACGCAAAACTTATGTATTCAAAGAAAACTGGAAATTTGGCAATCCTTGACTGAGATTTGACGCATAAAGCAAAGTTATTACTTGCATCATTCCATAAGAAATGAATGCACATTTGATTAAGCAGTTTAATCTAACAAATCACAGAAAAGGGATCCACATTTACTAACAATATGCAGTAGTACATATTTTTTTCTGTATCCTCATCATGAACATAGAAAGAAAACAAATAAAACTGTACTAAACAACTGTTTAATTACAATTTTCATTGTCAGTACTTAAATTTTTTAGCCGAAGCTTAATTTATTGTTAGTATCTTCAAGTATAGTGAAACCATACAAAAGAAATCAAGCTGTAATGACCAACAAGTAATTCCTAATCAAAATCAACAAAATGAGTTATAGTTGCTCAAATTCAATTACGGTACATAATTATATACTTACAAATTCTGAATCGGCAGTTTCCGAACCCTCAGGCTGAAATAAATATTTAAAGCCAATAATTAAATTGATGGAATGAAAGGCCACAACGCAGAAAAAAACAAGGTATGATTTTTTTTATTATCTCCAATAAATCTTAGTAAATTTATAGCGGATAATTGCAGGGGAAGCGGGGAACAACTATAGCATGTTTTATAAAAGTAAATCAATTCTAACACTGTTTGTCTGGCTTCAACTAATGTCTATGTCTGCAATCATTTCATTAAAATAGTCTGATTACAAATCTCCTGTGAAATGTCTTAGTTTACATTCTTTAGTAGAAACTGACACATTTATAAAATGGTATTAAATCTTCAATTTCAAGGGGCTTAACTCTACTGATCACAAGTGCTCTAAAAAGGAATCTGAAGAGGCCACTATATATGTACATGTATATGTATGGTATCAAACCTGAAATAAAATATATTGTGTAAAAGAGTTCATTGAATTGAATTAAACTAAATAAATGTATAAACTGTTTCTATTGTATTGGTAATTGGGATATTGTTTGGCTTCATATTGATTTGGTATAAATTAGATTGAAAATCATTGAAATATTTTAAGCTTAATGGTTTATAAATATGATTTCTGGTGTTATTGCTATACATGTCATTGCAAGATAAAAGTTGTTACATGCTGAATCAACAATGTCCAATCCTAAAATCTGTTTGTTTTTCTGCATTAAATAATATTTTGAATTCAAATCTTGCATGTTCAAATTTGTCTTTGCTGTTATAAAGCAATTTTAGTTCCGTGACATTAAAGCTTGTTAACTGGTGCCCTGACCTATTTCATTATTCTTTATCCATAATGAAATCTTTCAGACATAGCTTCCGCGATTTAATCCCCACAAGCTCAAGAAGTTAATTGTTGGTCATATTGTATGACAACTATTCAATACTACCATGGTTTTTCTTATAACATTGCAATTCCACTAAAAAAAAAACCACATTCTCTGTACTCGTATTTGTATCTGTTATTTACAAACTAGTCTATTCAGATGTTTACCCGAATCAGTTTGCAGTCAGGAGAGTCTGTGGGGTAGGGTTGTTTTTGTTTTTTGGGAGAGGCACACATTTTTCCAAATAACCACTTTTGACAATTCTGGAAGAATTGGGAAAAGATTCCTTTAATGTGGATACAACAAAGTAAATCTCTAAGAACTATGTTCCTAGTTATTATATCTAAGAATACATAAAACCAACCGCCTTTGACATTTAAAAAGCTGAATAAATTTGCCGATTTCTAAATCCATGATTCAATCACAATGTCGGTATGGTATGCCAGAACTCTCTTCCTACAATTTATTCACAGGATGAGCTTACGTTGATGACCTAATTCATACTGATTTACTTGAATACCCAATAAAGCCAAGAAAAAAAAATCAAACATTTTATAAGATTAAGAACTAAAAAATAAGATGGCAGTCTCAGCTCCGGATAAAAGATGAAATTATGTGTGTGACCAGAATATCAATGAGTTAAATGATTTATTTTAGCTGAAGAAGTTAATTTGAAAAGAAAGCTTTTAATAACTATGGTACCGGTATGCTAACTAAATAAAATCAGTCATGTTTGAAAGATACTAAAATAGATTTGTATGCTTTTAAAAACGTTTTAGTGTTAGTCTATTCATTATGGGCATTGATGGGATACAGACCCAGGATGTTTGATTATTTATCCACTGATATTCAAAGATTAAATTTACCAATGTGTATAAAAAAAGATTTAGGAAGTAATTGAAGAAATAGGAGTCTACACTTGATGTTAAATATCTGTACACAAATGCTAGGAAAATGCAAGAGTGACACCAGCTTTTCTTTTGCCTTGTTTTTTGAATTCAAGTTCAGGGCAATATGCAAACAGTCTGACTTTGTAAAAGAAAGAATAATATGTTTAAATAGCCAATATTGGGTTATGTTAGAAGAAAGGCTTTAAGAGAGACTTTAAACTTCAAACGGGGGGTTGGGATGGTCTAGAGGTCTAAAAGGCCACGCTTCGGTCTTTAGCTGGCCGGTCACCTCTGGCTTGCGGCTGTGGTTTCGATCCCTGGTGTGACAGTATGTGGCATGGAGATAGGGGCGCCTTCTCAACCTCGTGGGTTTCCTCCGGGCACTCCGGTTTCCTCCCACTGCTAAAGACCCCTACGTGCAAGCGAGTTATTGAAATAAAATTAAAACCATGTTAGTCCAGAAATGACCTAGTTTGTGTCGAGTGGACATTAAACCCCATTTCTCTCTTAACCCATTTTTTACGGTAGCGAAACAAATCGCGTCACGCGCCTGACGGTAGCGAATCAACTCGCGGACCCTTCATACTTGGCAACGGCTTTAGCGAACCCAAGCGAGAAATCAATCAACTTACTTCAATTGTTTCTATTTCATTAATTAATGGTGATTGGGTAATAAAAGTAAAATCCGCGATGAAAAGGAATGTTTAATTCGCTAATCATCCAATAAAAAATATATATTTCAACACCGGATCTTCCGGTATTTACGTCAGAGGTCAGAGGTAAAAAACACACGGCGATCCGCCATTTTGTCATTGTTTACAATATCTTCAAGAAATCAACAGTATTTACGGCGAATATTTATTGGATATGGATAGTGATACGGAATCGGAATTTTTTGGATTTACGTCAACTGATATGGAGGAAAACGCTAATGTAGATGAAAATGAGTTTAGCTTTCAATTTTCGGCGCTATCGAGCGAAGAAGAGGGGTCGGATTCTGATGGGGAAAGTGAAAGTGATAACCAACCGATAGACTTGGGAATAACTGGAAAATGGAACTCTACAAGCCACCGAAACGCCGGTTTTTACGGGACCCGTACCAGGCCCAGTTACGGAGATGGGCGAAGAAAAGAATTTACGACAGAGGTCAGAGGTAAAAAACACACGGCGATCTGCCATTTTGTCATTGTTTACAATATCTTCAAGAAATCAACAGTATTTACGGCGAATATTTATTGGATATGGATAGTGATACGGAATCGGAATTTTTTGGATTTACGTCAACTGATATCGAGGAATACGCTAATGTAGATGAAAATGAGTTTAGCTTTCAATTTTCGGCGCTATCGAGCGAAGAAGAGGGGTCGGATTCTGATGGGGAAAGTGAAAGTGATAACCAACCGATAGACTTGGAAATAACTGGAAAATGGAACTCTACTCTACAAGCCACCGAAACGCCGTTTTTTACGGGACCCGTACCAGGCCCAGTTACGGAGAAGGGCGAAGAAAAGAATGAAATTTATTTTTTTTTGTAAGTACTGTTATAGATATGTTTTTTAAATATTATTCTTCTTTTGTGCTATTTTAACCTGTTGATTTCTTAATGACTTTTTAAGCTCAACAGGTGATTAAATGTGATTTTAATTGCTGTAAATCGCATTTTACATGATTAAATTTTACATCATTCTATAGTGCTTCATATCCTGTACATTTTTGTAATAAAGTATTTTTTTGTATAAAGTATAGTTTTTTAGTTATTTGCAATTATGACAAGGGTATAAAGATTAACAATAATCCACTAATTAGCTTAGGAAGTGGAGCCTGCTGAGTTAATGAGCTCTAGGATTAAGAGGCTAATCTTTTAATTATCTCTAGGGTTAAATGGGTTAAACTTCAAACAATACAAATCTTGAAAACCTGTTGTTTGAACTAATTGCACCTATAATGTTTAACATATGTATTGGTATATTCGTAGACTGGGATTGCTTAACCCTGATTACGAAAGACTGACAAAGTCAGACATCTTAATATGTTTAAAAAAAGGTTACGAATAGGTTGATTAAGAGACTTAGCCAGTCAGAACTGTGTGATGATGTATATTTACGTAAAACAACCAATTCAAGAGTATTAACAAAATTATGGAATAAGACCATGTATTAGGACTCTATGCTTATTAAGGACAGTGTTGTCGTTCTTGACACATCTATACATCAATGAATGCCACAAATATATCATGTTGACAAAAACATTCTTTAAAAATACAATTATTTAATGTTTCAAAGGTTAGAAGTATCTGTAATGAGTAGAAATAGAGTTTTTTGAGAGCTTTGTGTTCAGCCCCGTAAAAAGTCCAGTCAGCCAAGTCAGTACTTGTGTTAGCACTAAGCTCTACGTCAATAAATCCTGCTGAGCATATTTCAGAAAATCTAACCAAATTTCAAAAGTTCCACTGAGAAATCTATCCTGTATCACAATCTTCAACGTCTTTTCTTAATATCGTCACATGAGAATTGTTCACACAGTTAAGATCAATTGTTGTCTATTCAATGTCTTGCAAGTATACCACCAAGGCTGGAAATAAAGCACATATGACAGACATTGTCAGGTACAAGCCATTTGGTGCCTGTCTGTGTTTTCTGTGTTTTTAATGAAAAGTATAATACTTATTACTTGTCTTGCACTTAGTATAAAATGTCAAGTACTACATTATTACTGTACAGCTACAGTCATCATTTCCAGGCCTCTATATTTCACAATGAATGCCAAGTTAAAATTTGTAAATCAATAAAAATATTTGCTTGGATTTACTTTCAAGCAAACGTTATGTTCAGGAAATATATCTTTGATGAATCAATAGAAAATAAAAAAAAACATTACATATTCAGATAAAATAACAAAATGATGAAAAACAGACCAAGAGAGCTGATGGTAGAGGGTGTATTTTACTTCGGCCCAACTTTCCTCCCATTTCTTGGTCACATGGTAGAAATGTAGCTATTAAACTGCATCAAATAAATCCACAGATCCGATGTCTGAACACTCATCAACTTGACAACATGATACAAGTATATCCAGCCTGAGATATCCATTAGAAACATTTTATATTCTATCTCTTTCTACATTAATATGTTCTCCCATTATTTCATAGGAACTTGTTGAATTGAAAGTGTCAGTATACACATTTAAGTTAATATTCACACTTCTAACAGTGATCCACGCTTTTAAAATATCCATTTGAATAAAACAATTGAACAGGCATCATGTTTGGACCTTCTTTTAATCAAATGATAGAAAGTACCAGACACCAATTGTCATAAATCTCATCTCCTACGTGAAGAACATTTTAACGCAAAACTCAAGAGACACAAAAAATTGATAGGGTTAAATATAGACTCTGTTGAATGACACTTAAAAACAGGTGATAAGTTGTCTGAAATATTGCTGAACACTTGCCATACAACTTTTCTCCTGCTCCAGTTGATCTGTAATCTGATTTGGCCAAACACTGTCTTGGTAAATTAAGTGGGTTGATAGCCCTTGTCCACTGGTTACTTCATAAATTTGATTAGGTCTATCTAGTTTTATAAAGCAATGATTCGATAAAATGGATTTCTTTTATTGACTTCCATCAATGGATATGGCCATTCTGCCATCTTTGTATCTCCCATGGGAGTCACAATTTCCCATCGGTCATAGTGTGAGCCATTAAATATTTTTCCACCTTTATGGATATTTTGGTAAGAAATATGGCAAAAGATCTTGGAGATACAGGGTCATTTCAACTTATTATGAGTCCATGACCTAAGATTAGATAGAACCATTAAACAGAGGTATGGAAATAATGTGATTTTATCTACTTCGGTTAACCGAATCTACCCCAACATCATAGTACACGGCAGGTCAAATAATCACTGGTAAAATATACTTGCTATGGTAATAATGTAATAATACAATCAAGTTAGAGTGTCCAATATTCTTTAGAAGCCGCAAGACAGACTTTTCTGTCCTGTATCATAAATCTAGCTTTCGAACAGATCGCTTATATTATTTCACATACTTTATAATATCGTCTGGTATACATTACATAAATTTATCATCATTAAATGCCTACATCACTTTAATTAAATTAAAATATGAGAATCAAATTATATGAAACCAATGAAATGAAAGGGGCTTACTGTTACACTAACAATTGGAAACCTGGCTGGAAAATTTGGGGAATTTTCTCGACCAACACCAGATGAAACCCGGACCTCCTCTACTTATGAAAAAATCCAGGACCTCCGCTACTTATGAAAATGTCTACATTATCACAGACCTTATCCTAATTCCACACCATTTAGATCTGTCTATCACAGTAATTTCATCAAACTGTATTGTAAATTTTATGCCACTATTTACTGCAACTCCTTTTAACGTCCAATATATTAATGGATAAAACAGGTGCATAAAGCTGATAAATTCAGTCTATAAAATCAATTCTATAGATCAATCATTGAAAGCACAGAAAACGATTTTAAAATGACAATCATATGTGTGGTAGTAGTTTCTAATCAAGTCAAAATAGCATTTCTTTGATCTTTATATTTGATCTTGGTCTCAGCACATCTTATAGAAAGAAAAATCTAAAAATAATCTTAGTCCAGTAGCTTTTTACAGCTTTCTTTGATTGTTAAGTCTGATAATTCTGATATAAAAGCAATGCCTTATCCTGATAAATATCAAAATATCTATTTATAATATTCATCATAATATACAAAAATGTAATGAATAGAGAAGTAGCTGTGTTAATTAACATCATTTCATTTTTTTAAAACATTTTTTAACGCATTTAATGCATGTTACTTTTTAAATGTCAATGTATATGCTCACTGATTAAATTTCCAAGCACACAAACTGAAGAAAATTGTCATTTACAGTGCTGTCAGTTCTACAGAAACTATATATCAGGAATGACAGCTAAAAGGGACAATAAGCCCTGAGGACATACAAACTAAGATATTGTAAGCGAGATTAATCAAAGAAGATTAGTCGAGCAGGTTACACATTAATCCCTCAATGTTGCATGATACTAAAACAATTGTATGCCATAGAATATCAATGATTATTAATAAAATAATGTTTTAATTCCACTTTATATTTAGTATTGGTGGAAATGTATATTATGGAACAGGGGAATAGGGAAACAAAATCAATCACTCAAGTCTTAAGTTTTGAATAATGTATCATAGTTTCGGAATGTGCCTAGACACAGACCAGACAGAATGTATCATTGGATTTATGATCTAAAGCACTTGTCAACCATGAAGACAACATAACATTCTACTTCTTAATACATCAACTGAAGAAGAATTTATACTATAAGCTTCAATATCTCAAAGGTTTGACTATTTAATCTACTAAAATGGCATGGATTGCTATGTCATCTGCTTTAGGATTAAGGCATGACTAGCCTAATACTCTAATAACCATTTATAAGAGACTGACATGGAGGTATCACCAAATCTGAGTTGAAATTAGAGCAATCTAAGACACGGGTACTTGTCGCTGGACCAGACTTATAAGTTAATAATTTTGAAATTAAACTATCTCTATGCTATTTGTAAGAATAACCCACCATTTTGCGTATAAATTGTATATATTCCGGAACTGTGGGGAGAATTGGCATATTTAAATATAACTTTTATATATATATATTGCATGGTTTTCGAGGCAAATAATAAATCTTATAGAAGACATTACTTTTAATGACCCAGTGAATATAGAATTACAAGTCAAATAGTTTAATCAAGATCTCCAGAATTTCCAGTTAAATTTTAGTGACCCAGGAAGGTGGGAATTTTTATCGTCTGGTAACCATTAGAAATATATTGTGGATGATTGTACGATGACGCATCAAGCAATCTGAAAACTTTCCATCCTTACAATATGGCGACATAAAATCATAACTTGTGAATAAAAGCGTTGATTTATGTCTGATGGTAACTATCTTGGGGAACACACAATTCAACTCTGACAAATCAATTTCAACTATTTGTAGAAAATGTGTTGATGTAGAGGACTTTAACTAGATTAGAAACCTTACTGTATTGTCCAGAGTGAGAGCATTCTTGTCAATCAGGAGAACAGTAAAGTCACCAAGTACAGTAAATATCTTTGAATATGATCACAAATAATTTTCCATTTTTCTTCTTTTGGTTAGGAGGTCAAGAAAGGGTCTATCTTAAACCCATTTCTTGGTTTCAAATTCTGAAAAAGTCCAGCTTCACACTATCACACTTTGGAGATGTCACTTTTTCTAAAACACAATAAACTACTCCACATTGGTGTTGTACTTTTAATTGAATATACACTCCCTATTGGTGTTGTACTTTTAATTGAATATACACTCCCTATTGGTGGTATACTTTTAATTGAATATACACTCCCTATTGGTTTTGTACTTTTAATTGTTAGCAATGTGTATGGATATAAATCAAAATGTATCAGATGAAATATTTTGTATTATTCATAGCCATACACAAAATTAACAAAAAATTTAAAATAAGAATTTCCTACTTTGGCCAAGTTATATTCATTGACAAGAAAGTGACAATGACTGGTTCAGCTGAAGTGTCAAAATGTAAGTGAAAATGATGGAATAAATCTAATTTTAGGGTCTTTTATGATTCTGGTTACCAGATGAAGTAATTCCAAGCTTTTATTATCTACTTGTAATGAGTAATATTATTTCTAGCCACCAGATAACGCTTCAGTATTGATTTTAGATGTTAGTCTATCCAATTTACATCTTCAACAAAAACACTTATCATCTGAATTAAATATGAGCATCGCCTAGAAAAATAAACATTCATCATTTTATAATACACAGCAGTGTTTATTTAACGAATTATAAAAATGTCTGATTTGAAATTAAATTCACATGAAGGATATAAATTTGATGTACAGTTTTTTTCTTTATTTTCATACCGGGGGTATGGAAAACATTAGGTGTTTTTAAAAAATTAACCAAAAGGTGAAAATTAACATTTCAAGTAGCAGACGATAAATATGAAAGAATAGTTTACCACAACATTTTATTTACATGTTGAATAATCTAGCAACGATAAGTTAATTATTATCCATAGACAGAATACATCATCACACAGGTTAATAGTTTGCGTTTGACCAAATTAACTTTTCTACCCCAGGGGAAAACTAAACAAAAGTAATGTTACTGTAGTTCATAGCTTTTGCACTGGCAATTATCTTTGCTACAATACTTCCATTATGTGTATGGAGCAACCAACTAAATGGTTTGAAAATAATTTCTTCATCCTGCAACTGTGATAAGAATGGTTTAATATTGGAACTATTTTGCAACATCAAAATGGGAATGAAACAGAATTTTCCATTATAAACCCTGTACTTCAGAGTATGACCAACAAAAAGAGAGAGAGAGAAAACTAGGTCATTTCGGGACTAACATATGGTTCCCTACCCCCTCGACCAACAAATATGAAATGAAATGGGGTTTAATGTCCTACTCTTTTGCACCTAACCTGGGCTAATGGAAGACGGGCATATGCCATACAGTGTGCTATGAGGGAAATTTTGCCCGGGCAGCGGCGCTACGGCCTACTCTTATATTGAATTCCAACTCCAATGTGTACACGGGACCTTGGTTTTATGTCCCATCCGATCGACTAGGCAGCTGTCCTTGTCAGGCCCTCCTTCTGCATCATTGACAAGGGGAAATCAATGCAGGGATCAAACACTCGACCTCCAGGCTTGCGAACCAGCGCCTTATCCACTTAGCCACCGTGACCCCCCCAACAAACAACATAACACAATAATGGCATTGCGGTGATACTAGCACTCAACTGTCTTTACAATAATCAGATACAAACTATATGAAGAGAACATACACCATATAAAAACAAATCTCCACTACATTATTTTAAATATCATAAATAATTTCCCTCAAAAAATCATTGTTGCCCCTAATTAGCATTTCAGCCAATTACCTACCTACTCAATTACCTACCAAGAGTGATTAACGCATGATGCTGTTCATATATTCATCAGATCCGATTATGTCATAGTTGACTTTCATGATCATACTTTTCACCCCAAAACATTGCTGATTCTGGTTCATTCAACTGAAATTTGTAATCCCTTTTAATTTTCTAAACTTTGTCCTTTTGTGATTATCTAATGTTCTTTTTATGTGCAGACAAAAATATCTCCTATCTTCCGAACCAGTTTTAAAAGATTGCTGGATAAAAAAGTGCCCACAGGATATCAGATTTAAGAAAAGCGATAGAGCTCGCACTTACAAATGCATGCAAGGTGAAGAGTATAAGTTTTTCAGTGCAAGTAAATGATAAGGTAAAATTTTCATTTATAATTTAGTTTTAATATTATTTTTTTTACAAACCTTCACAAACTCCTTTTGTGACAAGATTATCTTATACCTTGCACCTCCTTAAAAATTCCACCACACAAAAAAAAAAACCCCACACCAGTCACAAAACAAGATACGGAACAAGCCTCCAAATCATGCATAAACATAATTAACATAGATGCATTCACATAAAAGTATTTATTGGGTGGTTATTGCCTATAAAAGTATGACAATTTTGGTAGAGATATCCAATCTTACTAGAAAAATACTGGATTCTCTGAAAACACTAGATTCCCGGAAAAAAACTCATGGAGCATATACAGGACAAAATGTAAGGGTTCCCTTAATATAGACAGCCCGACGATTAAGAATATCTGCACGCGTGATGTCAGAGGCTGCACGCGAACTTGAGCGCTTTGTGTACATGCTGAAAAACTTTATGAAGAGTTAGATGTACAACACCCCCTGGGATAAAAATCACGGAAAAAGACGCAAGACAGTGGATAATTTAATTAGAATTCGATATTGGTAATAAATAGTTAGCAATTACAGAGAACAACGTCTTGTGTATGCAATGAATTCTCCCCTGTCTTCACCGCCATTGCAATAGGTACGAAGATGGGGTAATTCCCCCCAGACACAAACATGGCCTCTTTTGACTGATTTTCATAGCAGGGTATACTTGGCAATTACAATGTTTTGAGAAGGATTTGAAGCAAAATTATGATAAATCAATTAGTTTGAATATGTTTTTTAGTCCTAACATATCATCAAATCATCCAGTTTGTACCCGGGAATGTAAGGCCCAAAAAAAAAAAATGTTATGTTTCCGGTAACCCGACCGACCCATTACAAAACCTGCCGACTCAATTTTTTTTTAGTGTCAAGAGAAATAAAATAAAAATTTCTTCACCAAGCGACCGTTCAGAATACTCTAAACCTACCGGATTCGTGAAAATATATATACTATTTGTTGCTATAAATGAATATTAATGTCGTCGTTCTTTGAATCGGCATTTACCGATCGGAATAAGCGGGTACAACGAACGTTTATTAAGATCTGCCATACTTTTGACGCGAGATTGCTAACTGACGTGAAAAACGAGACTACGGGTTTCGTATAGATGCACAAGTTCCGAAAAACTATGAAGCTCACAACTTTTGTTCTAATTATCAACGGCTCGCAGATGGACATAAACAAGTGAACCTATATTTCAAACAGGTGGATAAGATCTGTTCGATTGGTATTTAAAAGAAGACAAATAAATTTATTACGGACCAATTTCGTGCAACGGTACGATATAAGTTTTCAGCGCGAGTTATTTCCCTTGAACAAAATGGCCTCCCCACGCTATTGTTTTTATCATCATTGAACGATTAAAAGTTCTTTTGCCACCAAAGATAATATTTAAATCGTAATCGAGTCTCTGATACATTTTAAACAATTATCTAAGAATACCACAAATCTATTCGTACTTTATGTTCACGGCACCGACTCAACCCAACATAAAATTGAAGATTTTCGCACAGAATATTATACGACATACGGACAGTTTTGATTAGGCCTACATTTTTGACGTCGATCTCGGATTTTAAAATTCCATGATTTTGGATCTAATTGGAATATTTCGATGAAATAAAATAAAAATGGGTAGCTTTTTATGTATGTTTTCAAAAAATATTTTTAAAAAAATTGTTTCTGTCATTTGAAACTTTGACCTGAACCCCCTGTGGAGGAGATCTAGTACTAATATTAAAAAAAAAAAAAAAAAAACAAAAAAAAACCCCTACCTACCGACCCTACCCTATTTTCCATCCGTTACAGGAAACAGAACTCTTTTTTTTTTTGGCCTAACTTTAATATCTTCATTTCTGAGTGCCACTTTTCTTCTGTACAGACAGAATTATCTTCCTCATAAAGGCTTGCATTCATTTTTCTCAAAATATCACTTGCTAGGGAATATGTGACTAAATTTTTTTATAACGAATTCAATTTACTATTGACATAAGACTTCAACTAAATGAGACAGAACAGATAAATTTAACATGTAAGAAAGAAAACGATAAGAACGTCTGTTGAAGATATATCACATCAGATCCCTTGGTAGATCTAGACCTGTTAAATTATACGTAATACTTTCTCACAGGTCTCTTTGACCCATTCAACATGCAACCAAATAAGCTGATTTATACTTTATAGACATTTACACCATATCTGAAAAAAAGGTGAGATATTTTGACGAAACCTCATCAAAAATACATGTCGTAATGCAAAATTTAAACACTTGTAATATTATTAAATACAAAGAGATAACCATACAAATTTCTAGCCCAGTTACAAATGTTTTATATTTTATTGGTGTCTTTATGGAGTTCTAAGGACCAATCTGACAAAGGATGAAACTCATAAGTTGCCAGTCTATGGATTTTTGATGAATAGGCAGATGTAGCATTTTTTTGAATGTCATATAAAATCTATTCCATTTATTTCTCTTGCAAGTAATAATGGCTCTTTTGATTTGATGGTGTTTAATATTTACTGAAATCTCTTGAGGATACATTTTTCTAAAAAGTTCAATATTGAAAATATAATATGGATACCAGTAAACCTCTAACCATTTGTTAAAGACCATATTGTCAGGAAAATAATTGAGCGATGGCTCTGAGACATTTATCACATTATCATGTAGGAGTAACGGACACATCTCAAGCTTCATTAACCATTAATCTAACCTCATCAACTATTTTGAGAACCCATAGAAACTCCAATAATTTCAATTATCGCTTTTCTTTTTATAACTGACTTTTTATGATAAATGGTATACTTTTGGCACTACAATGATTACAATTTTACATCAATGGGTTTGGCACCTAGAATTAGCCAATCCTTGAAAAAAAAGTGTATATATTAACGGGAGAAAATAGAACTTGTGTACATTGTGTTGCATAATTTGATAGAATGTTCAATGCAGACATGATCCATAAAAAAATTAGTAGATTTGATAAGCGAGGCCAGTATGCATATATTTGCTATAAGCATGACTCAAAGATCGATTCAATGAATAATTTTCCTACTCTAAAATGCTTTTGCAACACAAAAACAACAAAATATATACCTAGAATTCTATAATATAATGGCAAATGTACATTTAGGATGAGTTCTGGATGATTTAGAAATATTTGTAGTGAATCATCAAATTCCACTAATGACTATAAAATCCTCCAGGAAGCTAAATCCTTTTAACAATCGGGACAAATTAATTCCTGTTTAGTCGAACAGTGACACAGGGGAAATTACTTAAAAAAACACAATTAAAGTTTGCTAGTAAGCGCATAAGGAAACGGACTAAATAATATAGGATTATAATATAGGATTATAAGTTTTCAAATCACCAAACCAAATACAAGGACATGGACCATTTGCAAAGCTTTACCTATGCAAACACTTTACTATGATTTTCCCTTTTATTGCAATTTAATTAAAAGCCTGTTTTGGCATTCACCTGTTGTCATGCCAAAAATCGCATGACTATGATTGCAATATTACACTGCACCCATCATACAAACCATGGTGGTAATAACTGGTGATGACCAGACCAGACCACACTGAAGGTCTTTCATTTAATTTGATATTTTCTTGCTTGAGGATAATGTACGGACAAGTAGTTCACATGATGTGAGAGGTGTTGGAGTGGAGAAGATTTCGAAAGAACCAGCTGAAAGTGGCAGAAAGTGGAGACTAATCAAGCTTTTACATAGCCACAGATTTCTATGTCTCGTTTTTAAAAGCTGTCTCCTTAAATCAGTCACGTAATAATTAGACAGCAATTCCCAGACTTTTTTCTTCCGCACCAAAAACTGTGGCAGTAACAAATCTGTGAGAAAGTTGAAACCATGCATTCATCAATCCAGCAGAGAATTAAGTTAAAAAGACACTACAACAATTTCAAGAGCATGGCACACAGATTCCTCTACAAACAAATTTAGCTGGACAAGTCGATTATTGATTAAGTTATCAACTAAATCTACTCATTTATCAAATGCTCTTCCCTAGTCTCAAACACAGGACATAATGTTGATGGATAGATCAAGAATGAACCTGGATTTGTATGACTTCAGTTAACATTGTAATCAATGGGAAATAAGTGGTATTATCATTCTGTTTTTATTCATCAAAGTGTTATTTCTATACTGATTTTATTTCTTTTAAAGATGCATGTCTTTAATGACAGTCGAGTGAAGCTTTTTCGTAGTTTACCCTTTCAAATATACCGGTAGCTTCGAATTCCAAAATATGTAAGAGCTGTTATTAGGCAATGGATTCCTAACGATCATACCATCTGTAAACCATGCCAATTCAAAAATTATTCATCTATATAACTTTTCATTCTAATATTACTTTGAAACGAGAAGCTAATGTCCTGTAACTAATAGAAGATCTGTAGATCTTTTCTTAAAATACGCCTCATTAGTATGTTTCAAAAAAAATACACAAAAGATATTTTTGCTCTCTGGAGTTCTTTTTCTGTGACAATTAGATCAATAAATCGGAGAGTACTTTTAATGAGTTATGTAACCCATTCTAAAGGTATAAATAGGCTATTTCTTCACATTTTGCCATTTGATTGGTATACGTTAGCAAATTTCTAATTTCAGGACCCAGTCTAAATCCATTCTATGGTATTAAAACACACTACATTAACATTATGGCCATCTACAAGCTGTTTCTTACAAACCTCATTTCTCAAATACAAAATTTGAATTTAATTCAGGTGACAAAAAAAGGATTGTTTACAGTTTTTGACTATAATAAACAATGGATATTATTCAAGAATATTGCAAGTACAGGTGCTTATTATGCATATTAAACAATTCATAAAATCAAAAGCTGATTAAAGACAAAAACCTTTCTAGCTTAAATAGACTTTTTGAGTCTATAAGTACACATGGTGACAAACTACATAGTGTGTTATTGTAGATATTAAGTTCAATTATTAAATTATTGCATAAAGTATTATATTTTATTTATTATATAAATACTAAGATACTCACCAGCATAGCAACCAGACATTCTTCATCGTAAGTTATAAGGTCAACATATTTTTTAAAACTGACAGATCTTCCACGATGTCGGTTGCGAAAATGCCACCACGATAACATAGTACGTAGAAGATGATGAACATTAGAATCCCGCAACACCATTATCCACAATCCAACACACAGAATTATTTCACATTTAAAATTACTCAAAAAATTAAAGAAATGTTAATGTTTAACAAGTCTATTGTTATAATAATCCACAAACACAAAACTAAGAATATATCCCATCTCTAGCACACAATTCTTCTCATAAACATGATACTAATCAATCAATTCAATTGAATAAATATCATGGAAAAAGTTCAAGCCTGTTGTTTTAAATTTCGCTTTATCACAATTTTTGAATCAATCAGATGTATCCAATTTCTCCATTAAATCATTACAATGTACATTAAATTAAAAAATGTTCACAAAAATAATTGTTTTTGTCAAGCTTGATGCTGAAAAATAATGATGCAGTAATGACCACAAGCTCAATATCAGTTGTTCTTATTTAAGAACTATTGCATGTTATAAACCAGGAACGAAATAACTGTCAACAATTTGTTAGCAGTGCGGCATAATTGTAATAAATATTTGCTATTCAAGTCAAAATTTTAATCAGCAGTTTTGGTCATTTGACATGCAGTTACAATCTATCATGAATACTCATCAATATTAATTAAATGTAACAGTTTACTTTTAATTTACCATAGCGGTAGTAACATTACAGTATTATTAAATTTTGGAGGTTATTGTCAATTTGGAAAATATTTGTTGGTGGTATTTACGACACCAATCATTTCTAGGTGAAAAATGATTTCCAGCTATTGATGACATATTTCTTGTTGATGTCACATAGTCGGAATAATCCCTGATTGATTCTAATGATACATTTGGTTTGAAATTGTTTTAAATTAGCTTGCAGCGTTGCGTTGCTTTTAATTTTTTTTTTTATATAGGGAAATTAAAATTAGTTTTAATATCAACACCAAATTTCTTTGATATACCTACACAGAGTTTTTGGAACAGGGTGATTTTATGGAATTAAAGTCCAAAGAAAAGATTTTGTTTGATGTTTTCAAATTATTATTTCAATTACAGAAATTTATTGATTTCTGTTTCTTTTAATATTACATTCTGAAGTTTATTGCAATATATAGTAAGACCAGATAATACCTTTAACTGACCCCTCACCTTTTAAGACTAAATTTTGTCTTAAACAATGAAATTTTTGTCAGCAAAATGTGTTTGAGTATATACTTATTAATTTTGGCACATACTAATTCATAAAGGATTTGGGGCAATTTTACGACTATTTTATTCAATACATGCTTTTCGTATTTTTCTCTTAGTGACTGTTGAGATGCCGATAAAGATCTTGAGATCTAATTTGCCTTCCTTTATAATGGATGTTAACAGTAGAACATTTGATTGAATAACTGTAGGAATGTAACTTGTTAAAGAAATGAAAAAAAAAAACAATAAAAAATCCTCTGCATAGTCAGAAACATTAAATAAAACTACGTTTGACACCTTAACCCTTCTTTCACAAATATTTATCTTTTAGAAATCTATGAAATGACTGGTTATAGGATGCTTTTATTGTCATTGGAAGATCCTCAACCCTTGATCACCCATACAAGGCATTTTGTTACTCGCTCAAGAATATTTCTTTTCACTCACCAAACATAGAATGGTTGGCTGTGTTTCATACATTTTTGTTATCTTTCTTTTCTCTTCATAACTTTACACATATATTACACTTCCTCTATACTGTTTATGACAACATATTCTGTTAATACCAATATTTAATAATAAAGAATTAATACCCACAGACGAGGATTAAGATTGTTGATTGTGTAATAAGTTTAGTTTACTTATCATTAAAGAAGCCGGTACAGCTTTAATCTTGTCACAAAACTGAATTAAAATAAGGTTGACCAGACATGTAAATATCAGGACTGGCTAATGCAGTGAACAAGAATAAACTCATTGGATAGAATTCCAATGCCACACTTGAGTCATTCTCTATCAAGTTTGAATTTAATCTTAGAGAGAAAGAGAGAGAAATGGGGTTTAACTCTCCTCAACACAATTAGGTCATTTCAGGACTAACATATGGTTTAATATTTATATGTCAATAATTCGCTTGTGCGTTGCCGTTGGGGTCTGCAGCAGTGGGAGGAAACTGGAGGACCCAGAAAAACCCCACGAGGTTGGACAGGCGACCCTACTCCTTCTCATGTACAACCAGGGAATCGAAACCATGCCAGTTGACTCAATGACAGACCTTATGATACAACTTGCACTCCCCCCCCACCCTGCCCCCAATCAAATGTATAGTATAAGGTATCTAATCAACCTGGCTTCATGCACATTTTCATCAATTGCTTTTACAATATCAATAAACATAAACCTAAAGCTAGTACTCAAAGAAATTGTGTTTCTTGATAGTAGATTAATACCTAAATATATGCTAATCTATTGAAAGGGATCTTGATAAACCACTAACCATCTATTTCCTACAATCACGGCATCATGACTTCATTGTTATACCCCTAGCTTAACTAAGATAATCTATCAATTTGTTGAATGTTGTTACTTAACCTTAGGGTAGAAACACGGCACGATTATCTTGTATCAGCAACTTTCTATCACACTTCATTTCATTTTCCTTTCCTTGAAGGCAACCTGAGAACCAGATTAACAATTTAATTCTCACAACGCCCAAAAAAGTTTCTGGTTTAAAAAGAGTAAAAAGTAACGAAAAATCAATTCTTGTGAAAATTTAATACCACACCGTCATAAATATCCTGCTGACTATGGAAGAGGAAATGAAAATTTCACGATGGATACCTTCATATAAATTTGTTCACTAATGAGAATTTACTTCGTTGTGGATCCTTTAGTTACTGTCTGTCATGAAAACTTGAGAGACGTGATTGTCAAATAGAATTACGGGGTTCAATAGCTGACAATATTTCATCTCCCTTTGCATGATAATTTACTTATTCACGCAGGCAATAAAAATCTTGAAGTCAATAATACACCAATTTATTTTTTGTTGGATCCTAAATAATTTAAAAGAAGTACTATTTTTGGTTTAGTAAAGATTTTGTGTTTTTTGTATTCAACAATTATATGACTCCCATTATTTGTACTTGATAACCAAATCTATCGACTACTATTTATGAATTTGTGTAGTCTTTTGAATGGTATGAAAATAAATTGAGTTCCAGAGATTCATTATCTATTTGAAATTCATGCTTATCTGTCTATAATGATAACATTTTGGTAATGTTCATATCTAACTACTATCTAAGTTGCCTACCACAGGATGCATAACATTAGGACACAAAATTTTGATAGGGTTCTGATTTTGATAAATCTGATTAAAATAAAGACCTATATTTTGTTTCGTTTTTTTACACTTTCGATGGCCTTGACCACATGAAGATCTGACCGGTTGTTGAGATAGGTCACCTCAGGTCACACAAGTGACTTTTGACCCTATGATGTCAGACATTTGATTAACCAATCAGCATTAATGTTCCTTGTAGATTATCCACAGTTCAGTACAAAACACCTCTAAAGCTCGCCGTAACAGACTGTTTCCTTGGCTAATACCTTACACCATTCAGAACATGTCAATGATAACAACTCTTCCAGATCCTAGTGTAGTAAAGACAAGTAAATCAAAATTTTGAATTAAAATCAAGATGAAATAGGATCTGTGTTTTAATCAGATTGGATTTTGATTGCCCAAATCCCAATACATCATAGAGAGCATTAATTACATTGATGGTGTTCCAAGAAAGCTTCAAAAATCATTTCTTTTAACATGAGGATTTTTAAGAGATAAGACCAATAGTCTGTCAAGAATGACCACAGTATACACCTTCACATAATATGGACATAAAAAAGAGAAAATCCAGACATATTTAAATGATGTGGAAAAACTTGACAAATGACAGGTCATACAAATACAGACCAAACTAATAATATCAAATATTTATCAACCCACACATAGAATAATTACCACAATCTGACTGATACATCAGGCTAAATTCTACAACAACGCATTATTTTATACTTTATCATGTACATCAGTCAACATATTGACATGTATCACATAATCAATAATTATAACACAGTCAGGAACCAATCAAATAGTTATTATCTAATCCACTTTATCTCCAACCAATAATAATATATAGGGAAAGAAAACATGAGGGTTGCAATACAATCTATGAGAGGATAAAGATATTTGAAAAATAAAATGAAATGAAATGTGGTTTAACTTCCTACTGTTCTGCTCCTACATTGGGCTAATAGAGACGGGCATAGGCCATACAGTGTGGTATGAGGGAAATTTTGCCAAGGGATCTTTTATGTGCACGCCAATGTGTACATGGGGCCTCGGATTTTCGTCCCATCTGAACTACTGACAAGGGGAAACCTCATTGGAAAATCTGGTTGAACTTTCTCAGACAATGCAGGGATCGAACACCCGACCTCCAGACTATCGAGCCAGCATTTTACCCACTGTGATCCCCTGTATTTGGTAAAAATGTGAAGGAAGGTATGAACATCACAACATGAGACACAGAGGTGTTCATAATATAAGTTTACTCCCACATAAAATGGGGTTATATAAAACCAATAAGTGAACTTGGCTCAGTTAATATGAATAATTCTTAACTGATTCAATTATGACATTTATTATTGGGTAGCATATTATTTAGTATTACTAATCTCCAATTCAGTAGCATGGAATCTTTCCTACAGTAAACATAAGCTAATAAAAAAAACTGTTACACAGATTTTTATAGGAGAGCAAAGATAAAGAAGCAACGGAATGTCAAAATGACTTACTGGACCAATCAACTAATTGACAACCTTTCTTAAATTTGATCCAATTGAAATGTAAATGATCAGGTGACTTTTCTGTAGATTGACCCAGTCTACCACTTCTTCTCTAATAAAATGGTGCGAACTAATTATGCAGTCTCTCGTTTGAAATTAATGAATTCAATCCATACTTTTGAAATACTGAATAGTTTTTAACAACAATGTCCAGATCAAGATGAATGGAATCAATGGATGAAACATATTGCGTCAAAATGACAGAATAAAAAAGGCTTCTCTTGTTCAAGTACCACTTTTCATTCAAACAAGACCCCGCTTAACTTTATGTAACTTTTTCTCTCGTTTAGAGTATTCAAATCTTGATATACTGATGAAGACTTTTTAGGCTTCTACATTATGCCAGGCAAGTAATAACTCTGCTCAGAACATTCATTTTCAAATCACCATCTAACCCTAATTAAACTTTGACAATAACACTTCCTAACTTCACTATAACCCACATTTATCAACAACCAGTGAGTAGGACAATTTCATATTACATCATTAACGTGTTTATTGATAGAGGAAAACGAAAGATCGATAAACTATTAACTGCATGTATATAGAAAATTTCATAATCTACAAGCGAACTCATATAAAAACTAATTCCTCTGGTATTATCTGGCATTTCAAGAGATCAAACTACATAAAAGATGCCTGTCCCTAAGCACCACTTATGCTGGCGATGGATTACTTTTCACTATATTCTTAACTTTCGGTTAATAAAAGGAACAGATTTTGATATCTTGAACTAAAGTAAAAGATTTACTTTTTATTTGAAAAACAAAATTACACATTCATCATCATTTTCTTCTTGTTTTTATATTTTTAAGACACTAAATTTGGCTAATTATTGAAATTTTCTTTACATTTTTTCTTAAAGTTTAAGTAATTATCATTTGCATTATAAATAACAGTTTGTATTGATTATCTTAATATAGGAGTTTAAAAGGACACTTTAACTATGGCGATAGCTGACATTTGGTAAATATTTCAGTTCTTGTTGATTTGACACATTCATATTCGATCTGTGTCCAAAATTTGAGATGAATCCTAAAATATATTAATATACACAAAATTTGCAGTAACTTTGTTGAAAATCATGAATACATGTGCTGTATAACATACAGAACAACTTGTTTGGGTTTTTTTTTTTTTTTAAATAAAGGTATAATTAGTAATATATATATATGTAATATCAAATGTAATTTAATTTTTTAGATGAAAGTTACCTTTAAGATCAATCAATTTTATGTTGTTATAAATTACTACTTATAGCACGATTTATCTTAATTTCTTGATATACATGTAACCAGGCTATTTTAAATTACAGTCGCACAGCAGGAATTAACCATTCTTATAAACTTTACCTTATTATTGTTAACATGTAATGAGTCTTTCTAAAGTCCACAAGATTAAAAATTATTTGTCAAATGAGTGTAATTACCACGCAAGACACACATCAGCACATCAGAGTAAAATGACCATTTTTAATGGCTTCCTTCAAAGCTTCATTAACCTTGTTCCTATTCACAATAAACTTAGAACAATGCCATCCAATTAACATCAGTTTCCACAAAATTAATCATCTCCGGAGACTCACAGGAAGTGAACAGTTGCTATGGTTACAATGGAACGCCACACGTATTAGAGAAAACAGAATCCTTGCTGCATTGAACAAATTTTTCATTAAACTTTTTAAATCCCAGCTTGTCTCATCTGCTAAATGTTGATGAATGTCTATCAGTTGTCTATTTCAAGTTGCAAGCTTCCATCATTGCCATGTGCCACCTGTCATCAGACAATTATATGTCACTATACCATGATTGTTGGAAGATATTTCCTTTCTCGATCGAATCAATACTCACAACTTAGTCCTAGACTCCATATCCACTCACCACAACTAACATAACTAAAATGGAAATCTTATATCATAACCTAAATATAATCCGACTCATACTTCATTCCAAAAAGGTTCAAATACTGTAATGCTCACAAATTGTCAGAGACGACTCTTACTCCTAACACTCAGCAAGTCTCTAACGTCTAATCCAACTTGAGCATTGATCTCTTTAAAATGGCCTGGCCACATTTATATTATACATTGTCCTCCATGTACAATGTCTAGAGTCAATTTCCACATATTGTATTCCTACCAAAGAACTATTTAAGACAATGTAGCTATCATTATATTCTGTCTACAACATCTAGCTTTCTTCCAAATAATTAAGAAAAGCCAAGATACGCTGCTTGTTCAGTATCATAAGCACTCTCAGACAATTATTAATAGGTTAAGACACATGTACATGTCTCCATGACAATCACTTTGTACAAGTATTATCATCAATAATTCTTCACATATCTCTCACTGTAAATAAGTAAAAGTTGTCCATTTTATGGAAAAAAATTTACACGTCTTAACATGCTGCTTTTAAGAAAAATATATATGAAATGGCCTGGATTTTATAACAATAAACAAACACAGATATTCGTATAGATTTAAGCAACAAAATTAAAATTTCATGCACATTTCATGTATTTCAGCTATCTCTAACGATCCAATACATCTGATTTAAATCTTGAACAACCTCATATTTACAGTCACTTCAAGACAACAAAATTACAACAAAATGTTTTCCTGGGTCTCCGAGGTGATATATAGTTTTTCAATTGTTTCATGTCTGGTCTGAAAATAACCACAGTAAGACAATTCCAACTCTATAACTACTTGAGATTGAAAATTGTAATTGTTTCAAAATAATGAATGGCAAAGACTATTGGAATAATAACACTAAGAGAAAAAAAAATCTTTTGGAAACAATGCACTAACAAGTCTAGGCTGAACATCATTTTCAAAGCTTTTGGATTTGTGATTATTCATCTCAGGAACCAATTAAAAAGGGATCAACTATGTGTACTGGGTTCTACAGAACTACCCAAAGAATTAAGAAATGGTGTCAAATGTCAGAAAGTAAGCACATCCTGGCTCATGCATGCACTGTATGTAATATTTTAATGAAACAATTCTGTCATATACATGCTTTTTTTATTTAGGCCATACATCATCAGATCGCACAATTTGTGCTGCTGGCTCATGCACGACACCTATTATTACTGTATCTAATTCTTAAAACAATTCTGTCACATATATATATGTTTATTTATTTAGGCTGTACATCTGCAGATCGTAGATTTGGGGTTGCTGACTTTAACTTAGTCCTGTTAAAAATTCAAAACAAAAACTGGTCCCTTATGACCTAAAAAGCTGCAGACATGGATCATGATTAACAGTATAACTGGTAAAATTATTAAAGTCATTGATGAATTAACTTGTTAAAACTGTTCTGATCACAACTTGAAGTATTCCACTCTTGGTAAACACAAGTTGTACGCAACCCCCAAAATACAAGCTCGAGTTAATTGTAGTGTAAATAGAATGGTCTAATAGAGTAGAATCAAATTTGTTTTATTATCTCATCATCAGACAATCTCAATATTGATAAAGCATTTATTCCATCTTGCTTCCAATGGAGGACAACATTCTTACAGAGAGGATTAAGTGATCTTTGTGGATGACTATAACAATGATCATCCTCTTATATTAAACACAAATACCACGAGTTACCATGATTACATAATCATATTCAGATGCAGGAATAATTTCAAACTTCAGAAAAACCATTACAAGAAATGGAACTTGAACAATCAACTATTACTGATTACATTAAACATAAAGAGAGGAACACATCTCATAAAAGGGATTAAAAATAAAACATCTTAGGTTTAGTATATTACAGTAAGGACAAGGTATATCACCAATCATTTTGTTTTGTTTAGGTGGAAACATTTTTTCCTCGATCTCAAAATACTCAATACACATAACACTCTAGCTTTTTGTTGCAGACAAGAATTTATTTATACAGTCGCCACCTACAAATGATAGGCAGCTATACAGATGTTATGAAAATGAACAGTAATATTACCAATTAAGGAAACTTTACACATTCTGTATAACAATGACATACTAACAAAATTAATTCAAAAACACCAAGAAATCTGCGCCACAAATTCTCATGTTTAAATTGAATGAGAAATATGGCACAAAATTGATACCAGGCTTTTATAACATTCAATTAACTAGATTATTCAACGTGAAATTCTCTGATATGGAAATCATGACCAGGCAACAATACCCGGCAGTATAGTATTCTCGTACTTTCAACAACAGTGATTAAAACAGCTCATTTTGTTAGCAAGACATATCAATCATTGGTGATACATGTTTTTCCCTTGCCACAGAATGCATTATCTGTGCTCTTCGATTATAAAATTTACACAAATAAGCTGTGGAATTAGACTCAGATACTTCAGCTGTCAGGGTATTTAGATTAGGAAATTGATCATTACAAACAGATCCCACCAAAAAAAATAAAACTCTGGAGCATCTCTGTGGTTTTATCATTATGCAAATATGTTGTCAGTCTCCCACGAGGCTAGTTCAGAATTCTGGATATCAGAATCTATAAATAAATATCAAATATATTTCAACTACATCACATTGCATTCGTAAGAGTGACCAACCAATTTTCATTTAGTAATGAGTTAGTAGGGCGTTGAGCAGTCTTGGAAATTCTATTATTACCAGTACATGCTAAAAAGAGAAATCGATAATCCCCCACCCCCTCCTTACATTAAAAATAGAGGTTATAAGTGATATTTCGACACTATAAATGTTATATAATATCAACTCAGATTTTGTGATTTCCGGTAAAACGTTTGAATACGCATATATTTACTTCAGTGCACTACTACACTGATATCAAACATGGAAGTTTACGACCATCAAAAAAATGTAATTCAACGATGTTCCAGTCGCGATGGATGGTAGCAGGTGCGGATCCAGGAATTTTTGCAGGAGGGGGTTTGCCAGCTTTCGGTTAGGGAAATCTGCCATCATCGTCTCTAAATTACATAGGCATACATACAAATTGAGCTTTTTAAACAGAGAAATCGTTTTTATACTGATGTAGGATCACTTTGTGATGTAATTCCATTGATGCAAGGCATTATTTTTTTTATGTAGCTGAGCAGGGGGGGGGTTGGACCCCCCAAACCCCCCCTCTGGATCCGCCCCTGGGTAGACATAGATAATCGCATTCTAGAGGAACCTGTTGCTGGAGGAAGCCATGATTGTTTACTGCAGATCATGTGAACAACGGCATAATCTATTCAAGAACTGATCTAGTTCAGAGAAACCTTCTTATTTGCTATAAATAGTTTTATTCTTTCCGCTTGTATCTCTATTCTTACACAACAAACGGTTATTTCACACTACTCAACATCCTTCATAACTCTATCATTTTGGGGGGAAATATGCCTACCTGTGTAAAATTACGAAAACTTAAGTGAAGCCTGTACCATAACAGGCCCCTTACTGTACAGCGAAGTGGATGCTTTCGACAGGCCCCCCGCATCCATTCACTTGATTTAATATTTTTTTATTTTTAGTCGTCTTGTACACAGTTTCTCCTTAGATTTTTGTTCTGCGTGTAGTATGGTCCTCCAGCACTTACTATTAGAGGATGCATATCATAACAAAGCAATGCAATCTTATTTTCTCAACAGCAAAGTATTGTAAGACGTTTGTTCCTAAAAACTCTCATACAACATGAATACTTATTTCTGGATGGATTCTCAGGCTTATATCATTAGAGTTGTCACAGTTCCTGATATTATTTGTGTGAGTTGAAAAGTTCACCATGAATAGATAATGTTTTATTAATGGTGCAATTAGTAACTTGTTACTGCTGATTAAGATAGTGTCCATACTTATTACTTCATTTGTGATAATATTATCATACTATTTGATTCCCACTTATTTTATCGATTGCCTTTCTTGACAATGTGTATATAAAACCCTTTACAAAATACTGAAATTTACTTTTTAACTTAAACAATAAGAATCTGCATTTCGTTTCTTCAAACCACAAATTTCAAATATATCCTAGTATTATAGGTATTGCACACCTGCCAGAATAACCCAGATCTTGGTGGTCATTAGCCATAATAAATAAAAAAAACAAAAACATTTTTATTATTTACATCAATAGTATTGAATCGGTTGAGTTCTTTATTATTAAATACCTAATCTTCTAAGTAAGAACTACCAGTAATAATTTAAATTATAACATATAGTTTTGTTGTCCTTTAGCATTACAGTATATATATAAAAAAAACAGATCCCCAGAACACTTCTGATCATGTACATCAAGTATTCATGTTATTACAGAATTTATGCTTAAAGAATTTCAACACAATACTTAGTACAATTTGGATATGACTTCCAGTTAGATGGAACCCAATTAATGCTGCATTCAAACCTGTCTCTTAAATATCTCTGAACTCATTCACTGCTAAGAAGATCGTACATGTACGATCTAAATTCATTAATCGTAAATTGCCAACCTAGTTCCCCCTAGCTCATATTGTGGGTTATTCAGTTTGAAATGATAGAGAAATAAGGGCATTACAAGTTTGTAAGAGGAGAGGCATCCAGAGGGACACTCATGTCTATTGCAAAAGATAGGTTGCCAGACAACGAAACATCTCCCATTCGGTCCAGGGGTATTTGCAGAGTAAAATTCTTTTATTTCACCTGGGCAATTTACAACTTATTTTTTGAGACAGTCTGGGCAGTGAAAGAGTTAACAAACCAACTAATAGGGTTCGGCAACCAAAAGCTAAAACCATACTTAATCTACGAGGAAAGGAAAGAATAGATGTAATTATCATACTAGTTTCATAAAAGAAACAGGAAAACAGCAATAAAAATAACACTATAAATCATCTACCTACGTATACAAATTTCTTTGTTTTATAATAATCAATACCACAAAAAAAAAAAGAATGATACAAAAATCTTGTTGAAGCTTTTCGATTCATCCTATTAATCCAAGAAAATCATCTGAGACAATTTCTCTGAAAACTAAGGCCGAATTTTTAACATCTCTGTCATATGAATTATTTTGTTCTGTTTGCCTTTCAAAAGAAATAGTCCCAGTAGAAAATCCTACTGCGGTAAAGCCATATCATGAATGTGATTTGATAAAATCCATTTATCAGATTACATTCCCAAATGTTAGTATGATTCTATTAAGAGAGAAGCCTGGCATCACCAACAGTCAGTCCAATATTATCATCCAATACTACAAGCTTCTGGATGATTTCATCTAATTCAAAGCTTTCAAAAAAAAATATAAAATTTTAAACTCGAACAAATCTGACCAGCAAAGAAAACAAAATAATCACTTTTGGCAATCATATTAGAAAACCTTTTTGAAGATCAACAGACAAATTTTTGTTGTACTTTAAATTCGTACTTAATCTCACTGACTTTAAAGTAGCAAAGTCTCTAACTTAACCCTTCCTGCGCTAATCCCGACTATAGTAGGGATAATTTTTTAGTCAGTCAGAGCGGCTCCCGACTATAATCGGGAAGATTATTTGACCTGATTTACTCCCCTGTAAAAGCATGGTTTTATCCTTACATGGTGTTTAACACATATTTGTATTACGAGGGGGGGGGGTCCTATATTGACGGAACAACCACCAACAGTCAGAACAGCTGAGTAATGGCGTCCTTCACAACAAAAAGATTTCGGCTGAATTTAGCTGTGAGTTCCGATGCCGATGACGTCACGCCTATTTTGGATTCGGGTACTGACTATACTACGCTTGGGGTCCCGTCTTTTGATGAAAATTCAGATGTTTGTCACGAAATAAAGACCAAACAAAGGAAGACTTCTCAAGGGGAAATTATTCGTCTGCTTTTATGCTGCTGCGCACGTAAATCGCTGCCAACATAAACGTATACATGAAAGGGTCATATTGGTTACTATGGCAACCGTAAGGTGAATATTTTGGTAAATATTATTGTTATTTTCCAAAAATTTATTTTTATTTTATTGTTAATACAATTTGTGTACTGATGATTTTTATATTTGTGTTATCTACAAATACTGCTCGTTTTGATTTTATTATTTTGAGAAAAAAAACATTATTATCACAATTTAGTGCCTTTCCCCCCCCAAAAAACTATACTATTCTTACAAAACAGATATTTATCATGCTAATAATCCATGTAGCTTTATTCCTGCACATCTTGATTTTTTTAATGACAAGAAAATATCAAATATTTCATTTATGTTTATGACAATAATATGGCAGCCATTTTGAAACATAGTGGTAACCATGGTAATCATAAAAGCTAAACCGAAAATATGCAAAAACCACAAGTAACATACAATGCATATACATCTGCCATTTTACAGTTGTGGTCGCATTCATATTCAAGTTATATAAGGTTTTTTCACAACAGGGTCTAAAACTCGACTTTTACTCAATTTGCATAGCTCTCTATGGGTATGAAGTGGTTAGCTCAGGAAGGGTTAATATCATCAAAAATCTTCAACATAGAAAACACGAATTATAGGTCAATTTAAATCAACACTGATGCTGTGATCTTACAGGAAAAAGATGGGCTTCTGATATCCAATATTTAAGACAAAATAAACATTTTACCATTGGTACACAAATCGTGTACCATAATGCATTTCCAGTCCCAGTTGTAACAAGAGACTCGAGAGAGAGGTGGCTACACACATTGCACCAAATCAAACGGCGTATGGAGATTGGATTAACCAGATGCTAGAAATTTGCATTCGATTGAGACTGTTGACTTATTTCATCGAACATAACTGATTTGAAATTAAGAGTAAAAACGGAAACCATTGAATGTAAAGTCCCAAATGTTAGGGATTTAGCACCTTTAAAAAAAACGTTGCCGTCAACATACTTACGCATTCTGCAATACTACAAATATTTATTTATAAATATTCATTCCACATCTACATCTAGGTTCATATAGTAAATAGAGTATGCTTAATCTTTCCAAAATGTTTTTCCATTTCAAATTACATTTGGAATGTGTTTACTTGATTTTGTCACATATTTAAAATTGGTGGGTAGCAACACTGTCTCTTAAAGGGGCTAATTCACCAATAATCGGGACCTGGAAATTGACAAAAATGATGATGATGATGATGAGGACAGTAATAAATTAAGAGCTCGTAGAAGCATTTTCTGACTTCAGACAATATTCATTTTACTCTGCTTCAATAAATGATGGAAATGTCAGACAGTCTCCAAGGAGATAAAACAACAAGTTCATCAACTATTTGGACGGAAGGATGGCAGCCAATTTGTCTATTTGTGTGACTGTCCACTTCTAAATCATATAATACTTTCGATCATTAAGAACAACTTGAAGAGCGGTACTGCCAAAGTCATCTGCACAACTCATGAAGTAGTATTTTCAAAATCATGAAAAAGTGGGATCAATGGTGCTTTGGAAATGTTTGTATAATCCCCAACCAAAAAATCAGACAATAACCATTTATTGTAAATTGTATTGTTTTTCTGGAAAGTTGATGTACACGTATAATAATTTCCCAACGGAAAATGAAGCTAGTGCAGTCCTAAGATCTAACCTGATCTATTATAAATGTTTCATTATTATATAAATATACCAGATGGTCTTATCACCATTTTAATGGTCTCATGAGAAGCTTAACAACATCACTATCAGACCACAATATCACTTACCAATACATTTTATGGTCATTTTATCAACTTCTTGTCACAGTTAGTACTGTACTGATAAGCAGAAATATTCCCTAAAGTTCCTACCTAAAATAGTCTTGATTAAATAAAGACAAGGCAGACCATAATGTCCAACTGATAACATGCACTAAACAAAGATGAAGAGTGTGGTATCTTTCACCGATTTTATGATTGATAATTAAATAAGTTCCTTGTATAAGGCAGAGATCGTGAGTTATAGTAACTTGCTTAATTATAAACGTGTTGTATTATTGATTCAAGCCACAAGCCAACATTGAACCACCATTTTTTGTGATATAAAATAATCGTTGAATGTTTAATGGCCGATTTTGCTATGAGGATTAGAAAAAACAATAAGATCAGAATTTCTTTTGGGAAACAATGAGAGTGAAAAGACATTAAATGGGGTTTCATATGCTACTGTGTGCTTTGAGGAAAATTTTGCCAGGACAGTGGTGCTGTGGCCTACTCTTGTATCCAATGCCAACTACCAAGAGATCTTTTACCTGCACGCCAATGTGTACACAGGACCCTGTTTTTCCATCCCATCCCATCAACTAGACAGCTGTCCTTGTTTGCCCATTGTCTTGAACCACTGACAGAGGGAAACCATGATGGAAAATTCCAATAAACTTTCTGTTAACATTGGGAGCTAATCCATGACCTCCAGACTAGCTAGCCAGTGTCTTACCCACTTAGCCACAGTGAAAAGAAAAAGTGATGGCAAAGACTGCGGATTGCAAAGAGATAGAGTTGATCTTCTATCTACCGACACAATTCTCATAAAAAAAGGTGTTGTTATACATTTTTTTTTTGTAGCTGAGCAGGTTGGGTTGGTCTGCATTCACCCCTGCACCTTGGATCGATTCAAGATACTAGCTTAAAAGATATCAGAATACTGGATCATTGAAGTAGAAATATACGTTTTTCATAATCCTTTTGCATGATAAATTGGAATTTTTTTGTTCACAAAAACATATTGTGCCATTTTTTTTTCATGGGTACCAATTTCATTTGGTTCCTTGTGTATGCACAAAACATAAAATTCTAGTAAACAGACTTTTTTTTGCCGGTCAATACACTCAGCCAACTTCTTTCATTCGTGATTTACAATAATATCACATTTTCTCAGTTTTGAAAGCTTCTTTCTAAAAAAAAAATCCAAATTACATACTTTTCCCAATAATAAATCATGTTTCCATTTACAATTCTCAAGACACAATTTCTTTTTTAACTCAGTATACTGGCTATAGTAATGTACATTTTTTATTCCATTTTTTCCCTCAACACACTGCGTAAATATGTAATTGCCTATGTATTAAATGTCATTATACATAATTGTATTATAAGAAAAATGTCTGGAGACTTTTTGCATGTTCTTTGAAAATAAAAGCATTCATAATATTTCCTTTATTAGTATATATTACAGAAAAATCTAGTGACAGACAATATCAGTGCAAAGATGTAATTTGCTTTTATACCACAAAATGTCAAGATACTGCTTTCAGTCTGGATCAACAAATATTTTTTTTTTCTGTCTTAAAAATAGATAATAGATGATCATGAGGTAATAACAATGTTGAGATTAAGTCTGAACCATGGCCACAACTCTTTGAACATTTTTTCTTTTTTTGTGTGTGGGTGTCCTCAATTGTTTAAAGACGATACTGAAGTCACTTCAAGGAAAAGTTTCAAAATTATTATTTTGTAAATTTTCCCTCTGAAATTCAGCAGAATCATCAGCAATTGCTAACATGTATGTTGTAATGAATGCTTCAACTTTGCCAAGTTATTGTAGAGTAACAACATGGGAGTATAATAACCTTCATCACCATAGAAACCCAACCTACACTGAAGTCAAAATGGCTAATAAATTAATTGAATAAGTTCAATATTGGTAATAGGAAGCTTTTATTCCATGCATGCTTTAGGAAAAAGTTTTAGGGATTTTTTTTATGTTATTTAGAGTATCTTATAGCTGTCTGAACGTGATAACACTCCCCTCTTGGTATTTCACAATGATGGAAGTGAATCAATGTTAATACTGTTATCAAAAGCAGAGAATACTATAGAAGATAAATACTTATTAATCTATTGGAAAATATATTCAAACTTCAGGCAAAAATATATCTGTTCCAAATATTTTATATTGCCAGATACTTCAAATGAAGCTGTAACTAGTTTAATTTAAAGTAAATAGATAGCATTGTGTATAGCATGTGTTAGATGATGGAAGAGTGTCATCACTGCTATGGAACTTGAGTTAACAATCTGGGTAAATCAAATGATCTCTTGCATCTGGTTGTCAAAATATTAAACACACACAATACAATGTTTTACAAGATCAGTCAATACTAGTTATACATTTCATTTCATATTTTTTATTGGAGCAGTTAAATCCACTGTTGGGGAGATATAACATAGACAATTCAAGAACTTAAAGGGGGAGAAAAACTAAATTAAAATGGTTACCATGCAAGATATAACCAAATTTTACCAGACATGGACAGAAAACAAACTAAAAAGAAAAGCGATTTTTCGTACAGTCAGGAAACATAATTCTGGAAGTTTGGTCTGAAATACGTGAATATCCAACAGAATCGAAATCTCTGGGATATAAACATGTATTTTAAGTTTCATCAAAATCCAAAATCAGATAAAAATTCTGACCTCTAGAATGTCCACAATTTTGGGCAGTTGCAATCTGATTTTCACGAAATTTGAATTCAACTGTCATTAGATTGTCACACTATATATAATAACATTTTTTACAGTCGGATGAAAATAAATACATGTTTTAAGTTTCATCAATTCGAATCAAAATTGTGACTCTAGAGGGTTCATAACCTTTGTTTTAGATAATTTTGCATACATTATGTCCATCAGTTTTGGCTTTATTTTCACGAAATTCTAACTCAATTTTACAGTTAGATGAAGATTTTACTTAAAGGGGCATTATGGAAGATAAGGTAAAGAGTTGACAGTTCTCAACTGTAATAGTTAAATAAAATAGATAACATAAATAGAATATGCTAAAATTTCAGTCAAATTGCTCTACTCTAACCTGAGATATTACCTTTGATTTTTAGGCCCCAATCATCATTACTAAAGTCGGTACAATAAATAATAAAGTCTTGATTACCCATTTTTACGTTTAATCATCCTTCACAAAATGTATTCCAATGCGCTAAATATTGCAAGCTAATGATGACATCGAGGGTTGATTTTGGCCTCGTAAGATAACTAATGCCTAATTAATATTCTAGATAACATTTCAGACAGATTTAACTCTTGCATAATGTATGATTAAAAATTTAAATGGTGTCTAAATGAATTTTATGTAACTCGAGGAATTATAATACCAGACCATCGGACTTCTAATTTAGAAATATTTTGTATAGAATTAAGGCACTGGCCTGGATCCTGCTTTTGATTTTCAGACTTCAAATTTTGTTTAATACAGTAGTCACATATAACAGGCCATATATACAGAAACAGGAATGAATCACCTGAAATAATGCTGTGTTCATATGTTGGTAATGATGAGTTTATAACTTTAAAATATTTTGTTGAAATCAGGTTTTGAGTCGAATTTAATTATCGTCAAGAAAACTTGAAACGATTTATAGCATTAAATGTTTATGGCATAGAATCTAACTACTGACCAATAATACCCTGTTAAGTATGGTTATTTTACCAGGCTGCTATGCAAAACATTACATACATGTACCACCCGTGCAAGAATAAACCTGGTATACATTTACTTGAACCTATCACTATCGGTATTGTTTAATAAAGGGACACAACTCCATTTAAAGAGCAGGTACATGTAACTGTCACTTAACATTTTCAGATACAAATTCAGACACAATCCCTCTTATTTTGGGTACAGATTTGTATGTTCTTGATACGTTTGATATACATTTGACACAAAGTTCAAAATGTCAGATAGTTCAACACTTTGTCACACTCTAACATGTTAAGTCATTATTTGCAGGTGGGCAGAAATATAAATCTTGGAGCTACGAAAGGTGTTGAGAATTTTCTTTTGCTGTCAGTCAATGTTTTCAATTTTTCAGGAAGTAAAATTTGATGACAAATACTTTGTTTCAAGAGTGATTGGCAAGGGAAAGATAACTAAAACTAAGATAAAATAAGCTGAAAATTTTTATTGAACAGGAAACTGAAAGAAGAATTATAAACATCTCCAAGGAAACAGCAAAAACAATGTCCAAAATTGTACATTAATAAATTGAAAATAAGTTACTCACCTTCATGGAAATGATGTGAAACAATTAAATGATTTAATTTGGAGGAAATAATTCCTATCTAAATATCATTATAATTTTGTTGCCAAAATTTTGTTCTGTATTTGCATGAGCTTAGAAACAGTATTATGTGTTTGTGAGTACCGGTATGTAGATGTAGTACAATAGTTCTTTATGTCTGTCCTATATTTGTGTAATGTTTATTCTGGTAGATGAGACTACATTATCTATTTTACATGTACTGAGTTATCTGTTAGTATTGTGATGTAAATGTCCAAACGATACACTTGTGACCAGAGAACTAAGAAAAATAGGTCTTTCTTTTCTACGAAAACATAAATCTCTTAAAATCAATTTGAACTCAACTCAAAAAAATTATTGTAACAATTTAGCAGTGGCCATCAAACTATGGTAACCAATGCAGTTTTTAGAAAAGATAAAATATAAATTTACATGGAGAAAGAAAATGATTGAAGTGTTAATTCTATATAATCCTATATTTATTTTAAGAGATTTACATTTTAAAAATAAGGCCCAAGATTAATCTCAGAAGCTGCAATGACTGCAGATTGAACAGTTAAATAATACTCCAGTACAAGGTATGCCTTTAAAAATATCAATGAAAAAAAGACTGATAACTCTATACATACAGCAGGTGGAAGTTCTCGGTCATATCCCTGTTCCTGTTCCTCTTCTTCTTCTTCTTGAAATTCAGCTTGGTAAGATCTACCAGTAGCAGCTACCGATCTCATGTTAGTTGGGTGTGTCTTCTCCACAATGGGTGGTGGGGGTGGGGGACTAGGATCTCTAGTTTTACTTGAATCAGCTTCTAATGGTGGAGGCGGTGGGGGCAAATCTTCTTCAATTGGTGAATTTAGCTGTTAACAAAATACACATAAATAAATATTCAGTATTTAGTGAAAATTAACAATCTAAAATTAATTTTAAGACAAACAAAAAGGTGAACATATTTTGTGAATTTAAAATAAGTTCATGTTGGTTTTTTCAAGAAAAGTAGGAAAAGCATAAATACTATTGAAGGGAGATAACTATGTTTGGAATGCTATACACCAATTGAAAAATAATATTAACAGAAAACAACAACATGGAACTTTTCTCTATTCAAGTTTTTTTTTTATTCCAGAAATGATTTTTAACCTAAGTACCCTAGTACTAACCTACATGAACTATTTGTTTATCTGAACACAAATATGTCTATGCTGATGGGTGACACATGATTTGAATATAGTTATATTTTCTAATAAACCCTACCAGTATGCCATCAATGTCAATTCAACTTTAAATACATATTATATAATGCCAATGAGTATTCAAAAATGCTGGATATGATTAAGGCCTTGGCAGATCTCTAGTGGATCATTTCTGCAGGAAAAGACCAAATACTCCATTTATAAAAGATGTGCAATTTCACAGCCATCACTCTATGGCCCCCTCTAATATTTTCAGGGAACATTATGTTCCACAAGCTAAACCACCATGTTTTAAAAACATACCGTAATACTTACATCCATTTTCGGTAAATTATTTGTGATTGGTAGTTCATGTTCCCATTTACTCGCCACACGTAATGTTTCTAATGTCTTTTCTTGATTTGTCTTGGAATCATCTAATAATGTACATTCATAAAATTCTTGTATATCTGAAAATATATAAATCACGACATAATTTATTCCTGTAATATTATGTACAACTACAAACTGTACCGATATATGGTTTCAGTTTTAAGGTACAAGGTAATCATAATTCTTCCATGTTTTAACAAAATATATTAGAAATAAATGATATCTTGTTACTGAATTCAGATAAAATATAACATTCTACGTGCTCCACTTTCTCATCTTCAAAAGATGGCTTGATCTTGCTTTATCTACATACATCTTATCAAGGGTCTCCATGCAATAATACCCTGCATATTTTGGCACTAATTTTGATTGGGTAGAAGCCCAGCTTGTGAGCCTATCAGATTCCTTGATCGTTGCAAATACCAAGTCTTACGCTTTCAAGCTAAAATGTCTACCCGTGATAACTGAGTTGCAAAGTTCAATGTTCATCAATATCAAGGTTTCCGTGGAGGTCACGATGTCACAACCTTTTTCGACACTACTGTTCAGTGTCTGTAGCACAGGAATTGTGAAGTAATGTCAAGATGTTGTAAAACCAGCAGTGATTGCTTCAGGAACATGCAACTTTCTGTGTATGATGGATTCAATCCTCTGCAGAAATATTCAATTCAATCAAGAGGGACTTATTGCAGAATGATGCGGTACACATCTCCAAATCTTAACTCTTTCATTTACTTATATTTCATGCTAACATATTTGTTATACTTATCTGACTACCACACCTCAAAATATCTACTGATAGAGAGTTGGTTTGGACTTGATTTCTAAAGCAAAATTTCTTGTTGATTTATAACAAGTGGAAAATTTTGTTTTATTAAGTAACTGATCATGAAATACTGATAGATATTGTATAATGCCAGTGTATACTACGAATCTAAATAATTACTGGTAACAGACTCCACACCAACTCCCCCATGGAACAACCATTTGCATAAAAAGTACTGATAACAATGTACTAATAATATGCTTATGAACCCATTTACAGTCAAGCCACTAACATACTACTGATTCTACAGAAATTCTTTAGTCGCAACCATACTAACAAAATATTTATATTCAATTCTTAATACAAAAACATCATTAATTTTATGTCAAAATCTCTCAAGTCTAATATCGACCAATTTCTTTAAAACTATTTATCTCCCAGACAACTGTGAGAAACCAAGTAACAATCAATTGCCAATACCTTAAGCCCTATTATCTGCTGAATAATGAAAACTTCAACCTACATAATATAGTTTAAAATTTGTAATTTCGTGTTTATGGTGGATCTGATTATTAATTATCAAAACTCATAAGTGCATACCGTACATGTATTGATCATAAAATCATTCATTAAGAATATATTTTTCATTTACTACTTTTATAGTTTTGAGAACAAAACTGAGAATGTTAAATCCCTTGAAATTCCTGGTAGCACTAGTAACATACTTGTATTGGCAATAATGGGTCATTAATTCAATTCTATGTGCATTCGCTGGACTGACTGTTTAAACTAGCTTTGTGTTGCCAGGTTCCAGAAATATCAAAAGCAGAGATTTATTGAGAATGGTTCTGATCATCAGCTGACATTTAGGGTGAACTAAACATTCAGACCAAATATGCATATGATTATGTAGAAGGTTAGCTTCCAATGTATCGGAACTATCAACAACTCATAGTTTGGCAAGAATTAATCGATGCAACTTTTCAATTAGATACTGCCTACTCTTCACACAGGAATACATTCACATGACTTGTGAATCCCCTGACAAGGTTCATATTTTGTCTCCTTGGTGTATTTATCTTCATTTTGTGTTTGTTGTTGCGTGTGGAGTAGTTCCCCTGCATAATTTACTAATATAAATAATATATCATTTAATTCAAATGTTATCAAATAAAAACTATTAATAGACCTGTGCATAAGTCGTGAAAACTCATCAACACTGCCCTAGCGTCTACCTCTAACGAGACCTCGCAGTCAGTGTTATGCTATCGAGGTGCTAGTTAGTCTCTACTTGACGAGATGTCTAAAAGAAAATGAAATCAGCTTCCACTGACTCGCGTAAATTGGGGTGAAATATAATCAATAACTAGCTATGATTACCAGGAACAATTACAAACTATTGGCTATCTAATACCTCCAAGTCTAATCCCTTAAATGGCTACCCTTTCAGTAGAAGTCATGTCATTCAATACTTTAACCTTCAAATATTACAATCTATAGTTGGCAATACTCTTCAAGATATAGGATGAAAACTGATAAAAGTAATTCCTTGGAGAGAGTCTGCGCATTAAATATTAGCTCAGAAAAACAGACCACATCCAAGCGTAATGTTTCCCAAAAGGGGGAATAACTCTTTCAATATTACTTTTTACCCATGGGAAATTGTTACGTAAAATTTCTCATTTGTTCAACAAACTGAATTGAAGAAGCCCTATGAAAGATGCTGCTTTTATCATCTAAAAATACAATTTATTTAATAACTAGATTCTTTCCTCTCTGACAAGCTGACATTCATTTGTCAATCCAGCGGGAAAATATTAACATGGGTAGGGAACACAAAAATGTTTTGATTGAAAATGCAATAGACTTGGTTAAACTTTTAGTTGCGCCTAGCATGGTATTATCTTCATTTCAATTAGAAGCGAGAATAAAACAAAAATCTGGGAAAACCCATGTGGTTTAAAAAATCTAAAATGCTCATGATCAACGTTACCTGGTACTAACAACCAGGGAAAATAAAGGACTGACTAATAATTTTTATTTAGTCTGTAATAAATGAAATAATAAGTAATTATATTGCTTGAAGTAGCTGAAGACACATCACTGTCAGCAAGAAATTCATATCATTAATAATAATCACTTAGCTTTTCAAGAAAATTAAAATATCAGTAGAATTACAATAGAGAAATCTGACAAATGGCAGCTAGGCCTATACTCTGGTTAACTAACTTCCATTCTAAAGATATAAGACTTTATTTTTCCATGTTCTATGTTCTTCCCAAAAGTGCACCTTCTTAACATTTGTTGTCACAGTCCTCTTATAATAATAGTAATTCAATATTTTTATTTATTCTAATTCAAAAAAGAAAATCTAATCATATGAGTGTCTAGATTAGTTTAATAAAGAATAATGAAAGAATATTTTTCCAATTTATTTTGGCTGAATGTGATAATAATGGTAATATACTTATAAAAAAATCTGAAAGATTTCTGTCTAGACTAAGGAACAAAGACAACAGGTAATGTAGGTGAAAATAATAGTAGCAATGCCCTTGTTGTTTGAGGTTATATTCCTCTTTATAGAGAAAAGGAGAAATGGTGTTTAAGTTAAACATCCACTTGACACAAACTAGGTCATTTTGAGACTAACACATGGTTCAATTTTATTTCAGTGGAAAACCCAAAGAAAACCCATGAGGTTTGACAGCAGAGGTTGCAGTGGATCAAATTCGAGTTGTGTAAAAATATGCAGACATTCCAAAATTTCGTGTTTTTGCCCTTTGGAGCCTTTCAAAATACTCAATAGAAGCAAGTCAAGTCGTTTTGTGAACAACCCTATTTTAAGCGTCGTTATTTCATTAATAGGCCTACTGTATTTAGTCTTATGAAGACTGAAGGTTAACGGCATATGTATGGTCTACAGCAAAGTCATTTCAATCTTTCACTTCGACAGGAAGTAAAGAGAAAACTATGCTATGAAAGCCAACATTTGATTGGCTGAATGTAAACAGTATATCGTGTTCTGGCCAATCAAAAGTCTGGTATGAAAGGTGCTTTAGTGCTTACAATGCAGAAAAATTGGGGATATCTCAGGATATCAATGCATAGAACTTATGAATGAAATAAGATGAAATATAAAGATAGGTTGCCCGGCAACAAAAGATACACCTACAACAGCTAAGCCGTCCGGGCAGTCAACAAAGGTTGACGCAATTGTTTTTCTTTTGTCATAAAGGAGAATGTTAAAAACACATGAATACATGTATCTTATTACGAGTAAAAGCTCATAAGTAATTGTCAAAAATGGCCATAACTCTAGCAGTAATTATTGGATATTGCTTAAAATCAATATGTTTCTTTATCTCATTGAGTCAATATGATTTTGTTATAAGAATAAAGGTTTAACATACAGCTTGCAAATTAATAAATCTCTATCATTAGACTAACATTATCATTACACAATGTAATTTTATTTGTCATGCTTATATGTACATGTACAAAGACAGGGAGAATTTGGTCAGAACACCACACTGCTATCATATATCTGATCAAAGAACAAGATCACTTACATATAAATTCTAGCAAAAAAAAATCACATACTGGTACACAAAGTAACTAATGACTATATTATCACAGTGCTTTCTTTGATAGAATACGGCTTTATACATCATAAGACCACACATCAACTAGGTACCATTAATCTCAATCACAGTTCTTTAAATTCAATAATACAAGTCTTGTAACATATTAATGTAGTGGTAACTCATGACAAACGAGTCACATCTGCCCCCTCATCTCCTACTTTCTATTCATCAATTACATTTCTATGTTGTCATTATTGTATGCTGACTAAACCTCTTACTAATAAACTGTGCGTTTACTATCAAATCGTGTTTTATTGATGACTAAAGCCACTAAAGGGAATAAAAATCATTAGACTTCAGTTTCTAATCGGAATCTATTTCCATTCTACTCTGTCTTTAAGGTCTTGACTAAAATCCTAGCCATTATTTTCTCATCTGAATTTGTTCCTCTACATCTTAATTCAAACCCTCTCTCAATACCAATACTGGCGATCAACCAAATGGAATTTTTCTTCAATCAAATGATGCCTTACTCTTTTCACTGACATTTCTCTTTGTGATAATTGATCTTCATTTGATCACATCATCTAAGCTGTATATAAATATTATACATACATGTAAAGTGTTCCCGATGGAATCAAACTTCTTAAAGCTCATTTGTCTAAAAGTTAAAAGAGCTTATGATTAATTGTATGTGTCATTTTATTTTATATTTAACATTAAATTTTTGTGATTGTTTTGTTTTACTTGAGTTTTTATTTAAATTCAGGATGTAGGTTTTTAACCATGTGTTGATTGTGACAAGAATTTGATCGTTGTTTTTGGAATGGTACGTCATTTTTTAACAATAATATTAAAGATACATTATGGAAGATTAGATAAAGAGCTGACAGTTGTCACTACATTGGTTCAAAACTAGATGATGTAAAGAGAATAAGCTAAAAATTTCAAATTGCTTCACCCTAAAAAAAATGAATAAAAATATAACAGCCAGTGGCAATTATTCACAAGCACTAATATATCGGAAGTCAAACTTAAACGAGAAAGTTCATATTGTGTTTTTCCTGCTATCTCAATATACCTCCCATGATAATTTTGTTTTAAAGCATGACTGTTTGTGTTCTGTTTCTACTTACATGTGGTTATCTTACAATTAGCGTTACTAAAAATAAAACAAAAAAATACTAAAGCCAAAATTGAATGATTGGTAGGTAGAAATCTCTTGAGACGCCAGAAATCACAACATGGAGAAAAACAATGCCAGAGAAAAGATTCTATTTTGATGGCATTTTCTAGGGTTTATGATTGTATTTTGAATGGGGACCACAAGCTAAAAACAAAGTCATTTTTCGTACAATCAGGGGCCATTATGTTTTAAATAAAGAAATACACTAGCTAAAACTATTTGAAATGTTGGCAAATATTTCGATTGAATAGGGTGTAAGTAGTTTTGTTATAGCGGACAGAGTGCTATTATTATTTAGCAGATGATGTCACTTGGCATTGTGGAGAGACAGTTTCTGACAAAAACCAGTTTCGAAATGTGAGATTGTGTTTAACCCTCATTTATACGTCAAGCGGAGAAGGCCTATAAGATGTAAAAAAAAAAAAAAAGTATCGTCATAAATATGTGGAGGAAGCAATCTCAAATAAATAGATGCCACATAACATTAATCAATTGGATAATCGAACAATCAAATGATTATCTGGTAGTGAAACTATATACACCAAGTTTCATCATTCTCTATCAGTTAGAACAAGTAATAGTAATAGACTGACAGGTGGACGAACAGACCCATTTTAACAGTCCCCTTTTCTTCGAAAGGCAGGGGAAATAATGTTGATAATAATAACGACAAATGCTGTTTCGCATAATGATGGGACTGTACTACACTACTGATATTACCATCTCATGACTGAATGACAATTTTCATGAAACAAAATCATGGTTCAAAATATTAAAGAAGTGAGAGAGAGAAATTGGATTTAACGTCCACAGGACACAAACTAGGTCATTTTGGGACTAACATATGGTTTAATTCTATTTCAATAATTCGCTTGCGCGTAGGGGTCTTTAGCAGTGGGAGGAAACAAGAGTGCCTGGAGGAAATCCACAAGGTTCAGAAGGTGCCCCTATCTCCATGCCACATACGCTCACACCAGGGATCGAAACCACAGCCGCAAGCCAGAAGTGACGGCCAGCTAGAGGTCGAAGCGTGGCACTCTAGACCACTAGGCCAACCCAACCCCCTATTAAAGAAGTAATTTGTTTTAGCAGTTTTACATGATTGACAAGTATTTAATGAGATTGATTACAGCAGAAATCAGGCTTTAACTAAGATGGAGAGTAATTTTAGCATGAACATTTCGATCTTTATTATGGTTGTAGCAGTATCACTACTAAATTCTCATGAATTATGGGGTTACAAGAAATATTTTCTCCAAAAAAAAAAAAAATAATAATGGTACATGTAGGTTATTCAATACTGTCAACTTTCAAATTTATCTAAGAAGTCTATGAAGTTTTTAAAAAGTTTTCTCCAAAAAATTGAAAAAAAAACCCATAAAACCGAGATGTGCAATATTGTGATAATAATAATAATACTGTATAACTTGGTATGAAAAAGAAATCCATGCAAATTACCAAACCTGGAGTGAAAACATGTTTATCAAAATAACGAAATATCAAATTTTAGATGTTAATGAAATTAGTAAAACTATGTAAAAACTATAATTATTTACCAAACATTTTATCAATACTCAAGTACGGGCATTAATATTATCATTTTGATTGATTAAAATGTAACTCAGTTAAAATGATATGATCTCTTTGATCTGGACAAAAAAGAAAGTTGTTGATTGAATTAAATGTGTTGATTTGATATTTTGTGATGTGGGTATCTGTTTATTGCTATCTCTTACGCTCATAGTTAGAGCTACATGATTTTATAAACAACAAACAACAGTTTAAGTCAAAAAGTTTTTCGTTGAAACAGAAATTTAACCTGATTGAAATTGTAACAATTTTCTCATAGTTAAATGTCCCAAAAGAGCGTTTGATTAATGAATTCAATTACTGGAGGGTCTGTTGAGCATTGGACTTTAAATACACCACTTTGCAATCTCTTCTGCATTTTAAATACATGTCTAACATGTAACTGCTATAAGCTTATTATATGTACCGGTAACATGTATTGTTAATCTCAATGTGCCGGCTGTTTCCATCAAATCTTTAAGGCAATAAACTTTTAACTGAACAGAGTAAGGTACAACATACCTATCAAATTTGAGTCAATTATCTTGAAGAAAGTGTGGTAGTATAAAAAGGTAATAATTCTTCTAAATTAGGAAAACATGATAAAACTATGTCCACATGTATGTGTCGCAAGCCAAGGTTAAGATCTTGAAGAATTACAGAAGAAAGCTTGAAAACGGGTAGAAATTCCTCTAAAAAAAAAAAATGCATCGATCGTGACAAAACCATCTTTGGCTGGTACTAACAACGCAACATTTAAGGATCAAAGTTCAGATTATGATCTTGAAGGATTAAAGAAAAGACTCTGGATAGCTACTTAGAACTGACAGACAGAGTGGAAACTCCTACTTTGTACGCAACTTAATGTATTTATTTTGTCTAACTGCTTGAATCTATATGCTCTAACTGCTTAGTTATAAATGTACATTATCATGTTTAGCCCTTGTTTAACTGAAGTGACTAATTAATTCTGATAAAGTGTGATTGCTTGTACATAGAGAAGACTACCTACTTCAAATCATAAGACAGATTATCTGTACATATGGTACTTCAAATCTACAGGACTAAAATACAAATTTCATACTGAGATCATGATCAGAAATTTACAATTAAATTTAACATTATTTATAGCACTGTCTGTTAAAGTATATGAACTATTGTAATATTAAAATATTATACATGTATTGTATGTGTTATGTGTAAATGTTGTTCAACACTTACTAACTGAATGGGTACAACAGGGTTTTTTTTATCCATTTTTATTTGTTTTTGTTGAACTAATAACATTGGATGTGAACAGTATATTCATACATCAAAACTGACATTTCTTGCACTGTGTACTAAATATAAAATTGGCTTGCAGTGAATTTGGAAAATGATTTCAGAAACCAACTGGAGAAAAGTAGACTAAAACAAATGGATAAACTCCAGACAAACTGACACTTGCAAATATACATTTAAGATCAATTTGTGCCCCCCCCCCTCTCCCCAAACTTAGATGGCCCAAACTCATAATGTGGATGAAGAATATTGTGCTGCTATAGGAAAAAGTCCTGATTCCAGATGCCAAATTTGAGATATTTCTTCTTGAATTGTGTGTACTCTAGAACTAACAACAGCCTTTATACTTGTTACAAAAACAAACAATGACTATGAACACTAATAACAAATAAATAAACTACCAATGACAAATGATATAAAGATATCATCAAAAGATACAGAATGTGTGTACAACCACAACTAGCCAATGTACACATGTTTTCAACTATTTGTACATAGACAATCTGTCAATTTGCTTGCACATGTATTATTGGTATTGTAGTGTACTGGATTGGCAACTGATTAAGTGGAACAAACTAAGAGATCTTTTACAAAATGTTATAAATGTGATGCCATGTAACTTACATTGTAATTGGTAAAATATGAAAATTTCAAAGACAAAATCTATTGTTTTACAGCTAAAGTATATCTAAAACATGTGAGAAAGAGGTAAGGAGTTCAAAAATGGTTTTGATGATGTTTTGTTATTAAATACAAGTAGCTCTTTACATGTAGCTTGTTCACAAAAAGCTATGAAAGTCATAAAATATGCAATAATTGTATTAACAGGCAGATTGCTGCGACTGCAGCTCCTATTCTAACCGGATGATCAACAGATCTTATAACAAGCCAACAGTGAGGCTGATGTCCCCCGCCGAAATCCCAAAATAAATAGATGGCACATATTAATTAATTGCCCATTTAAACTAAGTTTCATCACTCTCTATCAGATAGAATCAAGATTATCTTGTCCCAAAGCAAAGACCAATGAAATTGATTAGCTGTGCTTAGCGTTGGCTTGAAATGTTAGTCACTGAACTCAGTTAAGATATTCACCTAATAACATCTACATGTACATCAAGTTTAAATATTCTACCTTAATTAAAAGCAGAGTTGTTATGTTCACCTACACCAAGTTTGAACAGTTAGAAGGAGAGTTATTGTGTTCCCAAGTTTCGGCCAATCAAGTTGCTTATCGCTCTGCTTATCCTGGGCAGAAAATGTTCATTATCGAACTGAGTCAGGATATTGATGTACTGAAACTATACACCAAGTTTCATCACTTTCACTTAATTAGAACTAAAGTTATCGTGTCCCAAAGCATCAACCAAACAAATTGTTTATCTCTGCTTACCCCAAGCAGAAAATGCTCATCTTCGAAGTTCATCGAGGGATCGACCTAATAAACACTTACACCAAGTTTGAACATTCTAGCACAATTAGGAGGAGAGTTATTGTATCCCAAAGAGTGAGATGGACAGACAGACAGACAGACGGACAAACCCATTTTAAAAGTCCCCCACTTTCTTCAGAGGCAGGGGACAATGAAAAATTTGAGGTAACAAGATTTTGCATTGGTTTATTGTAGCATGATAAATAGTGTGTATGTATAAGCTAGAGATTGGGTCAGAATGTTCTAGAGTTAAGTGATTATATTATACTAGAGAGAGAGCCGAGAGTTAGTTTAGAGTATAAAGATCAATATCTGTAGATCACAACAACTCTCTAATCATCTTCTCTTTTACTCTCATTTTACACAAACAGTTTATATTTATCCTTCAATTACATAACTAACATACTCGGTATATAACAGTATTTATTATTTTAATACATAGGTTTCTGTTGCCCAGCAACATATAGCCAAACAGCGAATGAACTGTCCATAAATGATATCACGTTTTAGATGCTAAGGATATATCTAAAACAAAGATAGGTTGCCAGACAACAAAACATATGCCAACAGCAGCTAAATTGTCCGAGCGGTTGACATGGGTTGTAGGATATTTATTCTTTGTAGGTAATTTGGAGTGCCATATTTACAAGACAATTTCATACAGGTCAGATTATAATTTTTATCGTTTGGGGTTCAAAATGTTCTACAAAACCAAAACAAGGGTCTTAACTCTGGAAGTAACTTACAAAACTGTTGAAATTTGACATGCTTTTAAGTTTAAATAATACACTAAATGCTTATCAAGATGAACAATCCCTGCAGCAGTTATTTGAAATCAAAATTAAAATAAGAATTCTTCACCTCATAAAAAATAATAGAAGGCTAATAATACTGAAAGGATTCTCCATAGCATTAATAATAATAATCAGGGACAATAACTCTGAATTATTGGAAATAAATATCCCTTCTTCATCTCATGTACATGTACCTGACACCATGTATAGATTTCAAGTCAAACACATGGTAATAACAGCTCCAGGACATAAGCAATATATTTGAAAGTAATCAAGGAAAAAAAACTCAAAAAGTACTTATCAGAAATCGTTAAATTGGATGATAACTTTAGTCATTGCATTGTCCACAAAGAATTGGTCAGAAAAATGTACGGGGTTAATAAGAACAAACATTGTACTAGTATTTCATTATCAGGCAAAAAAAAACAAGGTTAAAATTTTGAAATGAATATTAGTCTTACAGTATCAATCAATTCCAAATAAAAATTTTAAATAAATTAGCGTGATTACAAGGTTTCAATGAAAAGGGCAATATTTCAGTGCGACAGTGTCCTCAATTACATGTAAATATCTTGGATAGATTGAAAGCATGAAACTATTGTAGACCACCAAGGATGTATTAGTCTACCGAATCAAGTTCTGCTTCATAAAAGTTTTATAGCAATTCAGTGTTCTCAGTGTCATTCAAAAACCTAACACTGCATATGTTTGAAATAATGCACATTTATTATAAATTATCAATGAACATTCATATTACAGATTGAAACAGATTAGTTTAAAAGGCATAATGCACTCTTAATAAATTATATCGCACTTATCTAATAATGCTTGAAACAGACTCCTTAAAAATAAAAGCATAATGCAAACTAATGATAAATTATAATGCACTTACCTAATAATGCTTGGAATAATTTACTTTTAAAGATTCGGATCACTCGTTCTATGGCATTTTTAAGCGGTTTATCTTGTGATTTGGTTAGTCGTGTGTGATAATCCTCCAATAATTCCAATGCCCGGTGTGCATCTGAAAAATGCAGAAGAAAAAAATATCAATTATTAAATACTGTCCATGATGGTTAAACTAAAAGCTTTTCATGCGTCATCATTATATTCCATTTGTAGATAATCTAATGTGACTTGAAGCAGAAGTAACAGAGAGGTGTGTAAAATATTGAATTATCAATATCATGGCTGCGGTAACGAGTCTACCACTTTCATCTTCACTGCATAAAAATTTCATGCGAAGTACAGATAAAAATAAATACTGGTTGAATAATGGATCAGCAGGGTATGCTTAATCATTACACCACCTTACAACAGTTTTATTGTGAAGTTCACAGACATGGAGCTATAAATTTCTTTTGTACTTTTGTTAGTTTTTATGTACATTGTTTGTACATTGGTTAAACAAAATGAGATTTGGGGTGGTTTGGAAAAACAAACTTTATTGGTACTGGTACTGGTAGCAAGGAATACATTCATTTGTTTCTTGAGTTTAATGTCCCCCTTCACCCGGGGGTGATATCGTAGACAAAGTAAGAATTACAGCAGTACATGTATGTTAGAGTTAAAGGTGGCAAGGAATAATCAATATGGATAGTAAGAAATACAGCAATTTGCTATCCGCATTAAGGAATACAGTATGATGTTATGTATGGGTAGTAAGGAACACTGTACACATTGTTTTGGTACAGTCAGAAAGATCAGATCGCCATACCAGAGTCTGAAAAGCCCAGAACATATTTTTGAGCCTGAAATGTTGGGAGACAGAAATGTTGTGTTGCGGGTAATACAGCACTTTAATAGGTAATGATAATTACTTGTATGGTCTGTAAAGAAATTATGAAATTGGAAATTATGAACTGATTTCGTGCTCCACTGTTGAAGACAAACACTAAAATAAGTACACAAATTGACTTTCGCTTCATCAGCTAAATTGCTATTCTTTGGGACCAAGAAATGGACACAAGTGGGTTGCAACACATACAGTAATATGATAATGTAATATGAATGTATATAAACTGAATTACATTCAATCGTTTCTGTTTTCACTGTAATTTCTAATCAGTTATGTTCTGTGAAACACACAAATAGTCCAAACTGAATCACAGTCTTTGGCGTCAGGTTAATCCAGTCTACATGTACATCAGTAGTATTCCATTGTGGGATATGTTTATTCTCGTTCATCGAATCTCTTCATTACAAATGGCGCTCGAAAGCATTCTGGCATGCGATTCATAGCCCAATTTTAAAATTTTCATTGTGCCTTATTAATTATTGGATATCAGAAGCCCATCCACTGTTGGATAACAACATCAATGTTGATTTAAATTGACCAATAATTTGCGTTTGCAATGTCGAAGACTGTGAATTGATATTGAGTTGAAGATATATAAGACATATCATACATAGCTTGCACTAATTAAAATAACATGTCACATATATATAATTTATTCTGGGAGAAATCAGAGCTATCTCGCTTAAGTTTATATGATAGAAATCACTAATTCTTTGTCAACAGAAATACCAGAGTAAACTTTCTAAAAATGCAGCAATAACTTGCAATCAACTACACAATGACAAAACACCATATGCACAGACAATCCAAAATGTCAAAGCGAGTGACAAACCCTTCACAACAACATAAAAGGAATAAAACACAAATGAAGTATCTCTGTAATTTGAATGTCAAGATGAATACAAGACATGATACTACTTTATTATATTATATTATACATCAAATATACATAAACAACAGAACCATATCTAAAATCAATTTTCAGTTTTACTACCCAGTTATCGGCACCAACAATCACCTCAAGTAAATAATGCTGTGCCACATCTAGAAAACATTGAATTTGGTAAGTGACACTGAGATAGAGTATATGATACATGTATATGGACCAAGCCCCATCATTCTAAGTCATAGCGAGCATTTATCTTATTGGTATTAGTGCCTGTGGTTTCCTTCATTACCCAGGTGCATCACTTACTTCAAAATTGAACAAACAACAAAAACAAGTCAAATATACTTACATGTAAAAATGTACCAGTATGTCTTATGTTATAGAATACTACTACCAGAAACACTTCCTATACATGTAAGAATACTGATAAAGAATGTTATATGAATCAGCCGTTAATAACAGTTAGGTTGCTTGTTGACACAACTAAAAGACCGCTTCCTTTAATAACCTCTAAAACAAGGCATGACTAATAACTTCAACAGCAGTCAGATAATGTCTTTAAAAGTGCAGCACTGTCGGTTCAAATCCCAGACTTTTTGTAGGGAATTTGATATAGAACATATCTCTCGACTAACAGCTTGGTTTGCCAGTATACTGATTACAGCAGAGGAAGTCCAACAGTTAAAAATAAATAACATCTGAGATCAATCAAATTTAACCAAAAAAAAAAATTTTGTTTCTTTTAATCAGTATTCAGTAACTGTTAATTAAGAAAAAAAGAGAGCCAGTCAGGTAATTTACATGGAATTAATTGTATTGAAGAAGAAAAACTAGTTATAAACTAGACGTAACTGTAATTATTGTAAAGCAATAAATGATGTACAGATGTAGACTGTATAATTTATCAAACAGATGATCTACAACAGCTGTTCCAAAAGGGGCGTGGTTCAGAATTATAATCTCTTATTGTGGCACATCATTGTTATACTTATTGCAGTGAATACAACTATTTCACTCCACAACTAAAGTCAGGTTAAGTCTGGGTACACACCCAAAGAAATACGTTTACTGAATAATGTATCATCTAAAATACATCAACCAAATTGCAAGATACAATTTAAATGCTTTGAACTTCTAAGATCAACTACATGTATATGCACTGTACATGTACCTATAACTGGTGGGGGGGGGGGATGGCCTAGTGGACTAGAGTGCCGCGCTTCGCCATCTAGCTGGCCAGTCACCTCTGGCTTGCGGCTGTGGTTTCGAGCCCTGGTGTGAGCGTATGTGACATGGAGATAGGGGCGTCTTCTCAACCTCGTGGGTTTCCTCCGGACACTCCGGTTTCCTCCCACTGCTAAAGACCCCTACGCGCAAGCGAATTACTGAAATAAAATTAAACCATATGTTAGTCCCGAAATGACCTATTTTGTGTTGAGTGGACGTTAAACACCATTTTTCTCTCTCTCTATAACCGGGGCAACTCAGCTAAGGGGGGAGGGGGGGGACAAAGAAGAGAAGAAATTCAAACAAAACCACCACATGGCAAATGCCAATGGCCACAAATTGAAAGATTGTAAAATCATATTCTAATAACCAGAGCAGATTTCAATTGCTACCATGGAAGCAGACATTAAAAATCAACTAATCATTAAATGCAAATCATGTATCTTTAATTGTGTCAATCTGTGCTGTGTTAATTAAGACTAGAGAATTGTGGGTTATGCCAAGCTGTACTGTACTGGTAAGAAGTAGAGAATTAGGAATTAACGCAGCCACTCAAAAAATAGTTGACATTTTACTTAATAGATCTGCTTGTGCACATAGATCTTCAACAGTTGGATAAAATCTGCCAACCTTGATGAGGCTGACATTAAAAATGTCTGTTTCCCTAACCCGACCAACCAACTAAAACAACTGCTCTGACTAAAAATTTTTTTTACTTTTCCCTGATCTTTTTATTTTATTTTGGGAGTCAAATTGAAATATATCACAAGAGTTATTTACCATCAAAATGTTTGATTCATTTTTGAAACTGGTTAAGCAAGATGAAAGCAACATAAAGTGTTGCTTCGCAACAAAATGGTTGCTGATAAAAGCATGTCAATTCCCAGGAAAAGATTCTGCCTCAATTCCTGTGGAGCATTGTTTTACATCATTTTTTAAAGTAAAATGACGGTACAACCTGCATGATCGTTAAAAACGAGTTAAATAAAGGAAATTCACACTTTAATAATATGCGAGTTGTACCACACTAAAAATCACGATGTCAAACTGTCGAATTAGCTCTTTGAATTTGTCTTTTGAAAATCCGACCTACTGATCCTTCTTGATAGTAGGAAGGGTTTGGGTAATATCAGATTGCTAGAAATTGTGAATCTTTCAAATCAATATTATCTATTTGATTGTAAGTCAACACGCAGAATACCAAGCTTTGCCCACGTTCCAAATTTGCCTGGGTCAAAGTTGCCAAGAGAACAAATGGGTCCAAATTTGATGGCCCAAAACATTCACAGAGTCATGCGTGATAGGTGAACACTAAACCACATAGACATACATGTGTATACATATATCTTTAATTTTATTTATATAGATTATAAAACATGAAATCAATTATAGTTCTGTTATAATCAAAAAGAAAACATGTGAACATCATATTCTCTTTTAGCTCCAATGTTTTCATACTTGGGTGTATGCTAACCCATTTCATGAACAACTGGTACTGATTTACATTACACAACATTATATTTTCCCATGTAGAAATTTCACTGAATACATCTACAGTATGAGACTTAGCCATTAGTTAGCATTGATTGTGCTTGAAATGACTGCCAATAGTAATAGTAATATTTTTACATTTAATTCAACATGCATCAGTCAAACGTAAAGCAAACATCATGTACATGTACATGTACAAATGAGTAAAAGCTATAAACTGATGACAATATTTTTGTCTGTCAATCATTTTATGTTATATTACATTACAATGCTAATGTCATATTTTTTACAACTGCCAGACTGATGTTGGGGATGTAGTTTCAATCAAGGCTAATCATATAAACATACATGTTCATAACATTATAAAATACCAATATAATGACAGAAGGCCTATATTAATCCAGTTTATATTAATTTAGGTTAATTATCCTAATTAATTACACATGACCTACGTTATTCATACAAATAATATGTTGTACACTGTCTAACATGAAATTTGCAATGTGAAGGATTTCAACTGACATCATTAATGCGTATTTTTGCCACATCATGACCATACCCTTCTTTCAAATGATCATAATCAGATGGTTGACTGAACGTCATACAATTTTAATAATAAAAGTAGCAGCTTGCTCTTCTATAATATACTATTCAAAAAAAGTAGGGGATATTTGATTTTGGGGCATAATACTAAAATATGCAAATGACTACGAAAAAAGTCACTATAGAACCTAACAGAAGAAACATTTCCAGTTACATGTGACGCTCAAACGCACCAATAGCTACTGCATGGAATGCAGGTGATGCTTGGGATCATCATGGGGGTCCAACCCAAGATTTGCACGACTCTGACTTTGAATGTTACAGTCATTGTGGCATTGAATTCCAGGGTGTAAACATCAGTTTAATTGTTTTAGTGACCAGAAAACAAATTTTGATATGCGTCGGCTTACCCAAAATGAAAGGTTACGTGCCCTTGGCATGCTACAGATCGGCACATCACAACCGATGAATATTTCTCAGTCTGTCATAAGCAGGCTATGGTCCAGATACCGTGATACACAATCTGTACAGGACAGACCACGCTCAGGTCGACCAAGGGCGACAACTCAAGCACAGGATCGATTTATCCGTACCTTGGCCTTGAGAAATCGTGTCATCGCAGCAATCAGATCAGCGCTCATCTTCAAACAGACACTGGTGTGAGAGTGAGTGGCCAGACGATTCGGAATCGACTGCATAGGGGTCACCTTCGCGCCCGACGTCCTCGCGTGATCCCTTGTTTGAGAGATCATCACATTCAGGCAAGACGTCGTTGGTGTAGGGATCGTCAACACTGGGATAATCAACGCTGGAGCAATGTGATGTTTTCAGATGAGTCAAGGTTCACTGTTGATTTTTTTGACAGACGTAGGAGGGTGTGGCGTCGTCGAAACGAGCGCTTCCAAGACGTTAACGTCATCAGACATGATCGATTTGGGGGTGGTTCTGTTATGGTGTGGGGAGGCATCACTGTTGCTGGAAGAACGGCTTTACATGTTGTTGCAGGGCGTGTTACAGGCCAGTACTACCGGGACAACATCTTGGCAGTCCATGTTGTGCCATTCGCACGACGTCATGGCCGCCGTTTCATCTTCCAGGATGACAACGCAAGATGTCACAGGGCCAGGATCGTTACAGGTTACCTCAAACAACAGAACATCACCACATTACCTTGGCCAGCACTGAGTCCCGACCTCTCCCCCATCGAGCATGTCTGGGACATGATTGGACAGAGGTTACGTCAACGTCAACAACGTCCTGCCAATGTCCAAGAACTTGCTGCTGCGTTGCAACAGGAATGGGACAATCTGGACCAAAATGACCTTAGACGTCTCATTAGGAGTATGCCACGTCGGATCAATGCTTGTTTGGCAAACAGAGGAGGATTTACCCGTTACTGACTTTGTTGTGATGCTGTGGTAACTTTGCTGTTTGACCCCGGGTATCATTTTACCCTTATAATGGTCAGTCTGTGCCTTACTTAGTCTAACGATCATTTGGAATAAATCGATGAATGTCAACTTCATTTCATTTTGTCATTTGTTTCTTCGTCAGTTTCATTAGGTGACTTTAATAACACTTAAAAATCAAATATCCCCTACTTTTTTTGAATAGTATATATAAACCTCTGACATCAAGCTCTTTTAAATTAATGTTTTTTATTTTCTTGTTTTGCTATAATCTGATTAAAATATGGATCTATATTTCGTTTCATATTTCTATACTTTCGATGGCTTCCACAACATTTGATCTGACAGATTGTAGTGGGAGGTTGCTTCAGGGGTTATAGAGACTTTTCACCCTATGACATCAGTCAATTCATTAAAGGGGAATTAGTTAAGAATAGAGGTGACAGTACTCGCTTTATCAGTTTAAAAAAATTGATAATGAAAACAGAATATGCTGAAAATTTCAGTCAAATTGCTTGATTATGGTCTTACAAAGTTAATTAATGACTAACTAATAATTTTGATAACATTTTACGCCTAAAGAAGGACTAGACAGATTTAGCTTATCAGTGTCACTGTTCCAAACGGCTATTCTGAATAAAACATGCTTTGTTGTGTTATCTACATGTATCGTTGTGAATGTCTGTCTACCCACAGTCCTGTGCACCCATGATAAAAACTCAACACAACAGACAATTTGATTGGCTAATCCTTTACATCACCCAGAAAGCGGTTTATTTTATAACACTTCCTGATCCTGATGTACCTAGTGAATCACATTAACAGAATTTTGAACTTTACAGAACTAAACGAAAAAGGATCTGAGTTTTAATCAGCTTGTGTTTTGGTAATTTTTCAAATATAAAGTTGTAAAAAATGTGGCCATATGAAAATAATTTTGTCCATGTAATACCATTTTAGGGGTAAATACAGTTTGAAAACATGTATTTGTTTTCAAGATCACAAAGATGCCAGTACGATGAAATACCAAGGTATGGTAAAATGTTACTAAGCACAAAATATGCAAGCTGTAGAAAATTATTTGACTCAGGAAATGTCATATTTAAAGCATCAATACATTGATTAAACATGCATTATGTAAGAGCTAAATCTACCTATTGCAGGTCTTTTTTAAAGTATCAATTAGACATTAACTAACTGATCCAGGCCTTTATTAACTCTCGATGGCATCAGATTTCTCTGATATTAAATGGATCAAAACGGTTCAGCAGAGTTTCCGATAACCAGTATTTTCCGGTTTTATACCGGTAAATTTCAACGTGTACCGGTAAATTATCTTCCCGGCGGTCCATTGACCGGTAAACAATGATAATGGAAAATCATAAACTTCACCAAAATCAACTGCTACTTTATTTTTCGATTCGTAACTTGTGTCTAACGTTTCGTGCCGACGATGGCTGCCGAAACGTGGTGCTATTTATAGTAACATGAGTATGACGGTATCTTCCATCGTGAAGGTCGCTGCACAATCAAAGTCGACATGATCTTCACAATGTGGCGCCAAAGCAGACAAATCTTTCGTACTTTTACTTTACGAGGGTGGTGATACATGTATCAAGCGCAATCGAAACATCTTTATATCTTTGGTAGTTCCTGTGAGTAGTGTACTAGCGGAGGAAAGACGTGTGTGCTATGCGTAATCGTTTATCACAGCACCGTTGTTTTTGTCTGTCACCTTTTAGTTTTTATTCATTCGACGATGATAGACAAACGATCGACACAATGATCACGTGACCGCCACAATTGAAATTGCTTTAAAATAAAAGTGTTTTGTCATTGCCTTAAATAATATTGACAAAATTTATTAAATAAAGCTTTTGCCAGCATGTAGTAAAGTAAAACAGTATTTAATAAAACTTACGCTTACGTAATTCTAGCGATGTCACGTGTCATCGGTATTCCGAGATTTCATCAGAAAATTATATATTTAATGACTGTTTCTCAGAGTATTTTCGGTGTTCTGTCAGTGGATTATATTCAATGAAGATTTAAATTGAACTAGAACCTGGTCTGTGAAACCATCAAATGTATGATCCAATTATTATTTTACCATCTACCTGGAATTCATATGGGAGCGTGAATCAAAGACGCGCGAATCTCGAGATTCACAACACGATCCATGACGAGATCCGCCTGGCTTATTTTCACAATATGTTTCATTTTCACGATATGTTTGAATGAAGTGTTTATTTATTTGAATCATTTACATTATTAACTAGCGGGAACAAAAATTATTTTCACTGGACTGGTAAAAAAACGAGTGGACCGATAGTTTTGACCTCTGCCGGCACGGTGTACCGATAAATTTTGAAGCTAGCGGAAACACTGGGTTCAGCAATACTTTGATTTAATCAAATATGGAGGAATGAGGCTTAGGTTTGAACAACCAGTACGGTGGTTGAAATTATTGCACACTTCTGTCATACCTTCAAAGGCTAATATCTTTGCTTGCAATAGAGTAATTTGAATGAAATTTTCAAGTTACTCATTTTACATTGCCTACATGTACTTTCTAACTATTAATATTATAGCAAGAATGGCTAGTTCTTTATCTAAATCTTACATAATGGATCTTTAAGCTTACATATCCCATAGCATGGAGATCCAAACTTAAAAGGCCAATCTTCTTTGCTGAAATCTGGGCATCCATCTCATATATAAACATTTATATACATGTATATGAAAATCAAAATCTCCTTCATCTGATACATGTACATGTAACTGTCATATCTATTGTCGAAAGAGCTTCAAATATCTGGTTATCTTTTCAAAGTTTACATGAGGCGACAATTTATTTTGTACAGACTATTGTTAATTTAAAGACAAGCAATAAATCATAGTGGATTCAATGTCACAATATTAGACAGTATTTTAACACCTTTATTGGACTCACTTCCAATCCTCAGATTGATGGATCTATTTTCACCATGCTTCTTTATTCCATCAGTATATTGAAAACATGGTAATGGCCACAGCAATGAATAGCTTTCAACACATTTTTTTTTCAGTCAAATTACTTTCAGATTATTTATCCTCAGAAAGAGGAGAGGAATGAGGTGAATTTAGAAATATGAAACTATCCTGTTACTTCTACAAAAGTGTCTGCTTTGTGAGGATGAAGATATTCAAGAGAAATAATATTCAAAGGTCTTATCTATTTCTTATAAGATATGAATGTAGAAATTCATTTTGTGAGAAAAATGTGGGACCAGCTTGCCATCACTGAGATTTTAATATTTAGTTAAGTGCCACGCACAACAAATAACTAGAAACTAATAAGAACACGAACCTGCAGACACGAAACAATATAGGCTGCCAGGCAACAATGAAATGCAGTAATGCCCACAGAAGCTAAGTAACCTTGTTTCTCACTCACATATTTATTATTCTGAGCATTCATGAAACACAATAAACTGATCATGAAGTACTGGTAACTATTTTGTAAAATTACAATATTTTATTCACAGGATAAGCATTGTGAATAGGTCACCAAACTATGTCAATTTGTTCAATTATCTGGTTGCATTTGCTAAGATTACCATTAGATGCCAAGTAACTCCCCCAATCAATATCACACTACTGTTTGTATTACAATCTAAGGCCCAAAAGGCCTAAGTGTTTTAGCTCAAAACATAATTGGAGCATAGCTTGATTGATAGATAGTATCAAATATTAAAAACCACCAGTTTCAAACGGTGTTACATGAGTAATTAAATGAACATCTTACAGTCTTAGTATTAAAAATGAGCCTTTGACTGAGACTAAGTTCTTATCTGCTAAAAGTGAAAAAGGGCACAATATTTTCATAAAATATATGATGTAAAGAGTTTCGATTTTTTGGACTTACGGGTCAATATAAATAAATGTAACTGATATCGGTTTCAATGTTTAACTGTTCTGTTCCAACTGCAGCCTTTATCGAGACAGGCATACGCCATACAGTGTGCTATAAATAAGGAAACTCAGAGATGTTGCCAGGATTGGCAGAAACAAATTTTTATTGGAGGGGGGTGTGGTCTTTTATGAAAATTCAACCCTTCTTGGTGTATTTTCAGAGCATCTGCTGCCTTTCGTATTTGTTTCAGTGCAAATCAAATTTCTTTTATTTCAAATTTTACCAAATTCACTTAATTTTCGTCAATGATACTGAGACTCTGCCAGGAAGCTAAAAACTAATTCAGTGGTATTACATATACCATTATACTAAGTTATTGTGACTACAGTTTACAATATACTGCAAATTTATTTACTAAAAAAAAAAGATCTGTTTCCAAGATTCTAAGTCAAAAGCCTCTTGTACTTACATGTATATTAGTGTACATGTAAATAGTGAACACACTGGCTTTGCCTAATATATTTTTTTTGTGGCAAGAGTAAATGAAATGGACTGTAGCCCAGCTGTCTCTCAGATTGAGTTTAGATTCAGTAAAATTAATGCTAGAATGAGTATATTAAAAATTGGTCGTAAAACCGAAAGTATGACACCATTTACGACATCCAACATTTTAACATTGAAGTGCTTTAAATTGGTCTGGGTAGCCTATTTACGGCAAATATACAAAGACTGTAGAATTGTAAATTGAATAGACCTACACAACTTCTAATCTAAATATAAATAAATAAAATACCAATACTTCTTTCTTTAAACTAATTAAGGATGAAAGGATCTACTACGGCACACAAAATCAAATAATGCCGTGGCAGACATGGTTTGCATCGACTTTTACTATGAGTATGACTATGGCTTTGCCATGGTAAATTTCGAGCGCCGAGTTTGTGTACCGAAAGGACGAATGGGTTTAAATACAACTGGGGGGCTTTCCTCAATTTTTTCTATGTGCTGGGCGGCAAAAAATAGTGCCACCCCTGGCACCCAGTGTGGCTACATCCCTGTACACTTACATCATATTCCTACTGTTAAGCTTTTAAATGCAGGCAAATGTATTGTGTACATGATGATACCTATCTTTTTTGTCAAATCTGAACAACTGTATGTTGTCCCTTGCCAGGTCCTCTTGTCCTACCCCACTGACAGGGTCGAACCACCCCGAAAAATTGCAATGAACTTTCTCTGCAAAAGCAGGGATCTAACACCCAACCTCCAGGATATTGAGCTAACGCTTACCCTCCTAGTTGAAGAAAAAAAAAAACCATGTCGTTTATGATTTAAATCTTTGAGGGACCATTCACTATAATTAAGACTAGTAGTAGAATTGTTTGCTTTAAAAATAAAAATAGCATTGTCAAACACAAAAGGACAAATAATTGTATGTTGGAACAAAGCTATTTATAATCTAAAAAAATAAATAAACCACACAAACCATTATTTCAAATATAGAACTTGAGTGAACTATTATTTCCAGTTGATTTTTCATTGTTGTTATCAAAATGTCATTTAAATAGCATTCCAGCAGTCTTAGAATTTTTGTTTAGTTAACATTATAACCAAAATCAATTTTATTGATGAAATTAGCAAACAACCAGACAAAAAACTCATCAGGATTGTCAACTTAATCAAGGCAAAGCCATAAACTAGTGATAAGAACAATATTACATTTAAAGATAGCGTTTGTAACTCATGAGTCATATTGTGGGTAAAATATTTTTGAGATAAAAATTCATAAACAATTATATTGAAAATCCTGCTCTTTCCAACCAACTGTCATGGCTATGTTCCGTACAGCCCAACGTGTACACTGGACCTTGGAAAAACTCACATAGCCAACACTGGATGGAAAGGAACCCGGAATATCTCTGTAAGAGAGTCAATCCCTAAATTCGCTGAGCCACAACAGCTCTGTACATGTCATGTACATGTATATCTGAGACTACTCCTCTCAAGTTTTACCCCTGTGTTTCCGGCAGCTTTAAAATTACTGGTACACCGTACCGAGTACCGGTAGAGGTAAAAAAAAATACCGGACCACTTGTAATTTTACAAGTCTGATGAAAACAAAATTTTACCACTTCTCAATCTTGTAAATGTTTTAATTCAGATTAATAAGCACTTGATTGAAACATACTATGAAAATAAGTCAGGTGAATCTCATCATGGATTGCATTGTGAATCTCGAGAATCGCACGTCTTTGACACTTCATCTGAATTGCAGGTAGATATTAAAACAATAATTGGATCATTTATGTGATGGTTTCACAGACCAGTTGTTAATGAAATTTACTCCGAAAAACAGCCATTTATAATTTATTTTTCCAAAAGAATCGCCAATGCCAAGTACCGATGACATGTGACATTGTTAAAATTAGGTCAATAATTAGTGATTTTAGCTTTAGTTTTAAATACTGTTTAACATTATGATTTTTTTTACTTTATTCACATGCTGACAGAAGCTTTATTTCATAAATGTTGTTGTTATTCTTGATGGCTTTGACATAGTCAAACAAAATCTTATTTCATAGCAATTTTAATTATGGTTGTCACATGATCATTATGTCACAATGTCAGACAAAAACTATGGAGCAGTGATAAATGATTCAGAGACATATTTAAATTTTGCTGACTTAAAGCCGTCTGGTACACTACTCACAGAAAGCACCAAAGATATAAATTCCTTTTGCATTTGAATTTGATACATGTATCACACCACCTCCATTAAAGGATGAAAGATTCGTCTGCTTTGGTGCTATTTTGTGAAGATCAGGTATTCATTGAGCAGTGATCTTCAAAACGGAGGAAACTGTCATACCCAAGTTACTATTAATAGCATGACTTTTCAACACTTATGGTCAGCATGAGAATTTTGAAATGAGTTATGAATTGAAAGATACATGTAAAGTAGCAGTAAATTTTGTTGACCTTAATTTAATGATTTTCGTTCATCATTGTGGACCGACGGGAAGATAATTTACTGGTACATGTTCAAATTTACCGGTTTAAAACCGGAAAATGCCGTTTATTGGAAACTTTGTACCTGCTGGTTACAAAAACACCTTCTGACAGATGGCAACATCACATTGGGGTTATACTGTTAATACATGTACATGTAGTTATATGTATTACATTTACACAGATACAATACTTGTAATAGCCATAGGGTCATCAATGCGTTCACTCTGGTCTCCAGAGGTTTAATAACATTCATTTGTGCAAATGATCAACCATACATGTTGGTGTTATGTAACACTACTATAATCAAATTTTATAATTTTCCATCAAGATATTTTATACATAAATACCATAATAATATTATCAAGCCAACAGTGAGGCTGATGTTCCCCACTGAAATCCCAAAATAAATAGATAATACATATTAATCAATCTGACATTTATCTTTTTTGAAAATATCGTGCGATCAAATTGTTTATATATAATACTTAGTTTAACCATAAAATGTTTACGATCAAACTCGGTCAGGTTTTGAAGCATTTGGAAATGAAGCTTTACACTAAGTTTTATCACTCTCCATCAGTTGAATGTAGAATCAAAGTTATCTTGTCGAAAATAGCATTGACCAATGAAATTGCTTAGCTTTGGTGGGAAATATCAATCATTGAAATAAGTCAAGACATTCCCCTTATGAACATTTATACCTCGATTAAAAGCATGTGTAGTTGTTATGTTCCAAAGTCTTGACCTATCAAATTGCTCAGAGCTACATGTACTTAGCCTAAGTAGAAAATTCTCATCATTCAATCTATACAAGGATTCTCATCGATCTCTCCCAATTATAACCAAAGTTATTGAGTTCCAAAGTCTCGACCAATCAAATTTCGTATCTCGGTTGAGCCTTAGGGGAAAAATGTGCACGATCGAACTGTCATGACATTCACCTATTAGATACCTACATGTACACCAATTTTGAACATTCTATTTCTAACCCAATTATTGTGTTCCAAAGTCTCGACCAATCGGCAATATCAAACTTTGTTAAGGTATTGATGTACGGTAATGAAACTATACACAAAGTTTCACCACTATCACTCAATTAGAAGCAAATTTGTCAAGCTCCAAAGTCATGACCAATCAAATTGATTATTATGCTGATTAGGCAGAGTATCAAGCTTGGTCAAGGTCTTGATTTCATGAAACTATACACCAAGTTTCAAGTTTCTTCACTCTCACTTAATTAGAACCAAAGTTATCGTTCAAGAACTAGATACCGGTAATGTAAAGGCAATTCCTGAAAATTTCTGTCAAATTGATCCACTATCAACCGAGAATTAAGTGATAAGTTTGACCTGGTCTTGATCATCAATACTAAAGTCAGTACGATAAAATCATAGTCTTGATTATCCATTTCATTGTTAAATCATGATTGAAAGTTGAGCAACAAATCGTATCATAATCCAGTAAATATTGCAGGCTAGCGTTGTTTACGGTCTGGATAAGTTAATTAATGCCTAATTAAAAATTTAGATAACATTTCAGGCCTGAAGAAAGACCTGTAATAGACAGATTTAGCTCTTGCATAATGTATGTTTAACAAACTTTCTCATACTCATATTACATAAATTGTGACAGAGGTAGCATGGCGAAATGGTTAGTGCGTGTGAGTTGTATCATAAGGTCTGTCAACTGGCATGGTTTCGATTCCCTGGTTGTACGTGAAAAGGAGTATGGTTGCCTGTCCAACGTCATGGGGTTTCTCCGGTTCCTCCAACTGTTAAAGACCTCTACATGAAAAAAAATTATTGAAATAAAATTGAATCATGTTAGTCCTAAAATGACCTAGTTTGTGTTGAGTGGACGTTAAACTCTATGTCTCTCTCTGGTTTCAAATGAAAACATAATGTTGATAAGTATGTGGAGGAACCAAAATTACAAATGTAAATGAACACTTATAAACCGTGTTTACATTACGATACCCATTTTATGCACACCTGAAATGATACAAGTACTGCACAGTTACAGTGTGAGTACTGGGTAGTGTAACTGTAAATATAAGCATTTTCCGTAATACATGTACGGTAGACCACATGCAATTTTATTGTGACATTTTAAAAATGTATAAGAGAGAGAGAGATAAATGGGGTTTAATGTCCACTCGACACAAACTAGGTCATTTTGGGACTAACATGTGGTTTAATTTTATTTCAATAATTCGCTTGAGCGTAAGAAAAATGTATAAAATTAGCCCACAGTACATGTACATGAATATGTACCAACAGAAATTATGTGAAAACGTTGTATTCCATAACATAACAATGATACACATGTATTTTCTAGCTCATCAATAACATTACTTTTATTTCAAAATATTGTCTTTGTACTGATTTATTTCTACACAGTTTAACAACACACCATAAATATTGCTCAACTGATTGAAAACTTACACTTGGCAATATACATCTTTTTGAAGTCAATCAACAGTAGACATACATGTACGTGAACATGTAGAGTTTCATGTGCAGTTCATGAAATTAATTTGAATCAATGTAACGGTAGTTCTAATAATAAGCTTGTAGAAGCCCAGAAAGAACAAATTTGAAACATGCATTTAAAACTAGTCAGGCATAGTGACAATGAAAGTATTATGAAGTAGTCATTCAAACAGCATTCAAAAATGAAATTCAGTGAGAAAATTTTAAGTGCAAGTGTAAAGATCTTTTTTTTTCTAAATGTATGGAGGGGGGAGCATGAAACTGACAGCTGTCTAGTTGTGTGGATAGGTAAAAAAAACCCAAGGTCCCTTATACAGATTGGCCTGCACATAAAGATCCCTTGACAGTTGGAATTCGACATGATGAATAGGCTGTAGTGCAGCTATCCGGGTACAATTTTCCACATAGCACACTGTATGGCGTATGTTTAATTAGCCCAGATTGGAGCAGAACAGTAGGACGGACGTTAAACCCCATTGTATTTCATTGTTTGTGATACATGTAAATGCATTTATTTTGATGAGTATTTTAAAGGTTTCCAGCAATACGATGAATAAATTGTAGCAGTGACTAGCAGGGACCATATTGACACAACAATATTCCATTTAAACAATTTGGAGAAAGAAAACCATAAACAGGACAGTTGGTGTACATAGACTATCATATAGTGCATGGTCATGACTACCAGTACATGTACTTGTAAAAATGTATGACTCTATGACTATCATATTTCTGTACTCTATCTATACAAATCAGTCCTAATTTAATAAAGCTTATTATGTTTTTCATTTCTTTTTAATAAAAATATTTTCTTAGAATTGACCATGAAACACAGGTAGTAGTGACTGTGATATCAGAGTGAGTGTGGCAACATTGTGACAGATACCGGTACTGTCACTCACTTCAGTTAGGATGACGTACAGAGATGTCAGAGCCGGAGGTGCTACCTAAAACAATTTCCATTTTTTAACACATCCAAGTAATACCGATGAAAAAAGGTGTTGTTTTTAAAAACAAAAGATTTATATCCATATGTTCTCATTTGTAATTTAGGGTTGCGTAAAGGGTCGTGCGATATTTACCTGCTTTTCTTACTGGCATGTTGATTATTATGTGCCGATGACCCGCTTTAGCGGTGTCGAGATGATGAGTTTCTGCTGTAAATCACTTTGCTTCCCTCTAGCCACTTGCAACCACTTGTTCGTTGTCGAGCAAAATGAAAACTAATTTGCGGGTATACAATACTGATGACACACACTATATATGTGTTTTCCTTTATGCACTTATATGTAGTTAATAGCTTATGAAGTGACAAATGTCACTGAATTAGTAAATACTCATAAATGTAATAAAATATGGCGGCTTTTCTATTGAGAATCACGTGATACATTACAAGAGTGTTCATTGTATAATAGCTTGTTTACAAAATATGCCCTTAAAATATTTTCTCTGAAAGCCTAACAATGAAATATAAACCGACTGAAAAACATTAAAAAGTTACAAATATGATTGACACAGTACAGCTTAATCTTTACATTTGTCAACATCACTGTTTGCGATTTATTTATATAAATTATAATAAGTGCTCCTTGCGCGCGACCACATAATTCCCCGATTCCCAAATAAATATATTTCTAGCACAATCTTTTTTTTCTTGGTGCACGAACAATTAGAATCTGCGCCAGTTGTGATCACAGTTTATATAATTTTTTTAATCAACCATAATGCATATTTATGGAAAATAATAAATTATTATCTCAACCCCCAAAAAAGTGTTTTCATAGTCCACGTACTTCTAACTACAGCTGAGAGAAATGAAATGGGGTTTAACGTCTTACTGTTTTGCTCCTAAACTTGTGGCTAATGAAGACGGAAATACGCCAGACAGAGTGTTGTGAGGTAAATTTTGCCCGGGCAGTGGCTCTACGGCTTATTCTTATATCGAATTCAAGGGATATGAGCACGCCAATGTGTACACGCGGATCTTGGTTTTTCGCCCTATCCAAACTACTAGACAGCTGTCCTTATCGGGCCCTCCGTCCTGCGTCACTGACAATTTAAGAGGAAACCACGCCGGAAAATCTGGATGAACCTTCTCGACCAATGGAGGGATCGGACAGTCGACCTCCACGCTAGCGAGAGCCGAGAGAGAGAAAGGGGGTTTCACGCCCACTGTCATTGACTCATTTCGGGACTAACGCATCATGGTTCAAATTTATTTCAATAATTCGCATGCGCACAGGGGTCTTTAGCAGTGAGGGGAAACTTTCTGACAGGGTGAAAATCCACGAGGTTAGGTAGACGAACCTACGATCTTAATTTTGTACTCCCGATAAAAAAAGACCGAAAAATAAAAAATAATTATTGGCTTGGGTTGTAAAAATGTAATAATACCCTTTTTTCAAAACACAGACAAGGCATTTATTTATTCTTTAATAATAATAGGCCCTACTCGGGGATGGCTTGTTGTGGGTCGAATGAGACCGTTTTCAAAGCGCACTTGACAGCCGATTACCCACAGGCTGTGTGCCCACAGCATTGCTGTTCGTTCCATCTTTTCGGGTTGGAGTTTTTGTTCGGATTTACAGGAAAGTTTTATAAAAACAGGAAATAAATAAAAAAAAAAAAAATGAAACGAAATCTCGACAAGTTTCGGTCGGCGAAACTCAAAGGCGTTTTATAGCTGAGGCCATAGGCGTACGAGGCCGAACTTGTTTGGGGGGCCTCCGCCAGAAAATTTTGAAAACCAAACGGCCCTAGACGCGATTTCCAGGCATTTCGAATACTTTCTAGTAATTTGGAGTGGGTAGTAAATTATGTCAGTTGCAACATAAAAACTGGTAAAAAGTCATCTTTAAAATAAGCTCTATTACTACGAAAACAAGAACAAGTCGAATGATTTACTTTTGCCACATTTTTCATTTTATGAGACTTCACATGAGACCCCCCGACGGGGGGTATGGGGGGCCTCCCCCAGAAAATTTTGAAAACCAAACGGCTGTAGAAACGATTTCCAGGCATTTCGAATACTTTCTAGTAATTTGGAGTGGGTAGTAAATTATGTCAGTTGCAGCATAAAAACTGGTAAAAAGTCATCTTTAAAATAAGCTCTATTACTACGAAAACAAGAACAAGTCGAACGATTTACTTTTGCCACATTTTTCATTTTATGAGACTTCACATGAGACCCGCCGACGGGGGGTATGGGGGGCCTCCCCCAGAAAATTTTGAAAACCAAACGGCTGTAGAAACGATTTCCAGGCATTTCGAATACTTTCTAGTAATTTGGAGTGGGTAGTAAATTATGTCAGTTGCAGCATTTTATGAGACTTCACATGAGACCCGCCGACGGGGGGTATGGGGGGCCTCCCCCAGAAAATTTTGAAAACCAAACGGCTGTAGAAACGATTTCCAGGCATTTCGAATACTTTCTAGTAATTTGGAGTGGGTAGTAAATTATGTCAGTTGCAGCATAAATACTGGTAAAAAGTCATCTTTAAAATAAGCTCTATTACTACGAAAACAAGAACAAGTCGAACGATTTACTTTTGCCACATTTTTCATTTTAAGAGACTTCACATGAGACCCGCCGACGGGGGGTATGGGGGGCCTCCCCCAGAAAATTTTGAAAACCAAACGGCCGTAGACGCGATTTCCAGGCATTTAGAATACTTTCTAGTAATTTGGAGTGGGTAGTAAATTATGTCAGTTGCAACATAAAAACTGGTAAAAAGTCATCTTTAAAATAAGCTCTATTTACTACGAAAACAAGAACAAGTCGAACGATTTACTTTTGCCACATTTTTCATTTTATGAGACTTCACATTTTTTTATCCAGATCTCAGATGTATAGAAGACTTGTATATACTTTATCTACTTTTAATATATGAATGACCATTTTATAAAAGTTCAAATTTACAATCTATATATTCCGTATTACGATTTACTTTTGCCACGTTTTTCATTATATGACAGTTCACATTTTTTATCCATATCTAAGATAGATATATCCAGAATCAAGATAGAAGACTTTTTGAACTTGTAAAATTTATATACTTTTAATATATGAATGACCATTTTAGTTCAAGTTTATTTACATCTAGTGCACTATATTAAACCAAAAGACGAAAAGTCAAACGATTATTACTAACACAGTACCGTACTCAAGAACTGAGAAAGGCCATGTGTACGTGCTAGTTCTATTCAGATGGTTAACGTGTTTATCATTGACTGGACTGCTTTCTTTCCGCTTCCATATTATTAAAAATATTCCAAACCCGACAGACGGCGCGACGCTTCCCGACAAACTGAGCATTCATTCCCGACAAGACCAAAGCCTTCCCCGACAAGGCCATACCCCTACCCCACCCCATTTTCAAAAACTCCTCGGCTAATGACCGATCTCACAATTCTGGGCTCTTTTCAGATTTCTATTTTTTTTCATGAAAATATTTGGGGGGGCCGGTGCCCCCCCGCCTCCCCCGCCTCGTACGCCTATGGCTGAGGCACTGGAGGCGCCAGCCTACTCGCGAAAAGAATCAAAGAAATTGGAAAAATAAAACGGGAGAAAAATGCTAAAACCGATGAGAAAAATGAAAATGTATCCTAGTTAAGGGGGCTCTAAAGCCAGACAAAGGGTACCCACTTCTGACAAAAGGGCCCCTCTGGCCAAGGGAAAGGGTCTCGTGTCCGAGTCAATCGTTTTCTATACACTGTTACTGTCGAATCCATTACTGAATGAGAATGCAGTCATTGCATTGGCATAAAAATCATCAATAAAGTCCCCCCCCCCCGCGAAAGAGTGCCCTCAAAATAGTATGGCCTCTTCCATGATAAACTTTAAAACGCCCCTTGCGAAACTAGACTTAAATCGAAATAAGTTCCAAGAAACAAGCATGCAAGTACCTCCCAGTGGTGGATTAACCTTGTGCGGGGCCCCATTGTTGTTTATCAAATTGCTCGTACTGACCGCGGATCGTACTATACTCCGCCTCATTGAGTGCCTGGGGTGTTGTCCCCCTGGATTTTTTTTAAATTAGGATTAATTTCAGTGAATCTAAGACAATTAGGCAGCGATTTCATTGACGTTTAGATTTCGTTGACCTACGAATATCCATTACTGCCCAGGGCCCCAATCCTTGCCCCCTCGCAGCCCAGGTACTGGTTGGCTCCGTCCGTGATAAAATATTAGTATGACCCAGAATTGGGAAGGGCCAGGGACATTTGTCCTACTTTGCCCCCCCCTTATAGATCCGGTACTGGTGCCGCCGTGTTGGTCTCACACATATTGAATCAGATTTGAAAAAAGGAAATACCATTTATGAATAAATATGATAAAATAAAACCAAAGTATGAACAACCCAAACTATTAGACAAAATTCAAAGCTAATAAAATAGTGTAATCCGCAAATGGACTCTTCACCGTGTATAAAATACACGACAAACATTGGTAACAGGTGTCCGGATGCGGGCCCGTCCCCCCCCCCAATATTTCGCCCACAATAATGATTTTTTAGGAGTGTTCAAATTGATAGGCGACACGTAGACTGATAGCATGGTCCAAAGAGTCCTGTCTGTCACCTCTTGATCCTCTTGTCTTGATACCAGAAATGCGTTGTACTATCGTGTTGGTCTACTGTCACTGAACACGTCCTTATACCGGCCTAGCATCCGATTCGTGTCGACGGGTTGGGATGGCCTAGTGGTCTAGAGTGCCGCGCTTCGACCTCTAGCTGGCCGGTCACCTCTGGCTTGCGGCTGTGGTTTCGATCCCTGGTGTAAGCGTATGTGACATGGAGATAGGAGCGCCTTCTCAACTTCGTGGGTTTCCTCCGGGCACTCCGCTTTCCTCCCACTGCTAAAGACCCCTACGCGCAAGCGAATTATTGAAATAAAATTGAAACCATATGTTAGTCCCGAAAAGATCTAGTTTGTGTCGAGTGGACGTTAAACCCCATTTCTCTCTATCGACCATGTTCGTCCATTCATGAACCCAATACTTGAAAATCCTGGGCCACCCTTTTTAGTAGGCTATTCATAAATATTTCATCTAATTGAGCATAACTTACAACGAAAGGTATGGAACGTTGAGTATATCGAGTATGGCCCTTTCCTTGCCACAATTTAACTATTAAATTAAAGTTGTTAAAAAAAATGGCCTTTATCGAGGTTTTCGGAAAAGAAGGCCTTAACAATACATTCTATGTGTCATGTAAATCTACATACTTTACATTTTGCGTTTAAGGCAGGGGCCTGTTCAGGGTGAGTGTAATGAGACCGACGTTCAGTGCTGAACTAGGCAGGGGCCATAACCCAAGAAATTGAGGTTTGATGAACACCTCAAACATTTTGTATTATATGGGAGATATATAATTCTTGAGAACGGAATATTTGATGCGCACCAAAACCAAACTCGCACAAGCTCTTTTAATTTTTAACAAATTACATGTACATGTATATCAGTTTCATCTATATCGGACAAAACATTGCCACTTATATTTGAAAAAGTGGCGGCCATTTTGACGGGAAATTTGGGGTTGTTTTTCCTGAAATTCGAAATCAAAGTTTGATTATAGTGTAACGCAGATATACTTCAACGGTATTTTAAAAGAGGCTCCACATGGCAAAAGCGCGATTTTTCTTACGACCAGGTACAAAAATCCAGGCTCGTAGCTTGCCCACATTTGTTGGGGAGGGAACAAAAGCTTCTGGGGGGGGGGGGGGGCGATATACATTCTTGACAGAATGACGGTCCACGACGAACAGTACTGCGGATACGCCTCCCTTTGGAGAAGGGTAAATAAAAATGTTGGAAAATAGGGTAGGTATCTGAAAATGACGGGCAATTTCAATATGGAGTGCGGAATACGGTTTTAACGTATCTATAATAATTTATGAGATAAATGAAATATTCGTCTTGTTTGAATTTTGAAGATTATCACGCCGTTTTGAACACTATAATTCATTCGTCGGCGCCTAACCAATCTCACTCGTCAGTATATAGGCGCCCCACCAATTATATTGTGGGCGCCCATGATATTGTCGTGTTCGATCCACCAAATCTCGACATTATGCGGGTGTCCCTCAGGGATGAGACACCACATCAATCATGCCGTTTTGGATGTGCAGCCCGACAATCAGATATTGTCCTTATTATAATGCGCCCCTGCACCAATCATGGCGTTATGGGCGCCCCACCGCTATAAGGCATCCCGCAGACCAATCCGTTTTGGGCGCCCCAGCAATCAAGTTATAAGGGTGTTAATCTTGTGAGTCATTGTGGGGCACTACACCATTCCGAGAGCGCCTCGTGTATAACGACATGTTTGGCGAGGCGCCCATAAACCAAGTGACATCGATTGGGCGACGCGCCAATCTCGTCGTTGGCGCCCAACCAGTGTCACTCGGCTTTATGGGCCGCCCGTACTGATATGGTGTCCATTTTTGCCGTAATGGGCAAAGGGCGTCTTCGCCGCCCATCCGGGCGCCGAATTTTTTCCAAAATTAACAGAAATATTTACTTGCCATTATATACAATAAAAAAGTGAATATTTTCACGTTAAAGGAGCTAAATCGCTAACATTTGGGACTAGAAATTGACACAAGTGGGTCGCAACGCATATAATTCTGTGATATGAATATATATAAACTTATTTACATTCAATGGTTTCCGTTTTTACTCTAATTTCAAATCAGTTATGTTCGGCGAAATAAGAAAACAGTTTCAATCGAATGCAATTTCTAGCGTCCGGTTATTCCAGGCTACATACGCCGTTCGATTTGGTGCTTGCTAGAACTGGGGCTGAAACGTATTATGGTACACGATTCGTATACCAATAGTAAAATGTTTATTTTGTCTTAAATATTGGATATCAAAAGCCCATATCTTTTCCCGGTAAGATCACAGCATCAATATTGATTAAAATTGACAAATAATTGATCGTGTTTTCAGTGTTGATGATTTTGGATGATATTGAGAAATGCTGTATTCGTTACTCCTCGGTTTTATGGAAAATACGGCTAACGAAATGGTAAGTAGCGTTCGTTACTACGAAAAATGGCTCGGAAGTCGTAATTACTACTGGAGAACTCGGGTAGCTAAAACTATACCGAGTTCACGACATGTGACGTGACAAGATGGAAGCGAAAGTTACAAAGTTGAACTTTTTAAACGATAATTATGCTATTTTTGTAGTTAAATTAGTGTTGTGGACGTGGATATCGATTTGAATATGTGATTTTAAAAATTTTACATATTGGGATACATTTTCTGAATAATGTCAAGAAACACATTAAACAGAAAATGAGAAAGATGCCTGACTTTCCATTGTGTTCCAACTTGTTATTGTACGGCAGTTCAGGTTTTAGGACGATATCAACAAAAAAGTTACTGTAATGAGACAATAAAAAAACTGTGGTTTAACGCTCACTCGGCACAAACTAGGTCTTTTGCGGAATAACGTACATTTTGTTGAATTTAAGATGTCTACATACAGAAACAATTAAATAGATATTACCAGTAGGCCTTTGCTAAGCTAACTGACCGTGCCACTTATCGACAATAGACCCAATCTTATTTTTCCCAGCATTATGGAAGATTAGATAAAGAGATGGTGTTCTCATTATAATAGTTTAAAACTGTAAAGGGAATATGTTTAAAATTTCAATCAAATTGCGTTTAAATTATAGGTCTAGCCTCGATAATGTTAAGGGAATATGCTGAAACGAGATATTACAGATTGAACTTTAGGCCTAGCCACGATCATCATGACTAAAGTCGTTACGATAAAAAAACAGACTCGATTATCCATTTTTCGATTAAATCAACAATGAGCATTGAACAGCAGATCGGATTCAAATCCAATGAAAAACGGACACATAAGATTGCATCGACGGTTGACTATGTTCGTTTCATGTTAATAAATGTCTAATTAATAATTTAGATAACATTTCAGGCCTAAAGCAAGGCCTGTAATAGGCAGATTTAGCTCTTGCATAATGTATGTTTAACTTACGATAAATTGATTATTTAACATTTAATTAAGAAAGCAAAACCAAAATAGGCCATCAATGGTATTTCTAGATATTTGTAAGCTTGAATTCAATTGGATTTTACAAAAAAGGCCTGTCAAAAGATTGGCCAGTTTTTATCGTTTGCATTGGACGCCGAACGCTGAAAATTTTCGATTCATCATATCTTTGTAAATACTGAACAGAAATGAAACTTCTTTGGATTCATATTCCTTTTAGCGATTTAAATTTCACAAATGGTGATTAGCGGTTTTAATAATCCTTGAAGGGATAATGGCAGCCATGTTGATTTTCCCACTTGTGCACCCGAACACAACAAGTGTGGTAATTACTATTTCCTAGTGGGAAGCACCATATTCCCGAACGGTAACGAATACAGCATTAGAGACTTAGCTACTTTAACAAAAAACATTTACTTGACGTGACGAGAGCGATTTTATCCTCGGAGGAGAGCAATAAAGAGCTCTCCTATTTTGACGTTTGCGCGAGCCGAGAAGAGCGACAGCTATCGCTCGCGTCAAACGTAAAGCACTAATAATACTGTTATTGTTATTAATGTATGAATAAATTATTAAAAATACGTAATATTTGTTTTTTAATTTGTGGGATGAAACGACTTAATATAAGTGGGATGAAATAACCCCTGTAATTTTGGGATGAAACAGACCCAGGTGAAACGGTCGTGGGATGAAACGACCTCCACCCCAATGTAAGCCGTATTCCTATTAGCCCCGTCAGAGCCAACACAGTATAGATGTTAAACCCCATTTCATTGCTTTAGGAGTAGAACAGTAGGACGTTAAACTCCTTTTCATTTCGTAAAACAGTTAAATGCCCCGAATCACACTGATCAGCAGTGAATATTCGCTAGGCCGCTACAGCCACTGATAAGGATAGCATCGCCGCGACTTAGTCCCCCATATTAACTTTTTACTTCAGACAAATTAAATTCTAAATCATTTTGTGTATTTTTTAGAAAAATAAGTAAAGACGTTTGAAGTATTTGTAGTTACAAAGTATTTCCTATTTTGTATAAATAAGTATTAAAATGAGTAAAGGGCGTCATGTTGCCCGGTGCAGTTACGTCTATATAATGTAAACAATGCACACACCATTGAGCCAATGATTGAATCCGCGTGATGTCATTGCACGTGTTGAAGACAGTCATCTGTGACAGAGATAATTCGTCACACTGACCCGCAGTGAATATTCGCTTGGCAGCTACAATCACTGATGTGGATGACATGGACGAGACTTAATGAATTAACTTTTTTACTCCGACAAATTAAATTTTAAAAGATTTTTTTTTTTTTTTTAAGTATAAGAAAATAAATAAAGGTATGTGAAATATATCTGCATAAAAAGTATTCCATATTTAGCATAAATAGGTACAGAAAATGGTACGCTGAGGCGTAAAAAAAAAAAATTCTGCCCGTATCACTACCAGTTCATGTTACTGCGTTTGATGTAAATAACGCACGTGTGACATTCAATCAATTATGATATGACGTTACCCGCAGAACTATAGGTGTCTGACCTGCACTGACTTAATATCAAAGGTCAGTCATCTTGGACAGAGATAAAAGACGCCCCTCGCTTAATCTCAATGAAACAGATTGATAATTCGCACAGAGATGATAATTCGTAACTAGCCTAATTCTCGGTTGAAACCATAGAGTTATATATATAACTCTATGGTTGAAACAGATTGTTCCGAATGTACATAAAAAATTCGGTATTGCCGAGTGTTATAATATGTATGGCGATTGACATGCGCATGTAAAGAATATTTCCGCTTCCTGTCGATATTGTCGAAGGAAATAAATTTCTGGTAATTATTTTGTTTTCTCAAAGTTTTGTACATACTGATCTTGCAAATTAATTGTTTTGCAAAGAAATAAATGAAATTCCCACGGGTGTGCCCTTGATGAAAACACGACTGGAAGGCCGCAGAGACATTGACAGTGAAGTTTGTAGGCTTGTCAAAGTAGACTTTTCGTGTTTTGTATTCATTCTCATCATTTTATTTTGACTTTGACCAAGTTCAAGTCCTAGAAATTAAAATAGATTAGTTTTTGCCTTTGGAAGTCTAACTTTTTCTGGTCAATCCGAAATTTTAAGTACTTCCCGCAGCTTTTATGATGGCAATTTTCATGTTTGAAAGGAAAGGCAGACAAGACCCTGCGGTATTACGCGTGCAGGTCGTTTCTAACTAAATCAAATGACAAAATTAACACTGACAGCTCTTAGAGTCTTGCATATTGACAAGGTATATAATAATACTAATAATAGTATACATTGTATATTGCCCGAAAGCTCAGTTATTCACCTTTGAAGAGATGTAGCCCTGATCTTTCCATGACTTATTCGTTGACAGGTATAGTCATAGACATAACTATAAGCCTACTAACTATAGTAATATAGAATCATTGATTGATGTACCGGTACAAATCTTTCAAAAATTCCATGCCATGATAATCATTTTTCACTCACTAGTTCCTTTTGGAACTATCTTTGAGCAGAAAATACGGTAAATATCACTCTTCCCACCTCTGTTCTCATGCTGTTTTATAACCATGCCCTCCTTTTTTTTCACCATGATTCTTTATTTTCTGCCAAAAGTAATCATTTTTCACTATATTTGACACAAATTTATAATAATTCAATACTAATTTCAAGTAGAATTTAGCTATGAAATAAACATGTAGTTTACACATGTTCAGGTCCCTCAGTGGTTGATCAGACGGTATTTTGTGTATGTTTTTAATCACAGAATTCTACTTGAAATTAGTGTTGAACCGTTGTGTGTCAGCTGCAAGAAATGATGTCTTTGGTGAATATAGTAGAATCAATGTGAAAAATACACTCAAAGCCATTGAAAATGCAATGCCAAATTCAAAGTTTATTTACGGCAACAAATTTTAGCAAATGTACATAACAATTGACAAAATCAAGATAACAAGCATTTGTGGATAATTAATGAAAGAATTAACTACAAATAGACAAAACCGAAACATCAGAGTACCCTGAAACAATGCAGGGGTCAATAAGAGCCATCACAAGTTTCAGAAACATTTCATGAATTAGGCATTGCTTTTTTATTGGCTTGAATTATATTTTAGACAAAATAGCCTTAGAACAGAGGTGGGGAAGAGTGGTATTTTTTATATTGCAGGCTGGATAGGAACATCGTCCGCTCAAATACAGTTCAAAAAGGACTAATTACTGACCTGTTTTAGCATGTAAATTGTAAAAAAAAATGTTGGGTTGGATCAAAAAGTAATGCTTAGGATGGAGAAAGATGTTTGCAAAACTAAACTAGTAAAATTTGATGATACAGAATATGAACTGACAAAAACCGGGCTTTCCATTTATAAACTAAACTAACAGTTACCACAACCATTGTTAGCTGTAATATCTTAACCAGTTCCAAACGATTACCCTTTGAGTCTGATGATTCTGAACATTTATATAAACTTCATGTTACTCAGTTGCTGGCAGGAAAGATCACCCGCCTACCATTGTTCATTAAATCAAAATTCCTTCTAAATATAGAGTATATTTTGAACAGTCACTCATTTATTAACATTAACTATCTCTATCTCTCTTTTTTTTTTCAGGACTGGCTTGTTTCATTTCGCTCTAGTGGTACATGCAGGTGAAAATCAGCCAAGATGGCAGCCATTGTTGTTAGCAACAAAGCCTTACAGATAGGACATCGGGTCAATTCACAACTTCCTGTAATTGCTGGAACATTTGGTCTGCAGAAAAGAGATGCAAGCACAAATTTAGCAACTTATAGGAGAGGTCGTGGGGGTAGATCTTCATTCAGTGGAACAGTTGCTACTGTATTAGGTGCATCTGGATCTCTAGGAGGTTATGTTGTCAATAGACTGGGTAAAGTAGGATCACAAGTGGTCATCCCATACCGTGGTGATACTTCAGCAGTCGACAGATTTAGGCTTTGTGGAGATCTTGGTCAAATTCTGTTCAGCAAATTCCATCTAAGAGATGATGACTCGTTACGAAGAGCCATGAAGTATTCCAATGTAGTCATCAATTTAATAGGACGAGATTGGGAAACTCGAAACTTCTCGTTCTATGATGTGCATACTGAAGGTGCCAGGCGTGTTGCTCGTATCGCTAAAGAAATGGGTGTGAAAAAGCTGATTCACTTTTCTTCACTGAATGCCAGTCCAAATCCTCAACAAATCTTCGTTAAAGGGGGATCTCATTTTCTTAGAAGTAAATATGAAGGAGAGCTAGCTGTGAGAGAAGAGTTCCCAGAGGCTGTTATATTTAGACCAGCAGACATGTTTGGTCCTGAAGACCGGTTCACTGTAACTTATACAAATTACTGGAGAAGGGCCCACGGTGTAATACCTCTATGGAAGAAAGGAGATGCTACCATTAAGCAGCCAGTATTTGTTGCAGATGTAGCTGAAGGTGTTTTACAAGCCATTAATGACCCTGATGTAATCTCTAAAACAATAGAGGCAGTTGGACCATATCGATACTATCTAGCAGATTTAGTAGATTTTTTCTACAGGGCTCTGAGATTTAGAAATGTACCCCGCTATCCTATTACACCATTATTTCAGCTTAAAGCCCGTTTAATGGGTCTGGCCCCTAACAACCCAATATTCAACTTAGACAAGCTAGACAAAGATCATGTCACAGATGTCTTAACGGATTGTCTTACACTTGAAGATTTGGGGGTTCAACTAACAAGAATAGAAGACAGGGTTATATTTGACCTTAAACCATTTAGAGTTAATGCCTACTATGATGAAAATCTTGGAGAATTTCGAGATCCACCAAAACCCCCAATTGTACCTCCAGAACTGGAAATGAAAAATTAGAAAATACATGTACATTTTAAAACAATTATTTATGTATGTATACAGTTAAATGATCGGGACTGAACTACATGCTACCTAAAAGTGCTATAAAAGAGTTATGTTTATTAGCTGTTCATGTATATAGACAAAGAGTGAACATTAAAAAAAATCTGTTTATTATACTGAATCAAGTTGTGAATTCTAGTAAAAGAAATTTGAAACCATTAATTTTTGCTGATTCCTTTAATGTAGTCGTATTGCAATTGTCCTTCTTCCCCAACAATCTCTCCATGGTCCACAATTTTTTTGTGAATATGGAGACTATGCAACATGTGTTTTATAGACATCTGAGACAAAGAAACCATATTCTATTTCAATAATTTCTGGTAATTATTTCTAGAGTTATTGTCCATTTTGTGTTAATGAAGCAAATAAGCTTATCTTATTTCAAGAATTACTTCTTGAAATTTTGTCTTGTTTAGTCGTGTGAATTGCATGTATGTGGAATCAAAAACTATTATCAGTTCAGGACAATTTACCCAATAGTAAGGGTAAATTGATTCACCTGTGTACTGCGATTTTTTTTCTTCTTAAAAACGTTGAACGTTACGTTTTATATTAGGAAAACTGATAACCATGATATATTTCACACTTAATCCAGGTATTTATTCAATAAAGGCATAAAGTTCAGTGTAAAGAAAAATTTCTGTAGAATAATAAGTTTTGGTCATCAGGATCTGTAAGGTGCGGAAACATCAACAAAAATTTCAGCACACTTTTCGTAAAGGGCCACCGCATTGCGAAGACGAAATGACTGTAAAATATGATTTAATTGGTGTAAATTGATGGATTCCGGTAATTTGTCAAGTGGAAAATATTGTCTTATCAAGTTTTTGGATTGTATTTTGCACAAGATTAGTAGGTCAGTTTTTGTCACAGTGGCGAAGTAAGGAAGACTAGCTCGCTAGTGTGGAGGTCATGAGTTTGTTTCCGGTGATGGCTTAGAAAGCTCATCAGGATTTTCTGGTGTATTTCGACTTGGCAGTGGTGCAGGACAAGGACAGCTGTCTAGTCATTTGGATAGTATGAAAAACCAAGGTCCCATGTACACATTGGCATACAGGTGAAAAATCCCTTGGCAGTTGGAATTCGATAGGCTGTAGCGCTGTTGTCTGGGTTAAATTTCCCTCATATGACACTGCATGACATATGTCTGTCTTCCTTAGCTCACTTGGAGCAGAAAAGTAGGACGTTAAACCCCATTTCATTTCATCTGCAAAATATGTCATACTCATACCCAATTACAGTATACAGGATTGTATCATGTTTGTGTACCCGACTTCTGTTTTACTTGACTTGATTGTCCGTGTGATGGCACACTTAATTATTTGAATAACAACATGATTATTTTTGGAAAATAAATCATTTATTCAATGATCAGCTATTTTATTTATCACCATTACTAATAGACATTTCAAATGTTTGCACTTATAGGAATTAACTCATTGATATTGAAGTAATTGCAGAATTCAGTCAGTTATGTCTATGTATAATAATGAGGTAGAATGTGGTTAAATTTTGTATATTTGGTCATATTTGGCTACACTTCCAGACACTTGAGCTAGGGATACCATAAATTATAGGAGCCAAGTCTAGAGTGTCCATAATATTCAATATTCAAAATTAAAAACACAAACTGGAATTTAATATTGGTCCATTTCAATCAATATTGATGCTGTTACCCAATATTAAGAAACAATCATCAACTTCAATTAGTTATGGGCGCCATTTGTAATGAACAAAGACAAACATATCCTACAAGATGTGTAGAATGGACTTGGTAGATGTAAAAGACTGCAGTTTGCTTATTTCATCAAACATAATTGGTCAGAAATTATAATATTTCTTTTTTAAAAAATTAATATAAATCACTTTATATCCATTCATAATACTTTTAGACACATTTTTCAATTTTCATCTATTTTAAGGTAAAAATTTTGCTAATTACACGAAATAATAATTCAATTGTTATACATAGGCTACATTGTTATAGACCCTGTCTGTTCACACATTTAGTTTGTGGACACTTTACTGGTCACAATTTTTATCTGATTTTGACGAAACGTGATACTGGAATCAGGACCCGAAAATCACCTGCACAATAACCCCGCACAAAACAATCAGATTAAAATACAGATCTATATTTTTTTTCATTGTGTTATACTTTCGGTGGTCTACGCTACATGAAGATCTGACAATATAGCCTGACATCAGACATTGATTAATCAATCAGTGTTGACATTTCTAGTGGTGTACCAACAGTTCCGTGCATTATAAGGCCAAGACGTCGCTGTAACAGAATGTTTCATTGGCTAATCCCTTACATTATCCAGAACATGTCAATGATATAAACTTTGAACTATAAAAACGGAACAAAATAGGATCTGTGTTTTAATCAGATTGCACACAAAGTAAAAAAAAAACCCAAACAATTTTTTTTAAGCGAATTTTGAATGTTTATCAAGTTCATATATTACACCATCTGTAGCCAAGAGTACATGTAGATAATACATGTAGAATAGACTAGAATGTTATTGGATTAAAACGTCCTTTGAGGAATGAAATGAAATGGGTTTAACGTCCTACTGTTCTGCTCCTAAACAGGGCTAATGAAGACAAGCTATACAGTATGCTACGAGGGAAATTTTGTCCAGGCAGCAGTGCTATGGCCTACTCTTATATCCAATTCCAACTGCCACAGGATCTCTTTATGTGCATGCCAATGTGAATACATGGGACCTTGGTTCATCCAAGCGACTAGATAGCTGTCCTTGTCAGGTCCTCAGTCCTGCATGAGTGGCAAGGAGAAACCACACCGGAAAATCTGGATGAACTTTTTTGGCCAATGCAGGGATGAGTACAAAAGTATTGACGGGCATCAATTCAGAGCACCCATAAAAATAGACAGTATAAAACCTGCATACATGGTACAAAATATGAAACAGAATGTACAAAGTATAAAATCACATATAACCAGATAGTATAAAACCCACATTCAGGGTACATAATATATAATTTAAATTATTTAACACAGAGATCATTGCGGTTAGTTAAGAACAACCTATTAATAAATTAGAACTGTGCCTTTACTCAAACAAGACAGATTAGTATCCCACAAAACAAATCAACATATAAAATCAACAATTTTATTATTGACCTACAACGGTCTAGCCATTTTAAGTTAAATAAAATAATTCTCTTTATTTAATATAAATATCTACATAGTTTCAGCCTTCATTCTAGTCTTAGATTGAACTGATATGATTTGGTAATGTATTGTGGATCATCTGGATTAAATGGTAAAACTAAAGTTTTCTCTATATAATTACATTCTCCTGATCCACTTACTAGAATGATTGTTGTCGTTCTGTAAAATGAAAACAGTACATCAATAATGGTATCTGAATAATTTCACGAGGACCATATGCATATGTACAACAGCCCTAAGGGGGCACCAAGCAAGGTTCCACAATTTTGAGACTCTATATGTTTATTCACTACAGTCGAAAGAGACAAAATTTTGACAGGTGAAATCGTATAACACAGAATTAAAGTAAATAATAAACTTGTATACCGTGTGCCATATTCAATAGTTGGACAGCAAACACACAAAGCAGATCGTTGTTTTAGTACAGATTCATCACATAATTTATCATATTTCTGTCCCGACATCTTTATTAAAACTGGATCTGGATATAATCTACAATCAATGAATATTATATGTATACTGATAGATTCATCTACATAAAATTAAACAACAGTTGAGATACATCAGTTGACAGGTTACTGCAGCTGTAGCCAACAAGAGCTTCATTGTAAAAGGCTACAGATGGACCAAAGAACATCAACAATTATCTCCTTCCATGCACATTATGTGAGTAATTGTACTTACAAGCAAAGTATCAAAGGGCAATAAGTTTTGTAAAAACATCAGAATTGGCTCCCTTCACACATGTCTAATGGGGCTCTTTATGTCAAATTGAATGAAATTTTGTGAACTGTTTCAGATAAGTTGTTAGTCACAACTCAAGTCGGTCAGTAGTAAATATTTGCATTGCGCTAGAATCACTGAGAGGGGTGACATCAAGAAAAGTCAATTTAGTTTCTATATGACAAAAACCTGCTAAAGTGATAAACATTGGTGTTTCTCTCTAAAATGCTGTCAGAATCCTATAGAGGGTCAAATTCAAATGGCGGCCAAACTTGCAAAGTTTCAAAACGATCTGTCAAGAATTGTGGCCTGTGGGTGACACACAAAGAGAAAATGGGTGTTGCTCTTCCCTTTGGCGTGGGAGATGCACCAAAAACAAAACATGCGATATTTATGATGTGATGAATAAGTACGCAAAGTTTCAAGACAATCCATTAAGAATTGCAGGCTGTAGGCGACCCACACCCACACAGAGCGGGGTGACGGCAATATACATCCACATGTGGACATGTAAAAATGTGTTGGAAGCATATCTGGATAAAAAAAAATCTAAGTAACTGTAAACGGTTGCATAAAATAGTACACACAGGCATAAAATGAGTATAAAGGCAGTTTGTGTTACTAGGTCTAATGTAAACAATACATGCACTATGGATGCTGTATGATGTGACATCACACACACATCTATTCTGCCTGTGACATTAATGAACAGTCATCTTACACAGAGTTAAAAGAAAGCCTTTGCATTAACTCTGTGAAACAGATTGGTAACAACTCCTGTATAAATGGAATGATTAAATTAACTTGTAGATGTGATCCACTACTTATTAATATGTTATACGATGGCCTGAAAATCTATCAAATTTTTCATATAATCTAATTGAAACATCTGTGATGAAACAGTATTGCTGATTATGTAAAATTTTGTTAATGTATACATGTATGTACTTACTGTGTTTTATCTAACATCAAATTAAACAAACCATCAATAAGCTGATCTTTATCTCTAGTTCTAGGATACTGGTTTATCACAGATTGAAACCGAGGTTGACCGTTTAATACTTTATTCCAAGGTTTATGATATGGTGAATTACTAATGCCGATACATTCTACCAAAATAAAACATTTAACATAATATTATATGAAAAGCTGATGTGCAAATACGTAAAATCATTCTGAGTGACTATTTTTAAATATATGGACATGGAGATTGTCTGGAGATATTTTGAGTTTTGAGTTTTTAATGTATTGCATTGGTGTCAGACTTTTATAATGTTTTGAATTTATTCTGTTGGTGTTGAAATTTTTTGTCCAATTTAATTAGTTGTAAAGTTTAAAATATGTAATTATAGAATTATCTTTCATTCAGATTGCCATTTCATGTGAAGAGGGGGTGGTGGGTGCAGGTCCAATCTGGGATGCCATCAACAACCCCACCCCACAATGAATGTCAACAAAATACTGGCCATAAAATGGTCTGAGCACACCGTTGAACATACATTATATTTCCTATATATAGTAGTTTGTCGCTATTTATTTTGCCAAAAAGCAGTTTTATTCAAGTTGATATAAAGTGTATTATGATTATTATTGATTTTTGTCAATCTTAGAGAAGTAACTATAACACGGTGTAACCTGAATTTCGTGGGGCTGGCGGGGACTTTTTTTGAGAATTTGAGTCAATATCCTGGCTCTTGAGGTCATTGCTGGGAGCAAATTCTTGTGAAAGAGAGGATCAGAAATGGGAGTCAATGGGACATAATCTTGAGATCTGCCTGCTTTAGGTCTACTTCTAACTGGGTGGTTCACTATAACTGTGAATATGACGTTGATAAGAGAGTGTATGACCACAGATCAAGAGTGGAAGAGTGGAAGAATGATGATATGATGGAATTGATAGCAAAGTATAATATGTAATTATTATTAAGCTTTTAATTTTTTGGAATTGGGCCGAAATCTCCTGGCAATTGAGTTCAATGATAGGAGCAAATTCTTGTGAACAAGAGAATAAAATATGGGATAGAATCTCAAGGCCTGCATGTTAATTCTGCTTATTTTGTGACAGTTGACAGAACATTTGTACAGTCTCTCATCCCATGCACCAGTGCTGCTACTATTTGGGTGGTTCACTATAACTGTGAATATTACAGTGTTGAGAGAGTATACGACCACAGATCAGGAGTGGTAGAATGAGGATATGATGGAATTGAGCACCAGAGAGGCAAAAAATATTTCAGGCAGCTGCGTAATGTATAATATTTATGTAACTGGGACTTTGTCTCACTGGGGATAAGTACGTGGTCTCACTGGGGGGTGATTACTTGGTCTCATTTGGGGTAGGGGGCTTAATTAGAAACTAATTCTCCCTACCTTCTCTATTTAGTCTTTTAGATAGATTATCTTCATCAAAATTTGTAAAATAATTCACATTATAACCGCCTTTACTGAAAAGCAAAGTTTGTGTGTGAATATGATTACACAGAAATTCATAGCCTAGTTATTCAACAATTTTCACAGAGTAACTATCCCCATCGCCAAAATACTTGTCAACACTAGGTGAACTTTATGGTGATTTCTTTTCTCAAAATTATTGGTATTGTTCGTCTTGGCATAAGGAGGAAACAAATTGAAATTTAGTGTTGTGCAATGATTTGTTTCAGTATAACTGTCCCCGTTTCCAAATGTTTTATAGTTGAGTGTTTGAGATTATCTTCCAATACACCCATATTTTCGTGTGGACATATATTGTCTTTGCCCTGTTTGTCCGGAAATCCAAAATTTGTTTGTGGACACTCTACAGGTCACAATATAACTTTATCTCCATAAGATCTTGTTCCGTCACTTCATGGATTATGGTCCCCCATTGTAGAAAAATCACGTCTTTGGCTTGTGGATACTCTAGAGTTTACAGTTTTTATCTGATTTTGATGAATCTTAAAATGTATGTTAATAACCCAAAGATCTCTGTCCCTCTAGGTCATACTTTTAATCCAATTTTGATGAAACTTAAAATATATGTTTATATCCCAAACATCTTGGTTCCTCAATTATGGCCCATGATTGTATGAAAAGTTGTGTTTTTTTAGCTTGTTCTCAATGGATCTCTTGCAAAATGTGGACGTATTTTACATGGCAACCATTTTTATAAAACTTGAGGAACCATATGCATATGGATGGAAAGTATTTTTTACCTGTGGTCTAATAGTATCAGATGTAAACCATTATAACTTGACTTGTCAGATGAAAATTTAGAAATATAATCTTTTGGATCTTCTGTAGATGATAGAAAATCAGAGACAAAAAAGCCTGCAAAATATATTTCAAGGCTGGAAACATTGGTAAAGTTAACAATACTGTATCATTTTTTTTCCTGTTATAGTCCTAAGTTGATACTGCATTTGATTTATCATTATGGTATTGATTTCCTACCTACCTAAGATCACATATACATGTACTAAGACTATGTTACAGAGAGAGAGAAAAATGGGGTTTAATGTTCACTTGACACAAACTAGGTCATTTTGGGGCTAACATATGGTTTGATTTTATTTCAATAATTTGTTTGTGCGTAGGGGTCTTTAGCAGTGTGAGGAAACCCATGATACTGGACAGGTGACTCAATCACCATGCCAGTTGAATCAATCACAGGCTTTATAATACAGCGTGATGCTAACCATTTGGCCATCCAATCCCCCCAACTATGTTACATGTAGTGACATCAAACACTGAATCAAACAGTGTGATATGTTTATTGATAAAACTACTGTTTCATTATGTATGGCATGAAATATTGGCCATTTAGTTTGGAATATTGGGACTTTAATCTATTAAGAACTAATAAGATAATATAAAACACACCTCTTCTTTTTTTATTAGGATCCATCTCGCCAAAAATATTGAGCAGTATACCAATTCTGCCATTCTTGTTCATGCCTAGCCATGTTCCACCTTCTCTTCCTGGTTCATCATCCAAACCTAAGCAAAATCAAATAAAACATTGGAGATGAAATTATTTCTCAACACTTTATAGTCTGTATATTGATAATATTCTCCACTGAATTTGGTATGAACTTCATAAATGTTTTTAACAATGCAGATACAAAGTTTGTAAAATGCCAAAGTTTAAGCTTATAACTTTGACCAACTGTATCCCCAGATGAATAAAGAACGGTTACCAAGAAACGGAACATTTCGCATTGCAGTTCAGATGAGTGAGCAGTCCATAAATGCCCGGTAATGGAAGCATGGCTTAGAGTTGTTCAAATCAATTGTTGAGTTTTTCCTACTTCAAAGTAGTTATTAGAAATAGTTGAAAATATTCAAGGAACATAAACACAGTGGATAAATTTCTAGTCAACTGGAATATAAAATTAGCCTATTGAGCCTGATAGTAGTTATTAGAAGAAGTTGAAAATTTTCAAGGAACATAAACTCAGTGGATAATTGGAAAAAAACAGCCTATTGAGCCAACACAAGATCTTTCTAGTTGGAAATAGTCTAATGAACATACACACTGTCGTGTATAAAGTCTTTAAGTCAATGGATTGATAACTTAGCTGAATGTGGATAACGAATAGTCATGGGTGACAGCAATATAAAACAACTTTTACTTTATAAGATCATAGGATTATTAGTGTACAGACATTTTTTTCCAATTTGAATAGATGAAAAAGGATAACTTAAGTCTAAGATAGCCACTAAACTACTAGATTTCACTTAAATATACGTATTAAACTTCCTGTAAGTTAACGGTAAGTGTTATTCAAAGGCAATGTTAAACATCAAATTTTACCTTAAACTTAAGCTGCCTTAACTTTTAAATGTCTAGTCTTTTAGCGGTATTCAAAGGCTAATTTAAGTGAGAAAAATCCACTTAGCTTTAAGTGACCTATGGGAGGTACCTTAAAGTTAAGCGAGATTATAATGACTTCTTTTAATCACAGTACACAGTGTAGTAGCAGGTTGGTCATGGAGATTTTAAAAGTTAGCGGATTGAGATCAAAACACAGACAATGTTGCCGAGCATGGCCTCAAACATTTTTTTATCATCAGCTTTGATATGGTGGCTGATTGGTATCACGTTGTGATGTCTTAATGTTGCCCTTCATGATTCCTCTTTGACAGGGGTGTAGGATGGGGTGACATCTAGTCCTTCAGATAGGACAAAAAAAACTTACTCACCATGAACATATTGGTGTGCATGTAAAACGACCCCTGACAATTGGAATTCAATAGAAGAGTAGGCCAAAGCGCCGTTATTCGGGCAAAGTTTCCATCATAGCTCATCAGCCCAGTCGGAGTATAACAGTAGGGCGTTAAACCCCATTTTAATTCATTTTCCTACTTTTAGGCACCAATCCGACTATTTAGATTGTAGTGCCATATAATAGCGTATAAGGTTTTTACCACCAAGATGGTCAAGGATTTTTTTCTGGTAATTTATCATGTTCATAGTGCTTAATCATGTTTTCCACAACTGTCATATAATCAAGTTAAATTTATTGTAAAATTTTACATTGTGATGACATTCCATTGTAAATTTCAGAAAATATTTATACTGCTGGGATAAGCAAATCATGATTTATTTTTTTTACAATTCATTCACTTATACATATTTAAAGTTAGCTGCAAATTGACAATGATTGCAACATACGTTATTGTCTTCGTTCGTATATAATACAAATTTACAAATACATGTATGATGATGATTGCTGACCCAAGCTTGCCACCAATAATTTGCCTATTTAATTTTAATCAGTCATATTTATTCGGGTAGAAATACAGGCAATGTACCGTCGAATTCTAAAGTGTAGGCACTGACACAATTTATGAATTTCCCAAATTTAATGACAGATTAAAATAATACAGTTTACAATAGCCCTCATAACATTAACACTTTTCAAAAACTGCAATTGAAACCTATCAAAATTGATTTTTTAAAAACATCTACGAAAACAACTGTTTCAGCAGCGAATGCGTACTATCATAATTTAAATTTATACATTATTGTCATATTATTCAGATGCTTTACAATATGATATTGACATTTTCCTAGTAATGACAACTAAGACTTGAATAGAGTATAGTGATGTTCTTAAGGGGACTTAACTTGCGTGCAACCTGAGTCATTCATGATTTTTGGCAGTAAAGGCTATTCCATAGTTACAAATTCATGCTTTTTGGCTGATGTGTGTATTCCATATTTTAAGTGAGCAGTTAAATTTTTCACATAGCCAAGCATATGTAAATTAAAGACTTTGTTGAATACCAATTTAAGGTAGGACACTTGATTAAGCAGAAAAATTTAAGTATTTTTACTTAACTTAGAGAAAACCTTTGAATTCGGACCCAGATATACATGTATAATGAAATGGGGTTTAATGCCCTACTGCTCCGACTGGGCTAATGAAGAGGGGCATACACCATACAGTGTGCTATGACTATGAGGGAAATTTTGCCCGGGCAGCCGCATTATAGACTACTCTTATATCGAATTCCAACTGCCAAGGAATTGTTTACGTACGGTGCATGCAAATGTATACATGGGACCTCCGTTCATACCATTGTGATAAAATTTCTCAGCCAATGCAGGGATCAAACCCAAAACCTCCAAACTAGCTCACCAGCATCTCACCCACTTAGCAAAATCCCATACTAAATCAGTGTTCTTATCACCTGAAATACAATTCAAATCTTTGCCCCAGAAATCAGCCAATTTTGTGGGTCTGTTCCAGTATTCATCTCTGTTATTTACCAAGACTAGTTTGTATTCATCTGCTTTAGCGTTGTTATTTACTAACAGAAATAACAAACACATTTTTAATTCTGAATTTAACAATATTTCTTCATTCACAGCACCTGTAATAACAAGAATATTATGTAATACGAACATTTGAATCAAATCTAATAATATGTTAATAACTAACTATAAGTAGTATAACTTTATTATTATGATCTGTTTGCCAACTTCTCCCATTAAAAGCTCTATGATTTCCTGAAGAGAATGTTACTGGACACTTTATCACTCAGTCACAGACACTTGTGAATTAGCACATATTTATTATCAAACTTTTTCAAAATATCAACTTTCTATCCCCTTCAATATTCTATTTAATCCTCAGAAATATATCTTATCTTACATGTCGTTCTATACACCGAATATTCACGTCATAAGAAATAATCTGACATAGTTGTGACCCAATAATATTCCCTATAATCCTAGTCCCTTTCAATGTGTGGGCCCTATTAGTATTTAGATAGGTTTTCTCGTAAAAATTGTTATCTATGCGTGTACATGTACACACATACATGTACAAGTGTGTGTGTTTGAATATAGGAAAATTCTCCTATCTCCAAAGTAAAACAACCATGTTATCATCTCTCACAATAACATCTACAATTGAACTTTGCTACTTTTCGGAAGTGGCGTCTGCTTGCTGCGCTATTTACTGTTTATAATTGAAGGTCAAGGTTGTCTTTATGGGAGAAGTTGTTGGTTTAAGGTGTTATAAATACACATTCCCAACGGATTAAGAAACAGTTCAAGAAACAACTATTTCAATTTGATTACATAAAGTTATAAACATGTTTTGTGGTGGTACAAATTTCACAGAATCTAAACTTTTCACAAATAATAACGATAGTACCACAAAAATATTATATGATCCCTTGGAAATTTTCAATATGGCCGCGCCCATGAATAATACACCGTTTTTTAATAGTAACCCACTTTGGTTGTTAAATTATATATATACTACCACGGATCGCCGGTGTTATGTTACATTTTATAATTGTCTTCAATATAACAACTTACTCTGAAAAAATGACATTGTTTGGTCTTAGTGACAGGCGACAATATCTTCTCAATTTTTGAGAGGTGAAGGTTATATTTTAATAATTTACGCCGGAAGTGATACAGGTGGGTACATTTTTTAATGACCAAAACAAGGGTAATTTACGCAGAAATAATAACAATAAATAGTTTTGTAAAATTCATCAAAAAAGTTTTGGTTTAGTACTTCGTGGGAGTTATAAAACAAAAGAGTTAATGATTTGTAAGGAATAAAATTGCTCTTAGTCTTTGAGTCTTTCGTTTCACCAGCATATTCATAGTCATTGATTGATTGACTACACAAGTAACAGGTACAAAGACTTTGTTGAACTAGTTGAAGGTATTTTTTGGGCAGTCAGTTTCTTTCTTTACTAAATTAAAACCTAAATGGTTCTAATAGCAGCAAAATCCCTTTCTTACTTCTGTTTATATATATGTAGTAGTAGTTCATTTATAAAATTTTGGAGTCTCCGAATACTATGCTTATAAGTGCATGAGGACTGCACTGCACAAAAATATAGCGCTACAATGGACTGAAACTGTACGCATTACTTTTACTGTTGATAAATTTTGACCACAAATGTCTTAAAAGGAGCTATCTTGTGACAATAAGAGCTAACTCATAACTGGTTAGGGGGTTCACTTTATACAGGTTTAGAAAAAAAAAACCCCGAACAATCTGTTACTGTTTAATTGGTTGAATTTAAAGCTGTTTAGGAAAAAACATACGTATTAAAAGATGTTGTTTATTAAGCTAATAATTTTCTGTGAAGCATGACTTTAAAACTGAATGAATGTTGTTACACTTGAAATACTTTGCCAGAGATTGTTTTATGAGGAGGAACTTATCCAAATATTTAATAGTGAATGATTGTAATTAAAGCAAGAAACAGAAAGTCAGTAATAGTGTCACACAGTGATGAAAGTCTTCGGGATTTTCCCAGAATTCCGGATTTTGAGATTTCAGTGAACATTTCGCTGAATTTTTAAAAAATATCAATATTTCAAAATTAAAAACCCCCCAGATATTCTAGAGAGAAAAATTATGTGCCGAAGACGCAGTTTTTTGCTTTTGCAAGCGCAGATATTTGTCATAACATGGCCTCTGCGTGTCTCGGAAATGTCAAGATTAAACGAGAACGGGAAACAATTCAGCACAACCTATGTTCACTTGAATCCACCTTCTAAAAAGATCATTCTCCTACAAGTTCTTTGGGGGTTTATTAAAGCTGAACTCCGGTTACAAAACTACAGGTATGGCAATTATGTACGGTGTTTTTTTTTTTTATTAAATTATTTCTGTAGTTTTGTAACCGGAGTTCAGCTTTAACAGATTAAAGCCAAAAGAACAACTGTTCTCCACTGGAAATATCATTTCTTGATCACAGCGATTGTTTTCAGTGCCACGAATGAGGTATGCAGACATTATGGTGCTGATTACTTGAATAATTGTGCGTTGATAAAACTTACATAGTAGACAACAACCTAAGCCTTGCATTTAATATATATTACATTAGAATTTTATTCTTCACTTTCAGAATTTGAGTTGTGAGATATTTGTATAAGTCACTGAAATGACGAATGGTTGGCCAGACAATAGTCCAGACAGATTGGAAGATATCTGTGTACAATTTTGTGCTACAAACATAGAAACATTTGCAGCCAAAAATGAAACGAGTGGTCAATATGATTTACAAGAGGGGATAACTCTACCAAAGTCTATATGTGACAAATTGTTGAAGGCTTTGGTAGATATAAAACCATCGACTGTTCATGAAAATTTCACAATATTTTCAGACACTGCAAGATCTCAGCTTAGCTCAATTTGTCTGAGAAAGTCAAGAATTAATGATAAATGTCTTAAATTACTGGAAAACCAGCCAATTGTTGATCTTGAGTTGTCCAATTGTCAGGAATTAACAAGAGAGTCATTAAAAACTATTAATAAATTCCAGCATACATTAAAGTCAGTACGAATTGAAGGACGTTCTTTATTCTACAACTGTGATGAAAATACAAATGCTCTTGATGAAAGTGCTGTGTTGGAATGTCCAAATTTAAGAACCCTCTGTATACAGGATTATGATTTTAACAATCCAGATGATTTGGTTTTATCAACATTTTTACTGACCTTACCAAGACTGACCCATCTGGATCTTTCCAACTGTGGTCTTTGTGCGGAGCATGTAACAAGTTTTCAATCACTACCACAACTTCGATCTTTGAATCTTAGTAACGTCATGAAAGAAGATGGCAGTGACACTGACAATAAACAGTTATTGACAAATATTGGTCAACTGAAATCACTAAGGTAATCTGATGATAAAGAATAGTTTTGTTTTTATTTTTTGGTACATATAAATACATGCTAGAAGACCTACATGCTGTACATGTATCTTATATTTTACGTTTTAGCATTTTCAAATTGGAGGATTTCAAGTTTTGTGTGGTCAAGCACTGAACCGTCCACCAGAATGTCTCTGGTTTGAATTCATACCATCCAGGCAAAATTGCACATGGAACCATAGAAAAATATATTGTTTTACCATTTAAATACCATATGAATCCTGCGTCTGAAGACAAAAGACATAACCCATGATCAGAATCTAACATTTTTGGATATTTCCATTTTATATTCCAGGCATCTTGACATATCTGTTGCTGATGATCCAGTTAAATTTCTGCAACCAGATAAAACGCTGTCTGATCTTGTCTCAGCTTTACCTCAACTTGTGTCTTTAGATATCTCAGGAACCAATCTACCAGGATTTGAGAAGTTTACACCAGTTTCTCACCAATTACATGCTAATTCCTCCCAAAATTGGTACACTCACATTTTATCTTATTTTTACACATTGTCTTAAAGCATCAACATTTCAGAATAATGTTTAAAAGATTTTGTTGCCAGTTTGTTCCAAATGTTATTCCGATCTTTCAGTTGTTAAAGACTCCTACGCGCAATCAAATTAGTGAAATAAAATTAAAAACCATATGTTAGTCCCAAAATGACTTAGTTTGTGTTGAATGGATGTTAAACCTCATTTCTCTCTCTCTCTCTCTCTCTCTCTCTCTCTCTCTGGGGGGTTTGGGATGGCCTAGTGGTCTAGAGTGCCGCGCTTCGACCTCTAGCTGGCTGGTCACCTCTGGTTTGCGGCTTTGGTTTCGAGCCCTGGTGTGAGCGTATGTGACATGGAGATAGGGGCGTCTTCTCAACCTCGTGGGTTTCCTCCGGGCACTCCGGTTTCCTCCCACTGCTAAAGACACCTACGCGCAAGCGAATTATTGAAATAAAATGAAACCATATGTTAGTCCCAAAATGACCTAGTTTGTGTCGAGTGGACGTTAAACCCCATTTCTCTCTCTCTCTCTCTCTCTCGCTCTCTCTCTTGCTTTGCTCTATAGACTGTTCATTACTTATTCTTATCCTATCATAACGAAAATAGGTTTTTCGAAATTCAAAAGTTTGCTCGATTTGTTTTAGAATCAAATATTTACCAAAGTTTTCTTCATCATTTTTTCAAAATTCAAGAGAGTGTATCTCCTTTAGTATTTGAGTTATTAAGATGAAACTTGGTAGGAATAAGGAACACATGGATAACTTCAAAATGGCATATTAAGCACATTTGTGTTGGCTTGTGGATACTTCCAGAAAATACAGAAGCCTTCCGATTTTTTCCAAACATGAATAATTCTCTCCATTTTAAAAATAGACCAAAAATGACATATTGGTGGTGTTAGCACAAGATATTATCTTTAATTTTGAGAGACCTTGTTTGATAACATTTACAACAATTTGGCCACCATATTGAACTTGTAAGAAAATTTTCAATCGATATTTTGCTGCCATTTTTATTTCGATTTTCAAACATTTTTTTGTTATTTTTGTTTGTTTTGAACCTACTTCAAATGGCAACAATTCTTAGGGAGTCGATTATCGAATTTTGATTTAGTTTACTTGCAGATTCACTTTGAATTTTGTTCGACTTTTCACCTTCTATCTGTTGACCTTGTATGTATGATGACCAGCATGTCTACTATCAATTAATATCAAAAATGTTTTTCTTGAAGTGTAACTTCTGGTGTTTCTGATGTAATAGGTATTTCACAGATATGTGTTTCAATAGTTATTTGTTGATATTGATTGGATTCAATTGTGTTTTTTGAGGGCCTTTAATGTTTTGGACATCTTATTACAGTGCTGAAGAGGAAGAATGTTGTATTGTTGGGTTGAATGGGAGACGATTCAAATTTTTAGGATTGTTAGATTGTTTGCATGATCCATGTTTTCGTGAAAATTTACCAGCAGAACAGGTAATTTGTAATGGCCAATTTTTTCCTTTTTTAATATTTTATTTTTATTTGTTTATATGAGATTTAGTGATTTAAAGCTAGAGAACATAAGAATATCTTGCCCCTGTCCAGAGTTGTAAGACCTGTGTGTATTGAATTAAATACACACCTTAAATTAATTAAGTTGTGTCCATATACTGCAGAAAAGTAGGATGTTACATTGTACATCCCATTTCATTTCATTCCTGTCCTTGTACATGTCTTAGAAGTGTAACAACGAAAATACTGCGATAGCTAGTATTAAGGGCATTGTATTTTTGATTGCTTGAACAAATACTAAATCCCAAATTTCAGCATAAAATATTTAGTTATTATTTCTTTAAAATTTACTAAAAGTTTAAAATTCTAGAAAGAGCGATATATAACAGTTGTGATGTGTCAATTTGATGTCCTTGGTTTTAATTTTTTGTGAATTTGAATTGAATGTTTTATTTGCAGGTAACAGGACATGGTACTGAAGATCAAGTTTTGTTATCTGTACAGAGATATCAAGATAGATCTGTCATGCTTTGTTCAGCTCTAAATAAATTATTTCATCTATTTCAAGCTGGTGTTGTATCAGATCAATGTAAGGCCTTAGAGGTAAGTCTAAGTAATTGGGGGGTTGGGGGGGTGGGGGGGTGGATGGCCGAATAGTTAGCATGTACGTGCTGCATCATAAGGTCTGTCATTGAGTCAATTGGCGTGGTTTTGATTTCCCAGTTGTTTGTGACAAGGAGTAGGGTTGCCTGTCCAGCCTCGTGAGTTTTCTGCGGGTCTTCTGGTTTCTCTCCACTGCTAAGACCCCTTGCATGCAAGCAAATTATTGAAATAATATTGAACCAAATGTTAGTCCCGAAATGACTTGGTTTGTGTTAATTAAGTGGAGTTAAACCTCAGAAGATTTCAGCGAAAATCATAAGTGAGACTGACTTTTTTTTTTACCATATCCTACATATCGTGTTTAGTGGATGCCAGATGTTGACAAATTTGCATTTCATCAAATCTTTGTAAATACTGAAGAGAATTAAACTAATTGGTACTGATATTTCCTTTTATATATTCAACTTTCACACTACCATAGTTAGCAAGGTATAAAAAAATCACCCAGATTATGAATAGAGACCTTAAGCTCATAATAAATTTGTGTACTTTCAGTGTTTATTAGAAGGAATGCGCCGTCATCCTGCTGATCCTCATGTACAGATTTCTGGCAGGTAAACGTGTTTTTCATTTAGACAGTAGCACATTTCATAACAAATTATTCCTGTAATACCTGTACTATCTTTATTTTGTTGGGCAACTTTCATGCAATGTCCATTGGAATGTCATAATCTGAAGGTTTTTTTCTGCCAACTGTGTTATTAGGGATTAGATGTTTGGTTGTAAAGACTTATATTTTGTGTGCTTTTATTTCCAGTGCTTCATTGTTTTATATAGCTAAAGGCGATCAAAAGGAAAATTTAACACAAAAACAGAAAAGGTCAGTATGCAAATTTTTTATGGAAAGACAACCAACCAAAACGGAAAAAAATCATTTGGATACCTTTAAAATTTATCTCAAGAAAGATTATAAATATTTCTCCTACAGATACTAATAATAATAATTTAGTTTGAATTAAATACAAGTATTTTATTATACTTTAGGAAAGTGATTGATCTAGTTTTAGATGGTATGGAAGCCTTTTCCAGTGAAAAAAAAGTAAGTTGAAGTAAATAGATAAGGATATGATCCATGGGTTCCATTTCGGCCGTATATGCCGGTCGGGACCTACGGCTTTGGAAAATGACCGAATCTGGATCATACCCGTAGGTCATTTTGCACGCCGGAAAAATAGCATATTTTGTGCTAAATCATAAAATCCGGGAGACAACGAAACTCTGTGCGTGGCGTGATGTAAACTATCGGGTATAATGTATTCCCAGGTGTGTTTTTAATCCATTTATTCCTTTTATATAGACGTCATTTGGTTAAAACAATGAGCTTTTACGATCGCCGCCATTTTGAAATATGTGGAAATGTCTTTACATGTTATAGAGTTAAAATACTAGCACGATATTATTTAAGCTCTCAAAATATCAATACGAGTTAATAAATTGATAAGTTTAAGAATTATGTTAATTATTGTACATGTGTATGACTTTGAATTATTTACGTGTGCTAATTATTCGGAACTACTTTTTCCCCGTGTATGGAGAAAATAGTCAACCGCCGAATATGTCACGTACGCACTAAGAACGGTGATTCTCCCACCAAAACATAATTAAAACCAAGTTACGATGTTCCTTGAGCATGAAAAATCTTGACGAATTAATGAGAATTTCTATGAAGGGGCCACCACTTGCAGATTTTCAAGCGGCACATGCTTTGCAGAAATGGAAATCCTGTAAAAACCGACGAGTATATACGGGTATGTCGTAAACAAATTAAGAAAATACTGTACTTTCGATAAATGAATGCATCTTGTTATTGTTATACTTTATGAATGTATAAATAATAACTAAATGATAATAATTGATTACAGGTGTACTTTTATTTATTAGGGGGATAGGTGGGTGGGCATATAAATGTCGATGTGAGATTGACATTTTGTGTGACTGTCCATGACCCAATTAAAGTCGATCGACCTTCCGATAGCATGTAGTTTTTGGCTTCTTATTATGTGCTTAAAATAGCACCACTTTCTCCGTGAAAAAAATGACCGGTTGGGAAAATTTTGAAGTGGAAGCCCTGATATGATCAATTCTGAAAAAATTGAAATGTAATTAAAAGAATAGATTCATTGGTAACATCGACAGCTTAAAAGTTTTTAAAAGGGGCAAACACTGATTGCAGGTCTTAAAAAAAAATTATCTGTCAAAAAGTATTGATTTTGGCTTTGTTGGAATATTTATTCGGGTCAAAGTAATTTTCATCACCCAAAATACGTTGCCCTAGAATTTTGCACTGTCTTGACCAGATGTTAGATTTTTTTCCTATTCACTGCTTTCTAACAACATTAAATGAAATGGTGTGTAGGGTCAAGGCAGGACTAATAGATGATGAGAATTCTTTATTCTTTAATTTCGTTATTTTGATATTTATTTTTTTGATAATGAGATGGTTAAAACAGTTAATTCTATTTTGTTTATATATATTTCAGATGATGAGAAATGGTTGTCTAACTTTATGTTATTTTAATGTTTCACAAGATGTGGTAAGTTTCAATACAAAGTTATAGTAACTGCAAGGGGGAATTACCACGCATCACAAATAACTAGAAAACCATATAATAGTAGATCCAGGATGTGATCGTTCACTGTTCTTTTCTGTCTTAGTTCTATGTATGATAGCAAAGATTTCACTGAATTTATAAAAGATGACTATATGTATATATAACAAAATTACAAAATTAGGAATATGAAAGTAATTCAAATTTGAAGCAGTTTATAAATAAACAATATACCAAGTTTATCACATGAAGACTGATAGCGGCATTGCAATGCCATTTGACAAGGATTTCATAATCTCCCCTACCACATGTCGGTGTGCATGTGAAAGAACTCTAGACAGTTGGAATTTGAAATAAGAGTGTGTCGTAGGTCCACTGTCAACGCAAAATTTCACTCATAGCACACTGCATGGTGCGTGCCTATCTTCATTAGTTGAGTCGGTGCAGAAAGTAGGACGATCTAGCACTAGCACTAAGTGTCTTACTATTATTTCATTTTATTATGTTTAAATGTTGTTATTATATTTGATTCCCCGGGTGTACGTGACAAAGAGTAGGATTGCCTGTCCAACCTGGTGGGTTATCTTCGGGTCCCCTGGTTTTCTCCCTCTGTTAAAGACCCCTGCAATCGAACTATGAAAATAACATTGAACCATATGTTAGTCCTGAAATGACCTATTTTGTGTTGAGTGGACGTTAAAGCCCATTTTTCTCTCACTCTGTTATTATATTTATATTGTGACGTATAATTAACTGGCGTTTATTGTTATGTATAATTGTTGTTTATTGTTGTTATAGTTATATTGTTATTCACGGATATCAAGAGTACTGTTAGATATGTTAAAAGTGGAACAGGAAGATGACTTTATACATCGTATAGGAATATATCTACTCAATTGTCTAGCCTGTCAGGTTAACAAACAACAAAAAGCTTTAGTTGGTAAATTAGGTGCCATTGATGTAAGTATTTAATCTATTATATAGCTATTTGATTAAAAAACAATCTATATTTTTTTTTTTTTTTTTATACTTTCAATGGCCTACACTACATAAGAATGTTTTACTGTAAAACAAGTAATCAATAATTCAATAGTATCTTTATATACTACTACTTCACAGCACGTGGTTAACAACTAGAACAGTATGTTAAGTGCTATTTAAAACTTGTTCAGTCACGATTATTACCACCATTAACAACACTTGTAGATCATATTATAAGTACACTAGTACACACATATTTCGAAACTGTATATAACATCTTTGTATTTTATTAGTTTTTTTTTTAAGCTAGTAGAAAAGTGTAGATTCGCTTGAAAACATTATCAATACTATGTAATAAATCTACCTTGAGTATGATAGGTTTAATTGCTGTCCGTCGGTCCGGCATATACAATTGCTTGTGAACGCTCTAGATCTACAGGCTAAAGTTACCGGGTAATATCTGATTGACTTTAAATGTAAAGACATTGTTTAAGAATATGGGATGAAGAATCCCATTGATTTTCAATGCTTTCAGATAATTACTGCTAGAGTTATGCCCCTTTATATTAAATGTTTTGTAAACTAAACGTTACTGTTAACGAACATCTTTGTTGATTACCTGAACGACTTAGCTGCCATGGACATAGGTTTTGTTGGCTGGCAACCTATCTTTAAGAATCATTCATGACGTCTTGTTGACTGCCTGGACGACTTTGCTGCTGTGGGCGCATGTTTCGTTAGCTGGCAACCTATCTTAAAAAATTATTTATGCCATCTTTCTCCCTCACAGTCAGATTAATTTAAATTTATTGATTTACAATATTTGTTTATGTTTAGAGTTTAGACAATAAGTAAATATAATAAAAGATCCTTCAAAAGTCATATGACACAGTGAGAACAACCCTTTATTTTGTAGGCAATTATGATTTATTTATATAAGTATATAATGTTAATGATAATTAAGATAATTGTGGTCTTTTTGTTTATATATAGACAATGTTAATGATAATTAAGATAATTGTGGTCTATTGGTTCATATATAGACAATGTTAATGATAATTAAGATAATTGTGGTCTATTTGTGTATATATAGACAATGTTAATGATAATTAAGATAATTGTGGTCTGTTGGTTTATATATAGACAATGTTAATGATAATTAAGATAATTGTGGTATATTTGTTTAGATATAGACAATGTTAATGATAATTAAGATAATTGTGGTCTGTTGGTTTATATATAGACAATGTTAATGATAATTAAGATAATTGTGGTATATTTGTTTATATATAGACAATGTTAATGATAATTAAGAAGAAATTAGATAAAGAAGAATGTGATGATATGATGGAAGTAGCCTGGAGTTCTATGTGGAATATAACAGGTAATATTCATACCAATGACTGATAATACTCATAGTCATCGTGTGACAGACTTATTCTTGTAAATGGGTGTCATGCAAACTGCTTATTCTGTCTACAATAAACAATACTACCAATTGATTCGTGCAGCTCATTGCTTGATTCACTTTGATATTAGTACCATTTTCTATCAGTTTATCTGCATAAAACATTTGACTTTTGTTATCTATGAGTATCAGGCATTTATAAGATCACAAATATCAAGTATGCAAGTTTTTGTCAGATTTCTTAGCAAGAAGAAGGATTAATAAAAATACTATTTTCGCATTTTTTTTTTTTGATTAATTTACAGATGAAACTGCTGAAAACTGTAAGAGATTTATAAACTGTGATGGAATGATTCTATTTTTAAGATGCTTGAAGGTAATTTATAATCTGTATTTGTTGTATTTTATGTTAAGTCAAAGTGGCATTAAAACAGCCTTCCTTTTTTTTTACTTACCGTTATTACTTTTCTATACATAGAACAAATGTTGTGAACCATCCAAGGTTCTCCACATAAATTATCGAATTTGTATTTTCTTTATTTGCATTATAATTTATCTAAATTATATTTTCTGTAATTGTATTATCTGAATTTTACATATCCAAATTTTCTGCAATTGTATTGTAAGTAATTATAAATTTGTATTATTAAATAATGAATTCTATTTTCTATATTTGTAGATGTTTAAAGATAGGGGTGAACTGTTGAGAAATATGATGGGTTTAATGGTAGGTAGTATATCTATTATTATGTAATAGTGTATTTACTAAGCACCAGAAATAAACAAAATTAAAGGATCCGAACTGAACCAGTGCAACTATCTGAAGCTTTGTGAAACTTTAGGTATCTATGTAGGGTCATATGCTACATGGATAAACATATCTATCTTGCCGGTAATACATTTAGCAATCAATTCCAAATGGCTCAAAATTTAGATTTGAAACTTTCAAGTTGGGTAAATAGACTGTTACCACTTGATATGCATACTTTAAACCATATTTATGTATATTTGTTTTTTAAAATCTCAAACTGTTCCTTGAAACACAGAAACAATTTTCACAACTACAAGGGTTGTTGGTACTTGTATATATTAATTATTATTTATTATCTTATTTTTTTTTTATTGTATAGTTTCAATATGTTTTTGGTCATATAACATGATTTTTTTGTTTATAACTTATTGAAATTCTAGTCTCTTATATATAAGGTGGGGTTTGAAAAAGGTGGGGTTGGTTCCTTAATGCCTGTACTTGTATAACTAATCATTGTATAAATCATTTCAGGGTAATATAGCTGAAGTAAAAGATTTGCGACACCAGTTAATGAATACTAGTTATATCACTGTCTTCAGGTAAAATATGAAACAAAAATTATTGTAATATAAAAATTAACAGATCTGCATGCTCCATCTTCTATGCATTAGTTTGGCCTATACATAACCTTTCATGAAATATAAATGTCAGAAAAAGTATTGCAATTCATTGAGCCATGGTGGTTAAATGAGTAAAACACTGGCAAGCTAGCCTGGAGATCACTCCTGGTATTGGCTGAGAAATTTTATCAGGATTTTCCGAGGTGGTTTACCCTGGTCAGTGGTGACGAATGGAGGGCCTGACAAGGGCAGCGGTCTAGTCATTTGGCAGTTAGAATTCAATATAACAGTATGTCATAGCACATTGTGGCATATGCTCGTCTTCATTAGTCCAGTCTGAGCAGAACAATAGGATGTTAAACCATATTTCATTTCATTTCATTGCAATTCATATTTTGAATGCTTCAAATTGTAATGTACTGATGTATTTAGTATTCTGTGCAACATTATTGATTAACATCTGTATCAAGAATTATTAGCACCAGCCTTCTTTCTCATTGGGTAATTGATTGGAAGACAGAAAAATTGGGAAGAATAAAACAGGAACAAGCTACGGTAATAAGCTTGTATGATGCACCAACTTTAATTGGATTATCTCATGGAATGAGGTTTGACAGCCAGTACTTATTTATTGCATTGTTCAATGTAAGCAGTAAAAATAAAACAGTCATTCATCATGTCTTTATATACGATTGGGCATATTCCTGGTCGGACAATATAGGACATTTAGAAAACAGCATCGGACATGTCCGAAAAATACAGGTGAAATCCCATCACTGATTTGCAGTACTGTTTTGATTGTTTAGTTTCTCCCTTGCACAAGGCTTCCATATTCATAGGTATGAGAATTAGACTACCACTAAAAAATATAATCACCATGCTCTGTATTCATTATGATTTTTAAAACATGAGTTGACTTGTTTATTTTAGTGATTTGTTAGATTCTACAAGTGATGGTATCGAAGTTAGTTATAATGCAGCAGGTGTACTTGCTCATTTAGCCTCAGATGGTCCAGACAGGTGGTGTAAAGATAAACCCAGTAGAGAAGATGTATTGTCAAGATTAACCAGGGCTATAAAAAGATGGGATATAACATCTAAACGAAATATTAACTACAGGTTAAATAAATTAATTTAATTGATGAAATGTGTGACTGCAAAAGATGATCAGTTAATAGAGCTGTGGTTAGCTTAATTCTGCTTGCAGCATTAGTATATGATCTTTTATCAGTATATACTGTTGGAGTATGTGTTAAATTTAAAGCTCATGCTGCTGGGTGGGTTCTTATTGTATGTGCTCTTATTACAGTATGTATATATAATGCTATTAGAGTACGTAATCTTGTACTGATATTGAAGGATGTGTACCTTTCTGCATGCATGTCTCTTTAATTGGTGTCTGGACACCATTGCAGAATTACACCAAGAGTTTAGAGAAACTTTGAATCTTGCTTCAGTTTTTCTCATTGGCTTCATACTATATATTACCCAGAAATCGTGGGGCAAGGAATTGGCATCATTGAGACAAATATGTATACTCTCCCAAAAAAGAAACGCAAAGTTACATTTCGTCGTCGGTATATCCTCGCTCTACCATCGCCTTGTTGCAACAAGAACCGTGACACATCGCTGAACCAAACTGCTCTCCAGTGTTGCTGTGTCCATACCGTCAGTGCCTGATCCATTAAAGTTGGATTTCAAGGTGTTGGCGTATTTCAAAACAGAAGGTCTAACGGGGACGTCTGCCTCGTTATTCGGTTTCACGTAGGCGTTTACCTACTGTCTGGTACGAGATTCTACGCCGTCCGGGAATTGCTGCTGCAGTAGAGGTCGATGTTGAAAACCATTTATGCCAATGACGTAACCGGAAGTGACGATCCAGGACAGGTGGGGTCACTCTTGTTTGGCCCGAGCTAGGGCGGTAACGTGTTGAACTTTGTTGTCGGTACCCATCCCAAAGGCGAGAAATGGAACCAAGAGAAACATTCAGCAGCCTGGCTACATCTGTCTTGGATTCACCTGCTTGTAATCGTCCAATACCTTTGTTGTGTTGGTCTTCGTTCAGATGTGGCATCATTTGGTTCGTTGAGTGTTTACATGTGCATCTGATTTGGAAATCGAGAACCCCGGGATTTTAAAGACCTTAGATCTAGGTTCCATGCGAAAAACTCGCGAAGTTGTTAAATTCATGTTTCTTGGTGTAATCAAGAGATAACAAATTTCGACAAAAAGGATGACCAGTCACAATTAGTGACCCTACCTTTAAAATCAATAATGAATTTCTTTTATCCTTACATAATGGCATTGAAAACAAGTAAGATTTACCGAAACAACGACCTCGTTCAAACAAAAAATTGATGAAAAATGGGTTGTGCGTTTCTTTTTTTGAAGAGTATATATGAATTCCAATTTCTAAAAATTTGCTGTGGGTTTTAGTGAAATGCCTCTAGTATGGTCAAATTTCAGATATTTTACTTGTTTTTTTTACAGATCATTTGAACCAATTCTTCGACTTTTAGTACATTTTGATACTCCTGAAGTTCAACTGTGGGCTGTTTGGGCGTTGTGCAATCTTACCAAAGTTTATCGTAAGTATTGTTTATAAGTTAATATGTGTATTGACTTATTGTCAAAAGTGCACACAAGATTGTTACATGAATGCACATAAATTAAATGCAGGTCAAACAATTTTTAATTTTTGGTTGCTTAAGGCTGTTTAGTTATGTTATTAGTTTTATAGGAAAGTGGGCTATAACTCTCTAATAGTAATAATTAGTAACTTCAAAATCTATTTTATTTCTGTGATTACCGTGTCTTAGTGGATACAATGTTTGCTCGCTAGCCTGTAGGTCGGGTGTTTGTTCCCTGCATTAGCCGAGAAAGTTCATCCAGATTTTCCAGCATGGTTCCCACTTGTCAGTGATGCAGGACTAAGGGTCTGACAAGGGCAGCTGTGTAGTCGTTCTGATGGGACGAAAAACCAAGGTCCCATGTACACATTGGCGTGCAAGTAAAAGATCCCTTGACAGTTAGAATTCGATATAAGAGAGTAGGATGTAATTCCGCTGTCGGGGCAAAATTTGCCTCAAAGCACACTGTATGGTGTATGCCCATCTTCATTAGCCCAGTTCGGACAGTGGGACTCAGAGTTAAACTCCATTTTATTTAATTTTTCTATTTTATTTCAGCTGAGAAATACTGTGAACTACTAGAAGATGAAGGTGGCATCCCAAGACTGAGTGTGGTGTTAAATGACCCTCGACCCCAACAGGACATAAAAGAGTTAATAACATCTATTTTACAAAATTTACAGGCTTTTAAAGATAAACCTGACGAAGAAGACATGGACAATACGTGACATACGCAAGGGTGGCTACCCTCTGTGGTTTGTTTACATGATAAAATTTTTGAATTGGTGTTATGATAGGTTAGATGCATTGGAGAAGGTGACATTAAAATTCAAAATATTGTTTACCGGTATCTACCAATTGCGCTGTGGTTTTGTTTCAGATTCATTCTATCATTTTATAAAAAGAAATATAGAAAAAATTGTTTTTAAATGTTATAGAATTTGCTAGAGAAATATGTGTGCAGGCTTATAAATCTTTAAGAGGAAAACCAAAGTTGGGTTGAAATGCCTTCTTAAGCTCCCTACACTCAAGTCCTTCTGGGACCCTGTGACATATTGTATAAAAATTCTTAGTTAACCAGCAGTTGCTATGCAAGATATGCCCACATTTTGTAAGAGATAGATAGAGAACAAGCTAAAAAAAAAAAGAGAGTGTTTTCGTACAATCATGGGCCATAATTTAGGAAGTTATTGTCTAATATGTGCCAATATCAAAATGAAGCGAGATCTATCGGATATAGACATTTATTTTAAGTTTCATCAAAATCAGATAAAAATTGTGCCCTCTAGAGGGTTCACAAACTTTGTATTACATACTTTTATACTAATGGTATATGCATTGAAGGAGCGGTCATTTTATGAGGCAGTTTATTACTCTAAAGGCCAAATTTCTCTGCTCTAATATATCTCGGTGAAAATTAAACTGATTGTTCTGATAAAGAAATTGTTTATTTATTTATTAATACCAATGAAATGAATAGTGATTATATATTTACTTATTTTACAACACCTGACAGATGATTTTGTAGAGATCAGGAGCCATAATATGCAATTTTACACCAATTAAAGCTATTGTCATATTATTTATCAAACGTTTTATTATTATCTTCGTCATCATTTAATATTATCATTATTATAATAGTTTCTTTCCAACAAACATCACAATAATAATCAGTGAGCCCAAATAAAGATTTACAGTCAAATCTTATGTTAGGATTTTATTTCTATCAATAACAGCAACTGAGTTATCATTAGTTTGCTTAATAAAGTGCTTTAAACTTACATATTATCTATGTTTATTGCATAAAAAAGTAACTAATGGCCAAACATTGGTCATATTTGAATATAAAGATGATGGTGAAGAAAACGTTATGTATTTTATGGTATACCATACCCTAAAAATCTAGAATAGGTACTGAATATGTTAATTTATTATTATTACAGATTGTAAAATTGTTTTAAACATTTCTTTGTAGAGCTTATATGTTTGTTTGAAATTAGTCTATCCGAATGAGATGTAATTACAGTGTAAATGTAATTAGTATACTGTATTAGCTCCAATTCTGTTTGTTAAATAAACTTTATATTATATAAAAAAACATGGATTTTATTTTCATAGCTCAACGCTATATGCATCTTAACCCTGTCCATAGATGTGTTCATAGTAAACATAGAGAATCTCCTACGAGTGTTTTTTGATATCAAAAAATATCAACACAAGTTGATAAAGTAAAAAAAAACGAGGCTCTGCCGAGTTTTTTTTACTTTATCAACGAGTGTTGATATTTTTTGATATCAAAAAACACGAGTTGGAGATTTTATTTATCACCCAATCCTTTCTTACATGCAGAAATAAATAAATATAATTCTTTGGTATAAATTTCACCTTTACTGGACCTAATTTCATTACTGCGTAGTGATACATCAGTTTTTTGACTGCAGTTTAGCTATTGCAAAGTCCTATATATTGACCCAGTATTTCCTTCAAAGTCAATTAAATAAAAACAGTTTCTTTTTAACAAAAAAAAAGTCACTTTTTATTTAAAATACGTGTTTTTTTTAAAATAAAAGAAAGTAGTTCCTTATTGATTGACCAATCAAATTCATGTAAAGCGATATAGATTATGTAATTTATCATACAAGCGATATCTACTGTCAAATAAGATATTGGGTGATAAAGTATTATACCACTAGCTAGTACGGTACATCATATAAAGCAATATTATAACTGTAAGACTTAACATCGTGTGAAACCAGAAGAACCGTTGTAGAGAAGTCCGCCTGTTCACCAAATCAACAAAGGATTTTACCAAATTAAAATATATTGAAATCACCTAATCTCATGATTAAGGCTGGGAATCGATATTAAATTTCTATATCGATTATTGACAAGAATTTGTCAGCGATTATCGATAATAATCGATTATCATTTTTCCGGAAAAACCAAACTTTACCGACCTGTTATTTGTGTTGATCGAGTTCAGTAGTGTTATTATCCTAGTCTAATACTGTGCCGATGTACGTTAAAAAATCGATTAATGTAAAATAATTAGTTGCTAAATGTAGGATTAACTTGAGTTAACTAGTAATAACAACAAAAACAACGAAAATATTAAAATAATGTATTTAATCTTAAAGTTTAGTTTTTTTTACAATAATATATATGTAAAATGTGCCAGTTTGTAGGCAGAGGGGGAAAATAGTTGTTGTGTTGACGTTGTGTATCAACCTGTTTCACAGAGAATTACTAACGACATATAGCGGCCAAGCGAATATTCACTGCGGGATCAGTTTGGTTGTGTATTCGTTCATTCGTCTGCATGCCAGACTACGGCAAGTTCAGTTATGTGAAAGTGAACGTAACTTGCCGTCAGAAGGTAAATATACCGATAATCGATAGTTTCTTTATTAATGCAAGCAACATCTTAAAAATAAGATAATTTGATACTATTATGACCAATTAAACTTACAGAGGCCAATGTAGTGGCACAACTATCGCCTAACTCGAAAAGTCGGCGTTAAAATAAATTAATAAAGCATTTTTTTTATCCGACGCACGCAACATACATCTATCGTTTAAAATGGCCTTCTTCGTAACGACTAAACTTAACGCCTCGATTTTTAATACGATGATTTATACCCGTTTCACGTAGGATTATACGTGAAGTTGTTGTTGGATCTGGCAGCAATATTGTAAATAACAATAATCAATCACTTGTTTAAACTACCGACGCACGGTCATACAAACAGGGGCGGAATGAGGCCAGGAACCGGCCCGGGCTCCCGTGTCGGAGCGGCTACCTGGAAAATTTTGCAAAGTGAACCCCAAATATGCGACTTGGTGGCATATCAGATTATAATCTCAGGAAATCGTCTCGCACTCATATTCAGCCAGCAGATCAGTTTGCTGAGGCCATAAAATTGAAAAAAAAAAAAAAAAAATTGATTTACGAACCATCGGCAGACGTTTCTGGCGTATCCCCACAGACAGGGTGCAGGTGATTTAATAATTAGTAAATTTGAAGGTGACACTGTCGGGTGAATCCGGGTGGCTGACCCGAATTTCAATCCATTTTTTACAGTCCACGAATACGGGAAAATTTTGAAATTTTATCTGCCGCAAACGCGCCTTCCTGCTATTCCTGTCTGTGAATACAGCAACTTCAATTTGGTCCAATACAGCCTAACTGCTGACTCAAATTGAAAACAACCAATTAATCGTCGCAGGGTATGGGGACCTCACCCTTCCGGAGAAAATTTTGAAAATTTAAGCGCGGTAAATGCGTTTTCTGCTATTCTAGCCCATCTAAGTAACTCCAAAAGTATCCAATGGTTTTGTAACCGAAATCCCACTCCGAATTCCAAGCATCCAACCAGACTGTTGCAGCTGCATTCACGAATACTAATCGATGCCGCACAAAGTAGAGTGGCTCCAGACAAAATGTTTTAATCCATAGTCAACTCAGTACAAATTCGTGGTATTCAATTAAAAGAAAAGTAAAATTAGTGTTTTATTTATTAGGGCACGATGACAGTTAGGGAAGCAAAACCAGAAATGCCCCAAAAAATTTCTGGTTTACAGACACCTGCACTGGTTTTCTTCGGGAGGCGAAGAAGCGGAGCTGACTGTATAGAGCTCCTAAGAAAATTTTGGAATATCTGACGGCCGTAAACGTGCTTTTTTTTGTTGCTATTCCAGCCCGCAAAATTAGTGTTTTATTAGACTTTGGGCACTTTATTTTGCCGAGTAGATGAAATATATTTTTTCTCACTAATTTACCCCTCTGCCCGAAAAGTCAGCTTGCCCGAAAGTTAGGGGGCAGCTGCCCCCCCCCCCCCGGCTCGTACGCCTATGCTGTTAGCGCAAACCAAATTCCTTGGCCAGACCTAAAAGCCAGGACACCGGTATCTGATTCTTGATCATCTTATCGTTTATGGAGCTGTGTCAGTTCACTCCCCTGTAAGTGCTATTCCTCCTGCAATAGTGGAGTGATCGAATGAAACTTAGCAGCGAATGAAACTTAGCAGATGCCCTTTTGATTGTTGCTTACATTTTTCGTGTGCAGATCTTCATATCATAATCCCTCTACCACATGTCCATGTATGGTTTGTCATAAAGTTTCCTCCGGGCACTCCGGTTTCCGCCCACTGCTAAAGACCCCTACGCGCAAGCGAATTATTGAAATAAAATGAAACCATATGTTAGTCCCAAACTGGCCTGGTTTGTGTCGAGTGGACGTTAAACCCCATTTCTCCCTCTTTCTCTCTTGTCATAAAGTAACTAGGTTTTTCATGGCTCAGATATACGTCACATCGAACCTAGCATGTGCCACAGATCGAAAAATTGTCTCGGCGCCCCACCGCTCAAAGTGTCCTGCCTACACCCATCATGCCTCCGCTATTAATACATCATCTGGGATAAGCTCAGCAATGAGAAAGAGAAAGCCTAAACCTGGATGCACTTAGGTCCAGGGTTTTGTAGTGACAAAGATTTTTTTCTGTTAAGGCGGGGGACAGTAGTTTTATATAAGCGAAGTTAGCTTGTTATGTTCTTATATTAGTAGTGAAATGGTTGTCTATTAAATAGCAAAATTGTTGAGATGATTATCTTAACCCATTATATAGCCTGTTGAGATATATCGATATAAACGATAGCCATCACGATTATTGTTAAAGATATTAAATGTATTCGATCGTGGTTACATTAAAGAAAATCTAAAGTTGTTTATTTATAAATCAATATTTATATGTGATTCCACCAGATAATATTATACCTTTATAAAAGTAATTTATCTTGTCAACCATGCTATAATTAACAACATGGCGTCGTCTATTCATTGTATGAGGAAATAAAGGACTGAAAATCATATGTACATGAAAAGGGTGTACATAGAATTTGGGGTTAATAGATGCCATGATATTGAACTTGGCATTGTGATACTGTACATAAAATGGATTAATGTAATTGCTATAGAAATTTGCCTTCATGCATTAAGGAGGGCTTGGTAATAGCATTTGGTGCCCTCCTGTCAAATCTTTAAATGAAATGAAATGGGATTTAACGCCGTACTGTTCTACTCAGACTGGGCTTGTTAGTCTATAAGTGTCTGGGCAGTCATTAGGTATGAGGTCTCGTAGAAGACAACTTTAGAAAAATATATGCACTAGCATAGCAGTACGTCTAGTTTCTTGTAGCACTGTTTCATAAACAAGGATTTAGAGCAATACGTTGTTTCACAGTTGTATGATACTAAAAATACACAACGTGAAGTCCACAATCGAGTTCGAACATAAAGAAGTACACAACGTGAAGTCCACAATCGAGTTAGAACATAATAAAGAAGTTCAAGAAATAAGAAACCGGAACCGGACGTTAAGGTCTACGAACGAACGAAAAGAGGACGAACCCATTTTAAATATTCCTCCTGCTTTCATCGAAAGGCTGGACACAATTATAAAGAATGTCTTCACATCAACACTTTTTTTTAATTTGTTTATTTGAAGTGTGCGAATCACACGTCAAGATGTGAACAAATAGTCTGATTGCCCCGTCCTTAGCCAAGGTTATTTATTTTAATATTTCCTTTTAACAGTCTGGTATTTGTTATAATGGTCTTTAATGTATTATAGTTTCATAAAACTGGCATTTCATAATCTTGTGGTGTCTAATCGATTTAAAGGAGCTAAGTCTCTAACTCAATATTTTCCATAATATTCGACATTAAAAACACAAATTAGTATTCAACATTGGTCCACTTTAATTCAAATTGATGTTGTTATGTTGCTGCGAAAATCTGAGATCCTAATATCCAAAATTTAACATACAATGAACGTTTAAAATATGGCAAACGGGTCGTGTGCCTTATTTTTTCGGGCGCAAAATCAATGAACAAAGAAAGTCATATCCTAATTTAAAATACGATATTATATAGTATTATGGTTGATACACAAATGATAAAATAATAAAAAAGAAAAAAACGTTTAGAATGGACGGAACGGGCACAAACGACTGTTGTTAAGTTTAGTCTGTTCAAGTATATCTTCGAACATAATTGATTAGAAATTATATTTTAAAAAAAAAAAAAAAAAAGAAAAACATTAAATAAAAATCACTTTATATACACCCATATGTACATTAATCTGTGCTTTTAGAGTCATACCCCATTTAATGGTGATCATAAAAATATTTGATTAAAAAAACCAATGAAACAAAATCACCCTTTAAATAGTCTGCATACTGGAATTTTAATTGCACGGATCTAAAAAGAAGTTTTCTGTTTTGTAAACAAAAGAACGAATTTTACAGCTCTAATAGGTTGGTCGACCAGCGATATTGATTGGAAGGTAAACCAGCTTACTAAAAAAGCAATTTCGCTGGAGTAATCAGAACTTTCTGTTGATTTCTTCATTGTTGATGAACATATTGGAATAAGAAACTCCTAGCTTCATCATTTAACCCAGTACCACTGGTCTGCAGATTTTACAGATATTTAATCAGAAAAAAAGGTAGGGATTTAATTTCTGACGAAAGAAAGGAAGGAAGACGACAGCACAAAATTAATATTTTCTCCAATCGCAACGAAAAAAAAATTTGAGGGAAAGAAATGGAAGTTTTTTTCTTTAGAATCTTTGTTCTTGTCAAGTAAGTTGATGTATAAAATGATTTATGTTGGTTTGTGCATGGCAACATTCTCTATTCGATTTAATAAATCACCCTTAAAGCGAGTATTTCATATTTTTAAGTTATATTTTTAAAATGTATTAAAATGAAGCTTTAAAATAGATGGTATCTGTAAACTGTCCTACGGTACTTTGTTTAAAAAAAATCCTATTAATCCTATAATTCAGTATTGCCAGTTGAAAAATTGGCAAAAACATCTTTTTCAACTTCAAATTCAAACGTCTGAAGATAGCTATTCCATTGGGAGGCGAGGGGGGGGGGGGTGTAGAAAAACAAGGGAGGTAGTTGTGTTATTATTTCCGGTGTGAATGATTTTGAAGTGTAGGAAATAATATAATGCCTATGATCGTATAATAGTGTAGTGACAACCTATTGAGCAAAAGACATAGAAATAACCAGGTTTAGACTTTCTCGGAAAATATCGTCGGTGTCATTCCAAAACCTCGTATGACGGCATTTTTTCGAAAATCACTTTTTTGAATAATTTAAATTAATAACATGGAATACATCATATATCAAAAAATCAGAGTTCTGCGATCAATAGTTTTCATTTTATTGGCGTTTTACCAAACCTCGTATCACGATTGGACCGATTTTGTTCTTTTCTAAATGCTCGTATCTCGGCAATGTCTTATCGATAATGATGTCAAATGCCTTTAAGCGGTGTATATGAACAAAATTCGCAGGATAATTATTGTAATAAAATGTTCCATATTAAATATTATTTATAGGGAGCATAATCATAACATTTCTTGTATTGTTTTTAAGGAGTGGATTATCTATTTTTAGTAACAAAATAAGGCAATGGTGATTACTACCGGCCATCAGATATATCTTATATAGTGCCTATGTTTCTCAGTGCTAGGCATTTATATAGAAATTATTAAAGCCACTGCAATAATAACGGCACACGATACATGTCTAGCTCAAATTTTACAATCGTTTAAAGTCCACGTAGGCGGGGCCGTCGAGAGAAAATTAAACTGTGTTTGGAGAAAATTTTAGAAATTCGACTGCGCCTGGGGGAAATTATGAAAATTTAATTGCCGCAAACGCATTTCTTGCTTTTCCAACCCGTGGTTACAGCAACTTCAATGTAGTTCAATATAGCCTACCTTCTCACCTGGATCTCAAACAACCTATCAATCGTTGTGGGGTATGGGGCCTCGCCCTCGGGAGAAAATTTAACTGCTGCAAATTCGTTTTTCTGCTATTCTAACCCGATCTTTATGCAACTTTTAACATTCAAATCGTTTTGGAACGGAAATCCCACAATGTGCCGATCTAAATTCCAATCATTTAATCGGATGGTTTCAGCTGAATTCACAAATAATAATCGATTACCGAAAAATATCGCACAAAGTAGGGCGACTCGAGATATGTTTTAATCCATAGTCAATACAGTACAAATTCGCGGTAATCAATTAAAAGAAATGTTAAATTAGATTTTATTAGATTTCGGACACTTTATTTCGGCCAAATAATATCAACTATATATATATAAATGAAATAATAATTTTTATTTCCACTTTACTCGTTTGCCTGAAAGTTGCGGGGGGGGGGGGGTTATCTGTGAGCCGTAAGTAAGTTATCCTAATGAACATCTAGACCTACCTTTTGGACATACCCTTCACATGGGATACCGAACTGATTATCTTGACCTACCCGCGGTCAATGCCCCTCGGGTAATTGCCCCAACTGAACATCTATACCTACCTGTGGGCAATAACCCTCAGATAACTTACCCCACCCGGCATCTAGACCTACCTGTGGGCAACACTCATCAAGTAACCTACCCGACTGAGCAGAACCACTTGTGGGACAATAACCCCGGGCATCTTGACCTAACTGTGGGCATCTAAACCTACCTGTAGTTGATATCTTTGCGAGTTGGAACATTTTGACCCTAGAAATACCCTTCAGGTAAATTACCTCATTGAGCATCTAGGCCTACATGTTGGCATTACCCATCGAGTAACCTACCCTACTAAGCACCTAAACCTACCTGTGGACAATTCCTGTCTGACTGGGCATCTAGACCTACCTGTCGGCAATACCTTTAATTAGTCTGTCCTTCTGGGCATCTAGACTTAACCGTGGGTAATACTATCTTTGAGATAACCTAACGTATGTAACATCTAGACCTACATGTTGACAACATTCCTCATGTAACTTATCCCACTGAACATCTAGACTTAGGCCTACTTGTGGACAATACCCCCACCCCCACCCCCGCGGGTAATTTACCCCACTGAAGGTCTGACCTACTTGCATGCAATAACACTTAAGTAGCGTAATCCATTAGGCGTCTAGCAGGCTTCAATATACCTCCAGGTATTTAGCTCCCAGATCTACGTTACTTCAACGCCTACCTGTTGCCGAAATTCGCACGTAACTTACCGTTCCTACCTACCTACTATCGACATCCGACTAGAAAATGGTATAATACAATACTTATAATGATTTCCCTACATTTGTATGCCCCATTTATACTGTAACCACGAGAAAACAAAAGCTGGTAAATCATATAGTTCTAATACAAAAACGTTCAGAAAGCTCGTATGTCGTCAGAAAAAAACAGATTAGGGGATGAAAACCTCGTAACTCCGAAATCGTAGAAATGAACAAACGTCAGCTTATATTTGACAGAACATCTGATAGGGGTTATTTTCAAATGTACAAAAATAAAATTTTAAGCAAATCCACCAAGTATCTGCAAAGTTATGAAGTTTTTTGTTCCTCCTGTAAAATTTTGTTGATCGGACTTACGAGGTTTTAGAATGACAGCGACGATATGAAATTCTCGCTTTAAAAACATATCAGTGACACAGAAACCAAACTAATGTGTTGATGCTAAACGCTATTAAATCACCCTTTAGTTTTGATTGTTACACCCCCCCCCCCCCACCCCATTGAAAGATACATTGCATAAGAGCTAAATCTTCATATTGCAGGTATTAATTTTGGCTTCAAATATATTATATTGTTTAGGCATTTATTCACATAAAGTCAACTCTCTACATCATCGGATGGTAAAGATTGAAATGGATAAGAACAACAGGGAGAATGGAAAAATTAACAATGAAATTGATAATTGAGATGTTATGTTTCAATGCGATTTTCATCATTATAATCATTATGCTTAACCAGTGTCAAACTCTACCGTACAATAAAAAAATCCAAGGACTGTTTTCCCGTTAACGCATTATTTGAAAAAAAGAAGGCATCCCTTGAGAATAAAGCTCTATTACTCTGATCATGCGTGATTATTAAAAAAACCATTACAGAATAATCCTATGTAAGAGATGGAGAGATTGGTGTATTGTCCATGCTAACTTGTTATCTCTTTAAGTTGATTGATATCTTATTGTTATCAATTTTATCTCTCCTGCATTAATTACGGTAGTTTACACGTTAATGACTAAACTTCAAAGGGTCGTCTCCAATAATAGGTCATGATATAGGAACCAAGAATAAGTTTGCGGAAAGTTAATGTAACGAAGTATTTTGTTCTTCCCTGTTAATGGTATGGAGTCGAATCGTTATCATATTTGGAAAATATATCACAGTTAGAATTGCCAAATCATCATAATAAAAATGGTCAGTTTCGTGATGTAAATATCGCATAACAATATATATTATGGGTATTTAAACTTCGTGAAAATCACTATATTAGTATCAAAACAGAAATTGCTCGACAAAAATTAACAATGTATAAATCTAGTTATGTTTTCCCTCTCTACTTTTCACCTTTGCAAATTCACTGTAAATTTTTCATCTTTGATTTTTCAATTATCTGATTTTCTCTGATACATTTTCGACTATCAAAATTTCACTAATCTAACTTACCATGTACGGAAAGGGTTGTGTTTCCGATTTCGGCCAAAGTTGACGTTATATCTCATCTCTTTATATCGTCTGAACTAAAGTTAATGCCCCCGAAAGGGACTATAACAGGACGTCATAAATCTACATGTACGTTGATATAATATTAAGCAGCTATGCATCGGTAGTTGAGTGAATAGTAAGAGCAGGAGGACTGCAACACACATAAACAATTACACAAGACAAACCCGTGCACACGACATATAATTAGGATGTTTCAAACAATAAAACAACAAACGTATGATATCAAATAAAGTGAATGGATCAGCATATTCCTGAAGCAATGGCCCGAGAAAGCCCTCTCTGGCCATTGCTGGAATAGCGTCTGTTTCTTGAACTTATGCGGGAGTGTGTCTATTCTTTCCGTTCAATGAAAGCTATCACTTAAAGGGATCCTCCCGATAACAACAGAGTCTCAAAAATTAAAGTCCGAGTATTTATGAAATTTATGGACCAAAATAGAGAGGCCCGGTGTATTTACCTTGTCGCAAAATTTCAGCTCAAAATATTGAGTCGTTTGGACGTGAACGTCAACACTGCTTATCCGGACACGTAACCCTTTTAAGATTTCGGGTCAATTTTTTCATTGGGTGACCTGATAATCGATTCCCGTTTTTTGATAGGTCTATACAGTGAATGACCCATGTACTGTACTTGATAACAAAGGGTAAATTCCACCTACATATTATTTTTATAGAAAAAAAGTCTGGTTTTATCCAGATACTGTATAATACAACGGTCTCCATTTCCAGATGAAGACTGCCAGGTTTAAGTTATTTACAAGCGTATCACAAATATCATGTTAGTTGGTCGGCCTTAGGTAATGGGTTTTAAGGGATTTTAACACAAAATTAAGCAGTTTTATTCCCCAAAGAGTTATCGGGATTGGCCCTTTAAGTACAGCAACATGACAGTCCTTCGTTTAATCTGGGTCTTCCCTAAAACTTTGGACAGTTATTTAAGGTATTAAATACGGTACGGTGAAAGTATGTTCGTTTCCAAACAGTCATTCGACTTGATAGCCTCGTTTGTCACGCAATTAGTTTTACTGCAGTATTCTGCTATGCACGGGTTAATTAGGCATAATAAAATCGTGAGCCATTTGGTCCAATATTGGCACTCGTTTTAAATGTAAAGCTTTTGTGGGGCAGCTAGTGATTGGTTGGTAGTCGGACTACTGACCAATCAAAATTTAAAACAACAATATCCACTCATAATAGCAGTGTGTAGTGGGATTACCTCTAACCAAACGAAACGCTGCGCGGAGTATGATGGATCAGGGGCCAGCCGTAAGCGTCCACAGAGCTGTACTGGATTCGGACTTATAAAAACACCTGCTGATTAATTAAAGATTCATTATGCAACATTTAGATAAAAGAACTAGCCATTTTTGCTATACTAGTTCGAAAATAGATAATGTAGAATGAGTAATTTGAAAATTTAATTCAAATACATCCATATTTGATTAAATCAAAGAATCGCTGAACCGTTCCAGTTGATTAAGGCCTGAATCAGTTAATTAATGCCCAATTAATACTTTAGAAAATATTTCAGACCTAAAGAAAGACCTGCAATAGGCAGATTTAGCTCTTGCATTATGCATGTTTAATTACATAAAAAAAATATAAAATGTGATAGGTTACCTGTCGGTAATTAATTAATTGTAGGTACCGGTACCACCCAGGTGTACTTAACCGATTTGAAGTACGTCACGTCTCAATTTTAATTGAAGACCACACACAACCTATTAGGCCTATATATTGACTACCGGATACGTGATTTAAAAAAAAAAACCTGCTTTGCAAAAGCATAAATAAACCTTTACTACTACTAACGCGATGCCATCGGACCGTCAATTTTATATTTTATAGATGTTTTGTTGCAGAGACATACGAAAAATCGCATTTTTACCATTTTGACCATGATAATTTTGCAATTTTGGCATTAGGGACATTAATAATGTACATGTATTCTAAAATTATTATTTATAGCAGACATTTTTTACACTGTTATCAAATTAGGAGTAATTATGCAAAAAAAGATAAAAAAAAAAAAATAACAGGATGACCGCAGAGCAATGCTGATGTCATTATTGTTGAAAATGTATGAAAATGTTTCAAGACTATGCCAAATTTCTATCCACATTAAAGGTTTGGTAATGTTGGCTTAGATAACAAACCTCATCTATCCACCATCCGTGTTTTGAGATAAGAGATGGTCCTATTTAGTTCCGCGTAGCAAAGCCGAATGCGAATCACACTCGCAAAAAGTAAGCCAAATTGACAATATTTTTCATCAAAACATTTCTTCCACATCCAACTACAATTAAGCAGATAATCCTACCTGACACGGGCACAAATCCGCTCTTTTTAAATCAAGGCGATAGTTGGGTGCACCCCTCGGTCAGATTGCAAACTACGTTGTCTTGTTGTGCAGAATCCACTCTGTTCTCACAGATTGAACCTAGTTACTATAATGTAACAATAACTATAGCTGGTTATCGTTACAAGTGGTACAGTCTAAGACCGTTGACGCAAGTTCAAATAGGTTAAAACGCACAATTGTCATTACAGTTTGTATTAAAATAAGTAATCATATCATACATAATGAAGTCTTAACAACTAAAAGAGTTACCGAACAGTTTTTCTTTGTGGTAATGCGTTTTACATTTTCTTAGTGGTGTTCTTGTAATGTGCAGGCAGCCATGGCACAGGCCAGTTGAAATCTCGCCAAATACCGCGACGCCTTAACTCCGCCCATCTTTTTCCATATAAGGCAATGCCTACGATACGCTGACCCAGCACAAATACTATAAGAGAATCTCGGCTGAAATGTCAAAGACGCCCATTACATAGTTTTTTTGAACAATAAAATCTATTATCAGTTTTTGTCCAGGTTTGAGCGAAAAGTTTATGCCCAACCTCCCCAACACGCAGTCTGTTATTGTTTCTGACATATTTTCCCACGCTAAGGTCATTAGCATACAATTATGGTCATATGCCATATATGGAAGGGGCGTATGATCACGTGAGTTGGATTGCGCATGCTCTATTTGACTGGGCGGCCATTATAATTTCAGAGCTTGAGAATTTTCATGAAGGGATTTGATTTTATCAAATCATTTAATTATGCGGTAAGGCTTCACCTTTATTTCAATGGGGAATTGATTTATTATATGTTAAGCTATGTGCAGTACAGTTTTGGGTTAGTGTCTGTGTAAATTAAGGGAGCTATAGGCCAGTAAACTTTTTGTAGTCATTTGACTACAAAACTTGCGCAAAGGAACTCTGTAGGAAAAGCCACTACTGTGCCTGAAGTATGACGGAAGGCATCAGTAGTGGAACCATTTCTAAGATTGAACCCTGCGTGCGCCGATTGTAATCTACACTTTTCAAACTGGTGTGTAAATTGTCAACTTTGCGCTGATAACTCCTCGGCATTTTTAAGTATTGTGTCAGACGTCCCATGTAGGAAGTGTCATCTATCGACTTTGTACTGTAATTATTTTTTACAAATAATTTTCAAAATCACTGCATATTTAGCGTGTGTGCTAAGAATAATATCGCGTAATTTTTGCTATTGATATACGTCAACTGATTACGTGACTGAATGCCTCCAAATATTTGCTTTACATACCGTAAACTTAAGTTGAAATAAATAAATTTATAATAAACAGTTGCAATGTAGATGTTTCTGAATTCTCGCTACTTCTCCCTATAAGATATTTAACTGTGCGATCATACTTTTCTTTCGGTATCAATCAACCAACACAATAGCTCAAAAAATACTTCGAAAAAGCTCTTAATGCATTTTAAAGTTTATATGGATTCTTTTAGTGTTTATTTTCGTCTTCAAATGTGACTTGAAGATGTCTAGATTTTTTTATTCTTTGATGTCTAACGGTGGAGAATTTCAGAGAAAATTTCTGTAAAGTGAAAAAATCGTTTCGTCCGTTGAATTTGACAACAGTAATAACTATTAAAACACAGATGTGACGTCATCATTTGCTGTTGGCTTACCATTATTTCAAATAATGGCGAAATGAAATGTGTCTAACGTCCTACTCTTCTGCGTCTAACCTGGGCTAATGGAAGATGATACCGGCAATATGCCAACCATACATATTCATACTAGTTGAAAGTGTACCCGAGTGACGTATTTCATTGTAATGCACATGCTGGGTAGTGTCTGTATTATAAGTTGTTTAATGGTCTCGTGCAAGACATTGCGTAATATATCGATATTGGCCTCATGCTATAGCACTCGTACAATGCAGTACAAAAAATACCCATCTATTTACTACAGTATTTCCAGTGAATTTGTTTACATATATCACACAAAAAACACTTTATCTGTAAAATCAATGCACGTTAAGAGTTTCAATATTCTCTGGTAAATTGTTCCAAAGTCTAATCATTTGTTGATCTTTATGTACACGTATACAAAAGACGACTCTGAACTTATTATATGTATGTATATTATATATAAAGAAACCCTTCAATATAATTCAGCTCCATGTATCTTTCTTTTATTAAGAGAACCATTATAATATATTTCGGTGCAGTATTATTCCCGGAAGGCATAATCTTTAGAAAAGTCTGATAACGCGCTTTTTTTGTTGTGAATGCGTAGGATCGACCGTTTCACAGAACTAACTGTTTGTTTTATCGAGTATGAAAAGCAGTAGTATGAATTAAGCAGGGTCGGGTAAGTCAAATCATGAAAAGCCACTAACCAGGGGGCAATTTCACAAAGCAACTTACAATGAAAAATTTGCTTAAGTTTATTGTAACGTACACTTACGAAAAATCGCGTTTCACTAAAATTCGTAACTTTTATCGTAAAGTCTACGGCAACTCCCACCCTGTCGTAAGTTGGAATTATTTTACGTATCTTTGACAAAATGGCCTCGTTGTTATTGTGGATTGGCAACTTCGGTGAGAGAGAATATTTAGGAACAGATTAAACCCTCTCGACACCCATAATGACGAAGAGTTAATTTCACAGTACAGATTTGATCGGACAAATATATTACATGTTATTAAACATACATTATGCAAGATTATTGCAAGTCTTTATTTAAGCTTCAGATGTCATAGAAATTCAACTCTGTAGACCCACGGATGGCTTGGATTGAACTTGGATTTAAACAGGATTTCATTGATTGATTTAATTATAAATGGCGTCGTGAGAGGAGATTAACAGTAACGTTGACGTCATACTCCTAGATCGAGGCTATTAATGATAGAGTGTAAGAAGCGAGGCCGCTGTTGAGCGAGGTAATTAGGTGAACACGCTTTCGCTCTTTTGTCACTTGCGTTTACTGTAAATGTTATGGAAATTGATAAACATCACAGCTAACCTCAAACAGTTGAATTGCAGCCCCATCGGATCACTTTTTTTCTGTTCGCCTGCTTCGGGAGTTACGTAGGCCTACCTAAAGTACAAGAATACACGCAGGCAACGGAAGAAATCGGCTATAGTATAGTATAATTATTTACAATACTGTCTCATTGATTTGGTTCATTCCTTTCGAACTTTAAAATTCTATTGTCGACCTTCTCTTGTTATCTATATATCAAAAGTTTTAATTCTTTTTTGTAGTAGAAAATAAATGTAATACGAGTTGAATTGCAACCCCGTCTCAAACCATTACTTGATAATCGAGATTACGTAGGTGGAGTAACGTCTGTCAATCTAACGATCGGCCATCGGTGAAGATGGGGTTCTATACCATTTCATGTCAAAAAATAACAGTGGTGATAACCATGTTCAGAATAAAGAAATTTGACTGAAATTTTCAATACATTCTTCTTTCATCGTCTATTTTTGAACTGTTATAGTAAGAATAGCTAACTGCTTATAAAAATCTCCCATAACGTATTTTTAACTATATTAAATTTAAGTCCTGCACGGCACTACTAATAGTAGTACTATGTATGTTAGTGTACCATCGAGTGTCCAGAGTAATTTATCGTGTTTCACGAGCAATAACAACCTGTGTGTGTTGACGATAAATTATCAATAAATTTCCCCTATTCCATTATTACTACTAAGCCTATCGTGGCAATGACCGACACTTACTGTCTTTCGATGACCTAGCCATCTGCTGCTCAATTTTCCTTTCAGAATTCCATCATTCTGATCAACGCCCTCAGTCAAAACACCGAGAGCTGCAGGGCTCCAATTATGTTTTCGCTTTTCAGGCTCCATTTCGGCTTTTGGCAGACAACGTATGCTACTATGTCACGCGCTTTGACGCAGTAAACAAAAACAAGTAAACAAAAGGCATGAAAATTGCTTTTTATTCAAAATTACACAGCTACATCTTAGCGTAAAAGGAATATATCATTTCGTCGTTTTTATTTCCAGAGAGAGCCCCCCCCCCCGCTCAGCTACATAAAAAAATAATGCCTTGCATCATTGAAATTACATCACAAAGTGATCCTACATCAATATAAAAATGATTTCTCTGTTTAAAAAGCTCAATTTGTGTGTATGCCTATGTAATTTAGAGATGATGATGGCAGATTTCCGTAACAGAAATCTTGCAAATCCCCTCCTGCAAAAATTCCTGGATGGGGGTTACCCCCCCCCCCCCTCCCCTAAATATTTCGCCAAAAATAGTGATTTCTTAGGAATGTTCTGAGCCGGCCAAATCCTCAGCGCCTCCAAAACATTGCGTAGTCCCCCCTTCCAACAAATTCCAAATTTTATGAGCTGGCTATGGGCCCGATCCGATGCGGGTGACATGTGGGGGAAGACGATATCAATAAGTTGTTGCCCAAAAATAAATGAAAAATAAAAAAAAAATATTTTTCTTCTCCCGAAAAAAGAAACCAACAAAATCCCCCCTCCCACGCAAATAATACATATCCCCCAACCACTACCGCTTTGCCGAAACTTACTAAAAAAGAACTGTGCTTCCATACACATGCTTCATATAAGATGAGTCAACTTTTATTTATGAAAGTTCCGGGTTATTCTACAGTACATTACATTCACTAAAGAAAACTAAAAGAGACAACAAACTAAACCCAAACAAATATATTATTCTCTTTACTTTGCACTTGAAAAATATTATTGATTAAAAAATCTAATCGTTTTCGTTACAAACGTTTACTATATAATTACACTGCCGAGTATATAAATTATATTCAATTCACATGTCGATTGTGCATTAAAACAAAATGAATACTCTTTTTATTCCAGAATATTATTTTGTAAGAATAGAATAAAAGAAACTAGACTGTAAACGCTTCATAAAAAGTTATGTCCATTGTTATTTATTTTTTAATTTTTTTTTGTCTTTTTAAAAAAATGAATATGATTTTCGATAATGATAATGAATTTAACATTGGGTCGATGAACCATCTGAACATTTGTAACAATTGAAAGTATTACAAATACGCGCTCTCTCTTTCTCTCCCCCCTCTCTCTCTCTCTCTCTCTCTCTCTCTCTCCCTCTCCTTCTCTCTATTCTCCCCGCAGTGTTTTTTTTCATTTTTCGATTAGACCTGATCCCACTCAAACACTGCCATTATACTTAGCGCAAATTGTTGTCCCAAGTTATGACTGGTTAACAGTCCGATCAACAACCAGTACATTATAACAAAATCTGTCGGGATTAACCAGAGCTCTAAATATGTTACCATAAAGTGTCTGGTGACAAACGCAGCGACATTACGTCAGAATGGACACGCTCAGTCAAAGACTCAAGTTTGCAATCTCAATTACAGCAATGCAGGCGCGGATCCAGGGGGGGGGGGGTCCCGGGGTCCGGACCCCCCCCCCCCCCCTGCTCATGCTTGAACATTTTTTATGCGATTTTATTGGAGATTTAGACCTGTAATTTTGGAATTTACCATCCGGAAATACGTCAGAATGAACCAAATTGAATCTAATTTACCAAATTTTTCTGGGGGAGGGCCCCAAAACCCCCCGTCAATCAGTTGAGCGCAATTAGTTAAACAATTATCAAACCTAGACCCCACCCCCCGCAAAAAATCCTGGATCCGCGCCTGCAATGGCCAGAGAAGAATTTCCCGGGCCATCGCTTCAGGAATATATGTTAAGGTATTAGTAAAAAGAACACCATCGGTAAATTGGCGTTGTCTAATAAGTAAATTGCTTCCTTCTAAAGTATTGCCATCTCATCGGTAAATTGGCGTTGTCTAATAAGTAAATTGCTTCCTTCTAAAGTATTGCCATCTCATGTGTAAAATGACATTGACCTTACCTTACCTTGCCAGTAAAGTTTGTTACAACATTGCTGTCTTGTGAGTAACGTATTGCTGTTTTGGTATTCAAAAATAAAATTCTTGATATCATATGACTAGTAAAGTATTGTAACATATATTATGTGTAAGTTATTATTATAATGTAATAAACGACGTATTATTACTTCATGCGTTTTATGCATAAAATATTTAAATATTATGAGTAAAGCATTATCTGTCTAGGTTTTCAAGGTAGTGTTAGCGGCTTGGGTAGGTGTTATGAGTAAATTATAAACCTCTAACGGTAAATCTCTTTGATCTTTGGGGTAGATTCTGCACTCGGATTAACTTGAGGTCTAAAAGTCGGGGCGGATTAGGGTAAATACAAGGGAAATTGGGATTATTTTTTTGAAAGTTTTTCTTTACACCTGTAGCGGGTTATTCTTCCAAGGTAGGGTTTTTTACTTATGAAAGCATGAAATAACATTCGTTTTTCTTACTGGAATTTTGGGATATTCTCATTTTACGTACACTCCCAGGTTGTACGTGACAAGGAGTAGGGTCGCCTGTCCAACCTTGTCGGCTTTCTCTGGGTACTCCCGTTTCCCCCAACTGCTAAAGACCCCTACACGCAAAGCGAAATTATGAAATAAAATTGAACCATGTGTTCGTCCCGAAATGACCTAGTTTGTGTCGAGTGGATGTTAAACCCCCGTGCCGGTCTCGGTTTTTCCTTTTTCTCGGGTTATTTTCTCCAGCCTTTCTTCAGAAAAAAAAACCGACAGAAAAAACTCGGCCTGCCGACCTCGTTTTTTCTTTTTCCTGGGTTATTTTGTTCAGTCCCAATCACGTTTTTTTATTCTACAGGCATTGACTATTCATGTATCATAAGTTAAGTATTGCTATAAGAAAGTGTTGTTTGCTTATAAGCCGTATGAAGTATGCTAAAATATTATTTGTTAGTAGTTTGTCTGCATGGGAATTTGTAATTTGTTTATTTGAGTGAACAAGTAAAGTAGATATTGTATTTGCCAAGTGGAGTTTTACGCATTTGAAAACACCGAAGTGTTCCCCATTTTCAGGTGCACTTAGACACCTTTCTTTTATTCTCTGGACATTATAACCCAAGTGTTCCACTTTCCTCAAACATTTCAATAACCATCAATTAAAGAAGATAAAATGGCGATAAATTGTTTCTAGTTTGCAGTATTTTATATGGTGCCTATACTGATCGATAAATTGATGAATTATTGGCAAGGTCTACTGTATTAATTGTCCTATAAAACTATTGAATGTTTTTTTATTAATTTACTTACTATGGGAGGTGATTTAAACGATTGCCACCATTGTTAATAGTTTGATATTTAAAAAAAAAAATCTTTGTATGTAAAAAAAAAAGTAAAGATTACATCGTGCCTGCCATGAATAATAAAGTTCTGGCCATAGATGATGAACAATAAATATTGAATTTTCAGCCAAATTACTTTTTTCTGAGCAAAGTTATGAATGTTTGAGTTTTGACAAGAAATAGCGTATTTTTTATATATTTTTCGAGTACCATTGCTACAATAATAAACGTTTAACGAAACCATGCCATTGTCTAAACATCCGATATGCTAGAGAATTGGTTATATTTGAAATCAGAAAATAGCCTGCAATATGCAGATTGACCTCTTACACAATGCATCTTCAAGTTGATCTTTTCCTTTTTATTGTAAGCCACCAAACCCCTTACCGACCGACATTCTGTGTTGTAAATTTAACCATTGCTCCCTTACATGAGTAAAATAACATACGACTGAGTCTCAGTACCCCTGCCTTTTGCACGCTTGACTGAATGGTTGTAAGTCTGACAAGGCTTTTTAATTTTTTTACTCCATCAAGTACACTCATTGAATGAATCATTGACATAAGAACTGCAACTGTTGTGTTATTATTGTCTTCGTACCAAACTATCTTGTGAACCTACCATTGAAGTGCCAAGAAATGTACAAAACTGGCTATAGGGCAGTCATCAAGAACTGCAACTGACGGGACTAACCTCAACATTGATACACACCGACATTTTCTCCATTATAGGAGATGATGCCCCTCCCCCATTTCCAGTGTATATATATATATTTGGGCTGTGGAATTTAAGTGTGGCAGAGAGAGGCTTGTCGAAAATAGTGTTCTGGACGACGATCTACATGTACAGCAGACATTCAAGAAAACATTACATAGTGATGGCATAACATGGTGATGGCTGATTGACGATTGACAACTCGATACATTGCCGGTGTTTTGGGTTGGGCCGCTGTGGCTAAGCGTGTAAGACGTAGGCTCGCTAGTCTGGAGGTCGCGGGTTCAGTTCCTGTTTTGGCTTGCGTTGTTTCCCCATGTCAGCATTGGCAGGACGGGGGGCCTAACAAGGACGGCTGTCTAGTCGTTCGGATGGTATAACAAACCTAGATCTCCTGTGCACGTAAAAGATCTTTAAGCATTTGGAATTCGATATAAAAGCATAGATGGATTAGGAGTGGATTAATGGTGATATGATGGAAAAGAGTGTCGTAGGCGCGAAAAAAAAAAATTTATAATCGGCATTTCTGGATAAATATCAATACTCTGGCACGAATCCCGCAGGTTATATTCTCACATAAGGTTTAAAACTGGATAATCACAGTCTACAATCTAGAAAGCGTCAACTGGTTCGAAGACATGTCTTTTATCTTGTTACTGCTTTAAATGAAATGGAATGGGCTTTAACGTCCTACTCTTTTGCACCTAACCTGGGCTAATGGAAGACGGGGTTACTGCTTTAAGCTAACTTGTAATAGTAAAACGAATACTGTATGTGTACTGACAACAGTTTCATTTATCATAGATATTTCTTATTGGGTTGTCATGTATGTCGATAGAGGGTGCGCAGATAGAGGTATATGCTTTATTCTCATCGTACAGAATCCGATTTACTTGCATAAAGAACTCACTCAATAATCTTACTTTTTAACCAACACCAATCCGTCCATTATCATGTTTTTATTCATCTACAAGTTTTGGTTTCTTTTTTCAACTTTGCCGTTACTGAAATGCCTTTGTTGGTTATTAAATTGTTCTGAAAGCAACAGGCTAAATACTGGTTTGATTATGAAAACTTGTTATGTATTGCGTTAGAATATTGTTTAATAGTTTAGTACGTACTGTAATTTTATGTAACTATCTATTAAAGCTAAGTTTTCCACCCTCTATACGTGCTCGTAACATGTATTGTCTTTTACTAACATTTATTGGGCGTTTTCGTTCTATTATTATTCCTAAAATAATATTTATGTAACAGAACATACAATTAAAAGCTTTAATGGAAAAATATATTGCATATATAGAGGATTGTTTCAAATGGCTTTTCATGTGTGCATTCCTGTAAGACTATAATTTTGTATTGTCTGAAAGTTTCTTTTTAATTTTAAGTCTGGAATGGTGTGCCTTTGATTTTTATTTCAATGGTGTTGTTCCGTTTATTAGAAAAATACCCTCGACCCACCCCACCCTCTCCTAACACTATTAGTGTATATCAGAATATCAGCATTATATATAATATAAAGTGTTATTTCCCATCATGAACAAAAATATAGAACAGGAACTTAAACAAGAATAAAACACATAATTGCACAGAAGCGTACACGGTCCATACTGTAGGCTAGATCAGGCCCTTTGCTTTAAAGCTGCAATTTCATATTTTTAAGTTATATTTCTTAAAATGTATTAAAATAAAGCCTTAAGATTGATGATATCTATAAACAGTCCTACCCGCTTAAAGAATAATCCTATAATTCACTATTGCCAGTTGAGGAATTTGCAAAAATATCCTTTTCAACTTTAAATTCAAACCTTTGAAGATAGCTATTGCATGGGGTAATGGAAAAACAAGGGAGGTAATTGTGGAATATAATGCGATGTGAAGGATTTGTAAGAGTGGAATATAATGCATGTGATTGTATAATAGTGAGACGACAACCTGCAAGCAAAAGACATAGGAATTTTGACTTTCTTGGAAAATATGAAATTCCCGCTTTAAAGCAACTATTCTGCCGAATCCAGCGATTGAAATCAGATGAGCTCAGAAGTTCGCCTCTCTAGCGGCAGCAAATAGTGGTTCTTATATGGCCATAGATCACCAATTATTTCACCATTGATTTTAATGTTATAATCTTATAATGGCATTTAGCAATCGGGAAACACATTAACAGAACACAGTTTTTATGGGATACAATCACTGCATATTTTAACATATTTTGGAAACCCATGGCGATATTTCACTAATGTTTTCTTTTTAAAATTCCAGCTGTGTTTATAAGGATGTGCAGACTAATTATCATTCTGATCTGTGGTGTGCTACTCCTTACATGCAAATCCGTCAACAGTTTAAGCAACCCGGCTCACACTTGTACCGATCTATCTCGATTCAACCAGAGTGCTCTAAAGTTTGGTCACTATCTTCATACCGGGCATTTCTACAATTACTTAAATATTGGTATTATGCAATGTATCAGGAAATGTATGGAACAAGCGCTATGTGTGTCTGTCACTTATTTCACAGACAATTTGCAATGTGCATTAAATGAGATAAAATCCGAAAATCCTACAGATTTCACTCCATATTCTACGGCAATATACACTGACTTGACAGATTGGCCATTTGTAAGTATATGTTGATTTCTTTTGGCTTTATCATTCTGGTTTTTTAAAATATAAACTACACTGCATAAGATCAAATATGAACGGCTGCCGTTCGGGCAAGTAAGATCGATCACGCAGCATTATTTTGTTCGATTTAAGTCAATTATAGGATGCGTTGGGTAAATATTCGACTGGCTTCAGTTGTATCATGTGCATTACTACAGTTAGTTTATAAACAGACCAACAGACGACGAAAGAACTCTGCTTCAATTCGCTGTGTCAAGTAAAGTTGAATCTTGGACAGGTCCTTCACAAGCATATTTGGCGCCTCGGGGCAAACCCCTCCCACCCTGCATATTGTAACTGCTTCGTTCAGTGCCTACAATTTTTTTACTTAAATAGCACTTTATCTGAATAGCTATTTATTAAATCAACTTATGTATTCAATCAGATTGAGTATATTAGAATACGTACTGGGTATTAAGTAGTTCTGCGGTGTGTTGTGTGTTACCATAGGCGTACGGGGAAATTTTGACTGAGGGGGGCGGCGGTGGTGGTTGGTACCCCAAAAATGCAGTTAGGTTCTTAGTATGTTAATCGTGGCTTACTGTACTCCAAACAATAGAGGGTTCGAGTATCACGATTTCTATTTAATTGCCAAACCATAGACATTCTGTATCATATTATTCCAAAGGACTACATCCATAATTATTTCTTATTAAGGCAATGGCGGGAAACTGTGCATACCACTCATGTAAGTACAACGAAGTATGTAAGGAAACAACGTCTGGATATATTTGTGTTGCTGTTCGTAAGTATTATTAAAAGAGAAATTTTGTATAACTCATTTGTCTGATCCCTAAGAAATTATCTCAGTAACACATTTTCAAAACCCTGGACAATCGTCTCTATAACTAATTTGTGTGGAATGTCTGCTCTTTTTTTAATCTCCAGTAAGTAGCTTCCAGGTTAATTCTGCATTTAAATTATGTCCTTACAGTGTTTATATTAGGTCCATCAATTACTGGAGGCGACCGCCACAAAGGAGTTTCATAAAACCCTATAAACCGTTCACAAAGTCATTTCCTTAAATGTTAGCATTACTGGCAGCCAACTTAGTTTTCAATCTATCCACGTTATGGCGACATTTGGTTGAGGTGGAGAATAAATTGATGTATTCTTGAAAAAAAACAAAACGCCAACTAAAATTGTATCAGATTTATATCAGATATATTATAGCCTGATCCTTGATCTAGCGTTTTTGGTCTCTGCTGCGGTCTGGCAGATAAGACCCTGTTGATTTTGTCTTATTTTTTTTCAAAACCCCCAAAGGCGAGGAGGTTTTCGAGACTTTTCACCCCAAATTTATAGCCCTAAAAGGGACCTATCGCTCGGACTCTCCGTTGGCTGTCAGATCTGAAAAAAAATATTTCAAAAACACTATAGAAAGTCTCAGATATTTAAAACTACTGTAACTGTCCAGTCCATTTTAAACTTTGATCAGGAAGGGTATATTTCTTCTTTCAGTTTGGGTCAGGCGATGGGTGGCCGAATGGTTAACGTGCGCGCGCTGTACCATACGGCCTGCCATTGAGTCAACTGTCTTGGTTTCTAATCCCCGGCTGTACGTGGCAAAGATTAGGTTCGTCTGTCCAACCTCGTGGATTTTTTTTCCGGGTACTCCGGTTCCCCCCCCCCCACTGCTAAAACCCCTACGCGCAAGCGAATTATTGAAATAAAATTAAACCATATGTTAGTCCCGAAATGACATGTTTGTGCCGAGTGGACGTTAAACCTCATTTCTCTCTTTCTCTCTGCCTTTCAGTGTGTGGTCTACCGCCAATTTATGCTAATGCAGATTATTATTACCAGAGGTCAGTATCGAAATACAATCTGGGTTTTAACCTGACGGATAAACATGGATGCCATAGTGGTTATTTTGCTGCTGGTAGTGTAATCTGTGAATCTACTGGAAATTGGACAGAATTTAAATGTGTAAAAAAAGGTAAGACAAGAACCAATCGGATTGAAATTTTAGTAACGTTGCAAAACATTGATAATGCCGTGCAAATATAAAAATTATTTCCTTATCCCTTAACCCCCACTGAAGACAAACATGAGCATGCCTGAGGCTTTAGCAACACAGCTCTCCACATTCTAAACCAGAGAGATGGACCTAAAAGAGAAACGCTAAGCCCCATTTTATTTCAAAGCAGAAAGTTATGACTTGTTAACCCATTGGGCAAACGGTAAAGAGGGGTTACTTTCCTTCTCCCATTCAACAAAAACAATTTACGGTTCGACGAGAGGAATTGTCTACAGATGATACCTGTATTTGTGAATAGGGGTTGGGGTTAGGTTTAAGAAAAAAGAAACTGAGAATAAAGGAAGGTGAATATTTACAAAACGTTGAATAATACTTATAAAGGTCATGATCGGCTACATGAAATATAAGAATAAGTCTGTGCGTGCGCGTTGTATCATAAGGTCTGTTCTTGAGTCACAATATTATGTACTCATATGCATTTTAGATAATATGACCTGTCAATTAATCTATACACGACAGCAAAAAACAATCTCCAAATAAAATTACCCATTTGTATGCTTGTTTAATCGTTACAAGGCAGTCTATTTATCATTCTCTAGATAAACATATTATGAATGTTATGTCTCGTAAGACTAACAACTCTGTTAGTCACACTTTCTTGCGTCTCTGATTATTTTTTGTATTTTTATTAATGCAGTACGATCTTGTGAGGATCTGGTGACCTGTAACTTTATCTACGGAGGAGTTTCAAGTGGAGAATTTTGGTTGTACTCCGATGCAGTTGAGTCCTCAATCAAAGTTCATTGTACCAACGAAAATCCTTCAACCGTCTTCAAATCCTACATCACACTAGTACAACCTAATTACCTACATTTAAACAGTTTACGGCCCGAGGGAGCGTGTAGTTCCAATACCGATCCGCGTGTTTATGGTTCTGTAACGTATGAGAAAGTAGCTATCAATGTTACGGTAAGGGAAAATATTAGTTTTGCACTTTAAAACATTATCTCTATAACTCCTAAGCAAATCTGAAGACAAAATATGGGGGTTGCCCAAAGAAGCCGCTGATCCGTGTTGCTTGAGTCCCGTTCAGTTTTTCACAATGTGTATAAAATACACGGGGGGGGGGGGGTGGCCTAGTGGTCTAGAGTGCCGCGCTTTGACCTCTAGCTGGCTGGTCACCTATGGTGGCTTGCGGCTGTGGTTTCGACCCCTGGTGTGAGCGTATGTGGTATGGAGATAGGGGCGCATTCTCAACCTCGTGGATTTCCTCCGGGCACTCCAGTTTCCTCCCACTGCTAAAGACCCCTACGCGCAAGCGAATTATTGAAATAAAATGAACCCATATGTTAGTCCCGAAATGACCTATTTTTTGTCGAGTGGACGTTAAACCCCATTTCTCTCTCTCTCCAAATGATTTGTTTCAAACTCCCAAAATACGAACATGATATACCAGTCTGTAAGTACAGCATGTAATTTCAATCGTGTGATCGCGACGTGAATTCTGGTATGGTATACTCATGGGGCTACCACTTTTTATATGTCCACATTTTCATGTTGACGTATTATGCCGTCGTCCCTTATCCGATTTATATGAAACTTAAAACATAATGTTTACATCCCAAAGATCCCACAGTCAGTCGATAATAGCGCGTATCGGACAGTTACTTCCTGAATTATATCCCCTGATTGTACGAAAAGTCATGTTTTAAGATTCTGGATCCTGTAGACACTGTAGAGGTCACAACTTAATGAGGGTTCAATTCAAATTTCGAGACAATCGGACTCAAACTTCCAGTCAAAATGGCCACGAACCTTTTCGCTGGTATTAATGCACGCAATACCAAATTTGTGGAGCGTCCGAAAGTCACAATTTTTATCTGATATGAAATATGATTTATGTTTATATCCCAAAGATCTCAGGTTCTTTCGATACTGGCAACTTTGTGGATTATGCCCCCTGATTGTTTTGAGATTCTGGACACTCCAGAGGTCACACTATTTACTTGATTTTAAAAACCGTTCAGATACATCACCGTTACATCTTACTGACTGACCAAAGCTCTCGGTTTCTTTCGATATTGGCATGTATCGGGCCGTAATGCCAAGCGCTGATTTAAGCGAGTGCCCCCGCCTCCACGAGATCAAGTAAGCGCCCCTAAGCAGTGGCTTAGCGAGAGGGGGTGGGGGACTCCACGGCGACAGTTATAGTGAACCTCCCAGTTAGTAGTACCACAGGCTGCACAAATAAGGTTCTGTGGTGATGGTGGATCTCATTATAATGCTGATCCTTGGTCACCTATATTATTACTGGTTCACCTTAGTATTAATAAACGATTTCATCATCGTGAAGAACAAAATCCCGTGCTAGTAATAATATCCTTGGTCTAATTGATGTTGATGTTTGGACTTGACCCGGGGTGGGGGGTTGGATGGCCGAATGGTTAGCACGTGCGTGCTGTATTATAAAGACGGAAAACCGAGACCCGTGTGTATGTTGCCTTGCACGTAAAAGATCCCTTGACAGTTAGAATTCGATATAAGAGTAGGACATAGTGCCGCTGACCAGGCAAAGTTGCCCTCATTGAGTCAACTGGCGTGATTTCAGATCCCCGATTTTACGTGACAAGGAGTAAGGTCGCCTGTCCAACCTCGTGGGTTTTCTCTGGGTCCTCCGGTTTCCTCCCACTGCTTAAGACCCCTACGCACAAGTGAATTATTGAAATGACATAAAAACAATAGGTTAGTCCCGAAATGACCTAGTTTGTGTCGACTGGACGTTAAACCCATCTCTCTCTCTCACACTCTCTCCCTCCCTCTCTCTCTCTGTTATTCAAATGGCGTATACGATTTCTGCGTTGAACAGGTGATTTAATCAAGTTTCAATATTTCCAGACTCTTCGACTAAATGCAAATGATGTACTTGGAAACTCATCGTATGGTGGAGATTTACCCCGGTATGGTCTTATATATGATTGTTCTGACAAATTTGACTGTCGCATGTTTAACAAAAGTGAATTGAGGATAGATACAAACGGTACAGGGCTCGCAGTTGATCCATCGGTAGGTTATTATTCTAGTAACTATTTACAATTGTTTTAAGAAATTCGGCATTTTGTTGTAAATTAATATCACTCCAGTACCCCCAACTTATAAATTACAAAGACAATTTTTTGCTTTCGTGGTAGAGTATATAATATACGATTTCTTGAAAGAGTAAAATGATTTCTGATTTTGAGGGAAAAGTTCTCATAGTTAACACTATTGTTGTAAAGAATTTTGTGGCACGGTGAGTAAATCACGGGCTTACTACTTACCAGGAGGTCACTACCTTGATCCCGGCGTGATCCCCCCCCCCCCCCCTGCCAGTAGTACAAGACAAGGCAAGGAATATTTTCTAGTTGTTCAGACGGGACGAAAACCGAGGTCACGTCCACATGTGCACATAAAAGAACCCCTAACCCGAGGAATTCGAAAACAAAATAGGCCCAAGCGCCGCCATCTGAGCAAAATTCCTATCGTAGCACACATTATGGCATATGGCCTTTTCAGTTAGTCCAGCTGGTACATTCGTAAACGACATCAAGAAGCCTTGGTCAGAAAAAAAACAGAATGATTCACGCGAATTAAAATATCAACGCCGGTTGTGTAAAAGTAGCAGTTAAAAAACGCCCTGTTTCAAACCTACCTAGAGTCGCTGAATCGTAATTTCAATTTAAAGGGACAATCCTGATAAGAACAGGGTCTAAAAAATTAAAGTCTAAGTATTTATGAAATTTATGGACCAAAATATAGAGGCGTGGTGTATTAACCTTGTCTCAAAAATTCAGCTCAAAATATTGAGTCGTCTGGATGTGAACGTCAACACTGCTTATCCGGACACGTAACCCTTTTAAGATTTCGGGTCAATTTTTTCATTGAGTGACCTGATAATCGATTCCCGTTTCTTGAGAGGTCTGTACAGTGAATGACCCATGTACTGTACTTGATAACAAGAGGTAAATTTCACCTACATACTATTTTTATAGAAAAAAGTCTGGTTTTATCTAGATACTGTACACAACGGTCTCCATTTCCAGATGAAAACTGTCAGGTTTAAGTTATTTACAAGTGTATCACAAATATCGGATTAGTTGGTTGGCCTTAGGAAATGGGTATGGGGATTGGCCCTTTAAATTCCACAGAACATTATTTTTTATATACATATATTTTCAGACAATTTGGAACAAAGGAATGTTTGTAGATAATTTTAATATAGTTATAATTGAGGAAAAACGAACATTTGATGTAAATTGTGTTGGTTCGTGTGATTCGTGTTCTCCAAACTCTGATTATATAAACATGGTACTAGACGACGATTTTAGTAAGTTGTTTTACATTAAAATGTTCGCCTCTAAAATTGATATATGTTGTTTGACTTAATGAGATGAAGAAACTTGTTTAATTCCAACAACGTCCTTCTGTAATATATGCCCCTTGTTTCACTTTGTAAAACGCCGTGAACGCTCGAACGCCAAAAATTATCATCCGACCTGTATGAAATATATATTATGCATCATTTGAGTTTGTAAAACTATGAATTTTATTGAATTTCATCAATTTCCATTAATTACATCTAGAGCTATGACCCTTGTTTCCCTTTGTTTAACATTGTGGACCCTCTAACGACAACAGTTTTCATCCGCTGTGTAAGAAATTCATATGCCTCATTTAAATTAGTCTTTTAAATCCAGTTTCTGTTAATTACTTATGACCCTTGTTTTACTTTGTTGATTCTTGTGAACACTCGGAAGGACAATAGTTATCATCCCATCTGTGTGAAATGTATAATAAAGCAAAAAAAGTCTGTCAAGTTTCAACAATTTCTGTAAATTACTTCTAGAGTTAATGCTCTTGTTTCAGTTTGTAGAAATGAGAGAGAGAGAGAGAGAGAGAGAGATGGGGTTTAACGTCCACTCAACACAAACTAGGTCATTTCGGGACTAACACATGGTTTTTAATTTTATTTCAGTAATTCGCTTGCGCGTAGGGGTCTTTAGCAGTGGGAGGAAACCGGAGTGCCCGGAGAAAACCCACGAGGTTGAGAAGGCGCCCCTATCTCCATGCCACATACGCTCACATCGGGGCTCGAAACCACAGCCGCAAGCCAGAGGTGACCGGCCAGCTAGAGGTCGAAGCGCGGCACTCTAGACCACTAGGCCATCCCAACCCCCACTTGGAGTTTTAATGTCGTACTGTTTTTGACTGAGCTTATGAAGACGGGCATAACCCATACAGAGTCCTGTGAGGGCAATTTTGCTTGGTCAGCGGCGCGATGTCCTTATGTCGAATTCTAACTGTTAAGGGATCTTTTACGCGCAAGGCAACATATACACGGGGCCTCAGTTTTCCTTCTTATCCGAACGACTGCACCACTGAAACCACGTCGGAAAATTCTCGGCCAATGCAGGGATTGAACACGCGACGTCCAGGCTAGCTGACCAACGTCTTACCCACTTAGCCATAGTTGCTCCCTCAGGTTGTAGAATTTTCTTAACCCTTGTAAATGCCATCGCGGTTATTCCGTTGTACTGATCGACCTACGCGAGTGACGACAATAACCCCGTTTACATTACAAATTTAAAGCGTACCTGGAACGGTACCAGGTACGGCACGCTTCGTTTTTTTTGTATTGTAAACGGGTCAAACGTAAGCGTCTGGCCCACTCAAGTGATGTTGTCTCGGTACAGTTCCAGGAACGGCACGCTTTAAATTTTCGTAGTGTAAACGCTAACTGGTCAGAGTACGGATTACTGCGCATGCGCCAAATAAACCTTGACCTTTTTCAAAATGGTTAATACAAGTTATTTATAAACGACATGATTATTCGCTTTCGTCGCCTCTTGTAGCATGATATCATTGAATAACTCGAAAAGACTGTCAACTCATTCAAAATAGGCATCAAATCGGTTAAAAATTGATCATTCTTTCTTGATTTCTTTCGAACTCTCAATAACAGAAAAAAAATAAGAAAGGGCCAAACGTATCAAAATCAACCGCCATAATTGTTTTCATCTGGGTAACTTGCATAGGGACTGAAATTAACTTTTATATATATGAAGAGTTCCACATTTGGCGTGCTTGGCGCGGTTCCGAGATGGGTAATGTAAACGGGTACATTTCTTGAAATTTATCGCGGCCTGGTACCGTGCCTAGCACTGCATGCTTATCGCGGCCAAGTGTGAATGGGGCTAAAGTACATAAAATGGTCACACTCTTCATCCTTCCACCCTATCTTAACATCAACAATCCTCTCAAAACGTTTGTGATCTTCTAATTGATATATTTAGCATTATATTTTATTTTTCTTGATGAGTTTATTTTGGACAAGTGTTAATGAAAAGGGGAACTTTGGGGCTAGTCTCGAAATGACCTAGTTTTGTGTCGAGTGGACGTTAAACCATGTTCTCCCTCTTGTGGGCTTGGGTGGCGTTACGGACTGAACTCTTGTCCTTAAATTCTGAAATAAACAATATGCAGTGTTTAGAGCCAGGGTATAATAAAATCCATAAAGGCATGTTTGCTATAATACTATTTTTGTTTGTCTTACATAAATAAATTCTGAAATCAAACAAAATATAACAAGGTTATTTCTTATTCGATGACAATATTTTTTTGGTTTATTTACACTGCAGCTTGATGTTCGATTTCCTATTTCGACTGATGAAACAGCTTGAGGTCCGATTTCCTACCAACTGATTTGTTTATATTTACATGCAGTTACTCAGTTTTATTGACTTTATCGGAAAATGTTGATATCCAAGGAGTTTATATTATGCATGATTGTGTTATTTATAACTAAAATCGACAGTAGACATTGAAATCTTGAAACATAACTACCACACTGTTACCCCACATGATCCGATAATACAAGTTTTAGAACAATTAACATCCGATATAAGCCCGTAAGAATCGGATCTCGATCAGCAAGTAGCATTATTTGCACTGTTTTTCTGCACCCGCCTTTCGTAGGGCTTGTTTTAGGTCTATGAAAGATGCTCTGTTTAATATACTGTAGTGGTTAATCAAATGGGAGTCAATGAGAACTGGGCTAAGTATGTATTGTGCAAGATCCAGCTTTCTTCCACAAACTCCCTGACAGTGTCCTGCCACCATCAATTTGTGGATGTAGGTTACTCAAGTCCAGACATCTAGTGCACGGATTAGTCGACTTTAATAGAATAATACTGACCTAAACACTTACTCAAAAATGGTATTTGCTCTGTCCTGATAGCTGACATATTATCTATACTTTTTACATAAGAAAGAGCGGGGTTAAATTTCACTTTAGCCATCATTAAGTGTTCTTAGTGAAGACGTCACACATCGGTCCGCCTCGGCTTCCAGACCGGGAATTCAGAAATCACTCAAAAACCCTAGGAGAGACATGATTCGCGTTCCTCGAAGAACGCCAAATTTTGAACGTGCCAGGAACGGTACTAGGTACGGCACGCTTCGTTTTTTTAATAATGTAAACGGGTCAAACGTAAGCGTGCCGGGTCTGGTACGGTGCCAATGGCCACGAAGTGAGGTGGTACCAAGAACGGTACCAAGAACGGCTCGCATTTTCGTAGTGTAAACGCTAACTGGTTTGAGCACGGTTTCAGTGCGGATAACTGCGCATGCGCCAAACGACCTTTGACCTTTTCCCCCCACAAACTTTGGCGGTTCTGTCATCAGTTCTGTCAAACTCAATCAACCATCATAATTGTTTTCATCTGGGTAATTTGTATAGGGTAATTTGTATAGCTTTTCTCTGAGGAGTTCCACATTATTTGGTGTGCTTGGCACGGTTCTGAGAACGGTTGTTTTAGAGTAATGTAAACGGATCAATTTCTTGAAAGTTACCGCGACTGGTACCGTGCTCAGATTGTAGATATAATAATAACTGTTAATGTACTATATGTATTTCATAGGGATCACAGTAGCTTATAAGTGGATAAGGCGCTGGTTCGCTAGCCTGGAGGTCGGGTGTTCGATCCCTGCATTGGCCGAGAAAGTTCATCTCGATTTTCCGGCGTGATTTCCCCTTGTCAGTAATACAGAAGGAGGGCCTGACAAGGACAGCTGCCTAGTCGTTCGGATGGGACGAAAAACCGAGACCCCGTGTACACATTGAGTGCACGTAAAAGATCCCTTGGCAGTTGGAATTCGATATAAGAGTAGGCCGTAGCACCACTGTCCGGGCAAAATTTCCCTTATAGCACACAGTGTGGCGTATGCCCGTCTTCCATTAGCCCAGGTTATGTGAAAAAGAGTAGGACGTTAAACCGTATTTCATTTCATTTCATGTATTTCACATATAAATATAGTTATAAAAACACAGTGTTAATTGATAATTGATATATTGGGAAAAAGAGACAGTGTTACAGTGAGTGTTTTATGGTGTCGTGACGAAAGATAGTCATGACAACGCTGTAGTGTCACAAGTTTTTGACCCTGCCAAGGAAATTGTATCAATATTATTAAACGATGTTTTTTTTCTTATTGTGCATTTAATTCACAATAAAAAAAGTTTTTATTATATTTTTAGGACCTGATGATCAAAGTGCGACGTTTCCAGATTGTGTATAAAGTAGCCATTGAAAATGGCCAGATATATTCATAGACCGGAGGCTCAGTACAAAACCAGACTCAACTTTTCTAGAGAAAAATTTTGCGTAGAATAAGATGCCGAGTGGTAATCAGTTGGGGCATTTTCGATATATTCGGAGTCAAAGGTCAAATGAGGCCATATGCACTGAAAGGGAATGTGCAGCTAGTCTTGTATCACGAAAATATGATGAAAATGATAGAAAGTAATCACTCTTTCAATAAAAATGTAAACTTGCTAAATTCATCTTTGCTCTTAGTGACGCCGGGGGTTAAAAGGTCAAATTTTCCGTTTTATCGCGGTATTGGCTGACAGTTCCTATTCGGCCTTATATAGTTGAAATATGAAAATACGGTAAAATAACGCTATTCCCGACCTCTGTTCTCGAGCTGTTATAGAACCCTTATGGTCGATTTACCACCACAAGGAATCATTTCTCCCTGACACAAATTTATAATAATTCAACTCAATTTTTAAGTAGAATTTAGCGATGAAATAAACATGCGGGTTGCGCATGTTCGGATCTCGCAATGGCTCTTCAGTTTAAACGCATTTGGTGTATGTTTTTAATCGCAGAATTCTACTTGAAAATGGTGTTGAATCTTTATAAATGTGTGTCACCTGTGGCAAAAAATGATTCCTTTGTCTAGTAAAGTAGAATCAGGGTGAAAAATAGTAGGTAAGGATTCCAAAATAGCCCTAGAACAGACTGTGGGGAAGGCGGTATTTTCATACTGCAGCTGTATAAGGCCGGATATAGGAACTGTCAGTGGACATTGTCCGCTCAAAGACAGTTCTTAAAGGAACTATAGGAAGATTTAAAGCAATAAAATATAAAAACTAAAGCGAAGCCTGTTCTAATTAATAGTAGGAACATTTAAAATTAATCTTTAGGTGGTCTTAGCACCGTACATTTACTTTGGGACGTCGACAAAGATCTTGCATAATAGAACCAAAACACTTCGGAACCTGTATCAAAACTACGTAAAAACTGTCAAATCGAAATCTTCCCGATTTAGTTTCACAAAGATTGTTATACATAATTAAACTTGTTGTCCGAACAACAATTGAATAGTTCCATGGGTGGACTCTAGACTAATATATTAAGCCCACCTGCAGATTTCGTAATTGTCACGAGACTATAAACTAGGCTTGATCATCGCGAAATCAGTTTTTACTATATTTGGGAACAATGTATACAACTCAAAAGAAGTTAAGAATCAAACCTTTTTTTCTACTAGGTAATTGTCTATGCACATATCTAGCCAGAGTGTGATTGGGAGACTATGGCAGCGTTTCCAGGCAACCAATTCAATTCAGAATCATCCACGGTCTGGTAGGCCAAGGTCAACGTCGCAACGTCAAGACCGGCATGTCATTCAAATGGCCTTACGTCAGCGTGTTGTTACAGCGAGATTTCTGAGAGATGAAATGCAAGTGGTGTTTAGGTATCGGACCAGACCATAAGAAATCGTCTGCGAGCGGTTCGACCACCTCTTCTTCAACGTCATAGAGAAGCACGTCGTCACTGGTGCACACGTCATAGAGACTTGAGACGCCGAAAATGGGGGCGGGTACTCTTCACTGATGAGTCCCGATTTGTGTCTAATAAAATGTCAAACCTTAACTTCTTTGAGTAGTATATTACGCGATTCATGTCAAGGGTTAGGGTTAAAGTTAGCCCGGTTTGCGTCACGAGACCTTGACGAAATCTGCAGATGGCCTAAACATTTAGGATAAGCATAGGACATACATAGTTTAATTTGATTAAAATTAAATGATTGTAGATTTTTGTTTAACAGACTTTTGGATCTAAATCAGGGATTTAATTGCCCTTTAAAGATGCCTTCCATGCAAGTAAGATTAGATCGTTCTTGCTATAATAGTTCAAAACTAGATATTGAAATATGATTATATTGAAAATATTATTCAAGTTAATGGTTCATTTTATAGTAATTTTTTAATTTTTAGATCTGGGCCATTCAATGCTCTTGATTGTTGAATATGCATGGGCTTGTCATGTGAATGAATTAATGTCTATGTAATAGTTTATTAACAATTTTACACCAAAGAAAAGTATGGCGGTTGTTTAGGGTGTTAACTTTTTTTGTAATCGGAAATGACATGAAATTGAGTTTAAAGTCCTACTCTTCTGCTCCGAACTAGGCAAAAATTTTGTAATCGGGAGTTCAGCTTTAAGGGCTGTATGTTTTTCACGAGTTTAACTATTTAATATTATGAGTTCATATGTATGTATATAATTATGTTACAATAAGAACAATGTATTACTTTGTATGTTTTTAAAAGTAAGCTTGCTTTGTTCTGTAATAAAGTTGGGGTGACAAATTATATAAGTGCTTACCAGAAATATTCAAAGGAGCCCATTGTATTATAGTCAGTACTGTATAGACAAAATTGTGACTAGTAAATAAGATGACATGGCCTGAACAAAGAAAATATTTCAGACTTTATTGTTACAGTAACAAAAATATAACAAATGGTAATTGTCATTTGATTTTAATAAGATTGATCACAATATGTAACCTATATATATATATATATACACAATTATTGTACAAATAAAACAGCTTGACATACAAATATTTCTTTATATATATATATATACAAAAAAAGTTCTGGAAACAACTCTCAGGTGATATATAAATAAATAAGATGTTTGAAAAGAAAACAGACTACATATTTAAAGTTAGCGCTTTCAGTTCCGTCGGAACCTCTTCAGACTTTTTAATATGATAGCGTAACGATATTTCAATAATGCCCCTTTAATAAAAGACTATATATATTATAATATATATATAGTCTTTTATTAAAGGGGCATTATGGAAGATAAGGTAAAGAGTTGACAATTCTTGCTATAATAGTTTAAAAATAGATAAGGTAAATAGAATATGCTGAAAATTTTAAATTGTTGCACTTGATCATCATTACTAAAGTCGGTACCATAGTCTTGATTCCCCGTTTATTGCTTTAATTATTTTTAAAAAGACGTTTTCCTGTCCGCTAAATATCACAGACTAGCAATGGCATCAAGAGTAGAATATGGTCTGGATAAGTTAATTAATGTCTAATTAATAATATGCTTCATTCGGACCCAAAGAAAGATCTGCAATATGCATATTTTGCTTTCGCATAATGTATGTTTAAAGAATCTTATTCTTTTTTGTCAGCATAGAATGTTTCATTTCATAAAACTGAAATATTAATGTGACCAATTTTAATGTCTCAGCTTGTCTTGATAAATAAGATCTCATATTTTTATTTCGTTTATTGTTTTCTCTAATTAGAGTTTTAAGGATACAATATAGATGAGTTAAATTTTTCTGGCTTCAAACGTTATAAAATTTATTTATTCACACCACAAGCCCATAATCAACTCTCTAGATCATTGGATGGCTGAGATTTGAATTATAACACCAACACTATCTTAAACTTTAACTAAAATTAATAATAAGGATTTTGTTTATTATCATAGCAATGGTAGTTGACAGTCAAGACTATTTCCAAGAGAACTTCAAACATGCATAACTTCATTCAGAATATATTGAATGTAGTTTTCAAGAGGATTATTCCTTTTTCACTATCTATTTTTGACCTATTATTCAATAACCAGATCTCTATTGAAATCTTACATAATATGTTTCAAATATAAAATTTGAATCCTTTTATTTTGTACATCATTACCTGGTACAGGAACTAACATTTACATTAAGTAAATAAATCATAACAATAATTTCAACTACAAAGGAATTAAATTTTTTAAATGTGATTATTTTACATTTAAGAGATAAATACTTCCTGTTTCTCATTTAGAGAGGTTTTGCTGTCTTGAAATCATTAGGACCCAAGACACCCTAGCGTGGAGGGTTCTAATGTAAAATCTCAGGACATGTCTATTGGACAACAACACTCAGAAACACCCTTCTAAATGCGAAACAGAAAGTGTTTATCGACATTGTAACATGCTTTTTAAGGATTTGAAAAGAAATTACTAAAACAGAGAGGTGTTATTGTCCAATAGACAGTGCCTGACCAATCAAAACACAAGATTTACCCTTAAGCAGCATGTTACAATATTTTATTTGTACATCAACATCACAATGTAAATCAATATTTGTTTACAATAATAAATAAATGCTTTATTCTTCTCCATACAATATTTGAGATAAGGTGTCTGTATTATATTTGAAAAAGTTCAAACAAGTCACACTACAGGCATGGAATAAAAATGGTAAATTATTTATTCCAAAAAGTTTCGAGACAGGTCGGATAATTTTCATTCCGGAACCAAACATAGCACCATGGCAACAATCACATTTAGCTGGTCTGAAAATAGAGATTGACATAAAACTATAGAAAATGAAAATACCATAAAACGATAATGAAATGTGTCCTTTCATTCCCTAAGACTCGACATTTTATGATAAAAGTCATGACGAGACAATGAATCAACTGGGGACAAAACAATTTAAACAATTCATACCGTTCGAGTAAACAAAAAGACAACAAAAGACAGCATTAATTGTCTTTTATTAGATCAAAGAGTTGACCATTGATTCATTGTTCGAAAAGTGTAAGAACTCAATGTATTGGGTTAAATCACTTAATTAGACTTGGTTTAATGTCCTATTTAATGTGTTTTTGAACAGATATGGGATTTTGTGGCTAATCATGTCAACTCCCTCAAAAACTTATTTAATTAATAAGAAAAAAAAAATCACAATAAGAAAATGTTTTTAGTAGCTGGCTGGTCAATAAATTGTTCAAATAATGAATACAAAAATATACAACAGATTAATTGGGAGAATTCAATAAATCTTCACGATGTGTGTAAAAATTAAAGACAATACACACAGTTTTTATTTATTAACTGGTGGTATTCAATAGAGTTTAAAAATAATTGAAGTCAAAGTTCACTACTCTAGATTCCGTGGACAAGTGGTAATTTAAGTCAACTGAGTATTGCTACTGGTTGACGGAATCTATAGTGAATCTATAGTGAATCAAAGTTCACTACTCTAGATTCTGTGGACCAGTGGTAATTTAAGTCAACTGAGTATTGCTACTGGTTGACGGAATCTATAGTGAACATTGATCCCAATTATATAATTTAAACCGGTTTCTCACCTTCGTATTTTTATATTACAGAAAGAGAATCGCTTTCAGACAACTTATTTTCCCCAGGGTTAGAAATCAGAATCAAATCAGTTATTTGATAACGTAACTAGACTTTAGATATAGCTTGATATTATTTTTGAAATATTTTTTCAGGTTACAGGCACCTGCACTCCAGACTAGAAAGCTAACCTCCAAAATAGTTAAGTAAAATATTTGAAGGATGCCATTTCTTTGGATTGAGAATTTTTGTCAGCCAATAAAAAAGTGACATCCCTTAAATATATTGTTGGCTCTATTCTTTGGACCATTAACATAAACTTAAATGGGTCCAAAGGCAATATTAATGTAACATGAATGTATATACAGTCATTTACATAGAATTTTCCAAAAATATTGTAATTTCTTCAGTAATCAATGAAGCATGGTGAACAGTCCAAAACGAATTACAGTCATTTCCATCTGGTTATTCTATTCTACATGTGTCTTTTATTAATTACTTTGTTGTTTGCGAATTAGCCATTACTAACAACTTCTGCATTGTCTTGTATATGTTTTTCTTTGTTCATTACAAATGGTGCCCAACACAGCCATAGAATACATGACTTGTGTACTAATTATTAATTGTTCATTGCATCTTATATTATATTGGAAATTAGGATCACAAATTTCTACGACAAGATACCAACATTAATGTTAATTATTAATTGAAATGGATCAATATGGAATTGTAATTTGTGTTTTTAATTTCTAACCTTATGGAAAATATTGAGGTTTAGCTCCTTTTAAATATTGTACTTTAAGTTTTTGTGAACAAGGCAATGATCTAATATGTTTCTAATACAAATGTAATAGTACTTTGTTAGCTATGTGAAATCTTAGAGACGTGGTATTAGTTATGCAAAAATGGTGGGAGAGCTAATCTTTGGATACTTACCTTTGAAATGCCCCAGCAACAGAATCTGGTAAACCCTTTGTTAGATCATATCTACCACTATTATAAATAACAAGTGAGGATATATCACTTAATCTCTGGAAAAAAGATATTCTAACAAGTTATAATCTGAGCCTTGACATCAAAAGTTGATTATGGCTTGTATCACTTAATTAATTTTTAAATAATAAGTTAGATAACATTTCAGGCCTAAAGAAAGACCTACATATGCCTAGAATGATGACTAACTAATCTACTCAAGTTCATTTTCACAAAATTTTAATTTTCTGTGCTTAAAACACATTGACACATATCAACATAATGTGGCTGAATGCCAGAGAGTACCACCAAGATCAACCAGCAGAATTTCCATCAGTTTAATAGCTTCCACTATTTTAGTTTACAAAAACTCACACACTCAATAAGGTGATTTCAAAGATGATCTTAGTACACTAACCTGTGGCTCATTGTATGTATTTTCCTTCCAGAATAAAGGATGCATGAAGTTGTTTTTAACATTAAGATACTGTAAATTGAGTTTTAAAGCTCCACTTGGCATGGCTGGCAATTGGTTACCTTCCAGATTTAACTCTAATAAATATCTAAAATATAAATAATTCAAAATTTTATATACAGTACATTCAATTCTACAAAAAAACACCAATAACAATGTAATAGCTACTAATTTTATAATTTAGTGCCTTACTCATTTAAATTAAATAATTACTGGTATCTGTATCCAATTTCTAAAATAGTATCCATGAGTACCTGGTACAAGATCAAAGGAAGTCTTTTGGAACTAAATCTGGCATTATTCTGCTTATCAAATACAATATGGGAGGGGGGGGGGAAATCTAATTCCACAATGGAAGATGAGAAAACTTTTTTGGAACCTTGAATATGTATAGGGTTCACCAATTTAATAAAAAAAAATCTGTTAAAAACTTGTCTCTACCACATTCATATGCCAATTTTATGTCCACAGGAACCTTGGCATATCTAAACAGAAACTCCATGCCCATCATATTTTTTTTGTATGGCCTAATATAGACATACATAGGATCATATATGATAGGTTGTATATAAATATTAAACAGACTTTAAAATCCCATTGAGTTTAAAGAGATAGACAAATATTGGTATACTCACTTCATTTTGCTGATATTGTTGTGAATAGAGGAGATTTTATTATAAGATAAGTTCACATGTTCTAATGTCTTCATTCCAAACAAACTAAAAGTAGACAATAATTAACTTATCATTGATTTCTGTACAAGTTAAATGTTTAATTTTTATAGTCATTAAGATGAATATATCGAAGATGAATATATCTAAGATGGCTACACAAATCACTGAAACATGTGTTGATCAATTTACTTATACGAAATGAAATGGGGTGTAAAATCCTACTGTTCTGCTCCGAACTGGGCTAATGAAGACGGATATACACCATACAGTGTGCAATGAGGGAAATTTTGCCCTGGCAGCCGCGTTATGGCCTACTCTTACGGTATATCAAATTCGAACTGCAAAGGGAGCAATGTGCACGCCAACACAGGACCTCATTTTTTCATCTGTCCTTGTCAGGTCCTCCATCCTGCATTACTGACAAGGGGAAACAACTATGGAAAATGTAGATGAACTTTCTTGGCCAATGCAGGATGGCCAATGCGAGCCAGCATCCCACCCACTTAGCCACCATGATCCCCCGCTTACTGATAGAGTTATATCTATTTTTAAATTACATATATTATATAGTTAGGCCTACAATTTCCGGCAGATCTTGGACAGAATGATAAAACTTTAGCAGAACAATATTTACCTGTTGGGTAAAGATGTTATTAAACAGAAAGAAGCCACTAATGTTCTCAGACTTCCCAGTCTATTTATATCATATGGTATTGACATTAAAGGATTATTTCTCATCTTTAATATCTGTAGTTGATGTATATCTAATACCTCATCAGGTATCGTCTGAAATATTATTTAATAAATATTTGATAATACAACCTCGAGCTCCCAAAAAGGTTTGTTTTTTAATAGCTAAATACTGTTTTTTTTGCATGTAAGATTATAAGAATTTAATTAAGAAACTATGCATGTAAAAGCAAAAAGTCATTACTACAGAAATTGGAGTGGTGGCAATTGAGTGGTTAGGGACATGGACTAGAATATACTAGATGTGGGCCAAGAAGAAACTCTCCGATTCTTTAATCCCAGCTCCCACTTGTAAAGTATGTAAAATAAAGCATGACAGTTTGATGATATAAAAACGTGAGGTCCACCATGTACACATTGACGTGTGTCGTGTGCAGAAAAGAACCCCTGACTGTTGGATTTGTTGGGAGTTGGGATGATATAAAAACTTGAGGTCCATCATCAACACATTGGTGTGTGTGTGTTAAAGAACCCATGACAGTTGGAATTCAAAGAGAAACACTGTCAACCTGGAAAAATTGCAGGTTAGTCTAAAAAAGACTAAATATGACGTAAAAGATATAGAAAAATGGGGTTAAATCTCAACTTGGTCCAAACTAGGTCATTTTGGGACTAACAAACAGTCAAAATTCTATTTTAATATTTTGCTTGCTCATAGGGTTAAACATATTGATCATTATAAGTGTACTTACCCTGAAATCATTAAAGGACAAGTTAAGATATGTGATAGTGTTTACCATAGGAGATATATCTGGTAATTCACTGATAAAATGTGCCTAAAATTAAAAAAATTACCATCAAAGGCTAAATCTAAAGCTGTGAGTATTCAAAAATACAAAATTATTCTAGAAAAAAATATTCAGAAAAAGAGAAAGTAAAGAACAAAGAAAATATTCCGAAAAAGAGAAAGTAAAGAACAAAGAAAATATTCTTCAGATCAATGAAATGTTCAACGAATTACATGGCCGGTACACACATATAAAAGTAATAAAATTAATAAATTGTTGTAGTAGTGATGAGCACGACACATGTAGTAATATAAAACCATTTTGCTATTTCTCCTTATTTGTAGGGTCAAGGTGGCTAAGTGGGTAAGATGCTGGCTCACTAGTCTGGAGGTTGAGTGTTCTAACCCTGCATTAGCCGAGAAAGTCCATCCAGATTTCTGGCAGGGTTTCCCCTTTGTTAGTGATGCAGGATAGCTGTCTAGTTGTTCGGATAGGTTTAAAAATCAAGGTTCTGGCACGCATGGATAAGATTCCTTGGCAGTTGGAATTTGATATAAGAGCATGTCGTAGTGCCGCTGCCTTGGTCAAATTTCATCATAGCACACTGTATGGTATATGCCTGTCTTCATCAGTCCAGTTTGGAACAGAACAGTAGGATGTTAACTCTTAACTGACCCACGTCGACTTTTGTCGACAACTATGAGAAAAGGCCGCAAGTTTATAAGGGGAGTAACTCTCATTGCGCTAGGGACGTTGCATTCGGCTAACTGGTTTAGTCGACAAAAGTCGCCGTGGGTACTTAATTGTGCATGAAATGTCTAAAAAAAATTTTGTATAAAATTCAAATATGAAAATGGCAATTTAGAATATTTCATCCATAAACATAAAGGCCAAGAAGCATAAAGGGTCTATTTTCAGTTTTTATATTATGATTTTAAAATGCATACCTATATTTTAACACTATTGACCATTATGACGTGGGTTTTTATGACGTTATGACGTCAAACCTCTGGGTCATTTAAGAGTTAAACCTCATTTTATTTCATTTCTCATTAGCCCAGTGTGGAGCAGGACTTTGAAAAAAAATGTTATTTACCTTTAAGCTTAGAGCAGAGCCACCACTGATTAAAGAATCTAGGATAGCTAGTTCAGATGGAGTTATGGTTCCTTCACCAGCTACATCTGCAAAATAACAAAAAACAGAAAATAATACTTCAAGTATGTCTGAAAATCACAAGAGAAAAGTAGCAGATAAAAAAGTTACACCTACAAGGTATTCAGAAAAGTGTTGGGTAACTCTAGAAGACGAGAATGCTAGCGCATATAAAAACTAATGACTTCTATAAGTTGGATGCCGATTTACAGTTTGATCAAAATACAATATAAGGTGGCATTTATTGTTGTAGGCTGATATTGACAACAGTAATAGATTTTCATTGAATGATATTACATAATTACTGTGCATAAACATCAAACTTACTAAATGGTGATCTGCTTCGACCCGAACCTTGGAAATATTGTGATCTTGCTGAATGGAACACAGCATCTTGTTCTGGCAGTTCCGTTTCTCTAAAAAAAAAAACAGGTGAGAACAAAAAATTCTTTCAGAAACAACCCCCCCCCCCCCAGGCTTTAAGCTTATGACTACACAGTCTATATGTACAGCCAAGTCAATATTAGTTACTAAGTAGATGGAATTGCATACCAGAAGAGACAAAAGCTAGTAGGCTACAATTTTTAATTTTTGTAAGAAAAATCTCAAATTAGAACCAAACATCAATGAAATTTTATTTATTTTCACGAAGGCCTGTTTACTTTTTAATAAGTTATATGATTAGGAGATATAAAAGCCATATATAGGCTTTATAAGAAAGACAGAAGATAGATGTAAAGGATGAATTTAGAGTCTTCTTTTAACATTCTACAATCCGTTTTTAAAAAATTGTTTTTTTTTTTGTTTGTTTTTCTATGTTCTGTTATAATGGATGAATATTGTATAAGCGCCAGTCCAAGTTTACGATGATGCCATACATAGACTTACTGTTTGTTTTTATTATGTAGATTAATACGATCTGTTGATTTATCTTCATATAATATAATCTCTGTATGTGGTGCCATATCACTGCCATATGATGGACAGAACTTGGGCATAGGTTTAATCAGTGTCTTGACTTCAGTGTTAGTCACATCTCTCACATGTTTCTTGATCATGGCAGCCATTTCTATCAATAACTGTCTTTGTGGTACTCTTGGTTCATATGCTGGTACATTCTGACCTAATCGATAAAAAAATCAGTTTGATAATTATAGCGAAAGGCATGTAATAAAAATACTGAATTTAAAATATAGAAAGTCCTATAAATGTATTTGTTTATCTGCTCTCAGTGAAGGAGACCTGGAAAGAAACAGCTATGAATGGATGAAGACCAGGCAAAAATGTCACTTTACGACTTACGTGCATACTTTTTGTCATGGCTCACTGCATGCCAATCGTCATTAACCGGGTTGATTGTTAAACACCATTTCTTTATTTTGGACCCTTTATAATATGTAAGAATTTAGCTATCTTTAATTTTGTAAAATAAAAAGCAGGCCAATTCCATGTGACTCGCCATATATGACACAGAAATATCTGAGAACAAGAGCAATAGGCTTAAAGTTAAAGTCCACTTACTTTCTGGTGTTATATATTTGTTGGCTGCTTTAATAGCTCCTGGTTTTGTTCTATGTATAAAACGATCTGTCAATAATTTAGTCAATTTCTTATAATTATAAGTTGAATACATAATTTCCTTCACTTTAACAAGAGGAATTTTTTCTGTTTTGGACACCTGTCCGAGAAAGTGTTCCAAGGTGAAAGCGGGAGGCGGATGATAGTGGATATCATCTGTACTGAATTCTGTGAAAACTGGTGGAAATTGTTTGGTTTGCCGAAGAGGAAATGGATCAGGGCCTCTCGTTTTGAATGGTTTAACCAAACTTTTACCATCCACATACGTTCCAAGACTAGTTCGTCCACGAAAAATAGGATCCAATATAAACTTGGTATCATCTTTTGTGATAAAAGAGGTGACATGACTTTCACGAGATATAAATGTTCTTGCTGGATAAGATAATCTAGTTGGTAAAGTCTCTGATGGTGGAGGTGGAGACACAGGTGAAAATCTGTTGGTGTATTCTGCTGATTGTGATTCCGTTCTTGATTCTATGTCAGAAGTATTTGGGTAATATTTACTTGGTGAACTCGTTTCTGGTTCAACAAACTTCAATGGAGTTGATATTTCTGAATCTTTAACAACCGGAGGATCTGGAGCTCTTGGTCGTCGTAAAAGTTTATGTCCCACATTTTTGTGACTTATTGGCCCAGGTATATCGGTTGTCTGGAAAATAAATAATGAATGCCAATTGATATAAAATACATGAATCAATCAAGCAGCAGCAGGTATAAGAACACCCCAAACTTAGGCTGTATGTCTACAGTTAGCTCTGCCTGTATTCTCGAGGAATGAAATGAAATGGGGTTTAATGTCCTACTCTTTTGCACCTAACCTGGGCTAATGGAAGACGGGCATACACCATACAGTGTGCTATGAGGGAAATTTTGCCCGGGCAGCGGCGCTACGGCCTACTCTTATATCGAATTCCAACTGCCATGGGATCTTTTACGTGCACTCCAATGCGTACACAGAACCTTGGTTTTTCGTACTATCCGAGCGACTAGGCAACTGTGCTTGTCAGGCACTCCGTCTGCATCACTGACACAAGGGGAAATCACGCCGGAAAATTGAGATGAACTTTCTCAGCCAATGCAGGGATCGAACACCCGACCTCCAGGCTAGCGAACCAGCGCCTTGTCCAATTAGCCGCCGTGACCCCTCTCGAGGAATGAAGTAGATAGATCGCTGCATGCTGTATGGTATAAGAAGTGAAGGAGAAAAACAAATTGTCCATTTGAGCAATAGATTAGATTTAAAATGCCTTGGTAGTTGATAGTTACTTATACTCATAAAAAAATAGGTTGCCAGGCAACGAAACATACGCCCACACAGCAGCCAAATCGTCCGGGCAGTCAACAAGAGTTGTCACATATTAAGGAATTATCAGAAAATCATTAGAATTTGTTTGGTTTTTATAATCAAACCTGTTTTTTTTTAAATCAGATAATAATTGTGACCTCCAGAGGCATAACAAGCTAAAAAGGGTGATTTTTCGTACAATCAGGGGACATAATTCAGGAAGTAATGACCCGATGGGCGCAAATATCGAAAGGGACCAAGATCTTTGGGTTATAAATACATGTCAAGTTTCATCAAAATCGATTCAAAATTGTGACCTTTATAGGGTCCACAACCTTGATATAACATATTTTCACACTATTCGTGTACAAACGGCGGCCATTTTGTCCGTCAATTCTAGTCCGATTTTCACGTAATTCGAACTCTCTCTTCATTACCATGTGACGGTGATATAGTCAAACGTTTTTTTAAATCGGATAATAATTTTGACCTCCAGAGGGACCAAAAGCGAACAAAAGCAATTTTTCGGACAATCAGGGGCCATAATTCAGGAAGTTACGATCCGATGGGCGCAAATATCGAAAGGAACCAAGATCTTTCGGTTATAAACATACATGTCAAGTTTCATCCAAATCGGTTCAAAATTGTGACCTCTATAAGGTCCACAACCTTGATATAACATATTTTCACACTATTCGCGTACAAATGGCGGCCATTTTGTCCGTCAATTTTGGTCCGATTTTCACGAAATTCGAATTCAACCTTCATAACCATGAAACGGTGATATAATCAAACGCTTTTTTAAATCGGATAACAATTTTGACCTCCAGAGGGACCACAAGCTAAAAAGGGCGATTTTTCGGACAATCAGGGGCCATAATTCAGGAAGTTACGATCCGATATGCGCAAATATAGAAAGGAACCAAGATCTTTGGGTTATAAACATGCATGTCAAGTTTCATCCAAATCGGTTCAAAATTGTGACCTCTACACTGTTCACAACCTTGATATAACATATTTTCACACTATTCGCGTACAAATGGCGGCCATTTTGTCCGTCAATTTTGGTCCGATTTTCACGAAATTCAAATTCAACCTTCATAACCATGGCACGGTGATATAATCAAACGGTTTTTTAAATCGGATAACAATTTTGACCTCCAGAGGGACCACAAGCTAAAATGGGCGATTTTTCGGACAATCAGGGGCCATAATTCAGGAAGTTACGATCTGATTGGCGCAAATATCGAAAGGAACCAAGATCTTTGGGTTATAAACATGCATGTCAAGTTTCATCCAAATCGGTTCAAAATTGTGACCTCTACACTGTTCACAACCTTGATATAACATATTTTCACACTATTCGCGTACAAATGGCGGCCATTTTGTCCGTCAATTTTGGTCCGATTTTCACGAAATTCGAACTCAACCTTCATAACCATAGCACGGTGATATAATCAAACGGTTTTTTAAATCGGATAACAATTTTGATCTCCAGAGGGACCACAAGCTAAAATGGGCAATTTTTCGGACAATCAGGGGCCATAATTCAGGAAGTTACGATCCAATTGGCGCAAATATCGAAAGGAACCAAGATCTTTGGTTTATAAACATGCATTTCAAGTTTCATCCAAATCGGTTCAAAATTGTGACCTCTACACTGTTCACAAGCTAAAAAACGTCATTTTTCGTACAATCAGGGGCCATAACCCATGAAGTTACGGTCCGATACATGCCAATATCGAAAGGAACCGAGATCTTAGGGTGATAAAGCTATATTTCAAGTTTCATTGAAATCGGATAAAAATTGTGACCTGTAGACTGTTCACAAACAATTGTGGACGGACGGACGGACGTCCGGACGGACGTCCGGACGGACGGACGGACGAACAGGGGCGACGACAATATACGTCCACATGAAAATGTGGGCGTATAAAAACAAAGGTGGTGGTGGGGACTAAAATTAGTGGTGGGATGGTCAGAATATTTGAGATCACCCAAGTTAAGATATATATTTTTGATGTCATTGACTGACACCGTGTGTACCGGTACAGTCGTTAAAAATATCTGAGATCTTGCAAGCATGGCACAAAATTTAACTGATTTAAACCACTAAAAGAATCACTGTAACTATTACTAATATACAGGTATGGCGTTGTTTATCTTTGACAAGGACAGACAGTTAAACTAGGAGTAGGCCTATATCCTATAGAGGGTCTCCTGTCCAAAATCGGGTTTTCTCCATGTTCTAGTGCCTTAAAATCAACGACCTTTGATTTGACGCTGTCTGCTGACCTTCCTTTCTGTCTCTATTAGCAGCTGCAAAATGAAAATACCATTCGTCCCACCTATTTTGGAATATTATGATTCTTTATTTTTGGCCAAAAGGAATCATTTCTCGGCACAAATGACACAAATCTAAAATTAATAATTCAACACATACTATTTTCAAGTAGAATTTTGTGATTGAAAAACATACACAAAATACTTTTGAACTGATCAGCTTTATTTTTACAAGTATCCGTGCAATCAGTGATATTTTTTGATAGACTGGCGATCAATGGTTTCAATATAAATCTCCTATATAATTGCCTTCAGATGATATTTTTGCTGCCCAAACTCAAACGATGGTAATGACACGTAGGTGTCAAACAACCTGTCAAAATTAATCACCCCTGCAACAGTTGCATTGGTTTGGCCATAGATATTACCGTATTATCTACGGTTTGGTCCAACATGTGACAAAAGCCATGTTGTCTTGAACTCAGTCGAAACTACAAGTAAATACGTCAAATTTTCCAAGAGAGAACTGTTTTTATGCGTTGGGATATTTTTAGTTGTGCAATGGATTTTATTTAATGGGAGTTGATTTCAAACACACAGGTAAGTTTATAATCGAGAAAATCTGTTTAAAATTTATGATGGTTCAGACGTCACTCACAGGGTAACATTAGTATTACTTAATACTATTAGTTCAGTATTAGCAGCCTAAGCTTGGTACCCTAAATAAAATATACTATAGTAACAATATATTACATATAGTTTAATTTCATTTCAATAATTAGCTTGCGCGTAGGGGCTCATATAGTAGTAGGATGAAATCAGATGACCCAGAGAAAACTCACGGGGATTGACTGACCTCGCTACTTCTTCAAGTCCTTGTCACGTACAACCGAGGAATCTAAATCACGTCAGTTGACTCGAGCAATTCATTGAAATTACACACCTTCAGATCATAAAGAAGGCTGATTTGGACGTGAAAAAACGGTTATCATAAAAAATGAATTGTACAGTCATTTGAAGAATACGGTAAATTATCCAATTTGATATCAAATATGATTATTCGACATTTTTACCACACATAATTTCAACTTACTAATAAAATGTCACTTTTACTTTTACTGGACGTCGCCATTTTGACGCGGTAACTATGGAGAAGACTGGTGGAGAAAGACTACGAGTACCGTGCGCACATAGTCGTGACGTAGAACCCATTTACTTTGTTTACATTTTGGAAATAAATAATTTTATGGTTTAGGCTATAAATAGAACCTTTGGTATGTTTTAGTACACGATTTATCTATATTTAACCTTACTTATCATTGCAGAATAAACAAACTCGGACTTGGCAATATATAAAGTTATGTTTCGTAAAATTATGTGGAAACAGTTGAATGAATGATAATTAACGCGTTGATGTTCATTTCTTAATTATAAATTAATTAATTCTTCAGATCTACAGCTTGAGCTACAGAGAAAATTATTTTCTGTGAAAAACAGTCAGTGTACCCCGGTAAGCTGTAAGTATCCTACCTGTGTTTTCGACAGAAAGCCCGTAGCCAGAACTTTTTTATATAGATCGGTGCGGGGGGGAGGGGCATGGGATGGGTTCTCCCAATGGTATCACGTCATTTGGGACTCACGTCATTTGGGACTCAACACAAACGACATTTGGGACCCAGTTGACGACGTTTGGGACTTCATTGGCGTCATTTGGGACTCAACAAAAACGACATTTGGGACTCAATATAAACGACATTTGGGACCCGATATAAACGATATTTTGGACCAGAGTTCGACACAAACGTCGACAGATTTATCGGAGGATCCCTAGCTGCGTGCATATTTTGTGCATTTCGCTCGGGAATCGCGCTTCTTTGACGCTCCGTATGAATTCCAAGTCGGTAGATATTAAAATAATAATTAGATCATGCATTTAATGGTTTCGCTAACCAGTTGTTAGTGAAATTTAAATCTAAGTTGAATATAACCCTCTGACAGAACACCAAATACACTGAGAAACAGTCATTAATAATAATATATTTTTTCCGCCATTGCCAAATCCGCCGATGACACGTGACATTGATTGGAATTTCTAGGTCAAAAAGCCGGCGATGCTACGTTTAATTTTACGTAGCATGTGCCGTTATAATTTTTTTTATAGGCCTACACATGCTGCCATAGGCTTAGTTTTAAACATACATGTATTGTCGTTGTTATTATTGAAAGGTATCTGGCATAGTCGTACGGAATTTCATTCTGAAGCAATTCAATTATGGTTGTCACATGATCACTGTGCCGTACGCGTGTGTCTATCATGGACGAATGAATAAAAACATTTGAAAGTTATGTGACAGACAAAAACTACAAATTGAGCTATGAAAAAATTATTGAAAGGTATCTGGCATAGTCGTACGGAATTTTATTTTGAAGCAATTTCAATTATGGTTGTCACATGATCACTGTGCCGCACGTGTGTCTATCATGGACGAATGAATAAAAACATTTGAAAGTTATGTGACAGACAAAAACTACAAATTGAGCTATGAAAAAATTATTGAAAGGTATCTGGCATAGTCGTACGGAATTTTATTTTGAAGCAATTTCAATTATGGTTGTCACATGATCACTGTGCCGCACGTGTGTCTATCATGGACGAATGAATAAAAACATTTGAAAGTTATGAGACAGACAAAAACTACAAATTGTGCTATGAAAATGTTAAAATTAATAAATGTATTGTTAAAATAAATAAATGTATTGTTAAATTTTAATGAACAATGTCGTGTGGACGACTTTACCAACGTATTACTTATATCTTGATCGAGTCCCAAACGACGTACACCAAAGTCCCAAACGTCGTATATCAAAGTCCCAAACGTCGTATACCCGAGTCCCAAATGTCGCGGTCAAATTTTTTTGAGTCCCAAATGACGTGAGTCCCAAATGACGTGAGTCCCAAATGACATGTAATCCTCCCAATCCCTGAAAATTTTAGAAAATGGTTAGCCGCAAGCACATGTCTCTAGCCAACTCTGTCTCTGAACAATGAAAAGATTGTGCCAGGGCCAGGGGTGGGAAGGGCCATTTCTCTTACCCCCGGCCCTGGATGGAAGGGGTTCCAGGGGACCTCCTTCTTAAAATTTTGAAAATCGGACATCTACAAATGTGTTTTCCAGCCCGAAAAATCATTCTCTTGCAAACTATGAACAATAGTTTTAAATATATATATATATATTCACAAGACCTAAGGGCAGTGATCTTGGGCAATTGCAAGTAAGTATATAATATAGATTAGATATAGAGCCAGGGTAGCTTAAGTTTTGGTTCAAGATTCAAAATAAACGCATTCTGTTTAAGTCTAGACTAGGTCTGTGACAGCCTGCAGTACAAAATATAGAGCAGATATAGCCGCGTCGACCCAGGGGTAGCTGAAGTTTCAGTTCATCTGTCGGGATTCAAAATAAACATTTTCTGTTTTGGTCCTGCTAGGTCTGTGACAGCCACCTAGTCCGCAAAGCCTAGTACTGCTCCCTGAGCATGAACCCCTGAGTTGGCAGGGATGGACTGTGTGCTGATGAGGGCTCACCTGCCAGGGGATCAAAGAGGACATTTTTCAATGTACAGTAACATATAACATCATTTTCAAAAATTTGTAGGAGTTCGGGTGGGACAAACCCCCCCCCCCCCAAAAACCCTTTGCATCCTGGGCATACATAAATAACTATTTTAAGAATGATGGTATGGGGAGGTCAAGAGTGGGTCAGTACAGGCCTACAACATCCATGCTTTTTGTCCATTTACAAAACCTGCTGTCCAGGGTTTTAGAAATTATCACATCATGTAGATCATTCTGCATTTTTTTGGTTTATGACGAAAAATTCTGATGATGATGGGGTTTGCATTTGAATTCATGCATTTATTAATTTACTATTATTGTTATTTAAAATTACAGAGTTATTGCCCTTGAGTTGAATAAATAAACATATCCTTTAAAAATGTAACGAGTGTATTATTCACTCCTTTTAAATAGAGTATGGTAAGCTTATTATTGTATCACTTTTCAGATTAATTGTATACAGCTGTTTTATCAATATGACAATAGGTTGGGAAATACTGGAAGTTGGTGAACAGGTAAGTCTATAGTCCTACAACAAGTTACTAGATTATTTTATTGAATTATTTAGTCTTGAACATCAAAAATAACAAACCAAGCAAAACTATCTTTTTAAGTCAGTGAAGTTGAAATGTATGCTGTGACTTATTGTAACTACAGTCTAGGATATTCAAAACTTGTTGATTAGTTGAATCATGTGTGGGACATGTATACATAAATGGGGGCATGGGGAGGGAACAGGAGGTGTTTATTGGTTTACCGCTTGCACGTAAAATCACAAGGACTGTCACTGAGTCATGTGGCATTGGGGTGTAGGGGTGTCTGACCAAACTAGTATCGCCTCGTGGGTTTTTTCCAGTTTCCTCCCTTACAGCTGAAGACCCTGATGTGCAAGTGAATTATTAAAATAAAACTGCACCATTGCTCACAAAATTACCTACATTACCATCTCTCTCTCTCTCTCTCTCTCCATGTACCACAAATGATAGTAATGAATCTGATCATTAAAGTTACATTATGGCAGATAAGATAAAGAGATGGCAGTTCTCACTACAATAGTTAAAAACTAGATAGTGTAAAGATAATTTGCTGAAAATTTCAGTCAAATTGATTCGCTATTAGCCAAGAAAAAAGCTTTTGAAATATTCATAGCCTTAGTCATCATTACTCAAATCATTAATATAAACAGCATAGTCTCGATTATCCACTTGATTGATTTAATTATCAACCGCCATTAAGCGGCATATACGATTTTAATCTGCCAACATCGAAGGCTAGTCTTGACATAAAGAGTTTATTATGGTCTGAATATGTTAATTAATGTCTAATTGATTATTTAGATAACATCTCAGGCTTAAAGAAAGACCTTTAAAAATCAGATTTTGCTCTTGCATAATGCTATTTTAACATCAGATCTTACTCAGTTCTGTTAGTATTGTTTTGTTCATGAGAATTTCCAGGTATCCTGCATGTCCACTTTTTAATCATATTTTATCTACATGTACTTATTTTACCTTCCAGGCATTGGTTTATAATCATGGTGGTGAAGCAAGGATTGAATGTGGACCTAAAAGGGTAAATTTTTTAAATAGTTTTAAAACACCCACATGGAAAAATTAATTGAACATACATTTCTGTATGCAATATATATTGTATGTACATTTTGATGCTCTACTATAAATTTAATAGATACAGGAAGCATATATTCAATAATCTGTGATGTAAAAGACTGTTTTGTATATTACAAGATGTTGATATTTCTTTGCAGTTGTTTTTATGGAGGGAAAAATTCAATAGGTTGACAAGATTTTCAGCAGATCAAAACCAATATCTTGTCATTATTTATAAAGATGGAAATGTTGATCATTTTCAAGGGTAAGTATCCTAATCTGGTACTAAAGATTGATACAAATCAGAACAGGAAGTTATCAAACATTTTCTTTAAAGATATAATTTCTTTGATGAGATCATCAATACATAGCTATTGTTTTGCCTCCTTACTTTATGGTTAAGTTCATGTTCATCAAGCAACGTCCACAAGTTTTACAACCGCTGCTTCAATACTCAGCAATTCCCGAACATAGTTTTAACCCTTTGTTGATCAGCCATGATTTCCAGCAACCTAGACATTGATCGATCCTTGAACTTTAAATTGCAACTCAATTGAAACGCAAAGTTGATAATTGTACCGATATTTTAAACAAAGGAATCTGATAGGCTCACAAGCTGGACTTGTACCCAATTGAAATTAATGGCGTAATATGCAGGGTATTACGTGGAGGGCTTGATAAGATGTACGTAGTTAAGGTGAGATCAAGTCTTCTATTGAAGATGGGTTAAGTTGGACTTCTATGATCGATTTAATCTGTAAAATATATATTTTCTCGATAGTTTAGAGCTTTAATATAGATATTGATTTGCCATGGTTAAGTTGGACTTCACTATAATAATAGGTCTTATGATTAATTAAAATAATGTTTTTTTAGTCCCAGAATTATACAGATAAATTGTTAATGAGACAAACATTTATTCCTAAAAAAAACTATTTTTTCAGACCATATGCAATGTTTTTAAATCCAATAGAGCACAGCCGTGTGGAAGTAAATAATTGTGAATCATTAGATGCTAATGAAGCATTAGTGGTTTATAAACAAACAGAGAAAGAAACCAATCGTTATGTTCTTTATGGCCCTACATTATTCATGCCAGCTGCTAATGAATGGTAATTATATTAACTACTTTTATATGCCAACTTGGAGTTGGGTGGCCCAATGGTTAGATAACAAAGTTTGTCATTGAGTCAATTGTCATGGTTTTGATTGTGTACAGAGAGTAGTATCGTCCCATGGATTTTCCCCAGTTTCCCTCCCAACAGCTGAAGACCCCAATGTGCAAGTGAATTACTGAAATAAAACTGAACCATTAGTCACAAAATTACCTACATTACCACATCTCTCTCTCTCTCTCTCTCTCTCTCTGATTGAACCTTGTGGATTATATGATCCAAAGTAGTATTTTATATCCATTTTGTATTAATTAAATTTCTAGGATTGGAAGTTAATATTACTTATACCAAAAATACTCATAATTTTAGGCTTCATCTGTTTGTATGGCATGGAACAGATCCAAAGAGTAAGACCAGAATGATTCCTGGTACTCACAGATTCAACAAACTCAAAATCATACCGGACCAGTTTTATTATAATGTAAGTGGAAACAATATTTATATGTTATAGTTGCAGACGATGATTTACATGTATTATAGGATATGTATAAATGATATGTATAAATTAAAGTTACGTGTAGATGATGATGTTTATATACCTTTATTTTAGATAGTATTTATATATATGTATTATACACAGAAGATGATGTTTATATACATGTATAGATGATGTTTATATACATACATTAAAGATACAGTGTATATGTTAATATTTATATACATGCATTATAAAATAAAATGGGTTTAACATCCTACTATTCAGCTCCTAAACTGGACTAATGAAAACGGGAATACGCGATACAGTGCCTTGAGTGAAATTTTGCCCATGCAGTAGTGCTATGGCCTACTCTTATATCAAATTCCAACTGCCAAGGGATCTTTTATGTGCACGCTAATATGTACATGGGACCTCAGTTATTTGACCCACCCGAACGACTATACAGCTGTCCTTATTGTCAGGCCCCTCATCCTGCATCACTGACAAGGGGAAACCACGCTGGAAAATCTGGACGAACTTTCTCAGCCAATGCAGGGATCGAACACCAGACCTCCAGGCTAGCGAACCAGCGTCATACCCACTTAGCTACCGTGATCCCCCACATGCATTAAAGGTAGATGATGATGTTTATGTATTGTAGGTAGATGAAGTTAGAACTTCAGATGATGCCTTGATTAGAATTAAACTCATGATGTTTTATGAGTTGACTGATGTTGACTTGATGGTAATTATGATTTTATTTCTCTCTGTTATTCCTGTAAATGGAGTAAATTAAAGCCTGATTTTTAGTTTCTTTAGAATTAGAGATTATTTTTCAAACCAATTTTACACCTGTAATTTATCTATATAAATAAAATCAAAAATGTCTGTTTATATGTGGGTATGTATACATGGGATATCAGCATGACCTTGTGAATGTTTTAGACCATCGAATTTGGGCCCTGGGTGAATTTGGGCTGGGCCTTGGCGAATCACACTTCGTTCCCACACTCTATCCCTACATATTTGATATGTTTAAGGTCCTTGAATTTGACCCCCTGCTGAATTGGGCTCCTTCCGAATTTGATTCCCAAGTGAATTTATTCCCTGCAAAGTCGGTTATTCTGCTAGTATAGATATAAAAATAAAATATGTTGCTGTTATAATACATGCAGTCATCTGTATGGAATCATTTTTTTACAGCTAAATTCAACAACAGATCCTATGGCTGATTTTATCAAGTAAGTAAAACTTACTTATCTTTCTCTTATTTCTAATCAGTGTTTGTATGGACATACAATATATATTTTTGATAAAACTTATAGTTCTATACAAAAGACATGTGCATAATATACTATATAGAAGACGGTCAGTATTGTGTTATTTCTTATTTGGATTTTATTTGGAAGGTACGGTTCCATGCCCCATTCTCTGGCCATGATCAGCTGTTTCCATGAGTATTGATTTCTGTTGATTAATCAAACCAACATCAACAAAATAGAGCATACATTATTCTTCAGTCAAAATGGTATTTGTTAAACTGTGTCAAGATTTTAAAAGAAAAGATACATTGAGATTGACATCTGAAACTGAACAAAGCTTTTCTGCATGGTTGAATTATTTTTGGCCCCACATGTGTATAAAATGATTAAGGATTTAATCCTGCGTTTTGGATTAACCAATTGATCCGATATGCTTAACGCAGAACAGGGGCATGAACAATGCAGAGTAACCTCCCTTAGTTATGAGGAAATAGCTATGAATTTATATGCTGTTAATGATTTTCATACTTGTGTACAAATAATTTATTAGTCAATCAGCTAAATATAGAATGATTTTATTTTCAGTTGTCTAAGTGCTGATGTTGTAGCTTTTGCTTCAAAAAGAACGTAAGTATAATTTCATCTGAATTTTGTAAAATAAAAAATTCATACAAGCAAATAATTAATACATTAATTATAAAATACCATTGAGCGAGGATCTGACATACACGAATCCGACTTATACAAAATTTACTGTAGTATATAATATCTTTGTTGAACTTTATAGAAGTCAACCAGTAATAATAATTTTAGGAAACAAGATACAACAGATAGAATAAATTTGAATATGTATTAAATCTGTTTTAAAAAGAGGCCCATCAAAAGGCTTTACCCAATTCTCTCTCCGCGGTGCTGGCTTGTTCATATTGTCTGCTGAATGAAATATTCAATTCATCATGTCTTTTCAAATACTTATGACTGATAGTCTTTGAGATTCAGTTTCCACAATATTGTACTTTACAATTGCAAGGGATTACAATTAAAGCCTCTCCATTGTCAATAAACAGCTTTATTTGTTTTACTTTCATTTGACTGTTACTAAGACATCATTTATAGTGCTACAATTAGTACAAGCTTACAATTCAAGTTTTGTTTGTATTTTTATAGGCCCACATTGAAATCTGGTTGTATATTGTTGTAACCCACATTGCTTGTGGACACTTTAGAGGCAAAAGTTAATATCTTTGACTTTAGATTTATACATGAGACGAAGTAACCTATGGATTTTCAACAATATCCGACCAGTGTTCATTCTTGTTCACACTCTATAGAGACCAAAGTTATCATCCGATTGACTTTATATTTATAAATAATGTTAACGGTCACAAAACAACCAGGTCTTTTTACTTCCCACAGCTAAATTCATGATGGTTAAGGTTTTGTATGCTTAATGTTAGCATGTGGCAGAACTAGAAGAAGCTAAACGAATTCTGATAATTTCTTAATGAGATGCTACTCTTAAATCAGTTTCTAGTGTGCTGTAAATGTTTTCATTACCAACAAAGGAAAATTGACTGTTTGGAAACTTTTCCAATTTTTCTGTTTATAAAAGCATTCACATGTTGTTTTTTTTTTTATTTACTGCATTTCAATTATTCTCACTTGTTTTTTTTTCTATAGATACATGTCCTTTATTAACCAATCTGATGCCTTGAATGAATTGAATAGCTATCCACAGCTATTAGAAAGGTGTAAAGCTATTGGTTACTCTGTTACTAAGGTTGTATTCCGTGGATATTTTACACATGACAGATTACAAAAAATGCATGATTGGGCCATTGAAAGAAGAACAAATCTAAAAATAGAGGTAAAATCAGCTTTACATGTTTGTGGGATAAAAAAGACAAAACTTAACAAATCTTGACTTCCCTAGTAACAATTGTTTTATTACAGTTGTAAAATTTTGTGCATTATTCCATAGGGTCAATGCTTGATAGGGTTATATCGGTTTTCAGAAATGGAAAATATACATTCAAAAGAATAAAAATTAAGTGGGTTAACTTTTCTATTAAAAAAAACTCCTGTAAGTCAAATAAATGTCCTGTGAAATATAGACGAGTTTAGTGGGGGATCTTGCTGTATAACAATTTTTAATTTTGAGCAAAATTTTGATAATGAATAATATTAAGACAGTTTTTAATATATAGCGTACCATACACAAAACTTAACACAGATGTATGTACTGTAATTTTTGTTAAAATATTGCATACATTTAAGCACTAAATATCACACCATCCAAAATTGTACCTTTATTTAGTTTAGTCATACCGGTTTGCATAGAACTGCAGAGAAAGTGTTGAAAAACGCTAAGTTTCTTCCTATTATTGACAAATGTTATATTTCTTCCCTATTGACAAATGTCTTTCTATTGACAAATGTTATTTCTTCCCTACTGACAAATGTTATTTCTCTCCCTATTGACAAAGTTATTTCTCTTCCTATTGACAAATGTTATTTCTCTCCCTATTGACAAAGTTATTTCTCTTCCTATTGACAAATGTTATTTCTCTTCCTTATTGACAACTGTTATATCTCTTCCTCTTGACAAATGTTATATCTGTCGCTATTGACAAATGTAATACCTCCTTGCTTTGTGTTTTATATAGTTTGAGAAAGAGGGGCAGCAACAAGACATGGTAGATTTAAACTTAAAGAATGAGATGGAAAGAATGAAGCAAGGTCAGACAAAGAAAGATAATCATTTATTATATTCATCCAGAAGATGACTTTTTCAATAGAAAAATGGTTGTACTACCATTTCATGTCATAAGTTTCCGAATAGAACCAAGGGAGAGAGTACTATTATCATTACATATCAGTTTCCCCAATAGAAAGAATTGACTATAATCATTTCATGTCATAAGTTTCCAAATAGAAAGATTGTACTATTGTCATATCCTAATAGACATGGAAGATAATAAAAAGTACCATAATTTCTGTCATAATGAAGTTTCTCAGTCCAGATAGTAGAAAGATGTCTGAGGTTTCTCAATAACAGAAAAGAGTAGAAAGATAAAAGTTAGACAGTAGAAATACTGTAGTTACATTATTTATAGTTATTTTAAATTTGTATAAAGTAAGAACAACATTATTGTATTATTATATCTGTTTAAAACATCAGATTTCTAACATGTATTAATAAAATCTGTATTTGTAGAACAAAAAATGGAATTAGAAGAATTAAAACATCAACAAGAAATGGAAGTGTAAGTACCTCACCCATATACTATACTGATAGTTATTCAGGAGTACTCTTGATGTTCGTTGGGATGGGTTGAGACTGTTATAAATTGTAAACAAACTTTTATTGAACAACTTTATACAGATTTTAAGACCAGTATGCTATGTATAATGTAAAAGAGATAGACTGACCAGACAGTGATGCTGTGATGACATGGAAACTATTATTTGCATTAATGTCCCATCTGAAAGAGTAGACATGTTAACTGAAGACATTTCTCTGATGAGTTGATAGAAAAGTCTTCAAAATAACAACAGTTCTACTCAGTCTGTTTCTGGAAACAATTCTGAATGCAGGTATTTTAAAAGTAGGATACCAGAATATTTAATGTGTGATGTTCCCTGAACTATGTGTGAATGTTGTTTTTATTTTTTTTCCCTTTTTAACTGTGTTTTAGAACTCAAAATGCTCACACTTTAGAGATGGAAAAACGTATTCATGGTGACAAACTACAGAAATTGAAAAAAGACTGGACAGCAGAGTTAACCGTATGTAGACTTGATTCTTATTAGGTTACAGTCTTATTAATATCATTTCGGTCCATTTTATTTTGCCAGAAATCCACTTCAACTTAGTCTTAGTAGATTTCTGTATAAGACTCGATTATTCATTTTTTTGTTTAAATCAGCAGCCGCAGACAGGGTTCTAATCCAATAAATATTGCAGGCTTGCGATGTCATCGCTGGATAGGTTAATTAATGTCAGATTAATAACTTAGATAATATTTCTAAAGAAAGACCTGCAATTGGCAGATTTAGCTCTTGCATAATGGATGTTTAAAGAAATGGATGTATGAATTATGTTTTCTTTTGCAGAAAAAAATGATTGAAAACCAGAAGACATGTGACCATTTATGTCAATTAGCTGGATTAGGTGTTGATTTGACACAATTTTTGGTAAACGAACAGAATACTCCTGGTAGTATAACAAAGGTTGTATCAGGTGATAAATCTGTTGTATTACATCTTCATCAGACATCTTTATCAGACACCATTGATTCTAGATCAGGAGACCAGGTTTATAAACGCTAAGTTGGACATTGAAATGTGGTCTTTTTGTCGTCGCCCTCGTCTGTCTGGCGCGAACAATTGCTTGTGGACGCTCTAGAGGCTAAAGTTAATATTCGATTGACTTTAAATTTATACTCAGTGTTTAAGGGCATGAGACGAAGAAGCCTATTGTTTTTCAGCGATTTTCGATAATAACTACCAGAGTTATGGCCCTTGATCACTTCAAAAAATCTGGTTGACGCTCTAAAGGCCAAAGTTAATATCCGATTGACTTTAAATTTATACACAGTGTTTAAGGTCATGGGACGAAGAAGCCTATTGATTTTCAGCGATTTCCGATAATAAGTGCCAGAGTTATGACCCTTGATCACTTCAAAAAATCTTGTGGACGCTCTAGAGGCCAAAGTTAAGATCCAATTGACTTTAGATTTATACACATTGTTTAAGGTCATGAGACAAAGAAGCCTATTGATTTTCAGCGATTTCTGATAATTAGTGTCAGAGTTATAGCCTTTGATCACTTCAAAAAATCTTGTGGACGCTCTATCACTTCAAAAAATCTTGTGGTCGCTCTAGAGGCCAAAGTCAATATTCGATTGACTTTAAATTTACACTTAGTGTTTAAGGTCATGAGATGAAGAAGCCTATTGATTTTCAGCAATTTCAAAATATTACTGCTAGAGTTATCTCCCTTGATAATTTCAAAAAATCTTGTCACGCTATGGAGGCCAAACTTATCATCCGATTGACTTCAGATTGATACACAGAGTTTAAGGTGTTGAAATGAACAAGTAGTTTGATTTTCAATGAATTTTGATAACTGAACAGCTAAATCCAAGATATTAAATGTTTCCTATACTAATTGTTAGCGTGGGGCAAAACTTTATAAAAAGCAAACCAATTCTAATGATTTTCTGATAATTACATGAGTTGTTACTCTTTATCAGATTTTAGTGTATTACAAATGTTTCATTCCTAAAAAGAGTAAAAATATGTGACAACCCTTGTTGACTGCCTGGACAATTTAGCTGCTGTGGGTGTATGTTTTGTTGCCTGGCAACCTATCTTTACGAGTTGTAATCTTGAATCATTGTGTTGTCCATATTATCCCGTATTTATCTTATCTGTTAATACAATGATTACATTCAGGACTAGAAATATGGAATGATGAAGGGTGAATTATATATTGGTACCTTAAATTTTGTCTTAAAATAGTATATAACCTCAAAATATTTTTACATTCGCTAAGTGTAATTTTGAATTATTTGGTTGTCCATAATTTGTTCATCATTATCTCATATCAACCCATATCTATTTTTTTTATAAGAAATGAACAAATACATGAATGTTTAATACTGGAATTCATTAAAGGGAATTATTCAAACATGACAGAGTGCTAAATAGAAACGGAACTATTTCTTACTTGCAGCACCGATTTCAAAATCATAATTCATCAGTCTGATTACACATAATCAGATTAGGTTGTCTGGCATTCTACTGCTGGGACACAGCTGGTTATAATACAAAATAAGACAGGCAATTTATAGCTACAGAGTACAGACTGGTTGTTTTTCATACCTACATACATTTTGTTACATTCCTGTTATGGCTCCAAACTCATTTTTTTTCTCCAATTACATGTATCACATTGGATTTTAGAATACAAATATATTTTGAGTTACTATTTCACCTTACATAAACATTTTAGAAGACAAATTATATTTTGAGTGAGATTTTGGGTAATACTACGTATAAATTTGCATTGTGATATATTATGTTTGGGATTCAATTATGTTTCACTAATTGCCTTATATATTACTCTGAGATTTTTCTATTGGATGTTATAATGCATTCTTTATGTTGTTAAAGTATTATATATATATTTGTACTGTAGATCTATGTGCTGGCGTATAGATAGTATATTTTTTATGTTGTCAATTATCTTCCTTTTATGATTGTTTTTTTTTTCTACTGTAGTTAATCCTATTTGCTGGCAAATAAATGTAGCCAAAATAAATTTTGTTCAATTTTGTATTTTTGGGTTGATTACTCCAGATTGTATATCTTGGTCAAAAAAGAGTCAAAAGACGCCTTTTCATCAAAGCAAATATATCTGAAATGGTTAAAGCTGCCTAATTGTGTTGTGCTAAATGCTATATATTCACTAGAATCATTTATGGAATTGTAACTGTCGTTATTAATTTCTACTTTAAAATGTAACGGTGCCTATATATCATACTCCGCGCAGTGTTTCGTTTGATTAGAGGTAATCCCACTACTCACTGCTAATGAGTGCATATTGTTGTTTTAAATTTTGATTGGTTAGTAGTCCGACTACCAACCACTGACCAATTGTTCTACAAAAGCTTTACATTTAAAACGATTGCCAATATTGAACCAAATATGTTTACATAACGTTACGTCATGGCTCACGATTTTATTATGCCCAATTAAAGGACAATATTGGTGCTAGTCATTATCACATATGTGATAGAACTGATTAAACACTTTCCAAATATAATATTAACACAGAGATCATCGCTACCATAGAGGAGTAATAAAGGATTCATGAATCGGAAGTGACGAACGCCAAAGGAAAACACGAGTTATCTCTCTATGTGAATGACTGAAGTGACGAGTGATGACAGATAAACGGCCGAATTTCTGCTCACTAATAATTCCTTCGAAGACAAAAAGTTGTTATATGGGACCGCAAGAGGTTATCTGACGATACAATAAAGTAATTAAGTGTCATAAGATAAGAGAACACGGGAAAAATAGAAATACTCCGTACAGCCCCTTGTTTTTATTCCTTCTATAGGGGAGACCGGGGCACATTGAACGACTTTGTTCACATACATGTTTGTCCTCATTTCATATCAAATGTTTTTATTAGAAGATCTCTTTATTTCATGATCAAAATTTAAAAAAAAAAAATCAATATGCCCTCTTATATGGATCAAACCCCATTTTATCTGGATTGTATAGATTAGACATATATGAACTTAAGTACAAGAATTTCTTAGGCTAAGAAGTTAACGTGTATGGAAAATGTTTCTCTTTTAAGCGCTTTTTTGAAAAATCCACTGCCTAAGAAAATAATTGACAGCATGTGGCTTATTGATGGAGAAATGGGTCTAAGAAGTTATCTCACTTCTGTATAGTGTTGGGTTGTATAGTATTATTTATAAAGGATATATCCATGGTGGTTCAATGTGCCCCGGTCTCCCCTACCTTATAAAAACATGGTAATGCACGGACTTTTAATCTGTTTTTCTTTCCTGTTCTCTTATCTAGTGGCAGTCAATTCTTTTTATGAATTGTAAGATATTCTCTCACAGTGTCACACAGCAACCTTAGGTCTTCGAGGGAATTATTAGTGAGCAGATATTCGCCCATGTATCTGTTATCACTATTCACTTCAGTTAGTTATATAGAGGAATAACTCGTGTTTTCCTTTGGCGTTTGTCACTTCCGATTCATGAATCCTTTATTACTCCTCTATGGTAGCGATGATCTCTGTGTTAATATTATATTTGGAAAGTGTTTAATCAGTTCTATCACATATGTGATAATGACTGGCACCAATATTGTCCTTTAACAAGTGCATAGCAGAATACTGCAGTAAAACTAATTGCGTGACAAACGAGTCTATCAAGTCGAATGAAATGTAAACAACGAACATACTTTCACCGTTTTTAATACCTTAAATCACTGTCCAAAGTGTTAGGGAAGACCCAGATTAAACGAAGGACTGTCATGTTGCTGTACTTAAATGATAGCTTTGATTGAACGGGAAGGATAGACATAGTCCCGCAAAAGTTCAAGAATCAGAAGCTAATCCAGCAATGGCCAGAGAGGTATATTTCTCGGGTCATTGCTTCAAGTATATGGTATATATTTGCACCTCTAATAACTGGTCACAGAAATAGTGATATGCAACTCGACAGGGATCTTCTTACTTGCAAGTTTTAGCTCCAAACTACCGACTGTTTACAGGGATATGGTCAATTTTAAGGGCATTACCTGTAACCAGTAAGTTTGACCAAAACGATAACCCTGCTGTAAACCTATTAAAAACAGAACAAAAAAAAACAAAAATGCTGTTGATGTTCGTGTTAAGAATTTTAATGATATGGCTGGAGAATGTATTAAATAGATTAAGTATAATAATTTAAGATGTACAATGGTAATTATCTACATATATATACACAGATGTAATAGAGATTGTAGATATATTTCATATATGTCATTTAAACTTAACACGAAAACATGGACATAATTTCTGAGCAAGCTACCTCGCAATTACTTCATGTCATTTACATCACAAAATATATATATTGTTTAACATTTGTTTTAATTTCAACACGAAACTATGGACAGCATATTTTGTTCCTTGCAAACTTGTGGAGACGACTATAATCGCATTTGCTCTAATATATATTTTTAGCAAAATTTCTCTTCTAAATAAAGTCCACAAGTTAGCACAGGTGAATATACCCGTGCACATTTCCTTTTAAGGCTAATTTGGACACTATATTGACAATTCCAGAGCTTAAATATAATTTATTCATAGCACTTCAATCGAAAGAGTTATTAAACATTTACTAGTCTCTGTCGGTTATACACTGAAAAAGATTTAAACAAAAATTGTTAAGAAATATCTATAAAAAATATTTAAATTCTTGGAAACGTCCCATGGTTTTTAACCCTAGTTTATTATGCAGTGGAGAATTCACAATTTTCTATTAAATCTTGTGCAAACAACTATGTTCCAATTAACTGCTAACTGGATTTATCCAGAATCACTAAACCACAATGCACTAAAGATACATAGTTCTCAATATAATAGTTACAAACTAGAAATTGTAAAGGGGAATTTGCTGAAAATTTCAGTCAAATTGATCCACTCTGAACCGAGAATTTAGCACAAAATTATGGGTCTAGTCTCGATCATCATTACTAAAGTCGGTACAATGTCGATTATCAATTTTTTGATTAATTCATCAATGAGCATTGATCAGCAGATTGAATTCTAATCCAGTAAACATCGCAGGCTAACGATGTCATCGAGAGTTGATTTTGGTCTGGATAAGTTAATTAATATCTAATTAATAATTTCGATAGGATTTCTGGCCCAAAGAAAGACCTGCAATTAGCAGATTTAGCTCTTGCATTATGTATGTTTAATGACAGTTTTAAAGGTTATTTGAAACAATAAACAAGTATCAGCCACAGGCGCTTGCAAATTTGAAAGTTTCTTCCAAATACATCATTAAAGATACAGTAGTTCAGAAATAAAGAAAGCATTGAAAATTTCTTTCAATTAATATAACTGGGCAACGTTATTGTTAAATTTTTAAATCTCTGCCATGCGATGGTCAAGAAGTTGCCTATGGACTTGTCATGTCTACGAAATAAATCTGGCGATATTTCGGTTTTCGATATAAAACCACCAAGGAAAGAAAATGCGTCAAAAATACGTCTTCAGAAAAATATCGAAAAACCGAACATACAGCGATATTTTTCTGGATGATATATCTCATAAATATTGAAAATATGACTTCCTTTTCATGTTGCATACGATATTTTATTGCTTGGTGATGAATAAATACTGTTATATTCACCCGAAGTTTGCAAACACCGTTAAAAAGCTTTGTTTTCGTGAAGTGCAGTAAACAACAGCAACATAAAACCAGAAATTGTTAGCACGTCTTCGTGGCTTTATAGATCATTAAATTTTGTTTGTTAATTCGGTGCTGTTTTTATGCTAATAAACTTTTAATAAAGTTGACTATAAAGTGTCAAGTAAATACTCCGGGGGATATTTCAAACTTTTTAATCATGTTTATTTACATTTAAGGTGATAAATTGAAATTATTGACATTTTATAAAATATCGCGATATCGGTTTCAAGCGATATCGCACAGCTCTACTAAATAATAGTTTATACATAAAATTTGAAGCCACAAAAAGGATATGAAATAGACATAATTTAACTTTACATAACATATTTAAACAGAAGCGAGTGTGTTCATATTGTATTTATATAAACGATACAGTATAAAGAGACAGATAATACGCATGAAACCGATTCTCGGTCTGTCAATAATTAATGAAGGTAACTATCCAATTTCCTTTTAATTTTCTCCAATATCACCCCCTTTCTGTCAACAAATTTGGACTTGCGGTTTGCACCACAAAAGTAGGATCAAAACGTCGCGACCTGTGGAACACAGACCTACATGTACACCTCCATAATGTCAACCGGACACAATACTCGCCAATTCGCGATACTGGCAGAAAGAAAATGACTCTGGGTCAATGAAATCGTCCATCATATCATGCATCCCACCTTTATCCGTCCACAAAAAAAAATAAATAAAAAATAATCCATTTTACATGTGGGATTAACAGCGAATAATTTTAATTTGGCATATTGTATCACAATTTTAATGTGGCATATTGTATCACAATTTTAATTGTGATACAATATGCCACATTCTCTATTCTGACTGACCCAAAACTAAAAGCATTCGACTTCGATAAACGTTAAAATGTCGGATGACTCGCTTCAGTTCTCTTGCAGCAGTAATTAAATTTCTTTAGAATATTGTACAACTTTTTTCTACAATCTACTGTAATAACGTGATCATAAAATCATTATTTTCCCGATCTTTTTATATGTAAATAATTTCCAAATCATTAATTTTCGGAGCTTTTTATCTAGAAATTTCCAGATCATTTCATTCATCATAGCTTAGAACATGTAAATGAGAAAACAATAAGTAATAGGTAAAAGGAAATCCATGTAAACTTTTTTATGATCATGGTCTAGTCAGAAGTTTTATGGAATAGCCTTCACTGACTGATAATTACTAAGCGACGTTTAGACTGGGCTTCAGAAGTCATTATCTGGCAATGATAAGATGTACCCAGAAGAAGCATACTGGTCACTGGTTTGTTTATTTACAGTGACTGACAGTTCTCCCCATAACACCAAAATATAATCAAATAATAATTTTTCTATCTACTTGAAGTTATTTCAATACACGGTAATAAAAATATATAAATCCAATACGTCCACGTGGCAGTCAGGTCTGAAAAGAAACTTGAAGGTTGACCAAACTAGTAGCATTTATCACAGAGTTCGAATTTTCCACACGCAACTTATATTATATGTGTATATATATATATAATTAATATATTTTGACAAGGTTATAGAAGGGTAAACTCTAAAATGGAAGTTTGCAGGACACTGAATATTGTATCACCATAGGGTTTGTCCTATCGACAGAGATATAGAGAAAGAAATATTGTTCAATTTTGTTTCAGGAATTATGTAGATGACCTTAATATTTAGATCTGATCAGCATATTTTGGTTTCCCGGATTTTCGGCAAACGGAGCAACTCTGATACAAAGGGTCGCAGAATAGTAAATATCGATATAATTTGTTCCCTCGTGACCGCAATGTTCACACCAATTTAAAAAAGAAACCGTTACAAACACTAGCCTCTCTCGTGTCCACTAGGTTTCCAGCAAAGGGGGATAACTGGAGTGCGGAAATTTGAAGAAAACTGAAAATCGAAAGGATTCATCCTCTCATTACACAAAATACCAATGTTTCCCACCAAATTTGAAAATTATCCGTTACAAACTACAACCTATATCGCGTTCACAAATTTCTATGAAAAGGGGGCATAACCCTGGAACGAAAGGTCGCAGAAGCATTAAAATCGACAAGGTTCATGGTCACAGTCACAATGCTTCACACAGTGCTCACTCTGGGTTTCATTTTTTTTCTGGCAACTTTTCATACTAATTTATTAGTCATATATTTTTTCCGCCAAAAAAGAGAACAATTTAATATCAATTAGATTTTTTCAGTATTATTTTTCACATAAGTACATACATATGATATTACAATTTTCAAAATTCTCCTCTACTTTGCAGACTCCCATTTTTGAAAGCTTTTTCAACATCTGGGTTAACCACTTTTCCATTACTTAGTACCATTAAATTACACAGTGTATTTGTTTTGATGAATATCTGAAAATTTCCATTCATCCTTAAAAGATCTTCCCTTTCAGAATGTGCTTAAAAAAATGGATAATCGAGACTGTGGAAAGAATCTGTCAAAAATTACAGCCCCTGTCGCAATCACAAGACAACAAATTGTTTCCCGACGGACAGCATGTCGACAACGATTGTGATATTCCTATATAATAGAATATAAAAACTATATTTACCAATATTATCCACACTATGACCCATGGGAAGAAGAATAAACTTATACAACAATGTAGACAATGATTTACACCTCTCCTATATAATACAAAAAAAACCAAACAGTTGAAATTAGAAGACCCCGTTTCACACGAAATGGGGTTTAACAACCCTTCGCCCCTTTCGACACGCACCGTTTAGTATTTGGCTAAAATATTTCCGCCCTATTGATCATTGACAAGAGCTTTTTTGTCAATAGCACTTCAAACTATTGCAAAACGTGAACGAAAGATATGCCTAATCTGTATATCATAACCAAAATTTAAATAATTTCATAGGACAAAGTTATAGATAAGTAGAATATTGACAGACGGCGTAATGGTTGTACTTTGTACATTGTCTGAATTTTCTAAAAAATAAGGCACTCCGGTCGATCCCTTACTGGTATTGTGGCATCCGGCCCGTTATCCCTAAAACCTACCTATTGACGATAATAGTGTTCGTGGATTGTTGTGGCTGACCAGAATTGACAACAACAACGTTACTTGTACTCTGCTGGGACGACTGTTGTTGCTGCTGCTGTTGTTGTTGCTAAAAAAAATAAAGTATGGCAAATATATGTTTCTCAATAAATAACCAAATAAAAGAAGGGAAAAAATGGGTTTTTTTTTATTAGTCCACTCAGCAGAAGTTTGAACCATCACAAGGACAATTGTAGATTTTGCAGTTAAAACATCAATTGCTTGCATCATGGGGATTTAACTTCATACCTTTCTGCTCCAACCGGGCCAATGAAGACGGACATATACCATGTGTACACGGGACCTATATTTGTGGTCTCATCCAAACGACTGGACTTTGTTCCTTGCCAGGCCCTCCTACTTGCACCATTGATGTGGAGAAACCAAGCCGAGGAATGCCAAGGCACTTTCGCGACCAACACTGGGATAGAACACAGTCACGACCTGCAGGTTAGCGAGTTGCCGCCTTACTCAAAAGATACGATAGTAAAATTACGAAGTTTGGCAGGCGACTACTCCACGACAAGTACGCACAGGGGATCGAAACCACATAACTGCATCGATGACAAACATTAAAGGATACGTGTTGTAGACCACTCAACAACCCATCGAGCAATACTCGTTCAAGAGTTCATAATGTGTTTGCTAGTTTATAGAATTGAAGAAATCAATCAGGAACATAACATAGCCCTTATCGTATCCTACTTCGTTATAACTGTCGGAAGCTTGTCTAGCTAGGGTTGCTTTAAGTTTCTTGCTACCACAAAGAACCTGGATAGTCAGCCCGATAGAAGGCGTCGCTATTACCACTATTATCAACAGATACCCTTTGAAAACTGGACCTGCGTCTTTGGTCCTGCTCCTTTAAAGTGACAACATAAGACAAATAACTCTACTTATCACTAAGACAGACTCACCATCATTGGCATCGGTTGCATATACGGTTGAGGTGCATAGCCTGGATGTGGCTGGGGATATGCTGCTGGAGGGTGATAACCGGGGTAGGGAGGTGGGGCAGCCATCTAGAAAAAAAAATACAATCCATTATCATTCCTGTATCAATGCGTGCATTTATTTACAAAATGTGTAGAGCAGAGCTTTCGTCGTCACAGAAGCTTTTGGAAATAAATGTTTCATAGACTGAGATAGGGAGAGAAATTGGGTTTAACCGTCCACTCGCCACAAACTAGTTCATTTTGGGACTGACAGACGGTTCAATTCAATTTCAATTAGGTCTTTAGCAGTGGGAAGAAACCGGAGGAGTCGGTGAAAACCATCAAGTTTAGCAGGCTACCCAACTCCTTGTCACGTACAAGCGGGGAATCGAAATAATACCACTGGCCTCGATGACAGCCCTTGTGAGGTTTTCCAAAAGACTGTTTGTCTTGCCTCTTTGATACAAATGACTTGGGTTTGCCCCATTTTCTACTATAATCAACATCTGACCTGAGCTAGAAGTCAGACATATTGTTGGGCTTATGATAACAAATTACGTCATTATCTGAGCATGGTCATCCATCGTTTGTTTACAATACCTATCAATGTCACAATTTGGTTTCAGTCAGTCGATTGGCAATTTCAGCGAAATTTATGGATTTAAAAGTCAGGCTTATTCGACCATTAGGGATTTAAAAACAAATGTACATACCCTATTTATATTTTAATACTCTTGAATAATTACTGTTTATTTTAAACTCCTTCCCTGGCTTCAATCAGTGCCAGTAGTGTTGTCAAATAGATGTCCACATACTCCGATCCGTGCACCTCCAGCATACGATGGTAACTCAACTTGCTTACAAACGAAAGGCGGGTTTACGCATCACATGATCACTTTTCAAACTCGGACTACTTCGGTGATACCTGGATGTAGTGTGAGTCGAGTGGTTAAGACTGCGGCTGCGTGCTGGTATCGAACGAAAAACCGAATTTCACACGTCATGCAATTAAAAGAATCCCTGACAGCTGAACCTCGGTGGAGAGTAGACGGTTGTCGCCTTCCTAGAAATATTTGAGAAAGGACGCTTTGCACATTACGCCATTCTCGACTTCCGACAACAGCGCAATCTGTTTCACGGAGAATTACTTACGAATTAACTCTGTAACAGCAGATGAGTGTCCATAGCACGTGCGTTGACTGCAGACGGCGCCAGTCATTGGCTTAACGGCTCGTACAATGTTTACTTAACACCTAACTGCTTCGGGCAAAATGATGCATTTTACTCATTTTAATACCAATTTACACTAAATAGGAAATATTTTTTAACTACAAATACTTCAAGCGTCTTTATCTATTTTTCTTTTACCTCAAAAAAATGTTTGAGAATTTAATTTGTCGGAGTAAAAAAGTTAATATGCCGTACTCATTAAGCCTCGTCGATGTCATGCTTATCAGTGATTGTAGCGGCCAAGCGAATATTCACTGCGGGATCAGTTTGACAACAGCGTTCTAAGAAAACAGGGTAAATTATTTTGAATTACCAATGGGTCAATTTTGACAAACTTTTCCAGTAAGCTCCTTGATTGGTGTGAATCACAGGAAAATCTCTTTCAAAACTAACATTAAGCGAAATTATCAAATTCAGAGACAAAAGACACGTCTAAAACTTAGTAAGTTCTTCCCTCTCCCTTTAATGTTCTTCGCTGTTCTCCAGATTATTGTAACGTTTAACCAGTACCGGACTGGGACCACCTGTCCAACTGTCCGTGACAGGTGTAAGCTTATTAAAAAAAAAGTGGGCCTAAGCCTATAAAGAAAACAGAAAAAAAGAGAAAGAAAAAAGGAGAGGGGGAGGAAAGAAAAGAAAGAGGGAAGAAGAGGACAGGACATGGACAGCACATCTCAAATTTGTCAAATGATAATTCTGTTAACTTGTATCAAGAAATCAAAAATTTGTCTTCTTCTGCTTTGGTCTGAAATGCTTGGAAAATGGGTTTGCGGTTGTCAATTTTCAAAATTTCCCTGGGGCGAGGTGCAGATGTTCTAAAAGTCTATAAATATCTAAATATAAAATTTAGGTCGTATCAAATCAGACAAACTATGCTAGAACTACTAATTTATTATGTACTTTTATACATTATATGTGTCTCAATCAATCATCACTGGACAAACCATAAGTGGGTCATTTCGGAACTCGTGGGCCAGCGTGACAAAACATGTTACAATAAATCGTCGGATCAAACTTTCAACCAAATTCGTGACAATATGGACAGAGGCTGAGAGGGAAGATTTGTAGTGCAATGCTATGGACTATAAAGCCACCATGATATAGGCTACCAATCGCGGCTCCCAGAAATAAGCTTACCCTTTGTTTATCTCTGGGGAAAACTCATCTATCAGTCTCAAATCGATTCCTAAGCCCCACCCCCAGTGACTCCTGATTGGCTGATTTGTTTGAATGAAATTGTGCCGATTACTCGACAATAAGCATCGCCGCATAGCATAGGTTAAATATTAATGATCCTGAGAACATTTTCCACATCTTGACATCAAAACTTCATTCGTAAACGCCAATTTGATGATTGGCTGGGTATTATTTGTAGCGTGCGATGCGAGCTAGTGATTAGGCTAAATTCGCTAAATTTCGGAAGAAATGCAAGTTTAAGCCGCCATCTTGGATCTGTGTGAAGAGACCGATGAAAGGATAGATAACATAACATTCAAGATGGCGGGGGAGTTTTCTCCAGACACGGAAACTCATTTCTGGGAGCCGAGATTGCTAGATTACAAAAACAGACAAATATGTTTAAAAACCGGAACAATAGTTCCCAAAATAAAAATTGTTTGCCTGCCCAAGTAACAAAGCAGAAGGTCTAAAAATGTCACTGAACAAATGAAGTATTATGTGAGAAATATGGGTTTCTTCCTCTTCTATAGTTAAGCCTTCAAAAGACATACCCCAGAAATAAGTAAAATTCAGATAAACGTATGGTTTCTTGATTATAGGCGTATAACTAAAAATAACAAGATCAGATTGATATATGAAATTTTCCGAGCCATGTGGCCGGTGTGCACATGTTTATGAATTAAATGTCTGGCTCAGCGGGAGAGAGGTCGCAGGTTCGACCCCGATGTTGGCAGATAAAGTTCATCGGAATTGTTCAACCTGGAGTTCCTATTTCAAAGGTGCAGGACAGAACTATTGAAATAAAATAAAATGGGGTTTGACGTCCTACTGTTCTGGAGGGCCTGACAAGGATGGTAGCTTTTCGAGTGGTACAGAAAACTGAAATCTCATGCTAGACACCCTGACATTTGGAATTCGAAGAAATTATGTCGGGGCTAAAGTTCCCTAATTAGCACACTGCATGACGTATGCCGGTCTTCAATAGTAGGCGCAGAGAGGTTAAACTCTATTTTATTGCTGATAACTTAAAACTATTAAAACTACGCGGTTTGCAATATAAGAAGAATACACAAAAAATCCGATTTGTAAACAACATGTTAGTTATGACAAAAGTTAACACAAATTGTTAGGTAGTCCTTAGGTGGTTCAGTAAGAATGTTCTGTGTTGTGTGCGACACGTGTCATTACTTCTAGAAAGTCAAAACCAAAGAGGTTATACACATGATAATTATGTCATGGGGTGATAATGTACAAACGTGTGTTATGAAAAAAAACATGAAAATACAATTTAACCTATCCCGTATTTATTTCATCATAAATAAATGAGGTATTTTCTAATTTGGACCAGCAAATACTAGAATTTAGATCATTGCTGGAGGGGATTTTCCCATTTCCTCTAGCAATAAAATTTACAGATATTGTATCGTCGTGATGAATTGGTAGAGTAGAAATAAATAAAAAATTCTGTCAATTTCGTCGAGAATGGATTGGATGAAATGAAAGAGATTATGAGACATCGGGGTAAATGGTGTGTTGAAGTTTTAGGTTGCTGGTTTGTTGGTCGTATTTAGCTATATACTCTAGTTGTTGTGGCCATCCATTCTCAACCATATTACTTCACTCACCACCATGGCTAATAAGAATTATCTAACGTGTTTTATGTTCTATGTATTAATTGTTTTTACTACCTGTCACCAAGCACAGAACACCGTTTCATTTCACCACCAGGTAAGACTGATTTATTTTTTCGTTGAGGGGGGGGGGGGGGGAATTGCAAAATGCCGATTTCGATTCCCAGTTTGTAATTGACAAAGAGTAGAGTTTTCAGGCCCACCTCGCGGGTTTTCTCCAGCCGGTTTCCCCCAACTGTTAATAATTCCTATGCGTAAGCGAAATATTGAACATTAAATATTAATAGTTTTAACATATTAACAGAACACAGTTTCTAAGGGATACAATCACTAGTTTATTTTAAAAGTACGACGTTTCGACAAGTATCCTCTTATCGTTATCAAGCACATTTAGACATTTGCACCAGGTGCAAGTTTACTACGAATGAGTAAAAGCATTTTTTCTTGTTACCTGTTATGTTGGGTGGTTACCATTAGCAACGCCCCCTTGTTGAATGTTGAAATAAGCTCAAAACTGTTAAGCCATTGAAAATGACAAGTTCTAAGAAGGCCACTGAAGTCGAAAAACGTGAATCAGCTTGGACCGATGCAGAAAAAAGATGCGTTTTGGAACAAACATTTCCAGTCCGGGGGCATCTTTTGACAATGAAGTCTGTTGCCAGTGTGTGTTTTAATTGTACTTTTTGTAAATTGGCAGTCATTAGGTCTCAGCATTGGCCCGAAGTTTTTTGTTTGTTTTTGTTATTATTAAATTAAATTGAACATTCGCGATGTAACAAATCAAATAACAGTTTTCAGTGATCAACATTGATCCAGGACGCTTTGCAGGAGGAGGTTTGCCAGGTTCCATTTAAGGAAATCTGCCATCATCGTTTCTAAATTACTTAAACATACATACAAATTGAGCTTTTTAAAGAGAGAGATTATTTTTATTATGATGTAGGATCACATAGTGATTTAATTTCATTGTTGCAATGCATTAATTCTTTTAATGTAGCTGAGCAGGGTGGGGTTTGGACCCCCCCCCCCCCCTCTGGATCCGTCCTGATCAACCGGCAAATACTTCTTTGAATAAACATCCATTACAAATCGTAGTCTGTATAAGGCTTAGGGAGTTCTTGGAAAGTGGTAATAACTGCGGAACGAATGTCGCATTGGGTTTAACGTCCACTCGACACAAACTAGGTCATTTCGGGACTAACATATGGTTTAATTTTATTTCAATAATGCGCTTGCGTGTAGGGGTCTTTAGCAGTGGGAGGAAACTGGAGTGCCCGTAGTAAACCAACGAGGTTGAAAAGGCGCCCCTATCTCCATGCCACATACGCTCACACCATGGATCGAAAAGTCGCAGGAAAGATTCTTTGTTTCGTATTACTTTATTCAATAAATGAACGTTTCATAATCCTTGATTGGCCCTCAATTTGTTTCAAACTTTATATTTGGCCTTTCACCTAAAACGTTTGTCCACCACTGATCTAAGTAATTGGCATTTTTGTAATTAAAGTAGCTAAGTCTCTAACTCAATATAATCCAAAATCTTCAACATTGAAAACACGAATTATTGCTCAATTTAAATCCACATTGATGTTGTGATCTTACCGGAAAAGGACTGTTTTCTGATATACAATATTTAAGACAAAATAAACATGTTCTCATTGGTGCACGAATCGTGTACCATAATGCGTTTCAGCCCCAGTTCTAGCAAGAGTCTTGAGGAACGAGGCTAGAAACATTGCGCCAAATCAAACGGCGTATGTAGACTGGATAGAAACCACAGCCGCAAGCCAGAGGTGACCGGCCTGCTAGAGGTCAAGCGCGGCACTCTAGCCCACTAGTCCCACCCCCCGGGCGGGAAAGGAAGATAACTCCGAAACGATATGGTTCGTCTCAAGACCCAGATGTTTCACACCAAATTTGAAAAACACCGTTATAAATAGGGTTTTCTGAAGAGGCCAAGAGGGAATATCTCCTTAACGTAAGGTCGAGGAATGCTGGAAATAATAGGGGTCATCCTATCTTGACAAAACATTTGGTTAAAAAATGAAATCTCTATCACGTTAACAAAGTGTTCGGGGGGGGGGGGGGTGCTTAACGGAACGGAACGGAACGGAACGGAACACACAAAAAGGTTATAGGGAAGTCAGATAAACATCAACCTGATAGTTTCGTGACATTTCCTTCAACAAAATACCGGGGTTCATTTAATCTAATTTTAGTTATAATTGACGGGTATCATACACGATACAGCACATGTTTACAGATTCGGTCAGCTAACATGTTTCATTCACATATTTTCTTTTTTTTCTAAAGAATCCCGTTGACAGCCATTATGTAAATAACCTCGATCGAAATAAAAACAATTAATTATGGACAAGGAAGTATGGAAAGAAAGGGGTTATTTAAGTTTATTTACGAGATTTGGTAGAACACACAAACTTACACTATTTTAACACTTTAGATGTCTTTGTTGGTTGGTAAAAAAGCAATTTTCAATCAGGGCTCATTTGCCTATACAGTTAGATTGGGTACGTTAGAAAGTACGTAAAGAGTTAATGGGGGGGGGGGGCTGCATGCACCAAACAGAATTACATAAAACAAATCTACGGACAAGACACAATACGTAGAAATCACAAACAAGCGTACAAATTAGGTTAAACATGCATTATGCAACAGCTAAATCTGTCTATTGCAGTTTTTTCTTTAGGCCTGAAATGTTTTCTAAAATATTAATTAGACATTAATTAACTGATCCAGACCTTAATCAACTCTCGATGTATCCGATATTAAATAGATTGGAACGGTTCAGCGATATTTTGATATTATAGCAAAAATGGCTAGTTCTCTAAATCTTACATAAGGTATCTTTAAGTAAAAGTCGCAGTAAAGATTCTTTGTTTCGTATTACTTTATTCCATAAATGAACGTTTCATAATCCTTGATTGGCCCTCAATTTGTTTCAAACTTTGTGTTTTGCCCTTTACCTAAAAAGTATGTCCACCATTGCTCTATAAGTAATTGGAATTTTTGTAATTTAGATAGTCTTCGGTTATTTTGAATATTACTTTTATTTTCTTGATGAGAGTGGTGATTCCTCTTTAATTTCTCAAGTTAACCATATTGTCGTAAGGATGCCATTTGGTCAGTTGTGTTAAGGTTGTGTTGTAGTGATGTATAACTGATGTTCTTTTTAGTGCCTTAACCCGATCCCCTCGATTTAACACTAGTGTTTACACCAGTGCCTAAACTAGGTTAAAACCATAACATAAGTGTTATCTTTATAAATGTACGCAGTGTTTTTGTCTTCTGTTCTGGTCTGAAATGCAAATATGGACCAGGAGCGAGAACTTTAGGGCATAAACATATATTTTAAGTTTCATCAGAATCGGATAAAATTTGTGACATTTAGGAGGGTCCACAACCTTCGTATTACATTCTTTTACCCAGTTTGAGTACAAAGAACGGCCATTTTCGTATCAATTTACCGAAATTTGAGTTCAAATTTCATTATGTTGGAATGGTGGTACATTTAAATGGTTTTTAAAATCGGATTAAAAATTCTGACCTCTAGAGAATCCAAACGCTAAAAAACACTATTTTTCATATAGTCAGGGGTCATACTCCAGGAAGTTACGGTCTGATATGCGCAAATGGAGAACGGAACCGATATCTTTTGGATATAAACATATATCTGATAGCAATTGTGACTTCTAAAGGGTCCACAACCTTGATGTCATATACTTTTACATTATTTGCGTACAAGGAGCTGCCATTTTGTCGGCAGTTTTGGGCCGATTTTCACAAAATTTTAACTCAACCGACATTACGATGCAACGATGATATATTCGTACAGTTTGTTTACATCTGATAATAATTAATTGTGCGAGATTTTTCGCAGACCAGGAGTCATAATTCGGGAAGTTACTATCCGATATGCGCAAATATCGAAAGGAACCAAGATCTTTGGTTATAAACATGCATTTTAAATTTCATCAAAATCAGATAAAAATTGTCACCTTTAGAGTGTCCACAAACAAATTTTGGACAAACAGGCTTCCTGGGGCGACGGCATATTCACATGGGCGATAAAAACAGCAGAAGAAGGGTAATTGAGGAAAACTAACCGCTTCCATGAAATTAAGTAACTAGGATCTATGTTGAATTTTCGTAGTCCCACTTGATCATTATTTAGTCGAAATCACCTATCTGAAATTTCTCGTAAATCAGCAGACTTGCGATCAACACATCTTTGTCTTACGTTTTGGCCATATATGGGTAAAAAAAGAAATATTTGAAGCCTTGAACCTAAGTCTTAAAAAAAATTCTCTGTTATAATAAATGATTTGAACTGAGATTTTTTGTTAACACTAGGGGTTAGTGTTAGAGTTATTGTTAAATAGATAATAACTTTTATCAGGTTCTTATTATCTATCTAGTTTTTATGTAATTAGAAATAATATTGCACACATCGGGAAATTGACACCGAAAATTGAGGGGCTCAGGTATAAGTTAGTGTTTGGGTAACACATATACGACACTGGTGTTCATGTTTTGTAAATATATCCTTGTTTAACACAACCTCAACACCACAGACCATAACCAGGATTGATTTCAAATACAGAGGGCGTCTGGGGTTGAGTTATCACAGCGTTACCAGTGCTACACTGATCTAACTGGTGTTAAACACTACACCACCTTAACCCATAATGTGCAACTGGATCCAGTTTGCTTGCCGAGCAGAATATGGGTATTTTGGAGGGTAGAGCTGGGTAGGCCCAGCTTATGTAGTTATTTCTTCTTCCACAACAGGGCAGGCTCGGTATGTTCATTACGAGTATATTGAAACCTCGACACCAGAGATCGGATATGTCGAACGATTGTGCATTTTACTGTAATAATGACTGCGAGTTTTACAACATCTAGACATTGCATTTGACCCCAATATATCTGGGGATGATCCACCTTGCCCCAATAAGGACTCCCTACTTTGGCGCTCGTGGGTAGGCTTCGTTGAGTTTCGAAAGTCCGTTCGTTTGACATTTTATCTCAACGATCAGTGCATGAAATACTGCCAGACTGCATTTCCGGCAGTCTGTTCTTCAAAAATTTGACTTTGCCCTAGCTTTGCCCCTCCAACCACTGGTGGCTGGCGCCGCCATTCGTTGCTAAGTTACAATGAATCGTTTTCTATCATCCAGAGAAATATTCTACGAATATTAGTCTATATGCGTTGTTAACATTTGAGAATAATAGGTCATTAGCTAGATTATTCTGTCTTATGCATTATCATAAACAAAATCTAATGGAAATAACAATATGTTGACGCCCATGAAATTTATTTAAGAATGCGATTTCAGAAAATCCATTTGATTGCATTGCGATTTTAAATCGAAGTCTTATTTTTTTATTGTAAAATTTTTTCTTTCCGTGGGCCATATATCTATGTTATTTTTAAAAAAAAAAAATAATCCTCATTCGTCGTCACGATTCATGTTTGGTTGCAAGAATATTACTTGACAAGGCTAAATTTAATGGATAATCAACCCCCCCAAAAAACAAAAAAAAAACCCGGTTAAGCATGCACAATGGAACTTTTTGTCGAATATTACCAACAGTTCCAGACCCTCCAACTCGTTGGAGATTAGGAGGTTCTGGGTGATCCTACTTCTTGTTAGGTACAACCGGGGAATCAAAACCATGTCAGATGACTCAATGACGGATCTTGTAACCATTCGATTTCAGAAAATCCATTTGATTGCATTGCGATTTTAAATCGAACTCTTATTTTTTTATTGTAAAATTTCTCTTTCCGTGGGCCATATATCTATGTTTTTTTATTTTTAAAAAAATAATCCTCGTTCGTCGTCACGATTCATGTTTGGTTGCAAGAATATTACTTGACAAGGCTAAATTTAATGGATAATCAACCCCCCAAAAAACCCCAAAAAAAACCGGTTAAGCATGCACAATGGAACTTTTTGTCGAATATTACCAACAGTTCCAGACCCTCCAACTCGTTGGAGATTAGGAGGTTCTGGGTGATCCTACTTCTTGTTACGTACAACCGGGGAATCAAAACCATGTCAGATGACTCAATGACGGATCTTGTAACCATTCGGTCAGCTCCCTACTCACACACACACACACATTCAAAAATGAGTAAATTAGAAAACTGGGCAGAGATCAAGCACTATATTAGACACCCAGCATATGGCTAAAGGGGACAGATCCATAATAAAAATACAGATCTGTTATAATAAAATATTATAATGATGATATTAATACACATTATTACCCAAAATACAGTCGTTTCCTTTAATAATGTTAACAATGCTCTTCTCTACAACACTGACATTGACAGATTATAAAAGAGATACAATGACAATTACAACCCCTAATACAAACAGTAAATTGTTTTCATAATTGAATTTTTCTTAATTATTAAATTGTTTATAAGCTGACCTAGATAATATTACTGCTAAATTTCTTTAGCTCGTGCATCGTTTTTATGTCCGTATTAAACTTTCATTTTAAATCTTTGCCTATCAAGTAATGAATTCCCCAGACAAGTCTTGCTATCATTTGAACAGCAAGGGAAGACAACTCTGTTTGGGTGTTTGGAGGCAGACCACCATTAATTTCCCCATTGACTTCAATGTTAATTCTGGACTCTTTGCCCACCTCCAACTTTTCCCCAGATTTTCGTTGGGCGAAATGCTTTTCACTACAGACAGAGGAACAAATGGCCATGTCTTTGCACTAAAATTTTTATGAGGTTGACCACCAAAATTTTGAGATACACGAACTTGAAGAAGCATACTCAAAACACGTATCTAGTTGCCGTACATATCACCATAGCCAACCTCATAACGCCGTTATCCTTGATAACCTTCCGCCTCAAAATCATGAATATTTACCAAAACCTGGCAGAAAATATTAATTCAAACCCTCTTAGTCCATTCTAGGCCAAAAAATCAACAAAAATGGGCATGCAAATGGGGAGAAAAGAGACAGAGAGAGAACTGCTATAAATAGACGAACTACAATTTGTGGGTACCGAGATGGTGAAATTTAATGGTGGTCTGCCGTTTGGAGGCAGATTACCATTAATTTCCCCCATTGACTTGTTCATTCTGGACCCTTTGCCCACCTCTAATGCTTTTCACTACTTGAATAGGCATACTAAAACATGTAACTAGCAGGCGCGGATCCAGAGGGGGGCGCACCCAGCGCACGCCCCCTCTATTTTTTTTTAGGTGGCGAACAATTTTTAGCACCATATATTCTCGCGAGAAAGTAGAACAATAATAGTTTAGGTTGGAAATAGTAATTTACAGTACTGGTATGAAAGAGTCCTTGTGGACATTTTTTCCACTCAAAAATCACGCTTCCAGGCTTCGCACTCCCTAGTGGGTGCAGCACGCCCCCTCTTTCGGTAAATCCTGGATCCGCCCCTGACTAGTTGCCGTACATATCAGCGTAGCCAACCTGATAACGCCGTTATTCTTCCGCCTCAAATATTTACCAAAACCTGGCAGAAAATATTAATTCTAACCCTCTTCATCCAATCAGCAAAAATGGGCACACAAAAGGGGAGAAAAAAGACGGAGGGAGAACTGTTATAAATAGACGAACTGCAATTTATGGGTACCAGGATGGTGAAATTTAATGGTGGTCTACCTCCGTTTGGGAAACTGGAATTACCGCTCATGGGAGATTGGTATTACTGCTCAAGGGTCTAAAGTGATACCTTTCTTCAAATCCGGTTGTAAAAACGAGACAAATAATTACAGATCCATTTTGACCCCCACCCTGTGCTATCAAAGCCTTTAGAAAATCATCGTTATAAATACACTACTCCATTAACGGATATAACTGAGAAAATGTATGATGCACTAAACAATAACAAAATATGTATTTGAAGGTGTATTTGATTTTTAAATCTCGATAGATGTTGTTGACCATAATATTCTTTTGAATAAGATTGCTTTGTTTGCTCTGTATAAATTTTCAGACAATCTGATCATTTTTACGACATCTTACTAACATGAAAGAAAGCAACGTACTGATGTTAAAGTTAGTCGACTAAGGAATACTACAAGATTCAATCCTTTGGCCCCTTTTGTTTTTAATATTTATAAATGATCTTCACCTTCTTATTGTGAATACTTTCAAATTACTTGGTGTTATATTAGCTGATAATCTTTAATTAAATTGAATAACCACGCGGAATTATTATAATATTTCTAAAACTATTAACAGAAAACGTTTGCCCTATAATATACAAACCACGCATTCAATGCTACATGTTCTTAGATTTTTTCTCCCCTATTAGGGAAAATTTCATTTTATCAACGAATTGGTTTTATCGATCAGATATTGACATCTTTGTCGCTTGGTATTTTTTTTCGAATTTAGACGATTTCATTATACAATAAACTTTTCTGTAAAATGTTTTTTCTGTAATGTGGTAAGGTGTTGGAATTTTTGATCATTATATAAAGTAACGTTTATACCGACTTTTTATCGAATTACCAATTGTCAAAATGTTATTTGGAACCAGGCTTGAAACATCCGAATATGGTTCTTGGTCTAAGGTTGGAATGGGAACTAGTCTCCTTACGGCTAGAATGATTTACAAAAGAAAGCAACAAAAACGTTTGGGGCAAATGAGCTAAATGTATATATATACAGATGCTTATACCCTCCGAAATCAAAATATATATTATAACCTGTAAACGCGCTGTGCAGCCCGAGTGACCTTAATATCTTGACAATGGTTCAAAATCTCTATTTTTTTTTCAGATTCGACCTAAACTGTTAAAGAGTATTCACGAGAGCACTGGTCGTTTACAATATTTGTTAGAAGAGCGAAAAACTGCACCAGGACATGATAGGTCGAAAAGAGGCATAGAACCACGAGGTTATGGGCACGTGTTGGCATCCGGGGCTAGCCCCGTTCCAACGGGTGTCGAAGAGGAATATTTTACTACATTTGAACCCCGCTCTGTCACTACAAGTCTGTCAGATCCTACACAACAAACCGAATCACAGTCTGATCCGTATATATACCAACCTGAACCACTGAATGAATATCCGCCTTTTGATCAACATACTGCGACTCATGACAGACAGGAACCCTTGACACATTCAGATGCACATAATCGTCATGTGGTACGGACAGAGTCAAAACGCACAGTAACGCAGCATACACAACGCACTACCATTTCCAGGAACTCGGAATCACGTCGTTTTTTCATGCGCCATCCCCTAGATCCCACCAGAATTACTGATATGTTATCACGTGAATCACGCATAAATCGTACTGAAGAATATAACAGTTTACTGGCAAAAGAAGAACTGAGGAAGTCTTCCCACAGTATAGACAACGATATTTTATCAGCGTATGGCGGGTATAATTGTAAGTACTCATTTTGTCATATCCATGTTATAGTAAATTGGTGGCTCAGTCCCATCATAAACGTACTTGTTTATCCTTTAATGTTATTGTAGATTCCTTTTTCAGTCCCATCATATATGTACTTGTATCTTTTAAAAGTTATTGTAGGGTGTTTGTTCCGTCTCATCATATACGTACTTGTGTATCTGTGACACTACGGTCTCAGAGGTGACACTTTCGTCTGGGACTTCCTTCGACTTCACGTTGTGGGATCAATTATATTTCAATCTTCATTTAACTGATTCTGGAATACCTTTTATGTTGTTACTATGCTTATATATCGAATACAGCAAACTTCGAGGGTTAAATACAGGAAACTACAATCTATGATAGTTACTTTGGGAGTTATTAAAATATCAACGATCTGAGTTTAATATCTTTCTAACCCAGACCTATATGTATGCCATTGACGATGGCCTAAATAAGTCTGGAATTAAACCAGATGAAAAATAAATAATGCATTAGAATTCTCATCTAGTTTTATGCTAAATGAATTTTAGATTGTATTAATATTTTCAGCGTACTCTAAAATTAAAGAAAGTAGCACAGGCCACATCATGGCATCATTAGATATGTGGCTCACGAAAGAACAAGCCGAATTATTTGGTAAAGGGTAAGCAGGCTTTTGTGTCGATATTATTGGGTGTTAAAGCAAAGGGATTGGGTAGCCAAGAGGTCTGGCATCGAGTCAAGTGTCGTGGTTTCGCTTCCAGATTTATGCTTGTCAAAGAGTAAGACTGCATACCGCGTCAAGGAATGGGTTTCAGACAGGTTATTTGCCAATTATATAAGGTTAATCTCTTGTACGAATATAAATGACTTTAAAAATGCCTCAGACCAAATTGTCTCTGCATGCTCAACTACAATTGATAGTCGTTGCCGTAAAAGTATCAAATGAAAACAGAATGAGGTTTAACGTCCTGCTTTTCTGCTCCGATTGGGCTGATGAAGACGGGCATACGCTATATAGTGTGTTATGGGGGACATATTACCTGGACAGCGGCGCTACTGTCTACTCTTATACTGAATTCCAACTGCTAATACCCGGTCAGTTTCAAAGGGATCGTTTACTTGTTTTTCTTCCCATCCGAATGACTGGATGCTGTCCCCCGTCCTGCACGACTGGCAAGGGTAAACCACGCCGGGCAATCCTGATGAACCTTGTCATAGAAGCGGATTAGAGTTGTCGATAAGACTAGTGCAGATGTCTTTGCGTTTTGCGTGCGTGCAGGGTCCGTATTCAAAAGATATCTTAAGTCTAAGATAGTCACTTAACTACTAGCTTTCACTTAAATATACGTAACTTCCTGTAAGTTAAGGGCAAGTGGTATTCAAAGGCCCTGTTAAGTATCAAATTTTCTCTTAAAGTTAAGCTGCCTTAACTTTTAAGTGTAAGTGGTATTCAAAGGCCAGTTTAAGTGAGAAGTATCCACTTAACTTTAAGTGACCTATGGCAGGTACCTTAAAGTTAAGTGAGATTATAATGACTTCTTTTAATGCTGTAGAAACAGTCTTGTAATGGCGATTTTAAAAGATAGGGAATTCAGATAAAAACAAAAATAATGTCGCCGAAAATAGCAGACCTCAAATTTATTTTTTCGTCGTCAACTTTGATGTTGTTGTGCCATAATAAAGTATAAGGTTATTACCACCGAGAGAGTTCAGGATATCCTTTCCCGATCATTCATCATGTTATTTTTGTATGTTTCCATGACTGTCATATAATAAAGTTAAATTCATTTGTGATGACATGGCTTTATAGATTTCAGAAAATATTTATGCTACCGCTAGAAGCAAGGCATGGTCCAATTTCATTCCCATATATACATAATTGGTAGTCACACAATATCTATGAATTTCTCAAATGGTAGATTTATAAACAACACTGAATAATTTGTCCAGTCTAACTTAGAAGGCAAGGGTCATTGTGTATTGCTAATAATATGTTGTTTTCTATTCGCGATATATTGTCAAAAAATTAAAGTTTACATTATCCATCATTATACTACCACTATTTATTGTAATCTATTGGAATGGATTTTATTTTATTTTTTTTTTAAAAAAAAGTATATGAAAACAGCTGTACCGGCAAAGGATGCACACTATCATAATATATACTACTATTTTCATGAGTTACAATATAATATTTCGACAAAAATTTTCCTGGTGATGTACACTATGAATTTAATGGAGTATAGTGATGGTCTCAAGGGGCATTATTTGCTTGCAATGATAGAAATTCGTGATTTTTGGCAGTGGAGGGTGTTCCATAAATCGAAAATTCATGTTTTCTGGCGAATGTGAGTATTCCATAATTTAAGTGTGCAGTTAAGTTTTCACATAGCCAAGTATATGTAAAATACAACCTTTGAATACCGATTTAAGGTAATACAGTCAGTTAAGTGGGAAAATTAAGTATTTTTACTTAACTTTTAGAAAACCTTTGAATACGGACCCAGTTCTTTTTTTAAAACAAGTTTAAAATCGCTGTGGTTTTAAGAGAGGGTCGTGTTGCCTTCACACGTAGGCCTACTATTATACCCAGGTTAACTATTCTGATCTTTTCGATCGGAGATCGCTTCATATTCTTATTCTTTATTCTGTTCTCGCACCCTTTGGATAACACTGGCACTGCATGACGCTGTCATTTTCCCAGGCCAAGATGAACCAGTTTATAATAAAAAGCCTTCTCGAAGACAGATCGCGAGCTGGGGTTTTAAAATGGTTTATTTACCCCACATTTGCGTTGAGACGACAAAGTTAAACTGTTTTAATGATTTTAGTTTATTGTTTTATACCAGTTCAACTTTACTACAGATCTATACTTCGTTTCGTTTTTTAAACGTTCGATGGTCTACCCTACACGACAAGTTGCACTAGAAGTTCGGGTCAGGGGTCGCACGAACGACATTTGACCCTATGATGTCATACATTGATTAATCAATCGGCGTTGACGTTTAGACAAAATTCAAAGTCCTAATAACGGTATCGACAAAATAGATTAAATTTTAATCCAGAAAATGGTAGTTATGTTATGATTTCATGTTTTCTTTATTCTGTTATAATATAGTGTTGGGCGAGTAAAAAGAAAAACTATTAGACCAAAGGAATATCGATGGACAGATGGTATAATACCATACACTATTGAGTCTTCGTTCCGTGAGTTAAACTTGTCACTTATTCATTTTATAAACAGAAATGGTTTAATATCCGTATTTATAAAAACAAATTTTAAAGGGCATGTTACGTTCACCCAAAAAGTATCATGTTTAACATACTTAATCATAGAATTATTGTAGCACGAGCTTACTGAGAGTAAGGTATACAAATACCTTTATAATAACAGTTCATTATTTCCAATGCCGTTGCAGTTATTGCGATATTAAAATGGTTATCTTTCCCCAACATTTTCCTGAATAGAAATCAGGTCTATTTGTAACACTTCCATAACACACAAATTTAATGTGTACATTTTATATAAATATAGGTATTTCGGATCTCAAATTAATTAAAGAATCCATGCGAGTTTGGGAGGCAGATACTTGTATTAGATTCCGCCAGGCTGTTGATACAGATAAAAATGTTGTTACAATAATTAATGGACCCGGGTAAGTTCTATTTTGGAATATTCTTTGCTACTTATTGCATCTTACTGTATGTATTTATAAACCAAACAAAGTCGCATGAATAGTATCTATTAGTCCAGTCAATCTACGTTTAACTTAGACAACCTACACTGTAAAAAATTTCCATTTTTTATGTCGCCGAATTCCTGTTTTTTCTGTTAATTGATGGATTTTTTTGAGAAATTTTGTTAAAAGAGTGAATTATTTCTTCAAATTACGTGTTTTATGTAATTCTGTGGAATATTCAGTATTAAACAGGAAATTTCCGTGAAATTTAGGGATAGAATATTTTATTCCCTTCTATAACGGACTTAATTCTGTTATTTTACGGAATAAACTGTGGAATGACAGGAAAGTTACGTGAAATTTAGGGATAAAATGTTTTATTCCACTATATAACGGACTATTTCTGTTTTCAGATGCAACGATAAGAAATCGTATATATATATAATCATTCCTAATAATTATCATTTTATAGTATTCATTTCAATTTATCAACCATAATATGAAGGATCATATTATGTAAAGTTTGGTATATTAATGGTCATGTATTGCTAATTTCCATTATTTATAAGATCTATAAAGTGTGTTCTCATTCATCATACGGTAATCAGATTGTAAGTATTTTCATAAATGTGTAAAAACAATTTTCAACGCCAGTTAGTATAGGTTGTATTGTCTGAATAATATAACCGATTGGCCAGTGTAAACCGGTTTGTCTCTATGGCAGAGTTAACATATCTGCAAATTGATACTACTTACATCTGAAAGCCCCTAACCTGTTTTAACACTGACCATTAATAGTTTTATTTCCGAGACACCCTTTTCTCTTCTATTAGCGCAGAGTTTACGGAAAAATATCGGAAACCGACGTTAAATAAAGCTATTTCGCACACGCTTACAAAGTCAATGGTTAATTCAATGACAGTTTTTATCACTTTCGAATCTAGGAAACAAAAATTACTAGGATTTGTTTTTCTGTATTTGAAAATGGAATTTATGTTAAATGAGGGAATTTCTGTAAATTACAGGAAAAATAAATACGGATAAAATTTTCCTGGTAATTTTTGTTTCCGGAATTTTTTCCGTTTTTTCACGGATATTTTTGTTACAGTGTAGAACAAATTGCAGCATACGGTTTCTTGGTCTTGGTACCGCTGTGTTGATGGGATCCTCTTCTACAACATGTACATGGTTCTCTGATTTCTTGGGCAGGGAAAAGGCATAATTTGCATAAATTCAAAATGGCCACAAATGTACTCCTTAATATTGAGTTTTCACCTTATTAAATTATTACAGAAAGAAGCACGACCCTTGTGAATATCTAGTCAGAAATTGTCATAAATCAAACCCATCACGTTTTTTTTATGTTAAATGATGATGACAGCATATACAATTTAAAAAAAAAACCGGACGCAGCTCACAGGAAGTAGTTACCTAATAGAAACTGAAGTAACCACTTGAGTGTTAAATTACATTTCAGTACTGGATTGTCCCATTTCTTGTAAAATCGTAGTAGTTATCACATATTATCCCGAATATAGATTATCTTATTCAAGTTCGAACTCTTTTTGCTCTTCCTTCACAACACAGGGAATCTGCACACTTTAAAGTCTGCCGCTTGCGGGTACATTTTTGTTATGTCACATCGAGTTGGTCACTATAGCTTGTACGGACTCAGTGGTTTTGGGCTCTAATTTGTCTTTGTAAACAACTTTCCTTGGTTATGTTCACCGCCCGAACCCATCCATAACAGCACCTGTTGGTACACACGGAAACCATAATACTTTACAACACCCAAAGTCGACGGTAAGTATGAATCCCTGGATGTTTGAGGACAAAGATTTCAGGGTGTTTGCGGAAGCTCTAATCTTCTTGCCAATTCTAAACAACCTGGATGTTGTGTCACACCAAGCCAGCTATAGCAATCACAAACGGAAGGTATCATGAGACATCTTCGCCGAAGCGTTTTGGTTCGAACAACAAACTTCTGACTTAGTATAAAGCTGTGTATCCTTGTCAGGCCTATAGCCTGGTTATGCATTTTTGGCTATGCAAGATGCAACAGTAGAACCGGTGTCCTTCCAACCACGTGAGTACTACTGTCAGAGCGCGTTCGATTCCTGTCTAAAGCACTGATAATAAATCGGAATCCCAACTCGCCCTGTTTTCACATTTTTGTCTTCACATTGTTCACACAAAAAAATCTGTAAAGTTTTGTTTATTGACAGAGTTTATTGCCCTTCCATTTCTGCATGCCGCAGCTCGAGGTGATACAGCGTCGAGATTGTTTGGAATTGGAAAAAGTGTCCCCTTTAAAAATATTCAAAAGGTTTCGAACTTCGAACTGTGTGTGTTAGGTTGGGGAATACTAGAGAGAAAGTTAGCGGAAAATGCAGTGAAAAGCTTGTCCTGTCTAGATTCAGAGCTTTTCGCCATGATTCCATATGAGACAAAGTATCGCGGTTACCCTAAGTACTACCAGGTACAGTGGTGGATGGAGTGAGTGAAAGACTACTAAGATTTAAGAAAGAATGGAACAATTCAGGACTGCTATTTAATTTAATGTGATTATTTACGTTTAAATTTCTATCAGTTATTATCCCCCAAGGGGCTAAGTCAATGACGTATTATATTAACAAGGCCGATGATGTCATTGAGCTCAGTCTTTTTTTTTTAAATTTAATTTTATTGTATGCTGACATCATCATGTAACGTCAAAAAAAGACGTGATTAGGTCACGAGGTTGGTTTATGGCGTCATTTTCATGTTTCTATCTGTAATAAGGCAATCTTTTTCTAGGTCAACTATTAATTTGACTGGACTACATGCCAGTAATTCAATTCTTTTAATTGATCCCCAAAAAGCAACTGGCTAATCGTTATCCCAGAATATAAACTTGCTACCCATCGTAAATGAATGAAAAAAATAAACCTATTTAACTTACCGTTGTTTATTAACAGCTGTAGTTCACATGTTGGTATGATTGGCGGCAAGCAAGATTTAACACTGCATGTAAACTGCCGAAAGGTATGTCCAGAGATATTTCTCAAATTGAAAAAGTAATAGTATAAGATACGACACATTATTGAAGCAATGGTCCGTCAATTCCTCTTCTATCTATTGAACTGTTTCAATGGCATTTAGTAATTGAACTAGAGTATACAGATCATTGCTTGATAATGACTAGAGAAGCCTAGTCGAAACGTCGCTCAGTAATAAGCAGTAATTGTATTCCATAGAATTGTGACCTGTATATTCTATCTATTGCTGTACTGAGGGCCAAATTTCGCATTTTTGATTAGCCAATCAAATCTCTCCGCCCAATGGAATTTTCATGACTGACCGCTTAACAACAGTAACCTTTTAATAAAATCTCAATGTCTAGTAGACCTACTGTTGAAACTCAAATATTGCGCTTGTATGCATCGGTAAATTGTGCCGCCGCTGAAATTCAAGGTTGGAATGAAAATTCGGTTATTCAAATTTCCGATATATTTTCTGTAAACCTGTCTGTTTAGACACCTACCTTTATTATGTGTTCAATAATATTTATCCATTTTTGTGAATAGAATCCATGAAATATTATTATTCCAAAGAAACACATATCACAAAATCGATTGAATATCATATTACTATCCAGATTGTTGAAACACAATAGGCTGCGTAGCATGGCAGTCTGTCTCTTTGATCTTGGGTCTTCCTTAATTCCAGGACACTCGGTTAAATGTGTTAAAATACGGTGAAAATGTTTGTTCGTCTGCTGTGTGGTCCAACTTATGATAACGGATTCCATGTGTTAAGTATTCATGCAACAAAGAATCCTGAAAAAAAGTAGAATTGGTAATGCTATGCATGGAATGTGTAATTTGATTTCTTTTTATTTCAGAAATCTATAGTTGTTCATGAGTTGGGTCATGCTATTGGAATGATACACGAACATCAGCGACCGGACAGAGAAGAATTTGTTTCTCTAAATGAACAGAACGCTATGCCCGGTACAGAATCCGATTTTCAACAGTATTCGTGGGATGTTATTGATAGCCTTGGTATAAAATACGACTATACATCTATAATGCATTATGGAGGCACGGTACGTTAAGCAACACAATAAATACGTGTATACAAACACAAGTAAGCTGTTCTTATAAAGCATCACTATAGAATCCTGGTCACAGCACCAAATCTTATGATAGAAATAAGTTTATGCACAACACAGTAACGTGATGCTGAAACTAAAAAGGGTTTCCCAAATAGCAAATAATAATAGTTCGTATATTTTTGGAGGATTAGATTATGTTATACGCGTTGTAATCATATCGAATCAAAAGGTCCTAAATTCGTTTTTTTAAACTGCCTCTTCATACACACCACGTTACTACTTTCAGGCTTTTGCAAGGGATAACGGTATAACTATACAGACACGTGATCCCAGATATCAGGATGTAATTGGTAAAGCTACAACCATATCAAAAACTGACATTGAGACTGTCTCCGGGATGTACGAATGTCCAGCGCGAAGTAAGTGTCTGAGATGACAACAATTAAGCTCAAAACAGGGTACTGCTTCAAACATCTGTCCACATGTGAAAATACATGTGTTTAATAGTAAGTGCAGGAGGACCGCACTACACGCAAAACATAAATGTATAAGATAAACCTGTGGATAAGACAGAAAACAGACATCGCAAAAAATAAACAAATATCAGATCAAGTGAATGGATCCGGGGGCCAACCGTAAGCGTCCAAACATACAGGCTAATGCAGTGGAACACAAGGTTTTTATACGGCCATATTTTCATGTGGACGTATATTGTCGTCGCCCTCATCCGTCCGTCCGTTCGTCCGTCCACAATTGTTTGTGAAAACTATACATGTCGCAATTTTTATCCGATTTCAATGAAACTTGAAATGTAGGTTTATCACCCTACGATCCCCTTTCGATATGTACTTGATTGTACGAAAAATCGCGTTTTTAGCTTGTGAACACTGTAGAAGTCACAATGTTGATTCGATTTTGACGAAACTTGCAATATAACTCAAAGACCTTGGTTCCCTTCGATATTTGCGCATATCGGATCGTAACTTCGTGAATTATTACCCCCGATTGTATGAAAATCACCTTTTTTTTTAGCTTGTGGTCCCTCTGGAGGTCAAAATTATTATCCGATTAAAACAAAAGTCTGATTATATCAGGGATACACCGTAGTGAATGTGGAGTTCGAATTTAGTGAAAATCGGACCAAAATTGCCGGACAAAATGGCCGCCGCTTGTACGCGAAAAGTGTAACAATAATATGGTATGCTAAGGTTGTGGACCCTGTAGAAGTCACAATTTTGAACGGATTTTGATGAAACTTGACATGTCTGTTTATAACCCAAAGATCTTAGTGCCTTGCGATATTTGCGCCCATTGGATCGTATCTTCCTGAATTATAATGATTTCTTAGCAGTGTTCTTAGCCGGCCACATCCTCAGCCCCTCCAAAACATTCTGCAGCCCCCCCCCCCCCAAAGAACATTCCGTAGCCCCCCCCCCCCCAATTTTATGAGCTGGCTACGGGCCCACCTTTGATTGTCCGAAAAATCGCCGTTTATAGCTTGTGGTCCCTCTGGAGGTCACAATTATTATCCAATTTAAAAAAAAAAAATGTTTGATTATATCACCGTTACACCGTAATAATTGTTCAAAATCAAACCAAAACGGCCAAACAAAATGGCCGCCGCTTGTACGTGAATAGTGAAAAAAAAATATGGTATATCAAGGTTGTGGACCCTGTAGATGTCACAATTATAAACCGATTTTGATGAAACTTGAAATGCAGATATTGGTTCCCTACGATATTTGTGCATATCAAATTGTAACGTCATGAATTATAGGAAAAATCACTTTCTTTTTAGCTTGTTCTCTACCCATCTGTCGAAAATATGGGCGTATCCTGCCTGGTAGCCACTGGTTAGTATTCCACTGACCATCAGGAAGGGTATAAAAGATCACAAAAGTTTAGTTCATTCTAGAAATATAGAGCAATAAGCGTATGCCACGATATTCTATGCCACAATATTCTGTCAATACTCAGGATACACTAATATTATTTTTGGCAAGTTATAAACAGGATCTTACGGTACTACCCGAAGCTTATTCTCTATACAAAATTTCAAAACATACAATTTCCACTTTTGTGTTTTGAAATCGTGTGTAGAGAATAAATTTTAGAAACGGTTGTGTTTTATATTTATTGTTGATACCGGATATCATGTTATAAATAATTAAGAAATAAATATACATATTATGGGAGATTAGGTAAAGAGTTGAGTTGAGTAGTAAATCGGATCCTAATCCAATAAATATCGCATGCTAGCGTTGACACCTAGAGTTTGGCTTGGATAAGTTAATTAATGTTTAATTAATAATTTAGATAATATTTCATGCCTAAAAAAGACCGACAATAGGCATATTTAGCTCTTGTATATGTATGTTTACGATCTAGTAACATACGACACGTGCTTTTTGTTTTCTTTTCTCCAGCAAACGTGGCACCTGCTCAAGAATGGACATGGTTGAACGGCCTATTGCCATCAAACTTTGAAGGTCAATCCACAATAAGGGAACGTAAAACACCAATAAGGAATGTTAATCCACGGGGCAGATTTGTGCAGCCATCGCGTACAATACGTCGTCAGCGACCATTTATACGTCGTCGTCTTAGACCAAGGACTTCTTTCAATAGAAATCATCAACGAAATTCTAGACCTACAAGTCATCGCAACAGAAACAGTCCGTGGCTGAATGATTTTTTCAGAAGAAATAGATTTAGTAATAATGGATTTCGTAATAGACCATTGGCTAATAACAGGAATGGGAATAACCGCTTTGACAATTCGTTCTTTGGTTCGATGTTCCAACAAGATCCTGCAAGTGCTGCAATATAAAGTGCACTGGTTTATGGGTATAAATATGCACCCCTTAAGAGTTTGTTTACACAATATTGTTGTAACAAATATTATTTTTTTATGCAATTTTGTATATTCCATTGAAGTTAACAAATGTGTTAAAGCTCTACCTCTACTGAAAAGATATATATGCAAGCTGTCTTAACTTGAAGGAAATAATTTGTACCTTAAACACAAGGATGTCCATTTAAAGTTACTCTAACGTCAGTAGCATTTTTATTTTACTAGGATTATGTTGGATATTTTATAAGAATATGGATACTCCGTGCCGTTAGAAATTGATACATTTTATTCTACAATACTGTTTGGTGTTACTTTAATTATCTGTACCTGCTCATTGAAAAAATGGATTAAGTGCTTTTTTGTTACAAATGTTAATACTACCAATTCCTGTAAATGCAATTTTGGTAAATCTAATTACAATTTGATTTCTATGTATACGTTTAACATTTGCGATAGATTATTTTTGAATGTCATGTTATGTAAACGTTCTAGTATATTTTTTTCTGGGAAACAGTCGCAGTTTATAAAATATTCCCATTTCTTTTAGTACAAACGGCAATATGTACTTGATGTGTAAAACGAACACAATCTTTGATCAATTTTATTGTTCCGGTAGAAAATTACCGTTTCCGCAACCATTAAGTGCAATTATTCCTTTGTTAAATTTCCGTTATATGTCAAATAAAGATTCGTGTAACCATTATGGTTTAGTTCGTTCATTAGTTTAATTAGTGATGATATTGCATGTATAAATATAACAAGCAAACATATTTTTTGTCGATTGCATTGTAATAACCAACGATGTAGAAACTGTGTTATTAAGACGCAAAGTTCGACAATGTAAGCGGCCATGTCCACATAGCACGGGAAATGATGCTTTTGGCAAAATATAGCAATTTATTAAAACTTTATTTTACATTTCCTTCAAACACTAATCCAAAAAAGGGACTTTGAACAAAATATTTAATATAAGTCTCGTTCTAAGGGTTTTTTTACTGTCGACTGATAGGAATTGGAATATTACTTAGTCGCTTGCAAATGCTTGGCGAAATTCCAGGTTTGCGGAGGTTTGATCAGGGGATTACGTGGCTAAGTGGGTAAGACGCTGCTCGCTAGCCTTGGGGTCGGGTGTTCGGTCCCTGCATTGGCCGAGAAAGTTCATCCAGATATTCCGGCGTGGCTTCCCTTGTTACTTATGCAGGACGGAGGATGGCACGAAAACCCGCGGTCCCGTGTACACATTGGCGTGCACGTAAAAAAAACCCTTGACTGTTAGAATTCCATATAAGAGTTGGCTGCAGCGCCACTACCCGGGCAAAATTGCGATCATGGCACACTGTATGGCGCCCAGTTGAGGAGCAGAACAGTAGGACATTAAACGCAATTCCATTTCATTTTAATCTTGGCCTACACAATGGAGTATGCCACTGAACCAATAAACGATCTCTCTCCTCAGCCATCAATGTCATGCACGTGCTTCAGAAAATTCCTACTCCTGACAAGAAAGGAACAAGCGGAACCAATTCTATGCCTAAAAGGGGAACTGCAATCCGCATCTATTGAATATGTATGTTTGGATTGTGATTATTCTATGATATTCAGGGCGCAACAAATCTAGAGAAAAGAGCCCCTGGTGATATATTTATTAGATTTGAAAATACTTATATATATGTTATTGTCTAATCCCCATTTCTAAAATTATGGTAATATCATTCATTCTGATGTGTCATCATAATGTCAAAATGAACATTATATTTGACATAGGTTGTGACAACCCAAATCAATCAGGTCTGTATAGAAAGAAAAAGAGGGGAACCGCCCTGTTTTTTTTAGCTTGGGTTGAAAAGTATTATAATTATGAACACTACTAACAAAGAATAACCAACGCTATTTACTTATAAATTAATTGAGATCCCAATCCCCATCGGTTGGTGGGGGGGGGGGGGGGGGGGGTAGCGTGCGCGCGCCATATAATACGGCCTGCCATTAAGTCAACTGGTGTGGTTTCAAATCCCCGGTGGTACGTGGCAAGGAGTAGGGTCGCCTGTCCAATCTCGTGGATTTTCTCCGGGTAACCCGGTTCCCCTCCCCCCACTGTTAAAAGACCCCTACGCACAAGCGAATTTTTTAAATGAAAATTAAACCCTACCTTAGTCCCGAAATGACCTAGTTTGTGTCGAGTGGACGTTAAACCCTCTCTCTCTCTCTCTCTCTCTCTCTCTCTCTCTCTCTCCGCAATCCAAATCGCCCGTTACAATAGGAAACTATATATGAATATTATGATGTACATGTATATACGATCTAAATTAAAAATACAAAATTTCAACACTCGTGCCTTTATAAACAAAGAATGTGAAAATATGACAAGACGACTGCATAAATGACGAATAGTTTCTCTCTTTAACAGATTCTTTATCAGAACATTTAAAGTTGCAATTTCATATTTTTAAGTTATATATTTAAAATGTATTAAAATCAAGCCATAAAATAGATATAAACAGTCTTACCTTGTTAAATAATAGTCCTATTAAACCTATAATTCACTAATGCCAGTTGAAAAAAAATTGGCAAAAATGTCATTTTCAACTCTAAATTCAAACGTTTGAAGATAGCTATTGCATTGAGGGAATAGAAAAACAAAGGAGGTAATTGTGTTATTATTTCCGGTATTAGTGATTTATAAGACTGGGAGATAATGCCTATGATCGTTTAATAGTGAGTTGACAACCTATTGAGCAAAAAACAAAGAAATTATTATGTTTTGACTTTCTTAGAAAATATGAAATTCCCGCTTTAAATCGTTCACTATTTGAAAATTAACATGGTTTGCTACATCAACATAAACATCTTTGAACTTTAATACCTGTGAAAATTAACATTGTTCACTATTTGAACATTAACATTGCTCACTCTTTCGACATTAAAATCTGTGAACATTAAACGTTTTGAACATCAACTTACATCACTATTTTAGCATGAACATCGTTCACTATTTCAGCATCAGTGAGAGAGAGAGGGGGAGGAGGGGAGAGGTTGGAAGGCAACCCTACTCCTTATCACATACAACCGAGGAATCGAAACCACGCTATTTAACTCAATGACAGACCTTATGATGCAGCACGCAAGCGTTACCCATCCAGCCAAACACCCAACGCCACCCTCCCTCTTTCCCTCCCCAAAGGGTCTCATACCATAAATAACTGCCTAAAACAACTAAACAAGACGAGGTGGAATTAACAGCCAACCCGTTAAAAATGATTAATTTTAAAACAAAACATCTTTTAAACCGTACAGTATTTGATGTTGTCAATTAATCTATTAAGGAATCAATGAATCGGCACAAGGTAGCGAAGCAGTTGTATTGAGTTACAAGCCGCTTGATTGCTTTTCATAATTTTTATCTATACGCGACATGAATATATCGATAAGTTACTTACGGCTCTATATAGACAGTAACAAATAACATTATTATTTCCCTGGCAATATCTTTTATACAGACCAGACAATCAACTAACCTGCTATTAATGATAGAAAGTCTTTTTTTACAGGTATGTTAATTTATATTACTATGTTTATTAAAAAAAAAGTCTTTGAAATAAATAATCCATACTTGTCTCATTATTTTATGCAATTTTAAAAAGAGATATTTTTAAGGGATCACCATGGTTCTCGGATCTAAAATATCATTGATCGTTATTGCTTAGACGAAAATTATAACGCAACTCATCTCTTTTAATAAGATGTGTTATTATGTGGTCTATAAAGAGTGTGTATATCCGGCTTCATACACGACATCCATTGAACACTGTGACCTAGCATTTACTGTGAAAAATAAAGGGAACGACAACGTGGGTTTCTGTGATTTTAACCGGAATCTTAGAAGAGCGAAATGTCCACGATGTTCATGTAATTGGGGAATAAGCTTTGTCCTGTATCATCTTTAAAGGTCAACTTTTCTTAAAACCCAAAAGACACCACGCTATAGCGGAGCCACTAGAGGCCTTGCTTACAAATACCCGTCTTTGAACAACATCTACACATTTTAATTCGAAATTGAGCATAAAATATTAAGCAGGGATACTAACCGGATTCGATAATTGTCTCTTTTATTTTCAGAGCAAGACGTGCTGTTCACATCAACACAGGATAAAGCTCGTCTAGACCCCCGGGCGAATTTAGCTGTTTAATAGTTACATCAAAGGAAAATAACACTGTTTTTTGGTATCCAATTTATTTTGTATTATTAAAATCTAAACGTGAGGATACATTACAAATGTGAGTTATCTACACGCCCCTTTTTTTTCAGAAGATGAATATTACATTGCATACCGGATAAGCTCTCCAGACAACGTTGTGTGTTTTTAAACGATTTTTAAGAATGTGCAGTCTATATATGGATCATTTCCTGCTGAGAACAGTGTACTCTGATAATTCATAATCGCAGGAACAATGGAATCAGGTTTGCTTTTAGTAATCATGTTGTTGGTGATAAAATCATTACCAAATGATCTATATTTTGTTATGTGTGCCGAATGCAATAAAATTCCGTTCCCGAATATTGTAGTGGACACCTCATTATCGATTCCACCATTTTTAGAAATAACAAATATCGAACAAACAACTTGTATCAAAGAGTGTAAAAATAGAAAAAAGTGCAAAACTTTTAATTATAAGAAAACAACCAAGAATTGTGGTTTATTTGATGTTATGGGGGATACTCATAATCTCATATCAGTGAACGATACGGTTTTAAGCGATATTGATACCTGGCCAGATGTAAGTAGCCTATTGTATTACAATTTATCATAACAAAAACAAAAATTGAAATTAAAATCATGACCTGTATACCCATGATTTCGAATGTAAAATCTCTTTGATCCAGCAATTATTCAAATCAATTAATATTAATTTAAACATGCATTATGCAAGGGCTAAATTCGCCTATTGTATTTCTTTCTTTAGGCCTGAAATTCTTTTTAAAATCAATAATTAACTTATCCAGGCTTAATCCAGGGCTGGGGCCATTACATTACCAATGTAATTAATTACATTACCATTACCATTACTTTTTAAATGTAATCATTACAATTACTTTCTCATTTTTAGCAATGTAATTAATTACCATTACCCATTACATTGAAAGTAATTAATTACCATTACCCATTACTTTATGACTTTTCACATAGACAACATTGTTTTCTGCCATGAAGAGCCTACTAAACCAAACTTAAAATAATCCTTTTTTCACTTAAATCAATATTTATGTATGAATTGTTATTTCTGGACAAATATTCAAGTGACGGTTAGTGGTTACAAAAACTGCTGTACTTCGTCGAACATAACTGATTAGAAATTACAGCAAAAACAGCAAGGATTGAATGTTGATCAGTTTATATACATTCATATTGCACTATTATATGCGTTGCGACCGATTTGTGTCAATTTCTGGGGCAAGAAAATTAACGATTTAGCTCCTCTAAGTAATTTTATAAGATTTTTAATCAACCCAGAGGGTTTGTCTATAATATATTGTATAACTGGTAAATTATTTAGCATGACTCTAAAACAAAATGATTGTTTATAATTAAGCAACCATAAAATGATGAGATACTTGAAAGCCATTGTTTAGTTTATCACTTGTTACCTTGAGATTAAGATTAAAGTTTAGTAAGACTATTGTCTTTTAATCTAACAGATTGATTGATTGACTGAGTGATTGACTGTAAATTAACACTAATCTTTGATTAAAATATACTTCTTTTCAAAGATCCACTTGTTAGGTTACATGCCTAAAGAAGGGTCCTACATAAAAAGTAATAAAACAAAATGTTGAATGCCTTCTTATTATAATTTGTTAAAACTGATTTAAATCTTTTTTTTAAAGAAAATTATAATAAATTGGACTTGTGTCAGGTACACTTAATTTTCTTCTTTGGTGCTATAAAATTTCATATTTGTCATATGGAAATATTTGTATGTGCCATAAAATAAAATGTAATTGAAAAGTAATTGAAATGTAATTGACCATTACATGATTTTTGGAATGTAATTAATTACATTTCCATTACTCATTACTTTTAAGATCTTCCATTACTCATTACATGGCCATTACTTAAAAAATGTAATCATTACATTCCATTACCATTACCCATTACCATTACCCCAGCCCTGGCTTAATCAACTTTCGATGACATTGTATTTCTCCGATATTAAATAAATAAACAGTTCAGCCCTACAATGTATTTTGATTTAAGCTAAAAATGGAGAAGCGAGACTTAGCGTCGAAAAACTAGTACGGTGGTTGAAATTATTGCACACGTCTTAGCAAACCTTCAGAGGCTTTGCCAAAGGTTAACATTTTCGCTCAGAAAAAAGTAATTTGAATGAAATTTTCAAGTTATTAATTTAACATTATACCTATTTTCGAACTAATTTAGCAAAAATGGCTAAATCTTATCTAAAGCTTATTGAATGTTTCTGAGACTGGTGAAACAAGTTTGAATCATAATACAATTTGTGTAGGGAAATAATTATTATTATAATCTATGCCATGGAAAATAAATGTAGGATATGTTTCGAATTTGAATGTAATCTTTTACTTATTATATTGTTACAGATATGAGCTTATTACTTAATTCTGTTTTGAACTGATTTTTTTGGTCACATTTACGCGAACGTCCCATTTATGTGGCCTTTGATGACTTAAAATCTAAATGTGATACCCTATTTGCTTGCTGAAAATACATAAGAATGAATTTAAGGTTAAGTTGATCATGTCCGAGAACCCCATAGAACACTTATAAGATATTTGGACGTTGATGATTTTATGAATATTCAAATCTTTGTACTCGCAATGCACACTACTTCCGAATTCAGCCGTTTCTTTTTATTTATTTTTATTTATTTATTTCACATTTATTCGTACATTAGCGTACACTTTATACAATATTTACAATATATATAAATACATTTAGTCAATGCATAAATAAGTGATTATTTCATTAAGATCTTTTTTATGTGAGTAGCTTTCGTGTGACTCACGCATATTTATCATATCTACAATTTGACCAGCTTTTTTGAGACCAGACTGATTTACATTGGTATTATCCCATTTATTTATTATGTTTCAAAGTTTATTTACTTTTATATTATATAAATCGTATCTAGAGACATCGTATATGTGGCACACTGGCAGATATAACTAATGTTGTTACAAGTATTGGAAGAACTTCCATTTAAGGCATGACGGGCACATATCTTAATACATTCATTACATTCATTTTATCATGATCCCCATATATAATAAATTTTCAAAACCCAATGTGACCACGAAAGAAATTATAATTTTTTCGTTTGTGGTTGGTTGAGATATTGTTTATTTCAAATATTTTGTTTCATTGAAGGCTGTCGCCGGGAATTGTGCTGGCAATACCTGTGGTGTTGAAGAACTGTGCGTAGCAGCAGTTGATGGTTATGAATGTCAGATAGGTATGTAAATATCCATCCACGATTTGCCTTCTCTAACTGCTATGTGGGATGGGTAGCCGATTGGTTTTACATTTGCGCTGCAGAACATCAGGCCCCAAGTTCACAAAGCATTCTCAGACTTAAGTCAGGAATTTGCTAAAAATTGTTGACATTATTTTAACTAAAATATAGTCTTTTTTAAAACTTTTGTTGTTTTAATGTATCAAATACACCAATAAGAAACTATGCACAACGTTTTGTGCTTCTGGATCAAATGTATTTCTCATAAACAGAGATTAAAAGTTGAGAAAATTCTCAACTTAAGTCTGAGAATGCTTTGTGAACTTGGGGCCAGGTCTGTTTTCTATGTCACGGATTCATCTCTCTGGATTGTCGGTGGCAAACTGATGGGGGTGATGGCCAAGACTCTTCGATGGGTGTGACGGTCGCAAGACAACTCCATAATGCAAATCTAAATAAACACCTAAAAGTCCAGTTGTATTCGCTCCTGGAGGTCGTTAATATCACTTGCGAGTTCAAAACAAGTAAATTGAACCGCACCTGTGTAGTATTTTAAGACGTTAACTTGTGACATTCGAAAATTACGAAAAACAATGGGACCCAGCATTAGTACCGAGCCATTGTCGGCAGACGGGAATGGACGAAGAGGAGTTTATTGTATTGACTAATAACGTAGGATGGTCGGGAAATGGGAGGGTTATTTTGCTATTTGGAACTAGATAAGCGCATCCACCCTATTTCCGGCCACTTATTGAACACTCTATCCTATTCAAAATAAGCAGTTCAATAAAATGGCATTCATTTTCGTTAGAGCTGGAAATAACTTATACATGTAGATCGATTTTCTATGGAAGGGGATGACGAGACAATGTACGTGTCATGGACATGATTGAATCCTACATATTAATATTTAATTAACTAGAAAATCAGAAGACAAATAACCGGACAAGACAAGATGGCCTCTCATTTGTGCATTGTTGAAAGTTTTCGGGACGTCAAATTTTTTGCTCTAGATTCGTGAAAGGACAAAAAAGGGCAAAAAATCTATTTCTTTTCATTTATAAATGACTTGGTTTTCGACTTTGTACAGTGGTAATTTCAAAGTTGTAAGCTATGCGAAATTTTGAAATGAATAAGAACAAGTGCTTGACATTTGTCGTCCCTGATTAGTGCGAACGTTGGAATCAGGATTTAAGTTTCGGAGCTGGGAAAGTAATTTTTGGATAGTATGAAGTGGTTATGAAATTTAATCTTATTCAGATTTATCAAATTTGTGAAACGTACATTATGCAAGAGCTAAATCTACCTATTGCGGGTCCTTCTTTAGGCCTGAAATGTTATCTAAATTATTAATTAGACATTAATTAACTTATCCAGACCATAACCGACTCTTCGATGACATCGCTAGTCTGTGGATTATAGTCCGATTTGATGCATAACTTTTCTTCACGATTTAATCATTAAATGGATATTCGAGACTATGCTTTTTGTCGTACCGACTTTAGTAATGATGATCGGGGCTAGGCGGAAATTTCAATCGCTTAATTTTCTATTCATAATGGATCAATTTGACTGAAACTTCCAGCAAATTGCCTTTACAGTATCTAGTTCTAAACTATTATATCGAAAACTGTCAACTCTTTATCTAATCTCCGATAATGTATCCTTAAGCTTTTCAATATGAACATTGGGGAAAGGGTGGCCAGTGCCATTGCGAAAGGGCCGTAAATTGATGTATGCCTCACTACGATGCGAGAGGGGGGTTGGGATCGCCTAGTGGTCTAGAGTGCCGCGCTTCGACCTCTAGCTGGCCGGTCACCTCTGGCTTGCGGCTGTGTTTTCGAGCCCTGGTGTGAGCGTATGTGGCATGGAGATAGGGACGCCTTCTCAACCTCGTGGGTTTCCTCCGAGCACTCCGGTTTCCTCCCACTGCTAAAGACCCCTAAGCGCAAGCGAATTATTGAAATAAAATGAAACCATATGTTAGTCCCAAAATGACCTAGTTTGTGTCGAGTGGGCGTTAAACCCAATTTCTCTCTCTCTCTCTCTCTCTCTCTCTCTCTCTCTCTCTCTCTCTCTCTCTCTCTCTCTCTCAAGATGGAAATGATGGAAATTGTGTGACAACAACAGCCCCTTGTGATTGTCAACTGTCACCAAACACTATTATGCCTGTTCACGTTTGATGCACCATGAAATCGTTAAATCCCCAGTTGTTGGAAACAGTAGTATAATCAACTTAATTATTTACAAAAAATATGTCAATACTCAGTCGACCAAAAACCATTTTGTTTAACGTAAGTACAATGTGTCATAGTATGTGATTTATGGCGTTTCGATCCAGTACATGTCTAGGGTAGATACCTATTTTTATTTTTAGAGCGAGAACCGCGTCAAAAGAGTGAAACCATTTCAGAGGCGGATTCAATGGGGGTCGCAAGCCCCCCCCCCCCTAATTTTCGACAATGCCCTTTTTTTACTACTGAAAGTGCCTTTCAACTAGCTTTTTTGCTCGATTTTGAGGTTCTTTTTCTACGATTTCCGAACGTTTAGACGAAAATATCAGCCAAATAGCTCTTGAATTGGCTAGAGAGGCAAGGAAATGACGGATAATTTTCTTGGGGCCCCAACCCCCTCTCAGTGGCGTGCCCCGTCTCCGCGGTCAGTACCCTCATTTTGCGCCCCCCCCTATTCAAAATTCCTAGATCCATGTTGTAGGTCGTTAAGCGCTGGTATTTAGTGAAATCAATTTTAACAGCAAAAATGTTCGTTTTAATTGATTGATTTCACCCGGATATTGTGGTTTATGTCAGTCACGCAGATGGCGTCTTATACAGATATACCGGTAGGTCAGGCCTGTTGTCAGGAACAGTGTGTACATTGCTTCACCCCCCCCCCACCGGCCCGCACCTTGAAATATGTTGCTTCCGCAATAGGTGAGCGTCCAGGGGCGTAAATGTGGGCCGGTCTCAAAATAAGTGTAGTCAATATTTTTTCAATTTCAATATTATGCATCAGCAACTAAAGGAATTTATTAATGAGGTAAACAATTAATGCCAAAATAGAAGGGAAATTTCCAAATACTTATGTATATTTGCAACAATAATATCGAAGATATAGGTCCATGTAACTGATGTATTTAATTATTACCCCTTTCAAACGTTATCACAGATTCACAATACATTGTACGCTCTTGCAAACCGGAAACCGGAGGGCAAGGGGGAAACCCACGAGATAGGACAGGCGACCATACTCCTTGTAACGTACAACCGGGTGAATCGAAACCACGCCAGTTCCTCAATGACAGACCTTATGATACAGTTCACACGTGCTAACCATTCGGCCATCCAAAACAAGGATAAAAGCTAAACATAAATACTATTTTGTTTAATGGATACGTTTAGAATTTTGAATTATCCTAACTATGAATTATATTTTCAGTATGCCCCGTACCACCATCTGTATCCAATGGCACTGTCTATTACGATGCATCAATTACATCATTTCAAGTTGGCGCCATTTTAAACTTTTCTTGTGATCCTGTATTTTATAAAAGAGGTGTATTGCAATGTATGTCAAATCAGACTTGGGAGACAGTGTCATGTAATAGTAAGTAAAACCAAAGCCGTAATGGCAAATTCCTAGATTGTTAGAACTCGGTGAGGGTGCTCGCGTTGTTGGCATAGGAACACATCTATGGAATCTTTGATCCACCGAAAGGAAAAAAAGAAAAGAAAACTATAAAATGTATTGGTCTACGATTTGTAAAATGCACCTAAAGTCTCCCCACAAAATGCAATGAATTGTTAGATTTGTCTAAAAAAAAAACTCCCTGAATTTAAAAAAGAATAATGATTTTTATTTTAAAACAAAAGTCTCGTCGTTCGGATTGAACGAAAATAAGGACCCTAGCCGATTACACATTGGTGTACATGGAACAGAACCATTAACGGTTGGAATGTCTGTCAAGTCCCCCACCCCCTTGACACTTCGCAACTGGCAATGAAATTTTAGTCGAATAGTCGCATTAACCACCACCATATTCTAGACAACAACTGAATGGATTCAGTGCATGAATGTGCTGTCATATGATTGTAAACAATGGTAAGTGGCGAATATACCTATAAGCTTTACAAACTGATGCCAAGGGTCACAAGATCTTTAAGGGAGTCTGCTGACAAGATGTATAAGCCTTTCTAACACGCACCGTTGTCTTAAACAATTGTGTTTAAAACATGTTTCCTCTATTAAGGATGGAAAGATCTCTGTGACAATAAATTGTGATTTCGGCAAACGACAAAATTATGAACTCTCATTTCTACATCTTTTTGCAATAACGACATTTATAATGTCAACTAATTGAGCAGGGAAGAATCTTTTTCTGGATACCCTGTGTAAAGAAAAAGTGTATATTTTTATACGCCCATATTTTCCTGTGGCCGTATTGTGCCGTCGCACGTCGCCACATGGACGTCTGTCCGTCCTTTCGTCCACACTCTGTTTGTCGACACACTACAGGTCACATTTTTTTTTATCGGATTTTGACGAAACTTTCGATATCGGCATGTATCAGACCATAACGTCATGGATTATGGCCCCTGATTGTACGAACAATAACGTTTCTAGCTTGTGGACGTTCTAGAGGTCACAATTTTCATCTCATTTTGATGACACTTGAAATGCATGTTTGTAACCCAACGATCTTGGGTTCTGTCGATATTCGCACATATCGTATGTCGATATTCGCACATATCGTATCTTCCTGATCTATGATTGTACGAAAAATCGCGTTTTTAGCTTGAGGTTCCTCTAGAGGTCACAATGTTTACCCGATATCAAAAAAAGTTTGAATATATCATCGTTACACCCTAATGTTGGTTTGGTTCGATATTTGTGAAAATCGGACCAACCTACCGGACAACAAAAAAAAAACGACCCTGGTACAAATATGGTATATACTGTAAAAATACCAGTATATCAAATCAAGATTGTGGACTCACTTGATGCCACAATTGTTATCAGATTTTGTTATATGTGTTGATATAGATTGGCATATATGTTTATGTGCCAAAGATCTCGGTTATCTGACCATTACTTCCTGGATTATGGCCTATGATTGTTTTAGCTTGTGGATTCTCTTGACGTCCTCATCTTTTTATTCAGTTTTAAAAACCGTTTAAATATATCACCATTTAACCATAATGAAGGTTGAAATCGGGATTCGGGAAAACCAACACGAAATTGCCAGTCAAAATTGTTGTTCTTTATACGCAAATTATATCAAAAAATATGTAATACGAAGGCTGTGGACATCCTAGAAGTCACAATTTTTATTTGATGTTGATGAAACTTAAAATATATCTTTATACCACAAAGATCTCAGTCTATTTCGATATTTGTACATTTCAGACCATAACTTTTTGCATTATGCCCCCTAATTGTACGAAAAATTGCGTTTGTTTTTAGCTTCTTCTCTATCCATCTCTTGCAAAATGTGGATGTATCTTGTCTGGCAATCGCTGGTTATATCAGTTGTTAATGATTTAATTTCAGAAATAACCACATGCAATGAGATACTGCATAAATGCAATGTTGGCTATTCGAATACAGAATATTGGATGTATGCTGGTTCTGAAAATAGTACATTATTAAAAGTTTACTGTCATGGAATCAACGAATTTATTACGTTACCGGCACCGAATTACGAGGTCATACCAGGTAGAGACGACTCCGACTGTCGTATTGATCAGTTGTCCGGTGCCTGTGGTACTACAAAACACAACAAAATCAAGATCAAACTTACTGGGGGTGTAAGTAAAATCAGAGAGAGTGAGAGAGATTGAGAGAGAGAGAGAGAGAGAGAGAGAGAGAGAGAGAGATGGGGGAGGGTGCCTTCCTATTAACAAACTGTTATTTGGTGATATATTTGGGCTAAAAGCATATTCAAATCTATCAAATGTTTGCTTCAAATGATTCTCAAAACTACTCCTAAATGTCGTAGAAATGAATTCCAAGCAGATTTGTTTGTCATGTAGCTGGATTTAGGGCGTGCCCATTTAAAGATGGTATTTATTGTTACTTGGCCTAAGTAAATTTGATTATCTTCTGCAAGCCTCTTACATACATTATGCATATTTAAAATTGCTACTAAAAAAGTAATTTGTTACAGTTTGTAACATGTATTTGATAACAAGATGCATTAATACGCCATTTTCTATAAACTCATCCATAATTTCATTGGCAATATTTCCCTCAAATTTTGTTTTAGAACATCGAATTGGTGCCCAATAATCAAGAATTTGCCCAACACCTGAATTGTAATCCCAGTGGCACAGTGTTGCGATACGCAGTGGCTGCGTCGTGTGGTCTTAAAACTGACTGTTCGGTGAATAATGCTGGGGTTTCCTACCTCAATACGACTGGCACTGGGCTGATTATTGACCCCGAGGTAAGCTGTTCTTAATGGAACAATATTGTAGCAGTGTATTGACTTCAAATTCTGTGTTACACACAGATGAAAAAAACAGAATGAGAATACGAAGGAATTAGCGGGGCTGGGTATGATAAATACACATTACCTGCAACCCCAGACACACACGGGTGTTTCGTCTCTATTTCGCTGCTACTGTTACTGATGTCATGATATTATAGAGTGGTTACAATTACTAAAGCTAGGCATTTCCTCTGGACGCCATTTCGTTACACCATTAAAGGAAAGGAGCCGCGGTGACTCAGTGGGTAAGGCGGTTACTCAGTTACAAGCAAAAGCAGGCTTCGATACAGTTACTTTAGTAACGAATTCTTATCGGCTCTGCTTTTATCCGTTACTGCCTGACACACACCAGACACAAATTTGGAAAATGTTACCACGGCATATGCGCTTTGTCTTACCATTCTAGCTTGTGAGTCAAGCATCATCAAAGTTGTTCAATAGTTTTGTAACTGATATCCCACTCTATGCCAACCTGAATTCCATCACCCAATCAGACTGTTGGAGTTGCATTGACAAATAATAATCAATGCATGAAAATGTCGCAAAAAGCAATGCTGGGGTGGATCCAGAGGGAGGATCCATACCCCACCCTGCTGAGCTACATGAAAATTTTGTTATTGCCTTGCATCAATGAAATTAAATCACAATGTGATCCTACATCATTATAAAAATTGACATCAAACGAGGTGTTGGTTTTATCTGTTTAAAAAGCTCACCGTATAATATGTATGCTTATGTAATTTAGACACGATGATGGCAAACCCCCTCCTGCAAAAATTCCTGGATCCGCCCCAGCAGTGTGGTTCAAGACAGAATGTTTTAATCCATAGTAAATTCAGTACAAATTCACGGTATTTCATTTTTAAAAAAAGGACAATTAGATCACGGACATTTTATTGTGCCAACTAGATGATATGGTTGCCCAAAGAGGCAGAACAACCCGTATCGTACCCCGTACGATAACGCCGTAAATCCTGTACCATATTGTTTAATTTACTAAATGTCTTCATGATTATGATTTGTATTTTCAGACAACATGGGCCGCTTCTGGTCCATCATCTGTTATGAATATAACTCAAGGAGATGATCTTAGAAGTATGACTATTACGTGTAATGGAGCTTGTGGTGATTGTTCATATAATAATCAATTGCATTTTATTTTTAATCCAAATGAAAGTAAGTGTAAATTATTGTGCTGTCTTATTACATGCCTAGTTTTTCACAATACGTTTAAAGTTCCAATTTCACATTTTCTAATAAAGTCAAAACATAATTATTTCTATGTCTTTTGCTCAAAAGGTTGTCAACTCACTATTATACGGTCCTGGGCAAAATTTTGGGGGCATTATAAAGGGTGACACAGGGTGATTGAGGAAATAGTTACCGAATTACCTCCCTTGTTTTCCCATTCCTCTCCATGGACGGCCATCTTCAAACGTTTGAATTTGAAGTTGAAAATGATATTTTTGCCAATTTCTCAACTGGCAGTACTGAATTATAGGATTAATAGGATTATTCTTTAACAAGGTAGGACTGTTTATAGGTTCAATCTATTTTTGGGCTTTATTTTAATACATTTTAAAAATATAACTTAAAAAAATGCTATTGGAGCTTTAACACGCCGCTGTCATCTTACGGACGGAATTGCGTATGCCTGTCTTCATTAACCCCTTCTGTGCAGAACCGTAGGACATTTTACTTTTAAAAATTTCGGTACGAACCCGCTTATAGAAAGAGAGAGAAATGGGGTTTAACGTCCACTCAACACAAACTAGGTCATTTTGGGACTAACATATGGTTTAATTTTATTTCAATAATTCGCTTGCGCGTAGGGGTCTTTAGCAGTGGGAGGAAACCGGAGTGCCACATACGCTCACACCAGGGCTCGAAACCACAGCCGCAAGCCAGAGATGACCGACCAGCTAGAGTTCGAAGCGCGGCACTCTAGACCACTAGGCCATCCCAACCCCCCGAACCCGCTTATACCAATGCATATATCATTATTGTGATTGATCAGTACGTAGTTATTTTAATAACGGAGTGTACTAGTTCACGTGATGTGAACATTAGGGACCTTTCGCATCGGTACGAAAACGAATACGAAAACGAACACGTCATCGATTCGTGTATACTTCTGCTGACGCAAGTCCGTAATGAGTGTTCGGCCAGTGAAAAATGTTACGAGTATGGAGTTGCATTGACGTAGGTACGCACACTAAAATGTTTTTGTCTCATATATCGAATTTTCCACAATTTTTCGAGGCCTTGTGTACATTGTTGATTATGTAGATTTTGTAGTATGTGCCCAAATGCAATATTCTGTTTGATTTGTTGTACATCTACCAAAATATCGATTGAAAAGTTAGCCTGGACAGAGCGGTTCATAGAGTGGAAATTAACGCCACCTATTATCGTACGTCGGATTGCGAAACTGTGTGTTAGAGGATACGAATACGAAAACGTAAACGAATATATGTTCGTTTTGGTGTTCGTACTGATGCGAAAGGTCTTTAATGTGCCGCATATCAATACTGATTACCTCACAGTTAAACATGTATTATGCAAGAGCAAAATCTGCCTATTACAAGTCTTTCTTTAGGCCTGAAATGTTATCTAAATTATCAATCAATTAGACAGTAATTAACTTATGCAGACCATAATAAACCCTCGATGTCTAGGCTATCCTTCGGTGTTGGCTGGATTAGATTCATATATGCCGCTTAACGGCCATTGATAATTAAATTTAAGGAGTGGATAATCGAGACTATGCTGTTTATATTAATGTCCGGGGCTAGAAATTTTCAGCAAATTACCTTTACACTATCTAGTTTTATTTCTGCCCTAAAGTCACAACAGGCGTATTCATTTAACAGGTATTATACAAGAGCTAAAGCCCAACCTGAATCAAAACGGGCATTACTAAGCAAAATTGACAATATTTTTCATCTAAACAACGACTGATTATTGTTATTTATAATATTTCTGCGACATCCAAATACAATTACCTGAAACAGGTATAAATCATCATATTTAAAATCGAGGCGTTAAGTCGTTACTAAGAACGCCATCTTTTTCGACGGGAGACGTTTGAGACGATGTCATTGTGAAGGCGCGGCTAAATATAAGGCTTTTGTAATAGCCAATCAAAAAGGCAATCGCCAGTGGAGAAACAAAATGACATACACATGTTCAATCCGCGAATCACGCTTCATTAATTTAAACGCGAATAGTTAGGCGACAGTTGTGCCACTAAATTGGCCTCTGTAAGTTTAGTTAGTCATAATAGCATGAACTTATCTTATTTTAAAGATGTTACATTCATTATTAAAGAAATTGAGTTTGCCAAATCGTAGCTAAAAACAAACACATCAGTATATCGACATTCTCATTGCTAGAGCTAAATGTGCCTATTGCAGTTCTTTGTTTATGCCTTAAAAACCTCAAATCAACCCTCGGTGCCATCGAGTACTCGGGGGGTTGGGATGGCCTAATTGACTAGAGTGCCGCGCTTCGACCTCTAGCTGGCCGGTCACCTCTGGCTTGCGGCTGTGGTTTCGAGCCCTGGTGTGAGCGTAAGTGGCATGGAGATAGGGGCGCCTTCTCAACCTCGTGGGTTTCCCCCGGGCACTCCGGTTTCCTCCCACTGCTAAAGACCCCTACGCGCAAGCGAATTACTGAAATAAAATTAAAACCATATTTTAGTCCCGAAATGACCTAGTTTGTGTTGAGTGGGCGTTAAACCCCATTTCTCTCTCTCTCTCTCTCATCGAGTACTCTTAGATTTTCAACAGAGTGAAGTAATTTGACTGAAATTTTCAACATATTCCCTTTTCAATAGCCCTTTTTAACTGTTATAGCGAGATCGGAGCAGAACAGTAGGACGTTAACCCCCATATCATTTCATTTCGTCATGGCGAGAATATCAGCTCCTCGTTAAAGCAACATTATTTATGTTTCAGCGATCCCGTTATCAGACGCCATCCTTCCTATGTGCGATCTGATAAATTAGAATCTGAAAGAAACAAAGAAAACACCGACTACCGACTATTTGTATCATAAAACCGTTATTATTATTCCTTTATTATTATGTGAAATTGTAGCTGTCGATACAAATATTGTTGTCACTGTTGACTTTGCAGTGTGAAGAGGGGGATAACTCTGGAAGTAATGATCACCGGCGCCTATGAAATGGAAAATCTCTTTCAAAAATTACGTTTAACTGCGGATATGTATCGGAGCCGGATTTAAGGCACTAAGCTCATGTCTGTAGAAGAAATGATCAAGTTGTGGGGCAAATATATATCAATGCTGTCAGCTAAATAATTTGGGTTGTAACTGGTTCTGTATCAGTTGGTATTATGTATCTTTAACTATTGAATTCAGATAAAATCTCGTTATGTAGAAATCACGTTTGAGAAAGTAAAAAAAAGAATTTAAGTGTGTTTTGTTCTCTCATCCGATTACAAGAAATACTGTTTCGATTCCAGTATATACTAATTGCATAAGAACCATGCAAGTTCATTTTTACTGGTTTAGTGCCTAGTTTCTTGTTGAGATAATTGCTAGTCCCAGTCCATGTAGGCCTATTTTCGTCGGGTTAGAATTACGCATTGCCTCCCCTTAATTAGCTATTTGCGGTGGTTAAATTTTCAAAATTTTCAAAATTTTCTCCGGGAGGGTGAGGCCCCCATACCACGCGACGATTGATCGGTTGTTTGGAATTCTGGTCAGCCAGGATGGCTATATTGGACCAAATTGAAGTTGCTGTATTCACAGACTGGAATAGCAGGAAAACACGTTTGTGGCCGTTAAATTTTGAAAATTTTCTCTCAGCGGTCCCGTCTTCGTAGATGTAAACGTCAGCCACCTTAATTAGGCTATATTAGACCAGAGAGGGGGTCTATAGGCTTCTGCCTGTTCTCCAATCCAGCTTCTGTGAATAAAATTAGACCACTTTGAAGTTGCTTTGTTCACGGGCTGAAAAGTCATGAAAAAATATGAATACGGCACCCCCCGACTTAAACATGATAGGTGTGATGTTTTAGTTTAACCTCGTAAAATATGCCAACACAGTGTTTGCAGAAGACTGAAACTTAAAAAAAAATTATATAATTATATAATTTCATTTGCGGATCCCCCTCCCCCAATATATACTTCACGGCTACGCCTTTGCATCTGACGTCAATACAATGGTTCATGTTGAGAAATACACAACAAAGACTAGCTGCAATATTTATGAAGGTGGAACTTGTCCCGCAAGTCAAATAGCTTCAAGGGCAAATTTTTCTAAACATATTTATATCATGTTACAAATTTGTAAAAGTGGAACACTGAAATTTTAATCCTATCTTATCGAACAGTTTGTCTATATTTTCGAGGTGACGTGAAATCACGTGAATGTTCTAATTCTGGTTTGGCGGCCATTTTAAAAATTGACTGTTTTTAAAGAAGAAAAAAATCTTAAACGATACGCTTTATTCACTTTGGAATGAATTTTTAATTGTATTATGGAAACAATCGTTATGGTGATACAATGATAAATTTATGACTTAAATACTTACCATTTACGGAAAATAAATCTACATACTCCATGAAAAGACGCTATTGACAGGTAAGGAAACTCAAAGCTTTAGGGGTCAAGAGGTTCCGTGGGTAAAATGGGGGTCCGTGGGAAAATAGACTGCCATTTTATCACTTGCATCAAACTACCAGGCCGAATCATCATTAAGATAGTATCTACAATTTGTAGCTCGGGTCCGGGCGCTGAGAGTCACTGATGAGTGGGCGTGAATTGTGTAATGCATGGTGTTATCAAAATGTATAACGTTCATTCACATATGTTTTGAAATTTAAGATTACAATAGCCACGTAAGGGTTTATCAAAGATTTATGTGGAAAATGTTAATATGCGCCATAAGTCATACCGACAGAGTAAATGAAGATGGACTTGTTATCGAAGACTTGCAAAATGTCCCAAGGGTGGACAAGTTTAGGATTTTACTTTAAATACTTGAAAGTTTTTGGTAATGCCACATATGTCAACTGATAATGGGATAAACTTTGTAAGCAGGACATTGTTTTAGGGTCCCATCAAAGATTAAACTAAATTTCCTTTAGTGATTGTATTCCTAGTGTGCGAGTTGGCCCAGGACGTTGCACTACGGATGTTAGACAAGACGGAGGGTCACCTGCCAAACATATTACAATTCTCCAGTTGATTTCTGCTAATTCAGTGGAATCAGTAACATAATAACCACAGTTTTAGTAGGTCGAGCTTTATTGTCTGTATTTAGCTCTTTAACGCTTCCCGACAAACCAACATTGAAAATGTATTTTACATTTTAGTTTTAATTCTATATCTGCCAGAATGGGATGTTCGTCATCAAAAGCTGCGGGTGGTAAGTTTTAAAACCCATTAGAGCATTATTATCAGGCAGATAAGTATATTATAGAAAGAATGCGTTAAAAATTAATAAAGTGTTTCTTAAACACTTAAAGTGCGATGACTATTAGTGGAAAGTTTATGGGAATTAGTCTGGATTAATTTTTGAGGCATTTATTCAGCATGCAAGTGCCTGCTTATGTACGGCCACGCTTATTATCGTATATCAGTTCGATATTGTATCATCTTCATTGTCATACTGTAAATCATACAAAATTGTATCCCCGGTATTACACAGCTACTTCTTGCTCAAATGCCCACTTAATTGCTTGTAATTTGAAGTCTTTTTATGACAGGGTCGGAACCAGATCATTTTGATGCCTTTTCATCGTCCGTTGGCAATAAAGTCGATGGTGTAGAAGAAGACATACATGACGATTCCGGAAATTTGAAAGACGATATAGAAGAACGGTCCGATGGTGTAAAAGACGATATAGCGGAACGGTCCGATGGTGTAAAAGAAGATATAACGGGTCGGATCGAAGATGTAAAAGAAGATATGAAGGTCCGGCCTGAAGATGTCAAAGAAAAGACAAAGGACCAGTCCAATGATGTCATTGAAGAGTTAAAGGATCGGTCTGAAGATGTCAAAGAAGAGACAAAAGACAAGGCCGAAGAATGTAAGGAACTGGTGGAAAAGAAGGTAACACAGGAGATTAACAAAGGGAAGCTGACACTGGCTGATAGGGTTGGCAAGTCAAGAAAGACACCGAAAGGTGACGTCAAGCAATCTCCTAGAGATGGTAAAGATGCCCTACTAGATAAAGCGGAAGATGCTGGCGATTCTATTAGAGATTCCGTAAGTGGTGGTCAAGATGCCTTAGATGATAATACAGACATTGCGAATGCAAAGATAAATAATATATAAGAATGTAAATAATATAATTAGAGTATATATATACAGATTCTAATGGTGTATGACTATTTTTCGTACCTTAAAATAGACGAAAATGTTCTAAAAGCATATTGAAGGCGGCTTGCTAATTCACTGGTCACTTCTCGATTCGATAACTTTAATTCACATTTTGTTGATTTGCCTCTAAAGCTTATGTATAGACAGATTACAAAAAGTACAGAAAATTGCAGCTGGACTTGGTATTTTAACTACGAAATGTGGCCACGTACAATCGAAAACTAATTTTAAAGCACAAAACTGGCCAGCTAGTCTCTTAATGGTAAGGGCTCTTTGTGTTTTTATGCTCCTTTTTTGTGGAATAATCTACCATATATAGTTTAAGATGCTGCACAAAACAAGCTTTAACTGACTTTGTATACTGTTAACTTGTCCATAATCTTGTTTTTATACGCCCAAATTTTTATGTGGACGTATATTTTCGTCGCCCCTGTCCGTCCACAATTGTTTATGGACTCTCTACAGGTCACATTTCTTATCCGAATTTGACAAAACCTGAAATAAAGCTTTATCACCAAAAGATCTTGACTGCTTTCGAAACTTCGTGTATTATGGTCACTGATTGTACGACAAATCACGTTTTTAGCTTGTCGACACTCTAGAGATCACAATTTTCATCTGATTTTGATGAAACTTAAAATGCATGTTTATAATCCAACGACCTTGGTTCCTTTCGATATTTACGCATATCGAATTATATCATCCTGATTATTACATCATTGTTACACCCTAACGGCCTTGGTTCCTTCCGATAGTCGCACATAACCAAACGCAACTCCATGGCAACTTCCCTGATTGTTTTCGAAAAATCAGATTTTTTTGTGGACCCGTTAGATGTCAAAATTTGTATTCAATTAAAAAAAACAACATTTAAATGTATTACTGTTACACTTTAGTGACGTTTGCGTTCGAATTTCGTGAAAATTGTACCGAAACTGCCTGGCGAAGTGGCCTCAACGAGTATAAAAATATGTGATATAGCAAGATTGTGGCCCCTCCAGAGATCACAATGTTTATCCGATTATGATGTAACTTAAAATTGATGTTTATGATCCACAGATCACGCTTCCTGTCGATATCTGCGCAGATCAGACCGTAACTTCCTGGATTATTGCCCCATAATGATAGTTGTGTCTTTTGTTTATTTGCTTTCTCGTCAACGTTCGTATGTAGACTTTTCTTTTAGTTCTTTTACCTATCTTTCCATCGTATATTGCACACGTCACAAGCGAACAACCTATGGATACGGGCGGGTACATGGTCAAGCCACAAGGTCACAGCACCACAAGGGAACACGCCACAGGGGAACATCCTATGGATACAGGCCCTAATATCGTAATCGTAATTGCTTGTTCCCTCTTGCGCAGCTGCAAAATAATGAACATGTCCATTGTCTGTGTTTCCGGTCACAAGACCACGTGTTCCATGCGCGAGGCCACATGTTCCCTGGGTACAACCTATATGGGAACAACCTATGGGAACAGGCACATTAAAAAACAAAGGTTCATTGTCCTTGTGGCGCGTCACAGGGTCACGAACACGCCACAAGGGAACAGCCTATGAAAACAGGGCCTTAAATGTACATTGTGTCTCAAATATTGGATCCTAGAATCCCATATTTTCAGCGCAATACAGCAACGCCAATATTGATTGAACTGGGTCAATGTTGAATTCTAATTCGTGTTTTTAATTTCGAATATTATGGAAAATAGTGAGTTTGAGGTTTACCTTCTTCAATAGTGTTGACAAAATTCCTAAAATCTATTTTTGAACCAACGCCGACCGCTTCTTTTGTTTGTAGTTTGTACTATGATGTGTATATATTTAAGTAATTTAATACTGAGAAGCTAAAATTGAACCGTGAAGAATCTCAGCAGTGGAGGTTCCCGCCCCATAACAGAATTCAAGTGAGTCATGTTTTATTGATTCCAGGTGTACATAATTATATCAGCTAATCCTTTAATCGCGGTTTACTGCATAATAATATTGAGACCCTCATGATTAAACCAGTACCAGATGGCCAATCGCTCGGCTCTCATTCAGTCCACGATTGGGGGCCCAATTAAAGTCCTGACTGCTACCATGGATAGGGTACCGATAATGGCTCCTTGGGTAATTTTAACTTGGACTCCACTTGTAGACATCTTTAGTTTAGAGTTCAGTCTGTTTTCAGGTATGCCCTGAAATTTGACAAAGGCTTCTGAATTGAATAATTGGCTAAATGTTTCTCGTAGCCTTTTATTAGTGACCGTCTTTAAAAGGGACTGGATGGGTCTTCCTACAGTGATTGGAGTTTGAATCTATGTTCTAATAGAAAGCAGGGTTTAAAATCTATATTTCAATCAAATGTTGCCACTCGCCCAGAATCTACCCGAGGATGCATCAAATGGCGTGTCTGTGGACCATTAGATTGGAGCCATTTTTTTTCGGAAAGATATTCAAAATAGAAATTAAGAAATGAAATGAAATGGGGTTTAACATCCTACTGCTCTGCTCAGAAAGATAATATATTCATATGCATCGAGATGAAATATAATATATTCATATGCATATAGATAATGTTATGCATGAATAAAGCTGCGCAGCAAACAATCGATTGTTTATGAATCACTCCTAATTATATCAGTTGACTGCACCTGTCGAACTTTCCTTTATATCCCTTTTTATATGTCTAGACGAACTTAAAATGATATATCACAGTTTTCAACTCGATCTGTAATTTGTCTAAACTAAACTTTTTCATATAAGTGTTTGCCCTACGGTGTCTTATATTTGATAGTTTTGGTGGGGGTGGGGTATAACCGGGCAATAATTAAATGTAGATGATATTTCCGTTATCTTTATTCCGATAGTCACTCCATTAACACCTAAAACATGTTTAAGAAAAACTTAGTACAAGCGTTGATAATCTTTCAACAGAGGACCTTCCCGTATCCCTAGTTTTGCTGTAGATTGATCTGAATATTCTGAATTAAAGCTAGTGTTAATCCTAACCAAGGACCCAGCCTCAATCCTTATCCTGACCTTAACCTACAATCTGTCAATAATCACGCGCCCTAACTTTATTTACATCTCAACGTCCTTGACTAAAATTGAGCTGGCCTTAGCAAATAGATTTAGCCAGGGGAGGGGTAATCTTTGACTAATGCTGGATTAAACCTACATTATGCAATGCCGGTCTTTCTTTTGGTCTGAAATGTTTTTTAACTTATTGATTTGACATTAATTAACTAATCAGTCCATATTTTGATTTAAGCTAAAAATGGAGGAGCGAGACTTAGCTCCGAACAACCGGTTCGGTGGTTGAAATTATTGCACACGTCTGTCTTGTCAAACCTTCATTTTAAATTATCTATTTTCGAACAGTTATAGTAAGAATGGCTAGGTTTTTTTTTTATCTAAGTCATATATAATGTAATCTTCGCTCGCCATAGAGTAATTTGAATGAAATGTTTTAATTATTCATTTTAAATTATCTATTTTCGAACAATTATAGCAAGAATGGCTTGTTCTTTATCTAAATTTTACATAGTGCATATTTAAAGATACATGTTTCATAATGGGCGTTTTGTTGCTATAAACATCACAACTTATTGATTGTTTACGTTGATGTCATTTACAAAATACATTTAACCTAAATATTTTATCACTATATTCACCAGTATTGATTTTCAGAAATTATTTATATGAAATAATACAAGCAGCAAGTTATTAAATATCCCTAGTGTACGAGACGTTCTTCAGATGTGGGCTTCTAGTTGTATAGTCATTGTAAAAGTTTATTTCAAATACACACTGAACCGCTCATTTTGAAGAACTAACGTTTGGCATCTCGGATTGTTTTTGGTTTAAGAAAAGTGGTCGAGTCCGATTAATAAGTGGTTGCCATGCAAGATATGCCAACATTTTACAAGATATGCTCACAGAACAAGCTAAAATGGCGATTTTTCGTACAAGGGGCCTTCTTAACATACAAAGTTACAACCCGATACGTACCAATAACCAAAAGAACCAAGATCTTTGGAGTATTAACCCATAAGTCAAGTTTGGTCAAAATCAGATAAAAATTGTCGCCCGCAGTGTTCACAAACACAATTTCAACGACAGACGTGGACATGAAAATGTAGACGTATACAGATGAGTCATGTGTGCATAGATATCGTGCAATTCTCCTATCTTTGACCTCATAACGCTTATTTAAACAAAGTAGACACGTGTCCGCGTATTATCAGCAGTTATTAAATGTTAAATTCGAAGGCTAAGCTAATTTATGCACGATGTTAGTACCAAAGATAAACACCTGGTTCTGCTAGTGTTTTTTCGCACCAGACCCTTGAAACATATAAACATACAATTGTTATGTTTGAAGGGTCTGCTGCGAAAAAAACATAAGCAGAACCAGGTGTTTATCTTTGGTACTAACATCGTGCATAACTTAGCTCAGAGGTGTATTTCGATTAATGCCCCGTTGAAAAATCAATTTCAGATACATGATACCCATGAAAATCAATCTAGAGGAAAGGATTTCTAAAAGTCAAGGCCATTGTGCGTGTATCAATAACAGAAAAGGGTCGAAATGGACCGAACTTAATGGGACATAGGCGTAATTTTTGCTCACCACAATCCATACTCTCTCCTCTATCAATGGATCTATCAATATTTGACAAACCTTGAAACTTTGGCATTGGTTTTTATCTTTGAGTGAAATATAATAAAACTAAAAGATCAATAGACGTAATGAAATACTGATCGCCCTGGGAAATACTGGACTTCTCGCCACCTCGATTTCTAGTATTTCTTGACATCTTCCTCGTTGAGAAATAGAAATCACGGACAAAATAATGTATTCTCTGTGCGCGATTTTCAACTTTTCGGCTGGTTTTCTCTCTGTCCCGCTCTAGACTTCTCATGGCGAAATAGAATGGCGACTATTGAATGGTCACAACAGGCTTCCATACATTCCAACGCGGTTACGTCAAGTAAACTATATATATATATATATTTGAAACGCGGTTATCGTTATGCTTCACACAATGGGAATGAAATGAATGAATGCAGTGGAGTTCAATAACCTGCTATACACCAACTGAACCAATGAAGTCGGGCATATGGTATACAATGTGCTATGAGGAGAAATTAGCCGGTATTTCGTACCATCCGAACAAATACGGTTGCTTCTAGCCAAGTCCTCCGTCCTATACAATGGTCAGGCGGACAACAAGCTGGAAATTCCGGGGATCAAATCCTGGGCCCCATGGTTATTCACACACCCTATTCCTGTGGCTCACTAGCCTGGAGGTAGGGTGTTCGATCTATGCATTGGCCGAGAAAGTTCATCAAGATTTTTTCGAGCCCTGGTGTGAGCGTATGTGGCATGGAGATAGGGGCGCCTTCTCAACCTATTGGGTTTCCTCCGGGCACTCCGGTTTATTCCCACTACTAAAGACCCCTACGCGCAAGCGAATTATTGAAATAAAATTAAACCATATGTTAGTCCCGAAATGACCTAGTTTGCGTTGAGTGGACGTTGAACCCTATTTCTCTCTCTCTCTCATCCAGATTTTCGGGCGTGGTTTCCTCTTGTCAGTGATGCAGGACTGTGTAGTCGTTTAGATGGGACGAAAAACCGAGGTCCCGTGGATTCGATAAAAGAGTGGTCGTAGCGCAGCTGTACGGACAAAATTTCCCTCATAGCACACTGTATAGGGTATGCCCGTCTTCATTAGCTCAGTTCCTAGCAGAACAGTAGCCTAGGACGATCAACACAATTTCTTTTTATTTCATGGGGGTTGGATGGCCGAATCGTTAGCATGTGCGCGCTGTATCATAAGGTCTGTTTTGATTCCCCGGCTGTACATGGCAAGGAGAAGGGTCGCCTGTCCAAACGAATTATTGAAATAAAATTAAACCATGTGTAAGCCCCGAAATGACCTAGTTTGTAACGAGTGAACATTACCCCCCCCCCCACTCTCGATCTCGATCTCTCCCTCGATAACAATTGTAGTCCCTCTGGAGGGCCTAAAACTTCATACATATTTGACACTTTGCGTCAAAAGCAGGGATCATAGCTCTAGAATCTAAGGTCTGAACTTTTGATCCTTAACACATTGTTTAAGTTACATGAATTGGACAAAAATAGTCGCTTCAGGACAGACCACAAACTTGATTTTGTGTAAAGGCTGCAATGGGGGAGAAATGCGCACCAAAATTGAACTCCCCCAAGAGATAGTTCGATACTCGTTTAAAGTTCATCTATATCGTCCACAGCCTTGTTATTATTGTGCATAGTCAAGTTTAGCATCACAGGCAACCATTATCGATTGTGTTTGCATGGTAAGGGATTTAGAAAAAAATAAAATTTCACTTCATAGCTGGGTAATTTTATTTGCGAGAAAAAGCTTAGAAAGCGCATAACCCCATAATTATTGCTTACGCCGGTCCAGAGGCAACCAAGACTGAATTGTTTGTTTATATACTTTTAAGAAGTTTTGATATTCTGGTGCTTGGGGGTGACTTATTAGTGCTCAAAATTCTGCTCTAAGAATTTACAAATACGACATATCCTGAATTTTCACAAACTTCGGTGTTATATTTGAGGTGAACAGTTAACTATCTCTGATGCAACGTTAACAAGTACATAAAGTTGAGAAACAAGACGATAAACGTGTATAATTTACTGTACGTGGCGACTGTGGAGTACCTGGGTGAATGACTCATTGATTATATAAAATTATTTACGCAGTTCACAATATAACGTAGCTTCTCAACAACCGCCGTATTACAAAAATATGGAGTGGCATTCACGACATAATTGTAACTGCGTGGTTTTCACTTTGTGAAAAATATCAAATTCCCTACGGCTTAATCAACGCTAATATCCATCAACATTGATTATCTGTTTCAATGGCATTAATTCCCCCTAGGTACATGCAAATTAAGGGTGATCTCTGGTTTGTCAGCATTAAGTATGTATTGTTGTGCACATGTATATATTGACTTGTCTTGTTTTTAGATTTTAACATTGCTTAAAGCTCCAATAGCATTTTTTAAAGTTATATTTTTAAAATGTATTAAAATAAAGCCCAAAAATTGATTGAACCTATAAACAGTCCTACCTTGTTAAAGAATAATCCTATTAATCCTATAATTCAGTACTGCCAGTTGAGAAATTGGCAAAAAAATCATTTTCAACTTCAAATTCAAACGTTTGAAGATGGCCGTCCATGGAGAGGAATGGGAAAACAAGGGAGGTAATTGGGTAACTATTTCCTCAATCACCCTGTGTCACCCTTTATAATGCCCCAAAAATTTTGCCCAGGACCGTATAATAGTGAGTTGACAACCTTTTGAGCAAAAGACATAGAAATAATTACGTTTTGACTTTCTTAGAAAATGTGAAATTGGAACTTTAATAACGACTAGAGAAGCCTAGTCGAAACGTCGCTCAGTAATAAACAGTAATTATATTCCATAGAGTTGTGATTTGTAACATTGATTATGTAACAGTTAATTAATCAATAAAACAAAATCAAAATGTCAACGCCAGATAATTTCTCGGTTTGGATTCAGTCGGATTAAAAGCAGACCCATCAAATTAGATGTCGTCAAACATAAAGATGACGGTAGATTTGTTATCATATCATATCCAACAACCACAAGATTTGTGGATAGCGATGAGCATATCGTAAAATGGGGTTTAACGTCCTACTTTTCTGCACATTATAGCATGTCGTAGATTGCAAAACGGCGGAACATTTAATCTCAAAGAAATGTTGACCTGTGTTGTAGACAGAAGTGAGAAGAGAGTTATTATTTACCTGGAAGCAGCAGAGGTCGATGGAATTTCAGTGAAGGGATTCCTATAACCCCCAAATTATGCCCAGGGCGGTTGTTTAAAATTTCATTTTACAGTATTCAGTCAAAGAATTAATCACGGAAATATGATTCACTGAAGCGAAGCAGCGACAGGCGAGATTATTGCCGCTTCTTGGCTTCACGAAGGGACACTGGTCGGCTTCCATAGCTTGGACGTTTTTTTTGGGAAACCAATGGAATGAATGAATAAAATGAGGTTATGTTCGCACATTTCGATAGTGGCCTCAAACGTTTCACAAAAATGGCTGCAGGTTATAGCAGGAAGCGAAAGGTGGATTTTTTTGTAATTTACTACGATGATTTTGAGCTTATAGCGAGGTCATTGGAATTTTTAAAGTGGCACGGACGTAAGGCGCTGGTATTTCTTAAGACGTGGTGTTGTGCGCATTATGTATATGGTGTTGGGTGGTCGATTGACGTAACCTCTCTATTTTTACCATTGGACTTTAAAAACATCGGGCTTCGGTGTACTAATACCACAGAGGTGGGGCGAATGTCTTTCGTAGAATGGCCTTCAGCTTCGCAGACGTAGTTCAATTATCTTAAAATGTTATGTTTGTTTATTTTGATTTAAATGTATGGTGATATTTCGTTCCCTGGTGAGTTTATAAACACGTAGTTTGGAATCGTATAGTTCTAAATCCTCACAAACAATACTTTTAAAACATTGAGTTCTGGAGTAAAGACCTGTACTATTGTATTAGGACGAGGCCATCGGACATTCCGACAATGTCTGAACGCTAAAAGGTGGACTTCAAACCATTATTTTCGGAACACCTTGATTGCCGTCTTGTAAAATCAAACACAGAGATGTGAGGGCTAACGGTCATCTGTAATTATTTTTGTACGAGGCCACTGGACGTGTAGAAAGCGAGATGAGCGCTGTTCGAGTTTATTTTGGAAATAACTTTAATGCATAATGGATTCAATTATTGAATTATTTGGACAAAATATTTGTTAATTATCACATGAAGTCTTCAGATGAGAAGTGGTTCAAGTAAGTAATTAAGCACTGCCTCGTGCACGACATTCGTCATTATATGCCGGTCCCTTTCTATATTCATTCACCCTTTATTGTTAAAAATAAATAACTGTAGAACGAGAGCTGGATTTTTGTTGTTTTGTCACGCCTACGCCATTTTTTTTATGAAACTCTTAGATAGACTATGCAAATATGACACTAATGTTAAACCTAATTTTGGAAATTACATACACACTTTACTGTTTAAAAATTAAGTCGTAGAACCATCACTGTCACGTGTGTAAACAACTAATTGTATTTATGTTATATATATAAGCTAAACTGGGATACGAGTAAGAATTACGTCGTGAATTGTGTTCCATACAATAATCGATTGCAACCCAGACACGCGCTTGGCCTGACCCATATTTGTATTAATAGACTGCTATTCAAGTAAAGCTACGGCGTAGTAGCCTATTATTTAGGTCAAGATAAGATGCGCAGTAACGCCAAGGTCAGACATTCCACACCGCAATATTTGCATATTTACAAGCCAATATGCCTTACTCAGCAGCTTGCCTTTATACGTTATATAATGGCCATTGTCTCAGAATCATTTCCGACCCACAGGTCTAAATCACTTGATCCTTGTTAAGTTTAATTAAGCGCTATTGGAGTGCAGGAAAATGGCTCAGATGGGCAGATATGGGGTTTCGGGGGGTACCCCTCCCCCTAACGAAATTTTTATAATTTACATCTAGATGAGAGTTACAGCACTTTCTTGCCAAATTAGACTTTTTCTTCGACCAAATCTGTCTAATGACAAAGGTAATTCGGGTTAGCGTTAACCTCTTCTCGCCAACTGGACTTTTGAAGACAGGCGCCCAGAGCCTAAAATAAGATTAAATTTTCCGAGCACGGATTTAAAGTCCGCGTAGCCATGGTCGGCAAAGCCGACCGCCCGCATGCGCCGGAGTCGCGAAGCGACCTGGCGAAGGGTCTGGGGGCCCCCCCTAGAAAATTTTGAAAATTTAGAGCTTGAAACCGGTATCTGTGGACTATTCTGGTGCAGTTTACATAGGAATTTATTTTGTTGCGAGCAGCTTAATTATTTCGCATGAAAACTCAGCACTAGGAAGACAACACACCACTTTCGTTACGATAATACAGAACTGTAATTCAATTTCTACCATTCTTACATTAAAACTCAAATCCCATGATATGAATCCTATCATTAACAAGGGTACTTGTTTACAATGAAAACTAATTACCTGAAATGGACGATCAATTAGTATTATTTATTTGCAAGTGATGTCAATTATTCAATCAAATTAAAACAAAACGCACATGTCAATGACGTCATCTCTGTGCTGCTTTAGCCTCACTGTTCCGACTAGATTTACTATGCATTCTGACTAGTAAGTTGATGCTGCTGGCGCTCTGCTGCTCACTCGACTCACCCGAGGACAGAGGTAGTCGCGAGTGAGCGCCAGGTGATCTGATCTGATCTGTGCAACTGACCACACCACAAGAAGAAACTAAACTTTTTCAGAGCACGGTTTTCTTATTTTCGAAGCACGGATTTTTCATTTCGAAGCACGTTCGTGCTCAAAGGCACGTTATTTTAGGCCCTGCAGGCGCCTACACTATGCAAAAATATAATGAAATGGGGTTTAACTGTTATGTTCCGAACTGGGCTAATGAAGACGGGCATACTCCATACGGTGTGCTATGGGGGAAATTTTGCCCAGGCAACGATGCAACGGCCTACTCATATATAGAATTCCAACTGCCAAGGGATCTTTACGTGAACGCCAATGCGTACACAGGACGACTAGCCAGCTGTCCTTATGTGGCCCCCATCCTGTATCACTGACAAGGAAAATCACACCGGAAAATCTGGATGAACATTCTCGGCAAGCGTCTTACCCACTTAGTCAGATCCCTTCTTGAAGACAGGCATACACCATCATTAATATCTATTCATTTATTTGATAAGGATTAATAAACTCTTTTTTTTGTTTTTGACGAAAAGAAAAACTTACAAAAAAGATGGATTCTTATTGTGACAGTGGTTTTGCAATGGTTAATTTGTGGATAGAGGGAGAGAGAGATGGAGAGAAATGGGGTTTAACTCGACACAAACTAGGTCATTTCGGGACTAACATATGGCTTAATTTTATTTCAATAATTTGCATGCGCGTAGAGGTCTTTAGCAGTGGGAGGAAACCAGAGGACCCGGAGAAAACCCTACTCCTTGTCACGTACATTATGGATACAGGGTTGAAAAAAGAAAAAAATGGTCCATAAAATTCCACATAGATATTTTAACAAAATGATTACGGGAAAATAATGAACACAAAAATAAAATTTAAAAAAATAATCTTACTTTTGGTAACTGACAGCACCTGTAGCCCGAGTGCCGACAATCCGGGTCTGATGTGGAATGCAAGTATGGCGATGTACATTAGATCGGAGAGAGAACGCTACCGCATTGGTGTATGGCCACAGATCACTAATTATTTCCCCATTGACTTCAATGTTAATTCTCGTCTCTTAGATCGGCTGTAACTTTTCCCCAAATATTCGTTGGGTAGAACGCTTTCTGCCACAGATGGAGCAACATGTGGCAAACTCTGGCCCAAAAGCATGTATGAGGTTCACCATGAAAAACTTGAGATACACAAGCTGGAAGTAGAGACAGCTAACCAGGCAATTTTCGGCCCCCCCCTTTCAACGTAAGCAACCTCACAACTCTTGTATCCTTCCGCCTCAAAATCATGAATATTCACCAAAACCTGGCAGAAAATGTATTTCCAAACCCTTTTCTTCGATTCTACACCAAAAAGTAAACAAAAATCACCATGCAAAAGGGGGAAAAAGGGAAAGGGAGAGAAAGACTAAAAATAACTTGGCCCTACAATTTGTGGGTACCGGCGTAGAAATATTTAGTGATCTGTGTCCTATATAGGGGTGAAACTCCAGGTATCACCAAAATGCCCTTTTTATATGCTTCCCATATGTTCTGGCAACGCACCGGTGAAAGAAAATCAAAATCAAAGAATAACTGCAAAAATGATGACCCTTTAAGTATACAAGCTGCTTTATGTACAGCAGTGCATCTCAGGTCCCTGGGCCTTTTGTGCTAAAATTTAAAAATCTTTCTTATTAAAGGCAGTATTTGAGTTTTGTGAAAAAATACGACAAGTTACAAACAAATTACACAGAAAACACTCATAATCTGGATTTTTTTTCAAAAATATATTTTTTTACTGTCATGTCATGAAAAATGTACAGAATTTACATGTAGCATCTTTCAAAAAACCAATAATTTTCCACTTTTTTAGATAGCCAGAGTGGCAAGTAATATATTTTTGGAAACCCTGGACAATATGCAAACAGAAAAATCACAAAACTGTTGCAATGATTGAAATTATAAAGGTCTGTACTGAAACATGTAACCCCACCCCCTAAAAATGTCAATGACTGAATCAATCTTATCTTTGGTTGCAAAGCTAACATCACCAAAAGAATCTGTCTAACAGATATGATTTACCATCCCTGGCTAATATATGAACATAAAAACTAAAATAGGTGCAATAAATGTGCATTATGGTTAAAATAGGCCTTGCTGAAAGAAAAAAATGCCATAATTGGCCTATGTCCACCCCTCTCTAACAAAAGGGACACAGAATACACAATTTTTACAAATTTGGAAATAGTTCAATGTTATCAATATCTCAAAGCTCAGAGGCACCATACAAATCTTTATTGCAATTCTGGTGCTGAATCAAGATGTCTGGACCTTTACATCAATTGCCTGAAAAAATGAAGTCAAAATGGTAGTTATAACAGAGTTGACATCATAAAAGAGGCCTGAAAAGGATCAGAATTAACATTTTACTGTTCTATAAGTAACATAAATGCAACAAACACCACAAATCCTAGATTTCGATAAGAAAATATTGACCATTAAGCTGACATTTACACATCTACACCAGTTTTGTATCAGGGTATGGTCTTATTGGCCTGACATGTCTCAGGGTTCCATGTTTGCCTTTAAACAAAAAAGATTAGAAATCCTTGAAATGTACAAAATAACCATTTATTGGTGTAAAATAACATTCCTAACTGTAATTCAACAACAAATTCCAATTATTATCATTTAATTGTCAACACAGGTGCAATTAAAACTCTCAAAACACATTAATAAAAAGGGTGGGGTGGGGCATTTATAGCCTCTGTAAACAGAATGGTGGGGTGAAAAATGTCTATAAAGACTGGGATATTGCTTCCTCCACGAAGGAAATGCAAGAATTTAATGTTTCAAAGAAGAAAAAAATGCTTTTTTTGGCTAAATTGGTGGCCAAATTGAGCCAACCCCTGTTTTGAACATTTTGTATAAACCCATCTGCTGTATATTATTAACTCAGTGTTGCCAATTTTCAATTTTCTGTAGGAAAACTGCAGCTATTTCTAAACCTGACAAACTTATAGATCCCATCTAACTTACAATAGCAATGAAAATAAGGGGCATTTTTAGAAATTTTGACTAATTTGAGTAGGCATGAAGGCATTAATTTCTACATCGAAATGGGCGAATTTGCAGATTTTTTGGGAATATTCCTGATTTTTAGACAAAATTGGGTGAAATTACAATGTTGTTCACTTTATCTATGCTTTCTGAGGCTGAATACACCAAAATTGGACATAGAAATATTTTTCTTACTGTTAGAAATTAAATAAAAACTGAAAATTGAGAAATTTGCAGTGAAATCACAATTTTTCTCCAAACTTTGATTTTTTTTTTTTAAATTTATTTTTTTTTTTAGTTTTTCTGTAGTCAAAATACTTTATACATATTTTTTGACAATTTAGTCATCATATTTTCAAAACTAAGGTCTATCAGTCACAGCCTTGTCATACACAGACAGGCCACAGATCACTAATTATTTCCCCATTGACTTCAATGTTAATTCTCGTCTCTTAGATCGGCTGTAACTTTTCCCCAAATATTCGTTGGGTAGAACGCTTTCTGCCACAGATGGAGCAACATGTGGCAAACTCTGGCCCAAAAGCATGTATGAGGTTCACCATGAAAAACTTGAGATACACAAGCTGGAAGTAGAGACAGCTAACCAGGCAATTTTCGGCCCCCCCCTTTCAACGTAAGCAACCTCACAACTCTTGTATCCTTCCGCCTCAAAATCATGAATATTCACCAAAACCTGGCAGAAAATGTATTTCCAAACCCTTTTCTTCGATTCTACACCAAAAAGTAAACAAAAATCACCATGCAAAAGGGGGAAAAAGGGAAAGGGAGAGAAAGACTAAAAATAACTTGGCCCTACAATTTGTGGGTACCGGCGTAGAAATATTTAGTGATCTGTGTCCGTATGTGTGCCAAAAATTAACAAACACCTCGCAAGTAAGTCCTGGTATCAGGGGAGGGTGGTGTCATAGCCGTCGCTATAATTAACGAATATCCATACACCGACTTCAGCGCACTATACTTACGTCCAATACGATCCATTGAAAAACAAGGAACACAAGTTGTGCACTGAAGAATGACGGGTCACACATGGCTCTTACTTACAGGGCCCTTTGTTATGAAGTCAAAGGGCCCTGCCCCCTCAGATTCGTTGGGTTTTTTCAGCTTCCTTTTTGGAGATTCAGGGTTAGAGGCTGGAGCCTTTTGCGCTTCCGATATAATCCGCTTCTGGAGGCTGGAACCCTCTGTGCTTCCGATCCGATATAATCCGCTTCCGTACGTCAACACATACTCCAGTCTTGTGATACAATATAATTGCCTGGTCAGGTTGGTTTTTTTACTCTATCATTGCTATGTTTTCATTGTATCATCCCAATTGTACTATCTCATTATATTTACATTTCATTATATCATGTTTAACCCACCAAAATTTATTGCCGAGACAGTGGCTTTATAGGTGTTTTTAGCTTTTGATACGAGAGCGAAATCAAATTTGGTGGCAAACCCCTTAGATATACATGTATATTGTGTATGAATGTAGTGTGTATGTACATGTATTATTACATGTATATGACTATGTAGGCTATAGATGTATGTATGCATGCTGTCCATAATGGAAGTTTTGATGCAATAAACTTCTTCTTTTTCTTCTTCTTCTTCTGCTATTCCAATATATTATTCTATGAAAAATATATTTTTGTATGCAAGTATAATGATGTATGTGTATGTTTTGTATACTGTTCTTAATGGACGTAATATGCAAATAAAAAAGTTAAAAAAAGATAATATCGTGCAGATTGTTTAAACTTTATACAACCCTTGATTCTGTGAACTAAACTATTTGCTTTCTGTAACAGAGTTATTGATTTATCGATTTGGTTTTACCGTCACTTCAGTACTGCGTAGCTAAAATACCGAGTTGTGCCAGCAAGCCGGTGTCAATGTACGATATACGAACCAATCAAAATACTGCGTCTGTCCAATGGCCTAATTTTTTCTCTCGTCGGTATATAAGAAGTTGATTCACGCACAGGTTTACTACAGTTTAATGCAATAACTTGCACAGAGCAATACATTGTTTCAGCAAATATTCGACAAAAATGGAGTCTTTAAAAAAAACCGGTAAGTTTTCTATTTTCTTTTTAACAGAAACGCCAAAAGATCTGGATGACAAAATAAACATAGCATTTGGTCGCGTTATGTAATTATTTAAATGTCTTGTGTTGAGCAAGTCTGTCCCTACTTGTTTAATTAAGTGCTGATGGGTTTCTTAAGAATACTTATAAACTTATAAGTCAAATACTAATTTCTAGGGAAATTAAAACTTGGAGTAAGTAGGGATTTCCGAGCACGCATTGTTTTCCTGTGTCGATGATGCAATACAAAGGGGACGCGAACACGTTATTACGTGTGCACCCACAGAAACCATTGACAGTTGGAATTCGATGAAAAATAGTTGGAAATGGCGTTTTCTGGGCAAAATCTATTCCTCAAACGCACAGCAAATGGCGTTTGTCCATCTTTATTATTTCATAGGCTAATTTCCAAATTTTAAAACATGCTTTATGCAAGAGCTAAATCTGCCTATTGCAGGTCAGTCTTTAGCCTTGAAATGTTACATTATAAACTATTGATTAGACATTTATTAACATACAAAGACCATAATCAAATCTAGATGGCATCTTATGTGTTCGATTTTCATTGGATTTGAATCCGTTGATGATTAAGCCCACATGCAAAAATGGATATCGATAATTGTTTTATCGTGATTTTAAGCTAAAGTTTTTCCGGCATATTCCCTCGCATTCCCATTTTTAAAGTAAATTCTTAAATAGCGCATGGTTCTAATCTAGTTAAAATCTCGAGTATCAGATGCCATCGAGAGTTGATTATGGTCTTATTTTGTTAATAAATGTCTAATTAATAGTTTATATAACATTTCAGTCCTAACGAAAGACCTGCATTAGGCAGATTTAGCTCTATAGCACAATGTATGTTAATTTCAGCCATTCAGGTCCCAATATCGTGTCGCCTGAGAAATGGATTCGTTGATTGGTGGGTTGCGCGGATTTGAAGCGCATATACAATTTCATAGAGTTGTCGGAAACACACACTTAACATTTGCCTGAAATAATGAGGGTGAATGTTGATTCTAATTTTAGCCAGTTTAATTTACAGACCCAACACGTTTACGTTTAGTTCGGGCGCCATTTATATTGCACTTAACTATAGCCAACATGGCCGACGTCTGTGAGTAGATTAGAACAATCTAGTAAATTTCCACCACATTCACTCAAGGTCAATTCGCACGAACACAAACAACATGGTTAAATGGGACAATTGTTTATGGTACAAATCGTCGCTTTGCTGGCGAACTGGCGAATCTGAAAATTTTAAGTATTGAGAATTTTGCGTTTGAAATTTGCGCTCTGTTGTTATCTCTGTAGCCATCAAATATTAACATTTATTTATGATTTAATATTCCATACATATACATCAGGAAACATGACGCCATTTACATATAACGTTATTATTGAATGGACATAGAGATAACGACAGAGCGCAAATTTCAAACGCATAATTCTCAATACTTAAATATTTCAGATTCGTCGGTTCGCCAGACAAGCAACGAAATATGGTTTTAGATCTAATTTGTGGGCTTATTCAACCCAGCCCTGAATGCAACCCAATTGAGAAAGAATGGCCATTAGGTGAATGACTGTTCCTCACACGTTATTATAACGCTATGGGAAAGTTGAAACATGGTGTAAAGTTGCATTACACCAATAGCATGATTATGTTCAACAATGATCATTTTCTGTTTATGTGTTGCTTTTAATGGTCGATATTTTCAAAATTGTATTGTAGTCATTCTTTTGATATCCCAGTTTAACGTTTAACAGAATATTGTGTTTAATGAACCTACTGTTAAGTTTCTAAAAATACCTTTTAGCCTTATTGCCCTTAATACTGGCTTACTAACCACGAGGTCTTGGGTCCAAACCCGGTATTTGCCAAGAAAGAGGTACAGGTCTCTAAACGTTCAGGATTGGAAGAAAATCTGAGATCTACCCATTAACTTGTTGTTGTGTACTAAACATTTCCCTTGATAGTTGGAATTCTGCTGTTTGGGCAACATTTACCTCGTATAAAACTGCATGCCGTATACCCACCTCAATTGTTGAAATGAATAGGAAATAAAATTTTGAATTTCAACAATTTCCATTAATTTACCTTTGTGGCGAGATTTCTTTCAAATGCTCTGTCATTTATGCAGGGTCGGATTTACCAATAGCCATGGTCTGGTAGGCCACTGGTAGGGCCCACAACGTATGTGGCACTATCTTTTGGGTCTATTGAAACTAATTTTTTGTCGTATAGTATAACCTTATTTCATGTGTACACCAGGTATTTCATTACATAATATGATCTATTCAAGACCACAGGTCCTCTGTACAATAAGAATTGGGTCCATGTATAAGTATAGGCCCACCGTGGTCTTCAACGGGTTTGGCTAAGGGCCCAGTAGTAGTTAAACCCAGCCCAGTCTTTATGCACAATGATTAGATTAACAAAATACCTTTCAAATTTTAACAATTACAGTTTATTTTACTCTATGAAACATACATTATACAAGCGCTAAATCTGCCTGTTGCAATCTTTGGCGGATTATGATCCGATTTACTGCATAACTTTCCTTCTTGATTTAATTATTAAATGGATAATCGTACCGAGTTTAGTTATGATGATCGAGGCTAGACGGAAATTTCACTTGATTAATTTTCGGTTCATAGTTGCTATAACACTATCGGTTCAAAATTGCTATAACATTATCTAGTTTTTAACTATTATACAGCCGACTATTTATCTTGTTTCCCATAATGTATCTTTAAGGTCAAGAGAATTCTGTTATTTTCAATTGAATTTTGAGGCACTGATTGTTGAAATTATATCTGAGTTCCAAATAAATTTTCGCCAATTAATTTTTCCATTGACTCGCAGTAACTTCCTAAATGGATTGTAAACTCCGATGCGAACACGGTATTTTGTTCCCAGGTCTCGGGCTATTCCCATTTAAATCATGTGAAAACTGTCATACATTGGTAAGTTGTTTTGATTGATAGTATTTTTATTGAACAATCTTTAAAGATGCATTATGTAAGAACTAAATTGGCCAATTACAGGTCTTTATTTTTTGGCTTCAAATATTACATAATCTATATTATATTCACATGACAAGCCTGTACCAACTTTATAGACTATCGAATGGCAGAGATTTAAACCAGATTAAAAAAAAAACAGGCGATATTTAATGATTTAATTTAAAAATGGTGATAATAAACAATCTACATGTATGCCGACTCTTGTCAAAATTTTCCTCAGAATAAATTAATTTGAATGAAATTTTCCATACGTGCAATTTGCATTATCTATTGCTGAATGTAATAACGTGAATGGAAATTCCTTTATCTCAATATTACATAATGCATCTTTAAGTACTGTATAGCCTACAAATCCATTGTGCCTGATCAACAACCCTGCAACCATCAATTTCCAACAAAATGTCATTTTTCTATCCCATCCAATTTACAACATGCTTTTTCTTACTAGGCCCCCTTCCACCCTAAAGGGTGGGCCGGGGAAAGCTCTCCTTTTGTCGGGAATTGCGTCTGAGAGGCTAACAGGGAAAGAGTGGCTAGTTGTTTGAATAGGACAAAATACCAAGGTCAATCTGTGTAAATTTTTGAAAAGGATGAAATACCTGGTGTAGACATTGGTGTGTAGTACATCAAAAAAACCTTGTGTACATTCTGTCCATTTACTATATAATAGTGCATGTTATTATACAATATATTTAAAGAATTTGTACAGTTTTTGATTTTCAACTGTTTCCATTGATGTTAGAGTTATAGCTCCTGATATTTTAGAAATATGTTGTGGGGGCTAAGCTATCATCCAATAGACTTGAAATTGATAGCATTCTTTTCATGTCCATGGGATGAAAAAAGCCTATTGGTTTTCAGATAATTCTTTTGAGATTTTTATATCCTTTGGTCACTTAGACAAATGTTGTGGGCACTATAGAGGCTAGGCTAGGCTAAGTTATCAATCTTTTCTGTAATAAGACGGGAGAATTATTGATTATTATTTATAGAGGCTACCGTTCTTATCACATAGACTTGAATATAGACATGAAAAGTAAATTTACAATAATTGTTGATAGTTACTGTCCTTGAACGCGTTGATTCTTTAAATGCTTAATTTATCATTTGTTTGCTACGGTTCAATTGATTTAAAATTCATACACAGTATTCTGATCATGAGGTGAAAAAGCCCATTAATTTTCTTTAAAATTTGTCAAACTGCTCAAATTCTGTTATGTTTGTCTTTGACTAGTTTGCCTTTGACCAGATTTTAAAATTAATCTCACAGATTGCTCTAAATATGTCCTAAATTAAGTTTGGACTTATTATTTTCCTTCTCTTTTACAGCCAACCAGGCTGGTGAGAAGGTTGAAGAACTGGTAGAAACCGTCAAAGATAAAACTGGTTTGGGGAAATCAGATTCTGAAGTTGCAAAAGACAAAGCTGGAGAAACCGTTGACTCGGCAAAAGATGCAGCTTCTGCTGCAGGTCAAGTCATTAAAAACAAAGCTGAAGATGCCAAGGAAAAACTCTAGAACCACAATCAGACAATATGTGCGCAAAGCATCGTGTTTATGTGACAATTGTTTTATTATATTAGATGATCTTACACACAGGACGGGCATCTTCATTTAATTTGAATGTCTATTTTGAATCTGACACTAACAGTCTAGAAATCATGCTTTACAATATCACCACCCGCTAAAAAAGCTGTAAACATAGTGTTGTGCGTTTTTTACACCTGTACATAAAAAATGTTCTTTTTACAATTCTACCACTGTTCTTGTACTAGAAATATTGCAAAATTCAACTGCAGGAACGATTTCCATGACATTAAAATCCAAAGAGAATTGTTTCCCAGTTAACGCAAGATGCAGAAAGTAAGCATTCCTTGTTGCAATACAGATCTACATTAGATCTACATCAAGGACCAATGCCACTAATTAGATGTTTTTGCTAAACTCAAGAAAATAATTGCTTTAACAATCTCTGTAATTTACGTGTTCAGCTAGGTCATTATTCTGATCTGTCAAACCAAATGTCATTATTCTGATCTGTCAAACCAAATCATTATGATTTGTAATTCACATGTCCTGCGAGATAGTCTAAATATTTTCTTCATTGATATACGAATCTACATTGGATCGTATTATCATTATAAATTGTTTGGATGTTGTTGAAAATAATATGTAAAACATTTTCTGTAGATCATGGGTTTGATTTGTGATTCACATGGCTAGATATTATTTATTATGGGTCTAAACGTTTACCTCATTCTATCGAGTACCGGTATATATTACACTATGCTCAAAATGTCTGAAACTTTAGAATTATTTGTTTTATAAGTATTTTGGTAATATAAGAACTATGCATGAGAGAGATGTGGTATAGAAAGAACTATGTATGAGTTAACTTCATATATTATAAGAACTATGTATGAGTTAACTTCATATATTATAAGAACTATGTATGGGTTAACATTTATATTATAAGAACTATGTATGAGTTAACTACATATATTATAAGAACTGTATACGAGTTAACTTAAGTATTATAAGAACTATGTATGAGTTAACTGCATATATTATAAGAACTGTATATGAGTTAACGTAAGTATTATAAGAATTGTGTATGAGTTCACTGAGTTATTATAAATAAATATATAGTATTAAAATGTCTTGTGACTACTTTATTATAAAGTTATAATCTGGAATCACTGGTCTGTTCTCCTCACTTCCTATAAATGTGAGTGTGGGTATTCGAATGATTAAATATTTAGTTTAATCAGCCAGGCCACTCGTCTCTATATTAAGTTCCTTAACCACGCACTAAGAAGACACGATAAGCATGGTGACACCTATTGTTTTTCAAACAAATTACGGAAGTGTTAATTATTTCCCGAGTTTTGATTCTAAAGCCCAGAGTTTGCTCTAGCGACAAAGTTATTGTTTGATCTGCTTGAAACATTGTTAAAATTAATGAAAACAGAATTTCAGAGTTATTGCCTGTGAACACCTTGTGAAACAATTCTAATGATTTCTGATAATTCGTTATATAACGTGTTGTTACCCTATGCTAGAGTTATTTCCCTTGTTTACTTTGGGGAATCGGGGACGCTGTGGGGACAGGAGAGCGATGAAACCCGCGAGTTTTTAATACATGGATCGAACCAATGATTAGCATAGAAAACATGCCCTGTTGTCATTTATTACAGTTTTATAATGCATGTAAAGTATAGGCCTACATAAGATTACTCTAATCCATACAGGGGTGCTGGTCACATAACATGAATTGGCCAGTTCCTAAAAACTGAGGGAATCCACGTCATTCCATTCTATTTGCAAAAGTAGACCAGCAATGTGGGTGTGCTCATTTATATATTCGAGTATTTACTGTCCAATAATTTTTATCCGATGTTCTAAAGAGTAGTTTATGGGCCTGTCATGTTAATAAATGTTTAAATAATATTTTATCTGATTCGACGCCAGAAAAAAAGATCCGCAATGGGCAGATTTATCTCTTGAATACATCTTTAAAATCCGATACTGTACTGTTTTCTAAGGAGTTCATTGTTTCTACTAACACATCTATTTCTCTCAGACCATAGACTGTTATATCCAAGTCGTGGGCCTCTTCCCGTTTAAATCAGTCATTGGTAAGTTGTTTTGATTGATGGCATTTTTATAACACAATCTTTAAGCAATGCAGCCATTCATTTGACACTGGGACGGACAACTTCCCCAGTTGTTTAGTCTACAAAAAATTAATAACATGTATGCGCACTCTTAACCACACTGCCAGAGGTTTGAATCCCGGCATGGGCTGAGAAGTGTAATATAAAATCATCTTACTTGTCTGCACCAGACAGAGAGGCTTCGAGGCCCTACAGCCTACTCTAGCGTTGATCTCCATCACCCAGTTCAGTTACAACAGCATGGGTAGAGAGTCTTTTTCTTGCCGGGCCTTCCGCCCTGCAGCCTTCACCGAAAGCAAACCTGGAGATCTTTTAAACCCGGTCTTCACTATATAATACATGTATCTGAAAGGCTAGCAAGAAAAGTAGGAATAGTTATTTGAATAGGACGAAATACCCATATTCATGCGTGTACACTTGGCGTGTGCGTAAACGTAAAAGATTCCTTTACAGTTGCAAATTGGCAAAGATTTGCAAAAGAAATAAAAATGACCAATGTTATGGCCTTTGATATTTTAGAGGCTAAATTGGCTTGAGATGGGTACACATTGTTCATATTCATGAGATATAAAGGCATATTGGGTTCATTCAGATTTATGTTGTGGTCACCCTAGAAAAGACTAATAGTAAGTGCAGTTGTCAATGTGCCAAATGGAATGGTTAACTGCGATCTCTATCAGCTAATTTTACTTGAATTGTAAACACAATGGCGTATGAGACTTATTTTGAACGGTTTTCGATAATTACGGTCAAGGCGACTGTTCCTGATCACATTTTATAAATATCAGGGCTACACCCTCAGTTATCATTCAATTACTACAAGGGTTATCATAAAATTGATTTGACATTTTGAAGTATTTCCGATCATTAGACGAGAAAGGCCAAATGATTTTCAACGACTTCCAGTTTCTGATCAGCTACATATTTTGTCTTATTTCAGTGCTAGAAAGAACTAAACCTATTGAATTCTAATTATCAGTATTTCTTTTTATTACCTTATGGGGTGTTACCCTTGATCAGCTTAGCAATTTAGCGTTTTCTAAATTCTTCACTACCAACAAAAATTAAAAAGGAAACGACTTAATGAACAATTTGGCTGCTATAGACATGTTTCATTGTCTGGCAACCTATCATTTGAAACTATTTAAAAGACAAACTTTGTCTTTGACTAGCTTTGTCATTGACCGTACAGATAGCGCTAAATCCATTCTCATCTAAGTGTTGTCAATTCAAACTAATTCATTTCCTTCTCTTTTGCAGCTAACCAGGCTGGTGAGAAGGTTGAAGAATTGGTAGAAACCGTCAAAGATTATACTGGTTATGGAAAATCTGATTCTGAAGTTGCAAAAGACAAAGCTGGAGAAACCGTTGACTCGGCAAAAGAAACAGCTTCAGCTACCGGTGCAGCTATTAAAAACAAAGCTTCGGAGGTGAAAGATAATCTTAATGAAAAGGCTGATGTTGTATACAATGCCGCCACAGATATGTCGGGGGATGTCCAAAAACGAGCAACAGAAGCCAAGGACAAACTTTAGAACCACAATCAGACAATTTGTGTACAAAGAAAGCTAGGCATCATGTTTAGTGAAGGGGAGTGTGGGCAACTAAATTCACAATAAAACTATTTTTTATGGTACTGGCAATATTGCCAAAAAATAGCATATCAAATAACATGTAAAATTTACCTATTTGAAAAATCCTGCCTTAAGGAATATTTTATTAATTTTGACATTATTACTTAGTGATGGGAACAAAATTTATTTTAAAGGAGTAAAGTGAAATAACCTCAACATTCTGTACATCTTAAGCCTAATACTAACTCATATCATGGTCAAATTTATATGAAATTATTTTCTCTGATTATACCCTAACCCCCTAGAAACAAGCATACTGACTTTGTTGCACATACATTATATAACTGCATTTGTCCACATACTTTTTTTATATAACCGTAGACATAGTGCTTTGTTTTTTTACATCTGTAGATCAAAATGTGTCTTTTTCACAACCTGCCAGTGTGCTTATACTAAAACTATTACAAAATTGGATTGAAGAGGATCGAGTTGCAGAAACGATTTTCGTGACATTGAAATCCAAAGAAAATTGTTTCACATTTAACACAACATATTATCGATATTCGAATCGACATTCGATCGTATTTATTATTAGAAATTTTGTCCTGTAAGATATTATTTATTATGGGTCTAAATGTTTACCTCGTACCGATATATACTATGCTCAAAATATGTGAAACTTTAGAATTATTTGTTTTGTTAGTATTTTGGTAACATAAGAACTATGTATGAGTTAACTGCATGTTATAAGAACTGTGTATGAGTTAGCTATCTATGAGTTAACCGTGGTAAGAACTATATATGAGTTAACTAAGATATAATAAGTATATATGAGTTAACTAAGTTATTATAACTAGATATAAGTTATCGATGGTATTATAAGAATTGTGTATGAGTTCACAAAGTTATTATAAATAAATATATAATATTAAAATGTCTTGTGACTATTTTATTAATGTTTTAAAGATTTAAAGTAAATCTCCGATGGCTGGTCTGTTCTCCTCATTTCTGAATGCGACTTAGGATTTTCAAACAATTGTTATTTATGTTAATCAACCCCGTCAAAACCAGTCGGTATTAAATGCCCTAGCCACATGACTACAGATATAAACAGAAGACCTACGTGTGATTCTGATAACTTTCAGAGATATTGAATTTGATCAATTTCTAGAACCTAGTGTACGCTCTTGCTTTGCTACAGAAGTCATAGTTCGATCTACTTGAAATTTATATAAATTGTTCATATTAGTGAAACAATGAAGCCAATTCCATTTCAAACAAAGGAACCAATTACATTTCAAACATTTTTCATTGGTGTTTATTAGTTTTTTCATTACTTTCTTCGTAAAATTCTGTTGTGTGCTCCAGCGACAAAAGTCATAGACATTTGTGTACAATATTAAATTAGTTAGTGCCCTTGATCACAGTGTAAATTATTTAAACGGTAAAGCTACACATTTATATGCATTATGTTCTTATTGGGATGAATAATATTTACACAAATTTCGGATAATTACTTCTGAGTCATTATCATTGATTTTGTCGTCAATGCTCCATTTATATTTTAATGTATAATATTTTTCAACATTTTCAAGATTTATAATGCTAAATGCTACAGCCTTTATTGCCTGGCAACCTATCAGTATCATGTGAATTCGTCCCTATTCTTCAAAAAAAAAAAAAAATTATGGCCAACTTTGAATGTTCTTTTAGATTTTGACATGACAAATTAGCGTGAAAAAACCAAGCCAAGTCTTTCTGCGGATCGCGATTTAAATCGTCATATTCAGTAAAAGGTTGATGGGTCAGTTTGGGGATGGCCGTCGGTTCACCAGCCCGCGGGTTAGGGTTCGGGTTATTGCTGAGATTCAACTTCACACATTTTTACCCTCGTCTTCCACAAAACACATAAAACCTTCCGTAGTGCTTGCCTTTTGATACACTTATTTAATGTGTTTTGTACAGCGGCATACTAGTGACTCCCTTACATCACTCTATGACCAGGTTATAAAAAGAACCATTTGATTTAATGGATTACAGATAATGCTATGTTCTTCACTTGTGAATAATTTAAAATCTAAGGAATTCAAAGAACCAGATGGATTCACAGATTAATGTATATCTAGATATGAAATCCGTATGAAACAAATATAATGGATTCTAAATCTGAATCTGAAACCCAGAAAATGATTAGCTACAATTTAATACATCTCAAATCACGAGATCAGTTTATCTCGAATTCCATACGATGCTAGGAGGAACACATTGTATTGTAACTATTACTTCAAAGATCGTTGTCCTTAATCGGTAGTTAGTGTCTTGTAAATGCCGTCGTTACTTACAACCGGCGTATCCCAAAACTGCATCGGCACCAACCTTTGAGGCATTAAAAACAAGTATGCTCACATAGCAAAAAAGATCCTGCTTTAAGAATATGAGTCAGTATATTATGTAGAGCGTAAGGAATGTAGTCAGTTGACAGCTGATCCGGCCTCTGAGTATAAATCTAGAGCTGTAAAATCAACCGGGTTAATCTTGCTGCGAGAATGTAGCTATTTAAGACATCCCTAGAGATAATATGATATTTTGAGGAAAATATGCATGCGAATAGGCAACTTACGGCTAAATAAACGATGGCGGCGTAGGCTGTTATAAACTACATAAAGGGGTATCTACATATAAGCGAGGTGACTCAACCGAGAGTTGTGAAAATCAACTAAAGGTCTAGTTCCTTTCGGAATGGGGGTCACGGTGGATAAGTAAGTAAGACGTTGGCTCGCTAGTCTAGAGGTTGGGTGTACATTCCCTGCATTGGCCGAGAAAGTTTATCCAGATTTTCCGAAGTGGTTCCCTCTTGTCAGTGATGCAGAACGGAGCACTGGACAAGGACAGCTGTCTAGTCGTTCGTATGAGACGACAAAATGAGGTCCCCAGTACACATTGGCGTGTATATAAAAGATCCCGTGACAATTGGCGTATGTCCGTCTTCATTAGCACATTTCGGAGCAGAACAGTAGGTTGTTAAACTTCATTTCAATTCATTTCCTTTCGGAACGGTATCATACGAACGAATTACTTTGGCTGTTATTATATCTCTTATAGTGAAGGTCTAATCTTCTATGTTTGTTCATTAAAATGAATCATTTCTCTACACGGTATTTTGATATTGCAGCTTAATAGGAACGAACAGGAATCGGTACGGTATTTTCATATTGCATAATAATAGAAATGGCAATGACACTTCGTCTGTGCGGGACCGTTCCGAAAGGAACCTCTAAGTGTCCAACTGGTAAAGGGTTTATTTCTTTCATGTGCTTCATAGATGAATATATTATTGGACAGTGTCATTTGCATGGTTATTCTTCGTGAATGTTGGCTATGGACATTGTGACCATTTGAGAATTTGTTATTGATTTCAGAAATGAAATGATATGGGGTTTAACGTCCTTGTATTCTTCACCGACTGGGGTAATAAAGACGGATATACGCTATACAGTGCTATGAGGAAGTTTAGCCCGGGAAGCGGCGCTACGACTAACATTATTTTATTTAGAATTCCAACAATCATGGGTCCAATTGCGTGCACGCTTTTGCGAATAAAGGACCTTGGTTTTCCGAAACGACTATACGTTGTCCCTTGTCCCGCCCCATTTCACCGACAAGAGGGAAATCTCTGAAATTTCTCGGCAGATGTAGGGAACGAACACGGAACCTACGGGTTAGCGAGTCAACCCCCTGCTCACTGAGCTACCCATTGATTTGGGACGACATATTCAGATAAGTGGGTATAACTTTTATTAGCAGAAATTTGAGGCAGTCAAAACACAACAAAAGATGTCTGGTTTCTGGCAACCTATTTTGAAGAAGGTTAAGAATTCAGGTCGAGCTTTAAAGATTAAACAATTTACTCGATTCTTTTTTCAGAAGAAGAAAAACCAAAATCGGTTGGAGAGAAAGTTGACGAAGTCATTGGAGTGGTAAAGGATAAAGCCGGGCAAGTACAGGAAAGTTGCAGTGGTGCTCTAAAACCGGCGGATGAGTCAGATACCGACATCGCTAAGCAAAGGATCGGAGAAACCCAAGAGAAATTTGGCGACGCTTTTGGATCCCTAAAAGAATCCGCTGTTTCCAGTGCGCAAGTTGTCTATAATAAAGCGGTAGAAGCGAAAGACTATCTTAATGAGAAAGCCAGCAATATTTATGACTCTGCTACCGAAGCCCAAAATTCATTACAGGAAAAGGCTGGAGTTATCCATGATGCCTCTCAAAACATGGCTAGTGACGTAGAAAAAAGAGCCGCGGAAGCTAGAGAGAAAATGGCTGATAAATAAAGGATTCTTTGATTAGGATGAGTTGATTTGTTTTGCGAAATGTGTCTATACCTTTTAATTTCAGGTCCCTATTAAAGAACGAGTACTGTTAAATATTCCATATTTCAAGCTAAACACGGAAATTAAGTTTCGGATTTAATTGGATAGAGCTATATCTGATCGACCAAATTAATATTTGATTTAGACATAAGCATATTTGTCTGCTTTAAAATGACTAACATCACTCTTTAGCATTTAAATATTGAACTACTGACGTAGCAAGAGAACAGACTATCATATTGCATTGAGTAATATCTGAATTTGAACAGAGTTATATAATCATCAGTAAAATTCAGTCTGGTTCATTCGTGACTTGTGTCTTGACCCACTCGGCAAACCTCAGAAGAATCCAGTACCATACATCATCTAGCCTCGGCTGTATGACAAAGTCCGCCATTAGAACTTCTTTCAAGTTCCCGGATTACCAACGGCGTTGCCCACGACGACGCCTTTGAAGAATGCTTTATCTTACAAAGTTATCAATGTTTGAAGCTGTTTTTCTTTCAATTTTATCCGATTTTCTTTAAACAAGGACATGTTTGCACTGAAAATTCTACACACTCTTCGAACGACGCAATTTTGAGAATTTTTTTCGTAAAGCGGCAAGTTTTCCTAATGAGTAAACCAGCGCCGTATAGGCGTAGGCACATATCACTTCCTGTCATACAGCCGACGTTAGATGTAGCTTCCGGAATCTGCCGAGGTTTGCCGAGTGGTCATTGACCCACATTCAATGTGACTTTACTTATCTATACTATGTTGACAATAAGAATATTAATACTGCCCATTCGTAGAAGATAACAATAAATTCACAGTGTTTAATTGAATGGGACTATAATGTATACAACGCTTTTTTATATTACACTATATGCCCTAGCCCGAAAACAATAAAATATTAGTCGGCGCGATCCCTACTTTTGAAGGTATTGGAAATGGTACAACAAGGCGAACCATCAATACAATAAAAACAAAATCAATGCCCCCCCCCCATTGCCATACATACGCCATTAAACCCTGTCCCACTCCTACCGCTAGTAAAAATGTGGTTACGATTATTTTTATGCATTGCTTAATATTTTGTGTTTTCTAGTCAAATTCAGTTAGTAGACCTACATAGCAATGTATGTGATGTAGTTATTCATGTAGATAATAGTGTCTATTATACTGGTTTATTCATTCCATTTGATAAAGTAGTACATTCCAGATAAACATGTACAATTAATATTTATGACCACATTTCATGTACTACAGTAGCATACCAACACTGACTTTTATACATGTATAATGGCTGTGACATTTGTCGGTGAAACATAATAGTTCATGAATTAGCGCCCATACAAGTTTTATCTAGCTGGATAAATATTTCGGTTAATTAATGTTTCACCCCTCGAACCACAGGATTATTTTTCCGTGTTTCAATAGGATTCCACCTTATGCACCAACGGAACATCTCACTTTATTCCATCTAGAGCGGGGGTCACGGTGGCTAAGTGGATAAGGCGCTGGTTCGCTAGCCTGGGGGTCGGGTGTTCGCTAGCCTGAAGGTCGGGTGTTCGATCCCTGCATTGGCCGAGAAAGTTTATCTCGATTTTCCGGCGTGATTTCCCCTTGTCAGTGATGCAGTAGGAGGACCTGACAAGGACAGCTGCCTAGTCGTTCGGATGGCACGAAAAATCGAGGTCTCGTGTGGTGCACGTAAAAAATCCCTTGGCATTTGGAATTCGATATAATAGTAGGTCGTAGCGCCGCTGCCCGGGCAAAATTCCCCTCATAGCACACTGTGTGGTGTATGCCCGTCTTCCATTAGCCCTGGTTTGGTCCAAAAGAGTGGGACGTTAAACCCCATTTCATTTCAATCTAGAGCTTGAAAGTACAAAACAAAATGATAGAAAAATATCTCCGCGAACCGCGTACGAATTTGATTTCAAAAATTAATATTCCTTGAAGAACAACTCAACCTTTGTATCTACGTATATGAAATGGTATTGGATTGTCCCTTATACCATAACAAACAACTCTTACTAATAACTGAAATGGAATGAAATGGAGTTTAACGTCCTGCACATAACCTGGGCTAATGGAAGACGGGCATACGCCATACAGTGTGCTATGAGGGAAATTTTGCCTACTCTCATATCGTATTCCAACTGCCAAGGGATATTTTAAATGCAAGACAATGTGTACACGAGACCTCTGTTTTTCGTTCCATCCGAACGACTAGACAGTTGTCCTTGTCAGAAACCACGCCGGAAAATTGAAATGAACTTTCTCGGCCAATGAAGGGATCGAATACCCGACTTCCAGGCTAGCAAGCCAGCGCCTTACCCACTTAGCCACGTGACCCCCTCCCCTACTAATAACTAAACATTTCATCATCATGCGTTTACAAGATGTCGCCAGGTCTAACTCCGTGATTTGTAACCAAATGAACAATCAAGAATAGTCGAGTTAACTTATTGATTTCTATATGTAGCCGTTGGGTATAATGATTTGATTGTTATACTAGTAAGTACAATGCAGAGCCTTATAGCTCTGGTACAATGTATATACAATACACACAATTTCATGTATCATGTATAATAATGAATATAATGAAATAACAAAGATATTATGTCTCATCTCGGGGCCATTTTACTTTGTCCGTTATCCTTACTTTAGCGTTAACGTCTGTAGTTGTTTACACTTTCAGATAATGATTTTTCTGGTTTGTCCAAACCATACAATAGCTTGTATAAAGTAGCTTAACCCCGATGCACCGATTCAACGATAAGTCGTTATAAGTATGTATGGAGTCCTATGTTATTAATCAGGGACGGATCCAGGAATTTTTGCAGGAGGGGGTTTGCCAGGTTTCTGTTACGGAAATCTGCCATCATCGTCTCTAAATTACATAGGCACAAATACAAATTGAGCTTTTTAAACAGAGAAACCATTTTTATACTGATTTAGGATCACTTTGTGATGTAATTTCATTGATGCAAGGCATTAATTTTGTTCATGTAGCTGAGCGGGGGGGGGGGGGGGCGGGCAAACCCCCCTCTGGATCCACCCCTGTTAATACTTCGTTTCATTTTATTTGATCGTTTTATTTTATTAACTTGATCATCACAGAAAGAGACACCTGTCTTAAGTTAAAAAAAATACTGAACGAGGCAAAAACAGGGAAACGAAATCGAGCAGGAGAAACAGAGTAGGCCTAGATTAGTGATGACAAATTAAACATACAATATGCAAGAGCAAAATCTGCCTATTGTGGGTCTTTCGTTGGGCCTGAAATGTTATAAAAACTATTAATTAGACATTATTTAATTTATCCAGTCCATAATCAACTCTCGAGGCTAGCCTGTGATATTTGTTGGCTGTAGTTCGATTTGCTGCAGAATTTTCCTTCGTGATTTAACGAATAAGTGGATAAGCGAGACTACTAGTTTTGTCTTACTGACTTTAGTAATGATGATCGAGGCTAAGCGGAACTTTCATTCGCTTAGTTCTCGGCTCATTGTGGATCAATTTAACTGAAATTTTCAGCAAATTTGCCTTTACATAATCTAATCTCCCATAATGTATCTTTAAAACAAACATTTTGATAAACAACGTCGTTAAGCTATTTCTGAGATGCATGACTTAAGCCAACCCAATGCCTTTATTTCTCGGAGATAACTGACAAGTTGTTTCGGGTTTGGAAGTTGGAAGTCGGTCACAACTATCAATTTCTACATAAAGTGCCCAAGTGGTCAAAAGCGCAGTACAACAAGCTAATGAAAACAAATGTAAAAGCAAATAAATAATAAGCAAAAACACAAATTTATGCAAAACTACATGTATGGCATTAAAATTCAAACATATATATTATAATGACATAGAACTGCATAACAAAGTAGGATAATTAAAAATAGGATAGTTATATACAATGACATAGGTAATTATTCATGAACCATTTTTACAACGTGATACTGTATTGCTGCTGTGAATAGAATATTGAAGTCTGTTGTTCGGTGGCTATACAATGTCAAACGCGTTCTGCTTCTCAAAAGTAAACAGATATTTAGAAAACCATGGACGATTGGAAAGATACGAGGGTGCAAGATTAGTAATTATAATAGCTAATTGGTTGGCATTGTAATTGAGTGTATTTGATCTCCAAAAGCTGTCGAATGTAGTTTATGCAATTTATCAAGAGTTTTACATAGATTACTTTAGAAGGAGGTGGGCGAAGAGGTGTGCTGAGCGAAAACCACCTCCAAGCCCCATCTTCTCAAAAAAATAATCTCCGATTTTTTCTCTGAATTCCATATTTCCGTATATATAGTCGCCATTTTGTCTTCAAGAAATCGATTGATGGTACACAAAACCGAGATCCTGTGTACACCTTATCATGCGGACAAAATTACTCCCACGACACACTGTATGCCGTATGCCCGCCTCATCGATCCATGTGTGTTCTTAGTGTTTGACGTCCGCCTCCAACGAAGGTGATATCGCAGACAAGTTGTCTTATTTTTTCACATTTGTTATCTTAGCGCACGCGCATGGGTCTTTCCTGTGCGAGGAAACCGGCGTACACGGAGTAAACCCACGAGATTGAGAAGGCACCCCTATCTCCAAGCCACATACGCTCACACTCACATCAGGGATCGCAACCACACCCGATAGCCAGAGGTGACCAACCAGCTAGAAGTCGAGGTGCGATACTCTAGACCACTAGGCCATCCCAACTCCCCTATCCTGTCGATCCAGAGCGATGGGGCGATATAGTTTTGTTTTCTGAAAGATTAGCCATTCACGAGTTATCCCCCCTTAATGAAGATCTATTGAAGAAAACAATATCACCTGCTGAATAAACATCTCTCCCTGACACCTATGCCTATCTTTTTGTAAACTTTGCATACAAGACTTATTTTAATGATAAGATATAATAGAATCAAATATTGATTTTCTATGTAATTAATTCCATTTTGTTTATTTTCTAAAATATCTATATTTTGGTATAGTAATTTAATTGCTTTAAGGAATTTTATTCAAATTTTATTCTTATAATTACCGCTAAAGCCAGCTGTTGTTCAAGACGCTAACAAAATATTCTTACTGTTATTACGTTGAGACATATTATTCTACCGTTTAAGGCAGAACAATTAGTTCAGATTTAGTTCAGCTACTCCTGACATTAACTAAGGAACGAAATTATCGAAGTTTACTGTTTAAACTGTATCAAAATGAATTTTGGAGCTTTTAGAAAATCAGGTTAGCAAATTTGTATTCATTACAGAACGTGTTTTTTTGACATTTATATTCTTCTTCGATTCCACATGACAATTTTAGGATAATTTTTAAGGGGCACGTTTGTGTGCTCTTTCGTCTAATCCAAAGGCTAAGTCTCTGGGCAAACGTTTCTTGTCATGCCTGCAGGCGGTAATCTAGCTTGGTTATCCGCGGATTGTCTTTCCGGCGCAGGTGATTTATTCCCCTGCGATTGTCCTGGGGTCTAATCAAATGAATGAGGTTTTTAACGAACTTTTTTTTGGTGTTGGTGTATATTCCTCCCAATTTTATCCCTTACCCCGTAGATTCGCCTACAGTACTTTAATTTAAAGACTGCCCCAACTTGGGTTTGCACTTATTGCTTGTTATTTACAAACCATTTCGTGGCATGAATTTGTAATTAACTTCGTCTTCAGCCATGGATTGTACCACATCTAGATTTGCAACTATGTATAGTAAGCCATTGGACCAGGTCCCGCGGATATCTGGGGACCCACTAAAATTATATTTGTAATAGATACTAAGCATTTCAAGTAGTTTCCATAGCCAAGTAACTTTTGTGTTTTTAAACTCATGGGACATGCGTCGTACACGAGACAAGACTCGCGTACACCCGATGACACTTCTCGTTCAAGTAATGGACATTACTAACTAATGTTTTTAACGTCGTATTACTTTCTTGAATAATATCAAATGAAATTGGGTTTAACGTCTTACTTTTCTGCTCCGACTGGAATGAACAATACGAAGAATAATTCACTTTAAAGGGAACATTAGTCGAGTCAATATATGGAAACCCCCCAAAAATTGCAATAAAGTGTTTCTCAACTGATTCTGGCAGGGTTTAGGGTACTTTATAACATACTAAAAGTTTACCAAAGTTGGACCCCCGGAAAAGTGTTTTTTCAAGATGGCGTCAACAATGGCCACCGAAGCTTCTTAATATGATCATAACTATGTAACTATCAACTTAAATTTGATGATCTTGGTGTCTTTTCCTGCGTTTTGGGGGCAAAGAATACATTAAGATCATGTCAAAAATGGCCGCCATCACCTCCAAGTGACCGAAAGTCTATAACTATTGACTCAAATTTGATGATCTTGATGTCTATCCCCAGGTTTTGTGGGACAAGAAACCCATTAAGATAACTTTGGATATTACTGGGCTGTTTAATCATTATGAAATTGAATTCCTGATCTTGAGCTGTCCACTATCATAGAATAAGTTTCGGGGCATTCAGTTTTGAGTGTCATCCTCCTCCTCAGTATCGACCTATTGAGTGTTGTTTGAATTGTCACAATTTGCTCCTTCATTACTCCCGAACAGACAATGAGATCATCTACTTCCGTTCAAACAAGCAGTCAAAAGAACACAGAGTGTACAACATAAACCTGTCGTAAGGAACGTTTGGAGACGATGCGTACAACGAGTTGCTCTTTGTACATGTTTACCCAGGCTGTGATTTAATTTCAAGGATTGTAGGCATCGGAAAAAAGTCCGCCTACCGGAAATTAATGAAATCTGATCCCGTCATCAAGTCTTGTGCTAGTGCATACACCCTTCAAAACAAATCTCAAGAGGACATATCAGATCTTGGCAAAGACCTGATGGTTGATCTATTTATTGCCAAATCGAATGATACGCTATCATCACTGTGCCATATCATTTCCACCAAGAAAGTTGCAACTGCTGAAGCATCTGTCATTCCTTAACGGTTTCACCCAACATCACCTGCAACAAGATTTCATAGCCAACGTGTGTACTTTCAAATTATGGTATGGACGTGGATGGCAAATGAAATGGATCCAACTATAGGAGTCAGTCGATGGCATTAAGAGTTGATTATGGTCTTGGCATGTTAATGAATGCCTGATAAAGAAAATATATAACATTATGACCCAAAACAATGCTGTGCCTGGCGAACTCTTGAAAATTATCTATTGCAACATTTCGGGAGGATGCAAGTCCTCTCGATGCAGCTGCAGACGCTATGGACCCCCCTTGTCAAACTGGAAATTATGACAATTCAAACAACACTCAATAGGTCGATACTGAGGTGGAGGGTGTCAGAATCAGTTGAGAAACTTTTTGTTGCAATTTTGGGGGTTAAACTGTATATTGACCTGACTACATCCAGCCAAAATATAGCGGAATGGTGTATTTACCTTGTCTCAAAATTTCAGCTCAAAATATTGAGTCGTTTGGACGTGAACGTCAAAACTGCTTATCTGTAGATTTCAAGTCATTTGTTCGTTGGGTGACGTGGGAATATATTGCCGTTCTCCTCGACTTCTACACGGGGCATAACCCACATGTTGTACTTAATAACGAAAGATAAATTTCCCCTACATGTTATTTTTATTTAAAAATGTCTGGTTTTTACCCCAAGCACCGTATAATACAGCATGGGACATCGATCTCCATTTCCAGAGGGGCGTCGGATGGCTAGCACGTGCGCGCTGTGTCATAAAGCCTGTCATTGGGGGCGTCAGATGGCTAGCACGTGCGCGCTGTATCATAAAGACTGTTATTGAGTCAACTAGCGTGGTTTCGAATTCCCGGTTGTACATGACAAGGAATAGGGTCACCTGTCCAACCTCGTGGGTTTTCTCCGTGTCCTCCGGTTTCCTCCCACGGATAAAGACCTCTACGCGCACTCGAATTATTGAAATAAAATTAAACCATATGTTAGTCCCGAAATGACCTAGTTTGTGTCGAGTGGATGTTAAACCATCTCTCTCTCTCTCTCTCTCTCTCTCTCTCTCTCTCTCTCTCTCCAGAAAACTGACGTATCACGTATATTGCGTTAGCTGCTTGGTCCCAAGGTATGGGATTTAAAGGGATTTTAACATAAAATTAAGAGGTTTTATTCTCCAAAATATAACCGAGATTGGTCCTTTAATATAAAAGATGACAATAAATTGAAAATAATAATATAAATGGAAATATTACTAAATACAAAATCTAACGGTAATATTTAAGAAATACATAAGTCATAAAGAGTAATATTTTTTTAGCCTATTTACTGTATGTTAGTAAGACGTCACATCCGAAGTAAACGTTTTAAAACCAGCATTACCAAGTTAAAAGTTATGTCATGAATTCCGCTCTAAAGTTTCTTAATCTGCTTCTGCCATCGCTAGCCTACACTGCTTAGTGACTCACCTGTCCTTATTTCTAATCTATAATTCGTATTATTTAATTGTAATAATAAATATTACATCTTCAGATATTACATGTTTATCTGATTTTTTTAGCGAATATTCAACGCCCAATATTTCACGCGAATTCACTTTTTATAGTCTTGTAAACCAGTCTTAATAAGTATGAGGTGAATTTAATATAGTCTATTTTCTATGTTAGTGACTCACAATAAACTACTGAATCAATAATGCGTAAATTTAAGTAGGTCATGCGGCTATGATATAGTAAAGCAGTTCATTTGACATTTAAGCTTACTTCGACATGGTGGACCCAGGTTGGAACCAGAGGGTCTCTAAACCCCCGTTCGCTCTGATAAAATTTACACCCGCACACACTCCTTTTACAGCCACGTTACGTCATGCTTGACAAAAGTGGGTGTCAATTGGGCCTTTAAACCTACCTCCGAAAGGATACAATGTACTCCCACACCCCCGTGTCCCATTTTGGGCACCAAATGCTAGGAAAATATGGGCACACAATTGTACTTTGTAAAAGTTGTATAAAAAAAATATTGTGTTCTTGAATGTGTCCAATTTAACAGCGAATTTAAATTCAGAGTGTCTATAGTTATGAAATTAAATAGAAATCTTAAGACTCGAACCATCTATTGTTTTGAGTACAGTAAGCCACGACTAACATACGAAGAACCTAACTACATTTTTTGGGCCCCAACCACCACCGCCCGCCCCCCCCCCAGTCAAAAATTTCCCCGTACGGCTATGCACGTACGTATTAGTCGTGGACCCAGGTAGGAATCATTTGGCTCGAGACCTGCCCAAGAAACGATAACATGTACTCCCGCTTTTTCCAGGCTAAAAATGACATATTTCGATGATGTCGCTCCTCGTCGGATTCCTGATTCAAATAGACCATTTAATAAGGGTATTATTTCCTTTACACTGTAACAGGAATGTTGATATTTTTGATCATTTAATCTCGAATACCTCTTTGATTAAATGCAGTGTGTGTACTGAGATTTATTACTGGTGTATTTTCTTCTTTCCATAGCGAATGAGAAAGCCGCTAAAGCTGCCAACCAGACAGAGTCGAAGTTTGCAGAAGTCGTAATTGAAGCTAAAGAAAAAGGTGGACAAGCCACAGAGCAAGTAAGTGACAAAGCCAGTGGGGCTATTGCATCAGCTAAAGACACAGCTGTTGCTGATGCCGAAGAAAGTGTCGCAGAAGCAAAAGACAGCATACAAGAGAAAGCTGGCGAGGCATATCAGTCGGCTAAAGATTCGGCTACTTCTACTGCTCAAACTACTGCGGACGATGTTAAAGAAAAGATTAATGAATCCGCCAACAGCGCATTCAACTCTGCTAAAAGCGCTTCGATAGACGCACAAAATAAAGCCGAATCAATCAAAGATGACCTGAGAGATAAGGCTACCGATGCTCGTGTTTCTGTTAGCGCCAGTGTTGCCGATGGGCAGAAAACAGCTCAAGAGGTTAAAGATGACATTCAGGACAAAGCTAGCAGAACTTATGATTCAGCCAAACATACGGCTGCTGATGTACAAAATAAAGTTGCAGAAACTGCGGATAGTCTGAAGGAGCAAGCTACCAGTACCTATGATTCTGCTAAAACCAACGCTGCAGATGTTAAAGATAACATCCAGGACAAAGCTGCTAGTGCACGAGATTCTGTCAAAGCAAATGTTGTAGATGCCCAGAACAAAGCAACAGAGGTCAAAGATAATCTGACGGAAAAGGCGAATAGTGCATATGATTCCGCCAAAAGTACAGCTGTCGATGTCCAAGATAGAGCCGTGGAGTCAAGAGATAAGATTACGGAAACGGCAAGCAGTTCTTATGATTCCGTTAAAAGTACTGCAATAGATGTTAAGAATAAATCTGAAGATACTGCCACGACCATTGGGCAATCTGCAAGTGAAGCAAAAGATTCAGCATCTGCTAAGGTTTCTGGATTCAAGGGGAAATTTGGATTTTAAAAATGTGTTATTGTGGCTTTATTTTTTGTAAATTATATACATTTTCCTTCAAGTTAACATTTAAATTACAGTAGAATAATAGATATCCAATATAGAATATGCTTTGTGTTATGCTAACCTCTAGACATTCCTTTAGCCAATTGACCCATGTATAAGAAAGGACTAGGAAGCTCTATCCCTACATCCATGAGCTCTAGACTTAACATTAATCCTAAAATTCAACTGGTTCATATAATATCCCTACATCTATGAGCTCTAGACTTAACATTAATCCTAAAATTCAACTGGTTCACATAATATCTTTTTTACGAAAAGGGAATTATCTACAGTATAACTAAAGTCATACACCAATCCCCCATAGACAATAGTGGCGTTTGATAGATTAGTTCTTTTGCCGCATTCGACTGAAAATTTGAAGTGTGATCGGAAGTTCTAGTAGTTTGCAATTGCATAGTAATTTCGAGTAACTGTACCCATTGCTATTTTTATTTTGTCGACAAAAACTCTTCAATTAATAATTTGTATGTTCTTTGCGTTGGACCGCGACAAAATGGGTTATGTTGATTTAAAAATAAACATTAAAATGAAGAATGCTCATACTCAGGCTTTAAGCTAATTTCCTGCGAGAAATTTATGTGATTACTAAACACTGCTGTTACGCAAATACATATTGCTGGTTCCTTTATGTCCATTATTTTCTGGGGGACGGGGAGGGACTCTGTGGAGATGACATTGTACTATACTATCTTTTATTATTTATATCAACTTCTAATCTGTTATTAGTCCCAAAATGACCTAGTTGTGTCGAGTGGACGTTAAACCCCATTTCTCTCTCTCTCTCTCCAATCTATTAAGATAGAAAAAAAAGTTATAAATGCATCAATTCAAAGATTATTTGTATTCTTGTCGAACACAATTACAATATTCAGTAACTGTTCCACTAATGTGTTCTACGTCAGAGATAGATCTAAAATGAAGCAGAAAATTGAGACACAGATCCATTAGTAATATGGGCGTTCATTTCCACATTTTTTATAAATGCTGCATATTCGCCTTACATGGTTATCTACGACCATATTTTAAGATTGTCAAAATGATAATTTGTTGCTTTAATAATAAAAAGTAAACATCAAAGAAAGATACGCTGATGGTATGTGTGGCGCATACCTGACATAGCTACGAATGGAAAGTTTCCCGCGCATTTTTGTAACCGCCCTTTTAAATAATAACCCGTCAATGAACCGTGTTTCGGATGTTTCCCGCGCAATTTGTTAACCACGCCTAGAATTTAATGGTCATGCTGCCCCATTCGTAAAAACTTTCCACTAAAAACAAGTTTCAATCAATGAACTTAACGACCAACCAATATATGGTCTAGTGGGCGTATATAACATATTTTGCACTAAGGTAGTAGTTACTCAGTCCATTATTCAGAGCAGAACGAGATTGAAAGCTGCGTGTATATACAATCTATTATTCAGAGACAGCTATAACAGATTCACAACTCTGCCAGTCTCTCATCGACTACACACCGGTCTATTAAACAGCCAACATGAATTTCGGAGATATCAGCAAATCAGGTAAATTGTTTTTGAGACATTTATTTTGGTGAAAAAAGAAATTTTGCAGAATAAGAGAGGATTTATGTAGAAATATGTTAGAATTGCAGACGATCAATAATAAGAGATCTATAGGAATGTTTGCTTCGTACTCCATGGTTCCATAGTTGGAGCGTATTATGCTTCAGATCGTTGTCTAGTATCAGTTCCAATATCTTGATGAAAATTACACTAGAATGAAACCTTACCTTAAAAGAATTGCCCGACAGTTAATGATTCTACTTTCAGGAATTTTCGTCCCGGTAATCTGCTGTTCGAGGCCATAACGCTTGAATTGTTTAACGGACTTGGAGTTGGTTGTTCGGGTTTTATTTTTGTTCAAATTTTTTTTTAAAAGAATAGAATGTTTTATGTAAAGTAAACTGATAGTTTGTAAACAGTTTACACATTGTTGCTCTCAGTATGTGGAATTAGGAGTCATGCGCCATTTCACTCCTTCACCGAAATTCGCATTCATTTGCAACAAAAACTCAAGGTCATAAAAAGGATTAAATCCTCAATTTCATATTATATGGTATCTTCTTTCTTTTCAACTTTCTTAAATCTATGCATGAATTTATTTATAGTTTGTCATCTTCACAGTCGTGTGTTGTGCATTCTCGTTTACTTATTATGAGTTACAGCCTTATCAAATGTTGAATACCTGCATTGGGATGATGATACTATATGCATGCCGTTGCCTAGTCGAGTTGGCTTGAATTGTTGATTCACTATTTCTCTATTCATGCATATTCTGGTGAACGCCTTAACTCATAACATGCACGGTTGTATGCGATATGTTTGAACACTTACATTGTAAAAATGAATTTAATTCAAATTGATTTAAATAAACAAACAACAGAGTATAGTGTTGAAGAAGCTTTTAAACATTTGTTAAAGTCAAAGCGTTTAAATAAACAGCAAAATTAACCCCGTTTGATTTAATTAAATATCATCGTTATGTTTTTCAACTTTATTAAAGAAATATTACTTATCATTCATACATTTTCGCCCATTTATGTATAATCTTGCGTTTTTAATGTTGCTATTTGGAAATTGGGAGCTCTTCTCATTAACAACCGACCCCGTCTAGTTGGCTTGCTAAATTTAACCGAAACCGGGGTATTTGAACTGATAGTGAAAAGGAAATGACTATAGCCCCTCCCCTTTGCAAAGAGTAAATAAAGTGTGGTTTCCATCAAGAAATAGTTTATTCTAGTACAATATTATAACCACGTGTTATTTTACTCTGTGTAATGTGTAGACCATGGTCTGAATTGAATAACGTTTTAGTCATTCGGTAAACAAAATAGGCTGTCTTACAGACGAGACAAGTTTAGCTATTTTGCTTGGAGGCCTACTTTTATTGCTAATTTTATGTTATTGAACATCTGCAGGGCTTGCAATGATAGCGTGTCTGGTTTGGGTACGAGAATGAAGTATGTTTAAGTTTGTGCCGGGGGGTTTTAGAGTGATAATTTCAGAATTGTTCGTGTTTTAGTATGTTTTTCAATGTTATATTGACGGGGTCTTTAAGGCCCCTATCACGAGCATTGTCGGCAACGTCGTTTTCCTGTGGTGGGTGCAGGTGACGACAATGTATTATGTTTACATTAATGTTGACATATTAATTCATATATTTATGAAGGCGGAATTTTGAAAGATGAATTAAATTAGAGCTTTTGTTTGTGACCCACACGTTCGGTTGGTATGGTCTATATCGTCTGGTGTTTCTATACTAATCAATAATATAGAATGGCCATCCTGGATGTCTATGTTCATTACAACTCACCAGCAGGCTAGATAATTGATCTTTTGTAAATTGAACTCGTATAGAACATTATTAATTGTTTGTTTATTAATAAGTGAAAAGAGAATACCATATTGTAATTTAGTGGGAATGAATAAATTAATAAGAAAAAACCAGAGGCCGTGAATTTACTTTTAAATTAATATAATTAAGTGGTCTTCTGAAAAGTAGGACGTTAAACTCAATTCCATTTCATTTCCATGTGCAAAATAGTGTCTGCTCCAAAGTGCAATAACTGTTCTGCGCCAACCTGGATAATGACGACGAGCATACGTCATGAATTCCAGCTTATATGGTTCCTCTTTTACGTATACGGTATACGGATTCCAACGTGTACCTAGGACCTCTGTTATTTTGTCCCATCCGAACGACAAGACGTTGCTCCTTGCAGGCTGTGCGTCAAGCATCACTGACAAGAGGAAACCGAACTGGGGAAATCAAGCAGAACTTGTCGACCAACACCGGCCCTCTGGGTTAGCCAGCCAGCAAGACCTTACTCAACGAACCGCAGCGGTTCCCATTTACACATTAAATATGTAGGTTAGGTGTTTAAGTTGAAACCAGTTGTATGAATGAAAAGGTCGTGACCTTTTACTACTCGCGTAAATTACATTGAGATGTTAATTCCTATATAAATTTACTAACTGTGAATACTGACCCCATTGTATGTGTTTGATCCTTTACTGTTCAGCCGTTAAAAGATGTTATTATTCTTACTCCTCAACGGGATTCTTTTTTTTAATTTTCTGAAATGTGCATTAGAGGTTTAATGTTGTCGGAGGTGGAGATTTGCAATTTTAAAGTTACGAATACATAAAATAAAAGTAAAATCAACATACAAAACGTATTAATAACATTACCATTTGCTCGTAGGCGGGTTTTATTTTACAAAAATAAATGATGGAACTCACCCAGTTCAATTTTATTACGAATTAAACAATTGCTATCATGTTGAAAATAGTCACACACCCTGTTATATATATCTTTGTCCCTGCTAAATAAACTAATGACATTAACGCTTCGAATTGAAGATATAGGAATTTATAATTAAAAGGGTATATCAATCAAAAAAAATTCTAGAAGTGTTCATTTTACCTCCGTAGACTAGTCACCTGCCGTTTTAGAAAGCTGACTTAGACTCGGGATGTATAGGATATTCATGTGATAGACCAAGATAAAAATAGACAGGTAAACATACTTGTTGAACCAGCCTCATCTCATTTAATTAGTTAATTAGTTTCCATCGATCAAGTGAATTTGTTAGAACTAAACACATAGCGTATCTATCATTACCCTTCTAGCACTCCTGATTCATATAGATCAATAACTACTTCATTTTATTATATTCCCATCAAAATATTCTCGCCTGTGCTTGTAGTGGTATTGAAGTTAGGGCAGGTGCGGATCCAGGAATTTTTGCAGGTGGGGGTTTGCCAGCTTTCGGTTAGGGAAATCTGCCATCATCGTCTCTAAATTACATAGGCATACATACAAATTGAGCTTTTTAAACAGAGAGATCGTTTTATACTGATGTAGGATCACTTTGTGATGTAATTTCATTGATGCAAGGCATTATTTTTTTTATGTAGACCCCCCCCCCCTCTGCTCTGGATCCGCCCCTGTAGGGACGTGTTCAATTTTAGCGTGAGGTCGGATGAGTTATCGAGAATTTTATAAAATCTGAAGATCTGAGATATCTAAATGCAAACATTGTATAATAGGACTTAGACCCAAATTGAGAAAATGCATGTTTTATTTCGACGTTATTTCGATCAATGTACTCACCTCCCCTCTTTTGGACAACCGCCTGGTGATTGGGATGAGGTCATTTCAATCTGAAGTTATATTTGCACCAAAGCATTTTGAGTAACACGATAACAATATTTTAAAACATAAAATAATCGAATATTTTAAAAGAACTTCTTTTAATGTAAGTAGAGATTTTCTGGAATCTAGTCTCAAGAAGTTTATCTTTGTGTCTTCTAAATGTCGATAAAGTAACACCTTTAGCAAGTATATGTGTGTATAGGCAATCCTTTTAGCAAGTATTTGTGTATAGATAATGTAGCCCTTTTAACAAGTATTTGTATATAAAAGTAACACTTTTAGCAAGTATTTGTGTATAAAAGTAACGCTTTTAGCAAGTATTTGAGTATAGAAATAACACATTTACGAGTATTTGTGTATAAAAGTAACGCTTTTAGCAAGTATTTGTGTATAGAAGTAACACATTTAGCAAGTATTTGTGTAGAAAGTCAACGCGTTTGAAAAATATGAATAAATATAAGTAACATCTTTCCCAAATATTTGTGGCCTTGTATTTTCGTCAAAATAACATAGGCCTACCGAGTTGCTGTACCGCTGTGGCCATTTTATCCCCTATTAATTCAGTAGAGTGATTTACTTCTGACTGAATGACTATTTTATTGAGGATGAAATTATTCTGTTTGAAGCTTTCAGTGAATAATAAATAGGTTGTCAAAATGTTTTTATCCTCCTGATTAACAAAGGGGAATAAGGCTAAAACGTATGTCTCACCGACTTCGACCATCACCCATGACATGTTTATTATCACTTTTCAATGCTGTAAGACCGGTTTTCACCTTTTCTGACTTGCTCAAACTCGAATAGCAAATTATGAGTTAATTGATGGTGAACCAAAGGTATCCTTTATAAGATGATACACTCGAAAATATAACTTGCCAAAGGTAGCGCCTAAAGTTGTATTGCCTGGTTAGTCTTGTGGTCCATCGGCGTGAACTTTGGATAGTTTCTAATCAAAAAAAGAAAAAAAAGAGAAGAAAATTGTTGATGTAAACGCCGCTATCTGGGCACAATTCTTTTCCCTAGCATGGAATACATCGTAATCTTGGGTGTCTTTAGTGAAAAATACCAAAAGATCTTTCGATTGACTTGGATAACGGAAATTCATGCGGCAAGCGTTCGAAAGGCATAATTCCCGGATAATGGATTGGTGGACTGGCCTCATAATTTGTACACATAGCAAATCAAACTGTATAATTAAGTCACGTCAATATAGTGTCTCTTTCAGCTGTGTGATTAAATAATGGACGTCGACTTCATAGCTTATACACAGTAATATATGGGTTAATAATAAAGCTCAGTACAGAAAGGTAACAAAAAATCAAGATGGGAGTAAACTGAATACGTTCTGTAATCATTGTTCGTAACATCTGATAAACTAAAGCTTTCTCGAGGGATTTTAATATTTTTAAATTTTCAAATACATTTTTATACGCCCACGTTGACATGTTGTTATGGAATGTCACCCCGTCCCTTTTATGTTAATGTGAGTTCTGTCTTTTGAACATTTTTACTATCTTTTGTGCAATCTAGAGATCAAAGGTATCATTGAATTGACTTGATTTCATAGTTTTTATATCGTTATTAAGATGAAGAGGTCATGAGAGAACGAATATATTCAGAGTTATGGCCGTTAGTCTTTATGATAAATTATTTTGATATACTTTAGCGATCATTCCATTGATTTTAAATTATAAACAATACTTAGGTTAATGAGACAAAAAAATCGATTAATTTGCAAATGCCAGTATTATTGCCCTTGATCACTTAGAAAAGAAAATCTAAAAGCTAAAGTTATGAAATGAATGAGAAATCGATAGTATTTATGAAGAAGGGTGCTAATTAATACAATGTTATTATCGACACTCTAGATGCTACAATTATTACACTATTGATTTGGAAGTGACACACGGTGATTGTTTTTTCATGAGTCTAGGTTCAACAATTATTAATAATTGCTATCGGTGTTATTATGCATGACCACATTCAAAGATCTCGTGGGGACCTGTAGAGCAAGGTCTGTTTCCTATGACCAGTGTCTTGTAATTACCCATAAAATAATACAAATGTAGCAACCTTTATGGAATGTAAGGCGTATATTTAGTTGCCTGGCAACTTGTAATATAGTTGATTTTCTCAACAGTGTTGGTTAAATAGAAAGGAGGTGAAAGCGGACGTTCGGCTTGAAAACATCAACAAATCACTGAATGTTTGCTCGGTCATGGTTACTGGTTAGCAATTTGTATTACAATAAATAACAAAATGCTGTATAGTAAACTTAGTTGTTTACGTGTCTTTACTGTACTAAAGTCACCTGCAATACACCGTACAGAATTGTGCAGCTATCCAGGCATTCATTATATTGCAACGTTGAGCTATTATTATAATACAAACGCAAACTCACGACATAGTTATAAAAACTATGTAATGAACTGGTTAAACGAAATCATGTATTCTTACTTTCTAAGGGCCCCCCTAAGGTGTAGTGGGGGAGGGGGATGTAGGTAAAAGGCCAATGTATGAGTCTAAACACCAAAATGACAGAGTGTAGGAAAAATAAAAAGCAGCTTCATTTTCTAATTTACGTCTTCTTATTTCAGTAAAAGATGGCGCCAGTCAAGCTGCCGGACAGGCTGGTGAGAAGGTCGAGGAAGTCGTCGAGCAAGTAAAAGAAAAAGCCGGAGAAGCAGTGGAAGGTCTGCAAAGCAAGGCTTCCAGTGCTTTTGGGTCCGCAAAAAGTGGCGCCGAGGATACAGGCACGAAGGCAGCTGCCGATGCTCAAAATACAGCTGAGGATGCAGCAGCGGGTTTAAAGGGGAAATTTGGATTTTAATACCCTGATAAAATGTGGACATTTGTATTACTAGCATTTTATATTTATCTATAACACTAGTGTAGACAATAAGTTGTGTAGCGTTACAACATTAAGATGAAAATATAGCTGACCGTCAATGGAAGATGGTTTGTGTCATTAATGCATGAAATCAAAGAATGTGATAATTCTGAATGTAACACCAATCGGAAATCTTCACATAGACGGCTAATAGAACTACCAGATGACCACAACTAAAATTTTACTTTGGATCAGATCTGCAGTGTTGATGTTCTGTGAAATCGTATCTCATAAAGTAAATGCTATAAACAAACATACTCCGAAAATAACATTCCAAATGAAATTTCAAACTCTACGTGGTGATTTCATATGGATCATAAAAACAACCGTCTAGATCTATAATAAGCAGAAATGGACATGACTGGAAGATTAGAAACTGTTAATGTTAATGTTGGCACCAATAATAAATCAATGAACAATTACATGAAAATGATAAAGACTTTTTGAAAATATTTCGAAATATCATGGTTTTTCAGTACAAAAATTATTGAGAATGTATTTATTAACTTTTGTTTTATTTAACTGAAAATTACACAAAGATTTGAGCATTATACTAATCAAAGAAATTTAAATCAAAATCTATATATCATGAACGTTTTATGAAAAGTTATTATTATTGAATTTGGTTTTGAAATAAAGTAATTGTTCCTAAACTGTATGCATCCCTGTTTCAATATTTTCGGATGCTGATTGCTGAACACGTTTGAATGTAATTACCGTTGCTGTCCATATATAGATCGGGGGGGGGGGGGTCAACCTAGCTGAAAGGTATACCAATATCTCCTATATGATTTCAATGCATGCTTCTGGTATCATCAGGATGTAAGTCTGTCGGGTATCTGGTGGTGGGTGTGGCATTCCTAGTCCAAAATGCCACACCCCTCACACTAGGCCAGATTAGCTCAAAAGTGTACCACATGAAAACCGTACATCGTCAGGTATTACAAAAACATTCTGACAGCTATGTAATTGCCAGACTGATTAGTGGGGACTATCCCCGCCAAGAGTTATCTAATTTTCAGACCGCAGTTAGGCTAGATTAGCTGAAACCTGTACCACCTAAAACAGCTTTGTTCAGTACCACCACAGGAATCATAAATGACCGCTGCCAGACAGTTCGTGCTGTGGTCGGTGATCAACATATACACATCGTAATGTATTATAATTATATTATATGCCTACAGATGTTGTCGCAAAAGTGTCAAGGTAGGGTTGCTCTTTTTGAATCTACTACAGTAACTCTCAGGCCCGGATCCAGGGCACATTACACATTGGAGCAAAGGGTAATATCGTTTTAATTGCCAACGAGACTTTATTTGATCATTATACACCCCCCCAATGTAGTTAAATTGGTCATTTTACAGCGTTATTTATTAGAAATCAAACTTGAAGTGTGGTCACTTGCCTATTTTTTTTATGTTCAACGGAGGGTGTATAATGATCAAATAAAGTCTCGTTGGCAATTAAAACGATGGAAAGTCTTACAACTAGTGAGTATTGTGAGACGATAACAGACGATGTATCGTCAACAATTCATAACAAAGATGGCGTCTGAAATACATCCTATTATACTATACTATATGTTAAGTAGTAGTAAGAAGTTTTATTTTAATCCCTTCAAGTGCCTGTGTAACAAAGCAAACGAAAATGAAAATCAATTATGTAACTGGTGCTGGCGGCCCCCCCCCCACCGGACCCGCGCCTGACTCCACTACAGAATATTGCAACAACTGGAACTGAGATCAGTGCCGGACTGGGCCAACCTGTCCAACTGTCCGTGACAGGTGGGGGCCTAAACTAATTTTAAAAAGTGGGCCTAAGCCTATAATGAAAAATGAAAAGAGAAAGAAAGGGGGGGGGGAGAGAAAGAAGGCGGGAAAGGACAGGACACAGGACAGGAGGTCTCAAATTCATTTAAAGATAGCGCTCTTTAGTTCATTCTGTTATCTAATTGTATCAGGAAATCAAAAATTTTCCTTTTTCCAGCTTTGGTCTGAAATGCTTGTAAAATGGGTTTGCGGTTGTCAATTTTCAAAATTTTCCCACATACCCCCTCGGACGCTAGCACGTTTTCGGCGCGTACTTGTGTGGGCCTTGGTAAATGACCTGAGACAGGTGGGCCTTCGGTCCACCACTGACTGAGATGTCGGACTCAAACACCTATTATAAGTGTTAAAACTTACCCCCCCCCCTCCCCAACCATGTTTAAAACTCAATAATAATCGGAATTCCCCGTTATCCTAATGTTTTTCAATTCTATAATCACCTTTACTGTCATACACGGGTAAAGCATGTCGAGCTCTTTTTGTTAAGCATAATATGGCATCTGGGGTAAATATGGTAAAAAGAGTACTTCTTCATACCGGTGGCCAATGTGATCTGAATAATCCCCTAAGAAAATAATGAATGAAGCTATAATTAAAACACACCTTAAACAATGTAAATTTCAAACTGTTTATTTCAAAATAAAACTTGATTCCAAGAAAACATGGATCAATTAAAATCTATAACAGGAAAGCAAATATCATTCATCAAAGTTGACAAGAAAGAAATTTATCGGTATCATTATATTCAACCAGATAGTGTTATTAATTGTGCAAAATATTTTGTCAGAACCTTCATTTCTAGCTTCTGTTTGATAAAACTCTTATACATGTATATCCATACAATTATTGAAAGGCCAATATATAATAACATTTGCTGTAATTGAATACAATAAAATACCCATACATCTTAAAGACTACGGGGATGCAAAATTATAATTCCCATATTAAATACAAGACGAGAATTTAGCGTAAAGGTATGTATAATGGGTGGACCAAAAATTGACCAGACTTTAACAATAAATAGCTTGGTATCCATGCTAAAGCATATGAAGATACTTTATGTGAATGATCACCAGCATGTTTCCCACAGATGGAACAAATTTCAAACCAGGGATTCGAAACCACGCCAATTGACTTAATTATAGGCTTTATGACCCCCTCCCCCCCCCCCAGTATACCGGAGCTGGAGCCAAACAAACACCCTTTCTCTGAGAAGGTAGACTGAGCCATTGAGTAACGAAGCTGGAACACTTACTGGACCAATTTTTGTGGGGACATCTGAGAGATATTATCAATGGAATGTGTCAAAGTGACAGCTGTTTGAATTGTAAAGCTTGGTGTCAGGTGTTGTAGATAATAAAGTCAGCATCCATTTTAATATATTCTCAGATTTAATAAATGACAAAAAATATTAATGTTATAAAATCTAGTAACGATGAATTAATACTCAGTTCACCTTTATTATGGTATGCAAAAATCAACAAATTTTAAAAAAATAAATAAAAAATAAACAATCCATTAGCGAACTGTGCTGTGCCATCTATGACTTTCACAAGATATGGGTGGATGGACAATGGACTAGGATGACAATACACCTGATAATTTAATGTGGTAATATAAAAATGACAGAATATGCAAATAAGTAGATTATAATCATACATAGTGGTCTTATTCCATTTCCTTTCTGGCAAAAGGAATTACATATTCATCCAATTTACAGTTACCTTTCTGCTTTCAGAACGTTCATTTTGATGATGAATGCCCATGAATTGTTATTGGATACAACAATGAGTATTTAAAAACACCATCATACAGTTTTAAACAATACAATAACAAACAATAAGTATATTATAAGATATTTCTTGGCTTACAAGTTACATAATTTTTGACTTTTTAACACAACTTCTTTTTAACATTTACAGATTGGAAATTTATATCAGTATTCTAGTCTGGAATATTGTGCCTTTAAAGGTCATTTAAATAAACAATGTTGGGTTTTTAATTTTATTTTTACATATTTTCTATTTTGTATATTAAAACAAATTAATGTATTGTTATAGACTATTATTTCAATTTAATATTGCATTTATTAATGTCTTTGAGGTAAAGGTTTTCACTTTCTTTAAGCATTTGCCACTGTATCCAATATTAAATGCAACCCCTTGCTTTACTTAGTTCAAAAATAGAGATCAATAGGAAAAAAAAATAAATATCATAAAAAATAACAATTTATTGTTTATTATGATGAAATATCGCACATATTCTATAACAAAAAACATTGATAAACATCATCAAATATTAGTAATAAGCACTTTTAAAGAACAAATAATAATCTCAAATAAATATCAAGACATAAAAGGAAAAAAATTTAAACATCAAGCATGTTTTCATACCTTACAACAATATCGAAATATACAAGCATAATTTGCAATTCTCAAACATGATTATGATTCAGAAACATGTGGGAAATGATTTGGAATTAATGAATCCATGGCAAGACTTAAAGTGACTTGTACTATCCAAAATTTATTTAAAGATATAACATGAAACAAAATCCCAAGAACATATATGAATCAAAATTAAATGCCAAGAATGTTTACAAAACATGATTTAAATTTCAAAGGATGATGTCAAATCTCAAGCATTTAAAGAGACAGACCTGCTGTCAACAATACAAAAAGAAAGTATTATTATTATTAATAGAATTTAAAAAGAATGTATGTGTCATTAATAGAATAATGCAACATTTATAGAACAATATAAGCAAAATGTATATATCATTAATAGAACAATACAGAAAGAATGTATGTATCATTAATAGAACAATAAAAAAAGAATGTATGTTTCATTAATGGAACAATTCAAATAAGAATGTATGTATCATTAATAAAACAATACAAAAAGGATGTATGTATCATTAATAGAACAATATAAACAGAATGTATGTATCATTAATAGAACAATACAGAAAGAATGTATGTATCATTAATAGAACAATACAAATTTAAAAAGAATGTATGTATCATTAATGGAACAATTCAAATAAGAATGTATGTATCATTAATAAAACATCATTTCTGACAAAAATAAAATCACATAGGTTGACATTTTATTTATTGTTAAAAAAATTATGACAAATACAGTATGAGCAAATTCTACAGTTTCTGTCCATTTAGCAATTCAGCCTATAAAGTTACATTAATTCCATTTTTAAATTACCTCAGTTTAACCAATGTTACACTGGGTGTATGGAATAATATAGCCTTATTGATAATGAAAACCATTTTTTTTTTACAAACAGGGTAACATAATTTAATGGATATTTATAAATATTTACAAATTCACAATGTATTGAAATATGAATTATAAAATATGTTAGAATTTATAAGAAATACAAAATAATGATTTAATTTACATGTATTGGCGAACTTGTGAAAACCATTCTATTATCACGTCAAATGACCAAAAACACACTGGTTTTGACACACCAATCAGCAATATATAACAACTGTTTTGAATCTTTTTCAAATAAACAATTAAGATCAGCTATAAAAAATCACAGCAAATATCATACAAATTTAAAAGAAACTCATTGCACAAATGATGAGCTTTGTACATTTTACATGTACATTATGATCAGTATAACACTTGTGGTTTATTACTTTTCTGTGACTAGATTGAATTCATTACATGTATGTAATACAGCAAAAGTCATGTCAAAATTCTGTAATAATTAATCCTGAAAACTAAAAATAACTGTTAACAGTTAAAAGATACTAGTGTGTTTGTTTTTCATCCAAATTTACGTACATTCAAACTCAATGGATTATATTGAGTATTTTTTTCACAATCACTATGTATAAATCAATTCACAAAACTTTTGATTGTTTGTAAAAAAATTGACAATTGTGTTTATTTCTAAAAAAAAATCCTGAGGAATTCGAACCATCTTATGGAATTCAACTTTTTGCTTTGGATCATGTGAGGAACTGTACCATACAATAGTGACTATAACTAGTTACTAGTCTTTATCATTCAGTCTATATCCTCTTAGTCTGGTTATATGTCATTTTTGGCAAGCACTAATCACACAGGTCACTGATGTCGGTAATATCAAGGTTTCGATCAGTCGTCATCTTTGCTAATCGAACTAACTTTATTTATATGATATTTGGTTATTGTGGCTATCAAATCATGAGAGTGACATTCCGGATACACTAAGCCATTATACTAAATAGACGTGTAATACTGAAAAGTTAAATTTACCTTTAAAACAAGAGATGTTTTTTTTACAGATGACAATTTCTAAAAAAAAATTGTGAATCTAATTTCAAGCCAGAAATAGAAAAAACTTGTAGAACTCGGCACTTTGAACCGGATTAAAAACAGAAATTGCAAATCTATATCCATGGCATTTAAGAAAGGAATCAAGCTGTTACGATAATACAGTATGGATTGTGGGGTCAGTAGGGGAGGAATCTGTAGAAGCGTCCATATATTTGATATCTTCCGTGAAATCTGGTGTCCCACGGTCAACTTGTATACTGGGTAAAACATCTAACTGTGCTGGACTTAATCCACAGATTTCATTATCTTCCTCATCACTGTCATAATAGATCACTGGTATCTAAAAATAACAATTAGAAAATAACAAATCCCCAAAAAGAAATTAAGCAAATGCATGGAATTTATCTACTTCAATTCTGAGAGTAATCAATGGATGATAATTATCACTTTCTGTAATCCTATCATGCCTAAATATGCACGATTCATACTGGTTGTTAAATGCAAGTAAACTTTTTAAAAGATAGGTTGCCAGACCAAAAAACACACCAACAGCTATGACATAATTAAGGGCAACAACTATAACAAAATTTTTCAAAGTTAACAGAGGGTCATCTGGATAAATTTGCATAATCAATAGGCCCATATAATTTTCAAACAAGAAGCTATTACTTGAATGAATGAAATTCAATTAGATTCTTCGTCTAACGAATGTAAACATAAAGAAATGATGATCAAACTAGTCTGTAGGGTGTTCACAAGAAATCACAGAGGTGACAACAAAATTGTTAAAAAGACCACACAATCATTGTTTTTACAAAAACCAAATATTATTGTCAAGTATAACACTTTGGAGTGAATCTCTATAGAAGTTTATAATAAATATAGCATACCCTGCTGCCACCTGTAGGTTTGTTCAGATTATCTTGGCTTTCTGAAGGTTCGGATGGTGTTCTACCGTTATGTAGTGAATGATCCGATATGCTGGTGGCAAACCTGCTACGTTTTTCCTCTATGGTTTCTTGTTCTTTCAATAATCTTCGCTCATCCATTAAAGGTGACGGCTGTGGGGACAGTGAACTCGGTCGGATTAAGTACCTTAAAACAAGAAAAAAATGTGTTAAATGTGGCCTCTTGTCGCATAAATGTCCAGATTGGCTGGTATGAAACCTGATATTGTTTCCTATATTGTTTCTTACGCTACCAAACACAGGTGTAATAAACTAAAGAGATACTACAATTGCTTCAGTTTTATGTTATTTTTTAAACTGATTTTCCATGTTATAGGCATCTGGTTAATTTCCTGTCTTAGGCAATTGTGTTGCAAGCAAGAGGTCCAAGTGCCATAGTCACTGATCCCAACTTATTGTTTATAAAAAGCTGAACAAAGACAATTGGCAATGTGGCAGAGGTGTATAGATCAGGGGCCTATTTCACAAAATTTTAACTAAGATAAGATCTGAATTTTAGTTATTTCATTGGACAATATTAAATTGATTTTAGTTCTTAGCCAATCAAAATTGAAGTATCTGCTAAAATTTGGATTTTATCTTTAGTTAAAATTTCGTGAAACAGGGCCCAGGTGTATAGCATTTTTTCAAAAACAGGAAATGTGCTTGATTAATTAGTTTGAACTAGATTAATTAGTTTGAATATTTTTTAATCCCAATATATCATCAAATCACCTAGTTTGTACACTGGAACGTATCTGTAAGCGATACTCTGGCAGTCCTAGACATATTATTATTTTATTTTTCTTAAAAGTAATGACTGTCTCCTCCACATGGATTACAAATCACAATACTGTGAACAATACCAAAGAGAAAACGTTTAGGCCTACTGATGAATTTTATGCTACCATATAGATACTATCAAGTAGCCTATATCATTATAAAGCCATATGAATATAAGTTGATTACAAATATCAATTCTGTATTCAACTACATGAACCTGATCCTTTTTGTAGCCTGTCCAGATTATATTTCAGGCCCTGATTCTGGCTTACAAAATAAAGTAGTGCTGGTACTTTAAAGATCTACTTACACAACATCACCTAGTTCTAATTTTAGGTCATAATTTGGATTGATGATAGCATATGACACTGATGTTCTTTTATCACTTGATTCATCTGAAAACGACAAATATTAATTACTCTCATTGTACAGATTATTAATAAACAGACAGAGCAATGATTGATTTGTAATAATTGGTAAATACTGAAGAACAGGGGTGTATTAAATGATTTTGGGTTGGGTTTGTTTTTTTTTTTGGGGGGGGGGGGTGCTAAGTAAAAATATGACCAACTGATGGACATGCACCTAAAATGAGCCAGGAGCTGAGCGCCACAGGTGCAAGTTTTCTAGGGGGGGGGGGATGTCAGAGCATTGCTAAAGTTCAGTAAGGATTATCCGTTGTAAAATTAAATTTAAAATAAACCAAACAAGAAAATAACATACCATATTCTTCTAATGGAAGTCCTTGACTCTGCATTCTACATTTAACCATTTGTATTATTTCCTGTCTTTCTGGTGTTAAATTATTACCACCATTACACATATCTTCTGATTCACCAAGATGTAACGAGGCCTGGTATATTAATAATACATAACTTATGAATATATAATAATAATATTTCTGTATACATTTGTATATAAATAATCAAGACTAAAATATAAATGAGATTATGGAGTAAGATGGGCCTGCCTTAAGAGTGTTTAGATAGCTTTTTAAACCCTAGAGGCTAATTATTGTCTAAGAATGCAAATGGCGTTACAGATACATGTAATAGTTTACAAATTCAAAGTTGATAATAATTTAGTTTTAGACAATTCATTTTGCTTGTTTTTCATTTTATACAAACTATAATTTTCATAATATATATATGTTTTTTCATTATGTCCCACAGATGTTCTGAGTAATATATTTTTTCTTAGATAAGAATAGAGAAAAATAGAAAATGTAATGCAATTAGAAATATTCAGTTATCAATTCAAATCATGAAAAGAAGGTAGATTTGTTTGCTTTCTGAAGAATTAATTCTAAAACAATATTGATATTCAGTTTTCCCATGGTGCTTTCAGAATTGTTACACAATAATACAAGCAATTGATTGAATGCAAATGTAAATATCTAAAAAGGATTTCAGCTTATACATGTATGTATACATATCACAAAGACAAGATCAAATTTCTACAGTTTTCACAAAACATATCTGGCTTTAAACATCTCACCCAATCAAAATTAATCTTACACTCAATAAATAAATAGAGAGAGAGAGAGATGGAGGGGAGAGAGAGAGAGAGATATGGCTTTCCACTTGAAACAAACTAGGTCATTTCGGGACTAACATATGGTCCAACTTTATTTCAACAATTGGCCTTCAAGTAGGGGTCTTTAGCTATGGGAGCAAACTACAGGACCCAGAGTAAAGCCGGGAGCTTGGGCAGGCAACCCTCGATCCTTGTCACTTAACAGGGGGGAATTGAAACCAAGCCACTTGATAATGACAGATCTTCTGATCCAACAAGCACCATTCATGCACCCAACCCCCATGAAATAAAATAGAGAGAGAGAGAGAGAAGGAGAGAGAGAGAGAGAGAACAATAGAATCACAGAATATCATATGAAGTCAATTATATTTTTTGGTTGCCAAGTGCTTTGTGAAATGCTGTGGCCATTCAAACAGCATACAACACTGTGCTAAACAATAGCTTATGTAAATAACATATTTAATATACTAGATTAAATAAAGTATATTATATTCACTATTGATTTGTAGGCCTACTACCCAGCCACCTCTATGCTATTAAGTTAAAATTGTAGCTGTGAGTTAATACTTTCATGTTTTCTAAGACTTTAGCCGTGGCTGTCTAAGAACAGTATTAATTGTTACCCATAACTAGTAAAACCTGCCACACACATTGTACTGAGTATAGTTATGTTATAATTTGTTTTATAAAATATACTGAGACACAATAAAAACACACCACTTTATAAATGGATGATGATAATTTGTAAATCTTCTAGCAAGATATTGCCTCTCCCAAAGTGACCAATTGCAAAATCTCTGGAGATAGCATCAACAAGTTTGGGTTATGGGTTGGTTGCATATTGTGTGTGGCTGTTAGAGATGGACACCGATACCTTACTGACATTTGATTTTTACCCGAGGTTCCTATGTTTCACTGTAAAACAAAGGTTCTATGGCTTCTTGCAAGCACTTTCAATCAAATCAGTAGAGATTTTTCAGTGATATAAATATATTAAAGAATAAAGTGCAGATAAATGGACAAGACCTACTTGAAATACATCTATTTGAATCTGATGTGCTATTTCTCTCAATAATCAAACATCTCTATAAAGAACTTCAGCAACAGTATTATACTTATAATAACATCTTGTTTTATTTAAACAGGCTTAACCTTTTCTTCAAGTAAATGAATCAATACATCAGATACAATTAAATGGACATATATTTCTAAATTAAATCAAGAGGGTCTTGTCCTTTAACAATTAACAATATGATCACTACAAAAATAGAGAAAACAAGCATTTTATAAGCCGTCAATGTATAGGTGTTACTTGTTCACTATACAAACTAGTTCAATATAGAGTTGATCTGATGCCAGACACCAATTTCTTTAAGTAATACAGAGGTCACACCATTTTTTCAATTGACATGAACCCTTTTAAGGAGTAGTATTGTTTTAATGAAATATCTGTACTCATGATGCAAGCAAAATATTATATTTTAAGAAAGAATTTGCTGCTTGCCCCATAAAGTAAGTGGTGACCCCCATGACAGTCTATTATGTAATCTTTGACATTGGCTTTGGTTTAATTTAGCGTAGTCTTAAGCATTATTTAGAACTCAAATTTACTTAATCTCTTAAGAAATATGAATAGAACTTATTTTTGGCAAATTGAATCCTAATCCTAGAAAAATAAAATTTTACCAACATATCTATATGTGGTTCTTTCATTTTCACAAAACTTTCAATGCATACATTTTATGGATTATGCGGAAAGCTGTGATATACAGTGTCAATTTTGTCTTAAAAGAGACTTCCTCTAAAGATGTGAGTTTATGTTAAGAAAAGCAACAAAATATCGGAGACTTTACTTAGAACAAAGACAAAGACTACAATGATTTGAAATCAGATTCTGTGCACAGTTTTATGTGCAGAGGCCAGAAAGTTACAATAGAAAACTCACAAGACATGGAAAAGCTTGATCAACTATTTTGAGATTTGAAGAAAGATATATTGATAATTGTGTATAGTGTAATCCAATTTTCAGACAAGACAATCATCAACAACAACTCCCTATTAAAGTCTCCTACATTTCACCCCCAATCTAGTTAAAAGGAGTATATGACCAAATATTATAGTGTTTTATATTGAATACAAATGATATGCAAACATTTAAATATCAAAGCCAAAGTAGGAACATTGTAATAGTGGGTTATTCATCCTTCATTAGTTGAATTTAATTCTTAACACTGTCTGTTTCATACCAGTAATTTAACTATCCAAATATTTTAAATTTGAAATATGCCAAGCCCAAATTTGCATCAAATGGACGTGCATTAATCATTTCTTTGATAACCATTTGGCATCATCTAACAGTAAAACAGAAATAGCAAACATACTATTATTGGATTTTTGATAAATGATTGCATTTATTCATTAGATTACTTATTCTTGGATATTAAAAAGTTCCTAATAAAATGGAGTTGTTGTTGACAGAAAGTGATTAAAGATGAGACACATTTCTCTAAATACTTACAAACGAGTTTCTAAAAGCTACATTCAATGCTGATTGGTCTCTGGATGGTAGGGATGTAGTCTAGGTTTACATGATACATAATACATGTAATTAGTAAGTATTACTAAGCATACAATGCAGTTTGTGATATAAAGGAAACTACATCTGTGTTAGGGATGGGTCGGGTTTGGGTATTTTAGTTCATTGTACTATAATTCATTTTTATTTTCAGTTTTTAAGAAATAAAATGCTGAGTCTCAAAAATGAAAACGTGCACCATTGTTTATTTATATTAGACATAAAATGTAGCGTGAACAAAAATGAAATAACTCATATGGTATTAAATCTAAAACACATCTAAATTCTAAACTGTGTAATTCCCAGTTCTTCCTAAATCATCAAAGTAAGAATACAAAGCTTGCTAAGCACTTTCAAGAAAAGCCATCCATTAAATGTGATTTGTGGTAAAGAGCATGAATGAAGCCTTCAGCATGCTTCAACTATATCATTCTTTAATTAAACACACATATAACCAATTTAATATACAGAATGTATATATTCATGTTTCAATGAAACATTCCCTCACCAACTATTTATAGCACCCAGTATTTTTAAGTTTATTAAGCAGACCCAGACTAAAGATGGCCAAGAATTCTAGCCCAAGGTTCTTATTCAAGTTATTTACCAGATTTAATTTTAATTTAAAGATACATTATGGGAGATTAGATAAAGACCTGGCAGTCTTCACTATAATAGTTAAAAACTAGATGATATAAAAGGAATTTACTGAAAATTTCAGTCATATTGATCCACTCGGAACCAAGATTTTAACTATTGAATTTCCGACCTAGCCTCAATCATCATTACTAAAGTCGGAACTTTAAAAAACAGTCTCAATTATCCATTCCATGATTAAATCATGAATGAAAGTTGAGCAGCAAATTGGATCCTAATCCAGTAAATATTGCAGGCTAGCGTTGATTATGGTCCGGATATGTTAATAGTTTATAAAATTTTTCGGGCCTAAAGAAAGACCTGCAATACGCAGATTTACCTCTTGCATAACGTATGTTTAAACAGTATTTATTACAATTCCACATAATACATAATAATTTATCAGTCTTTACTGATTAGGAGGCGTGTAATGGTCACAAACAGCAAAAAAAAAAAAAACCCCTCAGCTGATAAAGTATCAAAATCTGGAGATTTCATTTTTGTGTGCCATATTACCCAAAACACTTCTTTTTTTCAAAAAAAAATCTATATTGTATATATTGGGAATAAAGTGAATTCAATTAACATGCAGTAAAAATATGCCAATGTTATTAAACATGGCTGACAATATCTTGAAATAAGAACCTCGGTCTACATGTAGCTGTCACTATTAAGATCACAAGAACAATTGGTTTTCTTCATTTAGTTTCCCTGTAAACGATCAAGATTGATGTGATCAAGTGAAAGTGGTCTATTTTAATAATGTGGTTGACACAAGAAAAGGCAACGGTTAGTTTTTGTGAAAGGTGATAAATAAGGGCAAAACTGTGGAGGGGAGGGAACAACTGATCAAGGGTCAAAGGCATGAACTTCAACCTCAACCATATACTCACTGCAGTTGACTTATGGTTAGTTTTTTTCTACAAATTATAGGAAATGAACAAATAACAATTCTATGGCAACACTGAATTAATACATAATTAATAAAAGCACTAATAACAAATAAATATCCTTCTACATGTATTTATTATATAAAAATTAACAAAAAGAAACAAAATAAGTAGGCCTACATGTTTTATAAATAAAAAAAGTAATTTTGATAAATTTCCTCAATTTAAGTCCTCAATGTGATTCAAATGCAGATTTAACTTTCATTCCGTTACTTTCAAATTTGATGGCCTCCACTTGGTATACAAAGACGTCTGACAAGTTTTGGGGGAATATCATGTCAAACATAATAAACAATTTCAACCAAATCTGATATCTTGAATACAATAACATTACTTTACATATATTGAGGTGAAATATATTTTGTCAAAGAATTACCTTATTTAAGAATATTAATGTAGATGAAAATATGTTATTAATGTAGATAATAATAGTTATTGTTACACTGACAAGTGATCTATGCATCATGCAGATATACAAGAAAAGTTTACTAATGCTGTCACGGTATAAGAGTAACTATGAGGATGTCTAATTAGTTTTGTTAGAATAACTATTAATCAAACATTTTAAGTTAGCATAGAAATATCATCCAACCATGCATATAGGAGATTATCCTATATGCATGTTCAAGGTATACCGTAAAAGCAAGAAATACTTGTAATATGATGGGTTCAAAATGGTAAATAGCACCATCAAATCAATGCGCCTCAGAAAATTAGCAATAATATCTAGCTTTGCAGTATCCATAAGCTGGATTTTGAGAAATTTTTAAATGATTTCTAATCTGAGATGATTTGATAATGTAGAAATATTCTATTTAATAAAAGAATTGTAAAACTACCTTTTCAAAGATTTATAATTCAAAAATAAATTATATGTACATACCGAGGATAATTCTGGACAAGATTGTAATTGTGTTCTATAAATGCCAATCGGTACTTCACAAGTTGTAGAACATAATTTTTGATATAATCTACCATATGTGCGAATCCATAAATCTTCTTTTGTTATTTTCATCTAAAATAAATAATAGTTATACAACATGAATATACAACAGTGCCAGATTTACCATTGCATTTTGGTGTGCTTAAATACAGGGCCCTGTTGGCAAAGGGGGGAGGCATCTTCCTTCCAAAAACATTTTGAGTATGTATGCTGGATTACCTCCATCAGGGCACAAGCCCAAGTGTAAGGGCTTTAATCCAATTAAATCTGCCACTGGTTTCACCAATGTATGTATTTGTTGATGGCTTGACTAACTGGCAGTGAAATTGACCGGTTGGTGAACTTACCAGTCCCTAAATCTATATGCCACAAAATTATCCATAAAACACAATAAATACAGCTTACTTTCGAGCCTTAAGTGTAAAAACACAGCAAAATAAAATATACAGTTGAGATAATGCTAATCTTAATCAAATAAAATATGTCAAAAATTGACAACATTTTGAAGTGATTACACTGAATATAAGTATACATTAAATAATACAAACAATGAGATATTTCAAACTTTATTAAATAATTCAAATTTTAACTACAGCATTTTCTTGCACCTATGTAGTGTCTCAGACTCAATGGTTACAGAATTTCACTAACTGGAATGTTTTTAGTGAAGTATACTTACACAAGAAAGATGTCCTGATCCTACAGCTTGATCTATTCCCAGTAATAATCTTACAAATGTTATCAAATAATCTTTTACAAAGGCCTATAATAACAACAAATCACAAAAGTTTATATAAAGTCATTTACACTGGTAATTTATAATACATACACAGACCATAGTATAATAGTAATAATAATCTGATAATGGACTATATCTATAACTACTTGCAACACTTACATTTCATTACCATTTTCGTAGAATGAATACCAATAAAATAATGTATACTTGGATTCTAATCCTGTTAGTAAAGATTTTGATCCAAACCAATTTGGTCTGAATTTTACATCATTTTATTTCCAGACTTAATAATTATATATTATATTACAATAATATGAGACTGACCTGATAAAGAAGTGTGTCCAGCATGCTAGCACTAAAAACATTCCCAGCAGCAAATGGAAGTCGGAACATATAGTAAATATGTGATCCTCGTTGTCTCTCTTTCTGTAAGACAAAATCAAGATACAGTAAACTATTTAATTTAAATAATGAATCTAGCTGTGCTTTAACAGAAAGACAGAGTAGAAACTTAACATACATACATGTAATATTTTTGTCAGGTAGACAGCACTGGATAAATACTATACATTATGTAATTGCTCATTTTAAGTAAATTTTTAAATGATTCCCATCTGCATTTTACCAACGTACGCGAAGCTATCATGCTCAATGTCAGGGTTTAACATCTGCTCAACATTAATGAAGTCATTTTGGGATTCACATATATATCTATATATATATATATGCTATATTTCTATTTCAGTAATTCAGTTGAGAGCTGTGGTCTTATGAAGTTAACGGAAGGATTAAAAGCACAATTACTACTACATCAATTGAAAACCTTATGACCTAAAGCATTAGACCTGACAAAATTTGTCTCAATTCATAACTATGAGTATATGGTGACAACAAACTATAACGAAATTCAAGGTAACATAAAGGATTGTCAAACAAGTGTACATCTACTGAGAATTATTTCATTGAGAATTGCTTTACCTTTTCTAATTTAGAAATAGCTAATGCTACAATATCATTGGCACGGAACTGCATGAAACGCATGTTTGAAGACTGAGTAAGTTCTGTAATTATATTAGCTGTAGGAAATAATCTGAAATGCAATTTAGATAATTTGGTATCATTTATTTCATGCTGAAAAAGAACTTCATGTAAATGTCATTTGTACAAAGAAATACAGATTGTGGAAGCGAAGTGACTTTACTTTGGCCATCATAAACAGTATGGGTTATTTCTAGATTAACATGGTTAATATTAGAGCAAACCGTTCATTCTTTGTCTATTGCAAACAGGGAATTATCCTTTGGAAGAGCAAACCATTCATTCTTTGTCTATTGCAAACAGGGAATTAACCCTATGAAGAGAAATAAGGTACGTTTGGCCACTCAATGAAAGTCATCAGTTGAACTTTAAAAAAGAAAAAGACACCAACCTGAAGATAGTTTGTACAGAAACAATAGTATTACAATCTGATAATGTGTCTTCTTCTACAGAATTAGAACTTTCTTTATTTACCACAACCACATTATCAGCTAAATTTATACCAGCTCTCAATAAATCAGATAAACTACAATAAAAAAACAACGTTTTGTAAGCTAAATTTATGCCAGCTCTCAATAAATCAGATAAACTACAATAAAAAACAACACTTTGTAAGCTAAATTCAAATTAACACTTTGTATGACAGTTCAGGTAAAGATTTTGCAATTTTTGTTTTATGGTAAAACTAATTTATTTGAAGTTTTAAGAGCAAGTCAGCAGTCTTAAGACTGTTTACTTATCAACTGCCACAAACATTTTAAGCCAGCCATATATATATGGATGTTTTTTCTAGTATGAGCAACATCATTTGGAAAACACTGGAAGTTTTTATTCTGAAACCAACAATTGTGTATCAGGGTTAGAAAGTCTTTGCTCTTCACCTTTGGTGATATATAAGCTGTATATGGAAGCTTCCAATTGTCAATGAAAGTTTACTTGCCTGGCTTGAAACATAAGTATAATGTATCATAAATTTCGAAAAGCATTAATAATCTATGAATAATATTTACCAATCTATTGAACCAAGCATCCAGTATATCATAGGAAAATAACAAATAGTGTCTAAAAAACCCAAATCAGGACTGAAATATAATTTTAAAAAATAAATAAATGGCACACATTAATTACATACTAAGGTTGCAACGATACTGAAAAAAAGTATCGCGATATATCACGATATTGTCAAAAAAAATTATCGCGATATCATGGATTATCGTCTGGAGTAAATTATCGCGATAATTAGAATTATCGTGGTTCAAAAATTCATTATCATGATGATTACTGATGTAAAATTGACCCAAGTGTGGTGTAACGGGTGCATCAAGTATATCTGTTTGCTATTTAGCAATGTATGCGAGTTGCATTGATAGAGGTATATCCTGGAGTAAGAATATTCATGCTGCAGGTTCGTGACCGCAATCAGCTAGCTTAGTTTGCAACTGATGCCAAACCACGTCCTTGTCATTTGTGTTTTTCAAACTAAAATATTCCCACACCACAGAAAATGTATTCTTTTAAGTTGTTAGCGCCTTCAGTGTCGAACTATCACCGGGAACATGGACATTTTCGATCTGGGATGCCTCAGAGGCCATGTTATTCAAAGAATAAAGGAAATACTATCCAGGCGGTTTTTCTATGTACGTTATCAATGTAATTTTCAACAGACTGGGTAATCAAAGATAAACCACGACTTCCGTTACTATGGCGACGTATATTGTCACATGCATCATTCCTAATCTGTCATATTGTGGATGCTGTTGCCTACACGTGGAAAATTATGATTAATACTAAACTATTATTACTATTATTCAGTAAAATATACCCCTAGGCCTACTTGAAACATGAGGTGAACTACATGTAGTGTCAGTCGACCCCTTGCGTTAAAAACTGACGTCTGTTGTGCAAAATGGAAAAGATCTTGTTCAATCGTATATATCGGCACTTGTTGAAGTTTGATTTCTTCTCCATTTTTCGAGTATTTTGAGCGGATTTGACGTGAATTATCACTTAAAATTTCAATATCGCGATATTTTTATAATTATCGTGTATATCGCGATATGGCGATATTTGATAATTTTATCGTCTGACTTAATTATCGCGATATATCGCCATCCCCGGGTTATCGCTGTAACCTTATTACATACATATTTATCTTTTCATAAAAGTTATCAAACTGCTTATCACTCTGCTTAACCTTAGTGGAAAATGTCCAATATCTAACTTGGTCAATACATTCACCAAATGAACGACTACACCAATTATGAACAAACCCATGTTAAAAATTCCTTGCTTTCTTCAAAAGGTGGAGAAAGAAACATCTAAAAAACCCTCAAATACTTGCTATGTATCCTTGTCTATCATGACTATTATCAAGAACTTCATTTCTATGATTCTTCATTTTGGATGTATGAAGGTGCCATTAAGAGTTAATATTCAAAGATTTAGTAGCTCTATCCAAAAATCAAAAAACCATAAAAATTACCTCTGTTCAAACAGCAGGACTATAGGATTAAGAGAATTAGCTTCTCGAGCATGAGATCGTAATGGAACTATAAAATTATATAAACCATTACTAGCATAATCAGCAGCAACTATAATAATACGATTATCCCACTCATAATCTTTGGCACTTATAAAGGAACAATGACTACACGTCTGAAAACAAATGAAAAGGATTAGAAAAGAAATGCCTGTGCGTTTCATAGAAAGCTAAGTTTGTTTTTAGCCCAACGTGTATGTTCAGTGGGAAGTGTTGAATTCTTAAACTCTAACAATTTCTCGGTTTGTGTTCAGTTAAATTACCCGCTCATCTAGGAAGCGGAGAAATGGTTTCATTGGTATAACCAATCACGACAGCTTAAATTCAGATTATAACAGAACATAAAACTGATGAAGGAATAGTAAGATGAAAGAAAGATGTAATTTTGATCAGATTTAACCAATAGCAATTGTCATACAATAAAACTAACTGTATACTACTGATAGACATTACACCGTAGAATCCTATGCATGCTCAATCTACCTACCTGACATAGTTCCAAACAACATAAAGTTCTTTTTTCACGAGACAGATGGCAAAGTGTGGGACTCGTACCAACATATGGAGTTACAGGTGGAAATCCTCGAACATAGCTAAAAATAATAAATATTCATTTCAAAATTCATACACATAAGATACAAATTCTTAAAGAAAGCTAATCAAACTGATTTTCCATTACATAATGAGATGTTCTGATTTTTCTAAATCATAAAATCATTAATTGTTTCTCATTCTTATTTTGGGAGAAGGTGCCATAAGATGTGATGAAGGACTTTTCTCAACATCAATGTTATGGCAGATATTTGCGAAATAGAGACAATGTAAAATTTCTTTCAGTGTAGTGAAAGTGCCACTGCAAAAAAATTGCTGCCAGATGCAGACAGCTCTTCTTGCCCTGCCTCATAAATATGGGTAGTCTAAGATTTAGATGCTTGTTGTTGTAAATTTTGTATCAATTCTTTCTAACAAATTTAACTACATTCAACAAAGATTTCAGTTGCAGAGTCTAATTGCGTGTAATTTTTGTGCAAAAAGATTTAAATTTGACTAACTCTGGATTTGAACTATCTACACTCTCTGTTGAACTGTCATCATCATCAGTTTCAGATTCAGATTCTGGAAAAACATTAATCTGTACATCATTAGATTCCAGAACAGCAGGAACTGGTGCTATACTTGGTCTCTTCTGTAAGCTCTGTATATTTAAACCTTTTGGCAAATTAAGATGTGCTCGTTTACTTCCCTGTCTGCCAACACCACCATCACCTCCCATCATTCTGGTATGCTGCAGCTCTAAGGCAACTGTTCCTATAAACAATCATTAAAAATATAATAATGACATCAAACACCCATGAACCATCTGACGATCTGTGTATCTCTTAAAGAATACGTTATTTTAAATTTCACTATTTTTGATGTGAAAATTTATAGGTTAGAATTTGATATTCCTATCCAATCTTAAACTCTTAAAATCCCTAGTATTTACAGAGATAATGAAATGTGACTTATTGGTGGCTACAATAAATCCTAATTTACCAACCCTTGCTATCCTACTAGCAACACAAGAAGCTTGTTATGTACCCTGAGAAAATGAAATGGGTTTATTGGTGACTAAACTGAATTCCAACTTACCAACACTTGCTATCATACTAGCAACACGAGAAGCTTGTTCTGTACCCTGAGGCAAACGTGGTTGGCTATTGTTGTTCTCCTGATTGGGGTGAGCTAAAATAAACGCTGAGTTTTCTTCTTTGGTTAGATTCATATAAAAACACAGATCTGTATTCCTCATAATGTGACGTGGACCTGGGTTTAACTGTATTGTAGATCCTATAACATCCTTCTGTACTCCAACAAGGCTTACTCCATATCTAAGAGTTAAAATTAAATTGATTCAATGATATAAAAGCTGGAGTAAGTGCAGAGAACAGATGTAGCTCAGTGAGTAAAACATTGATTCTATAAGCGGGTGATCCGGGTGTTAGCTCAGAAAATTCTTCTGGATGTTTCTCTCTTTCAGTCGTGCAGGATGGAGGAAACCATAGTCATTCATAGGCATGCCCCAAAATAAGACTTGACTTTTGGAATTTGGAATAAGTGTAGGCCATAGTGCTGTTCTGGCAAAAATTTCTCTTATAACACAGTGTATTTTTTCAAACAATCAAATAAGTACAGCACAACCTTTTAAAGAGTCTTTCACATATACATGTAATAAATATATTAAAGTGTGAGAAGGAACTTCCCTTTAGTTTGAGAGAAATTTACATATCTTCCCTCGCAGTGTTTATATGTGTATGATGTGTGGCATCTTAATCATCACCTTATTTATTTCTAATCAAGATGTTTCATGTTAAGAGTGTTGCTATTTGTTATTTAGAAGTTCAGGGTTATACATTACCCAGTACTTTACTACAGTGTAGCACCAGAGTTTGGATTTCAAATTTGACCACAAATAATATAAAGTGAAGATACAAATTTGTTTGTATCACAAGATTTTTAATTCTTTCATTAATCTATAAATAACATCATTGGAGAATATTGGGAATCATTAAAGATTTCCATTATATACTTAGTTAGATAATAACATTAAATATTTTTGTGAACAGTGATCATCATTACAATAATATGTACTATCTTTTTAACAACAAAAAATTAAAGCAAGGCAGTTCCTTGCACTTGCTCTTTATTCAGTTTAATCCATCAAAAATATTCAGGGTGTCTCCTTTAATTGTTGTTATCTTTATATGTGGCTAAAATGTATATAATAAGATGAAGTTAACTTACTTTCTATGAGCATGAAATGAGGCATATGTAAAACTTTTGCTGGCATATTCACCAAAGAATTTACTTTCACCCAGTCTGATGTGATATATCTCATTACCAGAACAACGACCATATAATTTCTGCCATTCTTCTGATGATGCTTGACCTTCTCTATAATAAAATAATACTAGAATTGTATTTCATGCTGTATTCACTTAATATCACATTCAAATGGCAATGATATTGAGCAGGGGCAGCTGTTTACATAGATGATACATTCTTCTGATCTTTTTACTTAATATCTACACTGCTAAAAAAAACCCGACAAATACATCACTCCTAAGTTTTTTGAATGTAAAATCTTGAGGAGCATATAGTACTACGATTTGCAGTGAGCATGGGCATTGTTACATGAGAAAGTGTGTTTTTGAGTTTTTAACCAACATCTAAGTCATCAATGGGGAAGTAACTAATCAGAAACATCACGTTACTTAAGTATGTGTAGCAATGGATAACAAACTTATAAGGCTTGTAACCATTTCTTCAGGAATATAGTTTTTAGAAAATTTTCTGTCAATTTGTTAATATCAACATCATATAAGAGAGAGAGAGAGAGAGAGAGAGAGAGAGAGAGGTAAAATTATTTCTTTCTTTTCATAATTAAATCTTTGAAATGAGAACAATAATAAGTAACTTACTGTCCTCTTGAAGTATGTAATAATAAAGTTACTAGTGTAGATGTTCCAGGACATAAACAGTTATTAGCTAGTAAGGCATACTTAAACTCATCTTCACACACCACATGATCTGAAACCATAAACAGTTAGTAGCTATATCTACTTTACATGCATGGTATTTAATTGTCATTGAGAAACCTACAAACAAATTGGAATTTTTCATTGGAAAAAGTTGCTGGACTGATTGAGGGGGGAAAGAATTTTAAAGGGGAATGAAAAATGAGGCTTAGTCTCAAGTCAGTGCAAAGTAGATAGATCATTCCCCCCCCCCCCCAAAAGAAAATTTGCCAACCATAACTCTACAATACCTACTGTAGACTGTAACGGGTGTGCCCCTCCTAAAAACTTCACAGCCCCTCCGAAGCCTGCAAGCTGCCTGGACTAAGGATTACCATGCTGCAGTTGCCAGAAGATTGATAGAGATAATATCAAACAACGCATGTTTATTGTTCAATATCGTCTCTTTCTACTGTTCTACTTTCCTCGATCATATGATGACAGTTAATTAAAATATCTTGAGGGCTTGAGGTATTTAGTAGTACTAGTAGTAGATCTATATAGCCTAGCACTGACAAACATTTCATATTAAGAAAAAAAATATTTGTAATTTCGAACACAGCAGATAAGAAAATAGAAATTTATCAGATATTGTTAAAACTAATCGAACACTAGGTCATAATTATTCAATAAAATGTCCTTTAAGAACACAGATTGGAAATAAGGTAGGCCAGTAGAATAATAAGTAGGAACTCATTCAAAATAAACATATTAATCAAGACTATTCAGACACCGAATAGAATTATCTCCCTTATAACTCAATGAAATAGGCGTCTGCTAGGAACATTAATGTGTCATTTGCAAGATAACCTGTGTGGTGAAAGAATGCTATGAAGTTTTATTGACTACAAATTTAAAATGGAGAGAGAAAAACTTGAATAATAGGGCCTAGTAACTGGTAAATTACAAGGGTGGGCTGAGCAAGCGTATTAGTAAATATCTGAACAAGGTATGTGCTTTTTTTCATTCTGAATATCAGTTCAATAAAACATAGCCCACTGACTTGGTTCTTCATAAACCGATTTGAAACATTATTTAATATGAGATAGGCCTACCGCAGCCTCGTGTAAGTATTTGAGATAGTCAAAACTCATGTAATCAACATTAGAAGGATAGACTTTAGCCTAAATTACCCCTCATTGTCACACAAAATTTTAAAAAAATACAGCAGAGAGCAGAAAAAACAGACAGAAGAGAACCCAGCTTATTTTGTCAACAGTGATGAATGGACCAAGATGCCTGTCTTTTTTACACCACCAACAGGAGGTACAGTAAAGTAGAACCAGTTATTCTTCTAGGTTATATCGCAGTGGATATTTAACCATATACGGCACTTTACTCGATTTACTATTTTGCCGTTGCTTCCGTTTGATTCCTGGACTTAACAGTTTTCGCTTAGGCAATGACGTCGCCGTCTGAATTAACCCATAACCCAAACCCTAAACCAACAGTTCTATTCATCCTTTGTCTAACATTACTACTTTCTCCGTTTCTTATTAAGGAACGAAATAGCCGTACTTGAATTTCTTTGGTAGAAACGACAGAATTATTTTAAAAAGAAAATAAGATAATAAATGTAAATTGTAGAAAAGCATCTAGAATATTATTCTATTTTGGTTGAGGGCGCATTTCTGTGGATTTTGGTTTTTAATTTAAGTACTAAGACTGTCAGTGGTTTGTGTTTTCCCCGTAAAATCATGCTTCTGCACCAAACTTGAAAGACAGAGTTTCAAAATGGGGTAATATATCAAGAATTGCACAACTGCGCATGTCGAACGGAAGTGACGGAAGTGGATATTTAACCAATCAGAAACGATGTACCAATGACGTATATGCGATGTACGGTAAATTAGCCGACGTAAATACTTTGCCGTATACGGTTAAATATCCACTTCGATATTAAAATCCCATATGGATAATATAGAACAATGATTAGGAACAACAAAATTACCAATGGTAGGCTACCCATACATAAGATTTAATATAAAGAGATAAATTCACTTACCTGCAAATTTTACATGAAATTTATTCTCTGGCCGGAAAATTTGAACATAAAGAGGACATTTTGGTGAGAAATCTTTGATGGCCCATGATCTCAATATAGTATGTTGATCCTAGAATATAAGAGCAAACAATATTACATGTTTGTTACACTGATATGTACAGGGGATAGTTAGAGTAAATTTGTGTAGGCTATTTGAAAATACAAAAACTTCATACAAACTTTGGTGCAAGTTGTTGCCCTGTCTGATGTGTCTATGATGGAAAGCATTTAACCCAACAAAAAATTTGAACCAATCAAAGAGATCAGACCAAAAAGATCAGAATTAATATAAAAGTTGAAAGCATTTAGCCCAACAAACAATTTGAACTGATCAAAGAGATCAGATCAAAGAGATCAGAGGCATTTTTTATGAGAAACCAATTATGGCTTAACGATTTGCAAATCCTTTACCACAACGATTTGCAAAGCAATGCGACTTGTCTGACGTTATTTCATTTTCTTTTGAATTTCACTTTAAAATACGAATATCATGGACCTTGCTAATACAAATAAGGGACAAGGTCTGGTACAAGATCTTGTTTTTATTTTTGGGCTGTGTCTTCATGAACAGAATAAAGAAAAAATGAATTTTTAAAAATTTTTCCTCATTTCTTCAGTATTCAGACATCTTGCGAGGCAACTCGCCGCGTTTTCAAAAACCAATTCGAATACCAACTTGAGACCTATGTCATGTACAAAACAAGATATGTAATCAAAACTGATTTGTTTTTTTGAAAAATGTCTGAGAATTAAAATGAAAGTGAATGGGGAAAATTAATGGTGGGCTGCAACCTTATAATGTGAGTAGTAAAAGAGTTATCTCCCAGTATTGGACTTGAATAAATTTGTTAAAAGAAACGTACAGACTTAACGTATTTTCAGTTTTAATTATGAACCCGACCACAAATTATGTTTTTTTAATCATAATTTTAAGTCACTAAATGCAATTAATATACAGGAGTATAAAACCAGTTCTATTTAAAGCGAGTACATTAAATTCATTCAAACCAACAAATTGAATTGTGAAACTGATGTTATAAATAATATTTTTTTTATGGTTGATTACGCTAATTTAATCCTCATTTATAATATTGTAACATAAACTTACAGCTGCTGTTTTATCAGCATAGTTTCTGGCAGCTAGAATGAAACATGCCTCTGCATCCTGGGCCCTGAAATTACATCACCATAAACTATTTTATTGGCTTATTGGTAAATACTACAGTACCAGTAGTAAAATATTCATTAATAAAATAACGACTTAACATAGTGTTTCTAGGAAACAGATAAATCATCGCTTTTCTCACAAGCCGACGAATCTGTGAATTTTAATTTGAAAAATAGGGTTTAAAATTTACATTCTGTTTTTATCTCTGTGGCTGTTAAAACAATAATCTTTATTTGTGATTTAATATTTCATACCAGCACATCAGGACTATACATGTAAATAATATTATCAAACCAGTTTAGTTGTTACCGGACGTAACTTTAATTTAGATAAGGTTCAAAATTCATGATATTCATTTGTCATTTTGTTAGAAAAAAAAGAAAATGCTGGTACAGATCGTATTCGCCATAATTCGTCACTTTGTAAGATCAAAAAAAAGGTCTCTTTATCATGAACAGTATATGACATTCTAATCATATACATCATGTTATTATATGCGTTGATTTGGGAGAATCTTTCATCCAAAATTTCTCATTTCGCCATGGTTTAAATCCACGTTTCTCAACCTTTTCTCACCGCTCACCCCTAAATGATTTCTCAACCAACCCATTTACCCCCAGAGTTTTGAGGAGGTTACTGACCGCGGAGCAGTGGTCGGCAAAGCTGGTCACCGCGAGTGCCGTAGGCGCAAAGCCCTTCCAGGAGGGTCAAGGTGGGGGGGGGTCTTCCCCCTAGGAAATTTTTAGATTTCCAGTCATTTCAGGCACTCTTCAGGCGTTTCATAGGAACTTGAAAATGGCCTTTGTCTATAGAAGCCATCCGGCATGAACCGCGGATCCTTGTACGGGCCTGCACCCCCTGACCACATTGACATTGAATATGGAATGAATACGGATCGAAGGTGAGATTCAATAATCACCAAATTTATATTTTAATGAAAATACGTTGTTTCCAGTTCAGTGTGAAATTTGCTCCTGGTGGTTGTCACAAACGATTTTTTTTATTCTCGGGACAGTGTTTGACAGTGCTAATCTCATCTACACAACCTTTATATGATCATTTTTGAAGTTACTGGGAGTGTGGTCATTCACCCCGTGGATGCCAGCCATTCCCCCCTTGGTTGAGAAACGCGGGATTTAAATAATAGGCAAAACCAATAATAAATGAACACATAGTCTAAGGGGAAGGGCGTCAGAGAAGTAAGGCAAATCATTTAAAGATACATTATGGGAGATCAGATAACGAGTTGGCAGTTCTCACTATAATAGTTAGATAAAAACTACATAATGTAAAGGCAATTTGCTGAAAATTTCAGTCAAATTGATCCACTATGAACTGAGAACGAAGCAGATGAAAGTTCTGCTTAGCATCGATGTAGAACAAGGGGTCAAGTGTTAACTTTGGTAAGCACATTCAGGTCACAATTCTGTGGAACACAATTACTTCTTATTACTGAGCGACATTTTGGCTAGGCTTCTCTAGTCTTTATCATGCAATGGTTGGTAAACAGGTTAAAGAACCTTTGAAAGTTGGAAATCAATAAAGTGTGGGTGGAAACACTGCTGTGCAAACTTTATTTTTCTCACAGCAGACTGCATGGCCAATGCCCATATTCATTAGCCCGGTTTGTGCAGAAATGTAGGAGGTTAAACCCATTTTATTAGATTTCTAAACCTGAACTGCCAGTCAGATAATTTCGGATTTATTTCCTTCTATTAATTGAGATGGCGACTGAGGACAGATGAAAATATCAATTCATACGACAGCTTGGTTATCATTTCAATCTAGTTTACTGTTAAAAGTAGAACAAGTAATTAACTAAGTCAATAAATGTGATTGTTACAAAAATAAACATTTTATTGGGGTTTTTAAACACGACAATTTGTGTTATCTTACAAAGTAATTTTTTGTAATTTCACATACAGTTTTAATATGACGACAGATGTTTGTGGATGCGTGCCATCGTATGGTCTATTCAATGCCCTATTTAAAACAAATGTAGGCCTATTGATGTATTGAAACTATACACTAAGTTTCATCACTATCACTTAATTAGAACTAAAGTTATCATGTCCCAAAGCATCAACCGATCAACTTGTTGTTTTTTGGGGTAATCATTGCTTACCCAAAGAAGAAAATGCTCATCTTTGTGTGTCAGTATATCCCAAAATGACATCACAAGGGAAACCCATGAAAGCTTCATTATGCGTATGAAAATTGACAAATGACTCACAAAAGGTCTTGTCATGAAAATAATATGGAAATTACTTGTTGCTTGGTTACATTTTCAAGATACATGTAATTAATAAATTGCTGTTTAAAATATTTAAGTTTACAATGGTTGATAATATATACTGTCATAGCCTTAGATCATGCTGTAGTAAGACTTAATATTATTTGGATTTTTATTGAAATGATGGAAATGAAGTCTATTTCATCAGCTCTATGTCATAACACTGAAAATATTTCACCTGCATCTTGCTAAATCAGCATCTTTTAAAGCAGAACCTTGAACATAGATAACTCTTTGAGCCCATAACGGTACTTGTAATAACATCTTCATGGTAGGATCTAATTCACATGGTGATAATAATACCACAAAATAATCCTAGAAAAAATTCACAAAAATCAAAAAAACAAATAATCAAAGAAAAATTCCACATGTAATTGAAATGTATCCTTTTATAACTTTTTTAAATATAAAGTTCTACATTTTGTTACGATTCTTTTAGTGGAATTTGTACCATACCTGTAACATTGGATGTGCATAAAACTCATTAAGGAAATCCATTATAGTATCTGATTGTAGTGTTGTTGTTACAACTATAACATGTTTCTCTGTTTGAGCACGATGACTGCTGTATGTACCACCTAGTTTCTGTCTTTCTAACCATGTACATGCTAACTGTTCAAACTGAAATATTAACAAAAACAAATTCTACAAGCGTTTTCTTGGAATTTACATTTGCTCAATATGTGTTACGGAATAATGAGTTCTGAACTTTTTATTTTACAAGTAGCCAATTACATAAACACAAGCCAAGTCATCCAAAAAGCCCCAAAAGATTGACATATTTGATTTTTTTGAAGGTAGTGACAACAATATCAAGAAAATAAAGATAGGTTGCCAGGCAATGAAACATACGCCCACAGCAGCTAAATCGTCTGGGCAGTCAACAAGAGTTGTCGCATATTTTTACTTTTTTCGGTAATGAAACATTTATAATACACTAAAATCTCATTAAGAGTAACAACTCATTATGTAATTATCAGAAAATCATTAGAATTTGTTTGCTTTTTATAAAGTTTTGCCCCACACTAACAATTAGTATAGGAAACATTTAATATGATGGATTTAGCTGTTCAGTTATCAAAACTCATTGAAAATCAAAACATTTGTTTGTTTTAACACCTTAAACTCTGTGTATCAATCTGAAGTCAATCCCATATTAAGTTTGGCCTCTAGAGCATCAACAAGATTTTTTGAAGTGATCAAGGACTACAACTCTGGCACTAATTATCAGAAATCGCTGAAAACCAATAGGTTTCTTCGTCTTATGACCTTAAAAACTGTGTATAAATTTGAAGTCAATCGGATATTAACTTTAGCCTCTAGAGCGTCCACAATCAATTGTGGACGCCGGACCGTCGGATGGACTGGGGTGACGACAATATACAATCACATTTCAATGTGGGCATATAAAAATTGATCCAGCAACAACCCATGAAATTAGCCCCCTAGACAATATGCGACACATTTCAATTCAGGCAAATGACAATCTATTCTGTAAATATGAGTGTTTATATCTCTTTTTCATCCTTTTAATAATAGAACAACAATTATAACCAGATTAGATAACTAGTTCAATGTAGTACAATTAAACTATTTGAATTTCTGGTAAATTGATGTTTATCTATTTTCTCAGATTTTGAACAGTAATGAAACTTGATACTACATGTAATGTTAAAGTAATCTATAAAATCTATAACACCTATAAATCAACTCATGTTTCCAGGATTGTAAAACAAATTACTTTACTCCATCTCAAACAGCAAATAAACTTTTTCTTTCAATAATTTTAGTTTACATTGTACATGAATTCTATTTAATTCCGCAGGGTTGGATTACTCCATCTCAAACAGCAAATAAACTTTTTCTTTCAATAATTTTAGTTTACATTGTACATGAATTCTATTTAATTCCGCAGGGTTGGATGACCGAATGGTTAGCATGTGCATGCTGTATCATAAAACCTGTGATCGAGTCAACCTGTCATTGAGGCAACTGGCATGGTTTCAAATACCTGGTTGTACGTGACAAGGAGTGAGGTTGCCTGTCCAACCTCATGGGTTTTCTCCGGTTCCTCCCACTGCTAAAGACCCCTACGAGCAAGCAAATTATTGAAATAAAATAAACCCATATGTTAGTCCCAAAATGACTTAGTTTGTGTCAAGTGGAAGTTAAACCCTATTTTTTTTCTCTCTCTCTCTAATTAATTCCTTTTAAAACAAAAACTTAACATATTTGTTGAAGAGTACAAAGTTTGCATGATAGAACTTATCAATTTATTTAACTAATTCCTCAGGTAATATAATTGATTATCAGAAATGTTGTTTGCTTAAGTAATAATCAGTAATCAGTTAACTCATTTTTTCCCCTGACAAACTGATTAACTAGCAGATAGCCTGCAGACACTGTCAACAAAATACATAGCGTTGCCAATATAGACCCGTTTTTTTCCAACCTAACTCAACATGAATAGGAACATAATTATAAACTTACAAGAAAATGAAGTCAACAATTTTATTTTTAGGATTAAATAATTGTCGACTGGACTCTGTCAACATTAAATGCCTTAGAAAATAAATGTCAGTAATTATTTGTCGAATACCATAAAGAAGCAACAGACAAAAACAAAACTTTCAAAAAAAAAACAACAAAAAAAACATTTGCAAAAACATGAACCAAGTGTAATTACATCAGTAAAATCAATTATCATTGAAAAAACTTCCTTTATTATTTTGCAAACTTGAGACTAAACAAAACTAATTAATTGATAATCAATATTGGATTATTATTCTAAATTGAAAGTGCCATAGATTATCTTCACTATTGTCAAAAGTACCGGTTTTTAAATACTACATACACAGATTCAGATTTTAGACAATGGTTCACTTAGAATGTGTTGTTTATGCTCGGAGTAAGTGATTTGGAAAAGGCAGGAGAGGTAATTTTAATTTTCAAAAATATTTGTCAAGACAGTATGAAACTCTGTGAGACATAAACTTAAGATAAAATCCAATTTTAGTAGATACTTCAATTTTGATTGGCTAAGCACTAAAATCAATCTAATATTATCCAATCAATTTACTAAAATTGGGATCTTATCTTAGTTAAAATTTCGTGAAATAGGCCCCTGAATGGTTTGATGTTAGAACTTTTCAGAATATATTTCCTGACAGAAAATTATAATAGAAAGCTGGTGATAAACAATGCGCTATAAAATTCAGAATAAAAAAATGAAACAAAACCGTAATCTAAGTTTTCGTTAAATTGGTAAAAGCCCCATTTATATTTATATGTCGGTTGTTTATTTAAACACTCTAGTACTAACAAAATTTGCAAGAGAAGTGGGGACATTTGAGAGTTTTAGTCAGACTTGATTTATTCTAGGACAGTCAAATTGTATTATTAATCAGGCTCAAAAGATTGACATAACAGCTTGTTAAGTTCCTGTGACAACTGTGATCACGAAAGCTAATAGATGATAGCAGACTATTCTATCATAATGAAAAATAATACAGATAATTGATTTGAAGGATTATTATGAAATGTTTTCAATTTATACATGATTGATTTATGTCACCCTGTAACTGCAAACTACTCCACTTTCTAGAGAAAAAGAACAATGGTTAATTACCTAACAACATCACACAATTTGCATTAACAATATGCCTCATATTCCAGAACTAGTTAAAGGGACTATCCTGATTTGAACAGAGTCTCAAAAATAAAAGTCTGAGTACATATGAAATTGAAATGCCAAATTATAGAGGAATGGAGTATTTACCTAATTGTCTCAAAATTTCAGCTCAAAATTTTGAATCATTTGGACGTGGGCATATAAAGATGCTTATCTAGATACGTAACTCTTTTAAGATTTCGGGTCAATATTTTTGCTGGGTGACCTGACTGACAGGTGAAAGTTGTTTGAAAACATATCGCAAATATTGAGATTGTTGCTTGTCTCCTGGGTAGGGGATTTTAAGGGATTTTAACAAAAAATTAAGGAGTTTTATTCTCCATCATATTTGGGATTAATTACTACTTTCAAAAAAAGAAGAAAAAAGAATTAAATCTTTTGTCTTCCTTTTCAAATCAACTTCAATTATTTTGCCATTTTGGGGAACTTGCAACCAAGACTAATCTTACCTGTGTGGGAAGTATAACCAAAGCACAGCAGATCATAAACAACATGAAGAGTTGACTGGGCCAGATGTCAGGATAAACATCACCATAACCCACTGTTGACAGAGTTACCACTACTAACCAGATAGACTCAAATACACCAAAATGGTGATTACCTCCTCTCTGAAGATGTTGTATACCACAGGCACTGAAAATAAAAATAGATAATATATTTGTTGTAGCTTGAATTAGTTATATCTCATAATCTCATGCTAATTAGATATCTTGCAACTTAAGGCGTTTTATAGAAAATAATACAACTATTATTCAGACAAGCACCGAAGTAACCATCTACAAGTATAAAAAAGGACTAAATCCTCGCTTTATACATACGTTCTTATAAACTTTCTTTTACGGATTAGAAGAATATTTTACATTAAGCATTTTAATAAAGATCAACTATGAGGTCTTTCAAGAATAAGATTTATCTGAAATAAAAAAGACCTTCTACGAGGAGTCATTTACACAAGAATTATGAAACAAATAGCAAATTTGCAATCCCAGGCTTAATTCTTTTATAATTTCATTCAGAACATTCCTTATATATTTTTGTCTGTGTGACAGTATATCACAATAAGAAATCATGTTTCAGTATAATTTTCTAAAACTTACGTAGTCAGATAAAAGGTCAGTATAATGAGTTTATTTATATTCATTGGTGGCTTAGAGCTATGGTTTAATCTATGTTCTATCGATGAGCCACAGTCGGTTAATATAATGAACATGACACTTAAATCAATAGATAACAAAGGACAACGCATGATTAGAGATTACCCCAATTTAGTAAATCAACAATCAATTCTATAGGATGTCTTTATTAAAATCTGTGCATAATACATAGAATTAAGAGAACAGCTTGAATAAAACAAATAGAGTTATGTTTTTCTTTTTTTGATGTTTTCAACAGACCACACAGTAACATAATATAAATTCTATTGTCAAAGCCATCCTTCTAGGTCCAAATTAGAGTCTAGTAAAACATAGGCATATGACAGGAATCTGTGCGAAAGGGCAAACTTATCTGTCATTCAGTGTAAATTACTGTAACTCACTATCAACAATTAATTCAACTGTTCAGGAATACTTCATGAAACGGGGTGGCATTTCGAATGTGATCCAATAATTCAAATCTGTGTATACAGATAAGACTCTTTTGTAATCAAAATTCACACTAAGACTAAGGTACTGATATCATTTGACTGTCTGGATTTAGGTCATAAAATGTCAATTTGGTAACTGCATTTGGCAAAAAATGATGGTGTTCTCATGTTCATAATTTCAAAATAATGGGCAAGGAAGGGGTGCTTTAATGTAACAATTTTTGTTGTTGTTTTAATCTATTTGGCATACTATACCGGCAGGTCTTCTCAGAAATCTTCAAATATCAGTTCAATAATAAGTATAAATCATGTGAAATACATTTCACGAATACATGCATGGCTACTAAATCTCACTTAAATATAATTTTACAAAAATGAATTATAGATAATTAAATAAATTATTGGCATTATTATGGCTTAAATTTGACAAATGGTGCTATGAAAAATCTAGTTGCATATGATAGTTACACTTTATGTTCATGAATTTATCAGTTTGTGCATGGATACAAAATTTATGGCTTATGCCAGCTTTGGAGTGATTGCTATACTTTTTATTATCAAGTTCTACATCGAGTAATGTAATACAGGTTTTAGTGATTCATTGTACCTAATAATATTTGTAAATGGTTTGAACTTGTCATTTTTGGGGAAATAATTAAAAGTTTTAAGCCAGGGCAATCTTAGGTTCGACTGCTTTTAAAGTACTCTTTTAAATTCATAGGTATGATCAAATGCAATAAAATTTCAAGAGCTCACAACAACATTAAAGTCAGTCTTCCTTTCTTAAATTTCTATTTTTTATGTTATGAATTATTTATTGTTTTCTTCACTCAAATTTTATATCACCATCAAATTTCAGCGGATATAGTTAATTAAGATAAAACAAGATATGATCAAGTGACAATACATGTTATATAAAGTCCAACTATTTCCTGTTAGTTGAGTTATGATCAATAATCTATTTCCAGTTCTCTAATGGTTATTATATACAAGATAAACAGACCAGGAGGTTGGATATTGTCACAAAAGATTCTCACAGCAATCTAAACCCGATAGTCTCATAGAGAAATACCTGAAACTAAAAGACATAATAAATTCCTATTTCAGCTAATTTGCTTGAGGCTCTGTTTATTTGACATCCGCTTGCTGTTTTAGCATCAAAAGAATAAAGCTTTTTAAAGAAAACAGTTTTTCTTTCTTTTTTTTAAGTGTATACATAACAAATCCACACCAATAGCAGCAAATGCTGATCATGTGATGGTACACATAACCTTTTGGTTCAACAAATTGGATACGAACAGCTGCCATTTGCAACTTTTTTGAGAAACTGAGTACACCAAGTTGTCTGAAAACAACACAGGTAACTGTTGTTTTTTCAGTTGCAAGTACACATACACTGGTGAAAGACAGCAACTGATCGTATCCTCTCAGTTGCATGTAACTAGTAGCAAGGGTCATGTAAGCCATACCTAACTAATTAAAATAATGCAAAAGATCAACTCTAATTCAATACTGAATTTTGACCACCCTACGTGATTTTTAAAAGAAAGACCCTCCCAAAAGGCATCATTCCGAAGGGCATCATTGTAAGGACGCAGGAAAAGGGTTGGATGGACGACCGTCTCACAGCTGACTGGCTTGAAAGTGTATGGGGGAAGAGACCCAGGGGGTTGAGAAAAAAGAAGGGCTTACTAGTATTAGATGCCTTTAGATGCCATAGATCAGACTCGGTAAAGAAAGATCTCAAGAAAAAGTATTCTACATTTAGTGATTATTCCAGGGGGTATGACAAATATGCTCCAGCCTTTGGATGTGTCGATCAACAAACCCATGAAAGTCAAACTTAGACAGCTGTGGTCTGACTGGATGGCAGGCGACGAGCACACATACACGAAAGGAGGAGCCAGAAGAAAGCCAGATTTAAATGTGATCTGCTCTTGGATTGTAGAAGCTTGGAAGTCAATTGATCCAGAAATGATAATTAAATCATTTAAGAAATGTTGCATTTCAAATGCTATGGATGGGACAGAAGATGATCTTTTGTGGGAAGAGATGGTACAGAAAGAGCCAGCAAATAAAAGAAGAAAGCTAGTCGAAGAGACAGACAACGACCAAGACGATACCCAAGAGGATATTGACATTTACTACACCGACGAAAACGTCCCTGGTCTTGAAGTTGCCGACATCCTACGCATTTTTGAGGAAGAGGATGAAGAAGAAGAATTCAACGGTTTTACGCAAGCCGATATTCATATAAAGTAACTCTAAATAAAAAAAGTGATATCTCAAATCAATAGTGTGTCTAAAACTATGCCGTGATATACTGTTCAACGGTTTTACGCAAGCCGATATTCATATAAAGTAACTCTAAATTAAAAAAAAGTGATATCTCAAATCAATAGTGTGTCTAAAACTATGCTGTGATATACTGTTTTAAAACTCTATACTGTGCTTATAACTGTGCTATACTGAAGAACCTGTTTGTTTTTATTATACTTATGTTACTTTTTATGTCATTAAAATATATTTTACTCGATGATATAATTTTTTTCTGTTTGATATTCTGCCAGTTTAACTGTAACACCGCCCATTAACGCTATCATTGTAAAAGACAATACCAATAGCCTATGGTATACTGAGCGTGTGCTCAATCGATGTTATCTTTCTAAAAGCCAATCAAATGTCTTGTCTGTCATAAGCCCCGCCTTTACGGCAACTGACTGACAACACCGCCATTGACGAGACGTTTGGATTGCCGGTAATGGCTAACAGTGAATAGTTGGATTGCCGGTAATGTCTAACAGTGAATAGTTGAAGAAATATACGTCATGAAAGAAATACGTGGAAATAAGAGAAATATTTACGATAATTTAAACTAAACAGGTATCGGCCCATATTGTTAGCACTGTCGTTTATGACTAACGGTATACTGAATTACCGTCTGTAAAATGGCCGCCATCTTTAGTGCACGAGATAGGCCGACATCATCAACTTCAGACGCCAATGTTAAAACATGGAAAAGCCAAGATTTGCTTGTTACTATGTATAAGGCGCACCCCTTCTATAAAAAAAAATATCTGGTAAAAAAAGTGTGCCTTATACACCGAAAAATACGGTAAATCAAAGACGAGCAGTTTACAAAGCACCTTAAGCATGATTGTATGAGCAAAGCGACTCATCTCCTAATGATTAGCAGATATAGGTAGACTGTGGGTGTACTGTTTCTCTACATGCTACTTATAAAACAAGCTAACAGTGAAGCTGATGTCCCTAGCCGAAGTCCCCCAAAAATAGATGACACATATTACTTAAACGCACATTTATTTTTTTTCAAAAGTATCGAGCAATCAAACTATACTGCAAGGTAAAAGTCCCCCCAAAATAGATGACACATATTACTTAAACGCACATTTATTTTTTTTCAAAAGTATCGAGAAATCAAACTATACTGTAAGGTAGAATCAAGGTTACCTTGTCCCAAAGCATCAACCAATGAAATTGCTTAGCTTTAACTCGAAATGTTAATCATTGACTCGGTCAAGACATCTACATCAAGTTTAAACATTCTACCTCAATTAAAAGCAAAAAGCAGAGTTGTTATGTTCCTAAGTGACCAGTCAAATTGCTTATCTCTCCGTAGCCTAAGCAAAAAACTTAGTCAAGGTAATAAATAATGAATCTATATTCAGAGTTTTGTCGCTTTCACTTCATTATAACCAAAGTTATTGTGCCCAAATCAGTTTGCTTATCTCTGCTTACTGTAAGCAGACCATGCTCATCTTTGAACTCCATCAAGGCATGGGGACCTAATGAACGCCTACACCAAATTTGAATATTCTACCTCAATAAGGAGAGTTATTGTGTTTCAAAGTCTCCATCAATCAAACTGCTTATCGCTCTGCTTATCCTGAGCATAAAATGCACTCTGACTTAATTAGAACTTAAGTTATAGTGACCCAAATCATCAACAAATCAAATTGCTTATCTCTGCTTACCCAAAGCAGAAAATACTCATATTCGAACTCCATCAATGCACTGGCCTAATAAACACCTACACCAAGCTTGAACATTCTAGCTCAATAAAATGGAGAGTTATTGTGTTCAAAAGTCTCGGCCAATCAAATTGCTAAACGCTTTGCTTACCCAGAGCAGAAAATGTTTATTATCAAACTCAATCAAGGTATTGATGCAATGAAACTATACACCAAGTTTTCATCCATGTCACTTTGAACTAAAGTTATCTTGTCCCAAAGCATCGCATTGGTGGCGAGTCAAAAGGTAGTATAATAGTAGTATCTGGATTTCACAAAATTGTCCAGGACAGCCAAAACTAGCACAGAGGTTAAGAATGAAAATGTCTTATAAACCATCACATCAAAATGTAGTATGTAAAATGTCATATTTCTGAAGCTTTTCTCAAATACTTATTAACAAAATGTTTGTGTAGACATATAAACAGTATGTAACTATTCGTATATATCAAGCGCAACATCTAGTGAAGAAATAAAGAGTGAAAGCCAGTTATTTGAAATTTTATACAGCAAGACCTGCGCCACTGTCTGCAAACTCAAAATGTTGTTCCAGCATTTCAGGTTCTACCGCCCCCCCCCCCCCCGGAACTTACTGTCATGGAGCGTTAATAAAACACTAATTTTACTTTTCTTTTAACTGAATTAATTGACTATGAATTAAAACATTTTGTCTTGAGCAACTCTACTTTGTGCCACATTTTTCGGGCATCAATTGTGTTGGAGGAATTCAGAGTAGGATTTCGGTTACAAAATCATTGTACACTTTTGGAGTTGCTTACACGGGCTAGAATAGCCCTAAACGTATTTGTGGTGGTTAAATTTTCTCTGGGAGATCGAGGCCCCAATACCCTGTGACGATTGATTGTTTGGTTGGGATTCAGGTGAGTCAGGTAGGCTATATTGGCCCCCATTGAAGTTGCTGTATTCACGGGTTGGAATAGAATTTTCTCCCAATGGTCCCGTCTACGTGGACAGTACACGATTGATCTGTTTATTGGAATACAAGTCAGCCACCTTAATAAGGCTTATTACACCATTTTGAAGTTGCTTTGTTCACAGGCTGAAATAGCAGGAAAAAGCATTTACAGCCGTCAGATATTCCAAAGTTTTCTTTAGGATTCCATACAAGGTAAGCTCTGCTTCTTTGCCTCTCGAAAAAAATGGCGCCGCTGTCATCGAGCCCATATGCCTATGTGTGATGTACTTGTCACTATATCAAATTAGTGCTAAATAATGGAGATGGCATATATGGCAATCTATGTTATGAAACATTACATACTGAACACCAAATCAATGTTCATATTAAACCTAAAGACTATTTTCGTAAACTATATCCAATGCATGTTCATTATTCTGTAGGCTTAAACCTTAGAACCTGACTACCAGACAAGTTAGCTATAAAGTATGCTATATTTGCTGTATTATGTACTGTTTGTTCTGCTAGTTAGAGTTGTAAGTGAACCTTCCAATACATCAAACTAGAACCCATGAGACAAACACATGGAGAAGACAAAAAACAAGTATAGACACTGTAAATAATAAAAGTATTATCAAATCAAGTTAATGGATCCAGGGACTATCCGTAAGCTTCCACGCTATGTTAAAGTTGGGCAGTTGGATGCTATAACCTATTACATTTATCAGACAACATCAATCTTTGACATCTGTCGCATCCTTTAACACCGAAAGGATAACTATCTAGCCTGAAAGTTAGCCTGTATAATAATTGCAATTATTGTCTTATTAAGGTCTTCAATGCTTAATCTCATGCTTTAGAGAAAAAACAGAAATAAAATCAAAACTTAAATCCAACAGTGCAGGGGCGGATCCAGGGGGCGTGACTAGGGTGACTAGTCACCCCCCGCCCCACCGGTGTATAGGAATCTCGGGTCCTTAAAGCTTCCACCGGGACATGTACGCATGGTCGTATATATATTATATAGCACACGGTGCGCATCTTATCAGACACACAATCAGCATATGTTACTAGCGGCAGAAATTAGCTCCGTAAACCACGGTCGGTGAGATAAAACATGGGGTTCTACCTCAATGTGAGTTCTTGTGTTCCAAGCAATTGAACTTATTAAAGATAGGTTGCCAGGTAACAAAACATACGCCCACAGCAGCTAAATCGTCCGGGCAGTCAACAAGAGTTGTCACATATTTTTACTTTTTTAGATAATGAAGCATTTATATTACACTTAAATCTGATTAAGAATAACAACTCCTAAATTAATTATCAGAAAATCATTAGAATTTGTTTGGTTTTTATAAAGTTCTAGCAAATGCTAACATTTAGTATGGTATACAAAACATTTAATATCATGTATTTAGCTGTTCAGTTATCAAAAGTCATTGAAAATTAATATACTTGTTCATCTCAAGACCTTAAACTCTGTGTATCAATTTGAAGTTAATCTGATAATAAGTTTGGCCTCTCGAGCATCACAAGATTTTTCAAAGTGATCAAAGGAGATACCTTTGGCAGTAATTATGGGAAATCTCTGAAAATCAATAGGCTTCTGCGTCTCATGACCTTAAACATTGTGTATCAATTTAAAGTCAATCGAATATTAACTTTGGCCTGTAGAGTGTCCCCAAGATTTTTTGAAGTGATCAAGGGCCATAACTCGTAGTAATTATGGGAAATCAATAGGCTTCTTCGTCTCATCACAATGTGTATTAATTTAAAGTCAATCAGATATTAACTTTAGCCTCTAGTGCGTTCACAAGAAATGCTGGATGACAGACCAACGGATGGACAGGGGCGACGGTATTATACGTCCACATTTCCATGTGGGCATATCAAAACTACTTATCATTCTGCTTAACTGGAGCAGAAAATGCTCTCTTTTGATCTTAGTCACCATGTTTCATCACTATTTGCTTAAATAGAATCAAAGTTATCTTTCCCCCATAACATCCACATATCAAATTAACTAGTCATTTCGGGACTAACACATGGTTCCATTTTATTGCATGTGGGTGTCTTTAGCAGTGGGAGTAAACTGGGGGACACAGAGAAAACCCATGTGGTTGGACAGGAGACCCTACCCCTTGTCAAGTACAATCGGTGAATCGAAACCACGCCAGTTGATTCAGCAACACTGGAAGGGGAGGGCTGGGCAATAATAATAATAATAATGACTAACCTAATAAAAACAAGGCACAATAAAGTAGCGCAGAGTATAAGTAGTTGTTGAGCTAAAGCTGACTGATTTTTCTGCATTACACGATGTAAATCACTCTGAAAAAAAATACAAATACAAATTGTGTATCATACTTAGAAAAAATGTGTTGGAATGTTCACATACTACAAAAAGGATTTAAAGCGCTAAAATTCTGTAATTTATTAGCAAATAAAGTATTGTTATTTTCATTAGTAATAAGGCAAGCGTTGTTCAGTTAAAAAAAAAACATTATGGGAGATTAGATAACGATTTGGCAGTTCTCACTATAATAGTTGAAAATAGGTTGCCAGGCAACGAAACATACGCCCACACAGCAGCCAAATCGTCCGGGCAGTCAACAAGAATTGTCGCATATTAAGGAATTATCAGAAAATCATTAGAATTTGTTTGGTTTTTATAATCAAACGTTTTTTTTTAAAATCATATAATAATTGTGACCTCCAGAGGCACCACAAGCTAAAAAGGGTGATTTTTCGTACCATCAGGGGACATAATTCAGGAAGTAATGACCCGATGGGCGTAAATATCGAAAGGAACCAAGATCTTTGGGTTTAAAACATACCTGTCAAGTTTCATCAAAATCGATTCAAAATTGTGACCTCTATAGGGTCCACAACCTTGATATAACATATTTTCACACTATTTGTGTACAAACGGCGGCCATTTTGTCCGTCAATTCTAGTCCGGTTTTCACGTGATTCAAACTCTCTCTTCATTACCATGTAACGGTGATATAGTCAAACGTTTTTTTAAATCGGATAATAATTTTGACCTCCAGAGGGACCAAAGCGAACAAAAGCGATTTTTCGGACAATCCGGGGACATAATTCAGGAAGTTATGATCCAATGGGCGCAAATATCGAAAGGAACCAAGATCTTTGGGTTATAAACATACATGTCAAGTTTCATCAAAATCGGTTCAAAATTGTGACCTCTATAAGGTCCACAACCTTTATATAACATATTTTCACAATATTCGCGTACAAACGGCGGCCATTTTGTCCGTCAATTTTGGTCCGATTTTCGCAAAATTCATACTCAACCTTCATAACCATGGAACGGTGATATAATCAAACGTTTTTTTTAAATCGGATAACAATTTTGGCCTCCAGAGGGACCACAAGCTAAAAAGGGCAATTTTTCGGACAATCAGGGACCATAATTCAGGAAGTTACGATCCGATTTGCGCAAATATCGAAAGGAATCAAGATCTTTGGGTTATAAACATGCATTTCAAGTTTCATCCAAATCGGTTCAAAATTGTGTCCTCTACACTGTTCACAACCTTGATATAACATATTTTCACACTATTCGCGTACAAATGGCGGCCATTTTGTCCGTCAATTTTGGTCCGATTTTCACGAAATTCAAACTCGACCTTCATAACCATGAAACAATGATATAATCAAACGTTTTTTTAAATCGGATAACAATTTTGACCTCCAGAGGGACCACAAGCTAAAAAGGGCAATTTTTCGGACAATCAGGGGCCATAATTCAGGAAGTTACGATCCGATTGGCGCAAATATCGAAAAGAACCAAGATCTTTGGGTTATAAACATGTATTTCAAGTTTCATCCAAATCGGTTCAAAATTGTGTCCTCTACACTGTTCACAACCTTGATTTAACATATTTTCACACTATTCGCGTACAAATGGCGACCATTTTGTCCGTCAATTTTGGTCCGATTTTCACGAAATTCGAACTCGACCTTCTGAGAGTCCATAACCGCTGTTCTCGAGCCTCGTCCGCGGCCCGGTCGGCAGCGTTTACCTCTAAACTGTTCACAAGCTAAAAAACGTGATTTTTCGTACAATCAGGGGCCATAACCCATGAAGTTACAGTCCGATACATGCCAATATCGAAAGGAACCGAGATCTTAGGGTGATAAACCTATGTTTTAAGTTTCATTGAAATCGGATAAAAATTGTGACCTGTAGACTGTTCACAAACAATTGTGAACGGATGTCCGGACGGACGGACGGACGGACGGACGGACGGACGGACGAACAGGGGCGACGACAATATACGTCCACATGAAAATGTGGGCGTATAAAAAGTAACTAATGTAAAGGCAATTTGCTGAAAATTTCAGTCAAATTGATCCACTATGAACCGATTACTAAGCGAATGAAAGTTCCGCTTAGCCTCGGTCATCATTACTAAAGTCAGTAAGACAAAACTAATAGTCTTGATTTTCCATTCAATCACGAAGGAAAAATATGCTGCAAATCGAATTACAATAAAGCAAATATGGCAGGCTAGCCTTGACATTGAGAGATGATTATGGTCTGGATAAGTTAATGAATGTTTAATCAATAGTTTTTATAACATTTCAGGCCTAAAGAAAGACCTACAATAGGCAGATTTTGCTCTTGCATAATGTATGTTTAAGCTTAAGTCGACTTTAAAGTAGAACACAGAATCGGTCATATCTGTAGATATAAAAATTGTCAACAGTTGAAAATCAAACAAATTGGACAGTTCCATTTTTGACCCAAATCAAAAAAGTCTAATGATTCTATCTATTAATAAACGTTATATCTAAATCATTGTTGAAGTTAAACTGTGTTTATTTCTTGCCTATGTAATGTAAAGCAATTATATTTCTGCTACCATTATTCTCTTTGAATTCCAATGATCAATGAGAATTTTAATAGCACAAACAGGACCTTATTTTTGTTGTCCCATCCACAAAAATTATTCAATTATTTACAAAGACTGTCAAAACGCCATTGTATATATCTACCAATATAAGGTTATCTAATATTTACATGTTGGTGTTATTACTGCATTGTTGTGATCCATCTATTCAATCAAATGCCAGAGGTTGTGTAAATTGACAAGCCTTAATAGTCAAAGGATTCAAAACATTAACTTTGAGGTTAAAAAACCCACTTAACTTATAAACATAAAATAAAAGAAAAGGTCAGAACATTAGATTCAAGTTCGTGCCGAGAGTAATTTTTCATATATCTGTACTTACAAATATTTTCTGCATGGATTGTTTGGCCAGCCAACAATTTAAGAATACTGGTATAAAAAGATTCCTTAATGGTTCAAAAATCTAAAATATAAATAAGTACACATTTTTTGAGTTGTAAAAAGCAATGATAAGCACTGGTAAAAGTCATTCATTAATTATTTAGTTCCTTAGAAATAAAATAGATAATTCACTTTTTTTATTCTCAGCTCTTGATTTCTCAATAATTAATAATATGACATTATGATTGCAACGATATCAAGAACAGTCGCCATGCTGTTTATCTAGCATTTCCACATTCTCACTAGTGATTAATTTAACACCATTTAATACAAAATATGTGCATCAAATATTTATGGCCCTTTTAAAACTACATAATATTGTGTCTTTTTGTAAATAATACATTAATTTAAAATGTCATCTTGAAATAGTGGGGTCTAAAAAGCTACATGTACACCAGTTTGAATGTTCACACACTTGCCTCTGTTACCAAGACCTGATAGAAAGCAAAATGAGAAAATACACTGAAATCAGCCATTGCCAGTGTTCATCAGAAGAAATTATTTTTGTGTAAAATGACTGAATAACTTATAAAATGATATTGCTGATACAAATTGATAATTGGTCCACAGTTTGACAGAGTTTTAAATATCAATGAAGTATTTAATTTTTATGTAGATTTTTATTTTTGAAACTGATAATTTTGGTTTCACAAACTATATTTAGTATAACATTCTGTATGTGGAGAAGGTTTATAATGACTGGATAACAAGTTCTGTCTGATGTGCACTATTACTAGAGCAATAATTATAAGAAATCGTGGTGATACGATTTTGTAATTATCCATCCCATCAACTAGAAAGGATGGTAACTTATGGAATCAATAGATACCAGTAGTCCTGTGATTACATGTAATCTTAAGATTTTTAATAATGAAAACATCTTACAGTAAATATAACTGGAACTGTTGTAATTAGTTCCACTAAAAATTCTATTGAAATAATTTGTTGTAGGATATTTCCCTGCAATATACAAATTATAAAATTGTATAGCTATTGTAGATATAGATACATGTATATTCATTTTACATTTTCTTTTGTTGTTATTGAATATTCCAAGAATAAAGACCTTTTTAATAAAATATAGATTGCCAGGTCAACGAAGCATACACCTACAGCAACTAAGTGACCCAAGCAGTCCACAAAGACTGCAGCATATTTTTGTAGGTAATGGGAGCAATTACCAGGCATTAAAAATAGGTTGCCTGGCAACGAAACTTACGCCCACACAGCAGCTAAATCGTCCGGGCAGTCAACAAGAGTTGTTGCATATTAAGTAATTATCAGAAAATCATTAGAATTTGTTTGGTTTTTATAAAGTTCTGCTCCATGCTAATTTAAAGTATACGAATCCTCTAATATTATGGAAGAAGCTGTCACCTCCACAGGATACGAAACATTTAATATTATGGCAACTTTTCATACAATCAGGGGCCATAATTCAGGAAGTTACGATCAGATATGTCCAAATATCGACAGGAACCAAGATCTTTCAGTTTGACCAAAATCGAATTAAAATTGTGATCTCTACAGGGTACACAACCTTGATATACCATATTTTTTACCATATTCGTGTAAAAATGGCGGCCATTTTGTTCATCAATTTTGGTCCGATGTTCACAAAATTCAAACTGAAAATTCATTACAGTGTAACGGTGATATAATCAAATGTTTTTGAACTCCAGACCGATCACAAGATAATAAAGGCAATTTTCTGTATAATCTGAGGCCATAATTCAGGAAATTACAATCCGATATGCGCAAATATCGAAAGGAACCAAGATCTTTAGATTATAAAGATGTATTTCAAGTTTCATCAAAAACGAATTAAAATTGTGACCCCTATAGGGTTCACAACCTTGATATACCATATTTTTACACCTTTCGCGTACAAACGGCGGTCATTTTGATTGTCAATTTTGGTCTGATTTTCATGAAATTCAAACTCAACCTAGATTCCCCTGTAACGGTGATATAATCAAACGTTTTTATAAATCAGGTAATAATTGTTACCCCAAAGGGACCACAATGTGATAAAGGCGATTTTTAGTACAATCAGGGGCCATAATTCAGGAAGTTACGATCCAATATGCGCAAATATCGAAAGAAACCAAGATCTTTATGTTATAAACATGTATTTCAAGTTTCATCAAAATCGGTTCAAAATTGTGACCTCTATAGGGTCCACAACCTTGATATAACATATTTTCACACTATTCGCGTACAAACAGCGGCCATTTTGTCCGTCAATTTTGGTCCAATTTTCACGAAATTCAGCATCATCTTTTATAACAATGTGACGGTGATTTAATCAAAGGTTTTTTTAAATCGGATAATAATTTTGACCTACAGAGGGGCCACAAGCTAAAAAAGGCAATTTTTCGGTCAATCACGGGACATAATTCAGGAAGTTACATGTACGATCCGATGGGCGCAAATATTGTAAGGAACCAAGACCTTTGGGTTATAAACATACATGTCAAGTTTCATGAAAATCGGTTCAAAAATGTGACCTCTATAGGGTCCACAACCTTGATATAACACATTTTCACACTATTCGCGTACAAACGGTGGCCATTTTGTCTGTCAATTTTGTTCTGATTTTCATGAAATTCGAACTCAACCCCTATAACTATGTAATGGTGATATAATCAAACGTTTTTTTGAATCGGATAACAAATTTGACTTCCACAGGGAACACAAGCTAAAAAGGGTGATTTTTCGGACAATCAGGGGCCATAATTCAGGAAGTTACAATTCGATATGCGCAAATATCGAAAGGAACCAAGATCTTTTGGTTATAAACATGCATTTCAAGTTTCATCGAAATCGGATCAAAATTGTCACCTCTACACTGTTCACAAGCTAAAAACGTGATTTTTCGTACAATCAGGGGCCATAACCCACGAAGTTACAGTCCGATACATGCCAATATCGAAAGGAACCGAGATCTTAGGGTGATAAACCTATGTTTTAAGTTTCATTGAAATCGGATAAAAATTGTGACCTGTAGACTGTTCAAAAACAATTGTGGACGGACAGACGGACAGGGGCGACGACAATATACGTCCACATAAAAATGTGGGCGTATAAAAATTGATAAAGAATAAGAAACCATAAAGTCGTTATTTTAATAACGACTTTATGGTTTCTTATTCTTTAAAAAAATAATAAAGTCTAATTGGCATCTAGTTATTTGTAGGGCTAACACCTAACAATGATTATACATATAGACATAATAAGTAATCAAATGAAAATAAACACTGCATAAACTTCTTATCAATTACATGATAACTTTAGCTCTTAAAGCAATGACAAGATTTTTTTTCACACTGATTAACACTGTTAATTAACAGTGAATTTTCACTATAAATAGGCTACTAATATCACTGAGAGCAATGGCATAGAGCTTACAATATTGTTCCTTCTGCAAATTGAATTCTAGAACATTTTTTTTAAGTAATTAATAGAAAGATATGCTGGCACTGCCAGGCAGGATACGCCCACATTTTCGAGAGATGGATAGAGAACAAGCAATACCAAAAGTGATTTTTCCTACATCATTAAGTCCTGTATTTCATACTGTATTGAGAGCAGCCATTTAGTTGGTCAGTTCCAGTCTGATATTCATGAAATTCGAAGCCGACAATGTTTATGGTGTGACGGTACACAACCTAGAAATGTGACTTTTTATCAAAATCGGATAAGAATTGTGACCTGTAGAGAGTCCACAACCATGATATACCATATTTTTACACTATTCGCGTACAAACGGCGACCATTTCGTCCGGCAATTTTGGTACGATTTTCACGAAATTAGAACTCAAACTTCCTCATCAAAATCGAATTAAAATGGTGACCTATACAGGGTTCACAACCATGATATACCATTTTTTTAACAGTATTCGTGTACAAACGGCGGCCATTTTGTCTGTCAATTTTGGTCCGATTTTCCCGAAATTTGAACTAAACCTTCCTTACGGTGTAATGGTGATATAATCAAACGTTTTTTTAAATCGGATAATAATTGTGACCTCCAGAGGGACCACAAGCTAAAGAAAGGGGGATTTTGCGTACAACCAGGGGCCATATTTCAGGAAGTTACAATCCGATATACGCAAATATCGAAAAGAACCAAGATCTTTGGGTTATAACCATGAATTTCAAGTCTCATCCAAATTGAATTAAAATTGTGACCTTTACAGGGTCCACAACCTTGATATACCATTTTTTAACAGTATTCGCGTACAAACGGCGGCCATTTTGTATGGCAATTTTGGTCCGATTTTCCCGAAATTCGAACTCAACCTTCCTTACAGTGTAACGGTAATATAATCAAACATTTTTTTAAATCGGATAATAATTGTCACCTCCAGAGGGACCACAAGCTAAAAAAAAAGGCGATTTTGCGTATAATCAGGGGCCATAATTAAGGAAGTTACGATCCGATATGCGCAGGTTTGGGGGGACAAGGAACACATTAAGAGAACTTTGGATATCCCTGAGCTGTTGAATCATTATGAAATTGAATTCATGACCTTCAGCTGTCCACTATCATAGAATAAGTTTCAGAGCATTCAGTTTTGAGTGTCATCCTCCTCCTCAGTATCGACCTCTTGAGTGATGTTGGAATTGTCACAGATTGGCTGATCTTGCTTCTTCATTACTCCAGAACAGACAATGAGATCATCCACTTCCGTTCAAACAAGCAGTCAAAAGAACATAAGGGTATAACATTAATCTGTTGAAATAAACATAAGGTGACGATGTGTGCAACGAGTTGCTCTTTGAACATGTCTACTCAGGCTGTGATTCAACTTCAAGGATTTTAGGCATCGGAAAAAAAGTCTGCCTACCGGAAATTAGTGAAATCTGATCCTGTCATGAAGTCCTGTGTCATGAAGTGTCATGATCCTGTCATGAAGTCTTCAAAACAAATCTCAAGAGGACATATCAGATCTTGGAAAAGACCTGATGGTTGATCTATTTAATGGCAAATTGAATGATATGCTATCATCACTGTGCCATATCACTTTCACCAAGAAAGTGGCAACTGCTGAAGCATATGTCATTTCTTGGCAGCTTCCCCCAACATCACCTGCAACAAAATTTCATAGCCAACATGTGTACTTTCAAATTATGGTATAGATGGGGATGGCAAACGAAAGTGACCTAACTGAATAGGGATGGAAACCGGAAAATGATCGGTTAATTTCAATTATGACCCAAAACAATGCTGTGTCTGGTGACCTCTTGAAAATAATCAATTGCAACTGATCGAGGGGGTGTATGGGGGGGGAGGATGCAAGTTCTCTCGATGCAGCTGCAGGCTCTATGGACTATGTGGCCCCTGTCAAACTGAAAACTGTGACAATTGAAACAACACTTTATAGGTTGATACTATACTGAGGTGGAAGACGGCACTCAAAACTGAACGCTCTGACATTTTTCTATAGACAGGGATGTTTCTGCATTAGGTGATAGTGGCCAGCTGAAGGTCATGAATTCAATTTCGGAAAGATTGAAAAGCCCAGTGACATCCAAAGTTCTCTTGATGTGTTCCTTGCCCCAAAAAAGCTGGAGATAGGCATCAAGATCATCAAATTTGGGTCAATAGTTATGAACTTGCGGTCACTTAGTAGTCTTGGTCACCCAGAACCCCCTAGTCTTCAATGCACGGAGGGTCTGGGTCGGTTCTCAATTATTGACGAAAATTACTGGATAATCTACCACATAAAAAAACCAAACTCCCGGTTACGCATGAGCAATGGAACCTTTTGGCTAAAGTCTCGGTAAGTGATAGATATTATGAAGCCGGGCCGATTTTGATAGATTCTATAAAGCGAGGATAAAATATATCCCACAATTCACTTGGCACATCTATTATTAGAAACAATTATAGAGACGATACAACAGCATGAATCGCGATTAAGGAGATTGTGAGAAGCCATACGTTTGATTCATGACGAGAGAAAATTACCATTTCAATTAAAACCTTTAAAACAAAGTTTTAGAGAGTGTCATTGTTGACAAGCGAGATGTTTTGATAGATTCAGTACGTGGTAACTTAAAAGACTGGATAATCCAGACAATGACCGACTTTCTGTCAAATTTTGAGGACCCATCCAGACTAATATTCGTAGAATATTTGTTTGGATGATAAGAGACTAGTCACTTAGTGGTGTTGGCGGCCATTTTTGACATAGAGGGCTAAAATCATTTTGAATGATCTTAATGAGTTGTTTGGCCCCCCCCCCACCAATAGGAATAGACCATAAGATCATCAAATTTGAGTTGATAGATACATAATTGTGATCATTAAGACGTTTTGGTGACCATCTTTCATGCCATCTTGAAAAAACACTTTTCCGGGGGTCCCACTTTGATAAACTTTTAGTATGTTATAAAGTACATTAAACCCTGCCAGTATCAGTTGAGAAACCTTTTGTTGCAATTTTTTTGGGGTTTAAACTGTATTTTGACCTGACTAATAATCATATATTACATTCTATGTGGAAGAGGCCCCATGGATTATAGATACAATTATCCTGAGGCAATAATTAGTTTCACAAAAAGATAAATTATGAATGAACAACCTATCATGGAAATATGTGTATAAGGTTTCATATCCCTTATATAACAATATTATTAGCTTGACATTATATGTATAATCACTGATAATAGTCTAGCTTTACTTTTTGTTTTCTCATCAGGGAAAGATATATGTAATGGGTGTTATGTATTAATCTTTGGTTACATATACTTGTATATTGCAAAAACTCAGTACGAATATAAAGTACATGTATATTCATTTAAAACAGATGTTAGTTGTTTGAATATATTACCATGGGGCTTAACATCTGGTCAAGATATAACTACTGTCATTTTGAGACTGATTTATGGTTTGGATTTTTTTCAATGGTTATGTGCTCTACATAAAATTCAATGAAATTCCGATGGCCAAGTGTAGACATGGAAATGTGTACAAGGGTGAAATTCAACAGGCACACTTCCCTTGTCATCCCTGCAAATGCAACCCATATCCAAGAACGAACCAGGGTTATGGTTCTTATAGGCCTACTCCGGTATTTGAAGCTGGGATATTCTAGTTGAGAGGCTAGTGCTGTACCACCGGACTACTGATTATACTTGATGTAGAGTTGTCATGATGACCCGCTGGAGGTTTTCTCATGATTCTTTCATTTGTTCCTCTTGTGGGCTCGAGATATATAGAAATTAATATTATTTAATTTTCCAGTATTTTGTGGTGATAAAGAAGTATGCCTCTATAGTAGTCATTTGAATGAAATTGAGATTTTCTGAATTTAGCTGCTCGACCTGTCAAAATTAGCAACACAAGTATACAGTATACAGTATACAACACAATCAAAGAAAGTAGAAATTAAACTATTTTCTTTAATCAAGCATTACAACCAATTTCTTTAATTTACTGAGATTGTACAGACTTGTCTACCGTTCACAAAAGTAAGTATTCACAAGACTTACCTTGTAGCTTAAATACTGAACTAAAAATGTTTCTGCAAGACTGATGATAGCCACTGTCACTTGGCAAATCCAGACAACAAAATGACGTTCAACCCACAATATAGCATCCCTGAAAAAAAACTCAAAAATTTACTGTAAGACAATTCAAGATTTTACATAATGGATTACATCATTTTTGCCTGAGACATAGGCATATATCTAAGTCATTTTTAGACTAACAATTATTATTCAGCAAAGGAAAATTTGCCTGGCCCACAGTTTTCATCCTTGCAATTTCAACTGCTGCAGGTTGTTTTAAAAGCATGCTAATGTCTGCACAGATTAGAACTTGATAAATTGTTGCCATTTAATGACTAAGCACACTTCCATGTTCTGCTCATCAGGATGTACCCTGACAGTTGGCATCCAAGCTTTATAAAAGCACAAGGTTCTTCTCAGTCCACCACAGTCATCCAGCCAGAATAATAAAATTAGTTACCAATTAATTTGAGGACTGTCATGAAAATCCACCGGATCCATCTTGCGATGAATTGTTCCATTTGTACACACTCTTTGACCAGAAGCACTATAATAAAGAAAATAGTTTAATAAACAAATTCATATATAGTGGATACATGGTCAGATATGAAAAGCTTAGCAAATAAAAAGTAATCAACTATTCATGTACTTAAAGGGTTAACATCATCACACCCCATTCTACAATACTGTACATGTAGTAATTAACTTACTTTAAATTCCAATTTCAGTTGACAAAAGTTACATTAGTTTGGTTTTTACTTCAACTGTTGGAAACAAAGTTGCTTATGTCTGAACACTAGCTTAACCTATATACTAAGATCTAAAAACAAACTATTGTCAAACAAGCCCACCTGAGGCCTCAATCCCAAAATAAATTGATGCCACATATTAATTAATTGCACATTTAGCTTGTTATAAAGCGCATGAAGCACCTCGGTATAGGCGTACCCGGGAAAGGGTTTTGGGGGGTATAACTACCTCCCACCCTCCTCAGTTACATAAAAAATATTTCAAAACAACACTTTTATAAGAAAGTGTCACAGTTGTGTGCTTTATCCTTTATCATCAACATATAGTTGATGGGATGAATTTTCCCATTATTTTGGTGTTTGACACAGTCACTGACAGTTTTTGTATTTTACTTCCTTAAAGTTTCCTGTCAAAATAGTGCAGAATTGATTTTATTGCATATCAGTAAAAATAAAACGTATAGTTGTAGGTACTTGTATAAAATATGTTTTTACATGTATGTAAAATCCCAGTTTCTGTGTTTTGTCGAAGTGACCTGTGGTTACCCTAGATATACACCAAAATAATGGCAAAGATCATGTATTTCTCAAAATTTTTCCCAAAAGATACATTGTCTCAGGAATTTGGCAAATTCCCCCCTGCAAATATTTCTGGATCTGCCCCTCCCTAAATATCCTAAGGAGAAAATGCTTAGGACTGAAGTTAGTCACTATATACCAAGTTTCACCATACTTTCTCAAAAAGAATCAAAGTCATGATGTCCCAAAGCATCTATCAACCAAACCTCTTATTGAGAAAGACTAATCATCACACTCTTTCAAGTCATTCACTAATAAAGTCACATATACAAAAGTTGAACATTCTACCTCAGTGCGAAGCCGAGTTAGTGTTCCAAAGCATCAACCAATTAAATTGATTATTTCCACTAAGCAGAAAGTGCCCATCTTTAAACTTTGGGATCGCAAAGTGGGAGAAATGTCAGTAGTGACTAGTTTAGATTCATACTTTGATTGAAGTTTGAAACTTTCATGTATGTTCTAATAACAAAATATGTTCAACACCTATATTTTTTATTAATTCCTCCCCTACAGAATCTGTGCCTGCAACCAAGACACTGGCCTAATAAACAACTGCACCAAGTTGACCAACCTAGGTCAATTAGAAGCAGAGTTATTTTTTCGCTGACAGAGGAATAGTCAGGAATGAAAAATTAATTCACAAATGTGATCTACCACTAGTCACACCGATTTCTTTAATACCGTACATGTATAAACAAAATAAAGTTCCCAGTTCCACAAATAAATGAGCATTAACACTTCTGGAAACAATCGTCTAACCAATGATGTTTCAAAAGTTCATGTTATTGATAAGCTAGCTAACAATGGTATAATTATCTGATATTTGAGCTATCTGTTCACTGAAATTGTTCAAGCTAAAGAAGCAATCCAGTCATAATTATAAGACATTTGATATAGCATCCTGGTCAATTTTTATGATACAACACATCTAATTTAAATGACGCCTTCATTTTCCACACAAATTAAAGTGGTTGTATCCATTTATTATGTGCCTTCTACTTAAATTGGAGAACAATGATTGCTCCTTATGTATGGCTACTTAAATCCCAGTACTGGCTAAAAATGGTCATCTAGAATTCCCAGCCTGATTTCTGTGTATCGATGGTACAGGATGGAGGGTTAGAAGGGGGAAGGTGTTGTGGATTGACCAAAATTTCTCTCATGCCCGTTCAGAAAATTAAGATGTTAAACCCCATTTCATTTCATTTCATGAATGGGGGAAATGAAGATGTAACCAATACAGCAAACTGAGAAGTGGTACAATGTACAGTACAGTCAATACAAGTATTTAATAGGTAAGCTAACTATGGTGCACTTTGCAAACCTTGAATACTTACCAGATGTAGGAATTGTCCATAGACACACGGACCACATATAATATACATGTTAATAGTTTTATTATCAAATTGAAGGTTCGGATACGGAGACCTGAAATATATAATAAATTACGATTAAAAATACCACAAAACTGACAAGGGAAATGGTGATAAGTACATTAAATCTAAAACTATAGCATCTTTGTCTGTTTTTCAATTCTATTTTCAGTGAAATACCCCAGAAATAGTTCTGCTAGACAAATAAAAGTCTACTTTCCATTATTTTTTCAGTCATCAATAATGTAAATATTTGAGTCAAAGATGAATACAGGTCCGTTTCTGCAGGAATCACCTTGAGTAAGCATATAACATGACGGGTAATAAACATTTGGTATAAAAATTATGTCCAAAGTATCATTCTTCAAATGAATTCTCCTTAGTGTGTTTGATCAACAAGTTCCAGTCAGTTGAAGCCAGTTGCCCATGTTTAGCTTTCGTCAACTGGCCACAACTATTAAATGCATTTGACAGACTTAAACTTGATAACATAAATTAACATCACAAAATGGGTCTTCTGACTGTGTAAATAGGCAAATGGAAGCTAACAATGGCATCAAGAGTGGACAATAATGCTATAATAGAATTGTGTCATGACAGATGTAAGCTGCCTGAATTAGGTTACTACCTGTTACTGACTGGATCGACCATGGACTATATATATATACATGTAGGGTCCATGGATCTACATAAGGCCCCATGCAACTGGTTGAAAGCAGTTGCTCCCAGTTGCAAAATCGATGGATGAATATTATATAAACTTACTAGATCTCTGGTTCTTTATAAAATAAAGCTGTAATCGTTCTTTTACTGACTTTTCATTGGTAAAAAACTCTACATGTACCCTGAAAAATATTAAATTCAAATCATTTGATAAGATTGTTATTTCACTCTCTTCATCTTTGTCAAATTACATACATGTATGCAATAAATCTTTGAAATCTTGATTTGATATTTTTAGTCAGGTCGAATTGAGCTACGGTTCTTGAATAGAAATCTCATTGTGCCTTAACAAACGTGGCTTTAACTCAGACAAGTTTCTGCTAGTTGTATGCTTCAACAAACTGATATTTTCCGAGATCAAGTGAAAAATGAAAATTTTAACGTTGACTGACACAAAGAATTTTTTTTCTGTGACATTCCGATTTCCCATTGCCATGAATAGGTCAGGATAAAAATTCTGTGCAGGCTTATGTATATGCACAGTATGCCGATTTTTCAATCCTGAGCAATCGTTTCATTAAATTAATATTATGGACCTCAAATACTTCAGTGCTATAATGGACATGTCTGGGATTTATTGTATCATAGTTATGCAAAATAGCTTTGTAATAATGCAAGAAGATAAGACAATTGAATATGGTGTCCAATATATCCATCGAAATGGGGAATATAAAAAAAAGTGATGAACTGAAATAAAAGTGACATTGACATCATCCAAATTTCTTCACAACCAAAGCTATCTTGACATCTCTCAGGGCGCAATATTTTCAGAATGCATATATAGTCAATCCAACATGGTAAATCATTTAAGCAGATACATAGGGGCATAGGCATGATTTTATAATAGCATGATTTTATAATAGGAAAAGACACGAAGATAAAGTAAGATCTACATGTATAGAACAGTTTATAAATAAAACTAATTATTGCAGTATGTTCTTTCTTAAAAATCTGTATTATAATTCACTGACATGTTGATGACATTTAAACTGGAGTTTATGAGCCAATACATTTACGTACATGATCAACTACAACTGAAATGGATGATCAGCATTCAGCTTATTCATGACAATTTCAAATTTTGATCAAAAGCATTTACGGCATAAATATCAGTAGGCATAACTAATTGATATAAAATGTAATTTAAACAGATAAATGCTTCAAGCACAAGTACCAAAAAATATAAGAATTGACATTTGACTTCTCCTTGTAGTTTGGTGCATGTATATCTCAGTATCTTATACATGCCAGATATTGTCAAGTTATATGCTTGTTTGTGCATTATAGCAGGCCCGTAGCTAGTGAAGGCAAGGTGGGGGGTGGGCAAAGGCGGCCTTTATCCCTTGGCAAAAAATCGGCTCCTTCAATGGGCGCCAAATGACGCAATACGAGACCAACGACCAACGTCTCCATAATACTATGGGTGCAACATAAAGTCGAGTGATATTGGTTGGGTGCCCATGAAGATATTGGCGCCCAACCAATGCCATTTGGTTTTATGGGTGCCTCGCCAAATGGTGAGGCGCCTCATAATGACCAACATGATTAACACCACAGCAGAAGGGGCACCCAAACGGCTTGATCTGTGAGGTGCCTTATCCTGGAGAGGCACCCATAAAGACATGATTGGTGGGGCGCCTTATAATGTTGGGCCGGACATAATGCATAATACCGAATGGGCGCCCACGACTAGATCAATGGGGCGCCCAAAACAGCATGATTTGCAGGATGCCTTAGTCAAAAGGGGCGCCCATAATGCCGAGGTCATGGGGGCCCATAATGTCAAGATCACGGCCGCCTATAATATAATGCTAGTGAGATTGGTGAGGCATGTTTTGTGGGGTGCCTCATCCCAGAGGGACGCGCATAATGCTGAGATCATGGGAACCCATAATATAATGCTTGTGAGAATGAATTGGGCGCCCAAAATGGCTTAATATCTTCAAAATTCAAACGATGTGATTTGTGGGGTGCCCCATCCAGGAGGGGCGCCCATTATAAAATACTACAGAGATTAGTTAGGCGCCCACGAATGCATTGGGTGCCCAAAACGGCTTGATCTGTGGGGTGCCTTATCCCGGAGAGGCGCCCATAATGACATGAATGGTGGGGCGCCTTAAAATGTTGGGCCGTAAATAGTACATAATGCCGAATCAGATTTGGTGGGCGCCAACAACTTGTTCAATGGGGCTTTAAAAACGGCATGATTTAAGTTGGGTGCCTCATTCCAGAGACGTGGACTATAAATGATTGATTGGAATTCGACTCGGTATCTAAGTTAGGCTATATCAGACCACCTACTGTCTCAGGGACTGGAATAGCAAGAAAACGCGTTTGAGGTCGTCAAATTTTCCCACTAGGCTAACCCGAACCCCCGTATGCCCATGGAAAGCACTCTATAACACTGCCGCGGTATAGGTACATCAGCGCCCCCGGAAGCCTTTGCCCCCAAACAAGTTTGGGCTAGCTACGGGCCTGATTATAGCTACTGAATTCCTTCCACTTTATGTTTAAACACATTACCGGTATTTATATAACTGACAGGCAATAATTTTAGATCAAAGAATATCCAATCCATGTTGAGCGTTCTTTGCTAGATTTACACTTTCATGCATGAACAAAAATATTATGACATGTAGTCAATGTCAACCTCCCTTTGTTCTCTAAAACCTATTTACGGGAATGTTTATGACATTGTTGAAGACGCAAAATGAGAAACCAAACCCAAATACATTTCTATTAATATTCTTATGGTTTGTAACATGTGGTATTTGCACGGTACACAGATCAGGAATTAGTTCTAAATCTCTTATGTCGCATAATAATTATTCATGTCATACATGTATCATATATCTTTATATTGATTGGGAAATAAGGTGTAGACAATAATTATTCATGTTATATCTATTTTCTTGTAAAAAATAATGCAATTCTAACAGGAAATTTCATTAATATCTGGTTTCAGTTGTGTAGATATTGACCACAAGTCTATTATACATGTACATCAAAACTCATATTTGCATGTATAATTATTAAAACAACAAAAGCTGTTAATAACTCATCAAATAATATTGATTATTGTTTATTCAATCAAGCAAGAAATTTGTATTCCAAAGAAATATATTGCATAAACTGAGTGACAACAAAAACTGTTGTTAGAAACAAAGCAAAACATTTGTTGTAGAAAATCACCATAGTGATCATATTGGCAATATCTATTAGTTAAAAAATTATGACCATGCGTTAAATTTGGTACTGAAAGTGAAATTATTAGTCTTTAGTTACTAGATGTAACTAGTCTAGTGTGAATAATTGCAGACTAAAATGGAATTGCAAATATCACCCAGATGAAGCGGGATGCAAAATGGAGAAATATTACTGGGACAATGATTTATATTCTATTTATATTCAGCAGTTATACAAGTGTCTAGAACATACTATATCTCTATCAAAATTGCTGAACCAATCTCACTAATTTCCTGGAATATGATCATGCTTTCAAACTACTTCCAATTAATAACAAAAATATATCTCCAACCATTTTCTGAAAAGTTGGAATTTCTACTGTGCATGACACCAATCTAAGCTTTACTTAGTTCAATACATGTAGGCCTACATGTAAGTTGATTGCTTGCATTTTACCCACATAATTATTGTACCTACATGTACATGTATAAAAAGCATACGTCCTTGTGTAATACAACTGACATTTGGACCAACATGTACATTTATGTGCAAATAAATTAAATGTATTAATGTATTTGTAAACTATGTATAAATAATAGATTGTAAAAGAATATACACGTACTCATCTTCCAGTGTTTTTTTTTTATTTCTTGACCCATTTCATTGTTTAATAAATTTAATTTCAATGATTAATTTATTATCTATTTCAATAAATATCAAAACCAAAGGATTATACAACAGAAGAATATAATTTGTGATCTCAAGTGTATAGTTCCAGTCACAATTAAATAAATTTATTGCAGCATTGATTCAATGATTAACTTATTACTCTTGTTTTAATGAATGACAACACGAAACAGGCATCACAGCGGATACGTGGCTGTACATGTACTAACATCGTTGTTCTCTAGTGTATACTGTAGTTCTAGCACTGATTATATAAATATATTGAGACCAATGTCTGATTTATAATCATGTTGCGTCTATTGGTAAATGCGACTCTGGATTAAAGCGGCATTATGGAAGATAAGGTAAAGAGTTGACAATTCTTGCTATTTAATAGTTAAAAAATAGATAACGTAAATAGAATATGCTGACAATTTCAGTCAAATTTCTCCACTATGAACCAAGATATTAGCTTTTGAATTTTAGGCATCATTACTAAAGTCAGTACGATAAAAACTAAAACTTCATTATCCATTTTTACGTTTAATCATCCTTCACAAAATGTATTCCAATCTGCTAAAAATTGCAGGGTAGTGATAGCATCTAGAGTTGATTATGGTCTAGATAAGTCAATTTATATCTAATTAATAATTTAGATAACATTTCATGCCTAAAGAAAGACCTACATTAGGCAGATTTTGCTCTTGTATAATGTACATGTACGTTTAAAGACTTGAAAATTATCAGGATTTACTTACTTTGGTGGTGGCGGTATTGTATCTCTAGTGTCTGTGATTCCCACGACACCACTTGGACGATGTCTTTGTAAACTTTTAAATCCTGGATGTCTTGGTTCTGGGCGTGGTGGGTGACATCGATGTCGATAGAACCACACATAGGACATTGTTGTATATCCAGAGATCACTTAAGCTGATATTATAATGTCACTATTAATGGTTAACTGAGCAAATGTGAACTTAGTTATATGTTAAAACATCCAAACTGATCAAAAATATAAATCTCTGCACTTTAATCCAACTTCAGTACAAGATCCTCCTATAAACTAAATACAATACACCTCAAAAATAACAGACAAAATCCAAAAAACGGATGTCTACAGTCATAAATATACATTATGTGATCATCAAATTATATATTTAGGTGTTTACATATTGAGACAAAATGAACATCTGCTGTTTCTGATTAAAACAAATATTCAAGCCTGATATGATAATGCATACAAATAATGTCAACTGTCCTGTTGCCAAACAATGGTAAATTCAATGAATATCGTTATGTAATGTTTATTACATGTATATTTCTAAAGACAGAGCTATTACATAAAACGCCTCTACATGTATCACTCGTATGTGTTCTGTTTGTTTTGAACTTTTCGAATTTTTCATACATGTACTTAAAATAATTTAGAATTGTAATTCAATATCTCCATTCTTATCAACTGTCAATTAGATCTGGATATCTGGATGCATATAGTTTCACAGTAATCAGGCTAAAAATACAATAAATATTGTGTAGTTGCTCTGTTGTCAACAGATAAAAATCTTATAATACAATAGAAATGAAATTAGACTGATATGTTACACTAAATTCATTAAATAATCTATAAAATATATATTGAGAAAAATATGACCAATGATATAAGCTGACATTTAAGTGAAAACTCACAACAGAAACACCTCAAAATTGATGGTGACACCTAATTTGTTAGGATAAATTGTTTGGCTAAATCATTCAGCAAATCAAAATTTCATCACAAAGAACCCTATTAAATATTTATGCATCCATAATGCTAATGTGAAATTACTTGTGTTTGATATAAAAACGACCACAGAAATTAATTCATTAATACTAACCTAGTTTATTTAAGCAAAAATGTCTGCCCAATAGTTTTAGAATTGGGTTATTCTAATATCAGTATTCTTTTAAAGCAGGCCTTAAATGAATTTGACCTCAGCATACTTTTTAATGCCAGTAATTGCAATAAATCAGTTTCTATAATACATATTCAATCAAGATTATTCTAAACACTCTGGTAATTTTGATTGATTGAATAAGCAATAAAAATATCTCAATTTTTATGCCTCAATTTATTCACAGTATACTTCAATGTTATAATCTATATTATCAAAATTAATAATTTATACCAGACCTGTTATCTTGCTTGACATCAAAAGCTAATCGACTAAATATTACCAGGTTGTGTTCTTAACGTATATAAAGCATTAGTTGATTTGAAAATAAAGTTTAGTTTATGAACTTAACATGTGGCACAATATAATCAATACTGAGCTTTCAATCTTTTTATTGATAAACCTTTGGTTAGTTTCATTATGCAACCTTTGCATAAAAAACGTGGATAATCATGCAAAGGTTACATTAAGGGAAGAGTAGATTGACACATGACATAAATAATGAAGTTTCTTGAACACTTTTCACATAGATAAAATCATTTTTGATCAGATTAAGAATGAATGAAACAGTTTTAATATGTTTTATGTTTCTACAAAAAAAAATGCAGCAACAGCTCATAACTGGTATATACACATGTAGGCCTATGTCAACTTTTTAAAACTTCCAACACACAACTGAATCTAAATCAATTTAGTCAAGTATACCGGTATTTGGAAAATTTGAGTTAATTAGTATGATGTCTTGATCAGACTCAATAATTGAAAATTTATAACTGAGCAAATCCTATTTTTCTTAAAACAAATTTACAGCTATTGTAGCCTATATCAAACGTATACACTGACACATAATTAAACATTATAAACTCGGCCTGATGTTTTGAGGCTCAATTATATAACTTTTCCAATGAAAAATCTAATGGGTCTTACTTTAACTAATTGAATTTCCATTAAAATCATTATCAAGAGTGACTGACTTAGGAGAAAAGCTAATGGATCTGTCCATTATAGCAACTATTGATGATACTACACGGTGACAACCAGTCGTTACACAAGTACACAAAAAAATTTTGGGAACAAAGACAAGTCTGAAGTTTTAATGCACAATTTAGTACAATAACCATAAGGCTTACACCTACATATTTTATGGAAAGGATCACTGGTTAAAAATTAGAACTAAAATTGTGTTCTAAAATGTTAAGGGGCAAAACATAAATTTTTTCGGTATACTTGCAAATATTCTCTCATATGGTTGCTTGTCTATACTTTGAGTTGAAGGTAGATACAGGAAGCAACATACAGATACTGATCAACAAACTGTCTTATCAACAATTCGCTTCTGAACAATTAAATCATCACTTTTGTCTAAGTCAATACAGGCCCCCATCCCCCAGTTTTAAAATGGATGTAAACTTTACATTTTAAAGCATCAAATTTGCCCCTGCTTCCCCATAAACTATATCATCAAGCTATTCAATGAAAGATAGGTATTTTAACAACATAAAATAACCCCTGTATCAGCAAGTGAGCCTACATTAACTCCAAAATGTCCAAACCAAATAATAATACATAACATCACATTCAATTAAGTTTTATTCTTCTCATTAAGCATCAATATGAATTTAAATTTCATATTGTTTGAGACCAGTATTTTAGATATATATGGTAACTATTGATGCAGATTTGGTCAATAAAATATATTTATTAACATTAATTAACAAAGTTTTGTGGCATACATGTACATCTAGAAAATAGGGCACAGAATATGTTCATATTAAAACATAATCAAGCATTTTGTCAAATTGGCAAAGAAAGTTTGACTATCAAATTAACTAGCTGTTTATGTTTCTTAAAAATTCTTGAACAATTAAATATCAGATTATTATCCTGTTGAGAGCTGATTTTCCAGTTGACAGCATATTTTATCAAAGGGTTTTCACTGAAAACTTGATGCATTTTTCATTTACGGTAGGCTACATGATAAAATATGTCATCTGTAACAAACTTTACCAAATAATTTTGCTCATCTAATAAATTTTTCATCCACATGAGAACAATCTTCATTGTCAATGCAGATTTGCAAAAAAATATATATACCTGCGTTAATTTATCTTTAAGAACTCTGTTACCTTATAAAAATGTAAAACATTAAAAACAACCAATGACCTGAAACCACATATAACTACATACCGTCAATGAAACTAAGTTAACTACAGAAACACACTCAAGCATTTATCCATGTAGACTAAAAGCTTAAATTCATCAAAATCCAAAACTAAATCAAGCACGGAAGTAAACAGTAGGACACTTTATAAAATCTAAAATCAAACTAACTAAAGAAAGAAAGGAATTGTATTATCACAGACTAATGATTTATTGTAATTTACAGAGACCAATAAAGTGCTTGGAGGCTTAGCCTAGAACAGTATAATGATTGTTTTCTATTGATGACGGTTCTGTATGAACTTCTATCTATAAAGTAATTACATTTAATTCAGGTAATTTTCCTACAAAATTACAGGTAAAAAGATAAAAGGAATGACAATTATATTTTCATGGGTGGCTTTAATTCTACCTACATGTAAATAAGAGTTTTCAAAATACAATAGAATGTACTGGTGTGGTGGGAGAGGGGCAGGGCAGTGAAGCATAAAACATTCTGCCTACTACCGAACATGACTGATAATTATTAGTGAGGAAGTGCCATCAGAATTCATAGCCCATTTTGTCACCAAAATTTAAATTGGTTTTCACAAATCAATTCTGTAGATCAGTAGCCTAGATCTAATATGATATTTATTTATTATCTAAAGGCAATCAACATACATATTATGTATAAAGGACCTGTTTTATCAGTGCACATACATGTGTAGTTGTAAGTCTTACAGGTTCTATATAATATTGTCTTAAGAAATGTGAACTTATGTATCTTATTCACATTTCTACATAAATCTTGAATAATGCAGATTGTATAATATTCTGTTAAATACTAATATTCCCTCACAAGATTATCTGAAATAACCATAGCAAATACATGAGAGACATGGGAGTTTTAAAATCCAATCATCACCAACCAAGCCATTTTTAGTATTTATTTTGCATAAATCAGCATAATGAACATTTTTGCAGGGGTCTTCATAAGTAGAAGACAAGTGAATTACCTAAGTAAACACACAAGGTTAGGCATATAGTGACCCTACCTCATAACAAGTTACAAGATCAAATGAACATGTATAAACACAGAAGTACTCCCCCCACCTCCTTCATTCAAGGAGAGATTTACACTTTTGTCCCCCTTCTGAATGAGCACTTTGGATTTACTTATACCAGATCCATAGATCCCAAAACGTGTGGTGTTTCTGGAATATAAATTGCATATCATAATAAGAATCTAGCTTTGAATTGAAAGAATATTAAACTGGCATTATGTTTTATGGAAACTTACTAACTTAACCAGACATGGATGGTAAATCGATAAAATCAATCAAATAACATTTATTTTTCAATCATCTACCAAAGACATGATTATCACTTCCACATAATTTCTTGTAAAAATAAACCAACACCATAATTTAGTGTTAACTTTTGATGCACAATGCATATGTCAATATTGATGATAAAAAATCATACAATAAATAATCGGAAATTTGTTTTAAAAATTGGAACAATTTCTATTTCTAGCCTTAGTATTCTCAACTATGAAATTGTCAAAATGAAATAATTCTAAAGACAATAGCCAACCTGAATATCTAATTTTTGACCTTATCCAAAAAACCTAATTATAAAATTGCTTTAAAACTGGATCTACAAAATGGCATAAATCACAGCACTACACTACAAAATCTTTTCATAACTCTCAGTTAAAATGTATATACATGTGCATGTATATATTCCTTCTCCATGATTTTATATTTTTCCAAATTGACCACAGAATTTGTTTATTTAGAATATTCTGAGTATCAATGGCTCGACATTATCACACACAATATTCATTTGGTACAATTTATCACATTGTTACACTTAAACCACATGTTTACTTCCTAGGATACACTTTATTCTTCATCAAGTTAATGCTACATATTCAGTCAACTCTGATACTTCAGAAAACAAAACAAAATATCCGTCAAATAGAAACCCATTGCATGTCAGGTTGGAAATAAATCTCTAATGCAATTTCTGACTCATAAAAATGATCAGAAACTTCAGGAATGTTATATAGGGCTCTGTCACTTAACCAACAGTACTATCTCAAGACTTCAAATCAGATCTATTAATCTAAAATTGGCGTCACTCATAAAACACTATCACATCCAATAGTGGTAATTATTGAAATATGGTCACATCACTTTATCAAGATAAAGTGGCCACCTTGGCAACGATCTCACTGCACCACTTAAACACACATCATGACTCTGGTCACAGTTTCCTGTTTTTGTCCATCTAAATGCAGGGCATTATATTCTAGGAGACATAAATTGTTTTTATGTCTTTTTTTAGTTTCATTGTAAAGATTAGTTGGTCTTAACCAGAAAGGAATACAATGATACATGTATTCTGCCAAGCAACAAATCATGGACATTTGTAACAAATATTTCTTGAAAATAACCAAACTTGTCATCAGTTTAACACCTCCACCAGAGTGCGTAAATTTATTGAGGAGAAAAAGACATTAACTTTAAAACACAATTCACAAATATTACATGTAATTAACACATTCAAATTCACAAACCCTACTCATCGTAAAAATATTTTGTCACCAATATTCTGTGGTTCCATCTCATATATACAAGTGTGAATTCCAGTTCAAGAACAAATTTGAAACTTGAGAGACAATCTGCTAGAAATAACGCCTTTGTCAAACAACTTCCATTTACGCAGAATGGAAGTTTTTAGGACTAATAAGCAAGTGTTGAAATTTTGATTAAATCAATAATTGTATGGTGAAATATAGTCATCAATGTTGCAACCACAGGCTCTAAAACATTCAGCATTATTTGGGTGTTATTGTTAAAGGAAAAAAGCAAATTTCACAGAACACTATGAATAAATGTGGTATGTAAAGTATGTAAATAAAGTTCTGCTATAGAGACAATATTATACCCTCTAAAAAGGCTTAGCAAACTTTGTCCTGTGTAACAACATGTATCTATGCTATTTTCATGCATGTTTAGTTTCTATTTGAACATAATGGAAGGACTTTCTGTATAACAGTTACGCAAGTTATTTGTTTATGTCCTCATGTTAAAAGACAATAAAACAAATATCAATGTATAATCCAGGACTATTCCTTTAATAGAAGAAACACATTATTGGTATGCCAAATGCTGAAAACCTTTAAATGTATGGAAAACAGTGAAATTAAATAAATGTCACATATATATCCCAGTTCAACACCAGTAGCAGATTTGTTCTCTATTTATCTGCTTTATGCATGGAGAGTAAAAGCTTTCTAGATGCAGAACTAAATCACAGTCTTTCTTAGGACTTCTCTCACAAAAACATGTGAAACAGTATATTCCTGATTCAGATGCCCATGGAATAGAGATTTTTTAAAATAAAAAGTCATTGATTTAATTTTAGAACGTAGACCAAACATATATACAGTTCAAATAATCAGACATTATTACTAATGGTATATTATCAAATTAGATTACAAAATGTGAGACAAAACAGTAAATTCATTACTAGCATAGAGATGTAGATATTTCAAAATTAAATTTACAAGCTAATGATTATGAATGTTTATAATGGTTATCACCAAAATGATATTATTCTAATGTTAATTCCAATACATTGGTTTTATTGTTGAAACCAAACACCTCTTTAAAGATTCCTTCCTGTGTTTTTAATAATTGGATATGAAGGAATTGATCAAACTTTAAGTAAAATGGAATGGAGTTTAAAGCTTATTATACCCGTCATCGATCGTCTTGTTTGTTCTACATAGTTTTGTAATCATAGTTCAGCTTTAACATTTCATTTTGAGAGGCAAAATAAGGTAATTTTATTACTATGGTTGTGGGCAATACGGCGAGGTATGGCAATTTTGTCCATATAATGTTTTTTAGCCTTTATCTATTTCAATTTTCTACCGTCATGGACTCTTTTACACTATCAGACTTCAGTTTTTGATTTCATCCAAATGACAAGGCACACATTTCTTATCAACCTGCAAGTGAAGGTCAGACATGGAAATCCCAAGGATTATTCTTTGCCGGTACTGTGATATGCTTAAATCAGCCTAAATAGAACAGTTAGATCAATTAAATCAATAAAGGAGGGAAGGTACATGTAAATCAGAACAACTTGAGATTATATATCAGACAATTGGAGATTCAATATGTATACACATCTTCATTAAAGAAAGTGATCTGATCGCTAATTGCCTCTTCAACATTATCCTCAGAACAATTTCAGGATTTATACCATCAGAACTGTCACCCTTGTCACTATACATCTTGATAAATGCTATTCACCGATTCTTTTTTTTAACAGAAAGAAGCAGCTGTTTAACAAAACAAGTTTTGTTGTTTTGTAGCTGTACTTAAAGAGATATCTTTGACATTTTGGTCTAGAGTGTTTTAACCACATTATTCTATAAGTTTTATGAATTTAGATAATTAAATAAATAAAACTAAATCAGCACTTGCTCGGTTTCTTAACAAAATGAAATAAAATTGTGTTAACACTTTTCTGCACTAACCAGTCTAATGAAGATTGACATCACATGCCATACAGTGTGCTATTACGAGCACACCAACCTGAACAAGAGACACTATTCCCCACCAGACCCCTGTTCTGTACCGCCGACAAGGAGACACCGCATTGGAAAATAGGTTGCCAGGCAACGAAACATACGCCCACACAGCAGCCAAATCGTCCGGGCAGTCAACAAGAGTTGTTGCATTTTAAGTAATCATCAGAAAATCATAATTCAAACTCACCCATAACTACGGTTTAACTGTGATATAATCAAACATTTTTTTAAATCAGATAATAATTGTGACCTCCAGAAGGACCACAAGCTAAAAGGGGTGATTTTTCGTACAATCAGGGGCCAAAATTCAGGAAGTTACAATCCGATATGGGCAAATATGCAATGGAACCAAGATCATTATATTAGGTTATAAACATGTATTTCAAGTTTCATCAAAATCAGTTCAAAATTGTGACCTCTATAGGGTCCACAACCTTGATATAACATATTTTCACACAATTCGCGTACAGACGGCAGCCATTTTATCCGTCAACTCTGGTGCGATTTTCACGAAATTCAAATTCTCTCTTCATTACCAGAGGGACCACAAGCTAACAAAAGCGATTATTCGGACAATCCAAGGACATAATTCAGGAAGTTATGATCCGATGGGCGCAAATATTGAAAGAAACCAAGATCTTTGGGTTATAAACATACATGTCAAGTTTATCAAAATCGGTTCAAAATTGTGACCTCTATAAGGTCCACAACCTTGATATAACATATTTTCACACTATTTGCATATAAACGGGGGCCATTTTGTTTGTCACTTCTGGTCTTATTTTCACGAAATTCAAACTCAACCTTCATAACCTTAGAACGGTGATATAATCAAACGGTTTTTGAAATTGGATAACAATTTTGACCTCCAAAGGGACCACAAGCTAAAAAGGGTGATTTTTCGGACAATCAGGGGCCATAATTCAGGAAGTTACGATCCGATGGGCGCAAATATCGAATGGAACCAAGATCTGTGAGTTATAAACATACATGTCAAGTTTCATCAAAATCGGTTCAAAATTGTGACCTCTAACAGGTCCACAACCCTGATATAACATATTTTCACACTATTCGCGTACAAACGGTGACCATTTTGTCCGTCAATTTTGGTCTAATTTTCACGAAATTTAAACTCAACCTTCATAACCATGAAACGGTTATATAATCAAATGGTTTTTGAAATCGGATGATAATTTTGACCTCCAGAGGGACCACAAGCTAAAAAGGGTGATTTTTCGGACAATCAGGAGCCATAATTCAGTAAGTTTTGATCCGATGGGCGCAAACATCAAAAGGAACCAAGATCTTTGGGTTATAAACATACATGTCAGTTTCATCAAAATCGGTTCAAAATTGTGACCTCCACAGGGTCCACAACCTTGATATACCATTTTAAGCAGTATTCGCGTACAAACGGCGGCCATTTTGTATGGCAATTTTGGTCCGATTTTCCCGAAATTCAAACTCCGCCTTCCTTAGGGTGTAACGGTGATATAATCAAACGGTTTTTTAAATCGGATAATAATTGTGACCTCCAGAGGGACCACAAGCTAAAAAGGGTTATTTTTCGGACAATCAGGGGCCATAATTCAGGAAATTACGTTCCGATAGCCGCAAATATCGAAAGGAACCAAGATCTTTGGGTTACAAACATGCATGTCAAGTTTCATCAAAATCGGTTCAAAATTGTGACCTCTATAGGGTCCACAAGCTAAAAACGTGATTTTTCGTACAATCAGGGGCCGTAATCCATGAAGTTTTGATCCGATACATGCCAATATCGAAAGCAGCCGAGATCTTTTGGGGATAAACCTATATTTCAAGTTTCGTCAAAATCGGATAAGAATTGTGACCTGTAGAGAGTCCACAAACAGAGGCGACGACATAATACGTCCACATGAAAATGTGGGCGTATAAAAACGTGATTTTTCGTACAATCAGGGGCCATAACCCATGAAGTTACAGTCCGATACATGCCAATATCGAAAGGAACCGAGATCTTAGGGTGATAAACCTATATTTTAAGTTTCGTTGAAATCGGATAAAAATTGTGACCTGTAGACTGTTCACAAACAATTGTGGACGGACGGACGTCCGAACGGACGGACGAACAGGGGCGACGACAATATACGTCCACATGAAAATGTGGGCGTATAAAAATCCAGAGGATTTTTCTTACATCAATACCAGGAGCCACTGAGCCACTGTGGTGCCCAAAGTTTTTAACAAAGATACACAATAATTAACTGCTGAGGAACCCCTTTAAATACAACTTGAACAAGTTTTACTTGACCCCATTTTAAAAGCTCACTTTGATGGAAAAAACAGAAATGCATATCGAACAAATTAACTTTTTTTTTTTTTAGAAAATGGCGATTGGAATATCTAATTGTGTAGTCAGATCTGACTAATCCAGATCGCATTTACGAAATTAAATGCTTAAATTCATCGATCAGACCAAAGCTGTGTTTATTGAAGTAAATGAGCCTTTAAATCATTGATCTAGTTTTACTACTAGACAAAATATTTATATTAATTTCCCTTCCCAAGATATCTTATAAAAATTTTCCAGTATAATTATCATTTTAGGTATCTAATTACAATTAAATTGACATCATAGAGAAGTCCTGAACAATAATTAAATTACTGATAAAAAACAATGTTAGGATGTTCACAAAGCTAGATACATTTTTATACTATTATTATAACATTTGCAGAGCAAGTCAGATTATAATTAGATGCATCATCAGACAGAAGATAAGTAAAAGCAATTGATTTTTTAACTGGATGTATTTTTATTTTTATGTAGTTATCTACTGTAAACATAGAATAACTTGAGTTAATACTTATGCTATTTCTCTGTTGACGGTAGATAAATACATGAAAAATAAAATACACGCAGTTAAAAACTTTGACTTCTTTACTTTGATGTATATATATATCAAAATAGATACAATAATCAGAATAAACAGTGCATTTTGATAAATAATTAGAGTGTCATGTAATTTAACAAAACATTAAGGAATTGCATTTTTAATGATTATCGAAAAATATTTTATATGCTCCATTCCAAAAGGTGTTAAGAAATAATAAGTTTCACTATCATGAAGTGAAATGCTTGCAGGCAAGAAGACTTGAATATCCAGTCTGACCATCTGTAAGATCCTAACCATATATAGGTTTATTGATTGCAACTACATGAAACAAGATTTTGTGTCATATGTTGCAAATCAAATGTGTATGTCAGTGTCACACATATCAGATGCGACATTGGGGACAATCGGTCGATCAACTGTAGGCTATATTATTCACCACAGATAATGATTATTTTTTCACTGAAACCCAGTAGCAAGAGGGGTTTAACATATACTTGACCCAAACTAGGTCATATCGAAACTAATATATGGTACAATCTTTTCAACAATTAGTTTGCAGTGTGATGACACATTATGGCTGTCAGAAAACCAATGACATCGGACAGGCAACACTATTCCTTGTCACATAGGCAACACTATTCCTTGTCACATCAAAACCACACCTTATTCACAGACCATTATTGCACACTTTATGCCATATGCCCCCTCTTCCATCTTTACAATGTCTATTTTCTTTTTTACTCATTGTGTAGTTCAAGAACTAATTCTACCAACTGCTGATTCTTCGTTTTATTATTAATAACATCTTGATTAATGAACAGAACCAGGTGAGAAATGTAATCAGGGTAAAAGGTAAAAGATTAAGGAACCACAACTATTCTGATTAATTATTCATAGAAATTGACACCAGATATACTTCTTTATAGATATTCCATATGAATCAGACATCAGGGAATTCAAAATCTATATATTGATATCGTAATCCAAAACTGATCTTTCACAATACAAAACTTGGCATCTATCTATATTCTCACTTTATCTTTAAAATAAATCATTTAATGTTTTGTTTTTTTTATTTTATTCTAGAGTTGCTGATCCTCTTTTCATTTTTCCACAGCTTAATCCATGATAAAATGATAATTGAACATTTAATCAAGAAACAAAATGGTAAATAATCTCCAGGCTTGGCTTGTTAAAAATATACAGCGAAACTTAAAGGGACAATAACATTCTTGCTGGCTTGGTAGCTCCAGAAAATAAATAATACCCTTATTCTAAGTACTAGATGTTTAAATGTCCTACCTGTTGTGTAAATTATCCATTACAACCTATTTTATTTGTCCAGAGGGTTCGAAAATATTTTAAAATCCAAGTCACATTTGAAAAGGTTTACGTTAGACTTTTCAAATCAATTGGTTGAATTTTTCCAATTTTTTAAATTAGGTGTGTTAAGATTAAATTTATATCATCATTTAATTGGAATATTCTAAAATATTACGATTTGTTGACCAGAATGAAGATTGGGACATATTTTTCAGTTACAACAAGAGTGTTATTGGGGCTTTAAGATGGTGGCATCTATGTTTAAAAGGGTTATGGACGAAACAAAATTAAACCGAGTTGGTCAAAAAAATGAATCAAGTGATACATGTAGTATGTATTTTGATTTAGTTCAACCTGTATTAAGAAGTGAAAATGGAATGTATTTTGATTAATTTTAACCTGTATCATTTTGTCATAATTCTGGCAGTAATTATCGGATATTGCTGAAAATCAATAGGCTTCTTCATCTCATGACCTCAAACACTGTGTGTAAATATATAGACAATCAGATATTTACTTTAGCCGCTACAGCGTTCACAAGATTTTTCAAAGTAATCAAGGGTCATAACTCTGGCAGTAATTATCAGACATCGCTGAAAATCAATAGGCTTCTTCGTCTCATTACCTTAAACACTCTGTATAAATTTAAAGTCAATTGGATATTAACTTTAGAGTGTTCACAAGAAATTGTGGATGAAATTGAGGGACCGGGAGGGGGGGGCTGCAGTATACGCCATACGACCACATTTCCATGCGGGCGTATAAAAAGGTTCGTTTCCATTTACCGGTAGTATTCATGCTATGATCACTTGCAATTTCATTGATCTACATGATTGCTGTCTTTATTGGTAGCAGTGAAACTTGATGGGCCCAGTTTAAATATGATTGAATACAAGCCTGCTGATTATCTAGCATTGGTATTTTGATGTTATTTTCTTTATTAAATGCTAAATAAATATTCTTTATTAAATGTTAAATAAACAATCTGCAGTCAGGCCTCTGTATTTAGTATGTATTAATCCATGAGAATTTTGATACTTTAGCAAAAATGCAAATGAAGGATCCAGCATTTGAAGTTCATTTGAACAATTTCATATGAAGTATTTTTATTAGTGTTAATTTTAGACATTTATTGCATACCAAGAATTTTTACATAATGTATTAAAAGTCTACTATCAAATATTCACATTTAAATATTTCCTTTGAAAAAATCCATAAATATATTATACAACTGGAGTGTTCATATTACTGTTAGAGAAAATAATCTTTGATACCTACATGTATAGGGCTGTATTCACTCACTCTCTTTATTCAGACTAGTTTTTGAAATAGACATCTTTAATGTGTAACTAGTGATTGGAAAACTGTATAGTAGTTGATCAAGAAAGTAATGCTAGTTTAAAAATCAAATATTAGTATTAAGCCTGGAAGCTTGGCTTACTGATCAGACCCCTACAAGTACACACACATTTATTTAATTGTCACTGTTTACAGATTTGCTACAAGGGCATTTGAAAATGCTCGAAACTTAATAATATACCAAAAAATACTAAGATTTGGATGGAAAAATCTGTATTTTAATTACATTTACACATTTGCCAAGATCTTTCGATGTAATTAACTCATACTATGAACTCTTCAAATGAGGTAAAGAAAGTATCAGGTATTTTAGAAAGGACAAGCAAGACCCATTTTCTTGGGTAGCACCGCTAAGAATACCTTTCCATTTTCGGTGATTTCCACTGTACCTTATTAAGTCCATAGATTGTATACTAAAAGACATTTCATTGGCCAATAATGAATGATACTAGAGCATAAAATAAAAATATTATGGAAAAGGTATATATATTAAAGACAAAAAGTTACCTCCACAAATTCTATTGTATAATTTCCTTAGTACAACACAATTTAAAGTATATTTTCCAATTCCATCCTCAGAATAACTCACGTAATCACATGTACATGTATATGTAAACTAACCATAATACATGTACCTTTTCATATTAATTTAAAAAACAAAACTAAAGAAACACTTCAATAACAACTTCCTTTTTTTGCAAAAAATTGCATATTAGTAATTGTTTGTACACTATATATACAAACAGTTTATCGTTTCCAGGCAAACAATTTGTTCCTCCTGCGGAGAATCAGCATGTACAAATGTAATATGTACATTTATCCTATTGTCAGACATTATTGACTGTGTTTCTTTTGACATTTAGGTAATAAATGTTTATACCTTTTACCCTAAGTTCACATAGGTTTACATTAACCTTTTAAAAATAATTACTGGAAAGTGTGGAAATATCGAATATCGAGTAATCAGTCTTAATTTGTTCTGTACAAAATTCAAGTTGCCATCCAACTCAGCAACTACTTTTTGCATGTATACTAACCCAACTAGTGTAACATCTTATCGATACTTGAGAGAAATTAAACATATTGATTATAGATAATGCAGCAGAACATCAATAAACATTTTCTATAATTCAATTTTAATCAAATAAGAATCTATAAAAAAAGGCTTTAACAATACATTGGTTTATGGTACATTTCACTTAAAGATGTATCATGTAAGGTTTAGATAAGAGCTACATGTATACCCAAAAGTAGATAATGATTGATGAACATATTGAAAATTTTATTCAAATTGATTTATTTTAAGATGTTGTGCAGATTGTTTATTATTGTAGCAATTACCTATCTTATCATTAAATTCGAAATGTCAACATGATTGAGGCTTTTGTGACATAATTTATTTATGTTTTTCAAAATCTGTGTGAAGCATAGGCTTTAAGAGAGTTCAAACTACAAACTGTATTGATATTCACAGTTCATTGTACTTCTGCAGTTTTTAACAGATTTTATTTTTAAATTGCAAACAAAAAATCCTTTCATTATCAAATTTGGTGAACAATCATCTATAACCTATATGCAAGAGTAATAACATTCTGGGAGAACCATACTCTTTATATTAAACATATTGCATGTCTTTCTTTAAGCCTGAAATGTTATATAAATATAAACTATTAATTAGACATTAATAACATGAAAAGACCATAAATTTTAAATGTAATCAACTCTCAATACCATCTTGGATTTGAATAGTATCTACGGTTCAACACCTATTGATGATTAACCGCAAAAATGGATAATCAAGACTTTGTTAATTATTGTGACAGAGGTACATGTAACAAGGACAATCAAAGCTACAGTGACTTTACAATAAGGTTTTCTTAGCTTAGAGTGAAGCAATTTCACAGAAATTTTCAGCATATTCCCTTTACATTATTTAGTTTTTCACTATAGTGAGAACTGCCAGCTTTTTACCTAATCTTCCAAAATGTATCCTTGAGGAAGCTGAAACTTTAAAACATCTGTAAAATATCTTGGTCTGGTTATGGATGATCATCTTTCTATGGAATCTCATACTAGTTTTCTGTCTTAAATCTATATTTACCATCTCAGGTACAGTATGTTTAGATCAATCACTTTTTAAAAATTTGTTTCAACTTTATTTACATGTATACTGGAATTGTTGTCTCTTGTTTATCTGTCAGACTATTACATGTATAATATAATGTGTTATTTGGGCTATGTACATACTATAAACCTCAGAATGCCTCCTATACTTAACACCTATACCTGATTGGGCAATAAATTAATCAAGGTAGCTGTATATATGTCTTCAATAGTTTTACACCTCCACCTATGGCGTGTATTCTTGTCTTGTCTATTTCTCTGATAATAATATCATAGTTTGGACTGGTTTTATTTTCGTATTAAATAACATAAATCTTAATTTTTACAAATTCGCTGATAGCAAATACCGCCAATTTATTTTAACTACAGTATCTTGAAAAAAAAAAACACGTTTAGTAAACGAGGTATTTTACCCAGCCTCGTTCTGACCAAAATACCTCTTTCCAAAAACAGGGCAATTTAAAAAAAACTTGTTTTGGAACTGCAGACAACGAGGCATTTATTTTACATCGTTTGGACAGAAATGCCGAATGAGGCATTCTGGGGTTTATAGTGACATACATGTAGTATTAGTACATGTATGTAGGGTGTACATTGTCAAGTATTGAAATAGTGCCACTGACCAGCTTTATATCACTATTATATATATGTAGTGATACTTAAGGCACATTATCAAATTAATTAAATTATTACTAATCATCATAATTATTATTTCTACTGGGAGTGATATTGTATTGTGTTTAAAATCCATGTAATTTCTTGGTTGCACTCTGACTGTAATTATAGCCTTACAACTACAGTATCTAAAATAATTTTCATAATTAGCATTAACTTCAAAGAGAGTGAATCACATCTTCAGGGGAAATAGTGTATAGATATTATTGATTTATCCTTCACACCTTCAGGCATAATAATCGTTTTAAATTGATTTACAATGTAATATTATTCTATTGTGTTTCCTAATCCTATTGTTTAGAGTTGGCTGTTTATTATTCATCTCTAGCTATAGTCTACCTATAGAACTAGTTTACTACACGTAACTGTATAATAACTACATGTATATATAATGAGATACATTCGTAATCTACCTTTCTTATTGGTCTTTTACATTTTAATCAAACTGATGAGGTCCATCTCACAAAATTACAAATGAATGTTAACTGCTGTAAAATACATGTGCATCTTGATTAATGCCATTAGCATTGGTAGGCCAAGTCTCAACACTAGGTATTAAAGTCTTACTTAAAGTAGCTAAGTCTCTAACTCAATATCATCCAAAATCTTCAACATTGAAAACACAAATTATTTGTCAATTTAAATCAACATTGATGCTGTGATCTTACTGGAAAAAGATGGGCTTCTGATATCCAATAATTAAGACAAAATAAACATTTTACTGTTGGTACACGAATCGTTTACCATAATGCGTCTCAGCCAACAAGATATTCAAGGGACGAGGCTAAACACATTGCACCAAATCAAACGGCGTATGTTGAGTGAAATAACCAGACGCTAGAAATTTTTCGCTAGATTTAGGCTGCTGGCTTATTTCGCGGACATAACTGATTTGAAATTAGAGTAAAAACGGAAACCATTGAATGAATGTACATGTAAATCAGTTTATAGTAGTTTATACATTCATATTACAGTATTATATGCGATGCGACCCACTTGTGTCAATTTCTATCTCCCAAATGTTAGCGATTTAGCCCCATTAATTGTAATTATCATATGAGCTATATATAGACAGTGTATCGGGATTTTTTATTGGCAATACGTATATCAGAATTGTTTGTACATACATTTTCTGAAAAACAATTTTACTATGTTTTTTTTTAGGAAATGTTGCCACATTAGAGAATTTACTCATACTTTTAAATTTCTGCCAATTCATATATGTTTGTCATTATATAGAAGTTGACATAATTCCAAGAAGCAGTCCTTTTTATTTATTTCATTCAACTTTTCTATTAAAAAAGGGGAAATATTATGTGATTAATCTTTCTGTAGTTGTGCCAATTTATAGTGTCGAGTTTTGTCATATATACCAAGAAAGGATCCAGGGGGTACGTAGGCCCTATTGTAGCCTAATATGATGTGCTCTATTATTAGTATCTAATTGCGGGTCTTTTTTTATTTGGCGCGAAGATGTTAAATATTTTGTAATGTTCGAAAACGTGATCAACGACAATCAAACTCACGCGAATTTCGTTCTGATCAAAGTACAAGATGTGTTTTGAAATTTAACATCAAAGAGCTGTTGCTAACACAAAGCGCTTTGATCATATCATTCCAGGTAATTCTCTCAGTGCCAACAAATCCTGCAACGCGCAGAAAGGATAATTAAACTAGATAAACAAATCTTACCTGTCATCCGCGTGTCCGGAATCCCCCCATATTACATCCCTGAAACGGTAACGAGGTGGGAGCGGAGGAACGCTATAAACTTCATCATCCGACATGACTAGACTTTTGTGACATTCCCAGGAACTCAAATATTAATTCCATAGTCTATGTCATATGTCAAAATCAAATATGATATTCACTTGTTGTGAAAGGTACAAACGCCTCGTTATCAAAGCCACTGGCCTCGTTCTGGATTGTTGTAAAATGGCAGACGACACGAGTTAAGTTGGAATTTCTGATTCTTCGGTGTTGATAATTTGGCAAATGCAGGTAACAAGCATATCTTCTCAACGTGGCTAACAATTAAAATAATTAATTCGGGGCATTATTACATGACGACCGAAATTATGTTGTTATTGCATTCTTATATTGGTTGAATTAATATTATACCGTATCAGGAAATTTGCAACATTGTGTACAACAAATGTTACATACGTGTGACTATATTAGACTACAGTGTCACATTACACAACGTATTTCATACTGTAGGATGTATATAATTATTCTGTAACCCAGGATAAAATTACATATATATATATATATATATATACTATTATAATAACTGACAAAAAAGTAACCATGTAGTATATTTCCGGTAAACGTGTGCGTTATAATTTCCAAGTTTTTAATTAAAGGGGGAAAACTCTTGATACAGCCTTTAATTGCTTCAACGTAAAAAGTACATTTTTTGTAAAATTGAATTGTAGAATTTTCATTATATAATCTATAAGTTTGATAATAAGAATGGAGGATAAAAGTGACCCAAACAATTGATTATTTTTTCAATGAAAGGGATGATATTGTTGGCATAATATAATAATAATAATAATGCTTAAATTATTACAATGATATACATGTACAGGAGTATGTAAAGTGTAAAAAGAGAGAGAGAGAGAAATGGGGTTTAACGTCCACTCAACACAAACTAGGTCATTTTGGGACTAACATATGTTTTTAAAATTTTATTTCAATAATTCGCTTGCGCGTAGGGGTCTTTAGCAGTGGGAGGAAACCGGAGTGTCCGGAGGAAACCCATGAGGTTGAGAAGGCGCTCCTATCTCCATGCCACATACACTCACACCAGGGATCGAAACCACAGCCGCAAGCCAGAGGTGACCGGCCAGCTAGAGGTCGAAGTGCAGCACTCTAGACCACTAGGCCATCCCAACCCCCCGTAAAGTGTAAAGCATACAAGCAAAGTATAATACAATAATACACATCAAAGAACATAGAATAAGGTTTACAGAAGTTTGTAAAAGTAGGGCCTATATTATAACCAATTTTATTTGTAGATATTATTTAATAGATGAATTTTCTTACAAACATACATGTATTTTGTGAATCGGTGGTACTATGGCCTACTACTATTAACTGTCCTTGTCAGGGAAACCACGCTGGAAAATCCTGATGAACTCTCTCTGTCAATGCAGGAGTTGAACATGTCTCTCCAAGCTATTAAGACATCGTTTTACCCACTAGCTACTGACTCGTCAAACCTTTAAACAAAAGACAAGATTTTTTTATATCAGGTTTCATAAGATAAGATAAGATTTTTATTGCATCGAAACGTCCATTTAGGACAGCATACAATATAAACATGAACATAAACATATCTTACTACTCATATTCTGAAAAACAATTTTTTTTATTCATTGCAGTACATCAAAAGTGACATCTCCTAAAAAGTGACACCTGGGGAAGGCACACACACCTTCAACCTGTGCTGACCTGACTGATCCTTAAATAGGTAAATAACTAATTAGTAATAGTTTATTTGGGTTCAAGCTTCCAAGGTTCCAATCTTCATTAGCTCATTGGCATATTTGCACATCTTCATTATCCAACCTCATGGGTTTTCTCCAGGTCCTCAAGTTTACTCCAAGTGCTAAAGACCCCTAAGCGCAAGCGAATTATTGAAGTAAAAATTAAACCTTATGTTAGTCCCGAAATGTGGGTCGAAGCAGAACAGTGGGACGTTAAACCCAATTTCATTTCATTAGTTTTGTTGGTGCAGAATAGTAGGACGTTAAACCCTACTTCATATATTATTATGCTAGATGCTAATTATGCAGTATCGTTTTTTTAAATACCGGTATTATTTTTCTTGAGATTTGATGCAGATTATGTAGCTGTAAGAGAAAGAAGTAGGCTTTAAATGATAATTGAGTAATTCTTAGTTTTTAATTTGAAGGATCAGAATTCACATTCAACAGAGATTTAATCAGTATTATGAAGGAAATTCACCATTGGTCGGTTGAAGAAAAGAGTCTGATAATTATCAGAAATGAAGTTGAAAACTCGCATTATGGTGTTGGGAACACTGTTTTTCCTACTGATCATAGTTTACAATATTCTGAATCAACATGCACCCAGTAAACATGACAGAAACATTACCCCCTTCGAGAAACCAGAATTAGATAAAGATGACAAAATTAAAGAAATGATAAAGAAATATAAACCAGACTATGATTATGAACTCAAAGGGTCCCCATGGACCCTGGCTGCATCTTGGGTCAGTGATAGGCAGATTCATCCAGAAGACATACCTGAACTTGGTGAGTATCATTTTTATACTTTTAATTTCCGCAAAATGACAACATCAACTATAAGTGCCACATCAAGGGTTATGATAAGAATTCTTCCTTTTGAACAGATGTCTATCAAGGAAAAAAGGTATATGATAGCTAAATTCTGAAGACCATAAAGATTAAACATACATTTCATCAGTGTGTCGTTGTTTTTTGGAAATTGATCAATTTTTTTTTATCTTTAGGATTTAACTGTTGACGTCAATTCTATTCCTATCCTTTTCAATTGGCAATGGATAGTTCCTTATTCCGCCAATGATGTGACCAATTTAATTTCTTTTAAACATTCTACAGATCCCGGCCCTATTCCTAGAAAATTCTTAAAAGTGAGCACAAAGTTATGCTTCACTTTTGCTGATATAAGATACATTATAAAATAGTGTCTTTAGAAAATTCTCAAGATTGTTCTTATGTAAGCACAAGTCAAGTATGAGTCTAAGCACATTGTGACTGGTAAATTGAGACTACGGTACTCTCTAACATCATAAAAACAAATTTGGTATGCGAATTACACCGTAAATTCGGGATAAATTTGTCTGCATAGAGTTATAAATAATAAACCCAGGCAGCGGCACCACGGCCTACTCTTATATTGAATTCCAACTGCAATGGGATCTTTTACATGCACGCCAATTTGTACACAGGACCTTGTTTTTTCGTCCCGTCCAATGTCTAACAGCTGTCCTTGTCAGACCCTCCATCCTGCATCACTGACAAGGGGAATCCATGTCGGAAAATCTGGATGAACCTTCTTGACCAATGCAGGGATCGAACACCCAACCTCCAGGCTAGCAAGCCAGCGTCTTTCCCACTTAGCCACGTGGTCCCCTAATGCATAGAGTTATAAATAATAAACCCAGGCAGCGGCACCACAGCCTACTCTTATATTGAATTCCAACTGCAATGGGATCTTTTACATGCACGCCAATTTGTACATGGGACCTTGTTTTTTCGTCCCGTCCAATGTCTAACAGCTGTCCTTGTCAGACCCTCCATCCTGCATCACTGACAAGGGGAATCCATGTCGGAAAATCTGGATGAACCTTCTCGACCAATGCCTGGATCGAACACCCAAGCTCCAGGTTAGCAAGCCAGCGTCTTTCCCACTTAGCCACGTGATCCCCTGATGCCTTTGACATGTCCCCCATAGGTCTACACATATAAAATGTGCTACAAGCTTTAAAAAACCTGCAAGCACATGCAAAGAAACGGAATAATTGTGAGAGTGCCTGATCTTAAAGTAGCCCGTGTTTGTGTTGTTTACTAATTTGTAAATAAATAAAATGTTTTTAAGATGGAAGCGAAATTTTCTATAGCATTCTTCTCGAGAATATGTTTCTAAGGATTTTCTGTCTTTCAATTGTCAAGGTATCAAAAGATGTAGCAAATGCCGTTGAATAACTCTACGGTCAGCCATATTGTTTAAAGCAGAAACAGGCTTAAGGTTGGTAATCAAGCCCTATACTTTGCTTAGACAGACAATTTTAAGAACAAAGTTGTGCTTAAATTTTTTCTTGGAACACATAATAATGTGCTTGTGCTTACACTGAAGTCTACTTAAAATCTAAGAACAAGAACGTTTTCGGAGTGGGAACACAAAACAAGATAAGTTTACTTAATTGCAAAGTCTACCTAAAATCTAAGCGCAAGAACGTACTTAAGAATTTTCTAGGAATCGGGCCCAGACAATTGTTTTTTCCTTAAATTCATAGGGTGCTTTTATTGGGTCATACAAGTATGTGGCATAGTGAATAAGACATTGGCTCGTTAACCTGGAGGTCCCATGTTTTATACCTATTTTGGCCAAAATTGTAAATTTCCAAAGGATTTTGGCAAGTTAAAATTTGACTTTTAAATTATATGGACATAACGGTCAAAGATTTCAATGGAAATTTGTTAAACTTGGTAGGATTGTTCATGGAGGCATAGGCTGGAACCGTAATTTTCCTGTTTTGGATTCTAAAGCTTGTGAACATAGTTCCCTGTAGATTTTTAAATTTTAGAGCTGCAGTTGGGCTATTGATGCACCTAAAAAAGCCTCAGCTATGTTTAATAATTTATTCTGTAACCGTTATTCACATATATATACAGTGGAATGTATAATTTGGTACACCATCTCCTTTAAGCCAATAAATTCATGAAACCTTATGAATGTGATACATTGCAAGGTTTTCATCTCCTTTAAGCTAATAAATTCATGAAATCTTATGAATGTGATACATTGCATGGTTTCATTGTGGCATAAGGAAGAATCCTATTGAATTCCCACAATGTTCTTTTTTATAGCTATGAATGAACGTACTTCAAAATAAATTTATTAAATTTTGCTCTTTGAGATTTTAGAATGAAGGACTTTGGTGCTGGTGGGTGTATAGTATATAGGGACCTCACAAACCCCCTCCAGGTTACATGTAGTTACTTTACATTTATGGTATTAAACGTCAAAACGAATATTTTATAGTTCGTAACTCTCCTATTTAATCCTTTTTTATGGTAATATTTTGCTGGACTCCGAGATGTCCTTATCTAAGATCAATAAAGGAGATTATTTCTTTTCAATCTAGCAATGTTTCAACTCTTCAAAAGTCATTTGTCATATCATTACTTTGCAATTAATTGAAGTTTTCTGCATGTGTGGAATTATATTTTTTTATTAAAAACTCACAAGAATGGGCTTTCAACTAGTAAAATTGTTTCTTTTCATTTTCTCAGAAATAGGTCCTTAAAAAAAAAATCTTTAACTTGCCTTGCCTATAAGAGACATTGATAGACGTCAAAGGAAATCAAGTCACATACAAATTAAATCAAAGTGATCCAAAATCAATGTTAATTGGTTCTAGGGTTGACATCACTCAAATGAAATTACATATTGACAAAATGCTATTAGGAAAGAATGTATTGATTGAAAAATTGTTTATGGCTTAGTCGTAATAAATAAACTCTTTAATTTGTAAAGACGTAGTTTTTCATTTTTGTTGGGAGTTTCAATTTAAGTGATTGTTCATGTTGTTATAATCAATAAGCAAGTTCGATTAGATACTCAAGATCGATGTGTCTGGCAGTCGTCTATTCATAAATACCTCAACATTTCATAGATCTGATAATTGGGTCAGTAATGACTTGGTTGTCAAATTTTTATATGTCCGTGCACATTCATAATGTGGATGTGTATATTGCCTTCGCCCCTGTCTGTGTGTGTGTGTATGCTGTGTGTGTGTCGCTTACAGACAGCAATTCTTAACTTATTGTCTAGAAACTTTACATACTTACTCCTTATACATTGAGGATGATCCCTATTGTTTTTGGTGCATGCCCAACCCCCAGGGTCAGAATCACACCCTTTTTTGGTATTTGTTTGTTTGTCGTCTACAAGTTGCATTTCTTAACAGACTTCAAACTTTGTATATTTATTCCTTATACCCCAAGGATCATCCTTATTGATTTTGGTGTATGCCCATTTTTATACGCCCACATTTTCATGTGGACGTATTATGCCGTCGCCCCTGTCCGGACGTCCACAATTTGTTTGTGGACTCTCAACAGGTCACATTTCTTATCCGATTTTGACGAAACTTGAAATATAGGTTTATCCCCATAAGATCTCAGCTGCTTTCGTTATTGGCATGTATCGGAGCAAAACTTCATGGATTATGGCCCCTGATTGTACGAAATATCATGTTTTTAGCTTGTGGGCCCTATAGAGGTCACAATTTTGAACCGATTGTGATGAAACTTGACATGCATGGTTATAACCCCCAAATCTTGGTTCCTTTCGATATTTGCGCGCATCGGATAGTAACTTCCTGAATTATGTCCCCTGATTGTCCGAAAAATCACCCTTTTTAGCTTGTGGTCCCACTGGAGGTCAAAATTATTATCCGATTTAAAAAATCGTTTGATTATTTCACCGTTATGGTAATGAAAATTGAGGTCAAATTTCGTGAAAATCGGACCAAAATTGACAGACAAAATGGCCGCCGTTTGTAGGCGAATAGTGTGAAAATATGTTATATTAAGGTTGTGGACCCAATAGATGTCACAATTTTGAACCAGTTTTGATGAAACTTGACATGCATGTTTATAACCCAAAGATCTTGGTTCGTTTCGATATTTGCGCCCATCGGATCGTAACTTCCTGAATTATGGCCCCTGATTGTCCGAAAAATTGCCCTTTTTAGCTTGTGGTCCCTCTGGAGGTCAATATTATTATCTGATTTAAAAAAAAACATTCGATTATATCACCATTACATGGTAATGAAGGTTGAGTTCGAATTGACGGACAAAATGGCCGCCGTTTGTACGCGAATAGTATGAAAATATGTTATATCAAGGTTGTGGACCCTATAGAAGTCAAGAAGTACAATTTTAATTCGATTTTGATGAAACTTGAAATACATGTTTATAAACTTAAGATTTTGGTTCCATTGCATATTTGGGCATATTGGATCGTAACTTCCTGAATTATGGCCCCTGATTGTACGAAAAATCGCCTTTATTAGCTTGTGGTCCCTCTGGAGGTCACAATTATAACCTGATTTAAAAAAAACGTTTGATTATAAAAACCAAACAAATTATAACGATTTTCTAATAATTCCTTAATATGCGACAACTCTTGTTGACTGCCAGGACGATTTTGCTTATGCCCTAAGGATGACCCCTAGTTTTTTTTTGGTGATTACCCACCCCCCAGGGGCAGAGCCATACCCATTATTACTTCGTGTTTCTGTGTGTTGCCTACAGGTCACGATTCTTAATGGATCGTCTTTAAACTTGGGATATGTATTCCTTATAGCCTAAGGATGGAAACTGCATGTCCAGACCCCCAGAAGCAAGCCACGCCCAATTTTTGTGTTTGTCATTTACAGGCCGCAATACTGAATGAATCAGCTTGGTACTTGGCATATGTATTCCATATAGCCTGAGGGCGTCCTCTATTGATTTTGGGGAATGTCCGACCCCCAGGGACAGAGGCACGCCCCCTTTTTGCCTTTAGCGTCTGAAAGCCACAATTCTGAATGGATTATCTTTGTATACTTATTACTTATATACTCTAAGGACGGCAACTATTGATGTTGATGCACGACCCCCAACACTAAACAAACCAAACGCCTAGCCTTCTTGACGAAGTACCATGTCATTCAAAGCAGGAATGTGGACGTATATTATAGTGTTAGCGTTATGTTTCTTTTTATCATGCCACCCATTACTGTGAATGACCTGGATTATGGATTATTTTAAATATCGGTTGATAAAAAATTATATTTAAAAGATTTCTTGCAGAAAAGGCAATAGACTGTCCATAAAAATTGATGGGGAAAACAAAACAGTTAAAAATGCAATTGTAAAATTTAAATTTCACTCAAATTACTTTATTCTGAGTGAAGTTATGATTGTTTGAAGTTTGAACAAGAATAGCATAGTCTCAATTTTCAATGCTCCAATAAAATGCTTTCAATTTTCCATTTTAGCATTAACCATTTAAATGTAGCATTTTTACTTATCAATTAATATCACAGCCATCTGATGGCCTAGAGAGTTGATTATGGGCCTGTCGTGTAAATAATTGTCTATATAATAATTTATGTAACATTTGGAGCCAGAAAAAAAGACCTTTGATTGGTAGATTTAGCTCTTATATAATGCATCTTCGACAACCTTCAAAAGCATGGAATATTGTCGGATCACATGATTTTCTTAACTTGATTCATAATGCTTCAATGTCATTTTATTGTTTATAACTGAGCTTGATATAGTTGACATTTTTTAAAAACCTACAAATCTAACTTTATGCAATTATTAGAATGTATTATGCAGAATCAAAACACAAAAATGACCTTCAGATTTGAATGATTCATATGACTTTGAAATGATGGGAATAATTTTTCAAGGAGATCATTATTATGTTGTCCTTATGAATTTACATATCTTTTAAAATCTCTAAACAATAGTGTCAAGATTACAATACATGTAGTGTCAAGGTACTGAACGTGTTTGATAACTGTTTGTGAATAACACATCTTTCAAACTGACTATAATATAGAATAGTGAAATGTTCATTTGGTAGGCTATGGATTAAAAGAATTGCGTTTCTGACAACTAAATTCAGGATGACAAAATAGTTCCAAAGTTTTATTTAACAGTCGTCACCTATAAGCCAACACATGTCAGAAAAGCATTACCAGTATAATGTGAATCAAAGAGATCTTAAAATTTGATTATTTACAATAAAGTTGACAGTGTGCAGTCGCTCAAATGTGAAACTTTTCAGATATTATTAGAAAGTATAGATTTTTTATTGGTTCACATCAAGGCTATAGATTTTTATTTGTTATGCTCTATTTTGTAACGATAATTGAACAGTGAAAGGGTTTGTAGAATGTTGCAGATAGGGAAATATGTGTTTTTTACCAGTTATTGCCCACAACAGCTTTTTTGTCTGAAAATTCATAGCACAGTTACTTTTTTTCATGGTGATAACTATTTAAAATACAATTTACTAATGAACACTCTTGATATCTAAGATGATCTAGTGACAAAAATTTTCTACATGGAGGTTTATGAAGACTTTAAGGGCATTGACTAGTCTAAGATACACTTTTCATCCAATCTCATTAAGACTGCATACTTTTTCTGACCAACTGTTTTTTGTGTGATAATGGAAATACAAACGGAAAGAAAAAAAAAACATTTATAGCAAACGATAAGTTTTCCACGAACTAGATCAGATCTTGATTGAATTATGATGTCTTACACATCAGTCAGGTGATCCACAGTAAACTATCATGGCTTCCTCCAGCAACAGTTTCACGCTGGACCATTGAAGTCTATGACGCCAGAAGGAATTCCCTCTATGCGATTAGTTAGTTCTACCATCTATCGCGACTGGAACATTGTTGAATTTCTTTTTGAAGATATAAGTAGAGAGCGGTGGAGTAGTGCACAGAATTGAATATTTAATTGACATCCAAATTTTGGAGTCGAAACTTATAACCTCTGCTTTTGGTCTATGGGACGGATTATCGATATCTTTTTTATACGTTCACAAAATCACGTTTTCAGCTTGTTGAGACTCTAGAGGTTACAATTTTCATCTGATTTTGATTAAACTTGAAATGCGTGTTTATAACCCAAAGATCTTGGTTTCTGTCGATATAAGTGTATATCGGATTGTAACTTCCTGAAGTATGGCCCCTGGGATTGATTATTATCCGATTTAAAAAAACGTTCAAATATATCACTGTTACACCAAATTCGAATTTTGTGAAAATTGGACCAAATTGCTGCACAAAATGGTTGCCATTTGTACGCAAAGAGTGTAAACAAATGGTATATCAAGGTTGTGGACCCTGAAGGAGTTCAGTTTGGATCTGATTTTGATGAAACTTGAAATACATGTTTATAAACCAATGATATGGTTCCTTTTGATATCAGAATCATGTTTTTTAAGCTCGTGGATTCTCTAGTGTTCACAGTATTTAATCTGATTTTAAAAACTGTTTAAATGTATTAGCATTCCAACATAATGAAGATTTAATTTGAATTTCAGGAAAATCAAAACGAAACTGCCCAACATAATGGCTGCTCTTTGTACACTAGTTGTGTAATAGAACGGTTGTGGACCCTCTAGAGGTCACAATTTTTTTCCAGTTTTGATAAAACTTAAAATATCTTTATATCCCAATAATCTCAGTCCTGTTCGATATTTGTGGACCCTCTAGAGGTCACAATTTTTTTTCCAATTTTGATAAAACTTAAAATATATCTTTACATCCAATAATCTCAGTCCTGTTCGATATTTGTGCATTTCATACTATAACTTTATGGATTATGGCCCCAGATTGTACGAAAAATTGCTTTTCTTTTTAGCATGTTCTCTATCTACCTCTTGCAAAAAGTGGATGAATCTTTCCTGGCAACCGTTTGTTAACATGAACTTGTAGAATTTCAAGGAAAACCCATCATTTTTTGCCATTTCTGTGGATACAAACAAACCACTTTAATAGCTATAAAAGTGTCCCTTATATCTTCTTGAATAACTTGAAAAATGTTTTGTTTCAGAACTTAAAATCTGGAACTAAAAGCTGTTGAACAACACAACTAAGTACTATTGATTTTGAAATAAGACTTTTTACAGAAAATATAGAGGAAAATTTTCTACAGGTGTTCTCGGATAATTGGAAATCAAATTGATTTGGCCTATAATATTGTGAGGGTTTTTATATAGGCTATGCCTGTCCTTCAATACTTATACAGATACAAATCTGAATAAAAATATTGCTTATAAAAAAGATAACTTTGGACCTGTTCTTGGATCATTACTCTTTTTAATATAAATGATATTACCAAAACCATAGAGTCAAATATAAAACCATTTGCTGACAGTACGTCACTTTATATATCAATTGAAGATCCATGTCAAAAGGTGTATAAACTCTTTAACTATATTCTTTCATTGAAATACTGATTAATCAGAAAATCACTAAAAACTATCTATACCTCTTTACTGCATACTGCCACATTTTGATTATTGGGATATTGTTTAATCAGCTTGAACACCTGCACCTTGACGCACTCCGTACTATCCCTGGGGCTGTAAAAGGAACAAGCCATTCCGGTCTTTATAGTGAAACAGGTTTCATTACCCTAAGTGAGAGATGCAGACGCCATCAGCTAATTTAACCCCAGATTATCTCTCTGCTTCCTATAATCTTTGTAATAACAATATTCCTATTCCTGAATTCTACTGACGAACTTCTCTCTTCCATAATTCATTCTTTCCGTCAGCAGTCAACGTTTTCATATGAAATCTATTGTATAACAGTCAAGATTTACTATATCATAATGTTGCTTTACTTTTTTATTGTCAACAATCCCAACCAACTGTTTGTTATTAGTATTAATTTGGTGTGCATGTATTTATCAAGATAATTTTTTTTCTTTTTTACTTAGGGGTATTGCGTCTACTTAGGTCCATTCAGTGCTGTATTATAAAAGGTCTACTTATTAGATCTTTTGAGTACTGTATTGTATATTATGTATGTATTCCAATCAAATTACTTGCAAAAACAGCAAAGCTAATTAGAGTACTTTGCTTGCATTCGTAATTCTTGCAACATATGACAGATCATGACTCATGCTGACATTATATAACTGTTTCCTTCGGTTTTACTCCCAACTTGTTTTTCAAATATGAGTGAAGTCTGTGTCACCACAGGCCCGGGACTGTACAGCGCAGTGGACGCTTACGGCTAGCCCCCGGATCCATTCACTTTTTTTGATTTGTTTTTGTTTGTGGTCTCTTAGTATGATGTCTTATCTGTATATTTGTTTTTGTGTAGAATTGTGTGTGGTGCAGTCCCCCTGCACTTACTATTAAAGAAATTAATAAGGTGTTGAGGTAAACCAGGTAGCAAATCAACCTGGTACTCACACAATTAACAGTAATATGTATACGAAGTGAAAATTTCCATTGAAAAATATACAATAAAAGTTTTGTGAATACCTATTGTGATCTTTCTCTGCTTCTAAATCAGGAATCCATTTGTAATCTTTTTTCCTTCTTGATCTCCTTGATCTTCGTGATTCTCTCTTCAAACCACTGAAAAACAATAAACATGTATGTGAAATAAATTATGTTCCACCTTCTAAAGCTTTTAATACCAACTGAACCGATGGGAATTCTATCATCTATCAGAAAAAAAAAATCTGGTGTCGGTTTGTCTCAAATTACATAATTTTAAGAGCAGCGATGGCGATTATTATTACCAAAAATGGCAAAAATTGTTTTCATCGGCACAAAACATTTATTATTAATGACACTGAGAAAAAACTTCTTTATTCCTGTTTTTGTCATATAGTTAGTGAATAAAGGAAAGGATTGAGATGCATCTGATCATATTACGGCGAATAAAAGACCCATAATTAGTGAATATATCTATCCGTCATATGTTGTCAGCCTGGTGTCAACAATATTTTTGTACCATTTCCAATACACATTTTTATACGCCCACATTGAAATGTGGTCGTATATTGTTGTCGCCCCCGTCCGTCCATCCGTCGGTCCGTCCGTCGGTCCGGCGTCCACAATTGCTAGTGGACGCTTTAGAGGCTAAAGTTAATATCCGATTGACTTTAAATTCATACACAGTGTTTAAGGTCATGAGACGAAGAAGCCTATTGTTTTTCAGCGATTTCCGATAATAACTACCAGAGTTATGGCCCTTGATCACTTCAAAAAATCTTGTGGACGCTCTGGAGGCCAAAGTTAATATCCAATTGGCTTTAAATTTATACACAGTGTTTAAGGTCATAAGACGAAGAAGCCTATTGATTTTCAGCGATTTCAAATAATTACTTCCAGAGTTATCTCCCTTGATCATTCAAAAAACCTTGTGACGCTATAGATGCCAAAGTTAATATCCGATTGACTTCAAATTTACACACACTGACTTCAGATTGATACACAGAGTTTAAGGTGTTGAAAGGAACAAGTAGTTTGATTTTCAATGAATTTTGATAACTTAACAGCTAAATCCATGATGTTAAATGTTTCCTATACTAATTGTTAGCGTGGGGCAAAACTTTATAAAAAGCAAACAAATTCTAATGATTTTCAGATGTTTCATTACCAAAAAAAGTAAAAATATGCGACAACCCTTGATGACTGCCCGGACGATTAAGCTGCTGTGGGCGTATGTTTCGTTGCCTGGCAACCTATCTTTAATATTGTGGGATATTTTCAAAATTTATGTTTTTGTCCATTCAACTGGTAAGCAGTTTACAAATCTCCAGTGCACCATGCATGTTATATTAATTTTGACTTTTTATGAAGAAAATTTCCTTTCATGAATTAATTTGCTTTTGTACATAATACTTTTGACCTTCTAAAAATTCACAAAGTATGAAGAAGTTTGTGAATAGAATTTAAATCAAACATAATGTAGGTTTCTGACTAGCTTCAAGGTGGAGATGCCTTTAGTTGACTTTATTTGTAAAGCAACTTTACGGGACCTGTAATGTAATTGATAATCACTGTATATGAACCATGGTGGTCATATCTCACTGCTACATATTGTAGCTGACAAGTATTAATTAAATCTTTGTAATTGAGTCGAAAGTAGACTGATTTATGATACCATAGTGGCCGGTTCATTTTTTTATCAATCAGCTTTTTCAGACATCAAGTGGCTTCGGCCTACTATAATCAACCAATTAAGATCTCAGGATATAGGCATATTTGATGTTTGACCCACACTCAAATTGTTCATGTTTGCTGGGTATTAAAAAAACATAATTGGGGATCAAATCTGGCAATATAAATACCGGTAAGTGTTCAGATCTGTCTTTGTCACATGTATCTCGGTTTTGCAATGTTTTCTGATTACAAGTCAAGATGTAAAAGTTGTGGATGTAATGTTTCTTGGTAATTGTGAAATGCAATAAACAGTATTAGATTGTGAAATGCAATATTAGATTACTTGATTTAAAAGTGTTCCTACTCCTTATCATGTACAAGCAGGGAATCATTTCAGGATTAACATGATTCAATTTCATTTGATCGACTGTGGACAATTCGTCCCGACCTTCACTATTCAACGAATTTTTACTTTTACTTTTATCAAGTTTATCTAGACCCTTTTTCATTGTTTTATTTGGCAGTTTGCCTTTATTTGTTTTAGATATTTCATTTTTGTCATAATTAGTTCCTGCAGGAACAGTTTTAGAAGATTTAGTGATTGGCTCATCGTCTTTTGTCATGTCCGCAATTATTAAAACCTTGTGTCGTATCTTTTTACATGACCAAGTTCAAAGTTGTTTCTTCTTGTAGAAGTCGTGTGGCAAAAGAAATGCCAGGCCAGTAAGCAAATAAAACACAGCAGGTTTTATTGATTATAATTGGATTCTCGGACCTAGTGTAAATCATAAGAAATAATTCTCAATGAAGATATAAACTTTTTATGACTGTCTCGCATGAGCTTGCGTTTCACACTGACTTGACGCATGCGCACTTCACAATCTTGTTGGGCACCTTTTAACACGGGATTGGTTGGTAGAATTTGTTTGTGCGTATGCGTCTTTAGCACTAGTAGGAAATCAGAGAATTCCGAGAAAATCTACGAGAATGGATTGGCCGTCCTACTCCTTGTCACAGACAAGTGCATGTGTTCAAGGGACTATTCCGATTTCAACAGAGTCCTAAAAATAAAAGTCTGTGTAATATATGAAATTTAAGTGCCAAAGTACAGATGAATGATGTACATGTATTTACCTAATTTTAACATTTCAACTCAAAATATTGAGTCGTTTCAACCCTTTAAGATTTTGGGCCATGTTTTCATTGGGTGATCTGATTGTTGGCTCATACAGTGCATGGCCAAGTCTGTGCTTGATAACAAAAGGTAAATTTCACTTACACCTTATATTTATGTAGTAAAAGTTTGGTTTTATCCAGACACTGTATTATATAGCTTTGGACACCAGTCGCCGTTTCCGGATATAGACTGATGGGTTTAAGTTGTTTGAAAACAAACCATGTATATTGAGTCATTTGCTCGACCCTAAGGTAAAGGATTTTAAGAGTGTTTATTGGCCGTATAACCAGCAGCCATCCAGCCTCAAAACTTGAAAGAAATCCATTAAAAACTAGGCTTTTATCATGTTCACAAAGTTTTAGGAAAAGGTGAGGGGACATAGCTTTGGAATGAAAGGTCATGGAACATTGACTATTGAGAGTCATCCTCTACTGACCCCATGGCTTCACACCAAAAGGAAAATGATATTGGTTGTCACCTTGTTCACAAGCCAATTATTGACAGGACAGGGAAATTTCATTCATTTAACATTGATGTCTGTGGGAGAAAGAATTACATGTCTTAGGAATGATGCTCCTTGTTATGAAATCTTTTGAGCACTGTAGAGACTCCTATTATGATCACTTTGTAATATATATAAAGTTTCTAGACTTATGACTCTGATTACTAGAAACAAAGTAATGGTTCATTGGTCCAAAATGTGGGGGGTTGAATGGTGGAATGATTAGCATGTGCGTGCTGTATCATGAAGCCTGTCATTGAGTCAACTGGCGTGGTTTCGAATCCCCGGTTGTACTTGACAATGAGTAGGGTCGCCTGTCCAACCTTGTGGATTTGCTCCACGTCTCCTGGTTTCCTCCCACTACTAAAGACCCCTACACTCATGCTAATGATTGAAATATAATTGAACCATATGTTAGTCCTAAAATGACCTAGTTTGTGTCGAGTGAACATTAAACCCTCATTTTTCTCTCCCTCTCTCTGATCTATAAAATGATAAAACTGTGCCAGTTTTTATGGTTACAGATATAACATTTAATTTTGGAAATTCTTCCAAGAGGAATATTCATATTTATATTTTTTCAGATATGCACAACGTAATACTGTTGCTACTAGGCTTATTGTCATGCAAAGCTATTAATGGTTGGTTATCTAAAGCCAATGATGCTCTTATGCAAAGCCATGCAACCTAAGGTTGTCCAACACACTTATGAATTAAAGCTATTTGTATTTATTTGCATGTATATCAAAGAAATACCAGCATGTCTATATCAGAGGAATATTGACTGTTGGATAAAGAATATAGCACCCAGAGGCATTTTCTCTCAATGGACGTTCTTTTGTTAATTCTATACTGATATTTAACGGTTTCCTAATGCTCTACTGCTAATTTGAGAAGATTTTATGATTCAAGTCTTTTAAAAACATATTTTTATTAAAACCCCAAGATAATTATATCAACTACTTCGATCCTTGATTACAAAGAACAGTCTGTTAATTGATTGAATAGAATCAGTTGCTTCTGAACTTTGGTATCTATCCTCATTACCATATCTCTACTCTACTCTTCTACCTCCAATGATTGGAAGGATGCTATCAGCATGTGAGGCAGCTATGTTTACCTGAGGAGGAGATCAACTGATAGCTGGTAAAACAAAAGAAACAAACTTATATACAAACAGTTCTCTTAGTGATTCCATTCAGAACAAATGTTGCAGTATTTATCATTCTTGACATGGGAGTCTATCATATGATTTTGGCTGTATAATCCCAGGCTATTTTGATACATCTCCAATGAAATAATATCAGATAACACAGTTTTATGAAATAACAATTACTATTGTTTATTTCACTGGAATGTTTCAATAAGACTTCACTGCAACGTTTCAACAAGATTTCATTGGAACGATTCAACAAGATTTCCCAACTAGATATCAAGCATGTGCACAAATTGATAAAAAAATAAGAAAAATATGAATATAATACATCAGTGCAAACAACTAATGGTATATGCAAGGAAGGTGAACATGAGTACATAATCGTATATACGAGGATTAACTCATTATCCAATTAGAAGATAAAACAGAGGATTACCGAAATGTATTGAAACCATACACATTATCCATATAATTGAAACCAGTTTAAGACTGTAATATGATTAATTAAATATACATTCAAAAAGATCACACAGACCAAGGATTTGCAGAAATATATTCAGTGAAATTTGATGGTTAAGTTTTATACTTAATAAGTTGCATATAGAGCCTTGAAGAGGCGTGTTTGCAGTTTAAAGATCTGAATTCTGCTTATAAAAAGGATCAGTTACATGTAGTACAGATTTGGCAAATTGTGCTTGAAAAGTCATTACTGCAAAGTGCAAACTCTAGCTGAAAAATGCTTCTGTGTATTATGTTGTATATTAATCTGTATATGTATAATCGTGGCTTGCAAGATGTAATTACAATCTATAAATGAGAGTCAGTATTATTCCATGATAAAAACTAATCCATCTTAGATTTGGGAATTCACTATATGATTGTAATATTCCTTGTTTTATGAAAAATATAACATGTATAGACATGTAAATCCTTGCTATCATTTTCTTTGTGTCGAAATAATCAAATGTAATGAGGAAATTTTAAGAGAAAATGCAATTGAACATTGCTATATATACTTCCAAAAGAATATCTTGTTTCTGAATAAAAGGAAGCTGAGATATCTGGCCTAGGATCTGATATGTCTAAATTTTAAAACAGAAAATGTAATTCTTCTGTTTGAATGTTACGGTGGGAAAATTGAAATACTAGAACATGCATTAACTGCAAAATCAACTTTACTAGCTATTTTGCTTATTAAAGTAAAAAGAGAATAGAATTCTGCACCACTGCAGCAGAGGTAAAACCTATTAAAATAAAAACTACATCATCGTTGGACATGTGACCTGTACCCAAATAAAACCAGACGAATCTTGTATTAATATACTCAGCCAAATTAAAAACTTGACCCTCAGGATTTTTGGGACTAGATTTTTAATATTTGGTTTAAGGCAACTATTTTAGTGTTATGTTGTGCACAGACGACCTTGACATCAACTGAAAGCAAGAATACGTTTCGCCGAAAGTCCTTGACATTGATAACGTTCGTGATGTCACAGTACCCCCCAAAATGAAATTCACAGACTTGGAGAACAATCAGAATAAAGTGTTTAGTAACGGTTGTGACCTCCTCTAGCATCTCGTACTGCCACACAACGTCTTCTCATGGATCTCAGAACATTAGTAAACACTACCCGAGGAAGATGTTGCCACTGCTCAGTAAGAGCATGTTGAAGGTCCTGCAACGTCAGTGGTGGATTCACTTGCTAACGAACACGTCGACCCAGTTCGTCCCAGATGTGTTCAATAGGATTAAGGTCAGGGCTAAGTGACAGCCAATCCAGGACTTGGACACCAACATTTCTTGTCTTCTGAAACGTTAGTCCAGGCCCATGTCTCTGCATAAACGGAAGAAGAACGGGTTGCAAAATCTGATCCCTGTACTGGACAGCATTTAAGTTCCCTTGGACAACAACAAGATGAGAACGTCCATGTGCACAAAAAGGACCCCAAACCATGATGCTGCCGCCACCAAATCGGTCAACTTCTCTGACGCATACTTGAGCGTAACGTTCACCTCATCTGCGGTACACTCGGACCCTGCCATCGGCAAATCTTAAAGTGAATCGAGATTCGTCACTAAAGACAACCGAATTCTTATGTGTCTTGTGGACCACACAAGTTGGTTACGGCGATGAAGATGTGTCAATATTGGTCCATTATTGGGCCTCCGAGCTCGAAGACCAGCAGCCTGCAAGCGATTTCGAACAGTTTGTGCAGTTACCCTTCAGGGCATCATTTTTGACGGGCGTTTGCGCGCTCGCGCCCATCTGCGCCTGTAATCTTGAAAAGACAAGCGCAGGTTATAGCTCCTGCTAAAAATTCAGACAATTCCGACAGTTTTATCAAGAAAGTCGAGCTTGAAAAGTTAAATAAAATATTATTGTATCCGAAAATCGTGAAGAGTAGTTTTGTTATGGTATCGAGACATTTGAGTTGAAGATTATTAGCTCGGTTGTCAAGTCTCTCCATGACGTTTGCTTTCACGATAGATTAATATGTATTAGTGATAGTATTACATTAGTAATCAACGTTTGATCATTTTTAAATTAAACGTTCGGCGTTAGTTTTGTAAGGGTTTTTGATCGTGAAATTTGAATAAATATAACGTCATGAATTTCTGTCGTGGTCATATAGAAAGCGTCTGGATAATTGAGGTATATATATACATTTCTTTCCCGCCTTTGGCATTGAGCCAGAGATTTACTCGAACGTCCAAGGTAGTGTTTTCTGCAACCTGAACATCTGAGACACGCTACCTACCATTTAATTTTCGTACGTTAGTTACGTACGTGTTTTCAAACTGATCAGCAGTGAATATTCGATTGGCCGCTACGATAACTGATAAGCATGACATCGACGACTTAATGAGTTCGGCATATTAACTTTTTTACTCCGACAAATTAAATTCTCAAACATTTTTTTTGAAGTATAAGAAAAATAAATAAAGACGTTTGAAGTATTTGTTGTTAAAAAATATTTCTTATTTAGTGTAAATGGGTATTAAAATGAGTAAAATGCGTCATTTTGCTCGAAGCAGTATAGGTATTATGTAAACAATGCACAAGCAATTGACCCAATGACTGACGCCGTGTGAAGTCAATGCACGTGTTGAAAACAGTCATCTGTGACAAAGATAATTCGTAAGTAATTCTCTGTGAAACAGATTGCGTATTCGTCTGCAAGAATTTGTTCCTTCCAAATCCAATACTCAAGGCCAGAGTATTGAACTTTTAGTTGTCAGTTGATAACTAATAAGTACTACTAAATAAATAAATAAATTTAATTTTTACTGTTTTTTTTTACACCATTTAGATAGATGGTAAAAAAAAAAAAGGTCTTGCGAGCAAATTTGCGGGTGCGTTTTTTTGTGCTCCCGGAAATTTAAGTGCAAGAGCTTTTTGTGACTCCTGCATGTTTTACAGAAATGATGCCCTGACCCTTCCACCAAACATCTCTCTACTTGTAGAGGTTGCAGTGACAAATCTGTTTCTAAGATGACGTAATCGTATTGCTTGATCTTCCTTGAGTGACGTCACATGTGGCGCAGGACGATAGTTCCAGTTTGAAGCACTCTCATTCTAAGATTAATTATTGTCTGGCGTGAACAATTAAAGGCTCTTGCAACAGTGACCACAGACTAACAAGCATAGAGCCTACCTATAGCAAGTACTAGACTTTCTACATTTGAAAGGCGGTGCATTTTCTAACAAAGATGAAAATAACCATTTTAATTTGTTTTTCCAGTTCAAGTTACGTGTGCGTGTTCAGTTTAAGCAAACTTGCATCGATTGACCTCACGAGTTTGTGTTTGCACGTGTTTTTCATGTTTTTCATCTTTATATGCTCAAAAGTCATGTGATCCATGTGACTTTACAATTTTATGAAATTAAAGGCTTCTTACACTTACTATCGTTAGAAACACTTTAAAATATATTTGACTTACCAGAAAAAAAAATTTGTTGAAATTCATCAGTGTCAAGTTTTTAATTTGGCTGAGTATATATTTCACTGCAGTTGAATGAAAATTTTAATGAATATTATTTTTTCATACCTCTTCGGCTTTGCTGAATATTTCATATATTAGTGTGATTTTTTATGGCATAATTTGAAAATTTTTGTTCAATATTTTGCCATATATAATCCTAAAGAAAGATCCAGTGTGCTATTGTTTATCAGCACACAATATTAATCCTAAAAATAGGACTGTGATTATCTCTCAATCACAGCCAAGACAAGATTGATAACTTGACAAGACTAATGACATAAGGGAAACCTAAATACGAAAAGATTCTTTCACTTCAGTGGTTTCTCATTAATCAAGACTACAATGTGCGACTGAGTTACCCAGGAGGTACGTACTTTAAGGTTGTATGTAAATTCCCACAAGATAGATAGCTTCACCAATCATTTTAGTTTCACAAAATTCTATTATATTTTGCTCAGCATAATTTGTTATATTTCAAATGTTTATAGAAACTTCAAAATTAATTCACATCAATGTTTGAGAATTATCCTCTTGTTTTAGTTTTGACTGATATTATTACATAATTCTGTCTTCTATAATTGACAGAACAGTATCATGTTAAGAGAACAAGTTAAGTGTTGGATATTGTTATATTGTTGAAGAGTTCATCTCTGCAAATAGAAACAATGGGATCAAAAATGATAATTTAAAGGAGCTAAACCTCATAACTTAATTTCATAATATTTAAAATTAAAAATATGAATTAGAATTGGTCTATTTCGAAGAAAGTGGGGAACTATTAAAATGGGTTCGTCCATCACACTTTTCGGACACAATAACTCTCTTTCTAATTGAGCTAGAATGTTCAAACTTGGTGTAGGTGTCAATACCTTGATGGAGTTCGAAGATGAGCATTTTCTGCTTTGGGTAAGCAGAGATAAGCAATTCGATTGTTTGATATTTTGGGACACGATAACTTTTAGTTCTAATTAAGTGATAGTGATGAAACTTGGTGTATAGTTTCATTACATCAATACCTTGACCAAGATCGACAATGAGCATTTTCTGTTCAGGATAAGCAGAGTGATAAGCAATTTGATAGATCAATACTTTGAAACATAAAAACTCTCCTTCTAATTGAGGTAGAATGTTCAAACTTGAAGATGATCATTGTCTGCTTACGGTAAGCAGAGATAAGCTGATCACTTTGGAACATGACTCTGCTTTTAATTTTGTTTTAACTTGAGTCAACGATTAACATTTCGAGCTAAGGCTAAGCAATTTCATTGGTCGCTGCCACTAGATAACCTTGATTCTTTCTGATAGACAGTTCACATGTTTTACCGAACATTACAAAGATAATTTGATATACATTCCTATTACATTAATATGTGATTTAAATAATAAACCAAACTAAAACCATTCAACAGATAAGATAACTGTTTGCTTAAATTAAACTGTGGAAATTAAAAATCTAACTGCACTATACCAATACTTGTTTCATCACTAGTCAGACTATATCTGAAATCAATCTGACTCAACACTTTATTCGGACTAAAATGAATACTCTAAGCCACACATTTTCCAAAACCAAATGAATAATACAATACAGAGCTTTTTTCAGGTGTCAGACTTTTATATTAAATGCGGCTTTCCTTGTAAAAACTGGATGATTTGATGATATATTTGGACAAAACACATATTCAAATTACTTTATCTATCAAAAGTTTGCTTAAGATCCTTCTGAAAACATTTTAATCTCAAGATAACTACCCCATTACTTTACAGTGAAGATTAAGTAATTTATATTGATCCTAAAGGGCAACCAAATTTCTTTATACACAAAAGAGATGAATGTGCAATTGATGTTCCTATATAGCAAACAGTTGTAAGTGTTTTACTTGGGTAAGCACACTCTGCTTCACTACTTACATTAATCTATTGATTCGAAATAGTAAAGGTGTTTTATGTGGATCATACAAATGAGAGCAACTGGCATTTCAGCAACTGGGAGCAACTGAATACTACTGAAAAAGGTCGATTTGAATGCCAGTTGCATATGTTTAAATATTATGCAAGAGCTAAATGTTCCCATTACAAGTCTTTCTTTAGGCCTGAAATGTTATCTATAAATTATTAATTAGACATTAATTAACTTATCCAGACCATAATAAACTCTTGATGTCTAGGCTAGCCTTCAATATTGACTGGATTACAATCCTATGCTGCTAATGCTCATTGATAATTAAATTAAAAAATGGATAATCGAGACTATGCTGTTTATTTTACTAATTTTAGTAATGATGATTGGGGCTAGATGGAAATTTCAACGGCTTTGTTCTCGGCTCAAAGTTGATCAATTAGAAATTTTCAGCAAATTACCTTTACACTAGCTATAGTTGTTAACTATTATAGTGAGAACTGTGAAACTCTTTAACATAATGTATCTTTAACTTTCTGCAACTCGCGGCAACTAGTTTCCATTGACATTAGCATCCTTAAACTGGCGGCAACTAATTTCATGGAAATAACATCATGAGTGTGTCATGTTACTTTATAAATAAGAAAAATTTAATTGTGGCAAGACTATCTAAGCTTTTTGGGGGCTTCTGCTTGATCGCATTCAGAATAGGTTAACAGTCACCTGTTATATATAGTGTAGTCACTATCAGTTCAGAATCAACATGATCAAGCGCTCTGAATTCAGTTTCTCTCAGTTGCTGATATCATGACAAGCACACATATGCCCCCCCCCATCCTTAAGACAAACCACTTTTCATTTATAATCAATTTTACATGTGGATGTGTCACTATTGGATGAAGAACATTTGCAGTTATCACTACAACAAACTGGTTACTATACTAACTATAGATTTACATACCTGTTATACACATTCTGATACATAGTCACCTTTTCCATTTGTTTACTTATCCTTTAAATGTTCTTATGCTTCATGGCATATTGGTAACATTCAGTGGCAAGGTGTAGGCCTGTGTAGACAATTGCAATGTTTGTCATTGTTTAATCTAATAAATTTTACAAATAAACAACATAGAGTACTTAAAAATTTGAATTTGGGTGAACTTTAAGACTTGTTTGTTTATAATGGTATATTGCACTTAATCGTTTATTCTCCAGTTCACCATATAGATGAAAGCAAGATTATTGTAGAATGTTGACAATATTTTATTCATGGACGTAGCACACACAGATCAATAAATCTTAACTTCATTATAATAAGCCTTGTACATGGTTATCATCTTAAACTGCATGTTAAAACCATTTGTCTATTAATCCTTGGATTTAGAAACACATGAATCATGGTGATTTAATGGCTAATTTTCATAAATTTTCAAGTTTAGTTTTGCACAGTTTTCAATAGATTTTATTCAAGCTGTTTTTAAGAATACATGTAGCTTCTTTCAGATCAAGAGTCATATTCATACATGCAAACAACAGGCAGGGATCACACAAACAGTCCTAATCACAGCCACTTGATATAAGAATTATTTGAATTGAAAGGCAACCCAGTATGGATGTTGCTGTTAGCACGTAATACAATAGTAATGGCAGTATAGGCTATTTTAAATGGTTGTCTATGTTTGATTTCATTTATTCAATCTAGTCAGATTTTTCGTATTGAACAAAATACTAATGGCCTATCTGTCATTTAAAATGTCTAGGTTTTAATCTGTTATTAAAATTTGTACATCAACAACTTATTCATCTTGTTTTAAGTAATGATTTCCAAGTTACAGTGCAAGTTGGTATGTTCCAGAATTCAATTAATGCAGGTTGTGCCATGGTCCAATAGGCACTAAAAATGGCAGCATGGAAAAGGCTGTGAAGCAAACAACCTAATCCTTCACTGTTTTACTCCGTGTACATCACTACTTGATATATTCCTAGGATATACTAAGTACAGTCTTCCAGACAGTTATAAGAATTTGACAAATATCATAAAATATCTTCAACATATATACAATCATTATTGAACTCGCCTAAGTAATCCTGATTCTGTCTTATACTGTAGTCTCCAAAATTTACACTTGACTCAACCTTGAGTAGTGATCAGTAATAATTTATCAATAAGCTAATTTCTAAGAATAGAAGCAGAACCGATCCTACTGAGATCTGAATCAAATAGAACTAGTTTTACTGTAGGTCAATAATAGACAATATGGTTATCAAAGACTATATAGAGTCAATACTACTGAATTGGCATGCACTTGTACAACTATAACTAACTGCAAAAATCAATGCGGTAATTCAATTATTTTAGAGGAAATACCATGGGAGTAAATATAAAGTTGCTATCAGTATAGGATTTCTGGCAACATGCTTTGCCCATGGTCAAAGATGATTTATCTCTGCTTGTAGTAAATGCTGGATAATTGTACAACATAACACAAACAGAACAAACAATATTGAAACAAAAAATAAACCATTATTCCCTGAAAATTTAAAAAATCGAATTAGACAAAACTATATGAAGATAGTACAAATGCATGTTAATGTGTCAAACTTGGTCACATCCTTCTTCACTTAAGGCTTGATCTAGCTTTAACGCCATACATTTTATCAAGCCATTTTTGATTTGAGTGTTTTTGTGTCACAATCTCTGATTGGATACTATTGCTCACATGTGTGCAGTAAAGGGAGACAACGTGACAAGTTCAGGAATTGCAGACCAGACTAGCAACATCTAAATGTTGTAAAACTTGTGGTCATTGTTTCAGGAACTTGGGTCACACAGTGTGACTCACTCCTAAATATGACTTTCATTATTTTCAAAGGGATTGTCAACTCACTATTACACAATCATAGGCATTATTCCCCACACTTAAAATTCATCGCATTATGGAATGGCTATCTTCAAATGTTTGAATTTGAAGTTGAAAATGATATAATTATCAATTTCTCAACTGGCAATAGTGATTTTTTTGAGTAATAGGATTATTCTTTATAGATACCATATCTATTTTAAGGCCTTATTTTAATACATTTTAAAATTATAACTTAAAAATATGAAATTGCAACTTTAAAAGTATTTTGTGCCAATTGACAAATTCCATGTATTGAATACAGAATGTGGTTAATAAAGTTAAAATGAGGGAGGATTGAACCAAGAAACGAAATCGTGTTGAACAACCCAGTGTTGATGTTTTGGTACAAGAAATTGGGTTTCCAAGAATGACATATATAATGACAATCTTTATGTATGACTATATAGCAATTAAGAAATTGATCAGATATCACATGGCCAAGCTATATTGTACAAACTTGACAACTTTCTGATAAATCTATTGATTGTTTGTGAACTCACTTATTACATCTTTATTAAATGCTTCATTAGATGTTGGCCAGTTAATTTCCTGAATGTCACATGGGATGTCAGAAAAATAGCATGATGCATATGTAGCCATAAATAAAACAAACACTTCAGTTTGTTGTCAAGCAACAAGAAACAAAGCAATAAGATTAGATCAATTTTCTCATCTTGTTGATAGAAAATGAAGAATTCATAACATGTAAAGAAAACTGTTATGCTTTAGTTTGGGAAACAAAACACTCAGGTCGATTATTTCAGCTCAAAACAATTTTGTTGTGCAATATTTTTACTTTCTAATTAGAAATGATAAAGAGATGTACTGTGTTATGTAACAATTGTGCCTTTAATACAACAAATAAAGTGCATTGTGTGATTTTTTCTAAAGATGTATTTAGAAATGACAATCACTCAAATGCTGATTGTTCTCTATCTTCTAAAGAGGCTTGTTCACAGACATAAAGAAAATGTTGACAATTAAATAGTTTTAATATTAAATATTTTCAGAAATGAACAAGTGACCAATTATTGAAAAGTATATTGACTTTCAGATATCCTAACACAGTGCTTTGGCAAGCCATATCCTAATATTCTGGTTGTTACACACCTAGGGAACATAATACCTTTTTTTATATACGTCCACATTAAAATTTCATCATAAATTGGCATTACTCCAGGTACTTAATATTTATAAACAGTGTATATTTTAATGAGACAAAACAGGGTATTGATTTTCAGCAACTCCCTATAATTTTTTAATGTGGCCCTGATTTTTAGATCATTACTGGCATAGTTATTGCCCTTGATCACTGGAAGCAAAAGTTATCATTTGGTTGACTTTCAGTAGTTTCCGCTTAGAAAAATAATTTTAGAAGAAGCGAATTTGGACATTCTCAGCTTCTTTTCCTTACACAGCACACATAACACTATAAACCTCAGAATGCCTCGTTCGGCATTTCTGTCCAAACGAGGTTAAATAAATGCCTCATTGTCTGCAGTTCCAAAACGAGGTTTTCTAAAATTGCCCTGTTTTTGGAACGAGGTATTTTGTTCAGAACGAGGCTTGGTAAAAATGCCTCGTTAACTAGACGTGTGTTTGTGATATCACCAAATAACTTTATTTCATTCAAAAATATTTTAACTTGAAAAATGACCATACTCTTTCAATTAATTAAATGCTGTAGTAGGGTGTCTTTCCACTGAATCTGTTCTTGTCCTTTTTAAGCATACATGTATAACTGAACCTCATTCCATCTTAATGTTAACTAAGATTTATAGAACAATTTTGACAACGACAGTCTGCAAATTATTCTTAAACCTAGATGTTCGTTTCTTACAATCAATCCATCTTAGACGTCTTATCTTCAAAGCCTGCCCAATCCTTTTATTGCCTTCATAGTTTAAAAATTGATTATAGTTGGCTCTATCGCTGTAAGAGATTAAAATCGTTTGTCCTTCAACCATTGATGGCTATAGCTACAGATAAAATCTTTTTTCTGTGAATGGCAGACATGTACCGACACACCTAAATTAATGAAACAATGTCGGTTAAAAAGAAGAATTTACTGAAATTTGTTGGCTTTTCAGTTACTGCCTGCAACTGTATAAAATACAGGAAAGGCTAAATACAAGATGCTAATAATTTCATCAAAACCAGAGACAGCTTTTCACGTTTAAACTTTTATGCATCTACTTTTTAATGTTGACCTATATGATCATCCATCGTATTAAAGTGTCAGTATGAGATAGGGTACACTAAATTCTTTGTAAATTAAATTCCCAGTAAACTTACCCAGCCAACATCTTTAGTATTTTCATCTGATTTTACTCAGATTGATAGATTGAAAAAATTGCTGTGATTTTTCTTGTAATATAATAGCAACACTGTAAACACCCAATTCAGTCTGTTGTTTTCACAGTGCATTGTCCAAGAGATGTATGATTTATTTGTTCTGCAAGGGGTTGTCTATGATCCTAATTTACTAACAACATATTGATGTATGTTCATATACCTCTATATGCCAGTGACATACAACTATACAAGGCTTTAAACCCATATTGTTACTAGAATTAATTGATTTAGATAAATAACGGCTTAAATTGACATGTATAATTTAATAGATGCCCATTTATTTTTAATGACATTTAATTGATATCTCATTCATTTCTCACTTTAAGGTATTTTATATGCTTTGTTTATCATTCAATTCTTTACTTCATTTTAGATAGTTTCATGATTCAGATAGATTTTTTAACAATCGATCACTTGTGTTAAGCACTTCAAAGCATTTTGATGAAGACATCTATATAAATGTTTTGTAATAAAAATACATAAGAACCCTTCTGGATGTCTCTCTTATTAGTGCTATATTATAAATGTTGTGCAATAATAATCATGGATATCATATTAGCTATTAAAGATTGTTTATTTTATGATTCATGGTTTATAGCTTTTGACAGTGGATGTAAGTGGTTGATCTATTAATTGTTTACTTTTGTTATTGACTTGAATGTCTGGAGAAATGATTTACTATTATTTAGATAATGTATACAAGGCAGTAAAAATAATATACAGATGTAAATATTTTTGGTCCAAACATCAGAGATTGATACAGTCGCCTTTATAGTAAAGCATGATTTTGGTACAGTTTAGATTATTGGACATTCAAATGGATTCAGTTTACAGATCCCTGTGAATTTGTGAAAAAATTTGAGTTCTGTTCACAAAAAAATAAAAGATTTCATATTACCAATTTATACGATTGGTCTGAATAATTAGGAATGGTAGCATAGTTACTTAAAGGCTAGCTTTTATTAACATTATGAGTCATATACTTGTTCATAATATTAAGATATTTTGTAAGTTATGAAAATATAGTAATTATTTTAGTTGTATCTATTTTTACCCTTCACTACTGTAATTGGTATTTATTCATGAATATTTACTAATTATTTTTTATGTTTAAGATAAGAAAAAAGTCAATTTTCCTCATATTTTGTGGATATTTCACAATACTATATACACAATGTAATACAGCCCTGTGTAATACATCCCTGTCAGATTACATACTACTGAATATTGTTATTTAAAGTAGCTAAGTCTCTAACTCAATATCATCGAAAGTCTTCGACGTTGAAAACACAAATTATTTGTAAATTTAAATCAACATTGATAGTGTGGTCTTACCAGGAAAAGATGGGTTTCTGATATCCAATATTTAAGACGAAATAATTTTTTTACCATTGGTACACGAATCGTGTACCATACGGCGTTTCAGAATCATTTTCAGCTAGGGACCCAAAGAACAAGGCTAGGTATACTCCACATTACATCTCAAACGGTGAGCATGCGCAAGAAATACTATGTAGACTGGAATATCCAGACGCTATATATATTGTGATTCAATTGAGACTTCTGGTGTACTTCGCCAAACATAACTGATTTTATATTCGACTGAAAACGGAAACGATTGAATGTAAATCAGTTTATATACATTCATATTACATTATTATATGGCTTGCGACCCATTTGTGTCAATTTCTAGGCCCCAAATATGAGCGATTTAGCTCCTTTAAGGTCAATTTCAGATTGGGTAAATGCCACATTTCGACCAACAACAATTTGGTTTTCTCCAAGGAATTTTCATGCAAAATTTTAAAAATAGGTCACAGTAATCTGGACAAACCCGTATGACTAGGAACAAATAATATGAAAAAAGGCATTTAAACGGTGGACCATACAATAGCTATTGTGTTGCTTTGTGTATATCATAAACAGAAGCCATCATTAATAATCAATATGGTTTAAGACTTAAATTGTTAAGTTGGTTTCTGACTGATAAATATGTTATAAGTTCTGGTACTATTAAATATGAATTAAGCTTATACTATCAAATTTGTAGAGTAATCTGAAGGGAATTATTAAAAATAACAGTTAACTCGCCTCTATTTTCTAATATGATTTGAGGTGTATAAAACCATCACTAGGGAATTTAGTAGCTAATTATTTCTGGACTATCAGGACATAATCTCTTCGTCTTCTGATCAGACCTCAATTACTTGTTGGCATATCATCATGGTTACAGTACATGTATGAGTTATTGTAAGTTAATCATAATGTCTGTCAATTAATGTTTATAACAAGCTGGTTTTAGAGTAGATTATATTAGTCCCTCAGATAGAGGTAAATTACCAGGATATATAATTGCTAAAAAAAAGATTTGCCCATCACACATTTCAGCCCATATATTTGTCTATATTTGAAATAAAGAAAAATCAGTGTTCTAACCCAATTGTAACTGTTCTCATTGATTTTTGAACAAGCAGATTTTTTTTTTTATTATACTATTATCACTTATTAAACTAAAAGATATTTTATTACTATGATAGATGTATATGTTTGTGAGCCTGCCAAATGCCACATAATATAATTTGTACTATTGTCAAACACAAATACCTCAAGGGGATGTTGATTAAATAACACATTGTCGTCAACAGATGATTGTGTGGCTTTTATCTTGAAAGATCGATTCCACACCCGAAGCAGTTTGCTTTTTTCTGGAATCATTTAATTAACATTCTGTGGACTTTCGTGTACACTAAAGTATAGGAAGCCAAATACAGACATCTTCAATGATTGAATAATTACTGGCACATTTTCATTTAGACTGTTAAAATAACAGGTTCATATGTTCTTCATTTAATTGAGAGCAATAAAATGTTCTAAAATATCTTTAATTTATGCTCCTAAAGATTATATCTTGGATTCCAAGCCTGTTTTAAGTTCTGTCTGCAAATAGTAATTGGTACAAAGATTCCAATCAACAGGTCTCCCTGAAGTTCTGTATTCAATATTATTAAATCCAACAGTTATGTAGACAATACCTCTGGTACTTGCATTTTGAACCACTAAATTAAATATCAGGACTAATCTAGGCGATATCATGCCGATTTAAATTGATTATCCAGTCTGAACTAGACATTTTTAGAATAACATAGATGGCAATCAATCTGGTATATTGATAATAATAACTCAAAAAAGAATTTTGTCTTCTATGACAGCTAAGACCTTTCATGATCATTCACACAAGTATATGTCTAATAATGTATTTTTGGCATTTTATGTACATGTGAGCCAACCTTGGCTCACATGTTAATTGAAGTTTCACATAAAAACTGGTGAATGGGAAAGTCAGGTATATTTTTCTAGTGTTGAGTTGTGCAATCTATGTGTAAAATCATTATATGTTCAATTTATTACTGTACTAATTCAGTTAAACACCCCAAAATACCATTTACATTTGATGGTTGCTTTAGTCATTTCTGTGAATATGCTATGTTTATTGGTCTTGGCCTTTTTATTGCATAAGGTAATGAATAAATATGTGTAAATTGTGGTTTCAAACAAGGAATTCAATGTCATAAATATTTGTTTATTCAGTGGGTCCCTAAGGGTGAGCTTAACACAGAATCAATAATATCTTATAAATACTGGAGTTGCATAGCTTGTTGACCTGTTAGAAGTCACAATTTGTATTCAATTTTGAAAAATGTTTAAATGTATCACCATTACACACCAATAAAGGTTGAGTTTGATATGGTAAAAATCTGACCAAATTGATGGAAAAATTTGTTGCTCCTTGTACACAAATATTGTAAAAGTATTTACCGGTAATGTGGACACTCTATCGCATTTTTATATTGACGTCGCTTCGTCAGTCTTGACGTCGGTACGGACATCCACAATTGTTTGTGGATACTCTACAGATCACAATTCTGATTCTTAGCTTGTTCTCTAGCCATCTCTTGCAAAATGGGGGTGTATCTTGCCTGGCAACCACTGATTTTATTTATTCCATATGACGATTTTTATCCAATCTTGTAAATCGCTTGTGACATACTCCTTGTCCGTCTGTTATTCATTTTAATTACTATTTACATCTTCACTTCTTCAGAACTTGATGGACTATTAGGTATGTAGTGATAATTCTGACTTCTCTTTCAGCACATTTGGTAGGTACATGTACAATGCTTGAGTGCTTCTATTCTGATTTGTTATGGTGAAGTTGACTGGCTTGATATGACTTCTTCTTCAAAACTATTGGGGGTGTTGGGATTGCCTAGTGGTCTAGAGTGCCGCGCTTGACCTCTACCTGGCCGGTCACCTCTGGCTTGCGGCTGTGCCCTGGTGTGAGCGTATGTGGCATGGAGATAGGGGCGCCTTCTCAACCTCTTGGGTTTCCTCCTTCTGCTAAAGACCCCCACCAGAAGCGAATTATTGAAATAAAATCCCGAAATGACCTAGGTTGTGTCGAGTGGACGTTAAACCCCATTTCTCTCTCTCTCTCTCTCTCTCTCTCTCTCTTCAAAACTATTGGTATTTTGCTTTTGGTGATGATTATTCTGATTTTTATATTATGTTGTCATTCTTTGTGTCGGACTGTCTATTAACCATTGGCTGTCAAGACATAGGTGCTGTGTGGGTGCATTTCCATGCTTTGCATTTGGCTATCTTAGGACTAAATTGCTCCTTAGGAAATATAAATTTGATGGATTTCCACTAAATGTTTTCCATAATCGCCATGATGGAATTCAGAAAATTGTTTTTAAGTGTGGTTGCTTAAACAATGCAAGATTTTTTTATTACCACTTGCACAACATTTTATAGAAGTGTTGACTTCTAGGTACTAATACACTCATGCACATGTTTAAAATACAATTTGGACAAAATAATGAGTAAGTATAGACTATAGACATTGATTTCGAATGGCATTTCATCCGTGATTTTCCAGTTATAATATTTCCAAGACCACTGTCTAATTAGGAAGAGATTGATTTAAATAAAACAGGTTGCCAGACAACAAAACATACGCCCACCCACAACAGCTACATCATACAAGGTTTGTCAGAAAGCAAAACCCTACCACCAGCTTTAACAGCTCACAGTTGAACAAAGCATATCAATTTCAAGTTTCTACAAAGATAATAACCCCAGAAGTAATTATAGGATATTGTTGAAATTGATTGAATAAAGCTGGCCTTACACACTGTAATTTTCCTGTCAGTCAATCTTAGGTAATTGCCAAAATAGCTTGTTGACCACCTGGACATCTGATACCATTTTGGACCAATATTTGGTAATATTGATGTGATCAGACTGGAAATATGACTTTAATTGGAAAACTTGGTTACTCTTTCTGTCGTTGAAATAATGAAGTTCTATACAACAGCACTTAATGTATGCTTCAATAACTAATTTAACACTTTAAAATGTTATTGTAATATTTTGTAATATTCGACCATATGCATTAAAAATGTGTCTATATATCCATCTTTATGTTGCAATATCATTTATGTTGCAATATCATCAAACTATTTGATTCTTTGACAAGGAATATGGCTTTTATATTTCCCAGTCCATTGTTTTTGTTTCCAAGGCTTAATATTGCTATCACTAGAAAAATGAGTTTGGTTTGCAAGAAAACAGATACGATTATATGGCAGAGTCTACACAGTTTGAGATTGTTAAAACGGGTATGCAGGTTTTATAATATAGCAATAAACATAAACACATGGAGTTAAATCATGCAATTTAATGTTCAGCTACAAGCATATTGAATCTTTCTCAAATATTGTTTTTTTTACATTAATTAAGTGACACTGTAGGGAGATAAACAATGGGTATTTTTCCACTGCTACAATTTCTGAATTATTATGCTTATTCAATCATACTGATTAATGGCAACAATTATTTGGTTTGCTTAGAGTTATTACTAATTTAGTAGTTTTTTTATACACACATTCATGTATCCTTACTGATTCCATCCAAACAGTTTGTAAGAAAGCGTGCATAGTACCTATTATTAGTTACTCTTACAATCTCTATCACATGGAATACAAAACACAATTTTATCTGCATTTTAGAACTACACCATTCTTCATTAGCCCAGTTGTTGCAGAAAATTAGGACATTAAACTCCATTTCATTCTAGAACTTTGAACAAGCCAATCTTAATTTATCAAATTCCATATTATTTACAGTCACTGAAGTTACTTCACCCATCGATAATGACTGTAAAAACCATTATCTCCATTCTCCAATATGGCCCTCATTGAAAATGTAGTGCTAAATTAGCTGAGACAGACAGTAAAACCACAAAATGTAATTAATAACTCTTTTCAATTTTTGTGGATTTTTTTAAAAGACATATATACTATACTGCTCTCTATTGATCAATTGAGTTTAAGGGTACAAGTTAAATGGATTACTCATAATTATTGTTTAATGAGTTTTGTGTTATGTTGAAATTGTTGAAGTGCTCATTAATATGGTTACCATGATATACATGACCTGAATACAAAAGTAACAATTACTATAATGGCCTTCAGGGGAAGTTATTTTTTATTAGACACAATTTAAATTTTCACGTATGTTGTGAAATAATTTGTGTCTGACAATGTCTTTGACAAGGGACCTCATGTCCAAAATTGTATATTATACATTGTGTGATAATTTGTACTGGACAAAGTCTGTGACAGCTTAATTATGTCCAGGCTTGCTATACACACATGTAAATTATGACTGAGAGTAAAATTGGGAATATAAACTGGGGTAACCTATTCATTGAATTAATATTTCACTCACTATCACAAATCTCATATTTATGAGCGAGTGACAGCAGGGACATCCAGTCACCATTATTATGCCTTAATATATGAAGCCAATAGATTAAATTAAGATTGCATTTTGTGGACAGTCCCTTTCAGAAATGCTGGACATATTACCGAGTGACTAAAAATTTCAAATTTGTTAATGACAGTAAAAATGTTAACATTTTTGTTTTATGTTTGATAGTCTGCGAAATATTTGTGTATAGTACTTTGAAGAAACAAAAATTGAACGTACCTCATGGTATTGGTAGGATTATTGTAATACATATCCATATTATGTAGAATTGATATATCTATTTAACAGTCATACATTATTCCATGTTATTTGCGATTATTTACTGATAGATGGTTTATACTATGCTATATATTTAGACTAGTATACTTGCTGTAATATTACACACTAGAACTGTAACATGTGGTACAAAACTGTTTGGTTGGAAATCTTCCAGTAAAACTTCCCAAGTTCACCCAATCAATACTTATACCATAGAGTAACTAAGCCACTCTCTCTACATGTACAGCTCAGACTCCTAGCTATTCTGCATTCAGTTACATGAATCTGTCCATACTATAACTACAGTTCTTTTGTTTGTTGAAAATTTTGGGTTTTTTTTTTTGCTTTTCTATGATTTGTTTTGCTGATAATAAGACAAGATAAGATAAGATAAGAAGTTTATTGCATCAAAACGTCCGTTATGGACAGCATGCATATATATACATTTATACATAGTCATACATTTAATAATACATGCACATACACAATGCAAGGGTGTTTTATGTAATAAATCCTAGCTATCTATCCTCTACATTATTGTTTTATTTTTATATTCCATCCATCTTCCTCCAAATGCAATAAGGTATTCAAACCATTATCCATTTATATCCCAGTCTATCGATGTGTTCACCAGGCTGTGTTTTAAATGTTTACAATATTTATTTATACACAAGTTAATATGAATATTCTGATGGATAATCTAATAAATTTCCGTTATTGGTAGTATGTTCTTGTAAAGAACATGTTGGACACCAATCCTGTTCTAAAGTGATTAATGATTTAAAGATATTTGTGTGTGTATTTAAGATATTTATCATTTTTTTTAAAAAATTTTTAACAATATTTATTCAATATTTACATATTATAAAGATACAATATTAAATTATGGGATCTGAAAACAAGCCGGAGCTTATATAAATTCATTTCCCGTAATAAATTATTTACAGATATAAATACATTGTTTATAATTATAATCACGATTTACATACATTTAAATACATATAATTACAAAAGCAAGACATTTTTATTCTCACTTGATGAAAAAGTACAAAATACTTAATATACATAGGTTAGTGTGGTTAGCGAAACGATTATGTTATGTTGATAATGTGGTGATAGTGTGATGCGAATCTCAGGCTGTTGAGAAAGGAAAGGGGAAAGTCAAGTCTAAAATATTGAATAGGAAACGAAATTTATGCAAAGTAGGAAGGTGGTACTTTGTCCGATTTTTGTTGGATACTAGTTAAAGTTATTGATGGAAATTTTCAGGATGCAATAGGTATCATCTGAACTTGACACAACTAGTTATGAATCTATCATTAAACCAGAGACAGTCAGGTATTTATCAATTATTTCTTTATTTTCGTCTTTGAATAAATGCAAGGTCCAACTGCCTATTTGTTAGCTGCTGGAACTAGTTTCCCTAATTTTGGTATTCTCACATATTCCTGAAGCAATGGCCCAAGAAATCCCTCTCTGGCCATTGCTGGATTGGTTTCTGATACCTGACCTTTTGAGGGAGTGTGTCTATTCTTCCTGTTCAATCAAATCTATCCCAAGTACTGGAACATTGACAGCCCTTCGCTTAATCTGATTTAAGGTATTAAAAACAGTGAAAGTCTTGTTCATCTCCATACAGTATTATTTACATTGTTTAAGTGTTGATAGCCTTGTTTCTCACGCAATTAGTTTTTCTGAAATATTCTGCTATGCACTGGTTAATTGGGCATAATAAAATCATGAGTCATGACGTAACGTTATGTAAACATATTTGGTTCAATTTGGAGCTTTGTTCAAAGCGTAATGACATTGTAACACGGTTAGCTATTGGTTGTCAATCAGACTATTGACCAGTTATGATTTATGGTATTCTCCAGATAAACTGATGTCTTTGTGATAAGTAAAATATTTTTAGTATAAGAAATTATAAGTACCAGTAGGAGGATAAATTAATAATATTTTTAGAATACATGTACTGACAAATACAGAATCAATGCATTCAAAATATATTAATTTTAGATCCAAGGTTCTGATTTCATAAGCATCAGTTAGACATTATATCCAAATATATTTATTACTCAAAACTATAAACCAACAAATATTTATGAATTTTAATGTGGCGCAATAATGGCTTATACATCATTTACCAGTGGTGTATATTTTTCCACAATATAGCCCTTTTTCCTCATTATTCCTTCAGTCTTCCTGTCCATGTAACCAGCAACTTTCCCCACACCAAGTAGAAATATACCACACCTCTTTCACAGATGAAATATTTTATTTTTTTATTAGGTGATGACAATACCCTTCCTGAAAGGTGACACTACCCCTTCAAATCCATTTGAGGAATATACAATTCATTGTCATAGCCCAAGGAGGAAATTAGCTTTTTTATGTCATGTACATTTTCTTCCTCACTCTGTACCTTTTTTTTCCACAATATTTAATGGTGCGAATAGAATAATATATACCCTGTCGTTTACAGGAATTAAATTGGTTGTATCTTTCATTATGCTACTTACGAGCTAAAGCTGTAACCTGCTGTGTCCTAATTTTGCAACACATATACCGACTAATTTTCAAATCTTGTGGTTGACTTGATATAATTTCGTTGTTGAATTTTACTATTATCATTCAGTGAATAATTAACCTTGTATATATATAGAGCATATAGTTTAGACATAAAACAAAAACAATATCAAATTTGAACTGTGGTCAATTAAATTGCTTTAATTTCACACCACCATCAGTGGACATGGTCCAAATTAATTAACACTGATCATAAATTGTCAAGGTTTTAAGTCAGTGATTCTCAACCAGTGTGCCATGGCACATTCAGGTGTGCCACAAGATCTTCCTAAATGTGCCACGAAATTTTGAATGGCACACTTTGAAAATGTGGAAAAACATGTGATCCCAATTGAGTATTCAAAGTGTCTACCAATAAGTTCATAGCTGTATTTTTCTTCACTTAGTTTAAGTAATTCTTTGTGTCTATGACTAGCTAGTCTCTGTGTACGGTTGTAGGTTTTTATTTTGCAAAATTCAGATATTTTTCATATATATTTAGCCAAGTGTGCCGCTACTTTTCATGTGTTCCAAAGTGTGCCATTTGCAAAAAAAAGGTTGAGAACCACTGTTTTAAAGTGATAATTTCATATTTTCTAAGAGAGTCAAAACATATTTATTTCTATGTCTTTTGCTCAAAAGGTTGTCAACTCACTATTATACGATCATGGGCAATATTTCACAGGCATTAAAATTGCTGACACAGAAAATAATAACACATTACCTACCTTGTTTTCCCATTCTCCTCCATGCAATGGCAATCTTCAAACGTTTGAATTTGAAGTTGAAAGTGATATTTTTGCCAATTTTTCAACTGGCAACAGTGAATTATAGGATTAATAGGATTATCATCTATTTTAAGGCTTTATTTTTATATATTTTAAAAATATAACAAAAAAAATGAAATTGCTGTTTTAAATTATTTAAAATTATGGTTTACGATTAGCAGGAAATGAACTCTTAAAAGATATCAAGTGAAAGAATAAATTGATTTTTCATCCCCTTCTATTTTATATTTTAGGTGAATATCAGTACCTATGCTCATTTTTTATATATTTTTTGTTATAAATGAAAATTTTATTCTATTTTGGTTCGTTAAAACTAGTTTAATTCTTTCATAGTCTTAAGGGGCTTATAGATCATTAATCACATCAGTCTACTGACACTGGCTGTTCATGATTAAATTGACAACATGGAATTATTTAAGTCATTGCACTAATCATGTAATTAAATCTATTAACTGTAGATATTGTCAAATGTTACCTTTTGGATTCTGAAAGATACTAGGTTTCTCAAGAAATGGAATCATTCTTAGCTTAATTTATATTTTAAAATTTGGAGGTCTCTCTAAATTTCAAACAATAAAGATAAAGAAATTCCTATTGTCAGCTGCATGTACCAGAAATGTAGTTCAGAAAGTAATTACGGTAGATGAATCAATTCTTTTAGGTAAAAGAGGAGGTTGTTAGTTGAGCCAATTTTTTTTTTATCCTTTCTTGTAGCATAAAAGCAACTGCAGGTTATTAATGTTATAGATAAATTAGTTCATCACTTTAATTCATCACATTTATGGAGCTTATGAATCCTGTCACACTTATAGCTTTGTGGTGATGGATCTAAAAGTAATTTATGCCAGTTGTACATGGATGCGTGGAGTAAGTTGACCATTTACTAATTGTATCAATGGAATCTTTTTTGCACACTTCCATGATGGAACTTTTGACGGAAATAGTGGATCGTGAATGTTATTTAGGCCATTGAGTACAAGTTGAGTAGTTAGAACTTTTATATTGAAAGTCCCTTCGTGACTATTTTATATTCATCAGAATACTTTTCCTTCCATTAAGGTTAACTGGATTATGAATTAAATGCTTCAATACGCCTTCTCAACTTCATTTCTTAAACTGGGAGTAACTAGCTTCTGGCTAAATATAGATGATGGATGTAGATGATTAATGGAATTACAGAACCGATGTAAATGCATGGTATTCACTAAGATGTGTTCCTTAAAAGCAATCTCAGTTCTTCTTCATTCTTATTCATGCCAAATCTTTTATTCATTAAAGACATTACTGGTCGGTGGGTTGATCAGGTTATCTGATGTTCTGGTAATCAATAATACATATCAGTACCAATAATATCCCATTATACCCAACTTTATTCTATCTTATATCTGGTAATTTACCAAATCATTATCATATTTGATTGTGTGTATATTTGGACAATTTGTCATTCACTTATTTTTCCAGCTGTTATCCCTCCCAACTGAAAGACATAATAACCAAAGTCATGCTTCACATTTTGTTTCTTGCTGTACAGTCTTAAAATACAGATGTGAAGTCAGCCTTTGGTGTTGGTGTACCATTATTCCATAAAATAGTAGGGGCAACTTGCAAATATTGGACTCAAATTCATAGTGTCTATATTTAAAGTTGTTTAATGTTCTTGTGTAAGACACTGCATTACATTATAGTTATAACTTTCTAACTATCGTCCTCGTGCAATATCAATATATTACTTAATGCCTGGTCCTCGACCATTAAACCACAGCATGAACCTTATAATATAAGGTCCTTGACCACACATAATGTTATCAATACAAGTGTAGTAAATCGGAGCACTATAAACCAGCTTAAGCTATTATCACTGAATGGTCTGAGAATGGTCTTCTCTTTAGAAGCTCCTCCAGTTTCCTCCCACTGTTAAAGACCCTATGGGCAAGCGAATTAGTGAAATAAAATTAAACCATATTAATTATGTAAGTCCAGAAATGACCTTGTTTGTGTCCAGTGGATGTTAAACCCGTCTCTCTCTCTCGCTCTGTAAAAATACAGTCTTCAATGCTACTGAATTCATTTACAGTTAGAAGCCAAAGCATTCAAAGTTTGAAGTATTTAACAACTTTAGGATGTGAAAATGTCAAATGTGCATTGTGATCTCAGTTATGATTTTTTGGCTACAATTAGTACAACAGATTTAAAGAACTTTACTGTAAATAAGAGGTGCAGATTAAGAGTGGTACTCAACCTGACTGGAATCTGATCAAATATTGCACAGTCTCTGTCAAATATCCATTCCATTTAAAATTTCTTGTGAATACTTGTAAAGACTACATTTATATCCCAATATATATATGTGTTATGAAGTCTATCGAATATCTGCGACTGATATTGACTTCCTGTAAATGCTCTAGACACAATGGTATACTAAACTATTTGTTTTTTGCAGGTGCTGTATTGAGAGCTATGTCTACACGCCCTATAACATTAGCTGATGTTGGTTACAAAGGGACACAGCTCAAGATGTCTCTTCTCTTACAAGGTCAACAAAGAGTGGTCTTTAAACCAAAATGGTAAGTTAAAGTAGCTAAGTCTCTAACTCTATTCTCATTGAAAACACAAATTATTTGTCAATTTAAATTAACATTGATGTTGTGATCTTCCTTAGAAAAGATGGACTTTTGATATCCAATATTAAAGACAAAAATAAACATTTTACCATTGGTGCATGAATCCTTTACCATAATTTGTTTCAGAGCCATTTGATACAAAGGACTTAAAGAATGAGGCTAAACATATTCCACAAGTCTTGTCGAATGATGACATCATATTTTTATCTGGAGAGCATGTGCAAAAAATACAATCGGTCTAGACTGGAATAACCAAACGCTAGAGATTGCCATTCAATTGAGACTTTTGGCTTATTTCGCTGACCATAACTCATTAGAAATTATAGTAAAAACGATTGAATTTAAATCAGTTTATTTACATTCATATTACATAATTATATGTGCATGACCCATTTGTGTCAATTTCTAGATCCCAAATATTAGTGATGTAGCTCCTTTAATTATTCTGTCATAAAATATTCTTTGATTACTAGATTAAATTTCTGTATGACAATTGCAAAAATGGTTTTGACAAGAAGTTTTTCTTTTGTACCTACCATTCTTTATGCACAATGATTGGTTTTCATTAGTAAACTGTTGATACTTTCAGGTACACAAGAGATTATGTTATAACTGATTCACCTGTAAGTGGCACTGATCGACATAATGGTGAAATAGCAGCTTTCCATCTTGGCAGGTTTGGAATTTGATTCTTATTAACTCTTTTACATCACTCTTCTGAAAGTTTCTGTTGAAAATTATAAGGATTTGTTATTATTATACAGGCATATTAAAATGTTTTAAAGATACCTTCCGATGTACAAACTTGGTGATTTGATAATTTAGACTAAAAAGATATTCCAACTTATTAATCTATCAAAATTTGGTATTTTTAAGTCTCTCCCGTTTTCCATGTCCATTCACCATCAAGAGCTCCCAAAGCAAAGAGGTTGGACAATCTATGCATGGAACCTTTGATGTCATTCGAATAGGCAACCCTTAATCATGGACCTGTCAAATTTGCCCTGTGTTTTCATGTGGAATTATTATGCCGTCGCCCCTGATCGTCCGTCCACAATTTGTTTGTGGACTCTCTACAGGTCACAATTCTTATCCAACTTGAAATATAGGTTTGTCCCCATAAGATCTCGGCTGCTTTCGATATTGGCATGTATCGGATCGAACCTTTATGGATTATGGCCCCTTATGTACGAAAAATCATGTTTTTAGTTTGTGGACCCTAAAGAGATCACAATTGTGAACCGATTTTGATGAAACTTGACATCTATCTTGGTTCCTTTTGATATTTGTGCCCATCGGATCGTAACTTCCTGAATTATGGCCCCTGATTTTCCGAAAAATTGCCCTTTTTAGTTTATGGTCCCGTAGGTCAAAATTATTATACGATTTAAAAAAACATTTGATTATATCACTGTTACATGAAAATGAAGGTTGAGTTCGAATTCTGTGAAAATCGGACCAAAATTGACGGACAGAATGGCAGTCGTTTGTAAGCGAATAATGTGAAAATATGTTATGTCAAGGTTGTGGACCCTGTATAGGTCACAATTTTAATTTGATTTTGATGAAACTTGAAATACATGTTTATAACCTAAAGATCCTGGATCCTTTCAATATTTGCACATATCGGATTGTAACTTCCTGAATTGTGGCCTCTAATTGTACGGAAAATTGCCTTTATTATCTTGTGGTCCATCTTGAGGTCACAATTATTACCTGATATGAAAAAAACATTTGATTATTTCATCGTTACACTGTAATGAATGTTCGGTTAGAATTTCATGAACATCGGACCAAAATTGCTGAACAAAATGGCCGCCACTTTTACTCGAATGGTGCAAAAATATGGTATATCAAGGTTGTGGACCCTGTAGAGATCACAGTTTTAATCCGATTTAGATGAAACTTGAAATGTAAGTTTATGACACAAAGATCGCAGTTTCTTTCGATATTCGGGCACATTGGACCATAACTTCCTGAATTATGGCCCCTGATTGTATGAAAAATCATGTTTTTTACCTTGTGGAGGTCACAATTTTATTCCGAATTAAAAAAACGTTTGACTATATCCCCGTTACACATTAATGATGGTTGAGTTTGAATTTCTTGAAAATCGATAATTGAACAGCTAAATCTATAATATTAAATGTTTCATATACTAAACGTTAGCATGGGGTAGAACTTTATAAAAACCAAACAAATTCTAATGATTTTCTGATAATTACTCAATATACAACAACTCTTGTTGACTGCCTGGACGATTTAGCTGCTGTGGTGTAAGTTTCGTTGCCTGGCAACCTATTTTTTTCCAAGGAATGTCATATTTGTTTAATAAAATTGAGTGTCTCTACTTTCCATAATTACCTTTGTCGGAATGTGTTGTCTGCGATATCACCTCGGTGGAAGCGGACATTAAATAAAACTACTTTACATGTGTCTTTAAATGGTGTAAACAAAATTGGTCAAATTGATTGACATGGAATTATTGCATGTAAGATACCTGAATAATGTATCCCAGCAAGGTTTAATCCATGCTAATATTTAGTAGTAATATGTACTCTTATTGATTATGTAACATTTAATTTAGAAAACAAAATCAAAATATCAACAGTACAAGATCTCCTGTGGTTGATTCCGTCAGATGAACAATGGACGCATCAATTAGACATTTCAAAATCTAATTGATAAGTCCATGACATCATCTTCCGATTACCGTAGACTACAAAATTATGAAAAGTTAAAGATTATTTTGGGACTATCACAGCTATCTTGTCAGATGGACAATCTGCCATGTCATATCAACTGAAAGGAAACTAGCTCTTTACTTGCTGAAAAACTTTAGGTGTTGGCTCCATTCAAACACCAAAACTTCCATACTAAAATTTAATTTTGCAGACTTCACTAGTTATGGGTGTATGTTTCATTGTGAGTGGTAAGTTATATAATACAGCGTGTTTACAAATAATAACATGTTTTAACAATTTTAGAATTCTACAATTTCGTAGAACACCTCTTGTGTCTGGACGAAGAGTGAATATGAAGACCGAGATACAAGGAGTTGGTAGTAAGACATTATTAAACACATTCTACACAAAAGGTAAAAACTACTTACGTATGATAAAATCATATTAACGTTATGTTTATGGCATACAATAAGAATTGTGTCTTTGAAGTTTTGTTTGGCCCAGATGATAATAAAAATATCTTTGATGAAAAGGGATGTGTTTATAGTATTTGATTAATGTTTTTCAGATAATAAAAGGCTACATGTGTCTGTTGATGATATTTTGTTTAATCTAAATACATGTTCTAACTACTAAGGTTCATGTTTTTATTGTGTTTCGGGGTTGGTGGGTAGCTGAATGGTTAACCCTTAACCGGTCATAGTCGCATATTTGCACCACAACGTTGTACTTTTAAGTGGTCTTGGTCACAAATATTTGCAACACAGCAATAACATTTTTTATAAGCCGCATTTGAGTATTTTGTTTCATATTTAATTTGCATTCTGAAATGAGGTGAAACAAATAGTTCAAATTTCAGATCAACTTAACCTCTTCAACTTATTTATTGGTGTCAAGAGTCACTTATAATAATCCGGCAGTAGACATTTGAAATAGGCATATAACGTCGCTGTGCTATCCAAACCTCGTATCTCGGTTTTTTGACAAATTTACATTTTTGCTTGATCAGAATCAAATTCCTGCCGCGCACCATCTATCAAAAGTTCGTACCTCTACGCCAATTAGAAATAGAATTTTCGAGCATGTGACAATTTCTCGGAATCTGATTCGCCAAAATTAATTTCTCCAAAACATCATATTTCTAACAAAATATCGTATCTCGGTACCACGTGACAAAATCAGACGACATGGATGTTTTGTGTAGTTTGAAGTCACTTTTAAATGCTGTATGAGGTAAACCATAACTAATCCAGAAAGAAAAATTAAATTTCTTTAAACAGTAAGTCAATATTTTGTATATATATCGAATTACAATTATAAATACTTTGATTAACCTATTTTCATTGATTTTGGGTTATTTAGTTACAATTTGTATAAAATTGGCTAAATATAAAATATATTACAGTACATACTATCATTATTTAATGAATACGTGCTTCTTTTACTGATAACACACTAATAAGTAAGATATTAGTGGGAAATTCTGACATACGATAATTTGACATTAACGACACCGATGAATGGTATACCCCATCGGCGAATAACGTACAGAGATACGACATTTTGACATATTTATACGCCCACATTTTTATGTGGACGTATATTGTCGTCGCCCCTGTCCGTCCGTCCGTCCGTCCGTCCGTCCGTCCGTCCGTCCGTCCGTCCGTCCGTCCGTCCGTCCGTCCGTCCACATTTTTTTGTGAACAGTCTACAGGTCACAATTTTTATCCGATTTCAATTAAACTTAAAATATAGGTTTATCACCATAAGATCTCGGTTCCTTTCGATATTGGCATGTATCGGACTGTAACTTCATGGGTTATGGCCCCTGATTGTACGAAAAATCACGTTTTTTAGCTTGTGAACAGCGTAGAGGTCACAATTTTGAACCGATTTGGATGAAACTTGACATGTATGTTTATAACCCAAAGATCTTGGTTCCTTTCGATATTTGCGCCCATCGGATCGTAACTTCCTGAATTATGGCCCCTGATTGTCCGAAAAATCGCCCTTTTTAACTTGTGGTCCCTCTGGAGGTCACAATTGTTATCCGATTTAAAAAATCGTTTGATTATATCACCGTTGCATGGTTATGAAGGTCGCGTTCGAATTTCGTGCAAATCGGACCAAAATTGACGGACAAAATGGCCGCCGTTTGTACGCGAATAGTGTGAAAATATGTTATATCAAGGTTGTGGACCTTATAGAGGTCACAATTTTGAACCGATTTTGATGAAACTTGACATGTATGTTTATAACCCAAAGATCTTGGTTCCTTTCGATATTTGCGCCCACCGGAACGTAACTTTCTGAATTATGGCCCCTGATTGTCTGAAAAATTGCCCTTTTTAGCTTGTGGTCCCTCTGGAGTTCAAAATTGTTATCGGATTTAAAAAAACGTTTGATAATATCACCGTTCCATGGTTATGAAGGTTGAGTTCGAATTTCGTGAAAATCGGACCAAAATTGACGGACAAAATGGCCGCCGTTTGTAAGCGAATAGTGTGAAAATATGTTATATCAAGGTTGTGGACCTTATAGAGGTCACAGTTTTGAACCAATTTTGATGAAACTTGACATGTATGTTTATAACCGAAAGATCTTGGTGTCTTTCGATATTTGCGCCCATCGGATCGTAACTTCCTGAATTATGGCCCCTGATTGTCCGAAAAATTGCCCTTTTTAGCTTGTGGTCCCTCTGGAGGTCAAAATTGTTATCGGATTTAAAAAAACGTTTGATTATATCACCGTTCCATGGTTATGAAGGTTGGGTTTCGAATTTCATGAAAATCGGACCAAAATTGACGGACAAAATGGCCGCCATTTGTACGCGAATAGTGTGAAAATATGTTATATCACGGTTGTGGACCTTATAGAGGTCACAATTTTGAACCAATTTTGATGAAACTTGACATGTATGTTTATAACCCAAAGATCTTGGTTCCTTTCGATATTTGCGCCCATCGGATCGCAACTTCCTCAATTATGGCCCCTGATTGTCCAAAAAATCGCCCTTTTTAGCTTGTGGTCCCTCTGGAGGTCAAAATTGTTATCGGATTTAAAAAACCGTTTGATTGTATCACGATTCCATGGTTATGAAGGTTGAGTTTGAATTTGGGAAAATCGGACCAAAATTGACGGACAAAATGGCCGCCGTTTGTATAGTGTGAAAATATGTTATATAAAGGTTGTGGACCTTATAGAGGTCAAAATTTTGAACCGATTTTGATGAAACTTGACATGTATGTTTATAACCCAAAGATCTTGGTTCCTTTCGATATTTGCACCCATTGGATCATAACTTCCTGAATTATGTCCCCGGATTGTCCAAAAAATCGCTTTTGTTAGCTTTTGGTCCCTCTGGAGGTCAAAATTATAATCCGATTTAAAAAAACGTTTGACTATATCACCGTTACATGGTAATGAAGAGAGAGCTTGAATTACGTGAAGATCGGACTAGAATTGACGGACAAAATGGCCGTCGTTTGTACACGAATAGTGTGAAAACATGTTATATCAAGGTTGTGGACCCTATAGAGGTCACAATTTTGAACCGATTTTGATGAAACTTGACATATATGTTTATAACCCAAAGATCTTGGTTCCTTTCGATATTTGTGCCCATCGGGTCATTACTTCCTGAATTATGTCCCCTGATTGTACGAAAAATCACCCTTTTTAGCTTGTGGTCCCTCTGGAGGTCACAATTATTATCTGATTTAAAAAAAAAAACGTTTGATTATAAAAACCAAACAAATTCTAATGATTTTCTGATAATTCCTTAATATGCGACAACTCTTGTTGACTGCCCGGACGATTTGGCTGCTGTGTGGGCGTATGTTTCGTTGCCTGGCAACCTATTTTTTTTTTTAAATTTCAGAACGGTTTCTTTCTTTTTAATCTACATCAGTATATGTCTACTAGTCTGCCAAAAGCCTTATCAAGGAGTCAGATACTCGTAAATATGGCCACGGCTAAACAAGCACCAAAAGCGACGAGTTTGATTGCTACTAATTCGAATAATGCTGCATTTCCTTTAGTACGGCTCCGGTCCGGGAGCATAAATGGCAAATGGAAGCTTGTGTTCTTATATGCGATTATTCAAGCGGGAGGGCTCTCTTTTCAACATGGCACGTGTCTAAGAAAGGGCGAAAATTGAAATTTCCCTACCTATTTTTATCTATTTGCCGTGCGGGCTACCAAAACTGCCTTTCCTTGCGTGCGTTATTTGCGTTTACGGACACTGTTCCGCATGCTTTTCCGTACCGATCGCAACATAGTCTGTTTCGAAAAATCGTACTGGACGCCGCATAGAGAACCGTATCTGAACCGGCAAATAACGAAACACTCTTACTAAAATTCTATGAAAGTGATTATTTCCGTATCTGCAACCGGACCTGAGCCGGACCGGATCCAAACTAAAGGAAATGCAGCCTGGAATTTCCCTACCTATTTTTAGCTTTTTGCCGTGCGGACTACCCAAACTGTGTTTCCGTCTGTGTGTTATGGGTCTTTACGGTCACGATTCCGCATGCGTTTACGTACCGAACGCGACATGGTCCGTTTCGAAAAAACGTAGGCCTACCGTACGCCGCATAGAGAACCGTATCCGCACCCGCACATACGGAAACACTCTTACTAAAATTCAATTAAAGTGTTTTTTTCCGTATCCGCAACCGGACCGGAGCCGGACCGGATCCGTACTAAAGGAAATACAGCTTCGGCTCTGGTCCGGGAGCAGTTATGGCACATGGCAGGTTGTGTATTCCTTATATGCGGTTTTTCAAGCGGAAGGGCTCTCTTTTCAACTTGGCACGTGTCCAAGAAAGGGTGAAAATTAGAATTTCCCAACCTATTTTTAGCGTTTTGCTGTATTTCCCTATGTGTGATGTGTGTTTACGAACACGGTTCCGCATGCGTTTCCGTACCGAAAAACCGCACCGGACGCCGTACAGAGAACCGTATCCGCACCGGCACACGAGGAAGCACTCTTACTAAAATTCCATGAAAGTGTTTTTTTCCGTATCCGCAAGCGGACCGGATCCGTACTAATGGAAATGCAGCTTGGGGATGACTTTTCAGATGATTTAAACCTTTATTCTACCCCTATCCACTCAAATAAAATAAAATTCGAACACTTAAAACAACCCGAAATAGAAAATATGACAGCCAGAAATCGAGGTGTTGCTTCAAACATTCCAACTCGAACTGTATTCAGGGCACAGTGATTCCAGTTAAGATGAAATCGGTTTAAATGTCTCCACAATAGATAAGCTTTTCGATACTAGTGGGAACGAAAATATAGAAAATAGCCTAGAAGATAAAATTTATGAATTAAGTGACACACTTTCAGACTCTGATGACATTATCAAAAGATCCGGATTGGGATGTAGGTACATGGCTAGATCACACACTGAAGATAATGACTGAAATGACTGGAGATATTGAAATAACTGAAGATAACGAAATAACTGAAATAAATGATGATATTGAAATAATTGAAGACAATAAAGCAAATGAAATAAATGAAGATAATGAAATAATAGAAAATCATAATGTCAATAAAAAGCATACTCCGCGCAGTGTTGCGTTTGATTAGAGGTAATCCAACTACACACTGCTATTATAAGTGGATATTGTTGTGTTAAATTTTGATTGATCAGTAGTCTGTCTACCAACCAATCACTAGCTGCCAATACTGGACCAAATATGTTTACGTAAAGTATACGTCATGACTCACGATTTTATTATGCCTAATAAACCGGTGCATAGCAGAATACTGCAGTAAAACTAATTGTGTGACAAACGAGGCTATCAAGTCGAATGAAATGTAAACAATACTGTTTGGAAACGAACATACTTTCACTGTTTTAATACCTTAAATCACTGTCCAAAGTTTTAGGGAAGACCCAGATTAAACGAAGGACTGTCATGTTGCTGTACTTAAGTGATAGCTTTCATTGAATGGAAAGAATAGACACACTCCCGCATAAGTTCAAGAAACAGATGCTATTCCAACAATGGTCAGAGAGGGATTTCTCGGGCCATTGCTTCAGGAATATGGTAAAAAGCCGAAATCAAAGGTTATGCAGTGGCACAAAAGCCTACTTTAAATTCAAATTACAACTGTACACGAGACCTCGGGTTTTCTTCCTATCCGAACGACTAGATTGTGTTGCTAGTCCGGCCTCACAATGGGAGAGGACACGGGAAAATCCGTGCTAAGACCGGTACATCCGGTTTAGCGAGTAAGAGCCTTTCTCACTGAGCCACTTTGACTCATTTTGACCCGTTTCATTAACCTGGATAGTGCTGAAAAGTTGGATGTTAAACTCCATTTCACTTCATTTATTTTTAATAAACGTGTCTCACTATCAAATGAATGACATCGAGATACTCAAGCCAGAATAAGGCTTTTAACCACGTAAATGGTATACGGCCACACCCGTTTTCTTATCGACAAATTATCGTACATCGTTTTTTGGGACATATGCATCATATTCAAACTTCGTATGTCCAATTTTGGAGAAAATAAAATGCGTCAAATTATCGTATGTCTGGTTTATGACGTCATAGGTGTCCCACCCCCACCCCAATATATGCAATAATTCATGTTTAGTTAATAAGTCATTGTGTGAAAAAATTGTAGAATTTGGTTTAGTAGTAACATTTTTATAATGTTTTTTGTTGCCCCTGAAAAGTTGCATAAATCGACATACGAGATTTGGATAGAGCAGCGACGATAAATATTTCACCTTATTTAGCGTGGCCAGTTCAGGTCATGACGTCAAAATGGCGTCGACCGGTTAAGGGTTAATACATGTGCGTTTGATCATAAGGTCCGTCATTGAGTCAAGTGGTGGGTTTTCGATTCCCTGATTGTACAAGGAGTAAGGTTGCCTTTCCAACCTTGTAGATTTTCTTCGGTTCCTTCAGTTTCCTCCCACTGCTAAAGAACTCTACGGGTTGGTGAATTATTGAGATGTAATTGAATTATATGTTAGACCCAAAATGACCTAGTTAGTATTGAATGGATGTTAAACTCCATTTCTCTTTATTGTATTTCACATTGTAATACATATTTAATTGTCTTTTGGGTGGCAATGAATTAATGTTTATAAATTTTTGTTTTTTGTTTGTTTCAGATGAAAATATGTGTTTCTATGGTAAATGCTACTACTGTAAAGGACCAGCAACAGGTGTTTGTGCTGAAGGTGAAGTGTTGGAAGGAACAGTGGTATTATGGATGCCATCAAGGTTTAAACTTAAACTCCATAAACATCCATGGTCAAGAACATACAGAGAAGGAAAGCTTGCCAGGTAAGTAAGAGACATGTTGGAACTCTAAAATATTGATTAGTCATGGTAATTCTTTGTCAATTGCTAACAATATAATGTCACATTTGAACATGTTTCCATAAACAAAATGATAAATCAGACACAGAGTGACACAGAAATGGGGTTTAAGGTCCACTTGACATAAACTAGGTAAATATTGACTATCATATGCTATAAATTTATCAAAATTAGTCCCGTGCATGTAGGAGTATTTAGCAGCAGGGAGGAAACTAGAAAATACCCACAGGGTTAGACATGCTCCTTGTGGAATTGAAATCACACCACTTGACCTAAGGATAAACCATGCAGCCCCCATTAATCAATAAATAGCACATGGACTACAGCATTCCATTTTATGTAGTAAATTTTACTTTTGTAGAATGTATTTTTTCGTCAGAAATGCTTGGATCAACTCAAATCAAGGGAGGTAAATCACTTATTGTACAGGGCTATTGAAGCTATATTTGATCATGGTGAATGATCAAAAAGTAGTAAAAGTTCCTCTGCTAATTGGAAAGATTTACAGTCTTAACCAGAACAACAGAAGCTTGATCCTCTTTTGTGACACTCTGGCCAATTATTAGAATTTGTATATATATCAAATTTTTAATAAATATTAAAACCTAAATGGCTTTTACAATAGGCCTATTGATCAGAATAGATCAATTGATGAAGAAAAGTCTTCATGTTATATATCCATGTGATACAATACGAATGTCGTTTCTGTTTTATTTGTTATTTTGATTTTAACACTGTAGTTGGGAGACTGATGATGGGTATTGTAGAAAGGTACAGATGATAGACTATTATAGAGATGGTCCTATCTTACTAGATATAATAGATACAGCTATATTTGATTATCTAGTTGGTAATGCAGATAGACATCATTATGAAACATTCCACAACACCACTGAGACAATGTTATTGTTATTAGATAATGGCAAAAGGTATGTTACATATGACAACCTGTAGAACCAATCTATTTTAATCATATACTGGTTTCATTTCCTCTTAATTTGTTTAATACATTGATTGTAGAATTTCAGATTGTGATATGTGTTTTGTTATTGATTGATTTGAATGATAATTAAAAAATAAATTAAATTCCTTCTGGAAGATCATTGTTCAAAAGATAAAAAGAGAAAAATGTCAGATGGTTCATAGATAGATTACATGTTAGTGAGAGCACAGCACTTTTATAAAGGTGCACTTCAATCTTGCGAAACTGATTGTAATAACATAAAAACACAACGACAACATGTGAGAATCATGTTTTCATGATTGGTTAAACGTACCATAGATCAGTTCAGTGAAGTTAAAAATCAGGATTTTATGGTGCTATGAAAAGCTAGGTTAAGTACAAGCTGCTTATGTACACCTTAACAATGGGAAACCCTTGACTGCTAGAGGTGAACACCCAGACATTATTGATTTTTACTCCTTGCATCTTTGTTTCATTGTAAAGTGAAGTTGTTATGGCTTGTTGATTTTATTATGTAAATATTTCAACTATATACATCAGCTTTGACCAGAAAAATGATTTTTTTTTATATTTTCATCTAAAGCTAAATATCACTTGATTTTTCTTTACTGTATTAATTTGCCTTATATTGTTTATATTGTTTGTAAACTCTCTGTGATTTTCTACATTTGTTTAGTTTTGGTAATCCGTTTCATGATGAAAGATCAATATTAGCACCATTATATCAGTGTTGTAGGTAAGTTATGAGATATATATGTAGTAATAATGTATAACCTCTCTAACTTCAGTCAATGATCAAAGGCTTTCAAGCTCATAGTGATAATATGAGTAATGTCTTTGCTTAAAGCTGAACTCTGGTTACAAAAATACCGAAATAATGTAACAAAAAAAAAGTTAACGCCCATACGTGTTACCAATTTGTGAAATAAGTATGGCGGACATGGAGGCTTATGACCTGGAAAGGTTAGCCGATCTCACTTCCAGGGCCGCCTTCGGCTCGTCCAAATGGTCGACCATAGTTCAACTCGGTCTCGACCATGTACACCCAAACTTGAAATGGTTAGACTATAGTCGCGACCATGCTTAACCAACCTTTTGAGGTCGGTTGAGGCTGGTCAAGTCAAATTAAAAATGGCGGCTGACCACAAAAGATGTTAATAGAACACAATTTTTATGGGAAACAATCACCGGTTTATTCTAAAAGCACGACGTTTCGACAGGTATCCTCTTATCGTTATCAAGCACAATGACATTTCATAAACTTCAGATGAATACATAAGAGTGGACATGGTGAAACCATATAATAAGCTTAAATAACAATAACAATAAAGATAAAGGATTAAAAAAATTCAACGTATACTACCAATGTTGCTACAGAACCTGAAAGTTATTTAAATTCATATAACATATTTAAGTAGTTTCTATATTATATAAAGTGGATAATCATTTTTTGTCAATCAATTCGACCACAAGGCTGATGCCAGACTGAAATTGTGAGAGTACTGAAAGTGACGGACGGTATTATAGTAAAAAAATTTCAACTATTTGTGAATTTTATTTGGAAAAACAGTAAAATAAACAAACGATTTTGTTCATTGAATACATGCGTTTGATATACATTGTAAATATAAATTATGTAACAGTAAATAAACTCTGGATATTTGGTTGATTTGTTTATTTTATTGTCTGGGGATAACTATGTCACTGACTCAACTGTGAGTAAATTTCTTGAAATCGTTGTTATCATATTCTACCTTAAGTACAGCTTTTTCAGCATAGTCAGAAACTTTTGGCAAACGTTCCGGGAATTTGCATCCGAAGAATGATGTGGTCATATCAAAGTTTTCATTAAACAAACTTGCGTTTTCGTTAGGTAAAAGATTCTGTAGCAGTTCATTGAAGGTAATGGCGTCCATTTTGATGACCATGGTCGAACTAGCTTTCGTTCGGGTGTAGTGAACTTTTCTCTGTCGTTTAGTGGTGACCATACAAGCGCACCCGAAGGTTGCCCAGTTTGTTTCTTGTCAGCCAGCTATACACATCCGACTGTAAATAATTATATGAACTGCATCTACTACAATATCAATTTCTTCCACCTTGGTAAAATGGAGAAAAAAATCATAACATCAATAAATTTAGCACTGTCAAACACTCCCCAATGAGAGCCGCCCAAAACATGTAGTTATATCCCTTGATCGTTTTCATGAACACTATTCAACATGGAAAATATGAAAAAGACAATAGTTTGTATAGGTGATTTGTTTTGTTTGAAAAACAGGTTTGGGTAAGCCATCTTTTTGCATCTTTTGTTTCGGAGTAAATCCTAGACTATATTGTAGTAGACACAGTTCATATAATTATTTACAGGCCTACCTGATCAGACATTTTGCAATCTTCAATAATTTGGTATACTGTTGGGGAAAAATACAGCAATCAGTGTACTGTGTGAAGAGAATAAAGTCGGATGTGTATAGCTGGCTGACAAGAAACAAACTGGATGTGAGATCTGCTTACCTTTCCAGGTCATAAGCAAGGGTTATCGACTGAGACAGAAGGTTTAAAGTTAGATGAACACCCGAGCTCGTGCAAAGTTCGAAGTGTTCAATACACGGGCGTGGGTGTTTATCTAACTAACTTACACACTGGATTCTTTGTGTAAGAAGTTAAATGAGTGAATGAAAATGGACTAATACGAGAGAGGCGCATGTTTATCACAGATCCTTTATCACACAAAATCGTTTTACCAATTCGTATATAACAGGTATCAATATGCATTATTTTACACGTCATATATTGTTTACTCAGCACATTGGTCGGGAGTGGGTAAATAACTGAATATGTCTATACCGGTTTATTTACGATGCATACAAATCAGATTATTCAAATGTCAGGTTTTTGGCAAACAATTTTAAGAAAGTTGGATTGGTATATGGATAAATGTCCGGATTGTTAACATGTGCGCGTTGTGTCATAAAGTCTGCCATTCAGTCAATTGGTGTGGTTTAGATTCCCCGGTTGTATGTGACAAGGTGTAGGGCCTCCGGTTTCCTCTGGCTGCTAAAGACCCCTACGTCGAGGGGACGTTAAATCCCATTTTTCTCTTGCCTTACGGACAAAAGAAAAAATATGCGACACCCCTTATTGACTGCCCAGACGATTTAGCTGCTGTGGGCTATGTTTCGTTGCCTGGAAATATATCTTTAAAATCCACAACAGGCCAATGAATAATGTAATATTTATTTGGTGGGAATGGGGTATGCTGCATTGGCTGGAACACGTTTTACATTCGCGAATTGTCAGCCACAGAACAAACTATCTATGTGCGAAAAAAAAATACCATGTGTGATGATGTTGGATTGGTATTTTACAAGATGACAATTATCTAAAAAAAAATGTCCACACAGAAATTTATCATAATTTGCTAGGTTTTGTGTATTTGTTTCTTATACTGTTGGATGCGTTTTCTAGCTAATGATATTATTTCACAATCTACTGTAAAAAAAAATATTTATTTATTGTTTTAACTACATGTACATGTATAATTAACACGGCGTTTCTTGTTATTGCTAATACACAGTGCACACACGAAAATGCACGGTTGTCTGTTTTGACAATCACCGGGGTAGTATGTTGGGATGTTCATTTATATGAACACCTACTTTTCCTCAAATGAACACCTGTGCACACGCTAAAACAATACAGCACGGGTTGATCAGTAAGCCTCAGTGTGTAAGTGTGTAAGCCTCCATGTCCACCATACTTTTTTCACAAAAAAGTTATTTATGCCCTGTTTTAAGATTTCCATGGTTAATGAATGAAACCTTTTGAAAAACCTGAGTACACATTGGTGTGCATGTAAAAGATCCCTTGACAGTTGGAATTAGATATAAAAGTAGGTAATTTTGCCGCTGCCCAGACAAAATTTCCCTCATAGCACACTGTGTGGAGTATGCCCGTCTTCATTAGCACAGTTGAAGCAGAACAGTGGAACGTTTAACCCAATTTCCCGTGGTTATTGTCCCCCGCCTTTCGAAGAAAGTTGGGGGACTATTAAAATGGGTTCGGCCGTCTGTCTGTCTGTCCGTCTGTCTGTCCGTCACACTTTTTGGGACACAATAACTCTCTTCCTCATTGAGCTAGAATGTTCAAACTCGGTGTATGTGTTTATTAGGTCAATGCCTTGATGGAGTTCGAAGATGAGCATTTTCCGCTTAGGGTAAGCAGAGATAAGCAATTTGATTGGTTGATGCTTTGGGACACGATAACTTTAGTTCTAATTAATGAGAGTGATGAAACTTGGTGTATAGTTTCATCACAGTAATACCTTGACTAAGATCGATAATGAGCATTTTCTGCTCAGGGTAAGCAGAGCGATACGCAATTTGATTGGTCGAGACTTTGGAACACAATAACTCTCCTTCTAATTGAGTTAAAATGTTCAAACTTGGTGTATATGCTTATTAGGTCAATGCCTTGATGGAGTTAGAAGATGAGTATTTTCCGCTTAGGGTAGGCAGAGATAAGCAATTTGATTGGTTGATGCTTTGAGACACGATAACTTTAGTTCTAATTAAGTGAGAGTGATGAAACTTGGTGTATAGTTTCATTACAGTAATACCTTGACTAAGATCGATAATGAGCATTTTCTGCTCAGGGTAAGCAGAGCTATACGCAATTTGATTGATCGAGAATTTGGAACACAATAACTCTCCTTCTAATTGAGTTAAAATGTTCAAACTTGGTGTATATGCTTATTAGGTCAATGCCTTGATGGAGTTCGAAGATGAGCATTTTCCGCTTAGGGTAAGCAGAGATAAGCAATTTGATTGGTTGATGCTTTGGGACACAATAACTTTAGTTCTAACTAAGTGAGAGTGATGAAACTTGGTGTATAGTTTCATCACAGTAATACCTTGACTAAGTTCGATAATGAGCATTTTCTGCTCAGGGTAAGCAGAGCGATACGCAATTTGATTGTTCGAGACTTTGGAACACAATAACTCTCCTTCTAATTGAGTTAAAATGTTCAAACTTGGTGTATATGCTTATTAGGTCAATGCCTTGATGGAGTTAGAAGATGAGCATTTTCCGCTTAGGGTAGGCAGAGATAAGCAATTTGATTGGTTGATGCTTTGAGACACGATAACTTTAGTTCTAATTAAGTGAGAGTGATGAAACTTGGTGTATAGTTTCATTACAGTAATACCTTGACTAAGATCGATAATGAGCATTTTCTGCTCAGGGTAAGCAGAGCGATAAGCAATTTGATTTGCCGAGACTTTGGAACACAATAACTCTCCTTAGAATTGAGTTAAAATGTTCAAAATTGGTGTGTATGCTTATTAGGTCAATGCCTTGATGGAGTTCGAAGATGAGCATTTTCTTCTTACGGTAGGCAGATATAAGCAATTTTTGGATGACACTTCGTGTTCAGTTTGATTGGTCAATACGTTTGAAAAAAATAAATGTGCGATTAATTAATATGTGTCATCTATTTATTTTGGGATTTGGGCGGGGGACATCAGCCTCACTGTTGGCTTGTTTATACACAATAAAGAAAAACGTTAATCTAGGATGTTTATCAGATAAATTCATAAAGCAAATTTGCATTTTGTTTTCAAAGCATGTAGTCATATTACTATGAGCATAAAGCCATGAAGCCTGTAAAAAAATAGTTAAGTGAATAAAATTATGAATTTGTGATTAAATGATTATTTGATTTTCTTACATTCTTAGACATTTCTTGAATCAACTGCACAGACGATTTTCACTAGTGTGTGTATACTGTGTTTGCATTCAACACTCATTTTACTAAAGATTTCATCAACAGAGTTTGCCATATGACTATTTTTAAAGAAATGTTGTGAATATTTGGGCTGTTTTTTTTATTTTTTAGCGTTCGTGTGAAAACCTGGCAGCGTTTATTGTCACTACAAGGTGGTATTTTAAGTTCTGTTTTACGTGGTGTTCTAGATGGGGATCCTATTGCACCAGTTATAAATGATAAACATCTAATAGCATTGGATAGAAGATTAAAGTCAGCACTCAATGAAGTAGACATTTGTATTTCTAAATATGGAATGAAAGTTATTGTGACGTCCTGATGAATTATGATTAAAAAAGAAAAACTTATTTTAAAAGGAGTTCCAGATATATTTTAGTGAATAAAACTGATTAATGGAGTTGGAAGACTCTTGTATAACTTTGTCCTACCTAGTCCTGTGCAAGAATCAAAGTTATGTGACACTTGCGTGTTTATTGAAAAGCAATTGGTATTTTTCTTATAAATTGTTGGTGATGTACGTATAACCCGTGGCGTGAGTAGATCTTTACTTAAAACTTGTAACTGATGTTACTGACAAAGAATTTCATTTACCAGTTTAACTGTCTCAATGCATTTAAAAGAAATACATTCTGAAGAATCTCATAGATTATTTGTGGATAGTGGTAAGATTGGTGGGTTTACTTTTATAGACAAGTTATAAGTATGTATATATTAAGACTGATTATACCTGTATATAATATAAATGTACATGTATGAAAGCACAATAATTAAAATGGTATTTATGGTACATTATTCTTGCCTTCACTAATACTTACATTGTTATGTTGATTGTATGATACTTGTCAAGGTTTGTTTTAATAAAGTTACATCAACAATAAGGGATGGAAAAGGACACCTTGAAAAGGAAGATTTAAATATTTTTATATGGCTACATTTTGTTTGTGGACAACCTACATGTCATGACGAAACTTAAAACATATGAAGAGTCCAGGGAAAAAATGATCTAAGTCACTTGTCACTTTTTCAACGAACCCCAGTTCATGGCGCCATCAGGTAGCAAATTGTATAAAGTTTCTGTGGAACAATCAATTTTAGGTAAAAAAGATCAGTCACATCGAACCAATGCCCATCTGAAATGGCCTTCCGGACAAATACAAGTCCATTGAACCCTTTATTCAATCTTAATTTGCCTGAAAAGTTGAAGTCAGTTCGTGTTAAACATCATTATAAAGTTGTAATTTAACCCACTTGTTGTTCTGTTCGCGTCAAGCATTCTCGTTCAAAAGTCTGTTTTGCATTTTATACAAAGACAAAAATGTGACTTTTGGACTCTTCATTTGTTAATATCCCAAAGATCTTAGTTCCTTGTGATATTGTCGCATGTCAGATCATAACTTCCTGGATTTTGACCCAACCTCATGGGTTTTTCTGGGTCCTCTGGTTTCCTCCCACTACTAAAGACCCCAACGCGCAAGCAAATTATTGAAATAAAATTAAACCATATGTTAGTCCCGAAATAACATATTTTGTGTCGAGTGGACATTAAACTCCATTTCTCTCTCTCTCTCTCTCTCTCTGGATTCTGACCCCTGATTGAATGAAAAATTACTTTTTTAGCTTGTGGTCTGTCCATCTTTTGCATATTGTGGGTATATCTTATTTACTTTTTGGGGGCTGGGCAGGAGCAATCTAAGAGGTCTTATTTTGTCTTATAACATATTCCACAAAAACTTGTTCAGATTGTAATATGCATTTTTATGGTATATTTTGAAAAAGTATTCCTACTAAGCGACATTTTCAACCCACACATACTCTGGAATTAAGATTTTCTACTCAGGGTTTTAATGCCAGGGGAAAAGAATTTAAATCAGGTGGACAAACCCACAATGTAACATTGGGACACCCCAATGTGTATATATACATTGATAATTGTGTCATAATGTACATCACTGTGATCTGAATCCATAAAAAAATCAAATAAGCAGTTACCTCCCTTTAATATTACCGGTATACTGAATGGGTATGCATACCATTTAGTTAGTGTATTTACATGTATGATGTTGACTATAAGCTTACCTACAACTTCATGTATTTCTTCATCTTATTATTGAATTTAAAAGAAAATAAAACGGGATATTTTTATATTAAATTATATGCCAAAACTTCATGTTGTGGGCGGTAATGCTGGGTGTGGGTGGACTAGAGCAGACACTATTTCAGACTCCATATATGTTACTACTGATATGAAAACGCAATTGCAATCATACTGTGGAATCAGTTAGAATTCAAAATAAAGAGTGTCATAGCACACTGCATGGCGTATGATCGTCTGCATTTAGTCAAGACTGAAAAGTTGGTAAAGTTTCCTCGATTATTTAGGAATTTTATAAGGTTCTACGATATTCATCTGGAAAAGACCTTTTTGGTTTGGTCTTGCAAACCACGTTTTACCACTATACCAGTGGCGGATCCAGGATTTTTTTGATTGGGGTGACAACCCCATGTTTTGTCTCACCGACCGCAATAGATGTTGATTGTGTGTCTGATAAGATGCGCACCGTGTGCTATAATATATGTCCCGTGCATGTCCCGGTGGAAGTTTGTAGGACCCGGAATTCCTATACACCGGTGGGGTGGGAGAGGACTAGTCACCCCCTGGATCCGCCCCTGTATACCCATCACACAGATAATTGGTTTATTTTGTTTTATTGATTAGCATCAAAACCATTAATACAGTCAATTCCACATAATACATGTATTTACATCACAGTTTGCCCATATATCACATCTGGCAACTAATGAATTTCATCTTAAAACATAGAGGCTAACGTAGCCTACATTAACCATCATTTATTCATAAACATGACAACAAATGAACATAGTAGCCTAGATGGTCTAGTTAATTAAAAGTTTATCATATAAGTGCAGCTCTACGGAACTGTGCCACTTCCATAAAGAAAAATAATCATCGGTTTTAATTCCATAGGTATGTTCAATGAACGTCACTGGTATGTTGCCGTCACATGTCCGCTCATTAACGCGAAAGATGCTACAACTTTCAGTATTCCGCGACCTTTCGTTCCTGCGCTATCCCTCATTGCTAAGTTAACATGATACCGGCTACAGCTTTTTATCAAATTAGTTTGAAGATTTGGGGTAATGAGAGGACGAACCCGTTCTGAAATTATCCACATTGTTAACGCGGTCGAGGCTACAGTTATTATTAATATTTTTTTTTCAAATTTGATTTGATATTCACGATAGGACAATCCTGTCCATATTCATTCATCAAACTACAGCACTGTAGATCCTATAACGAAATCAAACCGTATGGTACTAATTATAGGGCACTCTATTGTGACAGAAATGGCAATATGGAATTGTAGGTACAAATAAGAGATTAAAAGATACGTAACATCGTCTTCATCCATATTACATGCAATACTAATTAATATTTAGGCTACACACAATCGTTTAACGATTTTATCTCCCGCTTAATCCATGACTCGCTTACAAACACGTGTCTTCAGTTAAAGTTGGTTCTTCGTTCATTTCATTTATTTGATCTTTTAGTTCCTCGTCATTAACAATAACTTCAACTTTGTACCTTACTCTCTTACTCCTTGTCCAACTAAACGTATTGTCAAAACAAACTTCGTCTGAAATATATTATGACATTTACCCTGAAAAATGTGCACAAGTTATTTGCCCCTGGGTTAGAAATTGGAATCAGACCAGTTATTTGATAATCTTGCTTACGAACATGGACGTAACAGACTTTACACAAATACTTTTAGTCATTGCTTAAAATAGCATTATGCAAGAGCAAAATCTGCTTATTACAGGTCTTTCTTTAGGCCTGAAATGTTATCTAAATAATCAATTAGACATTAATTAACTTATCCAGACCATAATAAACTCTCGATGTCAACGCTAGCCTTCGATGTAAGCTGGATTAGATTTAAATATGCTGCTTAATGGCCGTTGATAATTAAATCAATCAAGTGGATAATCGAGACTATGCTGTTTATATTAATGATTTGAGTAATGATGACCGAGGCTATGTGAATATTTCAAACGCTTTTTTCTCGGCTAATAGTGGATCAATTTGACTGAAATTTTCAGCAAATTACCTCTACACTATCTAGTTTTTAACTATTATAGTGAGAACTGCCATCTCTTTATCTTATCTCCCATAATGTAACTTTAATGTTATTTTTGAAATATATGTTACGTTACAGGCGCCTATGTGGCCCCTATAATGCCTATATCCCATAGTGGAGTGGAATAGAACGGAATGCTACTACTAGGGATACTGAGGATGTGCAATGTTGCGAACTTTTTTTTATTCCAAAGGAAAATTATAGAACAGACGACGCCCCATGAATAGTATTATGAACAATATAACATTAAATGAATAACATATCGCCTCACTCCGATATTATACTTATGCACAGTGTCCATATTTAGGGGGAAAACCCCAACAGAATTCACCAATCATCTAACTGGTGACCTTTTGTTCGTTAGAGATTTCCGTCAGCTCGTGACGTCATTAACAATCTATCACGAAAAAAAAAACCCTTCAAAATATCTAAGACAGGGAGTTTAATCAAGCCCCCCCCCCCCCCCTTGTACTACCAGTAACACAATAATGCGCTTTGGACAATGGTTTACTTCATAATCATATTGCTGAGTGTCAACCATGTTCTGCGGCTTAGATATGTTTTAAATGCAGGTGGGATGGAAATATTCTGTCACTACTTACAAGTTCCAATTTCCTGGCATGACAGACTTCCATCTTGTGGTACCATGTGACTATTTACTCTTTCCATAGCAACAACTGATACTTGTTTACCATTTTTCATATAGAAGACACCGAAGCCAATGTCATAGCCTTCTGTTTGAAATTCCCAACTGAAAAAAAAAACCAATCAAATATTTGCATGGATAAACAAAACCGTGCCATTTGATTCAATTAAAGTAACATGATTTAAGTAATGTAACTAATGAATTTCTATCAATATTATGGTAATACAAATGTGTATGGTATTTTACGCTACGATTTTCATCGACAGACGTTAATTACACTTTTAACATCAATGAGTTTCTTGACATTACTTTCATAATTATACCTTCGACACATAATTATAAAATAAATGTCGGTACATTGTTCGTATCATTGAGCTAAATTCCCATGGCTTCTACATTAAATGGAGTTAGGCTATATTTGTTAATGTCCAAAATGTTTTAAGTATAAGAAATAAAGCGATCTATTAAGTAATTAGAAACCCATTAACTTAAGTCCCGACGGAATCCAGGTATCAATATAAGATCCCAACAGAATAGGGAATTATACAAACTACCGGTGCTGATCACTACGAAATAAGTACCTCATAATAAGAAAATATATTTTACAAGGGGAAAGGTTTATCCGGTTATCCTTTTTCTGAAACATTTTAAACACATGTCCCAGTTATAGGATGATGGTTAAGGTTATAAGGTGTTTAGAAACATGCCAATTTACACCCATAAAGCTGTCTGTTATTATGTCAATTTACACCATACAACATTAACATGTTCAAGATTGTTGATGCCTGTTATATGGATTTTGGAGGGAAACCTCACTTTTCATTATGGATTTTCAAAGAAAGTTGCTTTCAATTGGACATATATTAGGAGACGAAATATATTAAGAAAACCGCGTGTTTGAGCAAAGCAGTAGATATAGGGTGGGGGTGCATCCTCAAGGGAATGATGGACGACGATCAGGCATCCTTTAAAGATTTCTTGATTGTGATGTTACCCAATAGGCCTACACCAGGTGACCCAGAAATGCATTCTTATTGTTTAAAAGCTTGTTAATGTGCATACTCGAACAGCATCCAACATGTCCATACCTGTCCAAACTTCTTCACATTCACAGTTGATCAAATTCCCTTGAACAAAAGTACGATCGAGTAAAATGGCATTACGTAAAACTATATTAAGAAATACCTTATTACAGTACCGGGTTCTGTTATATTGAAAGTGAAATCGACAGTTTCGCCATTAGGTACTACCATTGTTTGTAGAGAAGTAAAATTTTCTGTGTCTTTTAAATAATAACTAACAGGTACCTCACCACCTTGACAAATCTGATAATGAAAGATACATACGTTATGGGACATTAATAAAGTACTGGCAGTTCCCACTATAATAGTGGAAAACTAGATAACATAAAGAGAAATTGCTGAAAATTTCAGTCAAATTGATCAACTCTGAACCGAGAATTCAGTGATTGACTTTTCGACCTAGTCTACGATCATCATTACTTATATCGGTAGAATAAAAAACATATCCTCAAGTATCTATTTCATGATTAAATCATGAATGAGCAGCAAATCGAAGGATGGTTATGGTCTGGATAAGTTACTTAATGTCTATAGATAACATTTCAGGGCAAACGAAAGACCTGCATTAGGGAGATTCAGCTCTTGAATTACCAACTAAAATATAGGATATAAACATCTTAGCTGTGTATGGATAATAACTGTCGTCACTTCCAACGCCGCATAGCTTTAATTTAAAACTTGAAACTTCAATCTGACTTATTTTTTAATGCCTTTTATGTCACAACTTGTCCCGAAAGTAAAACGCTTACTCTACATGTGTTGACATTGTTTGAATGTAAAACAGATTTATATGGATTATGTATTTCATGGCCAGTCTAAGACTGTGTGAAACATGTCTCAGCTTAACTTTATATAAGTAGGGAGTTACGTCCGATTATAATTTTAAGTTCCTTAAAGATACATTATGGGAGATTATATAACGAGTTGGAAGTTCGCTATAATAGTAAAAAAGTAGATAATGTAATGGCAAATTGTTGAAAATTTCAATCAAAGTGACCCACTAGGAACCGAATATTAAGCAAGTGAAATTTCCGCCTTTCCCAGTTGTACGTGACAACAAGTAGGGTCGTCTGTCCAACCTCGTGGGTTTTTTCCGGGTTTCCCGGTTTCCTACCACTGCTAAAGCCTCCTACGCGCAAGCGACTTATATTGAAATAGAATTAAACCATGAGTTAGTCCCGAAATGATTTGGTTTGTGTCGAGTGGACGTTAAACCCCATCTCTCTCTCCCCATATAACGGAATAACGTCTTTATTGTACAGAATTCAAAACGTACCCACGACGTGCACCTTGGGTTTCCATCAGGATCGGTTTTATTACCTCCAAGAAATCCAGGAAGTTCATCAGTATCTATATACTTTAACAAAACATCTTTATAATCATCTGAGAAAAAAAGAAAATAAATCAATGGAGTGTTGTATAAAATGCTGCGTCTTTTCTGTGTTTTTATAGAAATCCCATGTCGTGAAACCAGGAAACAAAGGAACTCGGACGTAATTTTTCTTAGCCGCATTTTAGCGTCGAGGCCCACGAGAACGAGAACGACGTCACCTCGTTTTCGTTCTCATTCTCGAGTCAAATCTTAACCTATATCTTAGAAAATTCCCGTACCATTAATTCTCGGTTAATAAAGGAATTGTTCGATTGTATGGAATAATAAAAAAGTGGGGGAAATACTCACCACCTAACACGTGAATTTTATTCTTCATATCATCACTAACCAATGGGCGACATATTTTATATAAAAGTGGGAAAATAGGAGGCGCTAGAAATTATAAAAAAATAACCTTTGTTGAAAAAATGGAACAAAATTGACATACATATAGAATGACTTAATATATCTACTGAAAGAATGCTCAAGAAACTATACCAAAAACCATTTAATTGCTTTTCCATCCATAATGTGCACCTTTCCTCAACAAAACACGCCTTAAAATATTTCTTTATAACATCAAATCAACGGTTTGGGTAGTTTACCGTTCTGTAATTTATTCCCAAATACGGAAAACAAATGTCATGAAATGTGATTTTAAACTGTTTTCCTCCGACGGGACTAATGCAGACGGACATACGCCATACAGTGTGCGGCCAATACTATAGTCTGATCATTGGCCCACTTAATATATTTCTGTGCGTCCCTAGATTGTTTTTTTGGGGGTTTTTTTTTTGGTAATATCTGTTGTTTATATAGGCCCTTCCTGTGCAAGTATCATGCCCTCGCGCCGTCCACAATATGTTTGTGGACTCTCTACAGATCGGGTCCGTGGCCAGCTCATAAAATTTGGTGGGGCCGCGAGCCCTCTCTTCGCATCCGAGTGCATTCCTGATCCTTAAATTGAAGTGCCCCAGGCAGGGTTTTATGCCTGAATTTTCTGAAATTTCCTTCTTCGACCCCTACCGTCAGTATCATCTTGAGGGTAGTAGAGCGTGTCGTTTGATTTACGCGGAGAACTCTTGGCCGGATCAAATATCAAGTGAAGTATAGGTATTCTATTATTTTAGTCATATAATTAGACTGCACAATAGGCACCTTATGTTAGACACAATAGGAAGCTACATTTCAGGAGCCCGTAGGCACCCTACATCGGGTGTACGCAAAAATCGGCGCCGATAGAACTACGGGTCGCCTACTAATTTGAACAATCCGAAGAAATCATTATTGTCGGCAAAATATTGGGGGGGGGTGACGGACTGGGCCCACCTGTCCACGACATTTAGGCGCCCGTAGGCACCCCTACATCGGGTGTACGCAAAAACCGGCGCCGATAGGACTACGCGAGACGACATGCCCCCCCCCCCTCTCGGGCGCTCTCGCGTCTTCGACGCGTACTTGTGTTGGCCTTGGTCAATGACCTGACAGATCGGCCACCGGCCCACCATTCCAGTACGGGGGGAGGGGGCTAATTTGATTGGGGGGGTGGGGTGGGGGCATGGGCCCGATACTGGTAACAATTATTATCCGATTTCACAAATACATCACCGTTACACAGTTCATTTCGAATGCCGTGCCCGCCCCTCGTACGCAGATAGTGTAAACATAATTGTATATCAAGGTTGTGGTCACTCCTGATTTTGATGAAACTTGAAATGCATATTTACAACCCAAAGATCTTGGTTTCTTTCGATATTAGCATAGGAGCGGAACTTTTGGTCCTCTAGAAGCCAGATATTTTATTCGATTTAAAAAAAAACACGTTGAAATATATCACTTTTACACATTATTAAAGGTTAATTTCGAATTTCGTAAAAAAAAAATCTGACTCAAACTCTTTGAACGCAAATAAGTGTAAAAGTATCTAATACCAAGGTTGTGGAAACACTAGAAGTCACCAATTGTTTTCCAATTTTGATGAAACTTGAAATCCAAAGATCTTGGTTCCACTCGATCTTTGCGCTTATCGAATTGTAACTTCCTGAATCATTAACCCTGATTGTACGAAAAATTACGTTTTTAGCTTGTGGACACTCTAGGGATCACAGTTTACGTTCAACCCGTTACACACCTTAATGACTGTTGAGTTCATATTTCGAACGAAACTGTCTGACAAAGTGGCCGGTCCTTGTACACAAATAGTGTAAAAGTAGGTGATACCAATGAGTATAATGTGGAACCTCTAGAAGTAAAAATTTTATCAAATTTGGATGAAACTTAAAACACATCTGTATATCCCTAATATCTCAGCCCTTTTCGAGTGCATCTACCCTTTGATATTACGAATGGTCCTTTAAATAAAATAAAAGTTTTAAGGTGACGCTGTATCCAGGTTCAAGTTTCACGTAACGGAAAACTCCTGATTTCACCGGTTTCAGATCATAAGAAACTTACCATTCACAACAAACATTCTTTTCATCATTTCGGGATAATTATCTTCTAAAACTTTAACCAGGTGAAGATACATTTGTAAACCTAAAACAGTGTATATCACAATAAATGGAGTGTGGTGCGGATTCAGGGATCAGGGCCGGGTATTGATCAATTACCTATCTTTTTTCTTTATTGTACTGGCAAAGGTCTGTATTTTAGAACGACGTGGCCAAGAATGGAGCAAAGTGTCCATGTAATACTATAATAGGGGTAATTTTAGTTCGAGGATGTCCTCTGTTTAATATACTGGAATGGTTTAACAAATGTGTGACAACGGTGTGACAACGAGAAATCGGCTAAGTAGGTATTTCGCAATGATTCAATGTTCTCAGACTAACTCACAGACAGTCCCTGACATCATCAATAACTGAAATTAGGTTACTATAGTCCAGGCATCTGGCGCACAGATTAGTACACATCTAAACTTTCTGTATAACAAAAGGCGAGGTTAAATTTCCTTTCCTCTTAAACATCATCCGGCGTTTAGAGACCGGGATGCCGACACCATTCGGAGTACCTAGGTGGAACTCTATACCCACAGCCTCCTCGACTTTCAGGCTACGATGAAGACATCATTTGCGGTTAGTAGTCAGTAGTTATATTTAATTTCATAGCTGTGTGAGTAGTTTCCGGTATATAACTGTTATATTGTAGAGGTTATAGGGTTATAAAAACATACTTTAACCAACAAAGTGTTCCAGAGTCAATTGATCCGTGCAAATAGTTTTATACACAACATAGAGGTCAAAGTTTGTTCCTAATTACTGTGACTAGGATAATTACACCTGTCCCTGTAGTGTAACATCTAAACAACCATTTTAAATGTGACAATTTTCCTAACAGGAAATTTATTTCTATTGGTGCTGTCATCGAGAAAAATGTGATCATGTTAGACTTATATTATCTTTTCATTTTAAATACATATTAGTAACAGTTTTCATTAGCCACATCGTCATTAAAATTACATTACCTGGCTTCCAGAGCATTTTAGTACTAACTCCCGTCATATCAAATATTACAGTTAATTGGTCTACATGTCGACCAAGCTGAAATTAAAGTAAACATTTTATAGAATTAGTTCGAAAATAACTCCGATGGAAAGTAGCGAAGACTGTAACGCATTATCATCCAAAGTCTTCGACATTGAAATAACGAATTATTTATCAATTTCTATGTCCCAAATATTAGCGATTTGCCTCCTTTAAGGTGTCTGAAATGTAACAGTATTTGGGAAAATGATGTTCGGATTTCTAACACAGGAAACGTGCTAAATTTCCTTGATTAATATCGGATAAACAGTTTATATTTTATTGCCGACACAAGATGTCGGGGACCGTTACTCCGCAGAAATATTTTTTGCGAATCTGGTTAAAATTCAAACTCCTGAATTTTAGGCATTGAAATCTAAATACATACTAAAGCGTCCACAAGTCCAATTTGACTTGGTTTAGCAAAGTCAGATGCCATAAACAGAGACTAATTATTGACGAATCTCCTTAACGTTCAAACTCTTCCAAGATGTCATAACTTTGAAAGTTTTGTCAGCGATATCAATCTAGAGGTGGAAGCGGACGTTGAGCACCGATATGCTACCACCATTTCTAATCATACAAGCGGTTGTCATGCAAGATACACCGACATTATGCAAGAGATGGGCAAAGAACAAGCTCAAAAATAGAAGCGATTTTTCGAACAATCAGGGGCAATAATCCAGGCAGGAAGTTACAGTCTGACATAATCCACGACGTTACGGTCCGATATGTGGAATATCTACAGAAACCTAGATCGTTGGGATATAAACATGTTTTTCAAGTTTCATCAAAATCGGATCAAAATTGTGACCTCTAGAGGATCCACATTCCACAGCCTTGTACATATTACATACTTTTATACTATTTGCGTACATGGAGAGTCCACAAGGTATAAACATGATTTTTCGTACAATTGGGGCCATAATCCAGCAGTTTGGTAATAAAGAGCCTTTGGTAATAAAGCTATCATTTCAAGTTTCGTCAAAATCGGATAAGAATTGTGACTTGTAGAGAGTTCACAAACAATTGTAAACGGAAAGACGTCCGGGCGGACAGGGGCGACGACAATATACGTCCTCGTGAAAATGTGTGCCTATCAAAAAACGAATACAAATTGTTGTTAACTAATCAAATGCGCAATTAAAATAAAGACTGTCGTGCCCACAAGTGACATGCGATTAAATAGTGATTAAAAATATATCACGGATTGCTCTCCACATTCAAACACATTTTCTGTCAGAATAGTCTAGCTGGCATTTAAAACAGTACACTTCTATAAGAAGCTTACAATAAAATTTGTTAGCCATGGGAACTGTTCTAAATAAATGTGTTTAATCACGCCGCCTCCTTCCGTTAAATGAAACCGAAGTTTACAACTGACAAGAAAGTACCATAGGGCAATGTCAGTTGTATCAAGAAAAAAGAAGTCGTTGTGGTTCAGTTGGGTAAAACGTTGGCTCGATAACCGGTAGGTCCCGTGTTCGATCCTGGTGTTGACCGAGAAATTTCATTGGGATTTCCGTCATGGTTCCCCCTTGTCAGTGGGGTAGGACGTAGGGCATGACACGGGACAATGTTTTGTCGTTCGGATTTATAAGAAAACATTGACAGTTTGAATTTTAAATAGGAGTAGGTCGTTGCGCCGCCGATAGGGCATGACGTATGCCCGTCTTCATTAGCCCAGTCGGTGCAGTAATGAACGACGTCAAATACGAATTCATGCAATTCGTATAAAATAAAGCATTATTAGTTATATAACGACGTACAGTGGTATTAGTACTTATAATAGTAAGTGGTAAGACGATCGTACTATACGCAAACAAATCTGCGGACACGAAATGAAAACAACACAGACATTGCAAGCAATAAACAATAACATATAAAATACGCTAAAGAATAAAATATCACAACTGAAAAAACAAAACGGAAGAAATCAGTTAGCAGAAGGAAGTGGAGACGCGTTAACTTGATTTGATATATATTATCGAATCATATCAACGGGTCGCTAATTCCTGCTGTTGTTATATTTTATTCTTTGAGATTTTTTTTTCTTTGATATATTATTACGTCGCCCATGACACCCTCTGGGGACCACAACAAACAGCCTACGCGAGTTTTACCTTAACGGATTGTTCTTTCCAATCCCGTACAATTTCTTCACACTGTAAAAGTTTGGTTTTTTCCATGTCTATCTTTTTCGCTGAGTACATTAATCCTTTCATATCGAGTTTACCATATAATTCTATTCTAACTGGTGAACCTTCTTTATCGTGACCACACAAACCACCAGTTAAATACTTTTCTAAAACCTGAAAAACATTATTTTGTTTTGACAAAAAGCGCGATGCAATTAACGCTATACTGAAGATTTTAAATTTTTATCGAATACACCTCAGAGTATGATGAATAATAAAAAATAAATTGCCGTGATATCTATGAGAAACGATAACGGTTGTGCCATGAGCGTGCAGTTCATATGTATAACGCGCACATTATTTTCTACTGTGGTTAAAAGAACGTTATGTAAAACAAGATTCAGCTAAAAGGCACAGATAAATGTTGGAAGATTGAGAACGTTTGTGAATCGTACCATTTCCCTAGAAAATGACTTTGGCCAAGCACATCGTTTAGCTTCGTGCAGTCCAGAAAGATGGAGAACGGTAAAACGACAATCATTTTTGTCTCCACCAATTTAAGACCAGCCTTTTTACGGAGATATTTTGGACTTTGTCTCTTGGATCTCAGAGTTCGACCAGTTCGACATTGATAAAAGTAGACTCGACAATATTGGAGAGAATTATGAAACTGCCTATAGTTTGGTAAGAAAAAGTCGAGAATACAGATTCATTCCGGATTTTAAGGATGGCCCGGCCTCTTATAGAACATGTGTTGAAACAATTGAAACTCGATCCATGAATCTTGAAATTGTTCGTGAAACGGTTTTGTTGAGACTCGTGGTTCCAAAATTTGCAAAACGCATACAAAGCCCACGAGAGTGAACTCTGACAGTTACAAGACATTCAGATACCACGTTCAAGTTGGACTCAACTCTCCCTAAGGTCTTTTGTTTATTTACGGGTTGTGGACAATTCAGGTAGAAACTACATTACTTATTTTTATGACAAAAAGTAAAGTTATCCCTGTGAAAGCTATCCCTATCGCTTGTCTTGGGCTTGCTGCGGCACAACTACTTGCCAAACTTGTCACCTTAAGTTCATCTATCGACTTTCAGTCCCATAGTTATGACATGGCTTGTTAGATCCATAGCTATGACTGGGAGATATATGTACGCAATCGGATTACTCTCCTGTCTGATGTAGAATTTGATAAGTTTCGTCTTCTAGCGATCCCAATACGCCCAAAACGCAAGTCTGTATTGCATTAACAAGATATTGCGATGTCAGTAACCCCAAAATGGAAAACCGACAGGAATCAACTTCTTGTGTTGCCTGTGCTTCATACAAAGTTTGAAAAAAAAATCTTTAGCATAATCTTTAGCATATATCGCGTTAACACGTTATTTTTTCTGTCTAAATGCCAGAATACTCTTGAATAAAATGTCGTAGAATTCCGAAAACAGATAGGGATCATCTTCTTATGGTATCTATGCTTCATAGTTTAGTATACTAAGTTTGAAACAAATACGTTACCAACTCGAACCTCTATCCCGTTATACGCGTGGGCGTATAACAATTAAGGAGCCTGCACGATAGTGAAGCAAACCAAATGATGCACGGTTTCAAATCGCAAAACCAGATTGGGTGATGGACTAGGTCTTGTCTTACTATCGATAAGGCCATACAATAGTAGATGCGTAGATCTTGAAAATACGTTGTGTGGTTGTCTGTGTTGACCAATAAAGGTTTTATCATATCTTACCTCTGGGGGTTCGTAATTCTCTAAGATTGTGTTGACTCCGAATTTCTTTCTTGTCTGTTGGCTCTAAAAATAAAATAGTTTGCCCGTTAAGACTGCACACGGGATTTATCGATATTGTTATGAAACTACAAAACGAGGCAAGTCGACAAATCATTGTAAATAATGGGACTACGTGAGAATTTAATGCTTATTTTTGCCTACTTAAAAAAAATAATTCTGTTAATAATCTATTTAATAGACACGTTGTGTTTTTTATAACTGAAAATATAAACATGGATAATTTATGTACACAATGATATAGATAATTAGCAACCTCTTGAGGGAGATACTTAATATTTTTGATGCGAAAGAATAATGTTAAAGGTTTAATAAACATTGTGTGGGCGTAACTGCGGAAACAATACGAGGTTGGAGACCCGGGAATCTAAGCCAAGCCAGTTGACTCAATGAGAGACCTTATGATACAACGCACACGCGTTAAGCATCGATCATCAAACTCCCCATAATTGTAGATGCTATCGTTGACTTCCGAACCTCCCCAACCGGCATACAATTAGCATCTCCCGTGGTAATTAATGTTTTACGGGTATCCAGTTATATATTAAATGCCTCAAAACGATTATTGGTATAAAATGAAATGAAACGGGGTTTAACGTCCTACTGTTCTGCTCTTAAACTGGGCTCATGAAAACGGGCATCCGCCAATCGCCATACAGTGTGCTATAAGGGAAATTTTGCCCGGGCAACCGCGCAACGGCCTACTTTTATATCGAATACCAACTGCCAATGTGTACACGGGACCTCGGCATTTCGTCCCATCTGAACGACTAGACACCTCACTAAATCTACATTGGGTCAAACATATGTATGCATATCTAGAGATGTGATAGACAAACCAGCAACCCAACCCTAAGAAACATTTACAAATACTACACATTTGTCCGTGGTTTTCGTTAATTAGCTAAATCTAAGGATATTTTGAATACGAAACAGCATTTTTGACTGATGTTCGCTAGTACAAAATGCTTTACTCTAGAAGTGAATTTTCGATAATCAGCTAAATGTAACTTTATTTTGAATCCAAATGAATTATATTTGTCTTCTTGTTGAAAGTGATAATGCTTCTTTAACTTGATCTAACGATATGTTAAAAATGACGTCAAATGGCAAAATTGAAAACCTCTACTTTTCAATAACACACGCTGTATTCTACATATTCTTTAATTTTCCGATTGCAAAATAATTGTTGTGACATAACCTAAACTCCAAAGTTTCACATGAAGTTGCTTGAGAGCACGTGTATTAAAATGTGATTACACCATGCGTGGGCTCAAGCAATATAATCCTAGTGTAGAAATATTGACAGAATAAACGGCACATAAAATGAAGAAAACATAATTATACAGATAGCAATGTAAAGCCTGAGAGAGTGAGAATATGCCCACACAGTAGCCGTGCCTCGAAAGAAAAAGATATAGCCACTGCCCGCGAATTGTCCGCAAGAAAATTGGATGTTGACCGCAATTACTATAAGGATGCCTTCAAGAAAACTGACCATTATCGTGTTCACAAACTTGAGAAAACACGCCTGTCAATCTATCTCGTTGGAGGTCTCGGGTTCGCTTCCGGTGTTGGCCGAGAAGGTCATCAGAATTACCCGACGTGCTTTCCCCTGATATTGGTGCGGGCTGACAAGGACATTGTCTAGTTGTTCGGATGGGACGGAAAACCGCGGTTATGTGAACACATTGGCGTGTACGTAAAAGAATCCTTGGCAGTTGGGATTCGATATAAGGGTAACCTTATATAAACCTTATATACAGTATGGCGCATGTCCGTCTTCATTAGCCCAGTCGAAGCAGAAAAGTAAGACGTTAGACTTCATTTCACTTCATTTCGTTCCCATGTTCTTTAGTTTTGCCGAATCTTCCATCTAGGAACGTTTCCTGCTGCCCCCCCCCCCCGCCTCCACCCTGCCACCATCCGCTACACACACCCTATTTGAAAATCAAAGATCCGCCTATGAATAATTATCATGAGAAAAGTTGTCTAAGTACAAAACACGAGATAAAACTTTTGGGTGTTGAAACAGCATGGAAACTAACAAAATGTAATTATCATCGGCGAATTAGTAACGGGGATAGTGAGGACAGACTGAAAAAATTCAGATAACATCGACAAATTATCGACGGTTTAATAACAGAAATGGTGTACAGCAGACGGAAAGAAATCAATTACTACAGCAGCTCATCGACATTTTATAAAGGATAGTCATGAAATTTGTTCACGCGTAGTGTGTATTGGTATTGGTAAGTATACTTTCCTTAAAATAACCCATGTTGACCGTGTTAACTGATGTATATTGATGCGATATTTAAAGATATCTACCGTTATCAGAGACATTAGTACGTTCAACAATAAAAAAAATAGAATTAACTTCATTGAATCAAAGTTTACTAATTAATCAAAATCCAAGATATTGTCGATCGCCCGCCCGCAGAACTGCAGGAAACCGCAATCTATAGTTATTACGGAATCTTAACATGTCAAGAACTGGTGGCTTGATAAATCTGTTCCAAACTAATATTTTTTTACAGACCGAATTTTTGGAGGGAGGGAGAGTGAGAGAGAGAGAGAGAGAGAGAGAGAGAATAAAATGGAGATTAACGTCCACCTGACAGTTACTAGATATGGTTCAATTTCAGTTCAGTAATTCGCTTGCGCGTAGGGGTCTTTAGCAGTGGGGGAGGGTGAACCGGAGGACATGCGACCCTATACTCTTTTTAACGTACAAGTGGGGAATCAAAGCCACGTCACTTGACTCAATGACAGAATTTACGATATATCGCGCACGCACTACCCCCACCTCCCCATTGCTCCGCCAAATGAAGTACGATCGTACTTGGCATTAATCTGTGTTCCTTCGACAATAGCGCATCGATTGGCAGACTTCATATTCCGATCATAAACGGTCACAGCTGACCCTGGGATCCATTGACACAGGCCCGTAGCTAGACCCAAAATTGTTAGGGGGGCAAAGGCTTCCGGGGGCCCCGATGTACCTATGGAAGAGTTTCTAGAGTGCTCTCCATACCTTCCATATATAATACATAAAAAAACATTAGGTGGACTATATTTCCAGATTCGTCGACCTGCTGCCGGACTATGTTCATGTGAAATGCATTGGAGAAAGTCGTTCGCGTCCACCACTGTCCAAGAGACTCACACACCATCGGTTTAATAAGCCATCCACAAAATGGCAGTATAAAAAAGGAACTTATCATTCTATTTTATGTGAATTTTAGGTTTTTGTTGGTTGTGGTGATGTGGTTGATGAAATTGAATGGTATATTCCTGTCCAGATAACGACTGTAACGGCCCAATCCAGACCATTAATAATTTAAGCCTCAATGTCCCAAGCCGATGCTTCTGGGTGAAAGATAATTATGGGACCAAGGTCAGCGAGAGAGAGAGAAATGGGGTTTAACGTCCACTCAACACAAACTAGGTCATTTCGGGACTAACATATGGTTTAACTTTATTTCAATAATTCGCTTGCGCGTAGGGGTCTTTAGCAGTGGGAGGAAACCGGAGTGCCCGGAGGAAACCCACGAGGTTGAGAAGGCGCCCCTATCTCCATGCCACATACGCTCACACCAGGGCTCGAAACCACAGCCGCAAACCAGAGGTGACCGGCCAGCTAGAGGTCGAAGCGCGGCAGTCTAGACCACTAGGCCACCCCAACCCCTCATACCAAGGTCAGCGACAGACCCTCCAAAAGTACAAGCTCTAAACAATATTGTAATAAAATGTCTGCATAGTGTGGGATGCGGAAATGATGGCACTATGAGTAATTTAATTACATATTTTACTTACCGCTCTATACATGTCCTCTGCTTTCTTCACATCAAAACGACGAGCTAAAATCAGAGAAACAATATAGAAAATATGCCCAACCAACTCAATATTTTGAGCGGAAATTTTGAGACAAGATAAATAAACCACTCCTCTTTATTTCGGCGCTTAAATTTCAAACGTACGCGGACTTTTATTTTTTGAGACTCTGTTAAAATCGGCATAGTCCCCTTAATAAATGTCTAATTAATAGTTTGGACAGTATTTCAGGCCCAAAGATAGAACTGCAATAGGTAGATTTAGCTTTTGCATAACGTATGTATAGTATGGGTTTACGGACTTGATGTAAAGAATTCGTTAATCAATAAAATCATATGGCTGTCTTGATACAACCGTATTATTGAAAGAACCTTTGTATTTCATCGAACAAGTTTCATATATTAGATGGTATTCGTAAGGGATTAAATTAAGATAGAGGATTCTAAGGGACATTCACAATTAACCAGTTATACAGATTCGAATAAATCAATGTTCATTATGGTTTTCTAATTGGGGATTTGCAAATGAACTTCCTTGCTAAAAGAAAAAAAAAATGAAATCGAAACTGTATGCCTTTTCAGACTGATCGCCCAACAGGCAAGGGTCATCTGCTGTTCTAATTGACAGATCCGTATTAATAAATTCGTTATCTTTTCGTTTAGTTATTTGATATTTTAGCAAAAGTGGATTAAATAAAAGTGAACCAAAATGTTTTAGGTAGTTGAAGTACCACCCTTGACCCACACCTGCAAACGGTCAGGTATGTGAATATATATTGTTCATTGAAGTCTAAACATTTACCTTTTAACCATTTTTTCAGATACAAATCATCATAATTTGCTGGTAAACTGTCCTGAATTTTATTCTTAAACTAGAACAAAACAAACACTAAATTAGAGTGTATAATAAGAATGGCATTTCATAATTAACAAGAAATTTAATTTAATTTTCGGAAAACACGAAGAATTTAAACTAACAGAAATTCATCGAATAGTCTATAATATATGTGCAAAATTATTATGGTTAATTAAACAATAGGACTAATTTAATAAACATTCCCATCTTTCTTTCACCTACATCGTAATTTTCGTTTGAATCGGGGTTAGGGCCAGTGGTGCGGGGGGTCCAAACCCCACCCTGATCAGCTATACTACTATATCATTATAAAAGTTGACGTCAAACGGGGGGGGGGGGGGGTGTCTTAAAAAAGCTGAAGTTGTATGTACCCTTATATAAGTGTAAGTTAGAGACAATGATGGCATTATGTATCGTCTACTGACCGATTTTCTTAACGGGCGCCTGCAACCCCCCCCTGCAAAAATTCCGGTAGCGTAATTAAGACCAACATTAAAGCCTCAATACGCCAGAAGAACAATATTCATATTCATTTTCTTTCTTTATTTGGAATGTGTAATTTGGCCGTTTAAACAAGGGCTGGATAACATGTTTACAACTGAGGCGTGAAATCAAAATTAGTGTATGGACCTACATGGTTTTGTTTTAGTAAGACTACTTGTGAATTGTGTGAACGTCTGTGTATTCCTTCAAGGTTGGATTTTCAATGTGCTTTTTCGAAACGATTAGATTACCTCTTGCAAAATTTGTTCTTCTTTTTCTTCTCGTCTTTTGCTTTTATCGTTACACAGTGGTTTGTTTTTGTTTTTCTTGTTGTTCATGTTGAGAAACGGCAGTAAGCAGTTGAACTGTAAAAAACCAAAAACAGTCATAAAATAAAACTCATTTTGAAATTAAAAGGATTACAGACCAGAAGAACTGAGCGTAACATCACGGCAATCATCTTGGAATGGTGACGTCATAAAAGTAAAGTTCATTAATCGATGCGCAATTGTCCAAGGAACAAGCAAACCACGCGTGTCATGTTGGTCGTACTTAGCGGAGCCTTTGGAGTTAATTTAGAAGTTAGCCAAGAGGGGTTCCCATATGAAAAAGAACAAGAAATAACAGAAATAGTCGCTCTTTGGACCCAGGCCCTGGTCCAAATCTGCCTACAAACAAGGGCACAGTACTGCTTTCGATGCGATCGACCATGACTTCCTCTTGCAAACTCTAAAACGGTATATAAGAATAACTAACGAATCCATCTTCCCTCTGATTGATGAAATTATATCTATCTGCCCGTTTCCAATCTGTGGTGGTCAATGGCGTTGGGGCATCAAAGTCTAAATTGAGTTTGAAAGTTCCACAAGGATCTTTCTTGGTCCCATACTGTTTACTATATACTCTCTACCTGTATGGAATTACCTAGATCACATGGCGTTTCTTTCCACCTCTACGCAGGTGATGTCCAACTGTATTTGGATTTCTGTCCTCTGAACGCAAACAACCAAAATATAATCAGCCAATGAAGACAAGACAATTTCTAATATCAACACGTGGAAAATCTGAACAGCTTCAACTAACTAAATGTGATTCAACAACCAATCAACACAAAGCGCGAAACCTTGTTGTCGTATTTGACACCAATTGTATTTAGAAACGGACGTACTTTCAGATCAGCCGATCAACTACAGTTGGCAATACCATCCTAATCAAGAACCAAGTATGCAGATCGTACTGTTCAGAGATGTAGTGTTATTCTATGGAAGAGACTTCCATAGACACTGAACACTTTTAAGGGGAGGGGGGGGGGGCCAAAATGGATTAGGGTGGAGAGAAGAAATATATCCCATGGTAAGAGGTCAAGGGTACAAAAGCTTCGTGACAGCGTTTTTGACCTTGAGATATAATCGATCGTGTCACTTCGTACTAACGAGTAACTGACTGCATAAATTAGAGGTCTTTAAGGTACATTTATATTTAGTGGTTGCCGTCGTGTTACTGTTCTCATGTTGCTGATTTCTTGATATAACTACATGTAGTTTGACTTAAAATACACCCACTGGTCGTAATGTCAATCAAATATTTGAATCAGACGATGAAAATAACGTTCTGGCAAGTTATAAGCCACTGGAGACATTTTGTACATCCTTAGTTAATCTGCTTATTGTGCTTTAAACAACTTCCCTGATTTGCCACAAGTCATCACTGTAATACTGTAATAGGTTAACGTCAGTACAGCGTTTCTTAAATGGTTTTCGGATATATTATTTAGGAATGGAAATTATCTACCACAAAATTTTCTGTTTATTATAAAATTGCCTCAATCAACGTAAGCTCGACTGTGCACGGCAACATATGACTATATTTTTTAGGTTTAAATTCGTTCCCCATGAAAACCCAAGAAACGGAATGTATTCCTTTCTGAACATTCTTGTTAGCAAAAGGTACAACTGCTAATGCAACATTCTGGTGTGAAGACGTTTCCTACAATTATTTTAAATACACTTAACTTTACTGCGCAACAATTGCGAACGCCAAGCTTGACTAACTAAATGGCAGACTTTATTCTATTGCGCCCCCCCCCCATCTAAAAAACAACATAAAAAGAAAGTCAGCTCGGATATCTAAATTTAACCAAATGTATAAACAAACACTTCCTACCTTTAACAAAAAAAAATAAAATGAACTGTATAAGTAGCTAGCAAGCGTAAATCCGATATTATTATTGACGTCACAGAAGCAAAAAAACTTGTTTTCCTGTCTGTAAATTTAATACAATTCAATGGATCCACTAATTTCTCTGAAGTTCAACAACCTAGTTGATCAACCGGTAGGCTCGTGTGAAGACCTTTTTGGAACACTGTAACACCTTTCATTTGAAAAAAAACAAACGTCAGCCATTGGTTGATAACTATGTTAGTTTCACCACACTCATTAATTATTATAATACTTATTATGGGTGCGGTAAAATCATGGCATGCAATATCTACTTTGTTCAAGATTCCTGGAAATCCGCTTTGCGTGTCATCAGGACATTATTGGCAAATTACTAGCATATTTGGTTATCTGAATGATCTTATTGGAAATCAGTGGTAAACTTAATGAGTGGTTCGATGTAATTATGTACTTTTCAATTCGAAACAAATGATCTGTCTACAATACAAAGTTTCAATAACGGGTCTTATGTTAATCATACTAAGGAGGCAATAAAAGAAATGGCGATGACACGTCATTATACCAAGAAAGTTCATAGAAATATTATTTTATCCACAGTTCATATTTGTATTCTACAATGCATCATCCAGGAATTTGAAAGCTTATATCATTACCAATTCTTTTATACAGTGTTGCGGGACATTGTTTAATGCCACTTTTGATGATGTTACCAAACTGTCCGTTTTCGGGAATATACATTCACAGAATCATGTTGTTATTATTGTATTGTATAGACTTTAATGCCCAGGGGCCTGTTTCACGAAATTTTAACTAAGATAAAATCCAAATTTTAGTAATATTATTGGATGATATCAGACTGATTTTAGTGCTTAAACAATCAAAATTGAAGTATCTACTAAAATTTGGATTTATCTTTTGTTAATATTTGGAGAAACAGGGTCCAGATCCTTTAGCTCATAATTACAAATTACAAGTGCAAATATTACAGGTGAAATAACCGCTGTATCTGACAGATGCTACACCCAATGACATATTCGGTGCTACACATGAGATCTCTTTGAAGAAAACATTTGAAATAATTTACTTGCGAAATGTATCTCTACTCTTCTCCTGCGTGTTGGACTGTTAAATGCGATAATTTCAAATTTTATCCAAGAAATGGTATTTTGAAATTTCACTCATTGACTGGATAGATGGATGCCCGGGGACACCGCGACTCTCTCTGCACGACATTACATTGTATACAATCCGATGTTCGTCAGATACGTGGGTAGTGCATAACACGCAATAACGTAATTTCTTGACTATCTGTCCAACATCAATTATTTAATATTGTATATTTTCCCTTTAATACAAGGGCGAGGGGGTCGAATGGTTAGTAAGTGCGCACTGTATCATAAGGCCAGCCGTTGAGTCAACGTTATTCTGGCGTGGTTTCGATTCCCCGGTTGTAGGCCTACTTAACAAGGAGTGGGGTCGCCTGTCGGGACCCCGGGTCCCTTTCACTGCTAAAGACCCCATATGCACAAGCGAATCATTCAAATAAAAATGAACCACGGGTTAGTCCCGAAATGACCTAGTTTGTGTCGAGTGGACGTTGAACTCCATTTCTTCCTCTCCATTTAATACAAAAGAAGGATGACTCTTATTAGCTCAGTTAGCTTCCAAAATAATACCCCCCTATGTACGTGGTTTTGGGTGATCTATGGGGACAATATTATACAATGGATTTTGTAAATAATAGTCGAGCGGTGCGCCATGACAGGATTACTAGATTATCACAGATCTGTGAATTCCGGATCTCATTTGCCAAGGGCAGCGCGCGTGTGGCTGGCGAGGAAAGTGTGTCTGGTCAGTCTGGTGGGACAAAAGCCAAGATTCCTCACATATTCACATTGACTGCATTGACATACACCTCCCCCCTCCCCAAATTGCACAAGTAACCACAGCAATACAAATGTTAGTCTCAATAGCCAAAGCAATGTATATTGACCAGAGGTTTCCATGTTTTAAGTTAATTGTGTACGGTCCTTAATTTTCAATATTTAAAGATACATTATGGGAGATGTTTACAAGGAGTTAGCCATTCTTGCTATAACAGTTCAAAAATAGATGCTGAAACAAGAATATATTGAAAATTTCAGTCAAATTACTTTATCCTGAACAAAGTTGTTACCACTATAATTTTTTGCTAGAAATGGGAGTTAAATTCATCGACACCCTTTTCCCATTATGGCCGATTGTTGATTGACAGGCGTTAACTCCACCTATATAGTCTCGATTATCAAGTAATGTTTACAATGACTAGTACTGATAGTGTATTCGGTTTGAGACAGGACTGCAATTCAATTCGTATACATTTATTTTTTACTATAAATTAGAATTAAGATTTTAATATATAGATAAGAAGAGAAAGTCTGCGATAGGATATTAAAGTTTGAAAGGAATGGGCCAAATCAACGAGGCAGTATTGTAAATAAATTATAATAAATAGCCGACTTCTTGCGTTGCCTGCGTGTACTCTTTTGTACTTCAGGTAGGCCTAAGCGACTCCCTAAGCAGACGAATAGAAAACAGTCCGGAAGTATGATGACGTCAACGTCACGGAGAAGCCCCGCCAACGACGCCATAGTGATTAAATCAGTCAACGAAATCCTGTTTTAATCCGAGCCCAATCCAAGCCATCCGTGGGTCTACATAGTTCATTTTAGGCTTGTTGTTTAAATAAAGATCTAATTTATAATTTCTATGACTTCTGAAGCCCAAAGGAAGACCGACAAAAGTCTGTTTTTGCTCTCCCATAATGTATGTTTAATAGTGTTATTATGACCTCTATAATTATATAGATATTTTGATCGAATTTAATATGTTTTTGCCGGAACAAACTAAGAATAAAATTGATTCCTTTCCTGTTCTGTCGTTCTACGGAAGTAACCTATTTTTTTTAAAATCCTAAACCCAAGTCAATCATGAACTGGTTGTGGTCGGTTATTACAGCTAGATGTACATGTATTTGGGGTTAGTCGGTATCTCATTCAGCTATTAATAAAACTATTAATAAACCGGTACACAGAAGGTTTGTGAAACAAATAACTTTTCTGGGATTTTATTTCAACGATTCCCGGCTAACTATGCAATTAATTAATTACATCTTATCCAGGGGCGTCGTTTTGTTTGGGAGGGGTGGGGTGTTTAACAAAAGTGAGACCGACTGATACACAGGCCTCTAATACGAGTGACGTAGCCACAAGACTAGCGCCACAGGTGCAAGCTTTGAATCTAGAGTCCCTGAAATGATATTTCCTGGAATTTTTAGAATTCTGATGGTCAGAAAACACTTATACCATAAGTAAAATTGAATACTACCTATGGGAATTCATGTTATTTATTAAGAATTATGCTGCTAATCTGTGACAACTTATGAAAGGGATAATTACATCATTTACATAATACACACTACGTCGCTGTGACGTCATTGTTACAGATCTTGCAGGTTACATACTAAAACTGTGGATAGCAAAAGGCGGGTGCCAGTTACTGCACAAAAGAAAGATGTAGACAACCAACCAGGATCGGATTAAGACCCACATTGGGGCCTTAAGCACTTAAAATATTGTGGTGCCCCCATATATACATGTATGTAATTCAAAATATAAACAATAATAAACTACAATCAACCGACAAGCATGCGATTATAGTTTTTCTATGCGTCAGGTAACAGTATGAAAATACAAAGTATGTAACAGACAGTCGCAGAGCACTGAATATCGACTGGGTTCATCTTCAAATGAATCAAGGACTTCATCAAACCAACAAAAAACATAATTTGTGTAAAAACTATAACCTATATAGTCTCTTATCATCCATACAAATATTCTACGAATATTAGTCTGGATGGGTCCTCAAAATTTGACGGAAAATAGGTCATTGTCTGGATTATCCAGTCTTTTAAGTTACCACGTACTGAATCTATCAAAACAGCCCGCTTGTCAACGATGACACTCTTTAAAATTTTGTTTGTAAAGGTTTCAATTGAAATGGTAATTTTCTCTCGTCATGAATCAGACGTATGGCTTCTCACAATCTTCTTAATTCTTCATCGTCTCTATTTTGTTTCTAATAATAGATGTGCCAAGTGAATTGTGGGATATATTTCAACCACGCTTTATAGAATCTAGCAAAATCGGCCCGGCTTCATAAGATCTAGCACTTACCGATACTTTCATTGGATACTTTAGCCAAAAGGTTCCATTGCCCATGCGTAACCAAATGTTTGGTTTTTTATGTGGTAGATTATCCAGTAATTTTCGTCAAAAATTGAGAACCGACCCAGACCCTCCGTGCGTTGAAGACTAGGGGGTTCTGGGTGACCGAGACTATAACCTATAGAACCTTCACGGGGTTTCCGGCAAAGGACGATAACCCCGGTATGTAAAGTCGCGGAGTGTCAACAGGGTTTAACATCTCTTGACTGCAATTATTCTTATCGTTAAATTTGAGAAAAATCACTTAAAAATATCATTAAATTAATGTAGCACGTATCGCGTTCACAAAGTTTTAGAAAAGGGGGATTACTGCGAAATGGAAATGCTACCGAATATCGAAGTCGTCTCATTACCAATTTTAAAAACAAAAACCCTGGTTTAAACTTTATTTTATTCAATATGAATAGGATTGGGGAACAGGCTAGCCTATATCACCCCTCTCCGTTCAACAAAACGATATAATTACAATTAGTTTACTTAAGTATATGTATATAGTCAAAAATATTCATATTCATATTGTGTTATTAATAAATAAAACTCTGAAAGTATACATTAATATTTTTCAGCTGAAAAGGTTATTTGTTATACATAATAACTAATTTTGGTTTAAGGCCTGGAAGTGTATAAATATATAAACATGATCTCGTTAGAGGTTTTTCTCCCCGTTTTTGTTTATAAGACTAGTATAGATAGAAAGAAAAGGTAAAAAAATGTCAATATTAAATGTTTGGAGAGCATACCAATGATTAACCTTTCCATTGTTTTTGTTTAGCACGCCCCCTCTTTCTGAAAATCCTGGATCCGTCCCTGCCAGTATTAAAGATTGAAGAGCCATTCCAGTATTAATGATTGAAAAACCATATCTATAGTTCGAAGAACTGTTCTAGTATTAAAGATTAAAGGGACAGTCCCGATAAGAACAGAGTCTCAAAAATTAAAGTCCGAGAGTTTATGAAATTTATGGACCAAAATATAGAGGCATGGTGTATTTATCTTGTCTCAAAATTTCAGCTCAAAATATTGAGTCGTTTGGACGTGAACGTCAACACTGCTTATCCGGACACGTAACCCTTTTAAGATTTCGGGTCAGTTTTTTCATTGGGTGACCTGATAATCGATTCACATTTTTTGAGAGGTCTATACAGTGAATGCCCCATGTACTGTACTTGATAACAAAAGGTAAATTTCAACTACATATTATTTTTTTAGAAAAAAGTCTGGTTTTATCCAGATACTGTATAATACAACGGTCTCCATTTCCAGATTAAGACTGTCAGATTTAAGTTATTTACAAGCGTATCACAAATATCGTGTTAGTTGGTCGGACTTAGGTAATGGGTTTTAAGGGATTTTAACACAAAAATAAGCAGTTTTATTCCTCAGAAAGTTATTGGGATTGGCACTTTAAATGAACAACCATATATCTAAAAGTCGTTCCCGGTCACGATATTTTAAGAATTTTCTCCCGCCACGGTAATGAGTTTTACCGCTATTTATTAGTTGCTATTAATATTCTTCACTTCAGCTAGACAAACTCTTCATCCTGCTGGCGGTACATCAGCGTGGTAAAAAAAACAAACTTACAGTCATATTGTTCCGGACAGTTTTTCCTGGTTAATGTTTTTACCGTACGTCGAAGAAGGAACATTGGAATCGAAATTCTGGACATAGTTTTCGTTTTTCATTTTTGAACGAGACACATGTCCATTTAGTGACAACTCTTTCATAATTGATAAAATATACGAAATGTAAAAATATAGCTAAATTTCTAACTTACCTACACATTCAATAACAACAGCTGCAACCAGAACAAATACAACAACCAGAACAATTATAATTACCATACTGTCCTTGTACAAAATACTAGTAAATACTTCCCTTCCCAATATATAATTTCAAATGTGAACATAGACTCTCTGTATTTGAGGTGAAATGTTATAATTTAAGTTCTCAGAAAAAAACGGCCAAGTCGTAACCAAGGAAGTTCACAAAGTGGAAGATCAAAGTACATTGTGATTATCAGACTTGTAGTCAAAACGTATAATCATTGAAAATGGAATAAACTTGATATTCAAAATGTAATCGTTAAAGATCCCAAAATAGAAAGTGAAAACGTAATCAATGATATTTACAGAATATATGACCAAGGCTTTGTTAAAGTCATCAGAACATTTGGTCAAAGCGTAATCACTGAATTCTCAAATCGAAGTTGAAATGTAATCACTAGATCCTCATAATTTGTTGACATTATCAAAACGGCTAGTCAAAACGTTACCACTGTTGAAATATATACACGTACGTCTCTATTATTATAAAGAGGTCAAGATCTCAATCACCTTATTAGTTCAAGTAATCACTTAGGTACCCAGAATTACATACCAGAAGAAACCATGACGCTAATTTGCATACCGGTAATTGAAGGAATTAGAATCACCAACAATTGTATTCATTGACAATATAAATCCGTTTTCTGTCAGAAAGACGTATATTAATTTCCCCAGTGCACGATCTGCGAATATATCTCACATTTCATAATGGCATCTTCAGATCAAGGTTGAAAGTACAAATGAAAATTATCATAGTAGACTAAATAATTTCATGATGTGATAAATGTAATTATAAAAAGTCTTTTTCAGAAAATTCAGTTTTCTAAATGTCTTGTATCCTGAACAGATTAGAAACACACAATTCGTGGAGGTATATCGACAATATAAAATCGTATATTTAATATTTGGAGTCCAAACTGTCGCAAATTATATTGTAAATTTAAACAGAGGTGTATAGTTTTATCTTGTTTATACTATGGCATCACGAAGAAAACTTCCGATTGTCAAGCACGAGCAGGAAGGTATCAGTAAATGAGGAAATCAATGATATCAAGCTTATACGTTAACATTATGGATATACATTATGTACTCGATACTGCATAGAACACCAGTAGCATTGCTTGTTTATATACACATAATATATATGTTAATGCGCAGATTTAGAGGGCGGTCGGCCAAATAGACAAAATAAGCGCCCCCGTGAGATAAATATGTCGTGCTGTCGGTGATAATCAAGAAAGTTCCACGGGATTTTGCAGCGTGGTTTCTCCCTGTCGGCAATGCAGGGCGAACATTCTGGCAAAAGATAGTGTCTAGTTGTGTAGTTGATACAGAAACACAAACCCCTGTGCAAACATGCTTTGCTTATAAAGACATATCGATCTATTCGTTATAGTGGTGGCTTCACCCTGGAAAAATGTATTTATTCATATTTTAAAACATCGTAATATCAAAGCGCACCATACTAAATGATGTAATTATTATTTGATATTTTCCTGTATACTATACCCTAAACTATATTATTGGCAACGCTTTGGGTCTTTGAAACCGGCAAATGCTATGTGAGTTTTTACATACGAACCACAATAATCACCCCATTGAGCAGGCCCGTAGCTGCCCCCCCCACCCTAGAAAATTTCGGCGCCTTTTGCCCATTGGAGAAAAAATTGCTCTACCAATGGGCACCAACGACACAATACGAAACCAACTACCAACGTCTCCATATTAGTATGGGTGCCACACAGAGCCGAATGATATTGGTTGGGCGCCCACGACGAAATAGGCGTCCAACCAATGTCACTTGGTTTAATGGGCGCACAACTAATGGGGCGCCTATAATGCCTTATACCAGAGAGGCACCCATAATGACACGATTGGTGGGGCACCCCATAATATTGGGCCGTGCATAGTGCATAAAGCCAAACCAGATTTGTTGGGCGCCCACTATATAATCAATGGGGCATCCAAAACGGCATGATTTGTGAGGCGCGTCATCCCAGATGGGCGCCCATAATGCCGAGATCATGGCGCCCACGAATGAATTGGGCGTTATAATTTTCTAAATTCAAACGGCATGATTTGTGGGGTGCCTCATCCAGGAGGGGTGCCAATAATGTCGAGTTGGGGAGACCACCATAGGCAATCTGACCTTTCGGGGTAAAGTGATAACAAAAAAATATTATTTATTCTGGTTGGCAAAATAAAGTGCCCGAAATGTAATAAAACGCTAGTTTTACTTTTCTTTAAATTAAATACCGCGAATATGAACTAAATTGACTATGGATTAAAACATCTTGTCTGGAGCCACTTTTACGAAAACCCAGAAGGCCCATTCAAAATTCCTAATGCGAAATTCCAAATTCAAGTCTTACCAATAAAATAGCAAATTGGCACCCCCCCCCCCACACACACACACACACCTCCCACCATTAATCAAATAAGAATTTTTAAAAAATGTAATTTTACACAACTAATTGGTGATGGACCGGACTAACACACGTATTACTAGATTCCAAATGCGAATTCTCAAATCTGATGCGACCAATCGAATCAGGTTTTGCTTGTGTAATTTTACACAACTAATTGGTGATGGACCGGACTAACACACGTATTACTTGGTATAGCTCGGGGGTAAGGCCTTGCTTCAGTGATCAAGTGCTACCACTGAATCAATGCAGTGATCACGCACTTCTACGGCATCAAGGATCACATTTAAGTTACTGTATTCACGGGCTGGAATAGCAGCGGCAGTCAAAATTTGCTACTGGCGGCCCGGCCCGTCTCCGTTGAATTATAAACGATTGATTGGAGTTCGACTCAGCCATCGAAGTTAGGCTATATCAGACCACCTACGGTATTCAGGGACTGAAATAGCAAGTAAACGCGTTTCGGGTCGTCAAGTTTTTCCAATTTTCTTGGGGGAGGGTCCCTAGACGTCTGTACACTGTTAGAAATATTCTGGTTATTTTACCCTAAAATTACGGGCAGCAAAAGTTGCCCCTAAATCATACGTAAAATTACACCGTAAGTTATTTAACATTTTACTGTAGAATTACATATATATTAATTTACATTTCTTGTAAAAATACATCACAATGTTAATTTACATTTCTTTTGTAAAAAATACACCACAATGTTAATTTACATCTCTTGTAAAAGTACATCACACTGTTAATTTACACTTTCGTTAAAAATACTAAAGCTTGGTAATTTTACATGCAGGATTCGGGCAACTTTTGCTGGGAATTATCAACATTACTTCAGTATATATTGTATATCAATAACCCATTTGGTAGACGGGGGCATTGTTCCAGGCTTTCAGATGCAAGCTCGCGGTACTATCTATTTGCAGGCATTAAAACCATGCCTTACAGACAGTCCGTTCCAACTTACACTGGCCAATCGGTTTAATTAATCGTCTTCAGCAAGCGAACTTGAAACCGATATGATACAACGACCACTAAGCCAAAACATTTTTCTTATACATTTAAGAAGAAACGTACAGACTGATTAAAGCACGCTAAATATTAAAACACTTTATAGATTTTATAAATAATGGAAACAAGATATACATGACATGCAATATACAAATATTTACAAAATGTGATTGACCATGTTATGGTTATCAAATTGAAATGAATACTATAAGAAGATAATTATAAGGAATGTTTTGTTGCGATATGGAATAATAGAATAAAATAAGAAATAGTAAATTTACCGATTACGAGAACTCCCAATAAGTAAATTTACAAACTAACGTTTCTAGACGTAAATCTAAAATAACATGATGGTTATGTAATATTCCGTTCAATTTTGAAATATTACATAATAATGTGCCTTGTGAATATTGGTAAATATTCCTAATTCGTTTTAAGGAAAAAGCAAATACTTTAACTGCTGTAATTTTACCTATATTTCTTGCCTAAAATTAAATTACATAATAATGTGAATAAAAGTTACATGCCTGCTTCGCTACTTTCAGCTCAATTATATTACATAATATGTAAGAATGTACTTTTTAGCGGATTTTGAATGTCTTTGATTTCATCGCTGATTGTGGACAAAAAGACATGAAACTCGATAAACATACACGAAACACGGTAAAAATACATCAGACTTGGTAAAAAATACATCAGACTTGGTAAAAGTAGTATATGTTGTAAAATATACCGATAATTGCGGTGCAAAATCTACTTGTACTACCGTAATTTTACATAAATTTCTGACAGTTGTCGTAACATCATTTGCTAATTGTAAAATCACCTGCATAATGTGGGGAGTTTTACGTTTATTTGTACTATCACATCTTAATACAGTTGAAATACACTGTACATTACTGTATTTTGACGTTACGTGTGTAAAATGACCTATTTCAGGGTAAAATCACCTGTATAATGTGGGTATTTTTACGTGTATTTGTACTGTCACTCCTATTTTACTGTGATAAAACATACATATGTAAAATAACATACAACTACGTAAATATTTTACCATATTCTTACGGTAAATTAACATTTATTTCTAACAGTGTAGGCCTAAATTTGTTCGGGCATTTCAGGTTCTGCCCCCTTAACATTCATCGAGTCCGTACGCCTATGGAGAGCACCCTATAAACCCTTCCATGGCACCGTTCGCCGTGGACCGTCAAGTGTAGGTACATCGGCGCCAACAGATGCATCATCGGCACCCCAAAAGCCTCCCCCCTTTAACAATAATTTGGGGCTAGCTGTGGGCCTGTATATCCGTTAATTTTAAATACGGTAAAGCTTATGTTACATGTACTCATTGTAACACCATGGGCCTTTTCGTCTGACGTGGAGAGCGTGTGTTGTAGGTCCGGTCGCCACATCCTACGTATGACCCATGCATCTTGGTTGTTGCTACATATTACCGTTAGCCTTGTGATCGTCTAGGATTTATCTCTGATCGTCTTTTCTTCTCCTTCACGTTGTGTTTACTTCTTACTGGTTTCTTAAGACGTTTGTCTTCTTCAGTTATAACAATGCAATAGTTCGTTTTTACCTTTTATGTAGCATAAGTATACATACAAGCATATTACAATTACAGTCAATGCTACCTAAACTCTTCTCAACCTAGACACCTCGCGGTGTCTAGGACTCTTAGATGGTAACCCTCTGGAATCTAATCGAAGTCTGCTGAATACACACGGGTATCCTAATTTTGTATCAACTGGTTTTGGACATTCAATTATCCAATTGGTCAAACATGATGTAAATAATAAGAGAGATTGGTTAATTGAGCCCAATGACGTCAAAACCCACCCTTATATGGTTATGGAAATTTACTCTAGAAATTGCGCATGAGATATCTGTTATCATGTTGTTGACGTATAGAACCAGTATGTTTTGTTTCTATAACACTTTTTTATCTACCAATATGTCAATCAAATGTTAGTTGAAATCAGTACACACTTCATATTATGTGAATATGTTTAGAAACATCAAACTATATCTTATCCCCTCATTCCTTGTCTATATTGCTACATCATTTCCTAATATTTCCAGCTTAAATAAGATTCCGGAAATTTAAGAAAACCCTGTCACAACCTATAGAACCTTGGGAATGGGGAGTTCGGGGTATTTATTTGGTCTAATAGGGAGTCGCTGTGGATCAGTGAATAATGTCGACCAAAATTTCCCTTGAGTGTACACTATACATTGCGTTTGCCCGTCTTCATATGCCCAGTCGCTACAGAAAAGTAGGACGTTAAACCCAAATTCATTTTTGGTTTAATAGAGCCAACACGTGTATATAAGATCAATTCATGATCTCTCGAATGAATAAAATTTAACGAATTTTTTTACCTAAAATAGGTTTATTGATGATGTTTGCTCAAGCAAGATCATTATAGTTCTGATGTTCAGTCGTATACATGATCATTAGGTTTCCAACATTAATATTCTCCAGCGTGCTTAGAGGTTGGGTGGCTGAGTGGTTAACACGTGCGCGCTGTATCATAAGGTGTGCCATTGAGTCATCTGGCATGATTTCAAGGTGTAAGGTCGCCTGTCCAACTTCGTGGGTTTTCTCTGGGTAATCGTGGTTCGCTCCCACCGCTAAAGAACCCAACGCGTCATCGAATTATTGAAATGAAATTGAACCATGTGTTAGTCTCGAATTAAACTATTTTCTGTCGAGTGGACGTTGAACCCCATTTCTCTCTCATTTTTTTTTATTTGCCTTCAAACGTGGCCAATAAATGGACTAAACCATTGGAAAAAAACATATCTTTACATATAAAAACAAGTTGAGATATATTTACCACTTCACATTTGGTAAATAACAATTAACATGGCTCAAATATTTTGAAGTTTATTCAATAACAAAGCAATGGTGGGACAACATTACATAGATGGCGCTCACGTGCATCACTTCATCAATCACCACCCAATTTGATACCCTCCGATCTTTACAGGAATGCAATTTGAATTTTGACGTTTAGTTTTTAAAAATACGGTTTGAATTAATAACCAAATCGATACCCGCGTTCTATAGCCTTTGACGTGGCCTATTTACTATTTATTTCCTACAATTTCCAAATTATAATACAGTTTGGTTAACGAAAAATAATGCCGATACGAAATTTCATATTTTGCAGAAAACCACGCCATACCGAATTATAAAGGACATTGACTATAACAATAGGATCAGTCAGGTATTTTATTTTATGGCCTTAGAGTTGACTTGGGGTTGGTGTCCCACTGTATCGGATCTACTCTTGAAATTTATAATCTTCATTTGTTTTTAGCATTAGTCGAAAGTGTAAAGTGAGCAGAAAAACATAACACTTACATAACTTTGTTGTGGTTGGCTGTCTAAATATGTGCGTCATAAAAGAATGTAACAAAGACGTCGACCTTTTCTTCCTTCATGCGAAATGAGATTTAATGGCTAACATTTGAAAACAAGATAAAAAAAACCCCAAACGGACGACAAGTTTGGTTGGCTGATCAATTAGTTCATCTGTCATGGTCAAATAATGAAATAGAAAGACTGAAATCGAATTGTTTACGGTCGGTTTATTGGTAGAATTGAATTAATCTGTTAAAATATCACAAACACTGTCATCGCGGCATGACACAGCGTCATCCTCACATTTGATCTGGTTTGACTGAATAATCAACAGCTTGTCTGTCTTAGATTTTGGGAGTAGATCAATTGAGGACGTTTTGATACTTCTGGACCCCGCACACCCATTCTCCGGATCCACCCTGATATGTTGAACATTTTGCAAAAAATTTCATACGAATATTAAGCGATCAAGTCTAGCTTTGTTTTTGGGGTACCTAGTTTTGCAATCTGGCTGGCATTCTTGATATATTTTCATATGCTTAACATCGTACAAATTATTTTCCACCTTTACACAAACAATCTAATGTGGCATATTTTGCATACTCCTCGCAGTGTTCCATTTGATTAGAGCTAATCCCACTACTCACTGCTGTAAATGGAGAAAATTCTTGTTCTAAATTAGTATTGGTCAAGAGTCCCATTAACAACCAATGGCTTACTGCGTAACAAAATCGTTAAATTTGAAACAAAGTTCCAAATTGGACCAAATATGTTTACATAACGTTACGTCATGACTCACGATTTTATTATGCCCAATTAACCAGTTCATAGCAGAATATTGTAGGAAAACTAATTGTGTGACAAATGAAGATATCAACAATTTAAACAATTCTGTATGAAGACGAACAATACTTTCATCGTTTTTAATATACATGTACCTTAAATCACTGTCCAAAGTTTTAGGGAAGACCACATAGTAAACGAAGGGCTGTCATGTTCCTGTACATGGGATAGATTTTATTGAACAGGGAGAATACACACAGTCCCTCAAAAGCACAAGTATCAGAAATCAGAAGCCAATCCAGCAATGGGCATTGCTTCAGGAATATGCATATTTTGGGGGTCAAATCCTGTTGCTCCCACTGACTACACCCACCACGACGGGTGCGACAGGCGTTCATAAAAAATGTTGTAAAACATTTCGCCTTTATTTCAATGGGATGTGGTTTATTAAGGTATGTACTACAGTATAATTTAGTGTCAGTGTAATTGTGAAATTAAGGGAGTAATAGGTCGGGTAACGGTTTTGTAGTCAAATGACTATGACTACAAAATTGCTGAAAGGAAGGCCCGGGGACAGTCCACAATCTATTTAAAATACAGATCTATATTTCGTTTCGTTTTTGTTTTCACTGCCATGAAAATCTGACGACAAGTTATAGTTGAAGTTCAATTCTGGGGTCAAACGTTCGGTTTTGACCCTATGACGCCAGATACCAATTAATCAATCGGCGTCACAGTTCCGCTCAGAGAACACAAATAAGTTGCCGGAACAGACCGTTTCATTGACTTATTTCTCACATCAACAAGAAAGCCTATCACTCCGTTTTCTGACTATTATTGTCTTTTTAAATGAATACGCGTCAGTTTCATTTCGATAATTGTGCTTATTGCAATGTCTGCGCTCTGTAATAAATGGTTGAACTCAGACATAAAACAGATTAATAAAGTGTTATTGTGATAGAACAGCTAATAATAAGCCTATATAGTCAGAAAAAAGGACGGGATTACACCAATAACTACATGACGTGAAATCTGCCATTCCGTGTAATTGCGCTTGTTGTCATTCAACATATACTGAGCGCCATAGAAAACGCATCACTTAGTTTTTCGTATAACAAAATGATCATGTATATATATATTACTTGGGAACACATCAATAACAACACATTTGTACACTCATGGATGTTTAATCTGTAATCAACGTAGGGTGACCACCTTTGCTTGATCATATTGCGGGACATAATTATCTTTTTAAAAAAGACTGAGGCAGTATGCATAACAATGTTGATATATAGTTACTTCACTTTTCGACATACCAACAATAGAAAATCAAACTATGAAATATTCACGTAAGCTTGGTTTGTATTCGTATGTCATATGCTATGCCTATATACTTACCACAAATTTTTGGGGATAATAATACATACCAACAATATATATTCAAGTCATATAATATTCATATCGTATGCCAGCATCATCTTGCATTTCAAAAAAAATAAACACAATTTCTTTTGTAGCTGTAAATAAATAATTTGCACGACAGAACCGTTTGAAAGTGTGAGTGTAAATATATATCATGACGTTGAATGAAAGTTACAATCAAATGGCTGCCGAAGTATCATTAAGGTACATTGTACATTAATTGTTTATCGCTAAAATTAAATCATGCCGAACGTAATTGAATCGTATTGAGAATTTATCCATGATGTTTAATCATGCTGAATGCTGTGAAACTTATTGAGATTTTACAATAACTGAGTATTAAGGATGTTATGCTGGTTATAGATGCATTAATTAAGAGCTAAATGAGCCTATTGCAGATCTTTCTTTTGACCTCAATGTTATATAAATAATTCATGCAACATTTATTTACATACCAGGCCCATAATCAACTCTCTAGAACTTCGGATGGGTTTGATTTTCAACAGATTTATGATTTAATTTAAAAATGACAATCAACACTACACTGTTCTGTAAACGACTCCTCTCAGAATAAAGTAATTTACTGACATTTTCAACACATTCCCTTTTCATTATCCATTTTTAAAACTATTATTGCCAGAACTATCGGCTCTTTATCAAAACCTTACGTAATGCATCTAATAACTTTCCCTGATTGATCACCATGTCATGCCATATTAATAATACAAGATACCTTTACACCATCACCTGTTATGCATCAATAGGTTATTTGAATTTTAATATTATTCAGAGGCAAGAAAGCGAATGCAATTGATACTCAAGTAGATTAAGTGTATATAATACAGAGTAAAATAGAGAGACAGGCAATTCGATACATCCGTCATCGTCCAATATTTTTTCTTTATATATATATATATATATATATATATATATAATATATATATATATAAAATAGAAATGCATACCCTTCGGGCTCGGCAAATGCCCCAGCTATTGTTCTGGATTTATGTTATTCACCATGTAACAAATACAGTATTTATTTACTTACTTTTATTGTTCTTTAGGTAAGAGGTGTGTGTGTGTGTGGGGGGGGGGGGGGGAATTGGTTAACCTTGTGGTTTTTCTCCTGGTCGAGTGGCCTAAAATCCCATTTTTCTTTTTCTCTCTCTCTTTTCTCTCTCCCTCGACTGTTTGGAGTTTTAAAGGACAATATTGGTGCCAGTCATTATCACATGATAGAACGGATTAAACACTTTCCAAATAGAGGAGTAATAAAGGATTCATGAATCGGAAGTGACGAACGCCAAAGGAAAACACTAGTTATTCCTTTATATAACTAACTGAAGTGACTAGTGATAACATATACATGGGCGAATATCTGCTCACTAATAATTCCCTCGAAGACCTAAAGTTGCTGTGTGACACTGTGAGAGAATATCTTACAATTCATAAAAAGAATTGACTGCAACTAGATAAGAGAACAGGAAAGAAAAACAGATTAAAAGTCCGTGCATTACCATGTTTTTATAAGGTAGGGGAGACCGGGGCACATTGAACCACCATGGATATATCCTTTATAAATAATACTATACAACCCAACACTATACAGAAGTGAGATAACTTCTTAGACCCATTTCTCCATCAATAAGCCACATGCTGTCAATTATATTCTTTGGCAGTGAATTTTTCAAAAAAGCGCTTAAAAGAGAAAAATTTTCCATACATGTTAACTTCTTAGCCTAGGAAATTCTTGTACTTAAGTTCATATATGTCTAATCTATACAATCCAAATAAACTGGGGTTTGATCCATATAAGAGGGCATACTGATTTTTTTTTTAAATTTTGATCATGAAATAAAGAGATCTTCTAATAAAAACATTTGATATGAAATGAGGACAAACATGACGTATGTGAACAAAGTGGTTCAATGTGCTCCGGTCTCACCTATAGAATGAATAAAAACAAGGGGCTGTACGGAGTATTTCTAATTTTCCCGTGTTCTCTTATCTTATGACACTTAATTACTTTATTGTATCGTCAGATAACCTCTCGCGGTCCCATATAACAACTTTTTGTCTTCGAAGGAATTATTAGTGAGCAGAAATTCGGCCGTTTATCTGTCATCACTCGCCACTTCAGTCATTCACATGTCCGTCCACATTTTTGCCGTCCTTTTTTCCCCCCACTTCACACTTGTATTTATTATATTGTATGTTGTCCTCATTAAGGGAGGTCTGTATGCAATACTGTGTGTATTGAGTTGTAATTGTTATATTGTTTTATCTTATGTACATGTTTATATTGTATGCTGTCCTCAATGGATGTTTCGATGCAATAAAATCTTATCTATCTTATCTTATCTTAGAGAGATAACTCGTGTTTTCCTTTGGCGTTCGTCACTTCCGATTCATGAATCCTTTATTACTCCTCTATATATTGTACAAATGATCTCTGTGTTAATATTATATTTGGAAAGAGTTTAATCAGTACTTTCACATATGTGATAATGACTGGCACCAATATTGTCCTTTAAATGGCCCACTGACAACGATTGACTTTGGTTGTTTATTCCATAGAAAAGGTCTAGCGTAGGACAAAGCCCGTTTTCCAAGTTGTAAGTTAATAGTTGGAGGTTTTAGAAGATATATGTTTTTACAAAATTTATTCAATTATAAAATGTGGATTAATTATATTCATTTAATTCTATTTTCTTTGTGTGGTGTCAGTCGTGATGTTGTCGGTTGTGCTGGTGGTTGTAGTTGTAATGCAAGACAGGGGGTGGGGTGTCAATGTTATATAAATTATATTCGTTGATTTCCGTCTTGGTTGTGTGCATTATTTCCCAATTCTTATGTTTATTACATATATAAATGTAAATGAAATAGGGGTTTAACTCCCGACTGGGCTCACGAAGAGGTGCATACGCCATATTGTGTCCTATGAGGGGAATTGTGCCCAGGACCGGTGCTACGGCCTACTCTTATATTGAATTCCAACTGCCAAGTATCTTTCTACGTCTCATCCGAATGGGTATACGTTATCCAATGCCCTCTGTGTTGTGTTATTTATTTACAGCTACAAAAGAAATTGTGTTTGCTTTTTTGAAATGCAAGATGAAGCTGGCATACGGTATGAATATTATATGACTTGAATATATATTGTTGCTATGTATTATTATCCCCAAAAAATTGTGGTAAGTATAGGCATACCATATGGCATACGAATACAAACCAAGCTTACGTGAATATTTCATAGTTTGATTTTCCATTGTTGGTATGGTATGTCGAAAAGTGGAGTAACTATATATCAACATTGTTATGCATACCGGTACTGCCTCAGTCTTTTTTAAAAAGATAATTATGTCCCGCAATATGATCAAGCAAAGTGTGGTCACTTTGTACCGTTGATTACAGATTAAACATCCATGAGTGTACAAATGTGTTGTTATTGATGTGTTCCCATTTGAATATTGTTCACAATAAGAAGCAAAATAAATAAGATACGTTTACAGGATCATTTTGTTATACGAAAGACTAAGTGATGCGCTTTCTATGGCGCTCAGTATATATATTTATATCAAATAGTTAACACGGTCAACTTTTAAGTGATAAATTGGAAAACTACCTCGACTGATGATAGGCCTTCACTGTTTTCACAGTCAGCAAAACAAATTAATTTAAAATTCAGTCTCCTCAGGAGAGACATGTGGGTAAAAATGTCCCCTACTTATTGCTAAATCATAACAAGAGATGAAAGCTAATGGTTAAAATCGAAGCTGGCATCATAGAGACCTACACTACGACCTGTGTCCTGTGTGACTCGTATAATTTCTTGGAAAGGGCGAAATGACTTAATTTAAAGGGAGGTAACTACACTTACGGCCAATCAGGATTCAGACTAGTAATTCTCAATTCAATGATAAATAGATGTAACATTGGAACATTCCAATCATGGAAATAATAATTATCTTTATGTCACAATCCTATGACAATAGTATCCTGGTCTTAACGCCTCAAATCCAGGAATATTTACTAAAATCTGCCAGAAAATGTAAAATTTAAATACATGTACAGATACTCCACTTCATTTACAGACCAAAGTCAATAAAAATTACCAGGGAAAGGGAAGAAGATAGAAATGCTATAAATAGCAAGACTAAATTTATCTTTAATATATGAATTCGTGGGAAACAATTATTGGTGTTGGTCCCAATAATATTTCCTTCACAAACATATAATGTTGTGAAATAGAAAGGACAAGGGTTAAAAAGGAAGCATTTATGCAAGACAAGGGAAAACAACTCTGCTTGGGAGAAAAAGCCAGCTACATGTAGTCCTACCCCAGTGGAAATTCCTGTATGGCTGTGACAGTAAGTATGCTGGTGAAAGGTTGGTACACCAAACAATGACTGATGTACATGTATACATTCACATTTATTTTAATCAACAACTCTTAAAAACTGGTTACTATGTATCAAAAAACTTTCAATCCCCATCTTGCCTTAAACAAAGTTGACCATAATATGCAGTTATTGTTTTTAATTTAGTATTCAAAATATTTTGTTCAATTTCAACCTTTCCACCAGGTCCGGCTAATAAAGTTAACTGATCTAAAATGGTATTTCTGGGCACAAATAATGCAATGTTTTCTGTTATTTTTTTACTTTTCTCAAATATTGCATTACAGTCCAGGCCACCCATATTATTTAAGTCATAGCTGTCTGCACAAAGATAATCCGGTCCACCCCATGGAGGACTTAAAAACACCACGTCTGCCTTCAGTGATGATGCCAATGTTAGATAGTCGCCTACTATAAACTGAATACGGTCCTCCACACCATATACACGGGCATTTTGCCTGGCTAGTTCTATTTTTACAGGATCAAGGTCAATAGCTATGACACGTTCACAATAAAAAGCAAACTGTATAGTATTACCCCCAGCTCCGCAGAAAGCATCAATAATTAAATCACACTGACATCTCTCTGCAATATGTTCAGCGATTTTTTCTGGGGTGACTGAAAACCAGCTTTCACGGTCAAGTGTTATACCGTCATCAAAACGGGAGAACAATCTGTATCGTTGGGCCCAATATTTACATAGTTCTTCATCTTCAGCAATCTCTGCAGGGGCTGGAATTAGTTTTCTTTTCTTGTGTTTTGACTTCTTTTTTGTTGTTTTTTCTATTTGATTCAGTACACTATCATCTTCATTTGGATTGGGTTTCAGTTCTTCATTAGTCTCCTCACATTTGGGAACAAAATTGCAGCAACTTTCATTTCTATCACCGTCTTTTATTATTTCTTCTGTTTTGATCATTTTTACTGGAATAAGATCTGTGGTATCATTATCTGCACTCAACATTGGAGATGAAAGGTCATCTGCTTCATTCAAGTTCAAGTCCTGGATTTTCTCAAATTCTTTAGCTGTCTCTAACATCTTACCCTCAGCAACAGGAGCTGGACATTCATCCTCTTGATCATTCTTCAGACGTGAAGGCTTTTTCCCCAAATTCAGTTTTTTGGTTTGTTGTTTTACTTGTTTTTCTTTATAAGTTACATGTCCCTTTGTAATATAAGACTTCATTTCACCCTCTGATTCATATTTAGAAATTGAGTAGCCCCAAGACTGCAAAGTATTGTGTATATTACTCAGTTTCTTAGTTACTCTATCATTGGAATCTTGATTGGGTGTCACTGTGTTGTCAAAATCTGGAATGAGTGTGTTTTTGAGGTTGTCAAAATCTTGATTGAGTGTTTCAGTGTTGTCAAAATCTTGATTAGGTGTTTCTGTATCATCAAATTCATGATTGCATGTTTCGTCAAAGTCTTTATGAGGTTCATCCATCTCAAAATTTTGGATGAGTGTTTTTCCAACTAAATATTGGTTTGGTTTTTCGACATCTAAATCATGATCTACTGTTTCATCAATTAAATCTTGGTGTGATAATTCCTCATTTAATTCATGACCAGGGGTTTCCTCTATATGGGAGTCATCATTTAAATGATTCAGTGTATTTTCATTTAAACCATGAGCAACTACCTCATTATTTAATTCCCTAGCACTGATATTTGTAGATTTATCCTGTTTGCTAAAGGATACCAAAAACTGGTTGTAGTGGTACCAATATATTTCCGTACAATGTTCATTCCATATATTTGTCCACTGCTCCTGATATGATTCTTCAGACTGTTCACAGTTCATATCACTTTCACTTTCTGGACCTTTTTCCTGATAAATCTCCCCTGTATCGCAATCAGTCGGTGGCGATATTGTTGCATAAGAATGCATCATGTGAACTATTTCATTATTTTCGTTGGCTGTATTTGACATGACTTCTTCACTTTCTGGTTCAACATTATTCATAATTTGAGTTATTTCCCTTCTGCGTGACATGGTATTTTTAATGGCCTCTGGGCTTAAATCCCATTTTTCACTAACGTGATCTCCTTTTGAATTGTCTTCAACACCAGAAGGATTATTGGTATAAAAAGTATTCTTGATTGTTACTGAACTTTTAGAATTTTCAATGCTTTTAATCAGGACATTATTTTCGGAATATTTCATTTCACTTAAATTATCAGAAGATGTTGGAGAATCTTCTATGTGGCTATTAATGTCACTTTCCACAGAAGTACTGTCTTTTGTTTCCACAGAAGTACTATCTATATTTTGCTGGAAAGCAGTATCTTCTGAAGCCACTTCTACTTCAAAAACAGGTACAGGAATTCCTGAAAAATTCTCCTTATCCATATAATCAGGATATTTTGCTAACCAATTTTGCCAGAGAAGAGTTTCTCCATATTGCGTCCAATATGCTTGAAATAATGCATCCACATCTTCCAAAACATGACCATTGACTGCGCTATTAGTATTACTGTCTTCAAATTCAACCAAATCATCACAATTTTCACACATTTCTGTTTTGTCTTCAGGTTCAACCTTCGATATTCGGTTTTTCCTCTTCTTCTTTTTCTTCTTCTTTGTATTTCCACTACTAAGCCAAGATATGCTTTCTGATTTTTTCCCAAAAGTTGAGGGTAGACCCATTGTTTTCATCATCTTGATTGCTTCATTTTCATTTTCTTCTTCTTCATTTTCAAGTTCAACTTTATCGCCAATTTCATGAATTTCGCCATCATTTGTTACAGAATTTGAATCTAAGGTTTGAGATTTTTTGTTTGGAATTTCCTCTCCCTTCTGTCCTTCTTTTATTGAATCAGTTTCGCTGTCGTTAGATTCATCAGTATTTAATGTGTCTTCTTCGACATATTGAAATGCCATTTTGTACAAATCATGATCACTGATAAAAGCTCTTGTACAGTGGCATTCAACAGCAATGTCTTCTTTAATTTCGTGATTAAAATTATTCTGATATAGTTTTACTTCTGCAAGGTGACTCCAACGATAACACATTATTTTGACTTGAAGTAGTGAAAGTATAATTAGGAAAATGTGTCATTGGTCGATATGATTAGTTGATATTAAGATGATCTAATCACAATGTTTACGTTTTCATGTGTTGAAATAAATAAACTTCACCCAGAGTTCTTTGCGCTTAAAGTAGAACTTGCTTAGATGGGTAGTGAAGTCCGAAAAGCTGTGCATGGTCTTCTAGTACAGACCATTTCAATCGGAACTCGTCGATTTTACACAGATACGTGTATCTCGCATATTATGTCTAATGGTTTGGATTGTTTGTACTTGCATTTTATTTTTTATTCGCAAGACCATGGACAGTTTAGTGAGGGCGGTTTAACGTGCACTCAAACTAGGTCATTGTAAACATCAGTAGCTAAACAATACGCTTACTGCAGGTCAGGGGCGGACCTCTGTAATTTTCGACAGTGCCCTTTTTTACTGCTGAAAGTGCCTTTTTTACTGCTGAAAGTGCCTTTTTTCATACCCAAATATGTCCTCTCCAAACGTTTAATTAGACGAACATTTCAGCCAAATAGCTCTTGGAATGTCTACAAATGCAAGGAAATGATGGATAATCTTGGGGACCCCCCCCCCCCCCCAACCCCCTCGCAGCGACGTGCCCCGTCTCCGCAGCAAGTGCCCTCATTTTGCGCCCCCCCCGCCCTTTTCAAAATTCCTAATCAGCCCCTGTTGGTTGATAAGGGTCTTTATAGAAGTGGTTTTCAGGGTGCACAGAGATAACTCGCGAGGGGCCCCCATTGTCACGCGCATGCTTGCTTTGGTGGATCAAAACCTCATCATTTGGCTTTATTCTGTGGCGCGCCAGTTTGAAAAACGATGGCAAGTTTCATTTTTGTTCTATGCTTAAACAGAGGGAAACAATAGTTAAATGAAATTTGTCAATAATATAGCACAATCACAAAGATGTAAAACTTGGAAAGGAAGGCAATACAATAAATACTTATTATTACTTTATCCCGTACTTAAGATGTTTCTCATCAGTCTGATACACATGTTTATTCAATAGTGATGTGTATAGTATGATTAGTCGCGCTTTTACACAGGATGTGGCATCTTTTACAGCTTGTTACACATCTACTAATATAATTAATAACTACTGTATAATTTATTTCACACGCTCGATCTATATTTATTAAAAATATGTTAGAATAATGATCACCTGTATTATTTAATGACACAATTTTCATAATTAAAGGACCTACCGGGTTTATAATTCTACAATGCCAGTTAAATAACAACAGTGAGCTTTATTTTTTTTTGCGATTTCTTTTAACCAAAATTTAAGAACAAGTCTTTTTCAATTTGTTGTAAAGATATGAAAATGCTTATATTTATATGTTGTTTTTTTATGGAATTGGGAATTTTTGGAGAACTTTTATTCCCAAGAAAACGTACGTATGCACTTTGAACACGAGAGAGAGAGGGGGAGAGAGAGGGGAAACCAGAGAGTGGGAGGAAACCAGAGGACCCGGAGCACGAGATTGGACAGGCGACCCTACTCCTTCACCTTGTCACGTACCACTGAGGATTCGAAACCACGCCAGTTGACTCAATGACAGGCTTTATGATACATGGGGGGGGGTGATTTTTAGTTAATGACCTTCAACACAGTTGTGCAGTAATCCATTTTCCACTCCTCATTAGTCCATTCGGTGCAAAACAGTAGCGCTTTTAAACCCCACCGTGCTTTAATTCATTTAAATGTGGAGGCTGTACATGAAATTAAACTATGTGTCCCGAATGCTTAGTCATTCGGCAAGCGCGATGAATCGAGTTCGCCAGGGCATATCTGACATTTTATCCGTACGTTCAAGATTTTATGACTATGTCGAGTGCTTTCCAGCGGAAGTAGGCATAAGTGATGAAGAATATCCAAAATGGAATGAAACAAATCAAATAGAACCACATTTACAATAATAAGACGACTCACTCGAAACTTATAGAGATGATGTCGGCAGAAATACTACGAAGAAATCCTCAAGACGATTTCGAACTGATTCAGAGAGTGGGGAGTGGCACATATGGCGACGTATATAAAGCAAAAGATATAAGCACTGGCGAATTGGCTGCCATAAAAGTTATTAAACTTGAGCCAGGTGATGATTTTGCAGTGATTCAGCAAGAGATAATAATGATGAAAGACTGTAAGAATGCTAATATTGTTGCTTATTATGGCAGTTATTTGAGGAGAGATAAATTATGGATTGCAATGGAATATTGTGGCGGAGGATCTATGCAAGATATTTATCACATTACAGGGCCATTGGGGGAGCCTCAGATAGCATTTTTGTGTCGAGAAACATTGAAAGGACTTTTATATTTACATAGAAAGGGTAAAATGCATAGGGATATAAAGGGTGCCAATATTTTGTTGACAAATGAAGGTGATGTCAAATTAGCAGATTTTGGAGTATCAGCACAAATCACAGCCACAATGTGTAAACGAAAGTCTTTCATAGGAACACCCTATTGGATGGCACCAGAAGTTGCTGCCGTGGAAAGGAAAGGAGGATATAATCAACAATGTGATATATGGGCTGTGGGGATTACAGCTATTGAATTTGCCGAATTACAACCACCAATGTTTGATCTTCATCCCATGAGAGCATTATTTCTTATGTCTAAAAGTGGATTCAAACCCCCACAGCTCAAAGATAAAAACAAATGGTCCCCAGTGTTACAGCATTTTGTGAAGTTGGCATTAACAAAGAATCCTAAGAAGAGACCTTCTGCAGAAAAACTGTTAGAGCATCCACTTTTACAAGGTGATTTAACCCGCAGGTTGACCAAGGAATTATTGGATAAATCTAAAAACCCAACTCATCAATATGACTTGACTGAAACTGATGATGAAGGACTTCAAGATGTGCCAAGAAGAATACCGTCTGGTAATTCTGGTAAGCAGGCAGAATCCTCGACAACAGATGACAGTGTTGATTTATTAGATGATAAAATTCCTGTAAAATCTGCTAAGGGTGCTGCTGGCTATGAATTTGCTCAACCATGGAATTTCATCACAGATTTTGATCAAAATGACCGTTACAACACTGCTAAAGCTTCACAAGATGATCTCTCTTTCAAATCAACGCTTCAAGTTTTACCAACACCTCCTGCTCCGAAATCGGAAAACTTTTACCAGCCAATGGACGGCAGTGAAAAACATGAAGCAGAAACTAGTAATATTTATGTGGAGACCGATTTTAATCCTGATGACGAGGCTGACCTGGAGCGATTGATTGATAGAATGTTAACCCTTGCACCTAACTTAACCTTATCAACTCAGTATCCTCATGAAGAAACCCCTCCTGAACTTCCACCAAAACTCCAACAAAATGGTAGCGTCAAACCAGTAGATAATGCAATGTCGCCAGTAGAGGAACCTCCAGAATTACCACCTAGACGACGAGTAAAAAAGGAAAAGGATGCAACAGTACCTAGACCTGTTAGTAACGGGCTTCCACCAACACCAAAAGTTCATATGGGTGCATGTTTCTCTAAGGTATTCAATGGGTGTCCGCTACAGATAAACTGTACAGCCAGTTGGGTTCACCCAGAGACGAGAGATCAGCGCATTTTGATAGGTGCCAATGAAGGACTGTATACCTTGAACTTAAATGAAATTCATGAGTCTTCTTTAGAATTGTTACATGCCAGAAAGTGCACATGGTTGTATGTGATAAAAGACATTTTGATGTCAGTCTCGGGTAAAACAACTCATTTATACCGGCACGATCTGATGATGCTGCATACTAGGCAATCAACACGATACGGTTTTTCACTTCCAAATGCGATGAACAAAATTCCAGAAAAACTTGTCCCTAGGAAACTTCAACTCACGACAAAAGTTCCTGACACAAGAGGATGTATGCAGTGCTGTGTGGGTAGGAATCCCTATAATGGTTATCGATATTTGTGTGGTTCGATGATAAATGGCATCATTTTAATGCAATGGTATGAGCCACTTAACAAATTTATGTTATTAAAAACTTTTGAAATTGAGTGTATACCCCCTCAATTGAATGTTTTCGAAATGTTCATTAGTCCAGAGCTCGAATATCCTATGGTTTGTGTCGGGGTTCGTAAGGGAAATGATAGAAATCATGTGAAGTTTGACATTATCAATTTGAATTCTACCTCAAATTGGTTCACTGATATTGATTCATTTTCTGGTGATCTGCTACCGGTTGTTAATGTTACGCAAGTAGAAAAGGATACGGTTGTTATTTGTTACGATAAATTTGTCAAAGTTGTAAATATGTGTGGAAAGATGAAATCAAGCCGACGTCAACAAGCTGAATTGCATGTAGATTTTCCTGTGGAATCCTTAGTTTGTTTACCAGATAGTGTCTTAGCCTTTCATAAACATGGCATGCAAGGACGTAGTTTCAAAGCAAATGAAGTGACTCAAGAAATATGTGATAAATCTAGGGTATTTCGTTTATTAGGGTCTGATCGTGTGATTGTTTTGGAATCACGTCCAATCAACGAACCTACAGCCACTTCCAGTCTTTATGTTTTAGCTGGACATGAAAACACTTATTAACTGTTTTCATGCTAATCTTGTGTTCATACCTAAAAATATAAATTTTATAATTGTATTGTTCCACATTCTTAAGTCATTTAATTTATAAATTGTTGGTGTAGACTGTACCCGGTACACTCCTGTTTTGGTACATTGATTTTAGGGACTTTATTGTGTAAAGAATTATCATTTCTTAACAGAATCAACTCTACTTATTTGCCATTGTAGAATTTTTTTTAATACTAAATACTTAATACAAGTCTGTTATCGTGATTGAGATTCTTTCAAAATGTACCGTTTTCTCCTAGATGTCTTTTTACGTTTGTACCATTTCTTCATTATCTCATTTTTGAGTTTGTAAATGTACATACATGTATATGTTTTTTTGGCATTTTCTTCTTGTACTGTACGTTATTTCTTTGAAATGAGGTTCAGAGAGAAAAGGTAAAAAGGAAAGTAAGATACATGTATGACTTTGAAACAGAAATTTAATAGCTTCAGCAACTTTTCAAGTTGGCTATTAAAGGTCCTTTCTTCATGTAAACTTGAACATGTTAAAGAGACTGATACTTGTCACAATGTAGAGCATACATACAGAATTTGTCCCGTCAGACAGGTCAGGGTAATAATCTTTAACAGGGGCTGAGTCTGGAGTCACCAGTTGAAATGTCCATTAAACATAAACAAAATTAATTGGGGTCTACGTAAAAAAAACTTGGTTTTGTGTGGCTATTGACGATTCTTCTATTTTTCCCAAACACTTTTTTTGAAAATGGTTATCTTTTATTTAATTTGTTGTTTTTTGTAATTACATCATTCCAAAGACAATAGCAGAACTGGTACTTCATTGGTCAACTGGAAACTTGCTCCAATGCCGATTGGCCAACTGGACATCAACTTGCAAGTATTGATGAAAATATGACATAGGACTGTTTTGTGGAAGGATGACTAGCCCCATTTGGTGCAATTAATAATATTATTTGTATTTCATAATTTCAGTCTATCTAACTTTTATTAAATATAGATTAGACTTGTTATATTCTGGAAATGTGTATGAATGAAGGTCAGTGTAGATTAAGAGTGTTTCTACAAATCAACGTTTGTGGGAAAATAGAACCATCATTCATTGGCAATCAACAATAATATTAAAGGTTATTCAATCCTCTTTGTTTTTTCTACTTTATTTTAATGATGTTCTTATAACAACTGTTGTAAAAGACATGTATTTGTAGTGACAAGCACTTGTGGTAAAGGAGGTAAAATGGGCTTTATATGTGATAATAAAATATTTTTTTGTATCTATTCTAAATATTGTTTTAAATTTTGAAATGGTAAGTAATACAATACCTGTATTTTTAAAGTAAATATATGCCTATAAATAATGTATATCAAAGTCGCTCATGCGATAATTGTACAGTACAGTTAGATAAAGCTTGATTGTATGTAAATGATGTATTGTTGTTGTATCAAATTACTGTAAACTATAACCGGGATGTAATACCAGTAATAGAAACTCCTTGATATACTACTACATGTAAATTCAATGTTTTCTAGTTTGTTGACTATAACTGTAACAAAGATGATTTTCTATTGTGTTTGCATATACCGGTACTAACATGTGTACCTTGTAAAAAGAGCTTACCTGTATCCAGGTTTGATGTGGTACTTAACTTTTTGGTTACAAAATAAGCAGCCTAAATCTTGACATTTTTGCATGTAATGAGAAGGGGTTCATAATATACAGTTTTAATTAGGTCTAATTATGGTGAGAAAAATAGTAAATATTAATTACAAGATTAAATCAAAGGTGTATACCAACAATAAAGAAAATGATGTTAGAAAATAAAGCAGAAGGAATTCTCTTAAGAACATATGGCTGTTATAAAACAAACAAAATATACATTAGGTATTGTATCAAAATGGGGAACCAAATAGATATCAAAATAATGTGGTTTTACTAAAATCTTGTATTCAATGAACCAAATAAGTCAAACAAAACTAAATTAAGTCACGATTGACACGCCATGGATAAGTGAATAAGCTCATAAAGAAAACATCACATATCTTTAGTAGATGTTCATATGACAGTTTGTCAGTATTTATGTTTCAACCTGGCGTGTTTCAAGCCTGTAATTAATGTCAAATAAAATCATGTTACCAAAATATATATTTCAATATCCAGACAGTAGTGTATTAAGTCATACATGCAATTATAATAAATCTCTCCATTCTTCATTTAGACTCACTTGTAAGCCAAATTATACATCAGTTTCCTTAGTTTAATATTACTAATAATTGTCATGTATATATGTTCATGTTTATTATGTAAATATGTATGTAGTTTTAATATATAGAGATAAACCTCTTTCGTTAAAGATATCTTTATGGCAAGAATTGAAATTTTCACCATATTCAGAGTTAACAATATTTCTCATCTAGTCTATTTATGCATATTGTAAATATGTTTATGAAATTTTATTTTAATTTCTGTCCATTTATATAATTGGTATGGAGTTTATTATTGTTTTTAATACTGATGTTGATCTCTTTCAGTTCACATTGGCTTGGTGTGTAGTTTATTGGGTTGAGCTTATTTGATGATCTTCTTAAGTTACTTTTTCCGACTTTCTGGATATTTTAGATCAAAGTTATGCAATTTTTCATGGCCTATTCCTAATTAGGTACCAGTAACAGTTTTAATCCATATTCAAGATAACCAAACATTGCCATTTGTGAAATCAATTTTCAATTAGACTGGAATAATTATGGTTTTCAAACTGTAGGACTCGGGATAATGATTTTATAAGAACAGGTAACTAAGTTGAAAACTGTGCCACCAGGGTCTTTTTATTGTTCTGGACAATCTAATTAAACAGGCATAATCCATTTCTTATTTTCAGTTGTGAAACAGCAAATATACAATGAAACATTTATTTTTTACTTTCAAATCCCTGGTTTGTATGTGGCACGGAGTAGGGTCGTCTGTCCAACCTCGTGCAAGTGAATTATTGAAATAAAATTTAAAAAACCAGTATGTTAGTCCCGAAATTACCTAGTTTGTTTCGAGTGGGTATTAAACCCCATTTCTCTCTCTTTCTTTTTTTTTTACCGTGGATTTAAAACATTTTAGATAACAATTTATAATCATGTTATCATTCTTTCAATATGGTCACATTCAAATGTTGTTGTATATTGACTTCATCCCAGTCTGTCTATCATTCACAATTTGTAGAGGTTAATGTCAATAAATTGTGAAGGCTAATGTTGTCATTCAATTGATCTTATACACAGTTGTGACACGAAGATGCATATTCTTTTAAATAAATCCTGATATTATCAGCCTTGATGAAATTTTCACCAGATTGACTTTAAATATATACAAAATGTTTTGTGAACAATTTCCAATATTTATAGCCCTTGTGGATGCCCTAAAGTAAAAGGTAAACTTATCATCCGATAAACTTAAAATTTATTCTGTGTTTAATTTCAAATCAGTTATCACACTTGAGAAACTCTAGTAGTTCTATGTTCATGAGCGGATTTGAGATGACTTGAACAATTGGATTACCTTTGTGGACTGTTTGGAAGACTTAGCTTCTGTTTAATTATATATCTACAGCAATATTCGCTCTCAGGTTTTTGGAGGAAGGAACATACCGTATAACAAATCAAAAATTGTATGGCAACACTGATTAACAATCACATATATAACATTTGTTGGACATATTACTGTGAGAAAGTTTTGGTGGGGAAATAAGTGCTAAGTTTAACTTGTAATAATTGGGCTATTGTAGTGGTGATGAAAAATATTCATTTTGCTGAGTATTATAGTAATAGAATAATAAATGTTATAGTAATTAATATATAATGTTGGCACTTTTATGGTAGGCCTAGTATTTAATTTTAACTACTAAATTATATCCAATATATTTTATCTTATTTTTATTCAGCATTATATTTACTTGATTTATAAGTTCATTATAATTTTAATTAAATAATTTACTTTACAAAATTCTCTTGCACCTTAAAAGGTGTGCTGTATTATATAGTGATTTATATTATAGTCTATTCCTTGTTTGCGATTTAATCATAACCACAGTATAATATCAGGTGTATGTGTTCTTTGCTAGAGAGCTAATCTTTGCAAACATTTGCATTAGGGACAGAATTTTAAACTCAGATTGTGGTTAAATCTGCAAAACCTTTATTACTGTCTTCAGGACCTAAAACACCAAAGTTAGATTCAATCTGTATAATAAAATATAACAAAAATATAATCAATGTACATATATTTTTAATTCTATTATAATGATTACAATAACATGATATTAAACATTATGTTGATTGAACAATAATCTTTGTTGTTTTTATACTGTATTTACAGTAACTTAAAGGAGCTGAACCTGGTTGATTTAGTTGATGGTTTTATCTAACAAACACAGATTGTCATCGCACAACACAAATGAACTCAACTGAAAATTACATTTTTGATCCCCATCAGTGAGGTTTAGCATATCAAGAATGACTGATTGTGGACATGCAGCCTATTTTCTTGTAGATCCCAAACTGGTGGCAAAACAATTTTGTAACTAAACACCATACATATATCATTGAATGATTATTCTAGGAATATGTAATCTATGAATGATTATTCAACGAAATATCACAAAACGTTAATCTTTGTTGTCAGCAGTCCCAGATATAGATTGGTGAATGAAAATGATTAATTCGAAGTGAATGACTTGTGAAAGCCCATGTCCTGTCCTAGTCCTCTGAAGGTCTGATCATTTTACAAAGTAATACTAACTTTCAATTTCAATGTAGGTTGGATGCAAGTGTGCTAAATCCAGACTGTGAAAGCGTCTTATTTGCTGTATCGATATCATTGTTTGATATTGGAGTGGTAATTAACCATTGAATTAATCATGCTACTCATTGGAAGAATGGAATTCATTAAACATGTTACGTTATCCTGTTTTTGTATTTATGGTGTCTTGTAAAATTTTCTTGAACAGGGTTTGTCTGTCAACAATTCCAAACTCAGTTTTTTTCTGTAATGAAAATAGGTGATTACTTGGTGGTAATAATGTTCATGACAACTTCCAAGTCATGTCAGACGGTTATTATCAATTGAGAAATATAGCTTATAAATCCATGTTAAATATAGCATAATATCCAATGAGGCTACCACAACACTTGTACACTACTTACCACCTCATTTTTGACATTCATTTCACTTTAAAAATGCAGAGTGTAAAGGTTTTCACACTTTTGAATATTTTACCACTGTACTTTATCAATTAGGCTGCTAACCTACATTCCTTGGTTATTTCATAGGGTCAATAAATAACATTCAATTTAAATGGATGCTTTCTCCTATTTGTGTTTGTAAACATGAGTTATGAATAGGTTATTCGCCCGGGATTTACAAAGAGTGTGCAGTACAATATAAGCATTTGTTTGACCATTTGGAATGCATGGACAACAGGAAATAAACATGAGGAATGAGATGGGCAATTTCATACAAAAAACACTTGAAAATGATAAATAATCATGAACATCTGTTAATTTATAATTCATTGAGGAAAATATTATGTTTTTATTAATGACATACAAAACGATAATATATTTTCTTTCATATGACTTATAGAAAAAAAGATTGTCAGTTGTTTTATTCAAACTCTTTAAACAAAGTAATGAATATTTTGTGTTGTAATTTGATAGCTCTAATATGAAGTATAAATAAATGCACTATCTTTTTAACTTAAAAGAAACACATTATGAATTATATGGCTTAATGTACATGTTATATTTTATATTCGCAGAATCCATATTAAAACAAAGAGTTTTCTAAATTGTCAATACTCATTGGTCTAGAATTATAAGGTCTCGCGACGGGTTTGAATGACATTAAAATTTCAAACACATTTTTAGAATATTGTCCACATTCTTCCAACGATTTTATACCATTTGATAATAAATAGCATCACTTGACATATTTCTCCATGAATTTACGATGAAACTGTGAACGTAAAGTGTCATTAATAAATCCTTTTGTCTTTTTATCCTCTTCTCCTTTGGCACAATTTTTAAACACAACATCATCATCCCACCTGATAAAATAAACAAAAGAGTCATAAATCAGTGATGTTAACTCTTAACCAAAAAGTGTTGATATTTATCAACACCAGAATCGCCAGGTGGTCAGTATGTTGACTTTTGATGCAACTTAAAACCATTTGCCCCCCTCCCCAAGCACAGACTGCATTCTATGGTGCAATAAAAACCTTCTAATTTTGACCCTGTCTGATAAAACGGGTTGTCAACTTCCACCCCAGCACCAATTTGAAAGAGAAAATCAGTCCATACTAATTTTTTGTGGACTTTATTTAGGGTACCATATTCACATTGTCCCAATAGCACACAAAAAGATACACTGTAACTTTTTCTTTCATGGTCGCAAGTAGAATTTCTTTGGATGGTTTTGAAGTGCTAAGGACATAATATCAATATGTGTAAAAAAAATGATCGGAATGCAACATACTTTAAATATACAGCTTATTGAAAAGTACTAAAAATAAGCTTTTGTGATACATTTTTTTAGCAAATTTGATTAGAGAAATAAAATGCTTGGCTTTTATACATTTTCATCATATCCATAGCCATCATTTGTACCATGTGGTACTGTATATAAGTGTGTATTTGTATTTATGGTATATTTGGTATTGTCGTATTGTCCCTTTAACATATTTGTTGTATTGTCTCTTTAAGGTTTTATTTTCCAACAGGTTACCGAAAATGGCTACAAATTTACAAGCTTGTTTCCAGTATTCATTTTGGGACACATCCACTGATTTCTACAATGCAGAAATGTGGAAACTTAAATTTTAACAGCTTAAATTGAATCAACGCTGAACAGTGTAGTATGGTAGCTACAGCTCAGTTACACCTACAGGGTCGGATTTAGAATAAGAGAGGCCATATAGGCAATCTCCCTGAACAGGCCCAGTGACATGGACCTTGGACAAGCATTTCGGTGATGGAGTCGGTTGCGGGAAGTCATGCGGTTGGTGGTTCGAATCTCACATACTGCCAGAGTTATGACCCTTGATCACTTCGTAAAATCTTGTTGACGCTTTGGAGGCAAAAGTTAATATCCCTTTGACTTTAAATTTATACACAGTGTTTAAGGTCATGCATGAGACGAAGAAACTCAAGTTAATATCAGATTTCAATTGATACTCAGTGTTTGAGTTCATGAGACGAAGAAGCCTTGATCATGTTTTGTAAACGTTCTCCTTACTGACAAAAGAAAAAATATGCGACAACCCTTGTTGACTGCCCGGACGACTTTGTGGACGTATGTTTCGTTGCCTGACAGCCTATCTTGTTTGGATTATATCATTTAAAATAATGTCTATTTGAGGTAATGGATATATTTAATATTATTTCATTGAGCGCATTGATATTCCAATGAAAGCTTGTGGACAACTGTGGCACAACCATTTCCCGTCGGCGCCAGATGGACAATGAACAATAACAGGCCGTTTAAAGCATTTTTTTCCAAGACATTTTTATAAATCAGATACTTATGTATTTTAGGGCTGATAGTAAACACCATAAGAATGAAAAGGAAAAAAATTGTTAGGTTTTTTTTTTATCTACTACGGTTAATTTACACCAAAATAAGGAAATTACAGGTTAATTTCATGGGTAATTGTTTCCTTTACCTTGTTTTTGTCAAATCAATTCCGGTCATTTTTATGTTTTGTATCACATGTTAGGAGGTTGTTTGTTCATGTGAGCATAAATTTTTTAAACCCACCCCATGAAAGAAGTAGCTACATGTATAGTGTGTCAAACTTTGGGTGACGAAAAATGGGGAATTTAGAAAAGCTTTGACATCCAGTCCGTTTACAGTCCTCGTTTGCCGGAATTGTCTGAAATTTTGTGGAAACGGCACAAGGTCATCTACAAACTGTGTGAATTTGGCCTTTTTGCTACATATAGTAAATGTGTGAGGACTTGCCAAAGTTGGTATTTGAGAAAAGACAGATTTTGGCCATTTCACCATTTGGAAAATGTTTTTTCAATTTTCTCAGTCTGGCATTGAAAGATTTATCTGATATTGCACATATATGTGTTTTGGGACTATCCCAACTTATAAACCAAATTTGGTCAAAATCTGTGATTGAAGCCTTAGCACCTTCTGCATGGTTTTCTCGTGGACACTCTCTTAATACACATGATGATGTGTGCCGAAATTCTGTTGTCTGGGAAGTATTATTTATCTATATTTTAGTAGCTGTAAACTAATATAACCAATATAAGTTCAGATAAACGATAATTCAAATTTTTCAAGATGAAATGATCTATGGAGATCATCTCAAGACTCTTCTTCAGGGAAGCGTCTCTTCACAAGAGTTGTTTCCCTTAATATAGTAAGAAAGTACATGTACATACAACAGCTGAATTCATGTATCAGGATTTTTTAGGAAACAAACAGAATGGATTGACAAACTTGTGTTTAATGAATATTTTGACTGATATTTCCAAAAGAGGTAAATCTTATCAAATGATTTTAATATGGTATTTTCAAAAGAACAGATGTCATTAGTATTAGTAAGCATACATCAGTATTAAAATAGCATTATGCAAGAGAAAAATCTGCTTATTACAGGCATGAAATTAATTAATCTGCTTAATACAGGCCTAAATAATCAATTAGACATTAATTAACTTATCCAGACCATAATAAACTCTTGATGTCAAGGCTAGTCTTTGATGTTGGCTCAGCTTGGCTGATTAAATTCCTATATGCTGCTTAACAGCCATTGATAATTAAATCAATCAAGTGGATAATCGAGACTATGCTGTTTATATTAATGATTTTAGTAATGATGACCGAGTCTGTGTGAATATTTCACTCGCTTCGTTCTCGGCTAATAGGAGATCAATTTGACTGAAATTTTCAGCAAATTACCTTTACAGTTCTAGTTTTCAACTATTATAGTGAGAGCTGCCATATCTTTATCTTATCTCCCATAATGTATCTTTAATAAAGAGTATAAAACCAGGATTGTAGGTAAACATACATCAGTATAAATAAACAGTATAAAGCCAGGTTGTACGTAAGTGTGAGCCAAATTCATTCAAATACATTCCTACTGACCTTCTCTTTACTTTAAAATCTGTCTTCTCACTCTGATTAAGTAAAGGATTGCCTTTTAAAATATTTTCAGTTCGAATTCTTTCTTCTTCCACCTTTCTTTCTGCTTCCTGGAATATCATCAAAATTTCAAAATGACTAGACGACATTAATAATTCGGTTCAAAACAGAATTGTCAATTTCAATCCATTTTATACTGTATGTTGATTTTGTTTAGTGAGATGACAATCTGTCTTTGTTGAAATTATTACGTCAAAAGTAAACAAAGCAAATGAGATGAAATGGGATTTAATGTCTTACGTTTCTGCTAAGAGGGAAATTTTACCTGGACAGCGGTGCTACAGCCTACTCTTATATAGAATTCTAACTGTGAAGGGTTATGTACACGCCAATATGCACAGGCGACCTCAGTTTTTCATACCATTTTAATGACTAGACAGCTGTCTTTGTCAGGCCCTCCATCTTGCACCACTAACAAAGGGAATAGTATAGTTAGGTATTAACAAACCTGTTTAGCTCTTTCTGCTGTTCTTTCCTTTTTTATTTTTTGTAATTCTGCCAATAATTCAGCTGTATCATCTTCATCATCTGAACTTTCATCATCATCCTGAAAAATTTTGTTCAGAAAAATATGAAATACCGTTAATTATTGAATGCTTCATTAAAGTATCTTACTGAAATGACTTTTACTGTCAATTACTGTGGTATCAACTCTATATTAACCTGAGTCTATATTATTTGACATACATATCAATTTGCCAAGACCATAAACAATTGAAAGTTTCTGTGATCCTGCCTAAAGAAACTAAAAGTAAAGAAAACTTACATCATCATCAATGGGATCATCAGCATCTAAATTAGCTGCTGATATTGGTTCAACTCGGGGTCTTTTACTACTACTGCTTGAATCTAAAATAAAATAAAACAAAAGATAGAGTGCCAGGCAACAACCCAGGTAAATCGTCGGAGTGATCAACATTGGTTGTCAGATATTTATTCTTTTATAGGTAAAGGTGTGGCATTACAAGACAATTTCAAACAAATCAGATTATAATTGTCGTCGTTTGAGGGTCCACAAGGTTCTACACAAACTGAAAGCAGGGACTCGACTCTGGAAATAATTTACAGAAATTGTTGATATTCAACAGGATTTTTTGTTGTACTAATTTAAATAATGCATGATTTTTATGCAGATAGGATGATAACTTGTGTCGTTCAAGAATTCATATTGTTCAGCAAAGTAAAACAAGGGCCATAACTCAAGAGGTAATGGACAGAAATTACTGAAATTCAATAGGATTCTTTGTTTCACTAATTCAAATGATGCATATAATGTGATACAGATCAGATTATAATTTTTATGGTTTGAAAGTTCACAATGTTCAACAAATCTAACTCTAGATGTAATTAACGGAAATTGATGAAATTCAATAGGATCCTTTGTTTTACCAATTTAAATGATGCATATGAATTTCATGCAGATCGGATGATAACTTTTGTCATTAAGAGTGATCACAAGGTTCAACAAAGTAAAACAAGGGCAATAACTCTAGATTTAAAGGAAAAGTGTTGAAATTAAATAAGCTCCTTCGTTCACTAATCTAAAAGATGCATATAAATTTCGTACAGATTGGACGATAACCTTTGTTGATAAAGCGTTTACAAGGACTTCAACAAGTCTAAGAGTTTCTAAGCGGACCCACAGTACTGTGGTATTTTTACAAACTATTTCGGATTCTATGTTTCAAGAAATTTTACAACATACCTGATCCTCTATTTCTACCATCACGTTTATCTCTTGCTGATCTTTCCCTATCTTCTAATTCACGACGGAAATCACGACCTCTCAATTCATGAGAAGCAGATTGACCCTCTTGTCTGAAAAATGATGAAATAAACATATTCCATATTTAGGAAATGTGTTTGAAATGTCTGAATATGATGGAGCAGATAGACACATGTATGTGTATAATCAATAAATGACCAAATTGTTGTTTCTGTGGAGTGACCTCGTACAATGACCACAACTCTGTAGTAGCAGACAGGAGATAAAGTTCTTATTTCGACCTTTGATAGTCCGTCTGCCGGTAAGGGTTCATATTTATCAATGAGTAATTTATGGTAAAGGTTAGATTGACACAGGTAAATATCAAGCATATAGCTTGCTCAGGTGCTGCACTAGCATTTGAAAACTACAGTTAAAATAAACAATCAGCAATAATTATTTGTTTTCTTACTGCACAAATGAACAGATACTACATAGATTACATGTAGTCATGTACTTCCATCATTATGCTTACACATCAAAAAATGCGCTTGAACAGATAATGGTTTTCTACAGCAAATGATGCTTTTATTTTATTTTAATTGACTAATGAAGTCAGAAGCATAGCACCATTGAGCAGCCCATAAATGTTGAAGTATCAAGTACTCATTTTTGCAATCCTATATATAACAAGATACAAGGTAATTCTACTCTTCAACTGTGAAAAATGATAACCCTTATTACCTGTATTTTAATTTTGTGTGACCTGGAAGATCTCGACTAGAATATTGTTTAGAAAGGGCACTCAAATCATTTTCCCCTTTACCACTTCCTCCTCTTGCAGTATCCCAGGTTGGTCTAGCTGCTGTTGTCATGTTTCACTTTATATAAATCTGAAAATTAACAGAAGAAAAAATAAAATGTCAAGCTCAAGCAAAATGCAATTGTGGACCTAAGGTTAAACCATCCAACAACCATTCTGTTCTTATACTCACAATAACAAATTTATAATTTTTTAAAAATAATTTGTATGAAATTTCTGACAGCCAGGTGCCTAGCCTGGACATAGGGCACTTCTATTGTCATATGTCAAAATTATCATGTGTCAAAAATGAGATATTTTTATTTCTATAGTCATATATATGCAATTTCAGTTGATAATGTTTCTCAGACAAATGTGTTTTTCCTTACTCATCTCTCATTTCCAACTACCAATTGTTTTTTTTTGTGCACCCCAATGTTGACACAAACAGTCCTCAGTGTTTATTGTTCAATTCTTGTCAGCCCTGCACACGACGACCTTAAAGGAGCTAATTCTCTATTCTTTGGCACATAGAAATGGACACAAATGGGTTGCAACGCATATAAACGGATTTATATTCTTTTCGACTTTCGTTTCCTTTTTTTCCTGTAATTTCTAATGAGTTATGTTCAACCAAATACACTAAGAGTCCAAATTGAATGGCAGTCTTTGCCCCCTGTTTATTCCAGTCTACACTGTAGTATTCATCTGTGGGGCATTTTGGAACACGATTGGTTTGCCAATTTCAAAATTTTTATTTCGTCTTAATTATTATGCATATCAGAAGTCCATCTTTTCATGGTAGCATGACAGTATCATGGTTTATTTAAATTGACCAATAAGTTGTCTTTGCAATTTCAAAGATTGTAGATGATATTTGAGTATAGACTTGCCTCCTTTAACTGCTAAGGCTAGGCTTGAGAAATCCAGATTGTGTTCTATTTCAGTAATGTACATGTACATCTAGCAGTTCCTCTGGTCGTAGATACACATGTACTTGATCCATTCAGCTGAAATCCCCTACGTAGATGTACGTTACTCAAATAACCTACACGACATACTGGTATGTTCCATGAACACATATTTTAAACTACTTAAACCTTGACTTATGATTTACTGATACATTTGTACTTACTGATTCATGTAAAAAAAAAAAAAGGCAACGAAACATACGCCAACAGCAGCTAAATCGTACTTGCAGTTAACAAGAGTTGTCGCATATTCTTACTTTTTTCGGTAAAGAAACATTTATAATACACTGAAATCTGAATAAGATTAACAACTCTAAAAGAAATTATCAGAAAATCTTTAGAAAGAATTTGTTTGGTTTTTATAAAGTTTTCTGCCCAATGTTAACGCTTCGTATACGAAACATTTAAAATCAAGGGCCATAACTCTGGCATTAATTATCAGAAATCACTGAAACTCAATAGGATTCCTCGTCTCATGACCTTAAACACTGTGTATAAATTCAAGGTCAATCAGATATGAACGTTGGTGCCTAGAACCTCCAAAAGATTTTTTTGAAGTGATCAAGGGCTATAACTCTGGCAGTAATTATCGGAAATCACTGAAAATCAATAGGCTTCTTTGTCTCATGACCTTAAAGAGAGAGAGAGAAATGGGGTTTAACGTCCACTCAACACAACCAGGTCATTTCGGAACTAACATATGGTTTCAATTTTATTTCAATAATTCGCTTGCGCGTAGGGGTCTTTAGCCGTGGGAGGAAACCGGAGTGCCCGGAGGAAACCCACGAGGTTGAGAAGGCGCCCCTATCTCCATGCCACATACGCTCACACCAGGGCTCGAAACCACAGCCGCAAGCCAGAGGTGACCGGCCAGGTAGAGGTCGAAGCGCGGCACTCTAGACCACTAGGCCATCCCAACCCCCCCTCATGACCTTAAACACTGAGTATAACTTTGGCCTCTAGAGCGCCCGCAAGATTTTTTGAAGTGATCAAGGGCCATAACTCTAGCAGTAATTATTGGAAATTGCTGAAAATCAATAGAATTCTTCGTTTCATGACCTTAAACACTGTGTATAATTTAAGGTCAATTGTATATAACTTTGGCCTCTAGAGCACCCACAAGATTTTTTGAAGTGATCAAGGGCCATAACTCTGGCAGTCAATCGGATATTAACTTTAGCCTGTAGAGCGTCCACAAGCAATTGTGAAAGCCGGACTAATGGACGGACGGATGGACCGACGAACAGGGGCGACGACAATATTGAAAATACTGCCCCTTTTTCAAGCTGGTGTTATGGAGATTGGTAACCTTTTTGGAATTTGTTCTTAACTTTGCCGATGGAGGGCTACGACTGTCGTAATAATAGCTATTCTTACGACTGTCGTAACAATCCAGTCTGCAGAGTATGTCCAGTTTCAACGAGACCTTGTACGTGCAATGAAAATCCTTACTAAATTCCAGTGTACAACCTAATACTTCAAGCGTGAAGGAGAAATATTCCACGAGTGATAAATTATGAGTCAATCGGATATTCACTTTAGCCTGTAGAGCGTCCACAAGCAATTGTGAAAGCCGGACTAATGGACGGACGGATGGACCGACGAACAGGGGCGACGACAATATTGAAAATACTGCCCCTTTTTCAAGCTGGTGTTAGGGAGATTGGTAGCCATTTTGGAATTTGTTCTTAACTTTGCCGATGGAGGGCTACGACTGTCGTAATAATAGCTATTCTTACGACTGTCGTAACAATCCAGTCTGCAGAGTATGTCCAGTTTCAACGAGACCTTGTACGTGCAATGAAAATCCTTACTAAATTCCAGTGTACAACCTAATACTTCAAGCGTGAAGGAGAAATATTCCACGAGTGATAAATTATGATATTTTCATCTGATGTTTAATTTAAAAGATAGGCTGGCACTGCCAGGCAGGATACGCCCACATTTTCGAGAGATGGACAGAGAACAAGCAATACCGAAAGTGATTTTTCCTACATCTTTAAGTCCTGTATTTCATACTGTATTGGGAGCAGCCATTTAGTTGGTCAGTTCCAGTCTGATATTAATGAAATTCGAAACCGACAATGATTATGGTGTGACGGTACACAACCTAGAAATGTGACTTTTCATCAAAATCGGATAAGAATTGTGACCTGTAGAGAGTCCACAACCATGATATACCATATTTTTACACTATTCGCGTACAAACGGCGACCATTTCGTCCGGCAATTTAGGTACGATTTTCACGAAATTAGAACTCAACCTTCCTCATCAAAATCGAATTAAAATTGTGACCTATACAGGGTCCACAACCATGATATATCATTTTTTTAACAGTATTCGCGTACAAACGGCGGCCATTTTTTCTGTCAATTTTGGTCCGATTTTCCCAAAATTCAAACTCAACCTTCCTTACAGTGTAACGGTGATATAATCAAACGTTTTTTTAAATTGGATAATAATTGTGACCTCCAGAGGGACCACAAGCTAAAGAAAGGGGGATTTTGCGTATAACCAGGGGCCATAATTCAGGAAGTTACGATCCGATATGCGCAAATATCGAAAAAAACCAAGATCTTTGGGTTATAACCATGAATTTCAAGTTTCATCAAAATTGAATTAAAATTGTGACCTTTACAGGGTCCACAACCTTGATATACCATTTTTTAACAGTATTCGCGTACAAACGGCGGCCATTTTGTATGGCAATTTTGGTCTGATTTTCCCGAAATTCGAACTCAACCTTCCTTACGGTGTAACAGTAATATAATCAAACATTTTTTTAAATCGGATAATAATTGTGACCTCCAAGCTAAAAAAAAAGGCGATTTTGCGTATAATCCGGGGCCATAATTCAGGAAGTTATGATCCGATATGCGCAAATATCGAAAGGAAGCAAGATCTTTGGGTTATAACCATAAATTTCAAGTTTCATCAAAATCGAATCAAAATTGTGACCTCCACAGGGTCCACAACCTTGATATACCATTTTTTAACAGTATTCGCGTACAAACAGCGGCCATTTTGTATGGCAATTTTCGTCCGATTTTCCCGAAATTCGAACTCAACCTTCCTTAGGGTGCAACGGTGCTATAATCAAACGTTTTTTTAAATCGAATAAGGGACCACAAGCTAAAGAAAGGGGGCTTTTGTGTATAACCAGGGGCCATAATTCAGGAAGTTACGATCCGATATGCGCAAATATCGAAAAGAACCAAGATCTTTGGGTTATAACCATGAATTTCAAGTTTCATCAATATCGAATTAAAATTGTGACCTTTACAGGGTCCACAACCTTGATATACCATTTTTTAACAGTATTCGCGTACAAACGGCGGCCATTTTGTATGGCAATTTTCGTCCGATTTTCCCGAAATTCGAACTCATCCTTCCTTAGGGTGCAACGGTGATATAATCAAACGTTTTTTTAAATCGAATAATAATTGTGACTTCCAAGCTAAAAAAAAAGGTGATTTTGCGTATAATCAGGGGCCATAATTCAGGAAGTTACGATCCGATATGCGCAAATATCGAAAGGAAGCAATATCTTTGGGCTATTACCATGAATTTTAAGTTTCATCAAAATCGAATCAAAATTGTGACCTCCACAGGGTCCACAAACTTGATATACCATTTTTTAACAGTATTCGCGTACAAACGGCGGCCATTTTGTATGGCAATTTTCGTCCGATTTTCCCGAAATTCGAACTCATCCTTCCTTAGGGTGCAACGGTGATATAATCAAACGTTTTTTTAAATCGAATAATAATTGTGACTTCCAAGCTAAAAAAAAAGGCGATTTTGCGTATAATCAGGGGCCATAATTCAGGAAGTTACGATCCGATATGCGCAAATATCGAAAGGAAGCAAGATCTTTGGGCTATTACCATGAATTTTAAGTTTCATCAAAATCGAATCAAAATTGTGACCTCCACAGGGTCCACAAACTTGATATACCATTTTTTAACAGTATTCGCGTACAAACGGCGGCCATTTTGTATGGCAATTTTCGTCCGATTTTCCCGAAATTCGAACTCAACCCTCCTTAGGGTGTAACGGTGATATAATCAAACGGTTTTTTAAATCGAATAATAATTGTGACCTCCAGAGAGACCACAAGCTAAAAAGGGTGATTTTTCGGACAATCAGGGGCCATAATTCAGGAAATTACATTCCGATAGCCGCAAATATCGAAAGGAACCAAGATCTTTGGGTTACAAACATGCATGTCAAGTTTCATCAAAATCGGTTCAAAATTGTGACCTCTATAGGGTCCACAAGCTAAAAACGTGATTTTTCGTACAATCAGGGGCCATAATCCATGAAGTTTTGATCCGATACATGCCAATATCGAAAGCAGCCGAGATCTTTTGGGGATAAACCTATATTTCAAGTTTCGTCAAAATCGGATAAGAATTGTGACCTGTAGAGAGTCCACAAACAAATTGTGGATGGACGGACGGACGGACGGACGGACGTCCGGACGGACAGGGGCGACGACATAATACGTCCACATGAAAATGTGGGCGTATAAAAAGGCGATTTTGCGTATAATCAGGGGCCATAATTCAGGAAGTTACGATCCGATATGCGCAAATATCGAAAGGAAGCAAGATCTTTGGGTTATAACTATGAATTTCAAGTTTCATCAAAATCGAATCAAAATTGTGACCTCCACAGGGTCCACAACCTTGATATACCATTTTTATACGCCCACATTTTCATGTGGACGTATTATGTCGTCGCCCCTGTCCGTCCGGACGTCTGTCCGTCCGGACGTCTGTCCGTCCGGACGTCCGTCTGTCCGTCCACAATTTGTTTGTGGACTCTCTACAGGTCACAATTCTTATCTGATTTTGACGAAACTTGAAATATAGGTTTATCCCCATAAGATCTCGGTTCCTTTCGATATTGGCATGTATCGAATCGGAACTTCATGGATTATGGCCCCTGATTGTACGAAATATCATATTTTTAGCTTGTGGACCCTATAGAGGTCACAATTTTGAACCGATTGTGATGAAACTTGACATGCATGTTTATAACCCCAAAATCTTGGTTCCTTTCGATATTTGCGGCCATCGGATCGTAACTTCCTGAATTATGGCCCCTGATTGTCCGAAAAATCGCCCTTTTTAGCTTGTGGTCCCTCTGGAGGTCAAAATTATTATCCGATTTAAAAAACCGTTGGATTATATCACCGTTACATGGTAATGAAGGTCGAGTTCAAATTTTGTGAAAATCGGACCAAAATTGACAAACAAAATGGCCGCCGTTTGTACGCGAATAGTGTGAAAATATGTTATATCAAGGTTGTGGACCCTATAGAGGTCACAATTTTGAACCGATTTTGATGAAACTTGACATGTATGTTTATAACTCAAAGATCTTGGTTCCTTTCGATATTTGCACCCATCGGATCGTAACTTCCTGAATTATGGCCCCTGATTGTCCGAAAAATTGCCCTTTTTAGCTTGTGGTCCCTCTGGAAGTCAAAATTATTATCCGATTTAAAAAACCGTTTGATTATATCACCGTTACATGGTAATGAAGGCTCTGTTCAAATTTCGTGAAAATCAAACCAAAATTGACGGACAAAATGGCCGCCGTTTGTACGCGAATAGTGTGAAAATATGTTATATCAAGGTTGTGGACCCTATAGAGGTCACAATTTTGAACCGATTTTGATGAAACTTGACATGCATGTTTATAACCCAAAGATCTTGGTTCCTTTCGATATTTGTGCATATCGGATTGTAACTTCCTGAATTATGGCCCCTGATTGTACGAAAAATGACCTTTTTTTTAGCTTTTGGCCCCTCTGGAGTCAGAATTATTATCCCATTTACCCACTTAGCAACATGATCCCCAGTCGAATTTGAAGCCTACTGAAATGAACCTTTATAACCCAAAGATCTTAATTCATTTCGATATTTGCACATAGGAAAAATCACTTTCGGTATTGCTTGTTCTCTATCCATCTCTCGAAAATGTGGGCGTATCCTGCCTGGCAGTGCCAGCCTATCTTTTTAACAGTATTCGCGTACAAACAGCGGCCATTTTGTATGGCAATTTTCGTCCGATTTTCCCGAAATTCGAACTCAACCTTCCTTAGGGTGTAACGGTGATATAATCAAACGGTTTTTTAAATCGAATAATAATTGTGACCTCCAAGCTAAAAAAAAGGCGATTTTGCGTATAATCAGGGGCCATAATTCAGGAAGTTACGATCCGATATGCGCAAATATCGAAAGGAAGCAAGATCTTTGGGTTATAACTATGAATTTCAAGTTTCATCAAAATCGAATCAAAATTGTGACCTCCACAGGGTCCACAACCTTGATATACCATTTTTTAACAGTATTCGCGTACAAACGGCGGCCATTTTGTATGGCAATTTTCGTCCGATTTTCCCGAAATTCGAACTCAACCTTCCTTAGGGTGTAACGGTGATATAATCAAACGGTTTTTTAAATCGAATAATAATTGTGACCTCCAAGCTAAAAAAAAGGCGATTTTGCGTATAATCAGGGGCCATAATTCAGGAAGTTACGATCCGATATGCGCAAATATCGAAAGGAAGCAAGATCTTTGGGTTATAACTATGAATTTCAAGTTTCATCAAAATCGGTTCAAAATTGTGACCTCTATAGGGTCCACAAGCTAAAAACGTGATTTTTCGTACAATCAGGGGCCATAATCCATGAAGTTTTGATCCGATACATGCCAATATCGAAAGCAGCCGAGACCTTTTGGGGATAAACCTATATTTCAAGTTTCGTCAAAATTGGATAAGAATTGTGACCTGTAGAGAGTCCACAAACAAATTGTGGACGGACGGACGTCCGGACGGACAGGGGCGACGACATAATACGTCCACATGAAAATGTGGGCGTATAAAAAGGCGATTTTGCGTATAATCAGGGGCCATAATTCAGGAAGTTACGATCCGATATGCGCAAATATCGAAAGGAAGCAAGATCTTTGGGTTAAAACCATGAATTTCAAGTTTCATCAAAATCGAATCAAGATAGGCTGGCACTGCCAGGCAGGATACGCCCACATTTTCGAGAGATGGACAGAGAACAAGCAATACCGAAAGTGATTTTTCCTACATCTTTAAGTCCTGTATTTCATACTGTATTGGGAGCAGCCATTTAGTTGGTCAGTTCCAGTCTGATATTAATGAAATTCGAAACCGACAATGATTATGGTGTGACGGTACACAACCTAGAAATGTGACTTTTCATCAAAATCGGATAAGAATTGTGACCTGTAGTGAGTCCACAACCATGATATACCATATTTTTACACTATTCGCGTACAAACGGCGACCATTTCGTCCGGCAATTTTGGTACGATTTTCACGAAATTAGAACTCAACCTTCCTCATCAAAATCGAATTAAAATTGTGACCTAACAGGGTCCGCAACCATGATATATCATTTATTTAACAGTATTCGCGTACAAACAGCGGCCATTTTGTCTGTCAATTTTCGTCCGATTTCCCCGAAATTCAAACTCAACCTTCCTTACAGTGTAACGGTGATATAATCAAACGTTTTTTTAAATTGGATAATAATTGTGACCTCTAGAGGGACCACAAGCTAAAGAAAGGGGGATTTTGCGTATAACCAGGGGCCATAATTCAGGAAGTTACGATCCGATATGCGCAAATATCGAAAAGAACCAAGATCTTTGGGTTATAACCATGAATTTCAAGTTTCATCAAAATCGAATTAAAATTGTGACCTTTACAGGGTCCACAACCTTTATATACCATTTCTTAACAGTATTCGCGTACAAACGGTGGCCATTTTGTATGGCAATTTTGGTCTGATTTTCCCGAAATTCGAACTCAACCTTCCTTACGGTGTAACGGTAATATAATCAAACGTTTTTTTAAATCGGATAATAATTGTGACCCCCAAGCTAAAAAAAAGGCGATTTTGCGTATAATCAGGGGCCATAATTCAGGAAGTTACGATCCGATATGCGCAAATATCGAAAGGAAGCAAGATCTTTGGGTTATAACCATGAATTTCAAGTTTCATCAAAATCGAATCAAAATTGTGACCTCAGCAGGGTCCACAACCTTGATATACCATTTTTTAACAGTATTCGCGTACAACAACGGCCATTTTGTATGGCAATTTTCGTCCGATTTTCCCGAAATTCGAACTCAACCTTCCTTAGGGTGTAACGGTAATACAATCAAACGTTTTTTTAAATCGCATAATATTTGTGACCTCCAAGCTAAAAAAAAGGCGATTTTGCGTATAATCAGGGGCCATAATTCAGGAAGTTACGATCCGATATGCGCAAATATCGAAAGGAAGCAAGATCTTTGGGTTATAACCATGAATTTCAAGTTTCATCAAAATCGAATCAAAATTGTGACCTCCACAGGGTCCACAACCATGATATACCATTTTTTAACAGTATTCGCGTACAAACGGCGGCCATTTTGTATGGCAATTTTCGTCCGATTTTCCCGAAATTCGAACTCAGCCTACCTTAGGGTGTAACGGTGATATAATCAAACGGTTTTTTAAATCAAATAATAATTGTGCCATCAAGAGGGACCACAAGCTAAAAAAGGTGATTTTTCGGACAATCAGGGGCCATAATTCAGGAAATTACATTCCGATAGCCGCAAATATCGAAAGGAACCAAGATCTTTGGGTTACAAACATGCATGTCAAGTTTCATCAAAATCGGTTCAAAATTGTGACCTCTATAGGGTCCACAAGCTAAAAACGTGATTTTTCGTACAATCAGGGGCCATAATCCATGAAGTATTGATCCGATACATGCCAATATCGAAAGGAACCGAGATCTTTTGGGGATAAACCTATATTTCAAGTTTCGTCAAAATCGGATAAGAATTGTGACCTGTAGAGAGTCCACAAACAAATTGTGGACGGACGTCGGACGTCCGGACGGACGTCCGGACGGACAGGGGCGACGACATAATACGTCCACATGAAAATGTGGGCGTATAAAAAAGTACGGCTGAAATTCAAAATTATGGCAACCATTGCATGCATACATTAGCCACACATGGCAAATCAATTGGGTCAATTGAATCAATTTGCCTCGCACACTGAGTCACTTCACTGATTGCCATTGTAGTTGTCTTCCTTGCATGTCGGGTATTATCATTATTATCAAATGTGGAACGACAACGGATACTGTATGCTTAAAAAAATGACAATTAGTACTGATTAAAGTAAAGCCGTTGCATGCAAAATAAAAATTTCATGTCAAACTCGCATGCAAATCTCTGAAAAAAAATACTTGTGTGTGTATCAGACATACTCTGCAGACTGGGTAACAATAGCCACTGCCAATTTTTAACATCCACCATCGATGTGAATGTAGGCCCTTGTCAAATCATGTGTCATCGAAAATTGTTGGAATAACGATGATATCTTGAGGCAAAGGGAAACAGTAATGTATATTGCTGTAGTCAACAACCAATAAGACATAAGTCGTGTAAAAAAAAACAGCGATGTAATTAAGGCACATTTCATTGAATGAGTGATGAATTGAATAGGCCTTATTTACTAAAACCACTTTATACAAAAAAAAAACCCACTGGGCACTTACATATTCAATGGTTTCAAGTACAATTAGCCAACAGTTATCTCTACAAGCTTCGTAATTTGTGAATAAATGAGCAACATCGAAATTTCTTACAAAACGTCGGCCATGTTGGTTTCCATTTAGCCTCCAAACCAAAAGAGTTTGTGAACAATGTTGAAATAAATTGATACACTATACAATGTATACATTTCAATATTAAAAGAAGTAAACGCTCTATGACATTTTTTGTTCAATAAGATATAATGTTGCTGATATTTATTTTTGAAAACATTTTGGTTTGAAGATTAGACTGAAAGAAAAATATGAGATAGTGAGAGTATGTCAAACATAACAGTGAAATCGATTCATGAGAAAGAGTGTTACAATTTACATGGAAAATGAAGGGGTTGTCTTTAATATTGGGGAGTATATTACTTCTAGGATGCGCTGGTTTCACAAGTTCGTACCTGAATTTGTATATGGATTCCATCGAAACCTTTCGACTTTTGGGTAAGTTTGACTTCTGCTTATTTTCTGCACCGATCTGCTATGGCTTCATCTCAGAAGAGAGAGAATCACGATTAACTCTCTACAGAAACCGATGTTTGTATTAGACACAATTGTTTATTCGGTTCATTTTAATACCATTATGATCTTTCGGCTTAACATTACTCAGTAGGGTAATTATGAATGTAAAGAAACAAAGTACACTATTGGAAGTAAACATTAATTTTAACTAAGAAAAGGGGAATTGAAAGCAGTTATGCTGAGCATGCTGTCAGTGCCTTGTTGTTGTTGTTCTTGGTGTTTAACGTCCGCTTCCACCGAAGGTGATATCGCAGACAAGTCTTATTTTTTCCATTTTCATTATCTTAGCGCACGCGCAGGGGTCTTTGCTGTGGGAGGAAACCGGAGTGCCCGGAGGAAACCCACGAGGTTGAGAAGGAGCCCCAATCTCCATGCCACATACGCTCACACCAGGGCTCGAAACCACAGCCGCAAGCCAGAGGTGACCGGCCAGCTAGAGGTCGAAGCGCGGCACTCTAGACCACTAGGCCATCCCAACCCCCCGTCAGTGCCTTGCTGCTGATATAACCCTATATCGTCAGTGCCTTGCTGCTGATATAGGGTTATATACTTTGAAGAAGACCAGACATGTGTGTATAGGTTCTCTCAAAGTAATTGTGATTTACTGTTACATCTAATAATTGCCCATTATTAGTATAATTATCACCTTCACACAGCCTTCATTACAAAACCTTCCCCCTGTTGATAACATTATAACACCAGCTAGCCTTTAACTAGAGTATGCTACAGTAATGTTATTTATCAATACACACTTTGATATACATGTACAAGAGATTATACATGTAGATATATTACTATTAAGATACATTGTATACAATGTATGGTTTATTGGGGGTGTATAAGTGATGATTAACACCCAATATACACAATAGGTGACACTATAATAGCAATGCATAACAATATGTGTCAGTGTTTATTTATTAACTCACACTAGACATATATTTTTGCAATCCAATTTTCATGTTTATTTTAGAACTGTCTGTAAAATATTATTGAATATTAATATTGAATGATGATTATTTTAAAACATATGTACATTGTATGTATATAAAAAATATACTGAGTGCCATAGAATACGCATCACTTAGTTTTTTGTATAACAAAATGATCCTGTAAACATATCTTATTTATTTTGCTTCTTATTGTGAACAAGAGCCTGTGGAGGACACATGCGCTACTGACATCTGTGTTGTACTTTTGGTTTTGACCCCTCTGACTTTGTACCGTTGATTACAGATTAAACAACCATTTTGCTTCTTATTGTGAACAAGAGCCTGTGGAGGACACACGCGCTACTGACATCTGTGTCATACTTTTGGTTTTGACCCCTCTGACTTTGTACCGTTGATTACAGATTAAACATCCATAAGTGTACAAATGTGTTGTTATTGATGTGTTCCCATTTGAATATTGTTCACAATAAGAAGCAAAACAAATAAGATATGTTTACAGGATCATTTTGTTGTACAAAAAACTAAGTGATGCGTTTTCTATGGCGCTCAGTATAGTTATCAATTATAAGTATCAGTACCGGTAGTCTATGTATTGACCAGCATATTGTTTGAAAAGATGCATGGTTCTTATGGTAGGTCGAATACGATTTCTTAATTTGATATCATGCACAAGATATAGATACATTACATGTACATGTATGCATACTTGTTATTGCAAAATGTTTGCTTCTTTTTAAAAGACTTGGGCCAAGGGGAACCAGTCTAGAGGTTGTGTAGTTGTTTGGATGGGACAAAACTAACAAGTACACATTGGCATGTATGCATGAAAAAAAAATTGAAAGTTTGAATTCAAAGAAAAATAAATGGAAATTCTCTCTGTAGAAATGAAATTTAAGCTGTGGTAGTCACAAAATGATATAAGTGATTTGTTGACAAGAGTTTAAACCCAGTTTCATTTCATTAAGAGTAGACCCTACAACGAAAACAAGGGCTGTGGAATAATTTACCTGAACATATGTGAGCATGTACACTACTAACAAAAATTCTTTGAAGCACATACAAGTAGTCAATGGATGATGATATTTTATTACCTAAATATTTTTAAGCAGGACAATGTTCTTCTCAAATAATCCATACTAAACTAAGCCACTTAAACTATCATAAATTCGTAATACACTTAATACATGTAATAGACAAGCCAACAGTCACTATATAGAGGTACAGATACAGAACCATATTTTACCAATGTTAGATTCCAAACTATAATACTATATATAAATACATTACCAAATACTTTTATTAATTTACAAACTCCAACCAATGTTGATAGTAATGATACATTGAAAATGAATTCACACATTTTTAATACAGTTCACAAGTTAATACATCTAAAGGACTCCTATAACCGTTGTAAAATACTAGCTGAATTACTTACTTTCTCGATTACTATACATCTTGAGATCTTTAAAAGATACGAAGCAAGCATGTTACATACGTATGCATGATTAAAGGACCAATCCTGATAATATATTCGAGAATAAAACTGCTTAATTTTGTGTTAAAATCCCATAAAACTAACTCAATATTTGTGATACGTTTTCAAACAACTTAAACCCGTCAGTCTTAATCCGGAAATGGAGACCAGTGTCCCAAGTTGTATTATGCGATGTGTCTGGATAAAACCAAACTTTTATCTTATAAAAATAATGTCGTACAACACATGGGTAACCGATTATCAGGTCACCCAACGGAAAAATTGATCTGAAATCTTAAAAGAGTTACATGTACATGTCCGGATATGCATTTTTGACGTTCACGCTCCAACAACGTAATATTTTGTGCTGGAAATCGGAGACAGGGTAAATACACCATACCACTATGATTTGGCACTTCAATTTCATGTGTACTCGGACTTTCATTTTTGAGACTTTGTTCAAATCAAATTGGGATAGTCCCTTTAATAGAAAATATAATACTGCTAAAATATATTTTGTATATGAAGTGTACGTATGATAATTGTAATGGAATATTTATTAAATAAGGAGACAAATTGATATAAGTCCTTCTAGGTTTGTTTTTAAATTGTTACTTTTCTTTTACTATGCATGATATGTGTGTTCATTATCTATATTATCTGAATAAGTAATGTTTAAATCAGCTACATGTATGCCAATCAAAACTACAAAAAAGGGTAATAATTTACATGTAGTATCCTTGAATCTTACTAAGAGTTTTCTCATTTATTATTCAATAATATCGTATACAAAGTACCCTTCCCCCATCTCGATATAATAAAGGGTAGCATCTTCACTGAACAAATTGGATTCAGCACCACCATTTCGAAGAAGTTAAAGATGTTAACGCAGATGCAATTTATTTGAATACCATACATTGAAAAAAATATCGAAATGTATTCTCAACATGAAAATTCAGACCTAAGACTCCTTTTGAAATTGGTTACCAATCTTTCGATGTGAGTAATAAGCTTATATTAAAAATAATTTTAAAGGTCTAAGCTTATTCTTATGATAATGTAATGTTAATGCAGGCTAGAGATGATTGACAGCTTCTTTATCATAAATCCTTTTGTAAACAAATCATAGGGTCATTCCAGCTCAGATCAACACACGGTGTTAACCCGACCCCCTCCAATTTTGATGAAATTTTGCATAAGTGATGTCTAAGACTAGAAAAGCCTAAATCTGAAATTTTAGCCAAATCGACCGATTGGTTACTGAGATATGACCTTTTCAACTTTTGACCTTTTCCACATATTTCGCGTTCCCCTGAAATTTCAAATCCTCATATCTCAGCAACCAGTAGGCCTATCATGGTGTAATTGGTGCCGTTGGAAAGCTAGAAAGACAAGGAATCCATTTATGGCATCAGAACTCATCAGGAACACTTTTGGGGGTTTCGATATCTTTACCCACGTTTTGACCTTGACCTTGACCCAAAGGCCCTGGTGACCTTGACCTGAACTTTTGTCCCAATGAAAGCTAAGACAGTCTACCATCATATATCAAAAGATCCCAATGGTAAAATTGTTCTTTCCCAAGATATCATCAATTCAATTGTACCATGCTTCCATAAATTCAGCATGGCAGCAGATCAGATTACTGTAATTAGCTTGGTAAAGTTCTCTGGTAGTGATTATTGTGAACCCCATTTATTTAGCTGCATTTTGGCGTTTGTTTATGTTACTCTGATAAGGAACTTGAACATCGAGCAGATTCACAAGATAACTCCTCACAAGTCACAGCCAATTTCAATGGTTGGTCAGTGTCTAGAGCGTCTTCTGTACATAGACAAATATGTAGCAGTTTCAAATTCATTTGATATTCGTTTCAATCAATAGTTAGTTTCTTCATTTTGCGGATATTGTTTTTCAATGCAAACATGGAATTGGAGGATTGTAGCTTTTCTTAATTGGCCCAGTGTCATCAGACTACCCACATTCGAACGCCGTCCATACGACGGGTGACGGATAGACAAGAGAGAGAGGTATTATCTCTGCGGACTAAATTGGACATGGAGTCTATCTCTAAAATCTGTGCACATCACTAACTGCGTCTGGTTCGGACCTCCTAATCGCTGTCCATATCTTACTTAGTTTATGTTGACTGAAATACTTATGCTGCAATCGTAGTGCTGCTTGTGTACCATAAAAATGATAAATGAAATCGATAAAATCTGATGATCAGTTTTAAATGAGAATGGCTCTCAATAAAGCTGAATTGAGTTTGAACTGAAGATTTTTTTATTTTGAATTTTTTATGTACCACATAGTCCAGATATAGCTCCCACCCAGTGAAATACTGTGTTATTGATGTAACCATGGTGAAATTAAAGACATGGTATCTCGGAAAAGAACAATTTTACCATTGTGATCTTTTAACATATGATAGTAGACCGTCTTAGCTTTCATTGGGACAAAAGTTCAGGTCAAGGTCACCAGGGCCTTTGGGTCAAAATCAAGGTCAAAACTTGGGTGACAAAATCAAAACCACTAAACTTGCTTCAAGTTAGATTCTGAGACCGGAAATGAATTCCTTGTCTTTCTAGCTTTCCAATGACACCATTTACACCCTGATAGGCATACTGGTTGCTGAGATATGAGGATTTGAAAATTGAGGGGAACGCGAAAAATGTCAAAAAGGTCAAAAGTTCAAAAGGTCATATCTCGGCCTCCAATGGGTCGATTTGGCTAAAATTTCAGATTTGGGCTTTTCTCGTCATAGACATCATGTGTACAAAATTTCATCAAAATCGAAGGGGGTCGGGTTAAAAATTTCAGATTTCTGTGTTGATCTGACCTGGAATGACCCCATACATTTAATAATATTTTTCCTACAAACATATATAGTTAGTTAGCTGTTACTGATATGTTTAATAGTTTTATGTCTGTCAATCTGTTTAATAATAAAGTTTATTAAGATGGTTGATTAGGGAATATTGTTTGACTGTACACAAGGGTTTTGTCTCTAAATGTGTATTACAACTCGAAACTTACCGGTACATGTATGGGACTCTTTCAACAAAGAATTCAAAATAATTAGATTTTAGTTTCTTCTACATGTATGTACTGCTCTCTGGTCTACAACAAAATAAAATTATTTTTACTTATTGTGCCCAACATGATTTCGTCGGACGTAGAGATTGAGCGAAAGAACATCCCTAGAATGAAAATAAGGGGTTACTTCAAGTGACTTTCAAAGGGATTAAGGATCAGTAATATATTTCGGTTATGAGTTTTATAGATATTTGACACATGTATCATCTGGCTAAATATAATGGGCTATACCCCTGTCCAGTTAAATCGAAAGATTTCAAGCTTCCAACAATAGGATCCAAGCTAGGATAAGTTTTTCAGATAATAAATTTGAGCTACAAGCTTTTATTGTTAGAAAACCAAATTGGGGGATTTCAACCATATTCCAATTATTTGACATACCGGTATTGGGACAATTTTCTCAAAAATTTTATATTTAACCCTTGTGTGGACGTGTTGCATGGAAGACCCCAGATGATTTTATTCCAATTCTATCTAACTAGAGCTTCATATAAAGGCTGAAGAATAATCAATCCAAGTAAAAAAAAATATATTTGGAGTATGAATGATCTGGTTTTTTTTGAAACCATCAAAATCTGGAAAATCCTAAATTGTCATTTACAAGTTTGGTCAAGTACATAGATTTGTTTTCTGATATGGATTACTAGAATGATCAACACATTTACAATATCATCAGTAAGAATGATTCCAAACACAAATCTTGCACTGAACGCAGAACAGATTAGGCACTTGTAACAAGACCGATAATGTAATACTTTTAGTTTTAGTCAAATGGTAAATGTTGCCACTGCCTCACATTCCATTTGCAGCATTATACCTGAGGTCCCCCACCCCTGTTACTGAACAAATGGGGTTAATCTTGGAGATAAAGCATTTTCACGTCAAGGCAGAAATTAAGATTTTGTCAGACACAAACCCTTTTCTGTCTGGCACAGATACATGTAAATCTCTATCTGTATAATGACATTTCAAATATTTTTGAAATATGTATACTATTTGTAATACTGTCAGAGTACTGTTTTAGTCTCGCATATGATTTAAAAGAAACTATATTCTTTTATTATGTGATTTTCTCCACTTGTGAATTTCTGCTGACTAATGTAACATACATAGTTTACATAGATGTAGAGGTATTACATGTATCTTAGAATTAACACACAAATAACTGACTGGTTGGAATCTCGACAAATCTTTGAAAAAATAAAATTCTCAGATGATGAATAATAAATCTAACTTCTTTTTGCATTGTTTTTTATTTATTTAGATATTTAAAACAGAAATAATAGAAGTAGATGTGTGTACACCTTTATAAATCTACTTAATTATCTGACATAACAAACTTTATGTAATAAATTAGCACCGTAGTATCTGTAGTGTTTACATTAGTTACAGTCTGTAATTGACCCCAGATAAACTTTTATAAAGACAGGTGATGATTAGTTTAGAGTGTTCATATTACATATAATTACAACACCTATACTACATGTACATGTATATACTAATATGCATGTTTTCATGTACATGTATCAGGTCTTGGAATCCAATGAATTTATATTAAAAGTGGTGCCATAATTTTAAACCTTGGGATTGGGGACTGCAGACAATGAACATCATTTTCTCAAATTAATGAGAAAAGGTACTTGTGTTTATGCACCAGGTGTAGAGGTCTTGCAAATATTTGAATTCAAATAAATTTCCATTACTATTTATACAAAACAAATCACTCTGTGTCAAATAAAACTAAATCAGTTATATTTTTTTTTCTTCTATTGGACTATTCATTGAAAGAAAACAATTGAAATTCACAAATCAATAGGTTACGAAATAATATATTGGTGTTAAACTTAAAGGGTCAAAATTTTGAGAAATCTGAGAATTAAGACATCAACAATGAGTTAAAATTGAATATCATAATTAAATTGAATAACCACAGAATAATGACATAAATTTTAAACAGAAAAATCATCATGTGACGCAGCCACTAAAGAAGCACAACAAAGGTCCTTGCCCTTTTCAATCTTAACCATACACTTTTAAAGAAGCTAAATGTTTATGCGCGTGGAGTGGGGGATACAGGGTTACAATGGTACATGCACTGTCTTTCACAAGAAATTTGTACTACATACATTGATAACAAGGGTATCATCTAATGGTTTAGTATAAAATATTGATGGTTGTAAGCAAATGGCACACTAGAGGTATGGTATGCAAATTGTACCAGGCTTACTTGCTAGAATAAGTTATTAATGCATCTTTAGTGAGAGAAGAAAGTGATTTACTCGTTAGCAGGAACCTATAAATCATCTCTATGATGTCAGTTATTATCTTGCAGTTGGTATAAATTTAGTTATGTATGTCTTCAAGCTTAAAGTAACATTATTGTATGACTATTCCACCTTTAACTGATGTAGCTATTAATCTTCCATTTCTTTCTATTATTACACCCTGTTTAGCTGATATTTCAGCCTCCAGTAGAAATCTAATACCACCTCCCTAATATTAGTTTTCTTATGTTTTGTTTTGGTGTTTTATTGCCCCCAGGAAGGTACTGTTAAATTGTTAATGTAGCAAAGAATTAAATAATTTAGAAAAACAGCTTTAGAACTAATGGAGGGAATTATTTAAATTATAAGGCGGTGTATGTACATGTATGCGTAATTTCTACAGAACATTTGATACCATTTCTTATTTATTCAGAAAAGTAGGATGTTAAACCCCATTTCATTTTATTACTTATTTATTTGGAATAGCTGACAGTTTTTTTCCTGTAGATCTAAGGTATAAAGAAATAAAAATAAATGGTCAACGAAAGGGAGTGTACATTTACTTGCATGTATTTTATAAAATACACATAGTGGAGATGACATCATATAAAAATATTGTACAGATTATTATATAGCTGTATTTTATTACACATACTGCACTTAAATATCTGAGATATCCTGCTTTCCAACCACTAGAAATGAATTATGGTGTTATATATTATCAGTTGTTGGTATGGAATAACTACAGTTTTTGCCAACTTTTTAGTAATAAATTCATTTAAATGTCATAACATGCCCAGGATATCAATAAATCTTCGGCTTAAGTAGACTTAAGTCAAAAATGATAAAAGTTGAGCAGACATGCTTGTGTTAAAATTTATTAATATTAGATCATGCATATTTGCACAGTAGACCTTAAGGCCTGAATAAAATGAATAAGCAAAGTCTAGTCAAGGGGTCATTTGTTTAAAAATCTGATAGAAAGCAATATGCAAATGTTTTATAGCTTTGATCAACATTATGTTCATCGTTTCGTTTTAACTCAGTAGTACATGCACATCTTATCAACCCCTTCATGTTATACTCACCATTCTTTGTCACCAATTTCGATTGGTTACTGAAAGAAATATTGTGAATAACAAGTTGTATATGCTTTCAAACTGAAATGTCCAGCTGTGATAATCTAGTTGCAAAGATTAAGGTGCATTCAATGTCAAGGTTGTTGGAACCGTCTGTTTTTTGCTACGATTATGCTATGACCCAATTTACATCTTAGTTCCAACCTTTCTAATTCACTTTTTCTTCATCAATTATGCTAGTAAGATTTCTTTTCTTTGGTCTTCGATGAGTTTTTCAACTAAAAATAAAGCTGTAAACGAATCTATTCCTTTACATGTATGTGTTTGTGGTAAAGTTTGGGAATTTCAGACTAATCTAGCAACAGCTTGATGTTGTAAAACTCACAGTATTTGCTTCAGGAACATGCATGCATGTTTGACACAGTATTTGCACTGCTGTAGCCAAGTGCCATGCAACTTCATCAGAAGAGTTTAAATAAATGAAAATGCAGTGTAAACTATTCCAGATATTATATTTTATCCCAAAATCAAATTTAATGTGAATATTTCTATTTAATGTTGACATTTGGTATAAATCTGCATTTTTGATTTTTACTAATCTTTAGTAGGCCTACACTACATTTATTAGGCCAATGATTTATAGTAATTTATATGCCTTGCAATAGATTAAAATTGTGTTGTAAATTAAATAGCGGCTTATGTGCACGTTTTTTTTTTAAGGTATTGAGAGTAATAAAATAACTAGGTATTGACATCTGACAAATTTATTACTTGATTGACAAGTGTCCAGATACTAAGTCAATATCGTGTCAGTTTAAACATCGTGATGACTACTCTACAACTAGTTCAATCTTAACAACGCAGATCTTTTCATCCCTCATTGGTTTAAGCTCTTAATCTTAATGTGGGGGATTTTGTTATGTTTAAATTTTATATGTTTTTAAAGATGCAGTCTTACATACTGTATTACTTTCACCATGAAATTTACACGGAAGGTGACAAAAGTTTCACACACTGCTTTGCCTGTACATGTACCTTACATGTTGCATTAATCAGGTGACCAAACCATGACACAATTACCATACATTGTACTACTTGGAATGTTAAGTTTTGTTTACCTCCAGAATATGTAAGCACAAAGAGGTATCTCTCAAAGCAAAGTGATTTATTTTTTTTAAATTTCTCAAAATTAATTCCCAAAGTGGACATGATCTTGGCCAGTATCTTTAAAGTACGAAATTATTAGGCCTCCATGTTAAGTCAATATATCATATTTATAGTGCACAATGACTCGCCTGCATGCAATTCCACAATATTGTTGGTACATGATTTGTATCATGCTGTTTCTAGGGGCTCTTTCTAGAGCAGGTTTATAAGGACAGATCTACTGACTTATGGTTTATATTGTATTTCCACCTGAATTGACATAATGTCTCTTTAGAAACTGAAGCTTAAAAGTTTATGATTCCTATCATTTCTGGTTGAGATGTATACTTGGATATGGTATTTGATAAATCCACAGTTTTTTTTTTACTTCAAATTTTTGGCATTTCCAATCAAGTACTCTAGGGTGCTGTTCAATCTCATTTTCTGCCATATTTCTATAAAAACATCTAATCAATTCATATAGAGTGTAATAAATAACGCTTCCTTAGACACGATTCTATGTGCTTTGACAGCTCAATGATTGGGTAGGCATCAAGCCTCTAACATATTACATCTATTTCCCCTAAGTTTTGTTGATAAAGTCAAAGAATTTGTCAGAATTTTTCATATTTTGTCTTCTCTGGTGAGCCCAATTCTCATTTTTCTATTGATGACTTCTACAAGTTAAAAACATTTGATGGACAAATGTCGAAGATTATCATAGGAAAATAAATAAGTTTTGAAAGATTTTGGACAAATTATTGAATTGCGTCCTAAGAATATTGATTACAGCTGTGTCGGAGTAGCTAGTGTCGTGTTTATTTAGTAGAAGTCGGCTCCGTGATATGTCGTAGATTAAATAGAATCTGTCAACCTCGCTGTACACATAGAATGATGAATAGGAATTTTAGCCGATAATATGAATTAAGATTACTACAAATATTACGTAATCACAGCTTGTTACACTAGATTGATTTGTTACAGTTTTTTGTATCCGTGTCTGAAAAATGTTGAACAAATGTTTTGAGCAAAATTGATTATCGTTTTATTCCTGACTCAACAAATAACCCCTTACTACTAGTCATGCTGAATTGTCATTTGTAAATCTGTCAGACTTTAGTGAAAGCTTCAAAATCCTTTTAATTTAATTCATTATTTTTAAAAGGAAAGATCATCTCCCAGACTTGTAAACCATTAACCGTCTGTAGTTTTATACTGGTTAAAGCATCAATGCCACATTGAATATTTGTTTTGATTTTTATGTGTAAACAATATTAGGAAATATAGACTTTTGATAATTATGATAAATAAATGAAATGAAATGGGGTTTATTGTTTTACCTTTCTTTAACCATCAGGCCCCACAAGTTCACAAAGCATTCTCAGACTTAAGTTGAGAATTTGCTCAACTTTCAATCACTGTTTATAAGAAATATCTTTGATCCAGTAACACAAGAGTTTGCACATAGTAGTTTTTTATTGATGTATTTAATACATTAAAACAACAGAATTATTATATACATGTAGGGCTGTGATTTTTAGTAAATTCTCACCTTAAGTCTGAGAATGTTTTTTGAACTTGGGGCCTGTCTAATTACAGTGAGCATACACCTCGCAATGTACTATTTGAGCTGGATTGATTGATACTAAACTTTTAATCTCCTGTAATGAACAGCAAAAGAATTTTGGGGAAATTTCTTTTCATGAACCTGTGTACATGTAAATAAGATTTAAAAGGTACCAATTTTAATTAAAAATTTAATGAACCTTGATTATTATTTTGAATGGTGATTGTGTCATGACGAGCATGATTAGTAATTATAAATACATTTCATATCTAATCAATTCACGAACATGATTAGATTATTTCAGGGTGAAACATGTTTTGTTAGATAGTGAATAGGTTATTATGGATGTGTCACTTGTCAATTCATACAGAATGTCAACTCATACTGTTATTGAAAAAAAAACTTGTCAGATAATCAATGAATAATTATGATTTTACTGATTAAGATAACATGCTCAGCACTTGATTGAACTCATTTCTCATTCATGACCATATACTTAGTTATTTTATATTTGTCAAGATATTAAATAGAAAATACTTTACAGGCAGATATAACTTACAAGAGAGTCCCCCATATGAAGGACATGCTTTTGGGCATCCATGTCATTTACAAGATATGTTTGCGTTAGCAAATTTGAATCATACATTTGTATTTGCTTGACTGCTATATATAGCTGTTTGCATGTTGGAGAGGTGTGAGTTCGCGGGTGATTTAAAGAAACTCAAAAAAATATTATAAAGTAACAATGAGACAGTTTTCATTATCTGATAGGCTTGTTCACATTTACATTGTACCGAACAAAACATTTCTACATCAGGGGAGTGGACCTTCAATATGTAAAAATGAACAATATGGCTACCAAAAATAACCAGACACCAAAGATTGCCATTCAGTTTGCGTATTTCGACGAATATAACAGATTAGAAATCAAAGTAAAAACAGAAATGATTAAATGTAAACCAGTTTATGTATGTTCAAGTTACATTTTATAATGTTATGCGACTCATTTGTGTCTATTTCTATGTTCCAAATAATAGCAATTTAGCTCCTTTAAGAGTGTGTATGTTATGTTGCATTTATACACTGGGACTGGGATGCACTCAATCAATCTGATTAAAATACACATCCTATTCCGTTTCATTTTTATAGTCCAAAATATCGTTTTACCTGTCTTTACTACATTAGGATCTGAAAGACTTGTTGTTTAACTCGTGTTCTGCTTGAAATGAGGGGTCAGCCAATCAAATTGTCTGTCGAATCGATGACTTGACCTTTTTTACGCGGAATTATGGGTATGCATTATCAGCGATGGATATCAAAACAAAGCAACAACGATTTTGATTGGTTATTCGAATGACTGAGGTTATAGTGTTAAATGTCGCGTGCTTGACATCTGAACTGGCTGAACGTGACCTCCCGCTATAACTTTTTAGAACTACATGTAGTGTAGGCCATCGAAATGAAATATAGATTTGAATTTCAATTAGATTGGCATTCAAAGTACTTTATAGTCTTTAAAATGGAGATAAAAATGATGCCACACTAGAATTTTAGATTTCATCAATATTAAATGAAAAGTTTCATATGTTATTATAATGCCGTAATTGCTCTGCATATCTTCAAAATAATTCAATGTACCCAAAAACCTTTAGACATAATCTCATGCTTTTAATAAGTTGGAAAATAATTTTCAAACTTAAATCAATGGCGTCATCAGAGTGCAAGAATCAATTTATTCCAAGTCTTTATGTAATCCTATTAGTTTCATAGTTTTTGTTCATTCAACAGAATTATTGGATTCGCCTTGCGAGTTAAATTAATAACGTCTAAAATATAGAGAATGGATTCAGTTTGATATAAATTGTAGTTTTGCTTCTATCTAAATGAGCTCTTTGGCATGTGTGCAATTTATGGTGCATATTAGAATTAAGACAAGAGAGTATCATAGACAGATTGTAATAAATATAATTAATTTATAAATGCTCTTGAGGTTTCCATGGAACTTTTTTTAAGTTAAATTACATGACGAGCCACATATTCAAATTTCAGAAACTTAATGAAATTAATACAAAGACCAGGGAGGCCAATTTATTGAGTTTGGTGTTGGAAATTCAAAATTTTACTCCATTTCGCTAGAGTGACAATAGCAATCATAAGGCCAGCTAGAGATTTTTTCTGTTTCATTTTAGCTGTCGCCAGTCCCTATATATAAGATATTCGAAACAGTATTGAGTTGAAAGAGACAAAAATTTTACACCAAATATTATGTTCTGATTTTTAGTTTTTGAAGTATTAGAAGATTATTTTTTATATCCTGGCTAGTGTTAATGTGCCGTAAATTTAACAATGAAATTGATTGATTTGCACAAGTATTTCACCAGTATTTTTTTATAATACCACTGGAACTTAAAAGCTGTGTAACATGGATGGGAGCTATGTTACAAGACATTATGTGAGCTTTGCCTCAAAGTAATTTTACTCACATGTTTTCTTGATAATTCAATTTAATTTAGATTGCAGATGCCCAACATGATATTTTTAATACCTGACATAAGTATCAACAAACTGTCAATTTTGATTTATAATGTAAAAATTATCTTCACATCTCCCCTACTATCCCCATGCTTGAGTTGCCACAAGGCAGTACCCAGCCTCCACTTGTCAATCAATGTCAATTAGGTAACAAGTATTCAAAAAATGTACATTTTTTTCTATTTCCTCTTAATTCAGGTTACAAAAATTGTATATTACACACATTCAATATGTGCATTTATATTATGTTATGACTTATGTACATGTAGGCATTTTAGATTACATCAAGTGCTCTGTACTTTATGAACTATTTGGTTTATTATGTTCCAAAGCTCAGACTTGTAAATCAACCCATCTATACACACAAATTTATTTAAACTAAATTTAGCTAATACCCCTATTTGATATATTAAGGAATATTTTATCCGTAGTTATAGAATTTTTGATTAAATGTACTATGAAATATTGTAGACCGCATGAAATGATTTTGATGGACATAAATGTACCTTGAATAAATTATGGTGCCATTGAACATAAAGGCAGATCAAAATCAAGGAAATGGTATCAGATGTTATAGACATACACCGCCTTTTGCAACCTTAAAGGGACAGTCCCGATAAGAACAGAGTCTCAAAAATTAATGTCCGAATATTTGTGAAATTTATGGACCAAAATATAGTGGCATGGTGTATTTATCTTGTCTCAAAATTTCAGCTCAAAATATTGAGTCGTTTGGGCGTGTACGTCAACACTGCTTATCCGGACACATACATGTAACCCTTTTAAGATTTCGGGTCAATTTTTTCATTGGGTGACCTGATAATCGATTAACGTTTCTTGAGAGGTCTATACAGTGAATGACCCATGGTAAATTTCACCTATATATTATTTTTATAGAAAAAAGTCTGGTTTTATCCAGATACTGTATAAGTATAATACAACGGTCTCCATTTCCAGATGAAGACTGTCAGGTTTAAAGGGACCCTCCCGATAAGAACAGAGTCTCAAAAATTAAAGTCCGAGTATTTATGAAATTTATGGACCAAAATATAGAGGCGTGGTGTATTTACCTTGTCGCAAAATTTCAGCTCAAAATATTGAGTCGTTTGGACGTGAACATCAACACTGCTTATCCGGACATGTAACCCTTTTAGGATTTCGGGTCAATTTTTTCATTGTGTGACCTGATAATCGATTCCCGTTTCTTGATAGGTCTATACAGTTAATGACCCATGTACTGTACATGATAACAAAGGGTAAATTCCACCTACATAATATTTTTATAGAAAAAAGTCTGGTTTTATCCAGATACTGTATAATACAACGGTCTCCATTTCCAGATGAAGACTGTCAGGTTTAAGTTATTTACAAGCGTATCACAAATATCATGTTAGTTGGTCGGCCTTAGGTAATGGGTTTTAAGGGATTTTAACACAAAAGTTATCGGGATTGGCCCTTTAAGTTATTTACAAGCGTATCACAAATACCGGGTTAGTAGGTGGGCCTTAGGTTATGGATTATAAAGAATTTTAACACAAAATTAAGCAGTTTTATTCCCCCAAAAGTTATCGGGATTGGCCTAGCTTTAAATCAGTTAATTAGTCTGATCAATTCCAATATTACCGGAAAACATATACACTTTCTAAAGAGATAACGGAGCTACATATTTTTCAATGCACCTTATGTTAGGTTTCTACTGTTGTGTGATGCGTTACGATAGGATTGTCTATATGGAGAAGACAATCTTGTATGTGCAGATACATTTGGATACGTTTCGATATGATCAACACAATTGCTAAGACTGATCTTAATATATGATAAGACATGATAGGTTCACCACAATTACTCCACGATTAAAACAAGGATTAAAACAAGCACGAATCAAGATAGTGGGAACCTAGCATTAGAAAAGGGTCATTATGCTCTATGTTCTTTTATTTGTGGGTGCTTTTTTGTGTAAAAATAGTCGCAAAAGGTCAAATGTGTACATTCATGTATACAACATACTTTTGTGGGTTGATTTTTATGGGCGTAGAGACATAATAAACCTTGATGGGTCAGTTTAGTTTATTGTATAGAAGAATCTGTGGTATATGTCAGTTGGACACAAATTGGATAACTATATTTTGATCTTGACCGTGTTGGTAATAGAAAGTTAATTTTTTATTTGTACTCAGGTTATAATGTTTCTGTTTTAGTAATTTACTGGTAGGATAGGTTTATGTTAAATGTTAGTGAGAGTTGACATGTATTTCCTGACACCACCATAGAACTATTAACATTATCAATAAGTAATTTACTACATAGTTATAGTAATACTATACACTATTTATACTAACTTCAAATTATTTTATGGTATTCAGTTTCTCTAAACAAATGCCAGACTCCCAATCCAGGACATGATTGAACAGTAATTTTAATATCCCAGTACATTATAGCTGAAATTACAGTGAATATCTGTATCCCTACACGATTTAAACCAATGAACCTGTTTATAATAAGCTAATTTTTTGGATGCAGAATTTATTGCTGATGTAAAACTTTTCTTCAATTTCACTTTATGTTATCAGTGGCACGGATGTAACTATCATTCACAATGTTGACACTAATTGCATCTTTCATTGCAGTTCATGCATAACCTTACTCATTCTGGCTTCAGTTATTAATACTTTTTTAATTTCCCACTTCACATCCTATTGTTAGACTGTTATTAACCCACAGAGGTGCATTTTAGTTTCATGATTGAAGGGACAGTTCCATGTTTAAAGGCACAGTTCCAGATTTCACAGAAAATAAAATGGTTGAGTGTTTACTGATAAAGAGGTAGTATTTTGAAGGAACTGATTTTGTAGATATTTTGAATTTGTGCATGCTGTTTGATGAGTGGAGATGGTTTGTGCAAGTGACCCCAGTTTCTTAACAAGCTTTGACTATTAAAGATTTCTTTTTTTAAAACTTCATTATGTATCTATCGCACTTGTTCTTCATCTTGTTCTTTATTTTTGATAGATACAGGTATGTTGTTGTTTAATGAGACATATTGGTCTTTGTGATGATAATAATCCAGGAAAATTCTAAATTCACTTTATTGTTATGGCTTTTAACAGCTAAATTCTTATTGTTCTTCGAAGAATTATTTACAAAAATCTACATGCAGTAGTTCAATTGTCAAGGGGACAAAAGGATGTGACTTTTTGATTCTGAACCGAAAAAGCAATTATGTGCATACATGTATCTTGTGTCGTAAAATTATAAACTTAAAGGGACAATAACATTCTTGCTGGCTTGGTAGCTCCAGAAAATAAATAATACCCTTATTCTAAGTACTAGATGTTTAAATGTCCTACCTGTTGTGTAAATTATCCATTACAACCTATTTTATTTGTCCAGAGGGTTCGAAAATATTTTAAAATCCAAGTAACATTTGAAAAGGTTTACGTTAGACTTTTCAAATCAATTGGTTGAATTTTTCCAATTTTTTAAAATAGGTGTGTTAAGATGAAATTTATATCATCATTGAAATGGAACATTCTAAAATAATACGATTTGTTGACCAGAATGAAGATTGGGACATATTTTTCGGTTACAACAAGAGTGTTATTGGGGCTTTAATGTGTTGCTTTTTTTGGACAGAATTCTTCATTTCTGCTAAAAAGCCAATTTTAGATATTATAATTGATGAGAAACTTAGTTTTTTGTCCTCTTCCATTTTGGGGGGCTATTGAATAGTAGAAAATCAATGACCACTTGACATAAGTGATTTTGACAATTTCAAGCAGGTTTATTTCTGAATATATTATGAATATATTGGGACTGTATTGGGAAATGAGGAGGATTTAGTAGAGTAATGAATAAAACATTTATCACTGTTTCTAAATTTGAATTTTCTGTTGTTGGGAATTTGTGGCTCTGAGAGTCCATGAAGTTACTCCATACCAGTATTACTAATTGAATTGATTGTGTCACTTCTTGAAGAATGGCCTTAAAATCCATCTTAATGGGGGTGTTTTTGTAAAAATAATTTGTAACTCTTTAGAATTATTTAAATAAGAATGAATATGAATCATTTGCTTTTTATGTCTAATTTAATCAAAAATACTGAAAAAGACTTTGGTATTAAATTTTATGTAGAAGATAAACCAGAAAGTTTAAAATATTTTTAATTCCTGGAATTTTTCACCATGGACCTACTATCGTCAAAGAGTACATTCTACTGTGGTTGATCAATTGGAAATACTAATTAATAGATTAAGTTGACAGATTAGGGAGCTAATTCTGGGCACTGTGGGTGCATGTATGTATACTAGTGGTTCAGCATCTCCAGGATTTGTTCCCACATAAATTCTGATGTGGTCTGAAGTTTCAGCTGTTTGTCTTGGGATTAAATATGTCAGAATTGATGTGTTTGATCTGCACAGTGCCAGTTGTTATTCCAAATAGATAAACGGAAATCCACTCTCATTTGAAAAAAAAAAGGGTTTTATTAACCGGGAAAAAGCATATCATGACTTGTGCACTATATAGACACCTGTCACTATTGAATTGCTGTTTAAAACAATTAAGAATTTTCACTACACAAAAAAAAATGTCTGGTGAAATTTAGACAGTGTTAGCTTAAGGTCAGTGAGACTAACTTCATTTACTCTAGCATTTTTCTTTTGGTAATGAATATTATTCTCTAACAACAAGTTTGTCACTAGAATTACACTTTAACGTGAGAATACTTCAATTGGTCGTTATTTGATCACATGACTATATTTACTTTCTGGAAAGTGACACAACATGGCTGAGTTAAATGTGTGCCGTGCACAAAAGAAACGTCTCGATGGGTTGTTGATTTCATGTCAATGAGAGAACAGCACACAAAGTCTTCATGTTTCTCGACAAACTTGTGATTTGGAGGAGGTAGAAGGTGGTATAGGTTAGAACCTCACTGACATCTCGTCAAGTTGTGATCAAACGAGGTCTGAGTAGACAAATGCTACTCTACCTCTCTCCACTCCATCAATACAACTTGGTCGTTCTACAACCTATTGACATTGTTAAATTTGATTAAAACATTCTTGAAATTTCCACAATGCTTTCATTTTGTGTGTACAGATTGTAGTGATCAGGTGAACAATCTGCACATAGTATAACCGTAGAAATCTACACACAAACTGATTGAATACCCTACACAATCTCTTTTCTTTGTGAAACATAAGATGATTTTAAAATTCTAAACAGTATTCCTCTCTTTCGACAACAACCCATGCATTAAGATCATGAATAAATCTTGGACATTCACATATTTTAAAGTGCGAATGATATGTGGGTTACATTCACAAAGACGTTGACTCTAACCAGACCAAAATATTCATAGGCAAAACTGATTAGTTGGTAGGATTATAAATACAATATGCAACATAAAGGGAACAATAATATAGTGTACATGTTTTAATCTAATCCAAAAGAAATTACATGTATTCTGTGCTGGTCTGGCCTTAGCTAAAGTTTCTTACAAGCTAATGGATTATTTATTGCACTATACATGTATTTGGTAAACTAGGGGTTGGGTGGCCAGTGGACTTACAAATGAACTTTAAATCGCAGCCTTTCAAGTGTCGTCATTTCGATTCCACTAGGCATTTTCTCCTGGTTTCTGCTAAAGACCTCTGCACTTCAGTGAATTATTGAAATAAAGATAAATCTCTCTTGCCTTTGTGCTGGTATATCGGAATGTGAACACAACCTGATTTGAATGGACTGTTGTAACTGCATTTAGTAACTGAACGTTAGAATAATAGCCAAAAGTTGTATGGACAGCAAGTACTGTATTTTAATCAAACCTATGTTTCTGCAATTTTTCTCTGTGATTACCATACTGATTTATTACAAGTATTAAGGACTACGCCACTTTAACAACTGCAAGCGGTCATAATTGATTATCTTTTACATCAGTAGTACTTTAAATACCAGTGGTCACTGATAAAATGATGTCTGCACTTTTAATTTAAAAACATTTGTTTACATGTACATTCATAATTATTTACCTGTTCAGTCGCTAACATATTTATTTTTTAATTTGAGGCACAGACATTTTTTTTCAACCTTTGTCCCTTGTTGCTTAGTTACATGTACCTGTAGGATTACTTACAAAAAAGTTTCTTTTAAAAAAAGACCTGTAATAACAAAGATACAGTTGGATCTTATATCAAAAAAAATTGTCAGGTAGGATATTTTGTTCTCAAACAATCATCCCTCCAAGCCACAATCCCGTTTTTCCGCTTCGATCAGTTTTTAACCAAATGATTCCTGAAAACTTCAAAGATACTCCATTATTTTCTTGATATGAAAATAGCTGCTCCCCAGGGGATAGATTAAATGTATAATAACATCTCCCTTACAAGCGTTTGGTTCACAAATGTTGCTGTGTTCTTGTATTAAATATGTTAAGTTGAGCATGAAATTACCTTAATACAAACTTCATCTTTCATCTATCGTAAGGGTCTTATAATAATTAACATCAGCAGGCTTATATACATGTTAGAAAATTTTGTTATAATGGCATATTTTATTTTTCGAAATTGAATTATTCCCTGAAATAAAATGGAATGAAATGAAATAAGGTTTTACATCCTACTTTTCTGCTACAACTAGGCTAATAATGACGGTTATAGGTATTTTCATAAAAAATTTTAGTTTGATTTATGTACACAGTCACTTAAAACAATCACAACCAAGTTTACTTAATGTTATCTATTGTAGTTTGTCTGTTCAAGGTTTACAGCTATATATTATTAGGGCTGCCCCAAACTGAAATGTGTGGTATAAGGTCAGCTTGAGCTGGGGACTAACATACATCATGTCGGCCTGGTGGCATTGCACATCTGTATTCAGAGTTATACTATTTGCAATTTCACTTAACTAAATTATACAGTATGTATGTATGTAATATACATGTAGGTAAATTTGTTGTGAGTCAGTAGTGGACCATATGATCTCAGGATTCTTGTTATTCAGTGTAATAGATTATGATTATGATACTCACTGTTTATTGAATATCTGTATAAATATAATTATTGATTATATGATTTACTATAAGGGGCATTATTACAACTTAACCATGCTTATATTCATTGAAGCAGGTGAGTCTTCTATTAAACCATTCAAGTGTGAATATGGTGTATTGATGAACCAATACGAGTTATTGATGAGCTGACAATTGTATAGACAAACCACAAATAAACCAATTTGTAAATATGATCTGATTTCAGCGTCTAAGCGGACAACTATCACACTTGATCAGCGGCTTATTTCCACTGAATTGCAGTTGTCCTTTCTCATTATTGTCAAGCAGTATTTTTTTCCCAGGGAATTTTAAACTATACAAGGTTGTATTTTGGTATAATGATAAGCACTTCAGTAATCTTACATTGTATCAATGGTAGATAATCATATATCTGACAGACTTCTAGTTGATGGGGATATTTTTAGAAGAGCAATATTTGTTCATTAAAGGGATATTAACAGGACGTTATTTTATCTCTTGAACATCATGTACATTATATCTGCTAGTTTCATCCTTTCAGTTTCAATGTATTAAATATGCTTCTGATTCCAATTTGATTTTGATTTCATTTATAAATTATTTGGGCTTTTAGTAGTCAATTACCCATGGCCCATTCAGCTGTAAGGAATGCCTTCAAATCCAGTGTATTTTTCTTTGCTACCTCAGTATCTGTGGTTGTCATTATCACAGGGAATGGTTTTAACATTCCCATGTGTCAACATGTATGCCCCAACTAAACAGCTCAGTTCAAAACACAATATCTATTCTTACACCTCTGGATATCTGTGACTACCATGTAAACATATATGTTGATGACATTAATGTGAAAGATGTTTATCTAATCTAGCACCCTGTCTAACTTGATTAAGATTAATCTCTTTTATAAAATTGATCCAAGTTTTTAAAAAAAAAAAAATTGTCAAAAATGTAATCTCTTGCACACAGGAAGATCATGCCACTAGGATTATGTTCAGATTTCTAACTTCGAGCAATGATAATCTTGTCTTTATATGGTAAAAATTGTCAAAAATGTAATCTCTTGCACACAGGAAGATCATGCCACTAGGATTATGTTCAGATTTCTAACTTCGAGCAATGATAATCTTGTCTTTATATGGTATATTCGTCACACAGAAATAACCAGTTTTATTCACTGAAATATATTTTAGATTTCTCCATATAGAATTCATTATACATTACAGAAAGAACCAAGTCTCACAACAGATCATTTAATAAATAGCACATTTCTGTGTCCTGGTATCTTTAATAAAGTAAGGTGTAGTTCTTTAAATAAATGAAGACCAGGTGTTTTCTCTAACCTGTCTAATAACTCCCAACAATATTATCACATATTGAAAAGTGAGTCAAATAAGATTATTTTCTAATAAGCAGATCTATTGAATATATTTTTAACAATATGTCCTAGTTGATTGACAGCTATCAATACTTGTAATAATCCAGTTGTAGTATCTAACAATATTCTTTTGTAACAGGTGAATACCAAACTCGGGTGGTCTTTTATCCAGCAAAGGAAATAGGGTTAAAGTATGAAACGAAAGAATTATATTAGATAGTTCAAGTGTAATTTTTACAGTATTATCTCTGACAGAGTTACAAATTATTAAGTTCACAGAGGTACATATACAATCATGTACAATATTAAGCAATAGTAAACCAGTAAAATTTAATTTTTGATTAACTGTGACTATTTAGTTATCAAGAGTGTTCAAATTACAAATGTAGATTATATGATACAGATTTGCCCATCATTTAGGAAGATATGTTGTACAGTTGTACAGATTCAATCCTACATTGGTTTTCAAGGTATTCTGTGATTGCTCATGTTAAATGCATCACTGTAAATACATTACCAGTGGTTTTTTTTCCATCTACGTAACATTACATGACCAGTTAATTTAAAGATCCCCTATTCAGAATTGGACGAACAGTAGGATGTTAAACTACATTTCATTTCACTTTCAGTATTGGCCTGCTAGGTCTATGGTAATGATAACTGTTGTAGATTCTGTGTAACGATATAATATCTGCTTATTTTAAAATCAATCCAGGAATACTGGTATGTCCAGCTTTATAAGAAATCTGATAATGCTTGTTTCTTGGTCCAAAGTAAGCTCATACTTTTTATCAAATGTTCTGTTAATTTCTTATTTTTCTGGGACACTGTTATTTGTCTTCATAGAGGAGAAAAATGTACATAAGGTTAGAAAAGTGATAAGAAAATAAATGAATAAATGATTGATAGATTATATAATGAATGGAGATCAATGAAAAACCCATAAACGATTAGAACTTAAGAATATAGAATTTTGAGATTGTGGGAAGGAATTGTTATCGACAGCAAGAGTCGTAAATCATGAGTTAAAGATTTGTGTTGTGATAGAAAAACATGCTACTCCGTCTTAAAAATTACACAAATGGTCGCTCATCTGACAATATCTAAGCTGACGTACATGAGAAATAAATGAACAAATCAGTGAAGAAGTTGATCGGGTGCACAGAAAAAGCTAAATGCAGAATTTTCCTGCTGATCAGAACAATTGATAATAAGACTACTTAACGAGCCATTCGGAATTAAACTCATTTCCCCTATATCTTCTGATATTCAGTAAGTGCCTGTCCATGTTTCTGTTTTCATGCAGACAGAATTACACTCTGCGCTTCATTTCAATAAATGGCATTCGATGAAATAGTGTGTTCGATTCTAATGGTAATTAAGCTTCAAGTTAATCCAGTACACTTGTTGGTGGGTAAATTGATTTTTAATCTGTCTGAATAATGTTGACGTTCCTTGAGGAGGAAATTGATGTAATGCTTCGATAAGTATATTGAGCAATGATGATATATTCCAGTTCAAATTATTGTCACTTTTGGATTTTTTTATGTCCTCATTAAATGTTGATGTAAATTGTCGTCCGCTGTGTCTGACCATCCATCTAACTTTTCTTGTCATTGGCCTACACAATACTGTTATTATTAGATTTTTTTTATTATCTGATGGTATTATTCATTTATATGAAACTGATCAAAAATCTCTGTTTACTTTCAAATCTTTGAAAGTCACTGAGATTGCTCATTGTGGCATAAGTCAGAACTGTATCGAATTAAACATTATCATATAAAAATTTTGATTGTGTTGACAGTTAAATCTTGGAATATTGGTGAGATTGCAGGGTGGGCATTTTCAGATCGTAGCTTTGAATGCTTTCTCATTTTGACTTTGAAAACTGGGTGTGGTGGAGTGAATTAGGAACTGGCTCAGCAACTAGGATGTGCCTCAACCTTGCCAGCACTTCTAAAGCAGCAGTATAGGAACCATTCTCCATACCACTGACCAGCGCTGAGATTGAACATGGGAACTTCAGGTTAGCGAGTCAACAACCAGGTGTACTAAACACAAATTGATTTTTTGCAAGTTTATAAATTAGACGTAAAGAGCTTTAATTATTGCTAATTATCTTCACTAATTTAAGATATATGGAAAGTGCAAAGGTACTAACTAAGCTGTCAGATCTGTGATTTCTTTCGTCAGTGGAAAAAGAATGAAATTTTAATTGGAATAACATTTTGTTTCATGTGAACTCATTGTACCTATTGACAGTAACCGTACAGTCAAATAAAGTGCATGTTTCTTCATATTGCTTATATTTTTTTGATATTCCCTGCAGGCTAGAAACTGTCAAAGATTTGATCTTTTAGCCTGTAAAAACATACTGTGGTAGTTCTTGAATCCTAGACACAAGACATGAATGTGTTTACCATGTCCACAACATGACTAGCAGCTGTAACACCAGGGGGTACAACTAGAGGTTCTAGTATATGATTAAGTTAATAAGTACTAATTCCTTAATCCATTTACAATTTGAACTGTCAAACCAGAACAAGTTTTTCTTGTTCTGTTAATATGATTATAATTTTTCGACATGGGATATCGGTTTATTTAAACATATCATTTACATTAAACAAACCCTTAAGATAAACTGGAGATGAAATTATTTTTGAGCCAAAGATTTAAAAAAAATGGACTTGTCTCTCTGTGTGCTGCATCAGTCATCAGGTTTAAAGTGAAGTGCTAACAGATTTATTTACTCTTAATTAGTAATAACACCTGAAAAAAACAGTAAAAACAATATTCTGGAAATGTATTTAACAACTATGTTAACTGAATTTTCAAATTTCTTTCCTATTAAGTTTACATAGTCATGCTGTACAAATGTATGTAAAATATACTTATCCTTGGAAGATTGAATTTTTCTGTGATAAAAGCATATTTTTCTCCTGAAAACATGGTTTAGGTTGTTTAAAATATAATCCTTTTGTGAAACCAGCTATATTATTGAATTATGCCCATGAAATGTTTGTGTTTGCTGATGTTTTATTGTCATGGTAGCATTTACGTAATTTAAGAGTATTGTGTAGTTTCTGAAAGTCTGGGAGTGGAATATTAGAGAATTTAATAATCACTCTAATCAAGGTTTGACGTAGATGTGGTTATTTGAATATAGTTTAATCTTCAGATGAAAGCTATGGATCAAAGCTTTATTAACTACCATAGATAGTCCACTAGTAAAGAGTTAGTGAGACATCATATCTCAGGATGATAAATTAATTAGTTTATTGGCCAGGGGAACATTTCTCTTGACACCTCGTAATTGATTTTTATCTTGTAGATGTAGTAGAAGTGCCTTTACAACATGTTTACATGATGTTCTTTGATCCCACATGAATTTCTATTAAGAGTCTTACATTATAAAATCAGTCTATTTCTGTATGTAAATCCAAAATCTTGATTTAATGTGCAATATAGTAATTATTTCTAAAGTGTATTTGGATCAGTGTTCAGGATGGATCAAAGAAGTATTTTCAGTTAAAAGCTAGTTAGTTTGGAACATATATGAATACATTTATATCCCACTATAATCTCCGAAAATATTCTGAATAATAAATATAAAAACCTACATGTACATGTCAGTATGCAGATGATTTTTGCCATCGGGCATGTATACTTTTGTTGTATTCTGTGATAGACTTGGTAAAAGAAAGTCCACATTTTGGACTTAAACATTAGCAAAGCGGTATTCGATAATAGCCCAAAAAGAATCGGTAACATATCAACAAGATGGATTTGGTTTAGAATCTTCAGAAGTCCTTTGTTCTCCAGAATATCTGTTTTGTTCACTTTCTTTAGCATGGATAAATTAAACAAAGATTATGATTGGTCCCAAACAGGTGAGGTAACAAGATGGTGAAGATGACCATTATAAGCTGTTTTACGGTTAGGTCAATCATTACGTAGGGGAAACATCAGGTGTATCTACTCAAATAAAAGGAATGATTTTAGCAGGTGAAAGAATGGGGTGTATATGAATGCTTGTCTTGCCTCTTCTCGTATTTTTAATTCTTCAATCAAGTGCTGTCTGTTTTTGTAGATAAATCACTGGATGACAGATTAGGTAAATTAAAGTGTTTCCATTGGTTAACGCCAACCAGGTGCTAGTTAAGTTAGCTAAACTTTACGATGATTTTGGCAACATTTACACAAGTTAAACAGTATTTTTATAGACAATAGATTTTCCAGACTTAAAGTGACAATAATAAATTTTTCAATGTTTATAGAAATTACAATCATCTTTTTTGAATTCATTACTCAAACAAATTCATAAAAATCACAATTTTACACTGTTTGATTTTAAGAGAATATGAAAGGGCATCATTTAAATCATAATGACCACTCAAATTGACCATGTTATAAGTAAAGAAATTTTAAATATATTTTGTAAAAATATTTGAAGAGAAACAACTTTATAAATGGCACCTTAAATGAGAAAATAGCTCTTCATCTACCATTATGATATATTGAACAACCAAATGACAAATGAGACATAACCCAGACACTGACAATGGAAATTGTCAATGTAATTTGGGCCTAGCTTGTTGTGTGTCTAGACACACTGATGCTTGCAGCTTATTTGGTTTTCATTGCAGTCATAATTTAAACTCACAATTATGAAACCTTGGGAATCTTGGAATTTTAAGAGCTCCAGGATTTAGATTTTGAATCAGTATTTTACTGACAATTCTAAAAGTTTTTTCATCATGTACTGAGTTTTTGGTTACAGAGTAAAATATGTATACCCTTCCCTTTCTAATACACATTAATTAATGATAGACAATTATGTATTCAATGAGTTCTTTTCAATAATTCTAAGCATCTTTTTAAAGATATCATTTTTTGCTTTGTTTTTTTATAGAACCTCATATGAGAACCCAGATGAGTAGATTGTTGATTTATTATAGTATAATGATATTGAATATATTTGTATGTAATAAGTGCGATAGTGGGAATTTTCTTCTCATTTTAAGCAGACTGATGAACAATTTGATTGTTCATGCTTTATGAAAAAAATAAATGTGCAAGTAATTATGAGTGTCATCCATTTTAGGATGAAGACAGGGGACATCAGCCTCACTGTTAGCGTGCAAATGTCAACTTCTGCTTTGCACAGTCGAGCTAAGTTTTCTTTGAATAAAGATGGAAGTTGTAAAATGTTAAATTAATCTGATAATTTATCTATTTCAGGTATTACGGCAGAATTGTATTATGTACGTAATGGTATCATCAACAATTATGCTCTTTCTTTTAATTTACCAATACCTGCAGATGTAGAAGATATTTATTTTACATGGCAAAACTTGAAAGAAAGTCCAGCTGTAAGTACAAATTTCTACTCTTCAGATCAAAATTTATTTTGTTTTGTTGTCCCCCGCCTTTCGAAGAAAGTTGGGGGACTATTAAAATGGGTTCGTCCGTCTGTCTGTCTGTCTGTCTGTCCGTCTGTCTGTCCGTCCGTCACACTTTTTGGGACACAATAACTCTCTTCCTAATTGAGCTAGAATGTTCAAACTTGGTGTATGTGTTTATTAGGTCTCTGCCTTGATGGAGTTCGAAGATGAGCATTTTCCGCTTAGGGTAAGCAGAGATAAGCAATTTGATTGGTTGATGCTTTGGGACACGATAACTTTAGTTCTAATTAAGTGAGATTGATGAAAATTGGTGTATAGTTTCATTATAGTAATACCTTGACTAAGTTCGATAATGAGCATTTTCTGCTCAGGGTAAGCAGAGCTATACGCAATTTGATTGGTCGAGAATTTGGAACACAATAACTCTCCTTCTAATTGAGTTAAAATGTTCAAACTTGGTGTATATGCTTATTAGGTCAATGCCTTGATGGAGTTCGAAGATGAGCATTTTCCGCTTAGGGTAAGCAGAGATAAGCAATGTGATTGGTTGATGCTTTGGGACACAATAACTTTAGTTCTAATTAAGTGAGAGTGACGAAACTTGGAGTTTAGTTTCATTATAGTAATACCTTGACTAAGTTCGATAATGAGCATTTTCTGCTCAGGGTAAGCAGAGCGATACGCAATTTGATTGGTCGAGACTTTGGAACACAATAACTCTCCTTCTAATTTAGTTAAAATGTTCAAACTTGGTGTATATGCTTATTAGGTCAATGCCTTGATGGAGTTCGAAAATGAGCATTTTCTTCTTACGGTAGGCAGAGATAAGCAATTTGATTGGTTGATGCTTTGGGACACGATAACTTTAGTTCTAATTAAGTGAGAGTGATGAAACTTGGTGTACAGTAATACCTTGACTAAGTTCGATAATTAGCATTTTCTGCTCAGGGTAAGCAGAGCAATACGCAATTTGATTGGTCGAGACTTTGGAACACAATAACTCTCCTTCTAATTGAGTTAAAATGTTCAAACTTAGTGTATATACTTATTAGGTCAATGCCTTGATGGAGTTTGAAGATGAGCATTTTCTGCTCAGGGTAGGCAGAGATAAGCAATTTGATTGGTTGATGCTTTGAGACACGATAACTTTAGTAGTTCTAATTAAGTGAGAGTGATGAAACTTGGTGTATAGTTTCATTACAGTAATACCTTGACTATGATCGATAATGAGCATTTTCTGCTCAGGGTAAGCAGAGCGATAAGCAATTTGATTTGCCGAGACTTTGGAACACAATAACTCTCCTTCGAATTGAGTTAAAATGTTCAAAATTGGTGTGTATGCTTATTAGGTCAATTCCTTGATGGAGTTCGAAGATGAGTATTTTCTTCTTACGGTAGGCAGAGATAAGCAATTTTTGGATGACACTTCGTGTTCAGTTTGATTGGTCGATACGTTTGAAAAAAATAAATGTGCGATTAATTAATATGTGTCATCTATTTATTTTGGGATTTCGGCGGGGGACATCAGCCTCGCTGTTGGCTTGTTATATATATATTGGGGGTGGTTGTTATTTGACTACTGCTATATTTAAATTGAATTTTATGACCATAAGATTTTGAATCAGATTCTGGTATTCCCATACAATTACAAGCTTATAGAATTGCTGTTTTTTTTTTCCAACTATAATGTTAAAGGACAATCACATTAGCAACCAACTCAAATGTTGATTTGGTTTGTTCAACTGGGCTTAAACTTGCAAGTCTTCACTGAATTATTGCTTGTGATTTTCCGTATTATCCCTTGTTGAATAACTTTTGTGTTTCCATTAAAATATATTTTGCTTAGTGCTTAATACTTAATGGTGCCCCATTATTATTCCAGAGGATTTCCCATAAATTGTTTAAGATTTCTTTATGGAACTTTGTACACACATCAGCCTGTTGCCGTTTGCCAATTTGAATATTCTCAGTCAAATAATTTTTTTTTTGAGGATCAAATTTGACTCTGTTTTGTATGCAATTATTACTCCGCATCACATCTCAGAAACAAAACAATTCAAGATATCTTTGTGAAGCTTTTTTTTTTCAAATTTCCGTCATTCATGTCTTGAACTATTTTCAGTCTTGATATTTTGATAGTGTTACTGTTGGTTGTAGTAATTTGTAATTGAACATGTACAATATTAGTATTGTATTGTTGATTACCAATAACATAGAGATTGCTTATCCCTACACCTTCCAAAATATGACCAAGGGCACATGATTTTGATGACAGAGTCTACCTTTCTAAAAGGGCAGGTACATGTAGCTATAATCTTAAGCACCTGTGGGATATGGTTCAATATACTCACCTGTAATCATTAGAGAATGTGAAATGATAAACATAAACAAACTATGTATAATTATTTTGTTTGTTGTTTTAGATGTTTTATAGAATGGGTTTTACTGTAAGTAACCCACGAGCAATGAATCAACCTAGTGCTAATATAAGTAAAGATGGGCAGGTTCCCAATAATTTATCAGGTAAGGTATCATTGTGTTTGCTGTCAAAATGGGAAATCAAATGTGAAAGGAAAACCAATTTCCGTTAACCTTCTGGAGATTATTTTATCTTTTTATCAAAGTAACATGAATCAAATAAATTAACACTTTGATTTCATATGAATCAAAGGCAGCTTGTTTTTTGAATACAGGATGTCAATCATAGAAAGGCCAGTTTTCAAGAATAAAGAGCAAATATAGACATTTGAACCATACAATAAAAGTAATTTTAACAAAAAGCATATTGATGACAAAATTATGACTGATTGATTGTGATTATTTTTGAACAACCCATTTTAATTTGTATGAACTAAAAGTCAGTTTGGACGAGACAAAAGTTAAGGTTCTGTGTTCACGTTGGAGTGAGAAAGAGAGAGAGAAATAGGGTTTAATTTCCACTCGTCACAAACTAGGCCATTTTGGGACTAATATAGGGTTTCATTTTATTTCAATGATTCGCTTGCGCGTAAGGGGTCTTTAGCAGTGGGAGGAAACCGGAGTGCCAGGAGGAAACCCACGAGGTTGACAAGGTGCCCCTATCTCCATGCCACATATGCTCACACCAGGGCTCTAAACCGGAGTGCCAGGAGGAAACCCACGAGGTTGACAAGGTGCCCCTATCTCCATGCCACATATGCTCACACCAGGGCTCTAAACCACAGCCGCAAACCAGAGGTGACCGGCCAGCTAGAGGTCGAAGGGCGGCAGTCTAGACCACTAGGCCATCCCACCCACCCCATGTTGGAGTGAACGAACCCTTGACAGTTGGAATTCCTCACACTTTGTACGCCTGTCTTCATTAGCCCAGTTGGTTCAGAAAAGTATGATGTTAAACTCCCATAATATGTGCCTCTTATTTTGGAAAATTTTGCCTATAAACCTGTAAAAAGTAATAATTTTCCTCCTGTCATTCCAATCATTATTCTCAATGTTTCTTTTTTTTATTTTCAGTCTTCCAGGTTAGTTTTCCATGTTCAGGTAAAATGTCTGCAGAGGTGGATGTCACATTACAAATGAATATCAGTATTTTCTCAGCATCTAATTTAACAGTTCTTGATTTTAAAAGACGGAAAATGTGCCTAAAAGGTAAGATTACATAATTGATAAAATCTGTAATGAGCAAAGTAGGCTTAAGGATCTTAGGCCTGTTTCACAAAATTTTAACCTTATTAGATAAAATCCAAAGTTTAGTAATTTGATTGAATAATATTAGATTTATGTTTTTGCTTAGCCAGTCAAAATTGAAGTATCTACTACAATTTGGATTTTATCGTTAAAATTTTGAAAAACAGGGCCCTGATCCCTTTCTGCTCCCAAGTGTACTAAATCTGCAGTAAAGCTAAAAAAAATTGAAGGCATTTTACCAACATTATACTTAATAATATGAACAGTCTGTACTGGTAGTAGAAATCTCAGAATTTTACAAATTCTTTGACTTACATGTAAGCATTTTGCATGGTTATAATAGGTGGTTTATGGTACAAAATATATTGACAGCCCCATAACTGATCGAAGTGGGTCAAATAAAAAATGTCAATAAAATATGTATGCAATCAAAACCTTTTTTCTTGTCCATACGGATTTGTTAAGGTGTGTGGTAAGCTTTAAACAATAGGAAATTTGAGAAAAAACTCAATTTGCATTTTGAAAGCATTTACTATAAAGGTTAAAAGTAATGGTTATAGTTGTGAGGTATATAGATAAAAGATATATTATTGTTGGAAGGTGGCTGGTATTTTATATGCACAGTAAATTGTAAAGTAATACCATTGTTTGATGTTGTGTCAGGTATAAAAAGGCTATAGATGTAAATATATAAACCTATAAGTTAGTTTATAAACAATATAGAATAGCAAGCACCTGCAAGCTATTATCATACAAAGCTTATATAGTGAAGCTAATATTTGTTTCATAATGTCATTCTAGTTCATGACTTCTTGCTATACATATGGGCGCAATATGGATGTCTTTTGTTTTATTAGGAGGGACAGTATTTTGTGCTTTTTTTTCTGCTTTAAATTTTTTCGGTTTGAAAACAGAGTAGATTATGACAACGATGCCGGCCAGCAGAAATCTTGAATTTTGTATTTTTTAATGTAATATTAGAACAATGAGCTCTAAATTTTTTTCGGGTCCTGTTTCATATTGGTTCAACATGCATTCAATTGAAACCAGACATATTATAATGTTGTTTGTATGATTTTAATGGTGGCAGGGTGTTAGTAAGGAAGTCATTAAATATATAGTTAAAAGGTACCGGTACATTGTGTTGGTGTCCAACTTGTTTTGTCATCATTTTAAAATGTTTATCAGTTAGAAAGACTAATAGAAGCCGATTCATTAAAAATATGTTTACCTTTTTACCAGGAAAGTCCAAGCACTGGCGTAATGAATCTGAAAACAGGTGTTACTTAGCAAATCTGTCCTTAATTTTACATGCAGTCACATTATAAAGACATTTTCCCACATGTAGATGTGGTACTTGACCATGATTCCCTTTAAATGGATAGTCAGGTCAGGTATTATTACTATTATTCAAATTTCTGTTTTATATTTGGATTTCCTTGTCTCTGGCGCTTTTAATCTTCCAGTAAAATTGGGTGAAACACATGCATTAGATATTGCATTGCTAATATTGTTTGTATTTAAGAGCAAGATGTGTTTACTTAAAAATCACTTTATATTCTAAGGTTAACAGTATATGACTAGAGAGGTTAAATGAATATTATTGTTAAAACCCCTCCCTATAACTACCTCTAATGTACCATAGTTTTCTCTTATTATTTTCAACAAACCCAGTGTTTTTATAACATGTATAACAAATACTGGTAGTAAGGTTAAACTTGCCATGAATGAAAAGTGCCACCAAATTTGCAAGAATAAAAGGAAAACAAGGGTTACTTTTTAGAAAATCCAAAATTTGAAAAGAAAATATGGTTATTATCGATTTCTGTGATTCCCTCTTTAGAACCTGCAGAAAATATCCCAAAGACCTCTCTACATTTGTTGTTTTTTGGAGTTTGGCAAAATGCCCTTCTAGGTTGCTTTTGTAAGCATTTTCTTTATTGACTTGAATCAATTTAAGAGGTCATGTGAATAAGTGTTGCATGTGAGATGTTATGCCTTATAAAAGAAATTCTGGTGAATATTTGATTTTTCCCTGTCGCCCCCTCCGGCCCTGGTTATGTCCAGTATATACAATAATAATTGTCAAAATAGTACATTATCATACACCGCAGGCTAGTCTAGTACCCTTCTACTTATTAACCCACCACCTCCCACCTTCCAGTTCAGATCCTAATTTGTGTACACTAAACTAAGCACAGCAAAAAAAAAAACCAGAAAGAAACAGGAAGTTTGAAATGAAGAATTAATGAAATGCAAGAAAAACTGTTAAAGAAAATTTTCTCTCAGAATAAAAGCATAATAGATAGATGATAAAGGAGGTGTCACGTTTAACAATGGTTGATATATTACTTCCTCCATTGTTGATAAAATAAACTATAAATTCAAACATGCTCATTTTTACACAAATTACTAAAAAAAAATAACATTTTCCATCATTTCAATTTAGTTCAGAGGTATAAGTTATTTGAATATCAGGTGTTTTTATACTCAAAATTTGTAATTAATGTTTGTACATGTAATAATAAAGCACATGTTGGAAGATATGAATATATTCACTGATATTATTATCAACCAGTTATATTCAATTAACAATGCAATCATACATTGACAGATCTAATTACTAGCAGAGAATGTGATGTATACAATTAGAAAGGGAGTCTCCTCTAATTTAAAATACAAAGATAGAATGTGATGTTATGCATTTGAGAAAGGGGGTTGTACCTGTAAACAAGTGAAAGTGAATATTTCTAATTGGATTCCAGGTGCAATTCTAAAATTCTTCCATGAACACAATTAACAGAAATAATTGTATCTTAACATACATGTAATATATTCTCTATCTCTCAAAAAAGTTTCACTTGTTGGAACCATTTGAGATTTATTTGCAAACCAAGTGGAATTTGTCAAGTATACCGTTTTGTTGCAGTGGTAATAAATTTCAAAAATTGAATTCATTTGGGAAGTTATATCAAAAATTCCTATTAATTTTCTAAAGACTGTATTACTGAATCCTGAACAAACCTATAAATAATTTAGGGATCAATGCTGAACCTGTGTTATTACCAATAGTATGGTATGATAGATAAAAAAAACATCATCTAGAATTGCCTCAATCTTGTAAAACAATTCTCCTAAACTAAACATTGACTAACAGCAAAGGTAACTAGAACTATGCTTTAACCTGTCTATTTATTTCATATTTCTACACCTAACCAAATTTTTAACACGTTTTCTGAATCCAGCAGCCAACAACTGATGTCTGGTTTTGTGTTTTGTGTCTGTGTGTTGACAGAATTTTGACTTTGTCTCTCAATGCTTGGGTTGTATTTTGTCTTGGTTTTGCCTAGCTCCAGTTACCAGTGGAGTCATGCACTGTCTAATTCCTGTTTAAACCATTAACTTATAGTTTCAAATCATTTGGTTCCAATAAAAGTATTTTGAATAGTTCATTGTTTTTATAGGCCATATTGAATTCCTATTGTATATTGTTAGCCCTGCACCTATATTTGTATTTACTTGTGAACATTCTACAAACTATATTTGTCATCTAAAAATGTATACATGTTGATTACGTTAGTAAACTAAAAATACTATTGAATCTCCATAATTTTTGATACTAACTTATAGAGGTATGACCCTTGTTTGTTTTATGGGACTGACATGAAAAGTGTGTCAAGTCATCTAGATGGAACGAGTAGACAGAAACACCACTATCTGGACAAAATCCCCCACCCCACCCCTTTGCACCTGTAAAAATAGAAGTAAACTTACTGTATGTTAATCTCAAAAGATTTAAATGAAATGTTGATCAGACATTACACCATTTTTTATTCCATCTAAACCCGTGTTTCTCAATCTGGGGTGAATTCACCCCCAAGGGGGAAATGGCTGGCATCCAGGGGGTGAATGACCACACTCCCAGTAACTTCAAAAATGATCATATAAAGGTTATGCAGTTGAGATTAGCACTCTCAAACACTGTCCGGAGAATAAAAAAAAATCGTTTGTGACAATCACCAGGAGCAAATTTCGCACTGAACTGGAAACAACGTATTTTCATTAAAATATAAATTTGGTGATTATTGAATCTCACCTTCGATCCGTATTCATTCCATATTCAATGTCAATGCGGTCAGGGGGTGCAGGCCCGTGCAAGGATCCGCACTTCATGTCGGATGGCTTCTATAGAAAAAGGCCATTTTCAAGTTCCTATGAAATGCCTGAAGAGTGCCTGAAATGGCTGGAAATCACATTTCCGGCCTCCAATTTCTAAAAATTTCCTAGAGACCCCCCCCTTGGGTTGGTTGAGAATTCATTTAGGGGTGAACGGTGAGAAAAGGTTGAGAAACATGGATCTAAACTTTATACTAAAATTAGACTTCACGGTACACGGCGTAGTTTAACAATATTATACTAGGAAAAGATCAATTGGCCCAAACATTTTAGATTGTGGTTTTCTGTAAATCAATCTATGATAAACTTCCATCATCTGTGAGTTCAGAAAATCTGGAGAAATGTTGTATTATTTTGCAGTGGAGTGGAATGACCAACCTTGGTTTAAACACAATAATTAACTTTTCAGAATCTGAGAAGAACATATATTTTCGTAAAAATGTTGTAAACTTACTTTGTACATGGTTTGTTAAACTTGTCTGTCAAAGTTAAAGACAGAATGGTACCTGTACATGATTGGTAAAGAGATGATAATGACACTGTTGAGTAGTTTGAGTGTTGACAACTCTCGCCTCATATTACATGTATTTTGTCTGCTTCCAGAACTGACTTTTACACCTTTACATCCCTGTTGCCAAAATAAGACATTTGTTTTCTATAAATGCCATAGTTAAAACAATAATCAGCAATATGTGAATAGAATATTGTAGATTATGATAAATGATATACATCTTAGCTATTTATGTTCAATCTGTTTACATGACATTCAGCTAAACAGTTTACCTCTTGTTTACTCAATTACAATTTAATTGTCTTCAATCTGTTAATCCATTTAAAGAGAAGTTCTTGAATTGGTGACTGGAAGGTAGCTGTTCCCGTAAAAAATTAATTTTAGTGGAAGTTTGTTGTCTCACAATTTACATATTTGAGACATTCTTCAATTCTGTATGTCATTAGAGCACAATATGTGCTTGAATTGAACTTGACTAAATATATTTGAATGTATTGATTGTAAATAGTTGTCTAGTGTTTTGTCACTAGTTTATATACAGTTTACAAGGTGGATGGAAACATACACTGATTATCAACAATGACAATTCAAACTAAAACAAATTTTCTTAATGTCCCAATGATAAAATGACCACGTTTTATTTTTTGATCTAAGTTTACACAAGCATTGTTGACTTTCATCAAGTTTTTGTGAACAGAAACTGTCAGGGTGGTGTGTGTTTATCAATATTTATACTATAAAATGTATGTAAATAATTATTTTATCAGACAAAGAGAAATGAACAGGTCACAACTGTTGAGATTGTTACACACAACCTTGTTTTTAGATTGATTTGATTGCCTATAATGTAGACATATTTCTAAGGTTTTAATTAAAGAGGAATACAGTTAATCAAGAATGGGGCTAATTTCAACTAAGATTATACGCACCGATGCATTGGAGGTAAACATTGATGCATCATGAAATTATAGGATTTAGTAACTCAATTGATAATTGATTAATACTGTTGTTTACTTTGATTATGTATTGATAATATGTTATACCTTTTCATGAAGAAAATCCTTGAATAAAGACTTATTGAATTTTTGTGTGACTCCTGCTTAATGATCATAGTAGGTCCTAGACATAGTGACAATAGATGACTGGGATTCCCTCTGATGTGTGACCAAACAGATTTTCTAAATTTGTTGATTTTGATATACAAGAATGGCTCCTATCTGGTGTATGAAACTGTTATTATTTTTTTTTACATTCATTGCAATGATGTAGGCAGCAAGGTTAATATTCTTATCATTGGCTGTCACATCAATACATCAAATATTCAAGGAATGTTCAAATTCAGTTGGAACTAGAGATTAAAATAAAGGGCTTGAATTTTCTTGGCATCTACTATAGTGGAGATAAAAAATCATGTGAATCTCATATATTAATTATTGATACCTAATAGAAGACACAAAAGTTAAAGAAACCAAAGCCATTGTTTTCTGTTTAAATCCATGACTTGCCGGTATCTTAAGAATAATTTTCAGCCCTTATTTTTGTTTAATTTAAAATGTTTATTATGCAACATGGTGTTTTATCTCTGACATTTCAATACTTTTATTTAAAAATGTTTGTTAAAATCTGTACATGTGAAGAATAATACAGTCTTGGCTCTTAAAGGTATTTTCATTTACGTGGATGTTTTTATTTTTATTTGTGGTTAAAAGCTTTATGATGTCAGTATATGCCTGCCTGTATGATAGTAGTGAATACAAATTGTTGCAGTAAAGTACATGTAAGGAAAAAACATATATCTTTGAATAGCTGCTTATAATGCATCTCATTCTTGTCCCAGATAATATAACTAAAATTGAGTGACGTCTAATGTCTCGCCTAAAGACATTTAAAAGGGAATATTTTGGGACTGACATAGGGTTGTTTTATTTGCTGAAATATTGCTGTAGAGGTTATAGAAATGTCAAGAAATATTGGTGTAGAGTTTGTAGAAATGGCAAGAAAGGTTGGATTAGAGCTTGTTGAAATGTCACAAAAAATTGGTACAGAGTTTGTTCTATGTGTGAAGGACACAATGATGAGCTTTGCGTCAGAGTCTTGAGTTTTTATGAACCTTGCAAATGGTAAAAAATCACACTGTTTTCAACATCATAATCATAATCACAGGATCATGTTCCTCATGCAAAATCATGGGTCATCACAGTCCAGGTGTAGATTGAAAATAAGAATAGTGTAGGAATGCCAAGAAAAGTTGGTTCATAGTTTGTAGAAAGTTAGAGAAAGATTGTTTTAGAAACGTTGAGAGAGATTGGTACAGAGTTTGTGGAAAGTTAAGGAAAGATTTGTTGAGAAATATTGTTGGGTTGCATAGATACATACATTCATCTAGACATATTATTATTAGAGATTGTGTATTTGTTGCCTAGAAATTTTTTGTGGTCCCAAGAGCGAAATTGAATAACTCCCATGACTCAAATATAAAATAAACTTTTCTCCCCTGGACACACCTTAGGAACTGTGTTGTCATACGGGACAAAATTGTCAATATTAATTCTCATTAAATACGGTACTACATCAAATGCAAAATAAATAGCACCATTAAATTCCTTGTATAGACTGTTTGGTTATTACAAAAATATTTTAAAATTGATGAGAATACAAACTTTTTACTCGAAGTATAGCATTTAGAAACATCGAATATAGAGTCTTTAAAATTTTGGTTAAAATGTAGTTTCAAAGCATGTGCTTGTATCGATTACATAAATTACCATGTAAAATATGTATAGAATATTTATTTTTAGATTTTTTTTCTTATCTGTTGACAGATGAGGATGACTTTTATTTATTTCATCGCCTTGTCAACTTCTATTTTCTCAAAATATGGCTTGGATTTCATATTTTTGCCCCATTATCATGGCAGTCGGTTTCCTCTTGTTCTTAAATATCTTTTCACATCATATTTTATTTCATAATACACAATGTTACATCATGCGGCAGATGTTTGCTAAAAAAACGCAATATATAGCCATCATTGTGAGTATGAAAGAAAAACAATATTTTTAACATGATTCAAAAAAATGGAGAAAGATTTCATTAGGTTCTGAAATATGATTGAGTTTTATTAGAATTTTAGATTTCTAATTATGATTGACTCATATAAATCAAAATAAACAAACTTCTCACAACAATTCTAATATGAGCATCACCACGACTAGAGAATCCTTGACATCAAGTGAAAGAGTTGTCTATATTTGTCTTTTTCTAACTAAAGTCGTACTTTTTTGAAAGTTTAGAAGCAAATTGATAACTTACAAGCAATCCTGAAGCATTAAAATGCAGAAATACTTCTTCAACATATTGGCAGTAGTTCTCCTACTGCTAGTCGGATAACCGTAAATGGTAAAAATTAAACAATGGTTCAAATGGACCAAGTTAACCAGGTAATCAAACAACTATGGGCTTAGATAGTTTTAATTTTTTATTAAAGAATGGTACATTTCTATGAAGAGTTTCCAGAAATTTTTGCACAAGTAATGCCTTTTAAGTTTAACGGTTACTAAGCAGTGAATAATAACTACAGTTATTCAAATAACAAAAAGTTCTAACCGTATGAGCACTAATTGACAGTAGAGTTATTAGGGTCCATTCACATTATTTGCACTAGCAAGACTATTATTCAATAGTTTTAAAGCTGATATTAGATACCATGGTTTTCACACATGAACATCACACATTTAAACCATATAGAATATTATTAATAATGGGGATGCAGCTAGGAAAAATTAAAATAGTTAAGTAATAATTTTGGTAGTAAAGGTGATAACCACACCTTGGGATTGTGATCTTTATAATCACAATGATATTTATATAAATGTTAACCATGACTATTATCTACATAGTTTGACAATAGGTATATATATCATGCTGTGATTGGTAGAGTTATTGTTGTAAGAACATCAACTATTAACAAAGGTTAGATCCCAGGGACATATGTCTTATATAATGTCAGGATTATTATTAACACATGATGTATCATTTCTATATTACTCATTTATTGTATTCTAAATGCCGAGTGATTTATGACCAGAACACAGATAATGTATTCTATATGAAATGGCAAATCTTCAAGTGTATTAGATTATTTGAAGGGACATTGCCAAATTTTATATCCTGAGATATTTTAATATTGATTTCACACAATACAGCACATTGAAAATATATATTTTCTACTTGAATAATTGCCGAATTTTACCTGGATAAATTGTAGATCGAACGATTTAGGTATTTTAGTACAGGTAGTGGATTTTCGTAGACGATCCCTAGAATCATGTAATTTCAACTTTTCAAGAGGGTCAGTTTGCAGCTGTGCAAGATATTTTACCAACAATTGAAACTGTATTATTATCATTGTTTTGTCAGATTAATTCAGAATTAACTGAAAATAAAATTAATGTTTTTAAAATGAATAGAAAGCCATTTAACAAAGGTGGCATTTGAAACATTTTCAGTTATAGTCATTGATTCAAATTTGGTTATTTTTGATTTGAAAGCAGACTTAGATTTCTGTTTGGTTCACCAGGTTGTTGCTGATTTTGTTCATTTGTTTGGGTCTGGGAAAAAAACGGATTGATGTTTTACCACCAATCTGTTCCATCAAACGTCAGTCACTCTTTACAATCCTATTTGAACATGTCACCTTTTTAATGCTAGTTTTTTTTTCCTGACAGAGTCGTGTCTGTGAAAATAATTAGCTAAGAGCGCCACCTGGTAGACTTTTCTAATTAACTGGAATATTCTCTTCTGATTAAAATTACTGCTGGCTTAAAGTGTTTATTTTCACGAAAACCCGCCGCTATCAATCATTTGAAACTGATAAGTCATTGAATTCCATGCCAAATTCAAAGAATGATCTCCTGTTTTTACAATAAATATCCTTTATGTAACATAAGACTTCCAAAAGCTGCTTTTTACACACACTTTTTATTTTTTTGCATGATATTCAAAACTCATTCTCCTTTTTTTACATTTCTTTTTCCGTCCAAGGTTTGAACTTGAAGTCTGGCTGAGAATTTGATGCAAGTTGACTGAATATACCGTCACTAACGAATGTTATTTATAATCTAGTTTGGCAGTCTGGAAAATTTCTCCATGCATGTTCATTATTATTGTTGATTGTGGTTTACTCAACTTTTGTCAGATTTGGCAGAAAAGCTGTAATTTTATCAGTTAGTTTTAATTTGCTACAAAACAACAGACTACAGAGCTGTCTTTGCAAAACTATCTCTCCTGAGATTCCTATTCTACAGAAATAAATAAGCAAACTGGCTAATATTCGGTTCCAACTAATGGCATAGTAATAAGATTGTGTTAGTGTTGTATCAAATATTTAGTTGGATGGTAGTGATACTCATCAACTGGTTAGCGAACTAACATTAAATAAGTTCCTTGAATGACGTTTAGAAGTAGAGTATAATATTCATAATAACACAACTTTATTAAGTATGTTGAAATTAGTTGTGAGCCCCAAACATTTCTATAATCTCCACTTTATTGACTGAAGTTACATGTAGATCTCTGATGATGCTTGTTCACTTTTACAAAGGAATTGCAAACTACTAGATATATGCTGTTCATTCAGTTAGTAATCTTGCTTACAAACGATTGTGATTTTAAGATCAGATGCTGTATTGAATTTTGCATATACTATTTAAAACGTCAAATTTCCACAAAGAGTTTAGAAATGAGCTTGCAGAAATAGCCAGTTTTGATCAAGTCAGTTCAGACAGCCTAGATAATCCAATAATAATACATGTACATGTAGCAAGTTTTCAAAGCTAATTCGTTTTCTTCACGCTTTATATTCACACAACAAATGTAAAGTTGTTTAATGATGACCACTTTTAAGCATCATGGTATAAGTATTAGTCTGTAATGTGTGTGACTAATCACTAAAGGAAATCAGATGAAATCAGATTTTTGCTTTTGTACACGAAAGATCTCCAGAGATGTGCCTTTAATCATTTAGATGGCACAGAAACCCAGGTCAAACGCCTACATGCAAAATATAATTGACACAAAAGAATCCATAACTAATTTAACCTTAAAATGAATAATCAGTCTGAAATCTGTTAACTGAATTTTTTTAATGGGACGGATCAGAAATATATATATAAGGAATATTGCCAGAAGAAAAAAAAAGATTGTTTGAACTGTGCTTTTCGTGATTTTCTGTTAAAGATCTAGTTTTGATCTATTAGTTTAGTTAATGAACAATGTATGTGAAGGAAAGAAAGAAAATAAAGATTTTTTTTTTAGCCAAATGTGTTATAAAGAGAGTAGGGTGTAATGGAAAGCGGGTATGTAATAGAAAAGCCCAGAGAGTGTACTCTAATATATACTGAAGAAGAAGAATGTTATTTTACCATTAACTCTTTTATAACAACCTTCTTTTCTTGACTTGTTTGCTTAATAGACAGGCAAAACTTAGCTGATCGAGGAAGACAAATGGCCTCCTCATATTACACACAAAACAAGAAAAATGAATAAGCTCCTTGATGGAATCCTAGCTAGAAAAAAGTTATAAAAAAAAAGTTTCTCAGAGATTGACATAGATAAGTTTGAAATATTAAGTGTTGTTTGGCATAATGTGTATACATTTTCAGCATGTTTTGGCAAGATTTGAGTCAGGGAATTACAATTTTAATTGGTCTATCTATCTCACACATTGTTTTTGCGCTATGGATCTATATGTATTTCTCAATTGATAATGTGTTAATCTATCAATAAAAAGAAGTCTCCTCTGTCTGGCATTTAAATGAGAAAATACCAAGTACTTGAAAGGAAGATTTGATAAAATCTTAAAGATATGTACTAATGAAAGAGTTACTTTTATTATGCTCAGTGGCGAATTTTGGGAGGTTTTAATCGATGAAAAATAATTATGCTTTTTTGAGGTAATTTACACCAAATATTTGGTTTTAAGGAATCTTTGTTCCTACAAGTTTCTGTTTGAACTTGTTCAAGATCATCTCACTATCTGTTTCAACCTATACAGTTCTGAGAATTTGGTGGTACACCACCATGCCGGTCTTGACTAAGTACCATTCTGTTTGTGTTTATGGGCTTTATGCTAAGATTTACGAGTTAGTCCATTGTTCCCTTATATTTAGTTTTGTAAACAAAATATGATTTGAAATGAGTCATTTATAGCTGTGGTTAGTGAAATAAAATCCACAATTAAGCAATTAAATGACTAAAAAGTGAACTGTGTTTCTCTATTGAATCCATATTGTCTTTTAAACTTGATGCAAAATCGAATGTGACCCAATCTTCTATCACTACAAAACCCAAATTTCATAATCAAAATCTTTCAGATGGAAAAGACCATTTCATCATAGTCATCATTTAATCCTATTTTTTATTGAATAATTTTGAACTATTGCCAATGCTTTTGCGGTCATCTTCACAATTTGGGGACTTTTGCTCCCTGGAAGAATTAATCTGTCCATTCAATTGATCATGAATTTAGTGATAACTTGCAGTAAAGGTTTGTTTTCAACAAAATAGTTGATTTATGCAATATAAAATTGAAAATAATATTCTATATCCAGACAGAAAAAAGTGATTAATGGGCTTCATTTGACAGATCCCATTAATTATAATTTTGTGTCATCTTGGCTTTGTTATTCAGATATCATTTTAAGTAACGGCATTTTTTGGTGTGTCTATTGAATCTCGAAGTTTAGTTTGATTTCTTAATAGTTTTAAATAGCACAAAACGTTTGATAGATTAAAGCTAGATTGTTCACATATCTTCAATGTCAAATATATATACCATTTTAATTTTGAATTCACTAGTAATTAAATGACACACCAGTTTTAATGAAATTATAATTATGTTAATGAGCACAAATCCAAGTATAAAAAACCCATGAAGAATGGACAGGATTGTATGGCTATAAATTGATCTTTTTTAATCACTTTTGAAGGAAATTGATTTTGAATTAAAGTACTTTTGGAAGCATGATTTCGAACCTTGATACTTGTTTACATGCAATAAACAATTAAGATCGATGATAGTTAATCTTAACACTAAATTAATGCATAAATATTGTTTATTAACTCTGATTTCTGAAGATTGCTGGGAAGTTTTATTGTTGAAAGCGGGTATCTGGCAGTTTAATAACTTGATAATGGTTGAATGCAAGTAATTAGTGTAAAATTAATAATGTCTTAATAATGTAATATATTAGAAATAATATTATTATGGTAGTCTATAATAACTAATTAATTATGTCATTATATTTGTTATTAATAGCATTCTTGTGTAGGAATCACTATTACTGTGTAATGAATGCACAGCATGGGATATGATTTGCTGAATAAGTTGCTGAATAATTAGCTAATAGTATAATTTGAGTAATGTTTTCTTGCAACAGTGTGTTTTCATGATGAATAAGGTGTTAATTTTGAATGATGTATATATTCTGTTAAATGTTTATTGCCATACTTAAATGATGCTGAATTAGTACTATAATTAATTGGGTTTGTATTCTTTGCATAAATGATGTTATGCATATTCCTGTACATGTATTTAGGTAATAAAATCAGGAGTATCTTTTGCAATTCTTGTTTCCAATAAGCTCTTTAGATTTAGATGCTGACAAGTATTAAGCTAGATTTATTTTGTTGTCTTCATATGGAAAGTAAATAACTTTAAAAACCAAACTATCAAGGAGAAGGGGTTATTTTTCCAAGGTAGATTAAGTTGGTCATATCTTTTTGTCATTCACATTTCATCAACTTTTTGGAAAATTGGTGGTGCAAGGGCTGAGTGAAAAGGTATAAGCCTGAAAAGGATAGATCTATTGAGTGAAAGAAACAAACTTTTACCACCAGCAAGTACAATCATTGAATGAATCATAGACAGAAGAACTGCAACTGTAGTTTTATTATTGTCTTTGTACCATACCATCTTGTTAACCTACCCATTAAAATCACCAGAAATGGGTAAAACTGGCTAGAGGCTAACCCCAACACAGAAACATGCTGACATGGTTTCCACTTTAAGAGATAATGCCCATCTCTTTCCACAATAAAGAAGTGGGCTGCAGAATTTTAGTGTGCAGAGAGAGTCTCGATGATGACCTGTGCAGTTGAAGGCCATCAACAGCACCCATTCAAGAAAACATTACCCAGGTGCATGATGTGAACGATCGACCGCTCAATATATTGCCAGTGTTGTTGCCATCTCTCATGAGGGGGTTGAGCACATTATCATTAACGAGTTAGGAATAACAAAAGTTTCCGAAGATGGGTGTCAAAGCTCTTGACTGAGATCAGAAATGTCCTGTGACATATTTTGGCCCTATCAGACTTCCACCTGTTTCCAAAAGTGAAAAGGGAACTAGCCAGTGGTCATTTTCCTTGTAATGATGACCACATGTCAGCTGTGAATGACCTTTATGGTGGTAACCAGGCCTAGCAACATCGTTGGCAGAAGTGTGTACACCTCGAAGGGACTACCGGTATGTTGAAAAATAAATGGAAACCATTGACTCTCTTTCACAAATAGGCATACAACTTCAGCCAGTCCTGGGATCAAGTATGATAAATGTTAAAAATGCAGCATTTTAAAACCTGTCTTTGGGTAGTCAACAGTAGTATTAATAGTATTTTAAACTGGAGTAACTTACTTATTTAACCAAAATCTGTAGTGAACTTTTTTCAGTGTATTGTAAACTGGAGATTAATGAGTAGCGTTGATGACAGTCTAGATGTCATATTAATGAATTTATGACTTGTTAGATAAGGAATATTTATACCTGCACCATCTGTTCTTATATAGGATGTAGAAAAACAAGTGTATTTACTGCCATTACTCCTCCTACTCTTGCTAGAGGTGTTAAATGTAAGCTAACTGTTGACATATCTATAGTCTTCATTCTGTTGTACATTTCTCACAGTGTCTTAAGTTCAGTTCCAAAATAAAGTTGCAATGTACTTTCATACATTTGCAATTTCACAATATGTATATTTTAGTTGTTTACTCACTCTAGAACATCTGATACCACTTCATATAAGTTAGGAAAGACATTGTAATTTGGATTGCAATGGAGAATGTATGTATACCCCTGCACCTCCCCTTAAAAAATGCTCTTTGGCAGCAAAGTTCAAACCCAATTGTAACATGTTCAGCAAGCCAGCTATTATTTCAGGAATTTCATCAAAATACATATTTAAATGACATTTTCTGATCATTTATTGTAACAACTAGTTGACATTGGGTGTGTTTGTATCTCTAAGACACCCAGAACTAATATGAATATCAGCATTGTATCTTTAAGACACTCAGAACTAATATGAATATCAGCATATTCAAAAAATGTTTTGATTATATTTTCCAGCTGGTGTATGGGCCAAAGATTTGCCTTCTTCTAAACATGTCATGGGCAATTTCTCTCAACAGGATCAACATTTCCAAGGTAATAAATATTTAGTGGGAACTAACTAAATTCATTGTAGGACTGAACTGAACTTCAGTCCTATAGTCTTTAACTATCATTACCCACAAATCTATATTTACTGGGTCATTACTGCTGTCTAAATGAATATCTAATGGTATGGTCACCTATTTGGGTTTAATTGTATAAACAATTTTCACAATGTTACTGTATTATGAGCCTAGTCAAAATATTACTTTTGTCTAATTGTTATCCACTTCTTGTGAGTCTGTGATCTTAAAATTTTGTTAAAAGTAGTCAATTTTTGAATTTGTTAAAAGGGTACCCAAACAGAATATTCATGATATTTTTTACCAATATCATTTTGTTAAGATTATTTGTTATTGTATATGATCTGAATATGTGCCTATTAATCTGGAAAATGTGACATACAAATAAAAATTTATTCTTTTTTTTTTCTTCACAGATGCTAGTCGTACTGATAGTTTAACTACATCAACTCATATTTTCTACATTGCTGTTGGATGTGCTTGTGCTCTTATATTGCTTATCGCTTTAGCTGTAGCAGTTTATTACCTCAATTCACAGAAGAGTGCAGATCGCTATTCTAAGCGAATGAATTACTAGTAAGCTCATCATACAATAAACTGTTTAAATTTAATCGTGAATAAATTGACATTTAGATATCAAACCCTCTACTTTTTGCCCATTAAGTAAACATTTTTATTTTGTAGAAATAAATGTTATCCCAAGAGATGGTTTGATTTTAATGAGATTTGAATCTCTTTTTGAATCAAATTATGTTATATTGATTGAGATGAAATTTTGCGTAAAATTTAATATCTTTTAGTAACGCTTTAAAGTTTGATTATATTTTTCTTCAGTGACAGTAGTAGTTCTCAAGCATTAACAGCTCAGAGTCAGACATTTTTACGACCAGATACACCAAATAATGCCACTGGAGCAGGTAACTTTCAATACAGCTTTCTTTGATACTGAACTACTTTTATTCCACATGTCTTTATCCATCTAAATAGTTTATATTGAAATTATCCTGTGATTGCACTGGGTGGAAGTTGAGAAAATTGAATCAATGATTTCCTATTATTTTTCATTCCCATCCATGATACCTAAAGTGTTATCTCCCAAAACTGATAATATTTTATATTGAAATTATTCTGCACAAAACGGAAGTTGAGAAAGTAAAATCAATGATTTTCTATTATTTTCCATTCCCAAGCATGATAACTAAAGTATAGCGTTATCTCCCCAAACTGATAATATTTTTTCACATTTTACAAATTCTAAACTTTGAGTTATGCAGTTTTATGTGCTATCTGACACAAATCATTTACAAGAGAATGTGAAGATTATGTAATACAAAAGTTGATACTACTTGTTTAGACATCAAATGGTTTTGTGCTAATGATGTTATTATCACATGGTTACGTTTAAATTATTCGCTTGTAATAAAATATTTGTAATATTCTATCTGGCAGAATCTCTTTTAACTATTAAAACTCAATTAATCAATTTGTATTCCTACGTGTATTTACGTTTGTACTATGATACTATACAAGTGTTTGAACGTATCGGTCTATTTGATTAGTCGAGGGTGTCAGATAATTTGTCTTCTAAACAAACCTGTCTCTTTCTCTATGTGACATTGTTTACTATTCATGTGTTTATTGTTGTGTTTTCACTGTAAATAAACAAAACATGTTGGTTACTGAGAAAGGTGTACAAGTTTGGAAACGTAAACAATCAGAACTAATAGATGTTATATTGTTTAGAGGCCAGTCATCGTCGCCAGACAAGTGTCACAGTTCTAAATCTCATTTGTCGCTTCCTGGTCAATTTCAGAAATATTATTGATTAGTTTCTTTTTGACTTCTGTACATATACATGTAGCATTTAATTTAATCCACTCATGAAATCATTTCTACACTGTTAAAATTCTTTTAGAACATTATACTCGATGACTAGCTAATAAATGAAATAAAATGAAATGGAGTTTAACGTCCTACTGTTCTGCTCCGAACTGGGCTGATGAAGACAGTGTGCCGTGAGGAAATTCCCTGGACAGCGCCACTAAGGCCTACTCTTATATTGAATTCAAACTGTCAAGGGATCTTTTATGTACACACCAATGTGTATGCAGACCTCAGTTTTTCATCCCATCGGAATGACCAGACAGCTGTCCTTGTCAGGCTCTAGATGAACTTCTCTACCAATGCAGGGGACGAATACTCTACCCCCAGACTAGCGAGTCAGCGTCTTACCGCTTAGCCACCAGCTAGTACATGTAAATCCATTACGTTATGAATCATAATGGATGCATAGGAAATTTATATTAAAAAACATTTTTATACATAGTTTATCATTCTGCTACAGAACAAATGAATTTATGTATTTGATTTTATGTTTGCCTTACTAACAACTGAATTATATCCAACTTGAATTGATTTCAGGTTTGTCTAACTTACAGCCAAATTATAACCAACTTTATAAATTAATTTCAGGTTTGCCTAACTTTAGGCGTGGTATATCTGCTATTGCTGAATTAAAACCAACTGATGTTAAAGCTATATTAAATGAGATAGCTATAGAAAGAAAAAGATTATCATTAGGAGAAATTCTTTTAGAAGGTAAGAACATAATCTGACATCATCAACTATTCATCTTTTGGTAGTAAGTGATAGCGTGTCTCAAGGGAAAATATAAAAAAAAATTAAGATTCTTTTAATGGAGTAGCTATCTATGTTGCAGACCACCTTATATTCAGTCATTACAAACATGGCTGATTATTGTTCAGATATCAACCCATTTCTATTTTTTTTCAAAAAATTTTAAAAATTTTTGAGTTGACATTTGCCCAAAGGGCATGACTGTGCTGATCTATGTATGTACTAAATGATTGAATAGAGTATATAATTTTGTATTGTAGGTACATTTGGTAAAATATATCATGGTGTATTAGTTGGTGAAGATGGTAACGAAATATCCACAGAACAAGAAGTTTTCATTAAAACCATTTCAGGTAAAGATTACATTTTAATGACCAAGGTTACGAATTGGATAGAGATTAAGACTTTACACAAACAAAATTACTTTTATTTTAAAAAAAGAAAAAATTCTGGTTCCAAAATTTTCCAAATCAATCCATTCATACCAAATTATGGCCATTTATAATAAAGTTTGCTCTGATTACTTTATTTGGATAAAGATGTAATCAGATTGGTCAATCCTGACTCAAGTTATGGCCATTTAAAATTTATGTCGATTTCACACCACCTTCTTAGTTAAATATTGAGCAATTCTATTTGTTTCGTACAAGCCAGCCTTTTATTTATGGAGGTTTTGTTAGAATAAGATGTGTGTAATTATGATAATTATTACAGTCTTTACTTTTGAGATGTAGATGAATGATCTGGCTTATATCTTAAATTATTGTTGTCGTTAACATTAATTAAACATTATTAAAGTTCTATTCACACTTATGTTTTTGAACGCTGTTCAACTGGTAGAACATATCTTTATATAACTTTTACCTTTTGTTTATTTTTGAAAAACACAATTTTTGCCTTGGCCGTATTTGATTGTTTGTGATATGAAATATCAAGGCATTTGGATTATCATACAAATTCTAAAAATAGTAAATTTCACTATCTTCAGGAATAAATAGTTAGAATTAATGCTCTTTCAAATGCTGATTAAATTAAAACTTGCTTTACATTCAAATCAATGAAAGCATTTGAAATATATTTTTTCCAGATCAAGCAAAAACTGATCAAGTTCAATTGTTTATGACTGAAAGTAGCCAATTAAAAGGCTTGGTGCATCCAAATATCAATCCTGTGATTGGTTCGTGTTTAGAGGATGAGAGCCAACCAATGTGTATTTATCAGTATTCTAATGAGGGCAACTTAAAAAAATTCTTACAGAAGTGTCGAATGTCTGAGTGTGGTTCACATTATGTAAGTATAGAATTAAAAGTCAATCACAATCGATCCTATCCAGGAGTCAAAATAAAGAGTTTGGTGGACAAAACTTACTTAATTTTCAAAAACCCATGCTATAATATGTAATATTCATAACAAATGTTAAGACATCTGTGCCCCGTGTGTAGCTGCAAAGTCAAATCGATTACATTTTTATTGAGAGTCGAAAATCTCTCAAGTATCGAATGGTTCTTAAGATAAAAACATAGAATACTATTCCTAGTTAGAAGATATTATAAATAATTTAGATTTAACAAAACTTCATTCAATTATGCTATATCAAGAATATGTAAAGAAACAACAATATTATTGATATATATGTTATATTTGTAGTCTTTGTCAACCCAGCAATTAGTTTATATGGAGATACAGATTATTAGAGGTATACAGTATCTACATCGTAAAAAGATCATACATAAAGATATTGCTACCAGAAACTGTGTGTAAGTAGTAAATATTATTATTATCAGATAGTTGTAATAATTGATTATCTATTCTGGATCACATACCGTGAATAGATTTACATTATGACACTAGTATTTCATGGATAATCAGGCAAAAAATATGTTAAAACTCCACTGATTGATATATGTATTTCTTAATGTAAGGTAATAATTGTACAGAAATGAAGTTTACACTGGACATTATTCTATAACTGGAGAAAGATTAGAGTCAGAATCTCTAGCATTTACCAATTATTTAGATAACATGCCATTGAATTAGTTTAGAATGGAGTTTAACATGATATTTTCTGCCATGAATCCAACTATCATAGGTATAAATCAGCAGGTTTTGTTTTGTCACATCTCAACAACTAGACAACACTTATTTTTGTCAGTCTTTCAAAAATTGAAATCTACAATTTGTACCTTTGACAGAGGGAAAGGTAAAATAATCATATGGACTAGTTAATGATGAAGAAGTCTGACATTTTTCTGCAGTATGATAATTATACAGGGTCTATTGTTACCTCGGATATATGTCTTGTTTGGATTCTTCATTATTATTAATTTTGATATGTATTTATATTTGTAGTGTTGATAGTGATCTTGTGGTAAAAATAATGGACAATTCTTTATCCCGTGATTTATTTCCGGCTGATTATAATTGTCTAGGAGATAATGAAAACAGACCTATAAAATGGCTGTCTATAGAAGCATTACAAGAAAAACGCTTTTCACCAGCCAGTGATGTGGTATGTAAAAATATTGTACATATTGGTACAAATCTAAAGACAAGGACTTTCAGAGTCCATGATTAAAGCTTGATGTACCATCAAAACAGTCTAATTAAAATTGGATTTTTATTTGGTTGACCTACACATGTATACAAACAAGAAAATTTTTTAAAAAAAAAGTATGCTGTGGAAACTTGCAAGTCGGGGAAAGTTTTCTTTGGCAATATTTATTGCTGAATTTTAAAATGGTACAGGTACAGTTCTACATAATCCTAATAAGACATATAGAAATAGATGTGACTAAAATTTACACATTTATGTCTATGTACTACTTCTGTATTTTAGTAACATGCTATATATGTTTCAATACATGCACAGGTATCATTATCAGGCAAATAAAGTTAATAAAATCCATACTGTAAGTGTTTTAATTTTGGCACAGTTCTGTTTAGGAATACTGTGCCATCTCCCCGATGTCTGAAGTTGTAAATGGTATAATATGTTTATTTATTACAGTGGGCATTTGGAGTTACTATGTGGGAATTAATGACAATGGGACAACAACCATATGCAGATGTAGATTCATTTGAAATGGCATCATATTTACAGGAAGGGTATAGAATAGCTCAACCAATCAACTGTCCAGATGAATTGTAAGTTTGCTATATTTATCTATTATCCAAGAAGTTAAAAATTTACTTAAAAGCAGTCGTAACAATAAGTAGATTAAACTCACCTATATACCATTAAAAAAACCCTGCTTATTGAATTGTATAATAGACAGTAATGTTATATGCTGTCTACTGCTTGCACTTTCCACAATGTTAACCTCTGCAAACATGGCTTCACCGACAAATCATACAAAAGCTACAGTTGCCAAATCTTTTAAGTTGCCAAGTCTGTAGAATTTGGTTGGAACTGGAATTTGGAATTCTAAAAATTGTACACAGAAGTGTTGCTGGATCTGTACAATTTGCTCGTGCACTCTGTTCCCAGGTGCATTATGAAGCATATCTTTGTAAACACTGAACAGAATTGAACCATTTTTTACGAATGTTAATTTAATGATTCAAATTTCACCCTCAGCAGCTTTATAATATGAATATTATATTAGTCTCAAAATGACTTTAATAATAGAGTGTTGATAGGCCTCATTACACCCCATTTGATTTCATTCCATTTCACCAGATGAATTCCTAAATACTTCTTATTTATTTTCAGATTTGCTGTCATGGCGTGTTGTTGGGCAATGTCACCAGATGAACGTCCAAAATTCTCTCAGTTACTAGGTTGTTTACAGGACTTCTACACGGCACTCGGTCGTTATATTTAATAAGTTGACAATCTTCTTAATTATTATCGGTTTTAGTGCTAGAAACAATGTAACTATTTAAAGATAATTGACAGTATTGTGTATAAAGTGTACAGTGATCTCTTGTAGATAAAATCTTCTAATTAGTCTCCATGAACATACTCCAGATGCCCAAATTCATTGATGAATCACAATTTGATTTATAAACAACGAGATGTGCCATAGAAATCGGAAACGATTTAATCCTCAGACAATATGTTCAGAATTGTTTTTCACCTCTGAAAAATGTATACGATACCCTAAAGAATCATATGTAGTTACAGAAGAAAATAGAATATCATCAGTAATTATGACAACAAATATTGTATAAGAACAGCAGAATCGAAGATCAGAGCCAGAAAGCAAATGGATGAACAATATTTTCCAAAAAAAAATGAAAATTTACTTATGTAGAAACTATTACAAGATGCATTAAAGAAAAAGTGGTGTGCAATATATAAATAACTTTAAGTTTTCTAAATAGTGTTGTGGTTGTTCTGTGAATATGACACAGACCAACTAATATAGTAAGGCGTGGAAGCTTTAAACCGTAAAATAAAGTTGTGTCTACTTCCACTTTCTTGATGGTCACATAAAGTGGTCATTATTCAAATATTTGAATCAAAAGTTGACTGATCATTCTTCGGATATTGGTACACTTTCGTTTTCTGATCTTAAAAGTTGTGGTATATTTTTAAATATTAGTCAATTTGATTTAAGTAATACTATTAAATACATTTTAACTGAAACAAAATCGGATCACAGTCCATTAATTGACATTGGATAACGAATACTATAAAAATGGTTTGAAGAGCCAAGGAAACTATTTAAATCATAATATTCATATACTTGTATAAGAACTATATTGCCTTGCTAGCTACATTTCTTAAAGTTATATTAATTAATTAGTGTATTTTAGTGTTTACTTTAATTTACCTCAAATAATACTTTGTATGCTGCTTTCATGGTTTACACTGTATATAAACGCCAAAGAAAATTGTACATACAGCTTGAACATCAAAAACAATATTACCATGTGTATGGCCAAAATAGTCCCCATTTTATTATATCTATAATTAGTACATTTATACTGCATTTAATATGTATACTGTATATAAGTATTAAATATATAACATTATAAATATTTATTAATAACCTATGTTATTACAACATCTTTTATGAGTGTCCATAAAATGGTAAATAAATAAGTGTTGCCTCGTATATCTACATGTATGTACCTTTCACCATTTAGTATAGATTTAATATATAGAAGGCATTACTGTAATACATGAAACTGATGTCAACAAGAAATTAATGTATTTCTATTCTGTAAAATACTGTACTGTTAACAAGGTAATTCCACAAGTTAATTGTGGTCAAACATAACAACCATCCAAACAACAAACCAATCTGCAATAAGTTTTTTGTTTATAGGCTAATCAATGTACTAATTAACATAACAATGGTTTAATTATCTATATCTAAACTGGTGTGTTACTCTTTGTTCAACTTAAATGCAGGTCACATTAGTTTCATGATGCATAAGTTTCTTGTTTTACAATATTAACTTAATTAAAGCACCGGTCGTCACTTAACATTTTTCCGAAAAAATCTACCTTTTTTAAAACATCTATGTATTATGTAAGTACTAGATGAAATTGAGTCATATTGTACTCTACAAGGGATTACAAATATATGAAATGACTTTATGCTTGTCATATTATATCAACCCTACAACTCTATGTAACCCAACAGTTTAGAACATTACATCAGTTTCCCTGCATATAAATCTGTTTGTGTTTCTGATTGGCTAAACATGATGAATTCAGTTATAAAGGGAATATGTTGTTAAAGAGTGAAGAAAATAGGTGTTGAGCTTCCACTATGTCATTTGCATACAATTGTTGTCTTACTTTTATTTATGAATTTAGTTTGTAAGGTTGACATAAGTGTATGGCCAATATGGGTCAACCACTCAACCTGTATTAAAGAATACCCTGGAAGAATGAAAGAATCTAAATTTATGGATGAATAAAATCTGAGTGGTGCCAGATTAACTGATAATCTACTGTTGTAGAAGGATGAATGAATTGATTTTAAAATCAAAGTTGATAGAATATTTGTTGAATATGGGATATATGAATGAAAAATTTAAAATGATATATGAATGAACTTGAATTAAGAAATTTTATGTGTGTATATATCAATTATGCTTTTAGTAGTTGTTATACATATTTATGCAATTTAGAAGTTTTGTTGATGCAATTTCAAATATTATGCATTAATTATTTTATGTGTGTGATGTGATTGTACAAGGCTTAGTGTATAGGTTATTGTATTTAGAATATGTAAAGTTTTTTTTTACATACAAGTATTGTATATTATACCAAATATATTATAACGCCTATGAGATTGCATTCTGAATACCTCACAAGTTTCTCATAATGTGTCATGATACCATATCACTTGTCAATTTAACCCTATCCATTTTAAACATTAATAAATAAGTAAATAGTAATGTTACAGTATTAACTGAGATATACTCTATTTACATGACTGTTTCACTAACCTAGTTCTTCAATTAATAGGGATAAATATGTCTGATGTATTAAGGATGATACATTTCATACCAGTTCTGTGAAGAAATGAATTAAATCGCTTAAGTGAGCCATGGAATCTGTGATTCCCAGTAATATGACAGTAATTTCTCTGATTCCTTATATTGTGACGTTGTCTTCTCATCATAGGTTTAGATACACTGGTAAATGGTAGCTCCTTTTTTTTTTGAATTTTGATCCAGTCATGAATGGTCACAAAGACTAGGTCACCTGATAGTAGCATACTAGGTCATCTGATAGTAGCATAATGTTTCAAAAGGACTTCCTGTTGACCAAAACTATGGTAGGCAAATGTAAACAACAATAGAAAACAATAACAGTTGATGGTAGTAGTAGTACATGTATATGGATGTATGAGACATGTTGCTTATTCAGGATGTTATTGACAGTGTGTAATGTTTGTACAAATAGAATATATAATTGTAGATATTAAATGTCTTTTTATAATGTAACTTTAAATCATGACGTATTTATTTCATTTCGTATAAAACCTAAAACTATGCACTGATAAAATTAATCAATTATGGAAGTTGTCCATGTAAAATTACTAGACAAAGGTCTTTCAATAATTTTTTGGATTATAAAATGGTTAAAATTAATAGTATGCGAAATCTAATATTTTTTCTTCCATATAAAATTTACTCTTTGATACAGTATTTTATAAATTAAACTTGACAATTTAAATATTGTAATGAAATGTAAGCTTATTTCATTTTGTTATGCATTTGCTTTAAAATGCCTGATTTGACCCTAAAAATCTCTACATTTTATTTACTTTCTTTTTCCGTGCATATAATTTTCATTTTGGAATCGTTTCGCAGATGTCATAAAATATTATCATTCAATTAACATTTTAGTCTTGTTTTTCAGTAATATGTTCTTGATTCTAATGAAATTAAAATAACATATTTATCAATGAAAATTCAGTAGAAAAGAACATGTTACCTTCCGCTTGTCATTGTGAATCAAAGTTTATAAAGTATGGTATCATTTAGGACAGTAAAATCCTTAATCCCAGTTTGTGAAGACAAATATTGCAACAGATTCAGTATATTCAGTATAGAATGAACCTTGCTTTAGTAATGTAATCTAAACCTATGCTTTAAAGATGATTGGTCCAAAGCAAACATAATACTGATGTATAAGATGTAAAAGGGATTTTAAATACCATATTGGTTTACTCGTACATAACTATTGCTTACCTAATTATGCTTGTTATTTATATTTGTACATTTTTATTTATAATGTAATTAAACTCTGTACAGTCATTATAAAATACAAGTAAACAATAACATTAAATGTCTAATTATACTTGGTTATAATGTTGTTTATGAAAAAAATCTGAAATGGTGACCTTTCCCATTTAGTATGTTCTCCATGTAATGTGATAATCCACTCTTTATGGAATGATAGTCTCTATCTCTCTGTATAACATGGTGATCCTTTCCATATAAAATGCCTATCTGATTGTCTCCATGGACTATAGCGGCCCCCTTTCCATGGCAAGTCAAAATCATCTCTGTGCAAAACCTCAATCATCTTGCAAAATGGTGATCGAATCATATCGTGGGTGAAAAATGTTAATTTCCTTTTGGAAAAATGTGGTTCTTCTCAATTTTCAATTATAATCAACTCAATGTGGATTGCCACCATATGATCTGTTCTTTTTCTCACTCCACCCCATAAATGGTATTTATGGCAAGATATTCTTTTTATATATTTAATGTTGAAATGAATGCCCAATTTCCTTGAAAAAAAGTGAAACAATCAAGTTTTTCAGCTGCCCTCTTAACTTTCGGGCAGACGGGTAAGGTGAAAAAAATTATTTCATTTATCGGCAAATGCCCGAAATCTAATGATGCACTAATTTGTACTGAATTGACTATGGATTAAAACATCTTGTCTGGGGCAACTCTACTTTGTGCGACATATTATAGGTATCGATTATTATTTGTGATTTCGGCTGCATCAGTCTGATTGGAAGGCTGGAATTCTGGTCGGCATATAGTGAGATTTCGGTTCCAAAATATTCTTGGGGAAGTCCTGTGAGAATTCATTGGTTGTTTGAGATTCAGGTCAGCCACCTAAGGTAGGCTAGGCTATACTGAACTACAATGTAGTTGCTGTATTTCTGTGCTAGAATAGCAGGAAATGTGTTTGTGGAGTTAAATTTTCTCACAACAGTCTCATGGTCTGTAAACACTTGATTGGTTGATTGGAATTCGAGTTTGTCAAGAAAGTTAAGCTATATTAGACCCGTTTCAAGTTTGGTCAATGGTCACTCTATGCTTGTGCTAATCCCAACCCTAGGTTAACCTACAATCTTACCAACAATCACAAGGAATGCTGCAGTATATAATAATACTGTGGTATTGTATAGCCTACATTTTCAGTCTATTATAGATAGGGTGGGTGGGGGGCAGCAGTGGCGGATCCAGGATTTTTTTGAGGGTGGTGACAACCCCATGTTTTGTCTCCCCAACCATGGTTTATGGAGCTAATTTCTGCCGCTAGTAACATAGATGCTGATTGTGTGTCTGATAAGATGCACGCTGTGTGCTATATAATATATATATGACCATGCGTGCACGTCCCGGTGGAAGCGTGTAGGAGTCAGGCTTCCTATACACCGGTGGGGAGGGGGGGTGACTAGTCACCCTAGTCACCCCCCCTGGATCCGCCCCTGGGCAGTCACAGTGGGTAAGATGCTTGCTCGCTAGCCTGGAGATCGGTTGTTCAATCCCTGCATTGGTCGATAAAGTTCATCCAAATTTCACAGCGTTGTTTCCCCTTATCAGTGATGCAGGATGGAATGTCTGAAAAGGACAGCTGTCAAGTCATTCAGATGGGACAAAAAAAACAAGGTCCTATGAAGCCTATGAATGCATGTACAAGATCCCTTGGTAGTTGGAATTTGATATGGGAGTAGGCTGTAGCGTGCCTGCCATGGCCAAATTACCCTCATAGCACACAGTTTGGCATATGCTCGTTTCATTAGCACAGTTTAGGGGTAGGCCGTTAAAGCTCATTTCATTTATAGGTTAAGGTAATTAAAGGGAAGTAACTCTCTTTAAATAAAGAAATTAAGTGTAGTTGCTTCCCTTGTGCCATATTTCTTACCAACTGGGTAGTTTTTCCTATATTGAAACATTTTAACGATGTCTTTTTGTTGAAATTGCTGTAATTTTAATTTTGAACGCTCGAAAAATCGTGCTTTTATTGTTTTCAATGAAAATTGGCAGGTAATAAATGGTAGCAATTTCGGACACGCCCCCTTTTTACGAAACAATGACAACCCTTTTCCAGTGTAAACAAAACATGGCGGACGAAAGTACAGAGGTGGATGTTAGGTTAGTTAATCTGTTAATTCATTAGTAGTTTATTTCATAAATTCTTTAATTTAGGATATATATAAAGCTTACAACTTTGAAGTTTACATTCCATATATTTTCAACCGCTTTTTATTCAATGAATAGAAGTTATCTGGATATACATCTTCTGTTTATCAATGATCTGAGTCTGAAGTCTGACATAACAAATAACGATGACGAAAGTCAATATGTCAAGAATAATAAGTCTGGTTTAAAAAGCAAATATATACAGTGAAGTTTAAATTTTGAGAAAAAATAAAGTACCCTTTCTTTATTATATCTCTACAGTTTGGAATAACCATGCTTGCCATGTTGCAACAAATAATTATTATAACCCTGAATTTAGTCTCGGTCACCCAGAACCCCCTAGTTTTCAATGCACGGAGGGTCTGGGTCGGTTCTCAATTTTGGAATAACCATGCTTGCCATGTTGCAACAAATAATTATTATATCATATTCTATCACATAACCCAGAATTTAGTCTCGGTCACCCAGAACCCCCTAGTTTTCAACGCACGGAGGGTCTGGGTTGGTTCTCAATTTTTTACGAATAATCTACCACATAAAAAAACAAACATTTGGTTATGCATGGGCAATGGAACCTTTTGGCTAAAGTATCGGTAAGTGCTAGATCTTATGAAGCCGGGCCGATTTTGCTAGATTCTATAAAGCGTGGTTGAAATATATCCCACAATTCACTTGGCACATCTATTATTAGAAACAAAATAGAGTCGAGGAATAAACATGAATCGCGATGAAGAATTAAGAAGATTGTGAGAAGCCATACGTCTGATTCATGACGAGAGAAAATTACCATTTCAATTGAAACCTTTACAAACAAAATTTTAAAGAGTGTCATCGTTGACAAGCAAGCTGTTTTGATAGATTCAGTACGTGGTAACTTAAAAGACTGGATAATTTAGATAATGACCTATTTTCCGTCAAATTTTGAGGACCCATCCAGACTAATATTCATAGAATATTTGTATGGATGATAGAGACTACCCTGAATTCTACTAATTCTAGTCTTCATTAGCCCAGTCGGTGCAGAAAAGTAGGACGTTAAACCACATTTCATTTCTATTTTCTATCACTTATAACTACCAGTTATAAGTGATAAAAAGTTGTTAGTTGAGCTAGTAACACTAATATTTGATGTGACTGCAGTTGTTTTTTTTACAGCTTAAATGTAATTACCGGTACTACTCTTTTTAAAAAAAACCACCCATCTCATCATCTTATACATGTACACAAATGTGACATGACAAAGTGACACAGTCATAGACCATCTTATCGTGTCTTAGGGCAGGGACAAAATACTTTACTACTCATTGCTTTAAAATACTACTCATTGCTTATACACAAATGATACGTAGTCGTAGTGCAAGATTTTAGTACCACTGTACAAAAGCTAATGTCAAAATGGTTATATTTATGCCCAACATTTATTTACACTTTCTGCACAAATAAATAGCTATAGTCACACTTGCACAGCCTGTCAATAGTCATAATTTTAAAAAATGGTGTTCTTGGAAATGATCCTGTAGAAATTGACTGTTATATGTTTTGTTTGATCATACATAATGAACTGACGTATATTATATAAAGAAAATGGTTGGATTTCTTGTCTAATATTAATATTATAGTGAGTTGTGAGTATTTCAACTGGTTGATATAATTATAAAGCACTTTTGGATTGTGACATTTCTTGTTTGATATTTTTAACTTACCATTTTTATGACTTGACCACTTTACTACTGAAGGCTTTTTTCCCTGGAAGTTTTGCTCAGAAGCCACCCAGCTACACCAAATACACATGTAGGTTTTCACTTTTTCAAAAATTCCTGTGGCTAAGTGAGTATGGTGTTGGCAAGATGGATGTTAGACAAGAATCTCCATCAAAATTTTTATATTTCTTTAACTGAGACCATGGCATGTGTCTGATTAACATTGTACATGTACCAATAGGGGTGACTATTGTTGGTAATTTTCACTATTGCGATAGTATTGCTATTGGGTAAACAGCTATTGCAATACTATTACTATTGGGGATTAAATATTGCGATACTATTGCACTATTGCGATAGTTTGATCTGTTTATTAGTTTAGGTTTTAAACACACTGTCAGGTATACATTTATTAAAACATTTAAAATAGCATTATGCAAGAGCAAAATCTGCTTATTACAGGTCTTTCTTTAGGCCTGCAATGTTATCCAAATAATCAATTAGACATTAATTAACATATCCAGACCATAATAAACTCTTGATGTCAAGGCTGGCCTTCGATGTTGGTGGATTAAAATCCTATATGCCGCTTAATGGCTGTTGATAATAAAATCAATCAAGTGGATAATCGAGACTATGCTGTTTCTATTAATGATTTGAGTAGTGATGACCGAGGCTATGTGAATATTTCAAACGTTTTTTTCTCAGCTATGGATCAATTTGACTGAAATTTTCAGCAAATTACCTTTACACTATCTAGTTTTTAACGATTATAGTGAGAACTTTCATCTCTTTATCACATAATGTAACTTTAATCAAACAAAAAATTTTGAAACACTAGAAAGTTCCAGGTAATGTTGTTAGATAATATAATATAAGTAGACTTCCAATAATATAACGGATGTGCATACAACGGACAATCGCTTATAAGGACACAAAAGTTTGGTCTCGATTTTTGTAATAAAAATTTCTTGTTTTCAAAGTCTTTTTATAACGGACATACGATGTAAGAGTCCATTTTTATTACGGACTCTCGAATAAGCAGAACAAAATAATGATGTTACTGATTTTATTATCGGTGACCGGAATACTTTTCCCAGAAAATAACTATACTGATTTTTAGTGTTGTTACAAATACAAAATTCTTGAATCGGTAATCGCCTCGCCAAAAATCGTATCGGTTGGGCTGTGTAAGACATTCCCGCATTCTGACTTACCCCTAATGCTTGAACTGCTATAAAAATCCAGTACTTGCAATAGATTACAATTCACTAGTTGATCAACATCTCCCGCCCATAAATCAGTACGTAATATTTTAACATGGATATCGGTATCATATCGACAAATAAAAACCCGACAGAATTAAGCGACACAAGACGATGCAGATAAAAACAACATGTGTCTTCTAAAGGTGCGACAAAATGGGAGGGGGGGGGGCGAATAGAAGAGCCTCCACAGTAAAAAATCATTTTCCTATTTTAAGAAAAATAAGAAAATAATCTTATAACTAGAAATTATTTTCTTAAAATAAGAAAATATCGGGATAATTTTCTAGAGAATATTTTGAATATCAAAATATTTACTTAAATTAAGAAATATATTCCCAATTAAGATTATAATTCTTAAAATAAGAAATTTTTCTTGGAATAAGAAAACTATCCTAAGAATATTTTCTTGTATCAAGTTTATGTATAAGAAAGAAAATGAGACTTCTGGATATTTATTATAATTTTCTTATATCTAGATTTTGTGTCTTGTTTCCTTTGAAATAAGATAACAGCTAGATTATAATTGTCTAATCTACATCGATATTCGAATCGGCATAATTCCAAAACCGTTGTCAATTTTATATGCTCCCAGTGCCTCCCACATTGAAACACTGTATTGTTGTTGCCTCTGTCAATAATCCGTCCACAAAGGCTTGTGGTTAACTTGACATTCAACCTATCACAGTGTAATTGCTTACATCGAAATTTCACTTTGATATCCCGTAATTTTCTGGAATAACTATATATTGCAATCGAGAGAAAAATACAGAAATTATAACCATCTTAAACAAGGATAGTTGGGTGGCTTATATGAAAATTTAAATGAATTATTACAATAGGAAATTGTGTATTGGTTTTATGGAAGTAGATCCACCTCACAAAAATTCTCAATTTGTATATAATTCATTGATTGATTGATAGGACAGACATAATTCTTTCAATAATTTTCATTGTCTTTTTTTTTTTGGGGGGGGGGGGGATTCATGTCTTTTGCCAAATTCATGTCATACATATACCTATAATTTAAGCTATCAAAACATAACCATTCCTTCATGGTCCCCCCACTATGTGCAAGTTCCATACCTATGACTTCTCAAAAACCGCGAAAAATACCGTCTGGCGTCTTCAGAAAAAATATCGAAAAACCGAACATATCGCGATTTTCTAGATGATATTTAACATAAATATTGAACAAAATGTTTTCTTTTTCATGTTATTTACGATATTTTATTGCTTTATGATGAAAAATACTGCTATAATCTACCGAGTATTCATTCCTTACAAATTGCAAATGCTGACATAAGCTTTGTTTACGTCGATCACGTGACTTCTCGCTCACCTTTCCACCCGTTATCTGTTCAGTTTCTACACATGTTGACGAATTGTGAAGACCGATACTTTGATTTTCGAAAGTAATCATTGATTTTAGGATAAGATTAAATTTTAATAAAGCGGAAATATAAATAATACCAATTACATTGAGAGTTCCGGTAGATAGTGATTATCATTCAGTGTCATTCGCCGTGGGACGTGTCATGGCTGTCGTGATCCGGGAAAAATATTTGACTAAATCAATTAAATGGGCACTTTTTGACATAGTAGGGGCCTACATTATAGTTTAATTTAGTATCGATCCTTGTATTGTATAATGCATTTTCAAAAAGGTATACTCGTGAATGAGAAAAGAAAACGAGTTTACAAGTTTAACTGAACCGCAATCAGTCGTAGCGTAGCTATACAATACGCACGGCCGAAAGAACGGGCAAATACTAAACTTCTCGGACAAACAAAAAGTTGTTAGATACAACGATATTTGCCGAACATCACGTGCATCTGACGTCATTTTGCACGTAACGTCATACATTATGTGACGTTTTCAAAACGACGTGTTAGTTTCAAAATGGCAACCCAACTCGCCGCTGCAGACGGTAATTGTATTTCACCGTTTATAAATATAATACAACACGATAAGTGATAAATATTCATCAGAAATTGCAGGCACATCCAAGGGTAAGTAACGGTGGTTTTTTTTTTATCTACTATTTATTATACCATGCTGCTCATGCTCGTAGTCGTAATGGATTATCATTATCATCATTATGTACCCGAGGCCTGGATATCTGTCATATTATAGGCCTAGCAATATACTTATAGCTGCTTCAGTTCTGTTCATTCGTGGTGATTTTTATGTTCACCTTCTATGAATTACCACAGCGTATCCCAAACAAATGTCAACAAGGTCAAAGTGCCTTAAAATTTAAAAGGTGCATAGTTGTTTAGATGATTAGGCTATTATTTATTATGCAAAAACTGAGGTTTTAGAACTATTCACAATCACAGTGTGAAATATAGGCTACCAGTACCACACAGGTGACTGCTTATCAAATAGGCCTACAAACTGTTGAATACAAACTAGATGAGTTCACATGGCAGTTTTAAGTTTTACATACCATCCAAAAATTAGTATGCAACATATCTTTCCATTTCAAAATGACATGCGTGTCAACATACTTCTGGTTTTAGTTTTCTGGTATTTAGTAATAGAAATATAAGATTGGTTTTAACTATATTTCAGCTTTTGGAAGAAATGCAGAGAGAGTTGAGGCAGGAGAATACTTTTGTTCCAGTCTGCATGGAGAAGCTTGAGAACATGGGAGGTGATGTTCTTGTTTGGTGTCCTTGGCAAGGTAAAATAACTTTTATGAATCAGAAAAATGCCAGCTTGTATTCACACTAACGAATGGAACTATTTGACAGATTCATTTCCTGCACCCAGTGATTTAGACATGCAGTGAGCATATCATTATGAAGATGATCACAGTAGCAAATTTGATGAAGATCTGAAAAAAATCATAGGCTACGACAAAGCATGGTTGCCATACCTATGTTAAACAGTAGGCTATGTTCGGCCAAGTCAAATATTCCAGTAACGCATAATATCAGGCAAGCAAATAATATCAATGGATAATAAAATATTTTTTAAAATTGCTTTTTCAGCAATCAAGTTCGCTGAGCAGTTTTAATGGAATCATTCAATAACAGATGACACATTACAAGAAACATTGTATGTGGCCAATTATGGAAGAATATTTACAGAACTACAACAATTCCTATTCCAGGGCATCTCTAAATAATATTCTCCCTGTGGTCCACATGGATGTTTGGGGACATGATGTATACAGTGATTGCGGAACAATTCACAAGGCTACTTTAAAAAATATAGCAAATTTACATCTTGAAGAAAATAAAATTGTTTTGAGAATAATTTAGACTTTTAGTATTCCTTTCTTATATACATCCACTTGTGATAAGTTGGACTTACAGTTGTCACCCCAGGCATGTTCGTCGGTCAATCCGTTCCCCCACTCCTGCTTTGATATTGTATAATCTATAATTTGTATTATATTAAATTGTTCTAGCCTGAGATTCTTGTTAGGTTTTTTTTTTAAAATTTAATGTGCTTTTTTTCAAAATATTGGAACTTAAAATTGATCATAATATAAAAAGATGAACTAGAAAAAACAAACATTTTCTGAACTATTAAAACCATAACATTATATAGAAGAAGAATTTTGATTTTATTATTCACCACACCAAGAAATACAATCTACTTTTAAGATGTTTTCAATTTTAATTTAAAGAAACTATCTTAAAAGTAGATTGCATTTCTTGGTTTGGTGAGTAATAGATCGAATTTTGAAAATCATATGGGAACAATTTTCTTTGCAATCATCAAGAAAATTATTGTTAATATAAGATTTTCAAAACTTAAATTAAGGTTTTCTTTCTTAGGAAAATATTTCTTAAAACTAGATAATTTTTCTGGGTATAATAATCTTGTTTTAAGAATTTCATGACCAATTTTTTTCTTACCCATGGGATATATTATTTTTCTTAAAATAAGTTTCTGAAAACTTATTTTGAGTAATTTTTTCTAGTTATTTTTAACTGTGTCCTAGCTGGTATCTCAGGTACACGGTAACGTCGCATTCTGATTGTGAATTAAATAATAAAGTAAATTGTTTTGTTTTTTTTAAATTATATAAAATTGTATTACATTAGTAGTTTAGTAACTTTGAAAAAAGGCATAGCCAACTTTCCTGTCAGATGCGGCATTGGCGTACGTGACCATTTTCAGCTTTTTCGCGCCAAAATCAACCATTTTACACATTTCTTAGTAAGCCATGCCTAATATGGTAGACGAAGATTTCCATGTGACATTGAGATCGCGTAACGCTATTTTAGTGATAACGGAGCTTTTTGTTAAAAATACAGAGCAATTATTCGACAAATACGAGTGAATTTGAGCCATATTACTTTTGCTATTACAAACTATCGAAACTATCGATAGTTTGCTTGACTATCGCAATTTTTATCGATAGTTTCTTTTTACTATCGATACATACTATCGACAGTCAAACTATCGCGATGCATCGATTGTTCGATGTATCGTTACACCCCTATGTACCAATGCACCATTTTAACACATACCACTCTTCAGAGCCATCTCAAAACATTAAAGATGCATTATGTAAGTTTCAGCTAAAGAGCTGACCATATCTTTCATAGTACCGGTAGTTCAAAAATAGCTGAATGAAAACTGAATATACATGTAAGCTTATTGAAAATTTCATTCAAATTACTTTATTCTGAGTGATGTTATGAGTGTTGGAAGATGCAGCATAGGTTGTTTATTATCGTAGCAATGGTATGGGACAAACAAGACTATATCTCGATAATCCATTTTTATCATTATATTTTTAGATGTCATAGTGTTCTAATCCAGTTAATTCTCTGTCTTCTGATTATTGGATTGTCATGTTAATTTATAAGGGTCTAAATAAAGGTTATAATTATCGGTCATCTAGTTTTATGGTGGCATTATATATTTACATGTATTAATTTTGTTATTTTTGTCATCGTTCAATATTATAAGTTATTGAAATGACGGATTTTGTTACTATAAATCATTTGAATTACAAACTGAGTCGAAAGTTATTTAAATTACAGATCTTATTATTATAAACCATTTAATTATTATATACTTTTTTCTATATTTATAGACTTAGTTATTATAAATTGTTAATTGGTTTAAAGACAACAGTGGAAGGTCTATTAGCAATACCTAGTATAAATGTATGGAACAAGTATGGTGGTTTAAATAGAGTGTTTGAAAACGTAGAGGATATTTTATATCACAGAATGAAACCCTTAGAGGTATGTAGTAGATAGCCTTTAATCAAATCACAATTATCAAGTACTTTTACTTTTTTTAATTTTGCCAAAACTTTGCGGTAGTTAGATAAAGGAATCTAACTTTGTATGGCTTTATATCCATCATGAATAGAATTGTGAAGTTTGTCTACCTATGTAACATTTATTGCATAATTATGACATGCCTAAAAAAACCCTTCACATTTCTTAAAAAGAATGGCTTACAAACATTCAGACTAATATCAACACTAAAGTTATCGTTTATTTTTCTACATTTAGGATAGTAAAACTTCAAAGAGCAGCTATTGGAATTTTGTGCAAGAATTAAAATGGTTAAATCCAGTGTTAAGACCAATGATAGAATTTATGATTCGATCTTCGGACTGTCAGGATGATTATGATAGGAGTTGTCATTGGTTACGTCAAAGTCTACAAGATCATAGTCTAGCTACACAATTACAGATACTAGTAGAAAATAAACAACATTTATACAAATATTATTATGGTAAGTAGAATATTTATTAAAGCAGCACTGTCCTAGAAAAAGTCAGTTGCTTAGATGAAAAAAGATACACGACTAGTTCCTTTTTTCTCTGAAGTCTGAATTCGTTAAAGTAGCTAAGTCTCTAACTCAATATCATCCAAAGTCTTTGACATTGAAAACATGAATTATTTGTCAATTTAAATCAACACTGATGTTGTGATGTTACCGGAAAAAGATGAGTTTTTGATATCCAAAATTTAAGACAACTTAAACATTTTACATGTACAATTGGTACACGAATTGTAACCGTCTGTAACCAGGGACTCGAAGAACAAGACTAAACATATTCCATAAGTAGGGTGCCCCACGTGCCTACTGAAAAGTTGTTCTTCACACGTTGATTGTGCACGCTTTAGTTGAATCACTAACTACTGATTTCTGACAGTCTCGCACACTCATTGAGGCTATAAATAGCAATAGCATGCGGAAATGTTCAACACACTATAAACTACTACAGTCGTAAAAAATCTATTGTTGACAATTCTGAATAGCAATAATATTTAACTTTTTGGTTATTACGGCATCTTTGAAAATTACGCTCATTTTATTTTTTAAATTGCCTGTACCGTTAGAAGCTGCATATTTTGGTTTAGTACAAATAATATCTCTGAATCACGTTCGTAAAGCAAGAACATGATATTAGCAGTAGTTTCATTTTACTTTTACAAGGTTCTTAAAAATATTGTTGAGTTCTCGAATGTGTGTGTTTCTAAATTCAATTTCTTGTTCCAGCTTTCTGTTATGTTTCGTAAAAAAGTAGTCTTGATTATCCCGACCTGTCAATTAAGACGTAGAATGATTGGTAGACTGGTTAAGCGAGACTAATTTCAAAACAAGGGCACGTAACCTATCTTTTACTCAAAAGTGTCTGGATGTTTTGGACGCCACTCCAAACCATTTTTCAGTATTATTTATGTATGGTTAAATGGTCATAGCTTATTAAGTACAACATGGTCATTTATTTAGTGACTATAAATGTGTGAAACAGATTTAAGTCTTGGAAAATATATTAGTATTGTGGTGTAATTGTCGAGATATTTGGAGATATTCATTTGGGGTGGGTCACCCTACCATAAGTCATGTCTTTCGATTAAGACTTCTGGCCTACTTCGCCAAAAATAGCTGATTTGAAATTGCGAGTAAAAAATGGAAACGGCTGGATGTAAATAAGTTTATATACATTCATGTTACATTATTATATGCATTGCAACCTGTTTGTGTCAATTTTTAGGTTCCAAATAATAAAATAATACCGATTTACCTCATTAAATCTTTAATAGCACTGTCTATAGAGTTCAATTAGTTTTACGTGGAAATAAATGACACCATCCTACCCATTTTCAGATAAGTAGACTGGAAAATAGTTTCATTGAAGAATAATATATAACCTTGATGCTCCCTTCAAGTCTCAAACCTGCAGCAGTATGTATAGGGAAAGTTGAAGAAAGAAAACAATGCTGATGATTTGGCTAAATTTTCTAAAAAGACTGCCTTTTGGTTATGGTAATTCTGGGCATTGATTACATTTGATAGGTTACTGCAAAAGATCTTTGCCCAGAAGTAAATTACCGAAAAAAGACTTTACCATGTGTTTGATTTGACGGATGTTAAATAAACTTCATGCATGCTGTGAGCTATGTGTGATCTGGATTTTTGTTTGACTGATTATGATCTGTGTACATATCTCAACCAAATGGAAGTTTTTCATTACAACAACTTTATGCAAATTAATAGCAGTCCTACATTTCCATGTCCCTTATATTAGATTATACAGAAGAAGACACAGTTCTCCACAAAGAATGTATTGTTACCCCCATACATTCATACAAGTAAATGTAAGCATGTAAGCTGGGATTGAAAGATGATCTACATGTATGGCCTCCCTGTTTCCATAATATTTCAATTATTCAAATTAAGTTATCTAGCTCCATTTAGTAGTTTTAATGTACAAGTCATTCAAGATGAATGAACTTATTTTGTTTGGTAGCATAATGCGTTTATGATATAAATCATATGCTATAATTTATTTCTTACTTAAATATTGTTGGGAATATATAGCTCATTTGTGGTGTGCTGGACCACTCCCTAATTACCTAATGTAGAATGAAATGATAGATGGATGACATACCTTATTTTATTATACAAATTTTATAACAAATAGTCTGTATTGTAATGCTCACAGCTGGTAACAGTAATGCCATGACTCATTCCAACAAAGGGAAAATAAGGCTATTTATTTCAGATGCTTATTAGAATTTTGTTGGTTTTATATAAATAATCAATATTCTAAGTTTGGCTTAGATATATAAACTTGAAGTATCATAGATGAACGCAAATTATATTTTACTTTGTCATAACTGCTGGTTCAGTTGTGATTCACAACATGTCAAACCTAAATTGTGTTTACTGCAGTTTTTTTCAATTATTTTTGTTTACTTGAGTAACTTGTGAAAACCTTGAAGATTCAGTGTTGTTAATTTACTGTTGTCAGTTTTATTGGTGTGTTTTGTGTGACAGTTACATGTATACCAAATGTAGGTAATGAGGACAACGGCCAAGTGTCACTGGCATGAATGGCACATGGTTTGATGTTATCGAATTTAACAGTACGTCTGTTGAGTGCTCTGTGGTATTAATATTGTGTCTTTAGAGGACTGTTGTATTATAAGTGTGGAATAGCAAATCTTTTGAATGAAGCATTAGTTTTTACATGTAAGTGTTAAACATATTTTTCTTAAAGTGGTAGTTTAACCAATTTTTCTGATTGGGGATGATGGTAGCAAAAATCAATTTTTTGCATATAATTTTAGGAATAACTCAAGATATTTGTTTTCAAGCAGTTAACAATCAAATAAATTAGCATAAGACAAAGATGCCTATTGCTTTTCAGCGATTTCCGATAATTAATGCCAGAGTTATGGCCCTTGATCACCTCAAAAAATCTTGTGGACGCTCTGGAGGCCAAAGTTAATATCCGATTGACTTTAGATTTATACACATTGTTTAAGGTCATGAGACGAAGAAGCCTATTGATTTTCAGCGATTTCAAATAATTACTGCCAGAGTTATCTCCCTTGATAACTTTAAAAATTCTTGTGACGCTATAGAGGCCAAAGTTACCATCCGATTGACTTCAGATTGATACATAGAGTTTAAGGTGTTGAAACGAACAAGTATTTTGATTTTCAATGAATTTAGATAACTGAACAGCTAAATCCATGATATTAAATGTTTCATGTATATACTAATTGTTAGCGTGGGGTAAAACTTTATAAAAAGCAATCAAATTCTAATGATTTTCTGATAATTACATAATGAGTTGTTACTCTTAATCAGTTTTTAGTGTATTACAAATGTTTCATTACCAAAAAAAGTAAAAATATGCGACAACCCTTGTTGACTGCCCGGACGATTTAGCTGCTGTGGGCGTATGTTAGGTTGCCTGGCAACCTATCTTTCTTGAACTAGATCTCCAGGGCTATCCTACGATGCAAAATGAAAATGTTCTACCGAGCCCTTTTCCAGAAATTCACAATTTAACAAATAACTGCAAAATTCGGTGATCTCGGAAAGACTACCCATGCAAAAACTGCTTCCAATCACTCGAATTTCGTCAGATGAGAAATTATTCATTCATAGTATCCATCGAAATGTAACATTGGTAAATGGATAGGGTTCCTGTGATTACAATATGCATACTTTAGATGAGTAAGCAATAATATACGCATGCCATTTTTATAGTCGTATAATAGTGATCTTTCATTCCTGAGGTAAAAATTAAACTGCGATAAATACAGGATATAACATTCGGCTCTTTTTTGTTTCGGACTGGCGGTGGCGTCGGGTGTACAGATACTGTTAACGCAGAATTTCAGAAAAGAACCACCACCGTCTATGCCAACTTTTATCATGTAGTCACCCACAGACCCACCCCGGAAATCTATCACGTGATCGATCAATCTGGTCAAATCATGGCAGTATACCACAGACCTTTTCACTTTTGATGTTTCTTTCAAGGACGAATCAAGATCGAGCACTACAGTCGAGAAAAATGATTCCAGACCTCTGTCTCTCGCACGCAATGTGTCAATAGCCCCTGATTTCCCAGAACCACGACCCTTCCATGAACGAATGAACGTTAGAGCCTTTTCCGTTTGATTTGTCGAAAGGCCAAGCGATGTGCGGAAACGCCCAATCTCATCGACAGAAATAGGGGCATCGGGAAAGAGTGCCTTTGAACAACTGGGCTGCTTATTTCGAGGGTTTTGTATTGAAAGATCTGCACCCCTTGTTCCTATTTTGATCGTACAACTGTCGCTGGTTGAGGCCCTCTATTATATCAATTCCGATGCTGCAAGATCCGCGGCCCGGGGTACATCCTTGATATTTGCTAGAATGTTTTCCAGAGCGTCATTAGCGGTGCATTGCTTTGGATGATTAATTCCTTTACCAACTGGCTGAAAGCACCGTTTGCAAACAGTTATCGGCAAACAGTTATCTCGTCTTGGCTGAGATGGTCGACCTCGGGGAAATGGTGGTTGTTTGAACCCACAAATAGCGCATGGAAGACAGGAATCAGATGGATCAAAATTTTCGATGTAAAACTTTCTAACTCGGCACAAGAGTTTTTCGCTGGCAATTTCAATCATACTAGCACCTTTATGGAAGCAAATTAGACATACCCTCCACCTGTTTTCTTCGATCGTGGCTGCACTTTTCTCTAGGCATTTTGGTGACGAGGCAAATGGCGTGCTGTAATTGACGGTAGCTACATCAGGACAATGCACGCTTTCAGAATTTTCCAGGCAAACTATATTTTTCTCGGAAAATATCGGCCGCGAACTGTCCTGGATGGTCGATCTCCAAATGCGGGGACACTTTTGCCAAAATCTGTGTCGTCTCGAATCAGTGGACATCAGATGACGTCCACGTCAATGAATACTTTTTGTTTCCATCGGGAATGTTGAAATTTGTCACTCGAAAAGCGTTGGCGAATTATAATTTTGCGGAACTTGATTGAATTTCCTACTCTTTTGTTCAACTATGAATTTCTAAAGATGGGCTTGGTAAAACATTTTCATTTTTCATCGTAGGATAGACCTAGCGGTGTAGTTCAAGAAAAACTAATTGTTATTCCCAGAACTTTTTTTTTACCCTACCGCTACCTCAACGGAGGTGTGTGGGCTATTGAAGAAAGGCATAAGTACACCAGGACCTCAGTTTTTTGCACCTTCCGAACAACTATACATTGTCCCTCTGTCTTGCACAAAGTCTGCAAATCCAAATGAACTTTTGCAACCAACACAGGGATCGAACATGGAGCCTTCAGGTTAGTAAACCAGCGTCTTACTCATTTAGCCACCATGGTTCCTTTGTAAATAAAGTTGACTGACAGTTGCACCTTTTTGACTTATATATTAAGAAGTGACTGAAGTGTTTAAAGTCCCCAAGTTTCTAATTAGATTATCAGTCCAAAAATGGAAAAGATATGATTAAGTGAAATTCCATCAATCTATTTTCTATTGTCTAGTTTCATTTTCTTGATGAATCTGTCACAAAACAGTTTTATATTTCTTTCTAGTTGAATTTTCAGCCATTATGCAATTTACTGTAGGCTGATAACCAATTACAAATCAGCTTATTATCGGATGACATCGGGGATAGTATAACACATCTGTAGCCATCTTGCATCCAATACAAGAAATTTACTCACATTAATATGCATACTCCGCGCAGTGTTGCGTCTGATTAGAGGTAATCCAACTACACACTGCTATTATGAGTGGATATTGTTGTGTTAAATTTTGATTGATCAGTAGTCCGTCTACCAACCAATCACGAGCTGCCAATACTGGACCAAATATGTTTACATAACGTATACGTCATGACTCACGATTTTATTATGCCTAATTAACCCGTGCATAGCAGATTACTGCAGTAAAACTAATTGCGTGACAAACGAGGCTATCAAGTCGAATGAAATGTAAACAATACTGTTTGGAAACGAACATACTTTCACCGTTTTAACACCTTAAATCACTGTCCAAAGTTTTAGGGAAGACCCAGATGAAACGAAGGACTGTCATGTTGCTGTACTTAAGTGATAGCTTTCATTGAACGGAAAGAATAGACACACTCCCGCATAAGTTCAAGAAACAGACGCTATGCCAGCAATGGTCAGAGAGGGATTTCTCGGGCCATTGCTTCAGGAATATGATTAATATGGGGTTGGGCAATAACGAAAAAAAAGATTGTGATAATAGTTTATCAAATATTGTTATAATTTATATGTGTGTCTTAAAATTATTGCTTGTTGTCATATTATTGTTGCTAAAGTCAGTTGATGCCATGTTGGGGATTCACCCTAGACCAACTGGTACCTATTCCTAATAATGCTATTTTTTACTAACGAATTTAATTCTATCAATAGAATGTCATAGGTGATGATATAGCATATGTATTATCATCAATATTGGGACACAATAATTATCATTATGTCGCAATAATGTTGGTTATCACGATTTACCGTTTTTTGTTATTATTTAATAATAACATTGATATGATGAAATCACTGACGATTTTATCACAATATCCTGAACCCTACGTTATTATTTTAATTTTTTTAATTAAATGTTAAATATTCAATCTGAGTAGGCTACATGTATTAGCTGTGATAAATTTCATATTTTCCGACAAAATGCAAGTCACGCACAGTTACTTTAACCTAATGTTCTCATCCACATAATCAAAGGAGTTTTATATCTGAGGCGCTGGAGGCTCCAGCCTCCTCGCGAAAAAAATCAAATAAGTTGAAGAAATCAAACGGGAGAAAAATGCTAAAACCGATGAGAAAAATGAAATGTACCCTAGTTAGGGAGGGCCCTAAAGGCAGACAAAAGGGCCCCTCTGGCCAAGGAAAAGAGCCCCTGAGTCCGAGTCAATCGTTTTCTTTACATTGTAACTGTCGAATCCACTACTGAATGAGAATGCAGTCATTGCACTTGTGTATGAAAATCATCATTCAAGACCACCTCCCCCCCCCTCAAAATAGTATAGCCTCCGCCATGATAAACCTTAAAATGCCCCTGCACCTAATGGCAGTTTCTGGAGCGTTTTCTTATTGCTTTAAGGTACCTATAGTTGTGTTTAAATGCAGTATGCTGTATTTGAGATGACTTGTTTTATTGGACAGGAAGTTGATATACTGAAGTTATTAAAATAATAATTGGTTGGATACAGTGGTGACAATTCATGTAATATGAATATCAATTCACCTACTTCTATAAACTTATTAATAAATATATTACTAGGTCAATTAGTTGTGTTGACTGTTTAACCATGTCATATGATTTTATTAACCTATTAGTAATCTGCGTACTTGCTTTCTCTATGTATTAAAACAGTTTAGTCACAAAAAGGAAAGTGGAATAGAAATATTGATGCCAACTTTCTTATTTCAATACATTTTTTAGAACACCTTTAATATTATATCAATATATATCAAGTATATTGGACAGCCATAGACCATATTTACTAGGTCAGTTAATGACATATATTTCATAGTAAATCAGTATAGGATCTATGTGAATGACTATAGTAACACAATGGGAATAAGGATAAGTTACACATATACACTTCTTAGTTAGACATCAATATTTATTCTTAGAAGTGTGTTAAACATCTGGTAACATTCAATAAACTAAATAACTGAATAAATTTATTTTAAAAATAATATCAATAATCTTTCATTGTATTTCTAAATTTTTATTACTTACAAGACGACTATGAATGAGGTGAATAGGTATTTGATCGTAGTGTATTAACTTTCAAATTTGGATCTATATCAAATGAACCTTGCATGATTGTGGACATTATTTCAAACAGTACAATAAATGTATAATTGAATAAATGTTCTTGAATTTATCTATTTTGTATTTATGAATGTATTTATGGTCATCTAACCAGAAATATTGATATTGAACTTTAAGGTTAAGGGGTGAATCTACTTACAATAACAATACAGATTATAAAGTAAATGATATATTATATATATATATTATACACCATTTTATAGTTGACAAGATTACATTAAGATTGTTGAGAAAAAACATGAACTATGAACCGTTTGTTATTGTCAGTGTGACTTTGATATTTAAATTAGGGTTCTATTAAGTCTATTTAAAATTAATTTCTCATATCTGTTTCAAATTCCTTTTGAATCATTACATTTTTGTGGGGTTGGGTAATGGTGTCAGTAGCAGATTTAATGTCCTTCTGTTCTGCTCCATTCTCCCTATTTAAACCAGCGGATGGTGTAGCTGTGTATGAATTGAAATATGATCTCCTTTTAATATTTAATGATTTAATTTAAAAATGGAGAAGCAATGCTGAGTCTCGATTAACAAGTAACAGTGCTACGATGATAAACAATCTATAACGAAACTTCAAACAGTGATAACGTTGTTCAGAATCAAGTAATTTGAATGGAATTATCAATATATTAATTTTGAATTGTCTATTTTGGAACAGCCTACTCTTTATCTAGATCTTACAAGAACAAGAATTCAATCAGATTTAAGGATAACCAAATGGCGGAGGGCCCATCACATTGATGAATTCCGCATATCTTTGTAGGATACATGGATGAATTTTGCATATCTTTGTAGATACTAAATAGAATTGAACCATTGGACTTATATCTTTAAGCTGCAAATGGTTCCTATTTCCTAAAATGGTGCATTAAATTAGGTCTAACTTTAAGAGTATCACATATTTGCTTATCATGTGTAGAACGCAAGGAGGGGTTTTCTCTTTAAATCTAGTATTTAGCCTATATTATTTTTTGACCTATTTGTGTATCAATGTGTATATGGTTTAGTAAGTATGACAAGTATTTATCAGCTATGTTAGAGAATGTACAGGTGTTCAGGTACAGAGCGGATTTTATTAATATTTGTAAGTTTTCTTTTATGACAAATTTTCTGTTAAAGGTTTTAGCTTCATATATGCCTATTTATCTTCGAACCCAATTTCTGTTAAAGAATTAAAAATACTGTAGTCTCTTCTACAGTTTGATTTTATTCAACATTTGCTTCATGGTTTGTAAGAAATTCAAAATGACATGACAGATTTGATGTATAGGTGAAAGCCTTGGCTGGTTTTAATAGTGATTTATCTTACTTTTTGATGAAGAATTAAGGTTAATATTATGTTCTCTGATTTGATTAAGTTTTAAAGTTTCAGCTAATAATGTTATATAGTTGACTCATGCATAAAATGCTATAAAAATTAAGTTTGGGATGTTATTTCAGTAATTTAGAATTGATCCATTTGAATAATATTGGAAACAAATGTTGTTTAATAAAACTGTGTTTGATAATGTTTGTTGTAAACTTTATTAAACTGTTACTCTGACATGTTGTGGGCTTTAATTCAGATGGAATAAGGTGATCTGATGACTCACCTTTATTCATAGATTAGATCTATTGGAATTAAATACAATTAGGTAGTATACACATTTTGCATACCAAATTCTGAATACTACCAGTACTAATTCGTCCAAATGTTTTTTCACTGATAGTTTTGAATATTGAAACATTCAGTTTTCAATGAAATGAAGCTAAAACAATGAGTGTGTATACTTTTTAACAGACAAAGATATATATTTTAAGTCTTATGCATTATGATAATAAACTTGCCCTTTTGTAATACCCATATGCATGCATCTGTAATATAACCCATCATGGCCTATTTGATTGGTTTAATTTAAGTTTATCTAGTTTTTTGTTGTCAAAGTTGAAATAGATGTGCATATTAGCCATTTTGGAACTGTGTATATTATCTGAGATTTCTTTTCATGAGTTAAGGACTTAAGAAATGCAAATGGTATTCTGTTCTATTAGTTGACCAATTTATCAATTGTAGGAAGAAAAAATTGTTATAATAGATGAGTTGAGCATGTGACTGACAACCTTTTACATAATATGTACATTACATATACCGATTTCAATATTTGTTAATAAATCATAGTGGTAAATGTCAGGTGTTTTATGAACATTGCTACAGGATATATAGGTGTTATGATTTATGATCAAGTAAACTTAGATAACATAATGTTAGTATAACTAAAGTGGTTTTAAGGACATTTTTTTTGAACCCAGGTAATCTCTGTATGGATCAAGTCTGTCTCATATTTTACAAAGTTCAGACTGGAATATTTTTATGATGTAAGGATTAATGATTCTGATTCAATCTGATTTAATTTTATTATTACCTGATGATTATCTGACATATTTGATTTCTGGGTAAAATATCATATATCTTTTAGTGATTCAATTACTTAGAACTGACACATACATGTAGATAACCCTACAAACACATCTTCAATAGAAAGTGTGGTTTCCCCTTGTCAGGGGTGCAGGATAGAGGGCATAACAAGGACAGCTGTCTAGTCAATTGGATGGGACATAAAACTAAGGTCCTGCGTACACATTGGATTGTACGTAAAAGGTCCCTTGGCAGTTGGAATTCGATATAAGAGTAGGCTGTAGCGCTGCTGTCCAGGCAAAATTACCATTACAGTTATAGCACACTGTATAATAGCGTATGCACGTCTTCATTAGTCTAATCGAAGCAGAAGAGTCGGACAACTCCATTTCATTTTCGATAGGAGGCTTGATTTAGCTTTAACTCTGTACATGTTACCAAGTCTTGCGCTTTCCAGCCAGAATGTCTACTAGTGATAATTGAGTTGCAAAGTTCAAGGTTCTTTCAATGTCAAGGTTTCTGTGGAGGTTGCCATGTTTGATTTGAGTGTGTTTGTGTCACATCTTCTGATTGGATGCTATTGTTCACATGTCTGCGCTAAAGAGTGATAAGATAGCTATATATATTAGTTTAGGAACTGTAGAACAGTATATCTATGCGGTCGTTGATTCAGGAATGTACTACGCACACTATGATGTGTTTTAACTTTGTTAAATATGTCAAGGTTAGATAAAATATATATATAACACAGGTAATTGTAAACATGTATACAATTATATTGTAATTATACTTAAACACACCTGCCTCATAGAAAACCATTATAAGAACTAAACATATTTACCTTTACTACTGTTAAATAAGTTAACGACTTGTTTACCTGTTTCCCATTCTTTGTTAAAACGACAAGAGTTAAAGTTAAGGTCAGTTTTTATTCAAATTTAAACCATTCATAATGAAAAGGAATGGATAATTACAATCTGATATTGAAGCCTTTAACTACTACAGCTATTTAAAGTCATTTATAGGTGCTTGTTGTTATGTATTGCATATTTTCTTGTAAAGTACAATGTAAGCTCAGTTATTTTAATTAGATACATAAACTGTTGACTTCTGTGTTTAGTACATATGTGTAGTTGTATTTGAAAATATTCTTAGGGTGAGCAGATGTTTACAGTCATTATTCATAGGAAACACGTACAGCATGAAGTGTCGTCTGTTGACAATGTGAGAAATACCTTATTAAATGACCACAGCTGATATTATTTTGTGAGGACTATCCTAACACAATGTGAATTCTGCCATACAGGCCATACAGGAATTACATTAGACTATAATATTTGCAGTCCCTGTGTATTTTTTTAATACTTCGTTGTGTTATTGAGTTTTCACTTTATCATACTACGGCAAGGACTGTATCTTTTACATCGTGGTGGGTTTATTATACATGTATTTGGTCAAAGTTATAATTTTGTATAAATTTATGACAGTCGTCTGACCTGTTGTTGCTGATGCATGTAGTTTGGAAAATAGTCTCTTTTACTTGCCTGGAATGTCAATCACATCAATATGTGATGTTTGAGATTTCAATCATTGTAGAATATTCCATTGATTAGTAATGGTTGGATTTCTGCTCTCTTCAGTCCAGCCTATCAAAGAAAAAGACAAATTGGTCAAATTAATACAGTATGCTTGGATAAGAAGTAGTACATGTACAAGTACTTCCATAGACTGGAAGCCAGTCATCAGCTTTAAAGCCTTTGTCATACATGTATATGTATATGTGTTCATTTCATTATTTTTATCCATATATCGAACGTTTGTGAGGAAAACTGTAATTATTGAGGACAGCACTGAATAAAAGTATTTTTAAATATACGATCCAGAAGAGGAATAATATGATGTATTATTTTGTATATATTTCAGAAGATGGATTTTTATGTCAAGAAGAATATTTCCAGGCTATGTTAATATGTTTAAAATCAGTCGAATTAAACAAAGTTGCCTTATTAACAGATATATCACCTAATTTGGTATGTTGTACATTTATTTTCACAAATTTTTATTTTGGATATAATGGGCGGAAACTGCTTGATAAAACATCTACCTGAATTGACTATAGGCCTGTATATCATATATAATGTTTAGGACTTGACAAATTTGTTAGTAAAAATAAAATCAACGCTTAAAGAAGAACAAAAGTGTACAAATCAAAATAAAAATAAATCTACAGTATCCAATAAATGGCATAGAAAATGATTTCAAAGATTTTATTTTATAAAAGCGCAGCATAAGTAACAAATTTGTATCAAAACTTGAACATAAACTGAGTCATGAATTCTTACTACAGACATTGTCAACCTGTCATATCTCCTATCTTGTTGTTATCATTAATGTTTTCTCCCACTGCTGTATGATTGAATAAAGATTGTAAAATACTAATTACAATGTTTCAATTAGATCTATATTGATTTATTTAAATTTTGTATTTTATTTATTGTAGCATTTTATTTAATGTAACATTTTATTTAATGTAACATTTTATTTACTGCAATATTTTATAACATTTTAGCTATCATTTAGTCAACCCAAGAAAAAAAGTCACATTCGAAGTGCTTCCCTACCTACTAATCATATTAGAGGTCACACAAATCTGGAGGAAGAAGACAAAATGCTTGATCATGCTGGTCTTATGGCGCTGGCGCCACCATTTGCATCCCCTCCAAAAGAAAGTATATTAAGATTGTCTGGAGAATGTGCCTTGCCAACAGTTGTATCATTGTGTAAGTTATTTCATATTGATGATATGTTTCTATTTTATAATATTTAAACTTGCATTAACTTTTTAGGTCAAGCATTTAAAATTTAAATAAAATCTTGAAATTATAGATCACTGTATTTGATACTATTGAAGCTTGCATCCACTTTCTTGACAGGATATCCCCAAAACTTTAGTACAGGGCATTGTACTCAGACATGTGATAAAGGCAGCTGACATTTTAAATATATGTCAAATAAGCAGTTGAAACTTGTAGAGCAACTTGTACATGGGTCATTCCATAAATGAGGGGTCCAATTGAAAATTCATACATATCATTGCTCAAAGCAGCAAAAATACCTATTTTCTGATCACCAATTATTTAAAAAAGTAATTCATCATGTAATATGTTTATTATTTTATACTTATGTTCTATAAAAACATAGAAAATCGGTTTGTGGTTAAATATTTTTATGTTGCAATTCATGGTGTCCCTGAAATTTTGTGTACGTTTTGGGGACATTTTTTACTTAACATTTTAACAACTAGACCATGTTGAGCAAAATGCTAATATTTCCAAATATTTTCATAAGACATACAGCAGAAGATGTAAAAATTCGTTTGGTAATTTTTCATTTCTAAACAAATGTTAAATAATCTCAGTCGGAGGATTTTTATTCACGCCTCACAACGTAAATTTTTGTGTCCCCAATATTTACGTTGTATTTTTGTCAGTTTAGCCACGATATTAACTTGAAAAATAAAACCAAAATGTTTCATCTCTATTCCATCTCGTTGGCGTTGTAATAAATAACAAATTCCGAATACGTAATCAGATGTATAGTGTAAAATTGTCCGTAAAAATTTTATTAGCTTTATCGATATTCAAAATTGCGTCCCTCGTTCAATTTACGAAGTGCTTGTTTATGCCACCGCTAACGCCGTCTATTACCTGTGAATTACGTCAGAGAGAGATGTTTGGTTTACGGTCACATGATACACACATCCAAAGCAGTCGGTGGCCCGGCGAATGGATATTTTCTGAATAAGTTCGAATCAAAGTTTAGTGTCCCAGTATTTACGTTGTGATCGAAATTACGTTGTGACGCGAATTTTCTTCTTGCATACGGTGCATAAATGCTGAACGTTATAATTGCCGAGTCTAAGATAATAGTATTCTTCGATACCTGAAAATTATCGCTTCCTTGGTATTCGGGGATCACGTGACAGAATGGTTGAGGTGTCGGAATATTATTATAAAAATGGGAAACCAAAAATGTCGTGTCCCTATCATTAACGAGATATTGTATTAGTATACACGTATGTAACTAATGCTCCATTATTTTCTTTGCTTCCCTGTGACAAGCTGACAATTTTGAAATGTTACCTTGCTCTTTCAAGTCTTTTTTAATTATTTTTTTGGCTAAACGGGTTCACAACGTAAACTATTGAAAGGGACACAAGCAATTCTCAAAGACTGCTACTCATTTTGATTGTTGAAAGTTTTATTTTTTTTTAATATTTGAAAGTTCATTCATTGTTCAAGTTTTAAAGTTGAAATACTACTTAATATGGCTTGATTAAATTATTAGTATTCAAGTCGTCAACATTTGGTGTCCCTTTACACGTGAAACTGCAATACTCCGGATCACATTAAACCTTTCCTTGGTAATTTTTCATGATACAATACTGATTTTCAAGTACAGTAGTTCATGTCAAGGGTTAGGGTCATACAAACTTCAACAATTTTGTAAAATCTTTTTTTTTTAAACATCTAAAGACACTTTTAAGTTTGTATGGAGAAGTTGGGAATATCCATGTAATCGACAATGGCTGACAAGAGGTGTTGGCACAAATATTCACTATTTCTGCTTAGATTTCTTATGAAGGTGCCTCATTTGAAAAATAATACATCATAAACACATTAATATATCTTATACATCCACAGAAATTTAGCATTAAATGTCTAATTTGGTGTCCCTTTACACGAGAAATCTGTACGTAACCTGTCATGTAAAATCGTTCATTACTTTTTTTTGGAACTCAACAATGAGAAATCATTAACTGTCCCGCAAATGGCATACATTACTCCTCTTATTGGTATAAGTTTATCAGTGATTGAGATTACTTAAAATTTTAGTATCCATGTCCCACTTTGGCCCCCTCATTTATGGAATGACCCACATAAAAGTTAACAGCTATGATTTAAACATTTAAAAAGGCTTAATGGAATTTCTTTTTTTGAATTGACCCCCCCCCCCCCCCAACTGCCCCAATAAAAGATATTAATATATAATTGAAGTAAAAATGAATGCCCAGGTTCATTGCCCCCCTCTCTCTCTCTGTTTTTCTTAAAATTCTTAAGGAAAGTTGTTTATTAAAATAATTATCATTAAGTCAGTTTTGTTTAACTTTCAGCTTCCAGTCCAGAAGAGGCGAGAGAAACAGCAAAAACAGCGTTAAGAACGGTTTTAAGAAAATCAGGTGGAGATTCACCCACCTGTACATCACCTTCATCATTTAGTTTTTACGATAAACAATATAGTGACCCGTTATTAAGTATAGAGTTTCCACCTACACCAAAATATATAGATGATTCTGTTTTTGCGTATGATTCTAATATTAACCACAAGGATTCATCAGTGATACCCACTAAACGTCGTTTCTCAGAAGATATCAGACAACGAACCCGTTCCTCAGAAACTGTTGAAAGCTTTCTTACTAAATCGGTGCTAGATAACAAAAATGTTCTCCCAACACCAGTGAATAACTTAAATAATTCAGGAAAATTTTCCAGATCATCATCCTTAAAATCATCTCACAAAAGGTCAAGGTCAGATTTGAGCGGTATTGACATTAAAAGTCATTCAGTCGTTTCATTGGTGGATAATTCTGATCAGGAAAACCAATCAGATTCAACATTAGTAGATTCTTCAGGCCTTGTCAAATCAAATCAGCCAATTTATGCAGGTAATTTCTTTACATGAATACTCAATATTTGGCTAACTCAGATACATGTATATGTTGCAAATCCATTATTTTAGACATGTAAAACAATTGGACATTTCTTAACAATTGGTGCTATTTTGGTGCTGTCAAACAGGAGGCATCAGAAACGGAGAGAATTTACTTTTTTTTTCTAGTAATTTTGCATATGTTATTTTTAAAAGATAAATTCAAAATATATGCATCACATAGGCTACAAATTCTAAATGCAGAATTTTAATTAATGGATAGATTTGTTTTGATTTTGATTTAGTTATTGTGGGTCACATTATTTTAATAATTGAATCTAATCAACACAGCATTACCCATGTCAACACTCCACTGAACACAAGTGAAGTTTTTTTGTTCTGGTTGGAAAACGTTTATGGACAGATTCTGAAATTGCTTGTGTGTAACCAGTATTAGAGTAAATACTATAATTAGCACAATCTCCCATACAGAGTTGTCTTCCCTTGCAGTCCAATGCTTGATTGAGCGAGACTTGTGTGGAGAATATAATTAGCATTCTATGCATCAGGGGCGTTTTAAGGCTATACTATCTTGAGGGCCCTCTTTCGCGGGAAGGGGGTGGTCTTGATTGATGACTTTTATGCCAATGCAATGACTGCATTCTCATTCAGTATTGGATTCTACAGTAACAGTGTATAGAAAACGATTGACTCAGACTTGGGGGCCCTCTCCCTTGGCCAGAGGGGCCCTCTTGTCAGACGTGGGGCCCTTTTATCTGCCGTTAGGGACCCCCTAACTACGGTACATTTTCATTTTTCTCATCAGTTTTAGCATTTTTCTCCCGTTTTATTTTTTCAACTTCTTTGATTTTTTCGCGAGGAAGCTGGTGCCTCCAACACCTCAGCTATAAAAGCCTTTGCTATGCATTATATTAATTTGTTACTATTTGTAGACATTTGAATTTGATGATTTAACTTGATACATAATGTACAATATGAAATTGTGCAAAACTATGATATACATGTACTATATTGTATGAATATTTTATTTCTTAGACATAACTACTATTATACATGTAACTTATTTCTGTTTCTAATTGACTGTTTATAATTCCTTAATTTTTCTGGAAGTGTATGTTCAACCTCAAACAAACTTCCAAATTTTCAGATTTGTTTCAAATAACTTATATTTAGATATACATTGACTATTTTATGCTGAGTGTTCAGAAAAGTGTACCAACTGTCAAATGTAACAGCTTGGATGTCATCATTAATAACGGTGTAATATATTCATAGAGACCATCGATAATTCCTGTTATTAAATCAATAATATTTAATTCTTACTTTATTATTGTATTTCAATTTTGTTAAATTCAGTAATATTCACATATGAATAAATAACATGAACTATGGAGGATTTATGGAAAGGTTTGTTTTAGGGAGTGCAAGTTTTTCCATTACATGGGGTTTTTGTAGACATTAATATAGATGATAAAATTAGAAATCAAAAAGCCTAGGCTAGATACCATCTTGACATGGATGTTCAGGGATACTGGATAGAAACAAGTTAAAATACAGAAGCTAGCTGACATTATAAGGAAGAAAATGATGATGATGAAATCAATAGAAAATGATGGGATATTTAGATAGTCAATACTTATTACGTTACGATTGATCAGTTTGTATAAGGTTTAGAACAATGCTTCATGATAAAATCTACATTTTAATATATAGGAACTAAAAAATAATTCCCAAAAATGTTTAGATGTCCTGACTTTTGGGTTTAAATCCAGGTTTTAAGATATTTGTGAAAAAATAGCCAGTTAATTTGACAATATTTAGAAGTAAGTGTACTGACACTGATATGGATCCATAAAATGAACCCAAGTACAATGAACAGCAAACTGAAAACTAACTAGGTATTGCTATTAAACAAAAGTATTAGAGCTTTTGATGGTTGATGCTTTATCTGATATATTTTGTAGGTAGAGTAGATGGCCGATTACAGCCACCAGCTCAGGGACAGTCATTGATGAGTTATCTTTCTTCACAAGACTTCCATACGTGTGCCAATTTAGATAAAGTAAATCAATATTTTTTTTCTTATTGAACAGATGTGTGTGTGAATGTCTAGTTGTTAGGATGAGTTGAAAATTTAAGGTCTGGTATAAAAAAATGAAAGTGTACATAATGATCTCATCACAATTGGAATTTGAATCAGATATGCACAAATGCCAGTTCAGATATCAAAATTTTCTTAAATGATTGTCTTAGAATAATTGATGTTTTGTGTATATCACACAGGAAAATGCTCACTTTAGTATATCAGAAGCTTTAATAGCTGCTATAGAACAGATGAAATGGAATCATGTTATACGGCCATCAAAAGATTCTGATATAGAAGAAGAATCGGATGAAGAGATACAACAATTACGACAAAGAATCAGAATACGTCGTAGAGAGAGACTGTCAGAGGTTAGTTGATTTTTAATTCAATCCTCGATGACCCTTCTTCTTTTTTAAGATAAACAATTACCTTTTTTTAAAATTAAATATTGATTGAATGACACAATTTACTTCCCTCTATCCCATAGTACATGTATGATCGTACAGATGGGGGTGAAAAAATTTACATATCTGTTTTCCTGTTATTTAATTTAAATTTGTTTTTATTTTTTAATTATTTTCATCTTACTATATTTCCATATTACATTGATTACAGAAAGCTCGAGGTTTTCCTGCTTTTAGCGACGGCCGAACAGACAGTAAGATCTTTTTATTATTGTTTAAGTCAGTTTCTACAATTAAAGATTTAATTGGATGCCTTAATCATTTTTCTCCTAGTATATTTTGTATGCTTCAATATCAAAATTGAAATTTTGAAAGACGGATCATTACAATTCATTACATGTTGTTTCTGTGATTGATTATGATATTAAGTATATTAGAGAAAAAAGTCTTTAATTTTTTTAATTGATTATTTTATTTCTAAATGTTGTTTATTTGTGTTGTTTATTTCTGTGTTCTATTTGTTTATTTATTTATTTATTTATCAGCAACACCAAGTGCCAGTACATCACCATTTAGTTCACCTTATGAATATTCTAGTCATTCAGGTGTGTTTTATTTTTATTGCTGTGTATGTTTAACAAGTTGTTATCTGCATGAATGTACTCAATTTCTTCATAACATCTATATCTATATGTTAATGTTTGATCCTGTTGTTAACATTATTCTTACCACATTCAGTTTACAATTTTACCTTGGGTCACCGTGGCTAAGTGGATAAGGCGCTGGTTCGCTAGCCTGGAGGTCGGGTGTTCGATATCTTCATTCACCGAGAAAGTTCATCTTGATTTTCCGGCGTGATTTCCCCATGTCAGTGATGCAGAAGGAGGGCCTGACAAGGACAGCTGCCTAGTCGTTCGGATGGGATGAAAAACTGAGGTCCCGTGTACACATTGGAGTGCACGTAAAAGATCCCTTGGCAGTTGGAATTCGATATAAGAGTAGGCCGTGGCGCCGCTGCCCGGATAAAATTTCCCTCATAGCACATTGTATGGCGTATGCCCGTCTTCCATTAATTAGCCCAGGTTAGGTGCAAAAGAGTAGGACGTTAAACCCCATTTCATTTCAATTACAATGTTACCAATTGCATCTTTAGCTTATTTAAATAGGATTTTCAACTTGTTAAGAGAAGGTTGTGGTAATTCTCAATCATTTCATTATGTCCCTGATTTTCAAATTCACCTGGTTTTATTGATGTTGAAAAATACAGCTCCACATATTTAATCATCAATGAGTGTTGAACAACAGATTGGATTGTCATCCAGTAAATATCTTAGGCTAGCAATGATGTCAAGAGTTGATTAAGATCTCGATAAATTAATTAATGTTTTATTAATAATTTAGATAACATTTAGGAGAAGTTTTTTTTTTATTTGGTTGAATATAAGTCTTATATGTATATATTTATCACTACTTGACTATACATATTGTTTTATATTTGTAATAGATAGTTCCGATTCTGGGGATGATATTGATGATGAAGAAATTGAATTATCAAGTAAGAATTATTTATTTTATAGAGGCATTGATTATCCGTCACATTACGCAAGGTTGAATAAAACTAATATATATATGTATATTCAGTTGTAAATATAAGACAAAGAAGAAGTGAATTACATGAAATATCAATTATTATTTATGTCAATATACAATTCAATAACAATTAAAGTTATCCTCATTGGACATTATAGATGTTATTATAATTAATGTTGTTTTTCTCTCCAGTGTCCCATCGTGGTGCAGGAAGAGGAAATTTAACATCTTTATCTACAAGTGGTCTTTCCTTATCTATGGCTTCCTTGTATTCAGGTAATCATACACCTTTTTTGTACAAAATTATAAGGTGTATCTTCAAATGTATTCTCATATTTATCCAATGACCTTTCAAGGCACTAGCTTCCCAGGGTCAATCCCAGTGTTGACTGAGAAAGTTCCTTGGAATAATCCCCGTGTGATCCATCCTTGTCATTAGTGCAGTGCGGAGAGCTTTGCAAGGAACCATGTCTAATCATACAAATAGAACAGCTGGTGAAGACCCCTGACATTTGTATTTCGAAATAAGAGTAGGCATTAATGCTGCTATCCAGGTAAAATTTCCCTGATTATAGCACACTGCATGAAGTATGGCCATCTTTATTTGACTGGATGGAACAGAAAAGCAGAACATTAAACCTCATTTCATTTCATCATTGACATTTTGCCTAGTGTCAGCATTGACCTTCCATACATTATCTTGCAAATATACTAGATGATAGTGACTGTATCAAAATTTATGGATTGTCAAAAAAGATTTTTCTTATATAAGAGCCAAATCTGCCTACTGCAAGTCTTTTTTCTGGCTTCAAATCATATATAGATTATTATTTAATCATTTATTAACTTGACAAGCTCGTAACCAACTCTCAAGGCCAAAAGATGACTCTATTTTAAATAGATTAGAACACCATGTTCAGCTATTTAAGTGTTTAACGATTATATAGGTAGTCAAGACCGTTAAATACTATAGCTACGATAATAAACAACATACGCAACAAAAACTGATACTTTGCCCAGAATAAAGTATTTTGAGTGGAATTTTTTATATATTCATTTTTGATTATCTTTTTTTATATCTATTATAGGAAGGCAACAAGCTCTTTATCTAATTCTTACATAATGCACATCTAATAAATGGTTATTAACTTAGGATTGTATCTGTTCATATCTTTAAAACTAATAATATTTATATTTACATAGATGCAGACCTTCATAGGAGTACAAGTTCTACAGAGAAACAAAAGTAAGTAGATGGTAGTAATTTAATAGTATTTCAGTATTTATAATAAGTAGATTGGTACTTGATGTATTATTTGTGTTCTTATTTAAACAATATGTACATGTAAGTATCTCAAGAAAAAACATATGTGAATTCAATGAATTTAATATCTCCCAATTTATTTCTACATTTGGGCTTCACTATAAGGCTTGGATCCACTCTTGCAAACCATGTTCATTTTATGTACCGGTATTAGATGGAAGGTCTTTACTATGATCGGGGTGGGGGGTGACTGAATGGTCTAACAATTGTGCTTTAAATCATAAGATCTGTTATGGTGCAGTTCAATTCTCACCTTGTACATGACAGCTAAAGACCCCAATGTGCAAGTAAATTATTGAATTAAAATCAAATGGTATGTTAGTTGAAATGACCTAGTTTGTGTTGAGTGGATGTTAAATCCCATATACCACGCTCTCTAAATCATGTTGATCTCCACCTTATAAAAATTACATTAGATAGTGATGCCCTATTTACCAGTACATGTACTTTGGTCGCAACCTTTATTTCCATGGTTAAAGCTTTTCTCTCTTTTGTTATTTATTTGTCTATAAATATTTTTCTTTCTAGTTCTATTCAGGAAGGTTCTTACTTATCGGCTGAGTCTGTTGCCATTTCTCTTATCAAAAAATTCTCTGAAAAGAAGTTGCCTAAAGCTTCTGATTTAGAATGGCTAGTGTCTGAACAAGATGCTCCACAAGCTGTAAGTTAATATTTTCACCTTTAATGCATGAAATATTAAAGAGACAATGCCACTTTTATGAATAAAATAAATGTACATGTAATTAATTAATTTTGAACAATAACCTTAGGCTCACCTTATTAATGAAATACAAACATAGTATTTTACATATAGTTGTTTTCCTAGAAAACCACTTTAAATTGCAGACAACGCACAAATTAAAAACACAAATTAAGTTAACTAAAACAGATTATTATTATTAAAGTAATTAAAACAGATTATTACAAAATAGTATTAAAGTAATTAAAACAGATTAGTATTAAAATAACTGAAACAGATTAGTATCAAACCGATGATTTTTAAAGTAAAAGCAAATTGATATTATTAAAGTAACTACAGATTGGTATTAAAGTAATTAAACAGACTGGTATTAAAGCAACTAAAAGAGATTTGTATGAACCAAAAGTAGCTCAAACAGATTAGTATTAAAGTAATTAGAACAGAATATTATTAATCAAAGTAATTGAAACAAATTAGATAAAATCACCATTCATGATATGTCCTGATTGTTTTCCAGTTACTTCCTTTACCAAAGTCGTACCCTGTATCACCGGATGATGGAGAAAATTCAGATCTTCTGTCTACGAATATACAGGTAATCAATTCAGTGATATTCACGTTGATTAACCTTACTTGGGGGTGGGGGATGAATCTGGAAGGCAAAACATTTCAAGGTTTCTACCAGAAAAAACAAAATTTGATTTTGTTTCAGAACGATATCAATGGCTTCTATACACATTTAAATGTTAGCAAAATGAGTATTCCTGAAGTAGCCACCTCTCTCTTGATATGAGTAACACTAAATTTTGATAATATACAGATATGAAATTAAACAATAGATCAAAATAATCAATAATGGGACTTTTTATAAGATGATTATAATAAATTTCTATTTTGTTATTTTTACCTTCAGACAAGGTTAAGAGGTAATCTAGAATGGGCACCACCAAGAGCACAAATCATCTTTAATATTCACCCACCACCTAAGTAAGTACAGGAATATTTTCTTTGACTATGTACCCAAAAATATATTACACTACACGTAAGTAACAATATGCAAGAGTTAGCTATTTTTTTTATCGATAATTTGTATTCTGCGTCAACCGTTGATACATTAAAGTAAAGCCTATTTAGACCAAAATACATTTAGAAATGATATATCACTATCAGCATCTTTCAGATACACTATATGTAGTATTATTATTGTACAATATGAGGTATGAACCTTATCTAACCACATGTCCCTGTAATGGAATCCCTTGATTATATTTGTCAGTAATTAAATTCAATGTCTTTAGTAGGTGTGTTTTATTTGAGAATCGGTAAAAAATGGATTAATTTTTGATGTTATATTACAGAAGACGTGTTATATTAGCAAAACAGAATTATAGATGTGCTGGTTGTGGTACAAAAGTTGAATTAGGTCAGTTAGGAATATTTATATCATCTTTTCATGTTCACTTTTGTTGTAAATTTGCAATTTTTCATAATATTTAAAAAAAAAAAAAATCCTATAATTTTTTAATATTTCTGTTTTAAATTTTGATAAGGGTGGGGAGGGGGGGGCAAATATTAAAAAAATTATTATGGTAATTGTAATCATAACTTTTCTAGTACTGTTGTTAACTTACTTTGAACTGATGACTTTTTAATGGTAAATTACTAGTAGATTGATCCCATATCCTGCTATAAATTACCAGTTGATATAATCCCATATTCTGCTATGAGATTAGGTGTTGTCAGATAAAAAGATCATCAAAATGAAGTCCATAAAAGGTCATATGTGATATCACCTATTTGAAATAACTTAAACATGCTCTTTAAGGTTATTTTTGTTTTCTTTTCAGATTATGTGAAAAGATTTAGATATTGTGAATACCTAGGAAAATTCTTCTGTCAGTGTTGTCATAGCAACTCATTAGAATATATACCAGGAAGAATTATTCGAAAGTGGGACTTCATGAAATATCAAGTTTCGAACTTTGCCAGCGATGTTTTAACGAAGATTTATTCTGATCCCTTGTTTGATATAACTGTTATCAACCCAACTTTATATCGTAAAACAAGAAACCTGGAAAGTATTCGGGATTTTCGAAAACAGCTTTACCATCTTCGGACATTTCTTAAAGTGTGTAAAGATGGAGCAAGGTTAGCTCAACTTATATTCACTATATTCTTTAAAAACTCCTCGATGATCGCAATATTCTTATAACAAGGAGTCAATCTACAATTGTACTGTGCCATTTATGATTGTCTGTAACAATTATAAGTTACATAGGTGAGTCTATTGGATACTTCCAAATTCAATCAAAAATGTCTAATTATATAAATCCCTTTAACATTAAAAGCTTCTGTATTAGTCATCCTTTTAACATGATTCTAATTGGTTTTTTTATTAGTCTGTTAGAGGATATAGAAAAATTACCACGTCATTGGATAGAAGATAACAGTATTTATTCTCTAGAAGATCTTATCAATGTAAGACATTATTTATTTTATATTTCATATCAATTGTAACATCGTACTTAGTGCAGGCTTAAACTTAATTTTTACTTGAATTTCGGTTGGATCTTCCTAGTTCAAAGCCTCATTGTGACATGATAGAATTGGTTTCTACTGGGCAAAGTGTGCCAAATTGTTTGTATAGGACGGAAAAATGATGTCATCTATGTACACATTGACATGCATGTATGTCATCTATGTACACATTGACATGCATGTAGAAGAATACTTGACCATCAGAATTCAGAGAAAGGCCGTGTCTGGGCAAAATCCAGTTCCCACTGCCTGCGTATGAAACCAATGAAATTACGTACCAAGTCTCAAAATGTCTTAAAACATTGTGATGATGGAACATTAAACACCATTCCATTCAAGTGATGTACTTTTACCCAACATTCTCAAATGGTGATTCAGAATTTGAAACTCTTAACTACCTCTATGTAGGACATTGATTTAACCGTAGTTGGCTTTGGCTTTCACGAATACAGCTCTAAATTCTTAGATATATTTATCCGTTATGTAATATTTTTCAGCAAGGAAAATATTATCTCTGCTTATAATGATATATTGTTGTGTTACAGGTTAAGAATGGTTCTATGTTAAACCAGTTAAAGAATAACGTATCTAATAGTCTTAGTCATATAGATCATTGTCAGGTTTGTAGATTTATAACTTTCCTCTCTTGTTCAACATATAGGTATGAATTAACCGAAGGAAATATGATTGAAAGTTGGGACCATGTAGTGAAATAACAAAATGTGAAACTGAGCTTTTAAAATATATAGTACATATAATAAGAAATCGTTGTTTGAAAAATATACAAGTGACTTGCTCTTATTTAATAACAAATACATTCAGTGTTTCAATTTTGAATACGCCCATCATGGAAATGCATGTTTTAAAGGAAATCAGCCTATTCATTGCAGTTTAATACTCTTTATTCTGTATTATGATGTGGGATGCTTATTGGCATGTATTTCTGTTTATTAAATAAACTCTGGCTTGCCGTTTTAAGATGTCATCATAAAACTCATGTAAAAGTACTGGAATTAAATAAACCCATATGTTGACTGTTTTTGAATAGAAAAAAAATAATCATGTGTAGCAGTAATTTAAAGGAGATTTTTATTCCCTGTGTTTTAGTTCTGTCAAGGAATAGGGTAGATATTTTTACCTTTTTTTTTAAATCAGGGATGCAAATATTTCTCTCTATGATTTTTTTTTCTCACCTTTGGGGGGTTTATTTTTTGGAGTTTTTGGCAAAATGAATGAACAATGTGTTTTTTTTAGAATCTGTTTAAGAATATATGTAGCCTATATATCATAACAATGCAGAAAATATGTTTTCGTTGAGATAAAGTCCTTGACAGAAGTCTTGAGTTGACAATCAGAATAGAATAGTCACGTTTATCAAGTAGCTAATGAAAAGTTTGACCTTATCATCCTTAAAATGCTAGTATCTGGATAAGCGGTTTTGATGTTCATGTCCAAATGGCTCAATACTTTGAACTGATCTTTTCAGGCAAGGTAAATACACTATCCCTTTATATTTTGGCGTTTAAGTTAAAGTACACCGACTGATATATCTTAGGCTCTATGAAATTTGGGAACCTCCCTTTAATGCTCCAATTGGTTTTCAAAATAACGACAATATAGATCTGTGTTTGAACTTAAAATCATGTTTCTAACGATAAACAGAAATACTCTTGATAGTTCATTTATTTTATATTTAACTTATAGAATGAACTCTCAAACAAGTGCATCTTTTTAAATTATCAAATTTAGGTTTTGATTTTTTTTATATAAACACATACGTACATGTATTTGAAATGGGGCATGTGGTAACCGAGACCCTTTTTTTTTCTTTTATAGAATCATAGAATCTAGATTTGGTATCTGGTTAAAAAAATATTGTCTTCTTTATATTACATTTACAAGTCGTTGTAACATTATTTGAAAAGCTGTGGCATGGTTAAAGCATACTTAAAGAGCTGTGCATGCACATGAAATATTGAATTAAAATTCAACATGTTAATCTTGAAATCATCTTATTTACTACAATTTTCTCTTGTTCCCTTTAATAATTTAGATACAAAAAAATTGTTTCAACACAAAAGAAAAGACGTATGATTATCCAGTATTTCATGGGAGCCTTAACATAGATTTTTATATTATGCCTTAACTTGTCGTAGTGGAGACATCTAAATAAACTCAAAATGTTTTGCTCAAAACCAGATTATTGAATAGGATTATCAATTAAAACGCTTATAAATAGTGTAATAATTAGGTCATCAACAAATAGGGGGATGGGATAAATAAGCTACAAATTTGTAAATAGTTGATTATTCCGAAGTAAGAACTGCACAAATAGAAGTGTGTCATGAAACATTTCCAGTATCTCGAGTAAAACATATCACTTATTTGGCGTTTGGTACTTAAGAAAAATAAAAAAAATGTTGATCACATTATGTAAATGTGCTTCAAGGACTTGGGAGTTGACACTTTGATAACAACTTTAGTAACGTATATGGCTCGAAAATGTTATTTCCACTAACTGTCCCTGTAACTGAGCTTAAAAAAATGTTATTTAGGGAACTGGGTTAGTCAATATTTACATGTAAAATATGGAAAGCGTTAACAGTATTTTTTTATTTGCAGTTTTGCCAAGGAATGGGATTTATCTGTGAAATGTGTCATAAGGTGGACATCATCTTCCCTTTTCAACTTCATAAAGTTATACTTTGTCCTGGTAAGTATAAGCAACAGTCTCCCTATACACATACCAATACTGAATCTGTAAAAAAGTATCAATGAAGTCAACACCAGATACTCTCTCAACCAGTCCCTTTATCTTAAACAAGTTCCTCATATTTGATTACTACAGGTAGAACTATGCCAGGGTGATTGATACTATGACAGGAATTCTGTTTTTTGTTTGACCAACAATTATCGTTTTCGACAATTTTTTATTAAACATTATAGATGATAATAGTTATGAATTTAATCATCTGATTGCTTGTTGATTAGCATTTTGTGTGTCCAGATTGATTGGTATGTTATAATTAGTAAGCATGACACATGGTAATTAGTTGGCATATGGCAAAATTGATTAATACAGGTGATAATTGCAACTTGAAGTAAACAAATTATTTTAAAGAATGTTTAGAATTATTTAATGTTGAATCTATGTTATATTTCAGATTGTTGTTCTTGTTATCATAAAGCTTGTTTTGTACCCAACAAATGTCCAAAATGTGCCAGAATTGAAGCTAGGTAGGCTTTATCTAATTGTAAAATATTTATTAGTCATGGCATGGATAAGATTTTTTATACTCCAACAATTATGATCAGATCTTTCTGAATTGTTTTATAGTTTGTCTATCATACTGAAAGTAAGAACCATATTGATTTTCAGTAGTAACTTTCATAGTTATGCCCCTTTGTTTTGAACTATGGGGATGCACGATTCACAGTGGGGATGCACGATTCACGTCCCGAATCGACAGAATGACAGTCGAGTGACACAGAATTCAGTCCTGTCACAGTTCTGCCAGTCCTAACAGCTGAGGTGGAGTGAGTAGAATTGTGACATATTCCTAGGTAAAAAATATGTTGCAGCAGTCATGATTGGTTGAGATGTTTTTTATACAGTCGACACATGTGTTGTACTCCGAAATTCTCCTTTTCACTTGATTGACACCAGTTTTGAAATTTAATTCTGAAACTGTGAATCGAGCATCCCCCTAATGTTTATCATTCTGTCATTAACATCTATTTTTAGCACAATACATTAAGTAACTTACTAAGTTATTTCCCATTGATACAAACTCTTGGTGGCATGACTAGATACTTCAGTTATGATGCAATCTTTCAAGAATTTGATTTTTTTTCCTACTGTATTGAAAAGGTAAGTACTGCTGAGGTTTCACTTACAAGTGATCTGATCTTTCTGTGTTTTCTCATTTAATTCCAGACGCCTTCGTTTACAAGAATCAATGATAGACGAAGATGAATCTTCAGAAGATGTTGATACAAATAAAACAGTAGCCCAAACACATTGATTATGCTCCAGAGCTGTGTAATGCAAGATATTTGAGTGAACTTGAAGCAAGATTTTTGCATGCAAATAAATTATGCCTTGTCTTTCAAAAGATGTATGTGTGCCTATCATTAGAAACCTTCTTATTCTCCCATTTACAGGGTATATCAAGATTGTGAGAACAGTGCAATGGCATATAGAGTTTTGTTTTGAAGTTATTACATGTTCATATGTCCTAAATGCTTTAAAGATATGACCTATAGAACAGGTCTTTTCACTGAGCAAGATGTTTGGTTATCTGCTTAACTGCATGTGCTTTTTTCCCCCAATTTCTTGCCACTGCTAATTAGACCTACATATGTATATGCATTCAATTAGTGAAATACAATATATGTACAGATATTTTCAATGCTTGTTCATAGGCTTATCACCATTTTTCTCTCAGCTAACATCAATTACTTACTATCAATATTATATTTGATCAAGTCTATTATCCCCCAGTTCACTACAATTATGCAACTTATTCATTACTTCATTGAAGTGACCCTTAAGTTTGGTTTGGTTAAATCTACTGCATGATCTATTTTTAAGTATTCCATGCATTCTGCTGAATTATGGAAGACTTTTCACCTAATGGCTGCTAAATTTATTTTTTAACACTGTTTTCTACTGTACCTTAATTTTCGTCAACTGTTTTTCGTATTTGTTCAGTTGTTTATTAAGGAACAGTGCATGCAAGGATTTTGTTGGTTTTTGTTTTGAATCATAAATCATATTTTTGACTGAAGTAATGGCTAAAAAGGTCTTGCATGACCTTGTTTTTATTTATGTATTTTCTTAATGCTGTAATTAGTCATAATGGCCAAATATGGGTGTCAGTAGACTACAAATTAAATTGTGGGTCACTGGATGATATTAAGAATATCATTTTTTTAATGATATTTAATTCAAGGGAAGACCAGTCAGGAATTTTGTATATTTGTCTCACTAAGGAATTTTATGTACATGAATGAATAGGAATAAATCTTTCCTATTGTTAAAGGTTTAGTAAGGTATGTCAATACAAAAAAGCAATACAAGTATATAACATACTAGTAACTATACTATACTAGAGTGCCGCGCTTCGACCTCGAGCCCTGGTTTCGAGCCCTGGTGTGAGCGTATGTGGCATGGAGATAGGGGCGCCTTCTCAACCTCGTGGGTTTCCTCCGGGCACTCCGGTTTCCTCCCACTGCTAAAGACCCCTATGCGCAAGTGAATTATTGAAATAAAATTAAACCATATGTTAGTCCAGAAATGAACTAGTTTGTGTTGAGTGGACGTTAAACCCCATTTCTCTCTCTCTTAAACTGTGTTTAAGGTAACAATTGGTACAGTCTAAGACAACTTACGCAAGTTCAAATAGGTTCAAACGCACAATTGTCAACACACATCATTACAGTTTGTATTAAAATAAGTAATTCTATCACAAATAGTAAAGACTGGACCATTAAAATAGTTACCGAACAGTTTTTCTCTACATAGTGCTGTTTATGTTGTAGGCCTAATGACGTATTATGCAACTTGTGGCCATGAGGGTCGGCCAGTTGAAATTTCGCGTAGGAGATGAGTTTCATCAAATCATAAAATTATGCGATAAGGCCTCACCTTTATTTCAATAAGAATTGATTTATTATATGTTAAGCTGCGTGCAGTACTGTTTTGGGTCAGTTTATTTGTAAATTAAGCGAGCTATAGGCTGGTAAACTTTTTGTAGTCATTTGACTAAAAAAACTTGCGCAAAGGAACTCAGTAGGAAAAACCACTACTGCGACTGGAGTAAGACGAAAGACAGCAGTAGTGGAACCATTTCTAATAACATACCAGTAGGTTGAAATTCAGTTTTAAAGTAAGGAATGAATATCATGGCTGTGCAATGTTGTTGTGATTTGTTTAAAAAGACTGGATAATATTCAACAAAATTAAAATATTGATTATGTCATGTCAGCATTTTTTTTTTAAAAGGGCATTAACAGACTATAATTACATTTGAATTATATAAAAGAAAATATATTGAGTTAGTGTAATTGGATTATGTTCAATTTTTCGGTGATATTATGATAATGATAATTCTTGTTTGGTTAATTATTAGGGATTGTGTTAAATTACATGTAAATGTAACTTATAATGAAAGCAAATTATTAATTTATGTAATTTCTGTCTTTATTATACTTGTGTATTGGATCAATAAACAAAAAGTAACCCTACACAATTTTTGACTGCAAGTATAAATTTATTTTAAGTTACAGTCGTTGTGTGATAAAATGGCTTAGAATATCAAGAATGTTATTTTTGTTACGTTTGTATAGTTTTCATTAAATAGAAATCTAATTATATAATTTGTTACCATGTGTTTTTGTTAAATTATATAATTTTGTAGAGCCGGTAATAATTTATTTGTAAAGAAACAGTATGCATGCATTATTATTGTTATTAATTCATCTGTGATATACATTATACAAAACATGCATCATATTATCATACTTTTTGTAAGCATCATATGATCATAATTTTTGTAAGCAATAAAACGATATCAACATTTTACAATCATATTTATTATCAATTTTTCCTATTAAAGAAATTCAGATTCCCTATGGCTAATTGGCTATCAGTAATTTATTACCGGTATATTTTTTAGAGCAGAAGTTTATCAAAAACACTATTCCTTCAAGCAGTCATCCTACCCTGTGGTCAAATTTGGGATAACAGCTTAAATTAGAGAAAAACAAAAATCCGGGTAGAAATATACAAACGAAAGAAAATAGTACAAAGCCCTTGTCAAAAGTGGGCTTTCCCATTTTATGTTGAAGAGTCCAAATTGAATGGCGGTTTTGGGCGTCTGGTTATTCCAGTCTGCACCCGGAATATATTCTACTGCACGGGGTATTTTCAGCCTCGTTCATGGCTTGAAAACTTGTCTTAAATATATATTGGGTATCAGAAGCCCCATCTTTTCACGGTAAGTTAACAACTTCAATGTTGATTTAAATTGACCAGTAAGTCCGATGTGGCCCCTTTAAATTAACATATGACAGTTTAATTTGAATAAAGCGCGAATAATGATTGAGTATTTAGAATCTGTGGTGTTGAGTGTAAAGGTAGATGCTCTGTGGTGTGCTTGTAAATTATTAAACAGGGAATAAGAGCTGGAACTTGCACTCAAGTTGTATTGTTGATTCTACTGTGCAATACGATGAATAGTAACCAATAATTACTGAACAACGTTTTGTGAGGAATATTTCCTTTTCTTCCGTTGTGCAGTGTTTGTAAACACATGCACAATTCAATCTGTGAATTTTAACAAGTTATTGCTTACCATCATGTACATGTATGCTAGGGGACTTTCTCAGGTTACAAAACTTACACACTGGACCCTTTGTTCTGACTCGGGTGTTCAAGTTACTGATCAACCTGTATTGTATTGTTTTAGCACGTACACAGGTGATCATTTGAGGAAAAGTGGGTGTTCATATAAATGAACACCCCAACATACCAACCCGGTGAATGTCAAAACAGACCGGGTAATTGCGTGCGTGAACTGTATTAGAAATAACAAGCAGCACCGTGTTAAATACAAAGAATAAATACACGTAGTTAAAACAATAAATAAATATTTTTTTAATGTAGATTGTGAAATAATATCATTAACTCTAGTAAAAGGAACAAATACTCAAAACCTTGCGAACTTTGGATAATTTCTGTTTGACCATGTTTTAGATAATTGTAATCTTGTAAAATACCTTTCCTACATCATCGTACTTGCTATTTTTTTCGCACATGTTTAGTTTGTTATGTGGCTGGCAAATCGTTAAAGATAGATTGCCGGGCAAGGAAACATACCTTCACAGCAGCCAAGTCGTCCGGGTAGTCAATAAGGGGTGTCGCATATTTGGTCTTTTCTCGGTAAGGAGAGAGAAATGGGGTTTAACGTCCACTCGACAGAAACTAGGTCATTTTTGGACTAATGTGATTCAATTTTATTTCAATAATTCGCTTGCGCGTAAGGATCTTTAGCATTGAGAGAAAACCGGAGGACCCGGAGAAAACTCACGAGGTTGGACAGGGTACCTAACTCCTTGTGACGTACAACCAATGAATAGAAACCATGCCAGTTGACTCAGTGGCAGGCCTTATGATAAAACGCGCAAGCGTTAACCATTCGGAAATCGAACCCACGTTGTTGGTAAGGAAAATATTTACAACATACTAAGATATAATTACGAATAACAAACCCACTAAGTAATTGCCATACTTGTTTGGCTTCTAATTCTGGTCTATACTGAATTTGAGTACTCAAAACATTAAATATCAAGGGCCATAAATCTGGAAGTCATTATCGGAAATCTTCGTCTTATGGCCATCAGCAAAAAGGCTTAAAATACACTTATACAAATACCAATCCAAATTCCTTAAAATTGCATATCAAAAACCTGACACTGGAAAGATCTGATTTGTATGCATCGTAAATAAACAGATATACACTGGTTATGTTCGGGTCATTGACCCACTCCCCAATTTGCTGAGTAAACAACAATATATGGCATGCAAAATAATGTATTGATACCTGTTACAGACGAATTGGTCAAATTATTTTTGTACGATAAAGGGCCTGTGATAAACTTGCGTCTCCCTCGTATCTGTTCATTTTCATTCACTTATTCAACTTCTTACACAAACAAAGAATCCAGTGTGTAAGTCAGTTATCGACCTTCGACCCTCGGGGTCAAGTTAGATGAACACCCGAGCTCGCGCAATTGAACACTTCGAACGCTAACGCGTTCTCAGTGTACAACCTTGCACGAGCTCGGGTGTTCATCTAACTTGAACCCCTCTGTCTCAGTCGATAACCCTTACATAATACATTGCTGGGTTGATCAGGACCTAAATTCATTAATTTCTGGAGTATGGGCCTATCATTTCTAAATGTTACTGTAGCTGTAGTTCTTTAATCTGGACATGAAAGTGGCATTTAAATTATTTATTATACACCATATATAATATGTAATAACATGATCACAGACAAGATTTGTATTTTATGACACAATATCACATTAACATTAGTTTTATAAGTAAAGACACAACATAAACATTCAAACTATTGCCTAAACATCGGTAAAGTTGAATACGATTTAGATTTGGTGGAAAATCAAAATCATTTGGAAAACACAAGAGATTTGCAACTTCTCTTGGAGTAAAGTATCTGAGTTTTAGTTTCCTGATGATTTCCATCTCTTCCTCCTGCCAAAACTCTCGTGAATTCTTGGAAACAGTTTTGCTCTTTAATTCACATGCATCCTTAAACTCTAATACGTTATTAGACATTTGTAAAATGGGCCCTGCTCCATTAATATAATGTCCATATCTTTTCGTAAAACACATTGTTTTTTTAAGACCCGGGTGAACAATGTCCATTATAATAAACCACTTAAAGTTCTTCTCCTCGACTAAATAATCTTGGAAATAGTCTGCACTCTTTTTTTCTAGAAAATGTTCTAATTTAAGACATTTATCAGAGATCACATGATCTTCAAGTTCTTCTTGATGAATGTTTTGTTCACAGTCCTGTAAATGTTGCCATTTTGATTCACATTCCACGAAGATATTTGTTTGAAGCTCCTTTTCATTTTCATGGTTGTAGGCTAACCAGTCTTCTGGACAATTTGGGATCTCTGTAATTGGCTTGTCTGTAACTTCAAAATTAAAACATTTTGACTTTGCAATTAAGTAATATCTTAAACGACAGTTTGGGATCCCAAACTGCAAAGGCGTAAGCAGAAACTCCTGAAAATAGAAGCCATTTTCTTGCAATGTGTTGACCAAATATTGCCTTGCTTCACTTAGTTCAAATCCCTTTACATTTTCAACTAGTATATTTTGTGGTTTATTTTTTGCTTTGTCAATTAGATCTAATACATGAAGGAATGACTGAGTTCTAATATCACAGACATCTTTCTTATTACCAATTCTTGTGAAAGGTTGACAAGGAGGGCTCATTAAAATTATGTCAATATTCCATTTCTCGAATTGCTCGAGCGTTATTTTCTCAATACCAACTGACTTCAATTCTACGCTTTGAATATTATGTCGATAAATTTCATTAGCAGTGGTATTGATGTCTATTGCAGTTACAACCTTAAAATTCACCCCACTTTGTTTTAAGGCATAATGCATGCCACCAATTCCACTATATAACTCCAAAACACGAAATTCGTGAGGTTCGATGGGGGCTGCCATATTGAATAAACTACTTCCGGTAACTCATTTGGGTTAAGACCACTAACTATTACCCCGAATTATTAATATTACAGGATTCTTGCCCCCCCCCCCCACCTTTCGATTGAGACCATAGAACACGATTACTTTGGTTCTAATTGGGTGAAAGCGATGAAACTCTACGTATAGATTCATTATATAGATACCTTGACTAAGTTATATGATGAGGATTTTCTGCTTAGACTATAATAGGCTAAGTAGCGACAGGCAATTTGATCGGTCGAGACATTGGGACACAACAACTCTGATTTTAATTGAAGTAAAATGATTTAAACTTGATGTAGATATTCTATAGGTGAATGTCTTGACTGGGTTAAATTATGATTAATATTTCCCACTAAAGCTAAGCCAAGCTTAGCAATTTCACTGGTTGATATTTCTGGACAAGATAACGTCGACTGATGGAGAGAGATGAAACGTAGTGCAATGTTTCACTAATAAGTAAGAATGCAATCTTTTCATTGGCTTGGGGCTAAAGTATATATATGCAAGATTCAGAATGAACAGGCTGCGGATAGTTTTGTTTATTTTTTTCTAAAAAAGCACCCCGGTTCTTATTAGCTCTGTTGTGGTTGTCAATAGTAAGCAAGTTAAAGTTAAAACTGCAAATGAAACTATTAGCTATGTGGTCTTAACCGGTCAATTCAAGACCAACTGCCATAGGATCCATCCGTATGCGCAACATCTGTTACACATTAATATTATATCTACAAATAAAATAAATGTCTGGGGTAAATCCAGAGATAATTTTTATGCCCTTTTTAAATACTCCATCATTATAAGCGCTTTATTCAAATTAAACTGTCATATGTTAATTTAAAGGGGGCACATCGGACTTATTGGTCAATTTAAATCAACATTGAAGTTGTTAACTTACCGTGAACATAATATGAGGCTTCTGATACCCAATATTTAAGACAAGTTTTCGAGCGATGAACGAGGCTGAAAATACCCCGTGCAGTAGAATATTACCGGTGCAGACTGGAATAACCAGACGCCCAAAACCGTCATTCAAAATTTGGACTCTTTGCGTATTTAATTTAGCCGAACATAACTGATTAGAAATTACAGTAAAATCAGAAACTATTGAATGTAAAACAGTTTATATACACGCATGTTACATTAATGTATGCGTTGCGACAATTTTGTGTCCATTTCTAGGTGACAAAGATTAGTCCCGAAATGACATAGTTTGTGTCGAGTGGACGTTAATCCCCATTTCTCCCTAGGTGCCAAAGAATAGGGAATTTTAATTCCCTTAAGCTGTTTACCGATTATAGATTTGTTTCATGTAAGTGTCAACCTGGGACAACGACCGCGATGAGAAAAACAATGATGTATTATTTTTTTCCAAATAAAATAAATCCATCTTCGCATCTGCTTAAACTATAATTGTTAACATCCAGGGGAAAGGGGTCGGGTTCGGGAAAGGTGAATTAAGATAGTTTCATTCTCTCATTATACAAATATGGGGTTATCCACAATGTCGACACTGGTTGGCCAATTGTTTTAGTTTTTGGTCCACAGAATGATGGATTGTGTCTATAAGTGTTATAACACGTGCGCTTTAATGCTTTCGTATGTCAGTTAGTGAGTGTGCGTATCTTCGACCGAAGCTAGTAAAATCAAATATTCTGTCTATTAAGTTAAGTGACACAGAACGAATTTAGTCATGAACGAGAGTGGGTCTGTTTTAAGAAGGCGATCAAATGAATCTGTAAACGAATGGAACGGGTGAGTTTTTAATAATTTCATTGAATTTCATTATAGTTTTTTCTCGTCTCAATTTAAATCTTGAATTCTGTTGATTTAATGTCTTATTTTGATTATTGATAAGGTTAGCCATTCGATTGAATGGACATTTAAGGAAAGTCGTTTTTTTAAAACTTATTTTTCGATTGTTGAAAATAAAATTGGTTATTTCTCAACATTACCGACAAATGTAAAAACTAAGACAGTGTGCAAACCAAGACCTGTTAAGCATAGGTATTGTCCCGACCTATGAAAAAAATGACAGTTGTAAAAATAAATTTAGTTGAATATATATTTGAGTAAAATTTCTTTTTTATTCAAACGTTTCTATATTTATACTTCCCAAGGGACCCCCATACTCCTCGAAGTGTTCCGTTTGATTAGAGCTAATCACACTACTCACTGCTGGAAAGAGAGAAAATTCTTGTTCTAAATTATGCTTGGTCAATGGTCCGATTAACTACCAATCGGTAACTGCGTTACAAAGGCCCTACCCTCAAAACAAAGCGTCAAATTGGACCAAATAATTTATCTTTACATAACGTTACGTCATAGCTCACGATTTTAATATGCCCAATTAACCAGTGCATAGCAGAATAATGCAGTAAAACTAATTGTGTGACAAAGAGGCTATCAACATTGACATAATGTAAACAATACTGAATGGAAACGACCGGACTTTCGCCGTTTTTAATACCTTAAATCACTGTCTAAAGTTTAAGGGCAGACCCCAGCTTAAACGAAGGACTGTCGTGTTGCTGTACTCAAGTTCTAGATTTGATTGAACGGGAAGAATAGACACATATTCCCTCAAAAGTTCAAGTATCAGAAGCCAATCCAGTAATGGCCGGAAAGGGTTTCTCTTGGCGTTGCTTCCGGAACATGAAGGACTCCTAGACATTAATTAACTTATCCAGACCATAATTTACACCCTGATGTCAAGGCTAACCTTCGATGTTGGCGGACTAAATTCCTATATGCCGCTTAACGGCCATTGATAATTAAATCAATCAAGTGGATAATTGAGACTATGCTGTTTTCCATAATGTATCTTTAATATAAAACTAGCATGTATTTGGGCATTTATATCAAAAGATGTTACCGACCATACAAGGTAACATGTGTTAACTCAATATACAAAATCTCCAACATCGAAAACACGAATTATTTGTCAATTTAAATCAACATTGATGCTGCGATCTTCCCCGAAAAAGATGGACTTCTGATATCCAAAATTTAAGACAAAATAAACATTTTGCCATTGGTACACGAACCGTGTACCATAATGCGTTTCAGTCCCAGTTCTAGCAAGAGATTCGAAGAACGAGGCTAGTTTATTGCACCAAATCAAACGGCGCATGCAGACTGGAATAACCAGACGCTAGAAATTTGCATTCGACTGAGACTGCTGGCTTTTTACGCCGAACATAACTGATTTGACATTAGAGTAAAAACGGAAACCATTGAATGTAAATCAGTTTACAAACATTCATATTACAGTAGTATATGCGTTGCGACCAACTTATGTCAATTTCTAGGTCCTAAATGTTAGAGATTTAGCTCCTTTAATAGATTCAGTCGTCAAAGCTTTTAATGAGAATTGTTCATGGGACTATTTTACATATTTTGCATAAGCAGCAATGCTTGCTATTGTATCCATCCATACATGTATATTATGTAAATATACTTACCCAATTAAATATGTTGCATATATGAAACTTGTTAGTCATCCCCATTAAATGCATACATATTACAATACGTTTTATATGCATTACATTTTACAACTTATATTAGAATAATCAAGCCCAGTCAAAAGGTAAGCAGGTAAATACTTTAAAGATACATTATGGGAGATTAAATAGAGAACTGGCAGTTCTCACTATAAAAGTGAAAACTAGATATTGTAAAGGGAATTTGCTGAAAATTTCAGTCAAATTGATCCACTCTGAACCGAGAAATTCGCGATAGAATTTTGGCCTAGCCACGATCATCATTACTGAAGTCGGTATGATAGAAACATAGTCTTTATTATCCATGTCATGATTTAAATAGTCATTTATGTAAGTTGAGCAGCAAATTGGATCCTAATCCAGTAAATATCGTAGGCTAGCGATGACACCGATAGTTGATTATTGTCTGAATAAGTTAATTAATGTCTAAATAATAATTCAGACAACATTTCAGACCTAAAGAAAGACCTGCAATAGGCAGATGTAACTCTTGCATAATATTATTATATGTTTAACTATACACCAGTCGCTTTAAAAAGTTAAATGGATCCACCAATAGGTTTATTTTTATTATTATATTCCAGTGTTCATAAGACTGACTGTGACAACAACATGACTGCTAGATCTACTTCAAGATGTTTAAAATTTGTTCTAGTTTTGATTTTTATAACGTGTATAATTAATATGGCTATGCACCATTTCAATCCAACCCACAATCATCAAATTAAACTAGTAACAGTTGGGGCTGTAGCTGCAGATAGTCAACAGTGTTCTCTCATTGGCAGGTAAGTATATAATAAAGTCTTACACGATGTTTCGTTTGATGAAAATATAGGTCGACATAAGTTGAATCGGAAAGCAGTCTAATCTACAATACTGTTTTAAAGTAGGTAAGTCTCTAACTCAATATCATCCAAAATATTACACGTTGAAAACACGAATTATTTGTCAATTCAAATCAACATTGATGTTGTTATCTTAGGCTTCTGATATCCAATATAGAGGATAAAATAAACATTTTACCATGGGTACACGAATCGTGTACTATAGTGCGTTTCAGCATCATTTGTAACAAGTGACCAGAAAGAACGAGGATAGCCATATTCCACAGCTCACGTCAAACGTCAAACACTAGAATTTTCTATTCGATCGAGACTCATGCCGTATTTCGCTGGACATAACTGATTTGAATTTTTTTTCAAATCAGTTATGTCCAGCGAAATACGGCTACTTTAAAAAGTCAAAACGGAAACAGTTGAATGTAAATCAGTTCATATACAACCAGGCACCGAGTTCACAAAGCATTCTCAGACTTAAGTTGAGATTTGACTCAAAATTGTTCGCCTTATTTTAACTAAGATATAGCCCTTTATAATAATTTTGTTGTTTTAATGTATCAAATACACCAAGAAGAAACTTTGTGTTTCTGGATCAAAGATATTTCTCATAAACCGTGATTGAAAGTTGAGCAAATTCTCAACGTAAGTCTGAGAATGCTTATGGGCCAGATTACATTATCATATGCGTTGCCGCCCATTTGGGTCCATTTCTAGGCCCCAAATATGAGCGAATTAGCTCCTTTAATATACGTCACACATTAAAATTGTGAAGATGACCATAGAGTGGATGCAACGGCTCGTTCCCAATTAAATTCCTGATAGAAACTGCCCAAAACCCCGCAAAATGTCATTAACAATAAATTAGGTTACGATGTAATGTCCATCAACAGGTGTGTTTTTAATTGAAAGTATAACACGTCTGATGATTAAAAAAGTAAAATTATTGACAGAAAAACTGATTAATAAGATGACAGTATGATCAAGAATGTGAAAGTGTTATAGTACGTGTCAATGTTGTATGTTTAGAAATATTTTAGAAGCTGGTGGTTCGTCTGTTGATTCAGCTATTGCTACATTGTTATGTTGCGGTATTCAACATCCTCATAGTTCTGGTATTGGCGGAGGTAAGACACTAATTGCATTTACAACATCTAATCATTAGTATTGGTGTTACCGTGAAATACGCGGCCAAACACAAATTAATCTGTTTTACCGCTTGCGGTATGAAGCACCACGAAACCATCTCCCACAATCGTAAATGACCATATGGATAAATATTATGTTTGAACATTATGTTAAATATTGAAAAGATAGTTTAATGGTCAACTTTAGAAGACTGCAATCTCAGAATAAATATTTTCGAAGCTGTTGTTATTCGTAAGCACTGTGGTTACGAGGTAACATTTATTCGTAACCGCCGTGGTTACGAACTACCATTATTTGTTAAAACTGTTGAACGGTGTCCAAATGGGGCTAATACCCGGACCAGACAACGTTAGGGACATGGGTCTACTTTGAAACGCATATACCCTAAAATATCCATTGGTACTATGCAAACGAGAAGAAATGGATCTAGGCGATGACAGGGTCTAATGCCATTTATCTGCTGCAAACAATTTGCAAGTAACAGGGACCGCGATGCCAAATCATTAAAGCGAACAACTAACCATTAAATGACAATTAGTAGTAAGGTTGATACTATAAGTCTTGGACTCAATTATCTTTCAAATCAAGATCTCACTATGAACTTTAGCTTTTGTATTATCGACTGGTAAACTTGTTCAAAGAAACAAGTGATGATTGCGAATACATACGGGATAGAACCAAATGATTATTCTGAATACACAATTATCCGTTCCCTGATAAGATATGCAGGCTATTAAACTAACATTTAAAATCGATTTTAGTCATTCATAAAATTTGACGTTGCAGACGTCAACTAGATGACAGCATTTGAATCATATCAACTGTTTATAAAACAGTCATAGCTACAAAATACTATATTGCAGAAGTAGTTTAAAAAATACTGTATTGCAGTAGTAGTAAAAAATACTTTATGGATGTAATAGTTATGAAATACTGTGTTGCTGTAGTAGTTAAAAAATATTATGTATTGTTGTAGTAGTTCAGAATATACTGTAAAAAATACTTAATAGAAGTAATAGTTATAACAATACTGTATTGCATTAGTAGTTAAAGAAATAATGTATTGGAGTTTAGTTATACTGTATTGTAGTAGTAGTTATAAATATACCGTAATGCAGTAATAGTTATAAAATACTGTATATAGTGGTAGTCATAAAAATTAAAACCACTGTACCATACGTTGTTTTTGAATTACATGCCACTGGAATAAATATGTTGCCTATGTATTTGTTAAAAGCGTACAATACACACGTCTTCCATTTTCAGGAGGTGTTTTTACAATATATGATCACAAGTTGAAGAAATCCGTGGTAATTGATGGTAAAACCCCGGCTCCATATAAATCAAACCGTAGCCATTTTCCTATTTACACCAGCCTTCATGCCACAGGTATTTTCTTTTCTTCTTTTGTGTTTTACATGTCTTTTGAATAAGCCAAGACCTAGAATAGACAGATGTAGCTGTTACATAACGCATTTTAAACACTATATAGACTACAATAATTCTTCTTGTAAACTGACAAGGAACGTGTGCCTATTTATTTCGGTTGAACGAAAAGCAGGGATCCGATATGCAAAGTGACGTTTAGAATTCGGAGAATAGGTTGACTGAACCTATGCTTTTTGGGCACAGTTCTCCACTTGCACACCCAGGCCTGACTATAAAAATGTAAAATGAAATACTGTTATTTTGAAACCAGCATCCCTATTATTAGACCAAAGTCACCTGGTCTTACAAACTTTCTTGGTGCGAGATCCTATACCCCTATTTACCACAAGATACACGATTGAACATTCGTTACCTTGTGTGTAATGCAGTGCTGTTTTTATTTGTGTCTTTGAGTACAGTCAACCATTTTACATCGGACAACACCAATCGCTTTTCTGCATACTGGCCGATGTAGACGATTGGTTTGTGTATTTTTATCTAATCTATACAAGGGCGATGTACTCAGACGATGCTGTATTAGTTTCCAAGATCTATTTTGGATTTACACGTAACCCTTACTTGGTCATCATTACCCACCCATTGATGCCCGAAGTAGGAAAGGATTGGAATGGGAACCGCGCTGTCTGACTTTCAATGCGTGTCAGATACCATGTACCCGTAACCAGGCCCAGGGTAAAGACAGAATTTGGAGAATTTTAGCTAGACGGTTATAATAACAACGGCTATGTAAGCGAATTTATGAGGTGTGTCCATCACGGATTTCCTCAGTTACCCAGGACCCACATACAATGCGACAGACAATCATCCCTGCGATCCATCTCGAAATATGCGTGAAATGTATCAACATACTCCTCACCAATCCCACTGCTAGTATGGCCTGCTTGCAAATTAATGGCCAAAACTGAACACTTTGACTAAACGATCAGGTGTACGGATGCGGTGTCTATTCACCCCTGGATATGTAAATACGGCAAATTTCTGTCTGATGCGCTACTACCCTACCAACAAGAAAGTGTCAATGAGCCTTTCCGGGCGGTGGTGGTGGTGCTGTGTTGATAGACTAACACTCAAGAAAACCTAGGTCATCGCCTACGTACTGACTGGAAACGTTTGTTCCATTGGAGTAAAAGAAACCAAAATGAATGGGGTTAAGCGTCCTGCTGTTCTACTTCGAACTGGGCTGATGAATCCGGGCATACACCATACACTGCATACAGTGTGCTATGAGGGGAAATTTTGCCCGGACAGCGGCACTATATCGAATTCCAACTTTTACGTGCACGCCTATGTCTACACAGGACCTCGGTCTTTCGTTTCATACGAACGACTAGACAGCTGTCGTTGTCAGGCCCTCCGTCCTGCATCACCGAAAAGGGGGAAAAAGCGCCGGAAAATTTGGATGAACTTTCTCAGCCAGTGCATGGATTGAACACCCGACATCCATGCTAACGCGCCGGCGTCTTACCCAACATACCCTTAAAGAAAAGAAAACTGTGGAGGCGGACTGTCAAGCCTTTTTAAATATAACTATTTATTAATTTGTATCAATTTTGAGACGACTATATATAAATCTATTGTCTAGAGCGATATTGACTCGGGTATCTGTGTAGTAATTATGTAGATTATTTAAGATACGTATTAAATGCAATAATACTATTCTCAGGATATAATATTCAAATTGTCTTTTATTTAGAATTTACTTTATTTAAATTCATTTTATAGGACCATTGTCCATTGGAATTCCTAATGAAATTGTGGCGTTTTGGGAAGCTCATCGGAGATATGGTAAACTACCATGGGGAAACTTATTTGCGCCCGCATTAGCAATGCTAGAGAACGGTGTACCATTCTCTAAAGACAGTGCGAATAAGTTGAATTATATGACGATCGTTTTACAGGAGAAACATAATGTTACACTACACGAACTATATCCTGATATTTGGTAATAATCGGTTTTATATAATATATTTGCGGTATAAACGGTGTGTTAGTCAAATAAGTAGTTTTGTTGAGGACTTCGGATTTTTACCACTTCAGGGCAGGGGCAGGCCACTCGTTAGAAGAAAACCGAGGTCAACTTGCCATCGCTCATCACATAAGTAGGCTATAACGGCACGCCAGTCTAAAAATTGATGTAGGTCGTCGACGACGCTATACTAATACCCCATTTCACAAATCAGACTAGTCTTCATGAAGGTTATCTTATACACGGTTCTTGTTAATTGCGTTATAATAGCGATTGGAATGTGTTGTGTCTATAATACAAAAGTAGACCCACAATAAACATTATTTGTTTGCCATTTAAGGTCGCAGAACGTTAATCCGTCTATTCTTTGGGTTAAGGTTAGGGTTTGGGTTAGTAAAGTATCTCGAAAATAGCCGGGTCAACGTGTAGCTCACCATGAATAACATCTGGGCCCTGTTTCTCGAAATCTTAACTAAAGATAAAATCTAAATTTTAGTAGATACTAAAATTTTGATTGGCTAAGCACTAAAGTCAATCAAATGTTATCCAATCAAATTACTAAAATTTGGATTTTATCTTAGTTAAAATTTCGTGAAATAGGCCCTTGGTGTTTAGTATTCCACTTAGAATACACATGCACCGTCGTATTAACTGTCTAGACTGTCTAGAATCTATTTCATTTACAAAAAAGGTTATTAAAGGGCCAATCCCGATAACTTTCTGAGGAATAAAAATGCTTAATTTTGTGTTAAAATCCCTAAAAACCCATTACCTAAGGCCGACCAACTAACACGATGTTTGTGATACGCTTGTAAATAATTTAAATCTGACAGTCTTCATCTGGAAATGGAGACCGTTGTATTATACAGTATCTGGATAAAACCAGACTTTTTTTCTATAAAAATAATATGTAGGTAAAATTTACCTTTTGTTATCAAGTACAGTACATGGGTCATTCACTGTATAGACCTCTCAAGAAACGGGAATCGATTATCAGGTCACTCTATGAAAAAATTGATCCGAAATCTTGAAAGGGTTACGTGTCCGGATAAGCAGTATTGACGTTCACGTCCAAACGACTCAATATATTGAGCTGAAATTTTTAGACAAGGCTAATACACCATGCCTCTATATTTTGGTCCATAAATTTCATAAATATTCAGACTTTAATTTTTTAGATCCTGTCCTTATCGGGATTGTCCCTTTAAAACGTGAATGCGGTAACATGTTTATCACAAACATTTGTTGTCTTTTTAAAGTGAACTCTTCTGTCACGAAAACGGAGTAGTTAAGAAGGAAGGGGAGATAATTTACAGACCCAATTTACTTCGAACTTTAAAAAAAATAGCAGAACATGGACCTGATTATTTGTATAAAGGAGAGGGTGCTGAATTGTTGATTTCAGATTTACAGAAGGAAGGTATGATGTCCTAAACATTTTATTGTTGATACACTCTTGATTTTATACCCAATCACCCCCCCCCCATTGTTTATAGGCCTATGTTCCCATTTCCTTTAACATTGCTAATTCTCTATCTCAATATTTTTCATAATATTTGAAATCAAAAACATGAATTAGAATTCAATATTGACCAATTTCAATCAATATTTATGTTGCTATATCTTGCCAAGAAACTATAGGATCCTAATATCATATTTTAAGACATAGTTATCATTTTATAATCAGTACACAAGACGTATGTATGCTACGGTTCTGGGTGCAATTTTGGAATGCACAAAATAAAAGTATATCATGCAACACAATGTGGAAGTAATGTGGGTGAGTCACAAACGACAAAATGACATTTTTAAAAACTATAGAATGCACCAATCATGCGTAAATGACTGTCACTCAATGTGACTGAACATAGCTTAAAAATTACAATATTATTTTTGAAAATTGAAAATAAATCACATTCATATGTGCTTTAAGAACCATTTTTGTCCATTTCCAGGTTTGTCTATAGATCCATACGTCCTTTTAAACTTCAATCATTATTTAGACATATTAGAATGTTTATGAAAACAAATTAGTATACAAACACACAAACGGTATTGTGTAAACACCACAAAAATTAAGAAAGAAAATAAAGCACCCACGTGGATGTATGTCTGCACCTGTGAAGGTCTTCTGTCGTTTATCGTTCAGAACCCTTTCAATCATTTTCTAATGGGTTATTAGTATCTTTCCTTTGGACAAAAGAAACATCTACATGTATCAAAACCCAAAAGTAATCTCCCCGCTCAATGGTCCCAGAAAATCTTGGCGACTTCGATGATAATGGTGAAACTGTGTAGCTGTGGAAGTAAAGAAAAGCTTGTATTGAAATTCAGACTTTTACCCACAGATCGATAATAAAGCGCAAAACGTAGACATACAACGCGATGCCTGTTTCTTTTATTAATCTTGATAGGCTTGTTTATTTTTCCAGGAAAAGCCCGCTATCAAAATTCTTAATTCTTCTATTGCGAATGACCGTGTAGCTCCGATTTGTAAAATTTGAAGCATTTATTGACCCTGTACAGTTTTTAGGTATTGCAAAAGCCTTTACGTGTAAATGTGTTGGTAATTTTCAAAGATAAATAATTTCTTGAAATTGAATGTATTTCAGGGTCTGTTCTCACATTAAAAGATCTGGAAGAATTTCGTCCTTCTGTTTACGATGCTTATAAACATGAATTCGAACATTTCGTCTTGACGTCAACAGACGGTCCACATTTTGGAATCATTTTGGCATTTATTCTGAGAGTACTAGAAGGTAAGTAGTTTACTCACAAGCAACAATTCGTCGCTCAAGTGGAAATCATAACCGGGTGAATATAAATAGCTGCTTGTCCCCAACGACCCCCTGGCATGCCACTCGTTAGTATAGTCTGATCGTGATCTGGAAGGATTGTGGTCATGTGGTCAGAGAGAGAAGCGTGGATTAAGGAATTACTTGACCCTAGACCAAACACCTTGCTGAACATATATCACGATCAGTTGATTTAACTGTGATATGAAAGTAAAACTAGAGTGACAAGATCTCACGACAACCTCACTAACGGAAAACTGAAAATGAAATAGACTTTTCGTAAACCAAGATGTCAAAAATATCAGTGCTTCAAGTAGACAAGCTCCCGGTCACCTCTGCGAAATAATTCAGTAGTATATGTTCCTAAGCAACATTTTTCGTTCCTGGAGAAAACCCACGATATGCTGTACAGGTGACACTACTCCTTGTCACGTACAACTCGGGATTCGAAACCACGCCAGTTGACTCAATGGAAGACCTATGATACAGCTGCGCACGCTAACCATTCGGATTCCCCCCCCCCCCAGGAAATGCATCTTTTTTGTATGATTATATTATAGTTTTTCGTATTGCTGTCACTCCTCGAAACCTTTGATTTACCAGCACCAACAATCACCTTTAAAGTATCCCGGCTTATAAATCAATGCACCAATGAACACATTTATTTTCATTGATGTGAATATGTTTTATATGATTATATAATTATAGGTTACAACTTAACAAATGATGACTTCAAACCAGATAAAGCTATACCAACCTACCATTTACTGACAGAAATCATGAAATGGGCTGGTGCTTATTCAAAACGGTTAGGAGACCCAAAGTTTGCACCAGGCTTAGAAGAGGTAAGTCAATTATTTCCTTTCAAAATAGTACATACTGCATCATTAATAACTCTGAAAATACCATCTTCATTGTCTGGGATATGCACCATTCGTAAAACCCGTCACATGGAAAATGAACCCGATTCCCCAGTGGTGCTCTAATGCGTTCTTATTTTAGTGAATCTTTAATCAGGGACTATTCGTAACCCACTACATGTATAGTAAATTCTGTATTTCAGTTTATGCAGTCGTTAGGTACAGAAGAAATGGCTGCAAAAATAAGGAAGAGAATAAACGTCGTCAGGACCGAAGAACGTCACCATTATACAAACGTAACCACGGATGATTTGCTATTGCAATTGCATGGAACAACACACGTGTCAATTTTAGGTACGGACGGGGACGCAGTTTCAGCGACAAGTAGTATAAATAATTAGTGAGTATTATATAGATAACACAATCATCTAGTCCAGTACCTCATGTCATATATGACTTTATTATAATATGAACCATATGAACAGTTTATGAAAACTATTAATACAGCAACGTTGGTTATTGATACTGTTGATTTACATATTGACTTATATGTGTGTTGTATATTGATACAATTCAAATTTTGGGTTAAACATGCTATGTTAACATGTGATTATTTGTTCAAATCCGCTAAATCCAGTTCTCATCAGTATAATTATAATACAAAGGAGACGTAGGTTTTCGGCCATATTTTAAAGTCCCAACCTGGCCGAATAGGGATTTTAATTTACAATTGGAGACCATAGACATTTTGGTTAAACATCCTATGACAATTTTAAGTTTGAATCAGATTTGATTGATTTTACATCGCCATCTTTATGTGTCTTAATGTTTCAGCTATATTTTTGACACAAAGTACCTATTTTGACTGGCGGGACACGACTGTCTTTAAATGTAAAACATTGAAACATAAATAGTATTATTGTGTTTTTACTTTCTAATGAACTTTTTACTTTTACACAGTTTTGGTTCTATGATATATTCCAAATCAACTGGCATAATCTTAAATAATTCCATGAAAAGCTTTAATAATAGAAATGGATCGGTAAGTTTTTATTTTTTTCCCCAAAATGTCGGTCCGCCTATTTTCTATTCACACTACATAATTAAGTTTTATTTTATCTCATTGTATCCTTTTCAACCTTTCTCAAATGCAGTTTCAGAGTTATTTTTCCGGCTGATAAGCGTGCCGTTAATTGTTTCAAGTCGGGAATAAACAGGACACAATTCTGGAGAATCCAAGTCGAAACGTCACTCTGTTAAATTTATGACAGATCCCAATAACAATTATTGCTAGTTCAATTTTCTTTTATTCAGAATAACTTGTTAGTTCCTGGTAAAATTGCTAAAACTGGACAGTCACCTTCTATACTATTAGATAAAAATGACGATTTGTTAATGGTTATAGGCGCATCTGGTGGAGATAGAATAGCAACAGGTTTAGCCCAGGTAAAGATATCATAAGATTAGGTTATGGTTTAATCCCGTTCGGTATTATTATCAAAAGATTAACGTCTCGTTTAATCTCATTCAATATCAAAATAATAACGGTTGACCCGGCGTAGCACGGGTAAAGCTATGAACCGGAAGTAACATAATTCCAAGACCGGAAGTGGTAGTCATAAAACCACAACGACATTCAAGAATATTAATATACATAGATAGATGATGATTGCAAATTTTGTGTCAGCATTCGTGCAAATTTGGATAGTTTTTTCGATAAAAGACGCACATAGACACTGGTTAAAATATAAGATTTGGAATATAAAAATGAAAAAAAAGGGGAAAAACTGCGGGTACGTTCATCAATGTTCCGTGTAACTTTCTGAAGCTGTGTCATACTATTTTAGAAGAACAAATAGTCAGTTTTTCCGTTGATCGCCGGCAAATCGCAGCTGTAGGTCAAGTAAACGGCACATGAAACGTAAACGAGTTACAAAGCCTCGTTATGCGTTTCTGACGATCATCGCAATATTAGAAACTTTTAAGACGAGACAAACAAGAAATGTTTTTATCTTATTGGTGTAACTTGCATTATACTATGTGTTATGATTGCGTTGCATCTGTCTATTTTTTAAAAAAAAGAAGCCACAGTAGGTAGTAGTGCTGATTCCCCGGACAAATGTTCCCTCGTGGCTTATGCCTATCTAAACCAGTCGGTGCAAAACACCAGGGGCCGTCTTTTTTTAATTGAGTATATTGTGCATACATTAAAAACACGATTTCATGTATAAATTAGTGTACCATGTTTCATTTCAATGGTTTTCATTTGTCGTTTCTTTATGTAGGCTTTATTTGGAATATTTTGGTTAAACCAAACTTTAGAAGAAGCCATCAGACCAAAAAGAATACATTTTGACTTTCGTGCGTATAAGTTGCTGTATGAAACTGGATTTCCACAGGTGAGCTAATCAGCCATTGAGTCAGGAAGTTTTGTTTTTGAATTTTAAAGTTAAAGCAGTGGTTCCCAACCTTTTTGTTGGAGTACCACTTGGGGCTCCCATACAATCGCCGCGTACCACCTGGTTCCAGAGAAACTCAATTCGATCAAATATCACTTTATTTGCATTATTTCTGAAGTAAAACAGGCTAATGAACTAAAGAAAAAACACAACTCAATGCAGGGCTGTATCTGCTTCTTCTCCAAAAATAATCCAGAAATAAATAGAGAAGTATAGAAATAAAAGATTAATCAATCCAGAAATAAATAAAGAAGCATAGAAATAAGATATAAAAAGTATACTAAATAGTAATAAGTACGCGTACTACAGGTTGGGAACCACTGATTTAAAGGGAAGAACAGTGTCGAAATAAGCTACCGGGAAGGTTTTTTTTGATTGGTCATAAGATCATTTCTGGCTGGATGATGGAACTTTTATTCTTTTAAGGAAGGCAAATTGTTTATCACAAATATTCCCCGTTGTCAATAATACAAGATACCCACTGATCCAGCAGGATTGAGTTATGGTCTTGTATATCTCTGTTATTCCGAAGATAGCAAATTACTAATTATTTACTGTACATGTATATGTGTTAAGTTTCGGCAGGAATTCTTAATATGGACAATAGATGTACACATTTGTCAGGAATTTGTATACTATGTTTAATTACGATTTAGAAAATTTAATTTACAAAGCATACATACACTAGTATGACTGGGAATTATTTTCATATATTTCAGAATATATTAGATGCATTAGAGAATAAGTACGGCCATGTTTTATTGGAGAGAGATAGATACATGTCCAACATCCACGCTGTTTACAAAAACCCTATAACTCACCAAATTGAAGCTTTCTCTGACGAACGGAAAGGTGGACATGCCAGCTTAGTTCAAAGATAAGAATAATAGAAAATAAAAATAATTATATTTTTTTCTCTGTTGTAGTTATTTGGTTAGGCATCTGGCCAACGGATCAGACACTCCATGAAAATATTTCCGTCTGACATTTTCAAAAGCACTTGTAAGTTGAAAAAATATAACGGGAGAAAAATGCTAATATGGGCGGGATAAAAGAAAATGTACCCTAGTTGGGGAGGGCCCTAAAGGTAGACAAAACGGCCCCGCGTCTGACGAGAGGGCCCCTCTGCCTATGGGAAAGGGCCCCCTAGTCCGAGTCAACCGTTCACTATACACTGTTACTGTCGAATCCAATACTGAATGGGAATGCAGTCATGGCATTGGCATGGAAGTCATCAATCAAGACCCCCCCCCCCCCCCCCGCGCGCGAAAGAAGTATAGCCTCCACCATGATGTTGTAAAACTCACAGTCGTTGCCCCAGGAACATGCATCTATAGATTATCTACATACATTATTTTCCTAAACGGTTTGGTGAATTACTGGAACACGCATCCCTAGATTCTCTTCCATACATTCCTAAACGGCATGATTGATTACAACCCGATTTCGTAGGTATTGTGCATGAGTGTCAATTGGGTATATTTTGTTAAAATAAAGTTTTCCGACTTGGCTCGCCCTTATCAGTGGTGAAAGACAAAAGGCCGGGTAAGAAATATCAATGTTGGACTTTTATTATTAACTTTAATATTGAACTTAGAATGGGACTTAATAAACTCGCCCACCAGGATTATGATTTCCAATATCAGAATGATTCCAGAAATACACCGTTATAATATGTTTTATAACAAGCACAGATTATACATAAACACAGCATCTAGATAGATCGCAAAATTAACATGTCTACCGATATGGTTTATGCATACACAAACTTGGCTCTCGATACGTAACAGATAGTCTACCTAATTAATGTGTTTCTATTGATTTTGACCCATTTATCAACAACGAAACTTTCGTTTAATATCAACTAAATTAAACGCATTGTTATCAGTGTTACATAAAGATTTCTTTCATAAGCATTGAATACCCAAACAAATAAGCTATTTTATTGAGATTTCGTCTAATAGTTTGGATGCAGCTATGGCGGGTGTGGCGCCAGGCAGGGTAAGCTTACTCTACCGGACACCTGTTAACACCGTTTGTCGTGTATTTCGTACACGGTGAACCGTCCATTTGCTGATTACACTATTTTGCCTCAGCCGTTTTTAGAACTTCGAATTTTGACTAATGGATTGTTTGTACTTGGTTTTATTTTATTAAAACCTAGTCATTTCGGTTCTCGATGGCTTGAAGCCTCTGGTTATATAACAACCTTAAACCCCAGGGCCCAGTTGTTCAATTTAACCTATGGTTACATATATAACCCTGGGTTATGCCACACTAAATCATAAGGACCACCCTCTACAACAATAAATGAGGTTGTGAGGAAGGTGACTGATATGTGTAGAGATAGTACCCCCTTCAAGGGCATTGAGGGAGGAATTGAGAGCAGTTTTGAAATGTATGGTAGGTTTACCACATGTCTTCGTATAGACATATTTACTTTTTAAAAAATATTTTGCTATTTATCATTCTAGTTTCATTCACTTTCCTTATTTCGCAATTTGGTTCACGATATTCACCTAATCAACATATACACCTCAATATACACCAAGAATTGTTCCAAAATCTTGATCAAAGATTTGCTTACTTAGCATAAGCAGAACATTCTCATCATCGAACTACGTCAACGTATTGACACAATGAATCTATACACTATGGCCCTCTCCCAATTAGAACCAAAGTTATTGTGTTCCAAAGACTCAAACAATCAAATTGCTCATCTCTACTTTGCCTTCGTGGAAAATGCGCGTAAACGAACTATGTCAATGCATTTACGTAATGGACACCTACGCCAATTTTGAACATTCTACCCAAAAAAGGGGGGGGGGGTATTTCATTCCAAAGTCTTGACTTCGATGAAAGACAACTTAAATAATAAAAAAATGAAACTTTAATGTACGACAATGATTATATAAACTGGCTACTTATGTTTATTTATTATGGAGTGAGATTAAAATGTAAATACCATAACAAATTAAAGATACATTAATTACGAGTTTGGTAAAGAGTTAGCCATTCTTGCTATAATAAATCAAAGACAGGTGATGAAAAAAGAAAATATTGAAAATTTCAGTCACATTATTTTATTTTGAACGGAGTTATCAGTGTTGGAAGTTTGGACAAAAATGTGTACAAACTGCGTCTACCAGCGCTTCTCAGGAGTCCATGTGCACCCCCATGTGCGTGTATTTGAAATGCCTGGGGGTGAAATGTGGAAAAAGGGGGAATTTGGGGTGAATTATACACAAAGGGGGAGATTTTGTGAATAGGGGCATTTTGCATGATAGACCATAAACCCGCGTAGCCATTGGTGGGAAACTAAATAGCTGACTAGCACTAGCATAATTAATTTCGACGCTGGGTACAATGACACTTATCCTATATCTCGCTGTAAAGTTGATTGTCCGGGTTGATCTTCAGAACGACCCATCAGCTGAACTTCCACAGAGCAAAAAAAACAACCCCAAAACTATGGCTTGGCGAAGAGATCGTTGAAAACTATCCAAATTTGACTACATGAGCTATTACCTTTCCCCATTTCGTATCTCGCGGAGTGTGCATTCAGCACCCTAGCGGATTTATTGACAAAAAAATAAGGCAGCCTGAAGATTATGAACGCGTCGAAGTTAACAAAGTTAGTTCCGGAAGTTAAGACCTTTGTTCAAAAACACCAAGCACACCATTGTGCTTTTAATGTGTAAATCCATGGCATGTGTTTGAAATGATACCTAATTAGCATGCTTCGGTTTTCAGTTTTTGGTAATTTTATGTTTTATAGTGCCCGGGGTGAATAGCGATGAGAATATTTCTCAAGTGGTGAATTGCACCAAAAAGGCTGAGAAGCACTACGGGCATTGCCAATCGTTTGATTGACAGACGAAAACTCCACCCACGTGTACTCTCGCTTGACATTCCTTTCATCACCAGTTTCCGGTAGCGACGTCACCGAGTAACAGTAAACGTTATCTTGTTCAGCCATTTGCTGATTGAATTTTAAATGGATGACTGTTTAAATCCGAGCTGTATCCAAGCCATCCGTGGGTCTACAGAGTTGATTTTGTGCTTGTTGTGTAAATGAAGATATCATTAATCATTTCTATAACATCTGAAGCCTAAATAAAGATTTTCAGTATGTTGATTTAGCTCTTGCATAATGCATGTTCAACAGTCTTTTAAAAAGTTTACATATTTGAAATAATTTCATACTGCACATAGCAAATTATAAATTATTATGAGGTCAGTAAGAACATATTTAAATGATATTTCACGTTATGACAATATGTAATATGTATATATTATTGCCATATGAGAGAAATGTGGTTTAACGTCCACTCGACACAAACTAGGTAATTTCGGGACTAACATATGGTTTAATTTTTTTTGAATAATTTGCTCGCGCGTAGGGGTCTTTATCAGTGGGAGGAAACCGGAGAAAAATCGCGAAGTTGGACAGGCGACCCTACTCCTTGTCACGTACATTCGTGATTTCGAAACCACCCCAGTTAACTCAATGACAGGCTTGAGGAAACAGTGCGCACATGCTAACCAATCGGTCCTCCAACCCCGTTTGAACTGGAATAAAACTTTCAAGACTAGAAGGTAATTCAAATAACCTTTCATTGGGGCTACATTGGAGCAAAGGGTAATACGTTACAACCTTGGATTGCTTGGGTGGAGACAATGCGAAAATCATGTTTATATCATCTATAAGAGCAGATATTTGAACCACAACTGTATCAAAGAAGATGAAAAAATCAACTATATCACTGAAGGGGGGGGGGGGTCTGTGTATTCATACCAAATGTCAGTATCTGCCCTTTATGGCCAGAAAAAAACAATTCGGTCTCGCTCGACACATGGAACTCACTCTTATGGCTAATGGATTCCTCATCAGCAACACCGATGAGAGAAGGAAACACCTTTTTGTCATAGTAAACTATACAAAATTTACTGATTAGACTTTCATTAAATTAAAAAAAACCCATATACTGGGTGCAATTTAGGTTTTGGAATATTGGCTTCAGCATTATGACTGTGGAGAGATATGTTTTCTGTACACATTGGAGTTGATGTGTCTACAGCATCACTTTGTGTTACAGGGGTCTATTTGTATCAGTTCTTTCTTACTCTCGGGGAACTTATGGAAGAGTGATTTAATGCAATGGCAAAGGTGTCCTCCATTACAAAACCAGCTTAGGCGTCTGCAGTGCACTTTTGCTCTCTCACTGCTAATACGTTGGTGAAAAGCCAAAGTAACTCGGATAGGTCTTAACATAACAGGCATTGCAAATTCATCAATTTCTGTAACATCTTCCTCCGTGACATAGAACAGGGTTACACTTGTGTTTTTAGACGTGTTGAACTGATTTGACATCTGCCAGATCATTACCCTCTGCAACAAGACGGTCTGCCGTTCTTTTCAGGACACCGACAACGCCATCAAAATGAACACTTTCGATCTCACAGTTTTCACTGAAATCAAGTTGCTCGAATTGGTGTCGAATGTTAAACACATGACGTCCAAGTTTTCTGCCTCAGAGAGAGAGAGTGAGAGAGAGATGGGGTTTAACGTCCACTCAACACAAACTAGGTCATTTCGGAACTAATATATGGTTGTTTTTTTTTAAATTTTATTTCAATAATTCACTTGCGCGTAGCGGTCTTTAGCAGTGGGAGGAAACCGGAGTGCCCGGAGGAAACCCACGAGATTGAGAAGGCGCCCCTATCTCCATGCCACATACGCTCACACAGGGCTCGAAACCACAGCCGCAAGCCAGAGGTGACCGGCCAGCTAGAGGTCGAAGCGCGGCACTCTAGACCACTAGGCCATCCCAACCCCCCTTTTCTGCCTGAAATATATCTGCAAGATGGTCCAAAAGGTCCTTGGGCTCTAACCTTTACAGTTTTCTTTGTTGTTTCTATTTTGACTGTTGTGTTGTTTTTGTAGTCATGGTCAACAACTCTCCATTCATACCACCAAGTTGTCTCCGTAGGGTTATATTTTTCATACTTCAGTCGTGAATCTTCGCACTCTGCACATTCCCTATACATACATTCACAACACTTGACCGAGCAGCAAAGGAAGAAAGGAGTTTCTCAGGATCTCTTTCTGTGATCATCTTCAGACTATACAATCTGTTTGCCATAAGTTGGATGTTTTCATGTGTGCGGCATTTGCAAATGTCTCTCTGCAATTGTTGGTCTTAAATGTTTTTTGACGACAAAAGAAAACATATGAAACTTTTAGTTTGGTATTCTCGTAGACGAACTTATGATGTAGTTTCAGCATTGTATCCCACAAAAGACGTTTCTGAATCTTTTTTATTTGCTTAAGTTATTGTGTCTTTTCCCAGGTCGCATTGAACTGTTGTCATATCTCAGAAAAAAAAATCATGAATAGCTTTTATTGTATTATCAGAATGTCGATCACGACGACGTTTTCTCTGAAACTGCTGTGACTTGAGAGTATTCAGAGGAACACCAATAAATGTTGATGAGTATTTGATAAGGTGGTATTTCTTTAGATAAGAGTTACAAAATACAGTTCGCACTAGTTTCTTCTCTCGTTGGGTGCACACGTTTTCAATTTTCCGATAGGCTTTTGCCCTATCACGGCAAATTTGCTTGCGACCACGGACTTTATTTGTGTTAGAGTTCTGTGCTGGTTGAAGTTCCGAATCTGGCCAGCCAGATGGTGTCCAAAGGCCTGCATGTGTCTTTATTTGTTGGCGATGATTATGTTGATGCAAATGCAATTGCGTTCGTTGCTTCCGTGTTTCACGGGGAGTCATATCATCATTTTGCGTGGTCTAAACAGTGTGACGGACAGTCAGTCTAGACCTCTTCTTTCAGTAACTTATAACCTCGAAATCGTACAAAATTGTGTAGCTATGCTAATAACATACAAAAAAGTCGTCCCATAAAGGGACAAAGAATTGCTTCACAGATTGATAGAAGACATCTCAAAGGGAACTGTCAGAGCGACAGCGCTGCCAACCCAGTCTCCATGCCGGTCCACCCGGTTATCGTCTCTTAAATTCAAGATGTGATGACTCAAGAGATAGACAGTGTTCGGGAAATAAAATAAATTATACGTGATAATGTGTTCCAAAGGCGTTACATTTTGCAATCAGTGTAAAGAATAAAGAAGCCTGATATAACTGATGAGGTATATTTTCCAATTGCAAAAAATGAAAATAATTAGAAATCATATCTGCTTTGGGAAACCATTAACCATGCACAGTAAGGTAGGCCAGGAAGGTTTCTTGGAAAAGGTGAAAGAGTAAGAGTTTGAAACCACAGATAGATTTTTGTTTTACCCCAGCACTATCAAAATTGAAAATGAGTGAAAGAAGGCAGCGCCACCTTGTGGCATTGCCACCAAACCGATTTGATAACGAAGTTTAATGGTCGTTATGGGTGCCACCTACAAAATATGTGTGAAGACCAATCATTCGTCCATTGTCATTGGAGATTTAGGGATTGAGAGTGAAACTATTCAGAAGTTCTGAGGATCGTTAGGGATTGGAAGCATACGTTGGCTGTGCTCAGAGCAGTTAGGGAGGTATTTGAAGAGGTCCTTTTGTCCGTATGTGATTTCCACTGAAATCAGTCAGGGGGAAGATGGGTCAGCAAGAGCTGTAACCATTTATCAGCTACTGACAAAAAAAACGCCCTTAAAATGATGCGAAGTATCGCCAATGCCATGACACAGGAGGCGATGAAAACCGCAATAGAAACTTTCAGACAAATTTCCGTCTGGGAAAACAATCAATACTTGTAGAGATAAGTTGAAAAGATGGTTCTAAAAATACAGATCTATACTTAGTTTTGTTTTTTATACTTTCGATGGCATACACTAAGATTTCTTGTTCCCACCTTACTATTAGATGAATATTACGCTTATAGCTTATTTACACCTACTTATGAAACTTATGAAATGACAATCCACTCCTTTTTCGCCTGACATTGGATTAACCAAAACTACAATTAATATATTAGGTCGATATTGTGTACAGACACGGTTCCAAAAATTAATTTTTGAAAACCCAATGGGTATTCTGTACCCAGTAAACAGTCCATTTGCTGATTACACTATTTTGCCTCGACCGTATTTTTAGGACTTCGAATTTTGACTTATGGTTTGGCTTGTTCGTACTTGGGTTTATTTTATTTAGACGTGTATTAAAGTTAAAGATTTTCGCATTATCAGTTCATGGTTTTTGTCCCCCGCTTTTCGAAGAAAGCAGGGGGAACTATTAAAATGGATTCTTCCGTCTTTCTGTTCGTCAAACTCTTTGGGACACAATGAACCCATGTCTAATTGAGCTAGACTGTTCAAACATGGCACAGACGGCATGAACATGAGGTAGGTGTTAATTAGGCCAATGCCTTGATGCCGATGGAGTTCGAAGATGAGCATTTTCTATTTAGGGTAAGCGGAGATAAGCAATTTGATTGGTTGATGCTTTGGGACACGATGTTTTTAGTTCTACTTGAGTGAGGGTGATGCAACTTGGTGTTTCATTACATCAATACCTTGACTAAGTTCTATTCGATGATGAACATTTTCTGCTCAGGATAAGCAGAGCTATAAGCAATTTGATTGGCTGAGACTTTGGAACACAATAACTCTCATTCTAACTGAGCTAAAATGTTCAAACTTGGTACAGGCGTTTATTCGGTGAATGCCTTTGGTTATAATCAAGTGAGGGCGATGACACTCGGAATATAGATTCATTATAGCATTACCGTGTCTAAGTGCGATAAGCAATTTGATTGGTCAAGACTTTGGAACATAACAACTATGCTTTTTATTGGAAGTGATGAAACTTAAAGCCCCAATAACACTCTTGTTGTAACTGAAAAATATGTCCCAATCTTCATTCTGGTCAACAAATCGTATTATTTTAGAATATTCCAATTAAATGATGATATAAATATCATCTTAACACACCTAATTTAAAAAATTGGAAAAATTCAACCAATTGATTTGAAAAGTCTAACGTAAACCTTTTCAAATGTGACTTGAATTTTAAAATATTTTCGAACCCTCTGGACAAATAAAATAGGTTGTAATGGATAATTTACCCAACAGGTAGGACATTTAAACATCTAGTACTTAGAATAAGGGTATTATTTATTTTCTGGAGCTACCAAGCCAGCAAGAATGTTATTGTCCCTTTAAATGAGCGATATATTATCGGTCATCTACTTATTTGGGGATTTCGACGGTGGACATCAGACGCAATGTTGGCTTCAGAAAACCTGCTTAAGAACCCCGAACAAGTTTTAAAATAAACACGGCTAAAGATACATTATGCTAGAGCTTAATGTACCTCTTGGAGCTCTTTCTTTAGGCCTGAATATGATGTAAATTATTAATTAGACATTAATTAATATATCCAGACCATAATCTACTCAGGGTCACACCGATATACCAGCTTCTAATCCATGGATAATAATCGGATTATACTTATCGACCCTAATTGGCTTAGGTAGTCTGGTGTCGTGACATATTTATCATGGCAACGAGCAATTTATGATTAAAACTTATGTAAGTGGGAAATTCCTGTTCATCATATGACAAATGAACTGGTCTCCCAAGATAAATTAACTTGTCACCACATCGACCAACATCTATCATTTCATCCGCCTCATCAAGCAAGAGCTTTAATGCTATTAAGGACAAAGTCGTGAAAACTTCATTCCCCAAGCCATGTACTTAGACATGTTAACAACGAGGAGCCATGTTTCAATATTTAGCCGAACACGGTCACTTTGCCCAATAAAATAAACTTGATTTCGTCTGTTCTACACAAAATCATGTACACCATGTCCACGGCTGTCATTATGATAACGCCTCAAAAATATACCATTTGACTGAAATGATTTTGTTTATAGGACAGTAAAAGTAAAGTAAGACTTTTCAATCTTTATTTTTTGGGGTTCATATTGCTGATTTAGAACTGCTTTTGAATTATTAGCATGTCGTCTCCCCATCAGTCAAGTTCCCTTTGTTTTCACACCGTTCATACTTTTCGACTTTCGTGTTTTGAAGGGACGAAAAGTAAAAAAGTATAAATGGTAGTTATAGGTATTTATTATGTGAATGCCTTGATGGAGTTCGAAGGTGAGCATTTTCTGCTTATGATAAGCAGAGATAAGCAATTTGATTGGTTAATGCTTTTGGTAACGATAACGTTAGTTCTGATTAAGTACCAACGAAATTAACGAGCATATTGTGCTTAGGCGACTTTGGAACACAACAACTCTCCTTCTAATTGAGGTTCAACGTTCAAACATAGTATCGATCATGCACATTTTCCACTTAGGCCCAGCAGAGACAAGCAATTTGATTTGTTGACTTATAGGACACGAGAACTTTGGTTCTAATTGTGTAAGAGCGACGAAACCATGAGTATAGATTCATTATATCAATAACTTGACTAAGTTCAAAGATGAAGATTTTATTAAAAGCTAAGTAGCGATAAGCAATTTGATTGGAGGAGACTTTCGAACATAACTACCATTTACATGTACTTCCACACCATAACTTAGTTTCGAACATAACAACTAATGCTTTGAGGTACAATGTTTAAATTTGATGTCGATGGTCTTGACTTAGTTAAATGATTAAACATTTCCCACTAACTAAAGCTAAGTAGAGATCGGCAATGTCACAATGATTGATGCTTTTGGACGAGATAATTTCAATTATGAAATGAAATGGGGGTTTAACGTCCTACGCTTTTGCACCTAACCTGGGCTAATGGAAGATTCTAACTGATGGAGAGTGATGTAATCACTACCAAGTATTTCCACATCATGACTGAGTTTGAATGTGAACATTTTATGCATAGACTAAGTACAGATAATCAGCTTGCTCAGTATTATTGAAAACGATATATGTACAATTATTTAATATGTATCACCTATTTATTTGCGGGGATTTCGACGTAGGACAACAGCCTCACTACTTGGCTTGTTAACCCTTAACCGGTCAGGGTCGCATATTTGCACCGCGACGTTATATCCAAAAGTGGTCACGGTCGCATATTTGCGACCATAGCAAGAACCTTTTTTATAAGCCGCATTTGAGTATTTAGTTTCGTATTTAATTGATATCGCCACGCATGCGTCTCAGACAGGAACTTGTCTTGTCAATAACATTGAGAAAAACATGTCTTCGTTCTACATTTTTTGACAAAAAACGTAATTTAACGATGTCGGGAATAATAAAGACCCTCAAAGTCATTGAAATGCCTATATATGATTCTGAATCGGATTATATCGATTACGCCGATTCTGAAAACGATATTTCTGATGAAAATGATTTAAAATGGTATGCAAATTACAGATCAACTTATCCTCTTCAACTTTTTTATTGGTGTCTAGACTCTATCATTTATAATTATTCGGCAGTAGTCGATTGTAATAGGCATACAAAATATTTCACGTTAGTTATTTTTTAGCCTGACCACTTGACGTCATAACGTCAAAATGACGTTGACTGGTTAAGGGTTAACAAATAATGTAATACAACCTATGGTCCCGCACCTATAATACTCATGGGACCTTCTTAAATATAAGTATTTATCGGGTGGTTATTGACTGTAAAAGTACATACTCCGCGCAGTGTTTCGTTTAATTTTGATTAGAGGTAATCCCACTATTCACTGCTGTAATAAGTGGATATTGTTTTAAATTTTAATTGGTCAGTAGTCCGACTACCAACCAATGACTAGCTGTTCTAGAAAAGCTTTACATTTAAAACGTGTGCCAATATTGGACCAGATATGTTTACATACCGTTACATACCGATTTTATTATGCCCAATTAACCCGTGCATAGCAGAATACTGCAGTAAAACTAATTACGTGACAAACGAGGCTATCAAGTCCAATCAAATGTAAACAATACTGTTTGGAAACGAACATACTTTCACCGTTTTAATCCCTTAAATCACTGTCCAAAGTTTTAGGGAAGACCCAGATTAAACGAAGGACTATCATGTTGCTGTACTTAAGTGATAGCTTTGATTGAACGGGAAGAATAGACATACTCCCGCAAAAGTTCAAGAATCAGAAGCTAATCCAGCAATGGCCAGAGAGGGATTTCTCGGGCCATTGCTTCAGGAATATGGTAAAAGTATATATGGAAAGTATATATCCAAAATCTTACTTGATTATCTGATAAATACTGGATTCCCTGAAAAACACTCATGGAACATATACAGGACAAAAATGTAAGGGGTTCCCTATAGTCAGCCCGACGATTAAGAATATCTGCACGCGTGGCGTCAAAGGCTGTACGCGAACTTGAGCGCTTTGTGTACATGTTAATAAACTTTATTAACAGTAAGACGTACATGTACAACACTTCCAGGGATATAAATCACGAAAAAAGACGCGAGAATTTAATTAGGATTCGATATTTTTTTTACATAGTCAGCGATTACAGATAACATCGTCTTGTGTATGTAATGAATTCTCCCCGGTCTCCAGCGCCGTTAATATAGGTACGGAGAGGGGTAATCCCCTGACGCAAACATGGTCTCTTTTCATAGATTTTTATAGCAGGGTATACTTGACAATTACAATGTTTTGAGAATGATTTGAAGGAAAATTATGATAAATTAATTACTTGAATATGTTTTTAGTTCTAATATATTATAAAACCACCCAGTTTGTACTTGGCTAGGGGCTACAGTATACGCCAAGAATGGGCAGGCTGCAGATAGGTTAATTTTTCTTAACAGGACCCGGGTTCGGTTGAGCTTTGTTGCGGTTTCTAGTGATACACGAAATGCAAATGCTAAGAAGGATAAAACTGATAATGAAACTATTAGCCATGTGGTCTTAACCCATCAATTGAAGACCAATTACCATAGATATGGGCCGCATAAGAGTTAGGGTTCAGTCGTATGCGAAACACCTGTTACAAATTAACATATCTACAAAATTAATGACTGGGTTATAGCCAGAGATAATGTTTTATACTCCTCCTTCAACTATTCCAATCCGTATTCACACTTTATTCAAATTTAACAGTCATATTATGTTAATTACAGGGGGCAGGTTTTCAACTAAATACCAACTACATTTATCGACAAAACCTATTGCCATTGGTCAATTTAAATTGAAGTTGTTATTTTACCGTGAAAAGATGAGGATTCCGATATCCAATATTTAAAGGACAATATTGGTGCCAGTCATTATCACATATGTGATAGAACTGATTAAACACTTTCCAAATATAATATTGTCCTTTAAGTTTTCGATCAATGAGGTTGAAACCTACTTCACAGTAGAATACTACTGGTGTAGACTGGAATAACCAGACGCCAATAACTGCGATTCAATTTGGACTCTTCGCGTATTTAGCCGAACATAACAAATTTCTATGTGCCAAAAGTATGGGAATTAGTTTCTTTAAGCGGTTTATCGATCATAGAATAGTTCAGATGTATGTGTCAACCTGAAACAACGACCGCGATGAGAAAAAAACAATGACAATTTTTTTTTCCAAATAAAAGAAACTCATCTTCTCGCATCTGTTAAAAATATATGTGTCTACATTCAGGGGCAATGATCGGGTTCGGGAAAGGTGAATCAAGATAGTTTCATTTTCTCATTATTCGAACCCATGGGGTTATCCACAATGTGTTCACTGGCTGGCTAATAGTTTTACATTACGTGGTCGAGTGTTGTAACGCGTGCGCTCTAATCTATAGTCCGTTGGCGTATCTGCTACAAGAACTATGATCGCTTTTCCTTCGCTTAGATGTTTTCACTAAGCACTATATATTAGTCCTTAAATAGTCTAGTTTTCAGTTTTCATTCGGCGTATGTTATGCAATGTCTGCTGAACAATCATTGGAGTGGAGTCAAGCAATCTGATTATAATAATACAGATAATATTTCGTTTTACTTGCCTTTACAACACTGGGATCTGGAAGAGTTGTTATCATTGACGTGTTCTGGCCCCGAGTTCAAAAAGAAAAAAAAATCCCAGATAATATTTCTGCTCAATGTTGAGAATAATTCGTCATGTTATTTGTTTTCAATGCTACAAGCGACTGAAGTCAATTCTATCTATTGGCCATTTTTAGATACCTGGCGTTTTACATGGTATATGCCTTAATAATGTTATGCGTTTTCAATAAGAAATGAATGGAATTGATGAAATAGCTTTATTATTATTATTTTACTTTATTTCCTCTAGTTAAAAAAAAAAAAAAAAAAAAAAAAAAAATCGAAAGAATTGTTGTTTCTATTCAAAGAGTCCACTGAAAATGCTGCTTATAACTAGGCCAAGTGAACAATGACATTCGCCGTTACGAATAATGTAAAAAAAAAAAAACAATTCCAACGTCGTCTGCCACGCTTGTACCGACTAAAAATGGAAGGCGATGGCAGGAAGATGTCGGCTAATTGGGCAAACGCAGAGAAGATGGTGCTAGGTATACTCCACATAGTCTCGGTCACCCAGACCCCCCTAGTCTTCAACGCACGGAGGGTCTGGGTCGGTTCTCAATTATTGACGAAAATTACTGGATAATCTACCACATAAAAAAACAAACTCCCGGTTACGCATGGGCAATGGAACCCTTTGGCTAAAGTCTCGGTAAGTGATAGATATTATGAAGCCGGGCCGATTTTGATAGATTCTATAAGGCGAGGGTAAAATATATCCCACAATTCACTTGGCACATCTATTATTAGAAACAAAATAGAGATGATACAACAGCATGAATCGTGATTAAGGAGATTGTGAGAAGCCATACGTTTGATTCATGACGAGAGAAAATTACCATTTCAATTAAAAACTTTAGAACAAAATTTTAGAGAGTGTCATTGTTGACAAGCGAGATGTTTTGATAGATTCAGCACGTGGTAACTTAAAAGACTGGATAATCCAGACAGTGACCGACTTTCTGTCAAATTTTGAGGACCCATCCAGACTAATATTCGTAGAATATTTGTTTGGATGATAAGAGACTATACTCCACATTACATCTCAAACGGTGAGCATGCGCAATAGATACTATGTAGACTGGAATAACCAGACGCTATATATATTGTACTTCACCAAACATAACTGATTTGATATTAGAGTAAAAATGGAAACGATTGAATGTAAATCAGTTTATATACATTCATATTATATTATTATATGAATTGCTACCCATTTGTGTCAATTTCTAGGCCCCAAATATTAACGATTTAGCTCCTTTAATAATTCCCCCAATTTTAATAATCGACGTCGCAAGAGGGAATACATTTAGATACATGGTGGAATTGGTGTCACGACGCCACGGTTACCGTCAGTAATTATGGAGCGTTTACACCTGCGACAGATATATAAATAATCATGTTGAATTACTGAAGCCAAATGGTTATCTCTGTGCTTTATAAAATCAAACATTCAGTATATTAAGTTAAGTGACACAGAACGAACTTTTGATATGAACGAAAGCTGGTCTGTTTTAAGAAGGCGATCAATTGAACCAGTAAACGAATTGAATGGGTGAGTTTTTTTTTATAATTTTCTCGTCTCTATTTAAATCTTGAATGAATTCTGTTGATTAGGATGTCTAATTTTGTTAAGGTTACACATTCGATTAATTTTCATGGAAGGAAAGTCCGTTTGTTTACTTATTTTCGATTGTTGAAAATAAAATTGGTTATTTCTCAACATTATCTGCATATGTTTGATGTTAATAATCAGGTCCGTAGCTAGCCCCAAAACATTAAGAGAGTGAGTCTTCAGGGCGCGCCGATTTATTTATGTTTAACGGTCTACTGAGAAAGGTACTGCAGACGTGCCGCCCCTCAGAGAAGGGTCTAGGGTGCTCTTCTGTTTACCTTACAGTAAGCAGAAATAAGCAATCTGATTGATGGATGCTTTGGGGCACGGTAACTTTGGTTAAACGAAGTGAGAGCGATGAAACTCAGAATATGGATTTATTATGTCATTACCTTGACTATAAGGTGGATAGTGGGAATTTTCTGCTTAGGCTAAGGAGCGATAATCAATTTGATTGGTCAAGACTTCGGAACATAACCACTCTGCTTTTACTGAGATAGAATGCTTAAACTTGATGTACATGTTCATTAGGTGAATGTCTTGACTGAAGCCAATGATTAACATTGCAAGCTGAAGCTATGCAAAGCTAACCAATTTCATATTTCATTGGTCGATGCTTTAGGACAAGATAATCTTGATTCTATGTGATAAAGAGTGACTTTTAATAAAAATAAATGTGATATTAATTAATGTGTCATCTATTTATTTTGGGAATTCGGCGGGGGACATCAGCCTCACTGTTGGCTTGTTTTTATTATTATATTCCAGTGTTCATAAGCCGACTGTGACAACACCATAATAGAACCCAACATGGCTGCTAGATTTACTTCAAGATGTTTAAAATTTGTTCTAGTTTTGAGTTTTATAACGTGTATAATTGATATGGCTATGCATCATTTCAACCCAACCCACAATCATCATATTAAACTAGTAACAGTTGGGGCTGTGGCTGCAGACAGTCAACAGTGTTCTCTCATTGGCAAGTAAGTATATGATAAAGTCTTACACGATGGATTTGGTTTAGTTTGTTGAGAATATAGGTCGACATAAGGTGAATCGGAAGGCAGTCTAGTCATCCACACTTTATTTTAATATACGTCACAAATTAACATTGTGAAGGTATGACCATAGGAGTGGATGCCTCTTCCAAAATTCATGATAGAAACGCCGAAAACCCGCCAAAATTTCAATAACAATAAAGTGGCTCATGATGTAATATTCACCAATAAAAGCGTTTTTAATTGAAAGTATAACACGTCTGATGATTAAAAAAGTAAAATTATTGACTGTAAAACTGATTAATAAGATGACAGTATGATCAAGAATGTGAAAGTTTAATAGTACATGTCAATGTTGTATGTTTAGAAATATTTTAGAAGCTGGTGGTTCGTCTGTTGATTCAGCTATTGCTACATTGTTATGTTGTGGTATTCAACATCCTCATAGTTCTGGTATTGGCGGAGGTAAGACACTAATTTGCATTTACATCATGTAATCATCTAGTATTGGTATTATCATGAAATTTATTGTGGTCTGCCTACAAATGAACACATAAATAGATATTATCTTTCTATCATTATGTTAAATATTGAGAATGTAGTTTAATATCGTTATTCGTAAGCACGGTGGTGTTAGGGGTTTGGGTTAACATTTTTTCTTAACCACTGTTGATTGCTGTCAAAATGGGGACAAATTGCGCAGCAGAACATCGGGAAAGAAGCAAGCACATTGCGAAATACAGCTGGCTTAACTGAAGTAGACTTTGACGCTACTTTGAAAAACATGTACCCCAAAATATCTACTGGTTCTATATATGCAAACGAAGAGAAATGAATCTGGTCTTATGCAATTTATCTGCTGCAATCGATTCAAAAGTGACATGGACCACGATGACAAATATAAACGAATAACCATTAAGTAACAACCATAAAGAAAGGTTGATACTATAAAACATGGTAGTCAATTATCTTTCAAATCAAGACACAACCATCAATTTAATCTTCTGTTATATCGAATGGCACAATATTTCAGTCAAAAATCAAATAATACTCAGACGAATAAGAACCAAATGTTTATTCTGGAAACATACGGCATAAGTTAAGCTATAATAGAACAGCAATGTGACTCAATTTTCCGTTCCCTGATAAGATATGCAGGCTATTTAACATTTAAAATCGATTATAGTCATTCACAAAATTTGACGTTACAGACGTCATCAAGGTGGCAATATTTGAATCCTAATATTAACTGTTTTTATAACTATTTTATTGTAGTAGTGGTTATAATTATATTGCAGTAGTAGTTAAAAATATACTGTATTCCAGTAGCAGTTATAAAATACTGCATTGTAGTAGTAGTTATATAAATATTGTATTGCAGTAGTAGTTATTATAAAATACTGTATTGCAGTAGTAGTTATACAAATTAAAACCACTATGTTATACGTCGTTTTTATACGCCCTCATTTTCATGTTGACGTATATTGTCGTCGCCCCGGTCCCTTCGTCCACAACTGTTTGTGAAATATAAGTTTATCGCCCTAAGATCTCGGTTCCTTTCGATAATGTATCCGACTGTAGCTTCTTAGATTATGGCCCCTGATTGTACGAAAAATCATGATATTAGCTTGTGAACACTGCAGAGGTCACAATTTTGAACCGATTTTTATGGAACTTGAAATACATGTTTATTACACAAAGATATTGGTACCTTTTCATATTTGCGCATATCAGATCTTAACTTCTTGAATTATGGCCCTTGATTGTACGTAAAAAAGACCTTTTTTAGCTTGTGGTTCCTCTGGAGGTCACAATTATAATCCGATTTAACAAACCGTCTGATTATATCACAATATAAATCCGATTTTGATGAAACTAACCTAAAGATCTCGGTTCCTTTCCATATTTGCGCACATCGAATTGTAACTTCATGAATTATGGCCCTTGATTGTAAGAAAAATCACTTTCTTTTTAGCTTGTTCTCTATCCATCTCTCGAAAATGTGGGCGTATCCTGCCTGGCAGCCGCTGGTTGAATTACCTGCCACTAGAATTAAATATTTCGAAATTATGAATATGCTATATATTTATTAAATGTGTACTATACACAATTCTTCCATTTTCAGGAGGTATTTTTACAATATATGATCACAAGTTGAAGAAATCGGTGGTAATTGATGGCAAAGCCCCGGTTCCATATAAATCAAGTCGCAGCCATTACCCTATTTACGAAAGCATTCATTCCACAGGTATTTGCTTTTCACGTCTTTGTGTTGTGTCTTACGCCCGTGTTATAATTTGGTCGTACATTGTTGTCAGACTGTTTGGACGTTCTACTTAAAGATAGTATTTAAGCCAGACGGTACATTGTGTGTACGAAATATTCATGTTGCATTATATTTTACCTAAATAAATACTACCGATTACATAGTATATACATACATTATTGATACATTATTGATATTAAATATAATTACTCTGTACTGAAAGGTCAGGGGTTCTCCCACATGACAAAATTGCATATACTAGAAGCTTATTTGACGATAGTCATATTGATGTTAGTGACAGCAGATGGATCAAAAGGACACACTTTGTAACAATGCTCGATTAATCCGGATATGATATTAAGATTGTCTTTTTTTTTCTTTTTTTTAAATTTACTCTATTGACATTCATTTTATAGGACCATTGTCCATTGGAATTCCTACTGAAATTGTGGCGTTTTGGGAAGCTCATCAGAGATATGGTAAACTACCATGGGAAGACTTATTTGCGCCCGCATTAGCAATGCTAGAGAACGGTGTACCATTCTCTAAAGACAGTGCGAATAAGTTGAATTATATGACGATCGTGTTACGGGAGGAACATAATGTTACATTACACGAAATGTTTCCTGGTATTTGGTAATAATTGTTTTTATACAATATAATTATGATAATTAGGATAGTAGTTTTGTTAAGGGCTTACAATCTCATGTTCTTCGAATATTTGTCACAGGTCAACAGGCTGATCACATAAGTTTAACGGCACGCCGGTCTCAAATTCATCACGGTACGACGCTATGCTAATACCCCATTTCATAAACCAGACCATTCCACATGAAGGTTCTTTATACCTTGTTCCTTTTAATTGCATTATAACAGCCGTCGTTACACTTTTGGATATGTGCTGTGCTTTTAATACAAAAGTAGTCCAACAATTTCAAACTTTATTTGTTAGCCATTTAATGGGATCTGGTGTCTCGTATTCTGTTTAGAAAACACATGCACCGACGTATTAACTGCCTAAAGTTATTGGTAGCCATTCATCTTTTAAGAAAAATTTGAAATATGAATGCGGTGGCATGTTTTTCAAAGATTTGTTGTCATTTTAAGTGAGGTCTTCTGTCACAAAAATGGAGAAGTGAAGAAGGAAGGGGAGATAATTTACAGACCCAAGTTACTACGAACATTAAACAAAATAGCAGAACATGGCCCTGATTATTTGTATAAAGGAGAGGGTGCTGAATTGTTGATTTCAGATTTACAGAAGGAAGGTATGATACCCAAAACATTTTCTTTTTGATAAACTTGATTTTATACCAAATAATTACTCCCATGTTATACACCCATGTGTCTACTTTCTTTAACTCGGTATTTTCTTTAGTATTCGAAATTAAAATCCAGGTGGATGTACATTGCCTGCACCTACAACGGTCTTTTGTCGTTTTTCGAACAGAGCCCTTTCAAGCCTTTTCTAATGGGTTAGTACCTTTCCTTTGGACAAAAGAAACATCTGTACAAATCCAAAGTGGTACACGGAAATCTTCGCGATTTTGATGATAATAGTGAAGCTTTCTAAGTTTGAAACTGTTGAATTAATGAAAATCATCTATTTCGCCCACAGATCGAAAATTTTGCCATATAACGCTATGTATGTTTTTTTTTAAAATAATCTTGATAGGCTTGTTTATTCGTCCAGTAAAAAGCCCGCTATCAAAATTCTTAATTTCTATATAACGAATGACAGAGTAGCTCCGATTGGTAAAATTGCGAAACATTTATCGAATAGATATGGATTATGGAATGTCTTATCACTCGGTTCTTTCAATTGATCTTTGTAGCAGTTTTTTTAGGTATCGCAAAAGCCTTTTCTGTAAGTAGACGTGTAACTGTGTCGGTAACTTTTCAAAGATAAATAATTTCTTGCAATTGAATGTATTTCAGGAGCTGTTCTCACATTAAAAGATTTGGAAGAATTTCGTCCTTCTGTTTACGATGCTTATAAACATGAATTCGAACATTTCGTCTTGACGTCAACAGACGGTCCACATTTTGGAATCATTTTGGCATTTATTCTGAGAGTACTAGAAGGTAAATAGCCAATTTGCTTAGTAAATAATATTTCGCCGATCAAGTGTGTGACTCATAACCGGATCAATATAAATAGTTGCTTCGTCCTCAACGATCCCCTGGTATGCCAATCGTTAGTAAAGTCTGGTTGTGACCTGGCAGGATATTGGACATGTGGATTAAGGAATTACTTGATCCTTGGCCAAACACCATGCTGGACCCATGCTGCGTATATCACGAATAGACAGGAGTGCGGACAAGGAATTACTTGACCCTGGGCCATCGAACACCATGCTGAGCCCGTGCTACGTATATCACGAATATTTGAAAATAAAACTACGACGACATTTGTAGAGCGAAACAACACTCTATATGAAAAAGTGCCGTATTACCATCATCAAATTGGACGATCATTTAGGTACATAGAACTTTTTGACCCCCAGCTGTCAGTAACATTCTAATTAAACATGTAATTTATCCCATATGACATTGAAAATCTACATGACTGCAAAGGAAATATTCATGTTGTCAATTAATCATACCAATCATGAAGTGATAAATAGACAATTCCCTATAATATGATCATGAGTCTTATCTATATTTCGTATTGCCGGGGGCTATATATAGCCACGAGGGAGGCACGGTTGATAAAAGCGATGTCTCGCTTGCCAAGAGGTCGAGTTTTAGATACCTGCATTGGCCGAGAAAGTTCATAGCCATTTTTCAAAATGTAGATTAACATAAGCGAGGGAATAATGTTGGCATAAATCGAAGATGACCACCCTCCGTCATATTTTCAGTCAAATTTAGGCTGTATACATCATATCTTGGGCAGACTTGCTCAAATTAATAGTTCCATCCGTATTATAATTCAGTCGGCTTTACTCGTAGAAATCGTGAAACAAGCTTTACTTTGGAGGTTGGTTTAGTAGCAAAAAAACCCCCCAAAACAATGTTAGATTGGGCAGACTTTTTCGTTTTCAGCTTATTTATAATGTTATCGATATATCAACTGTGATTTGGCACTGTATTAATATTGGTAGGGGTCATGACTATATTTCAGATTTTTTTTTTCGTCACTTCATAAAGATATTTCCAACATGGCGGCCAGTTTTGTCTGGTAAATGAGACAAGGCGCAAATTTTGATTGATTAAGTAGTAGTATTTGGTATCATAAATTATGTTTTAGGGGCTATACTGAGTGGACTATATCTGTTATCACTAAAATGTGGCACCAATGGACACATTTATTTTCATTGATGTGAATATGTTTTATATGATTATATAATTATAGGTTACAAATTAACAAATGATGACTTCAAACCAGATAAAGCTATACCAACCTACCATTTACTGACAGAAATCATGAAATGGGCTGGTGCTTATTCAAATCTATTGGGAGACCCAAAGTTTGCACCAGGTTTAAAAGAGGTAAGTCAAATATTTGCTTCTTCAAAATGTTGCATACTGTATCATTAATAATTCTGATACAACCTTCATTGTCTGGGATATCAGATATCCTTACGTGGTTATCATTTGCACCATTGGTAAAATCCGTCACCGTCACCGGCGACAATGATCCTTCGCCCACCTTCTCCACCAGACCCCCAGTCCTAAATGGTTAATCCAGGACTATTCGTATCTTGTTATAAAAATTTCGGTATTTCAGTTTATGCAGTCATTAGGTACAGAAAAAATGGCTGAAAAAGTTAGAAAGAGAATAAACCTCGTCAGGACCGAAGAACGTAACCATTATACAAACGTAACTACGGATGGTTTGCTTTTGCAATTGCATGGAACAACACACGTGTCAATTTTAGGTACGGACGGGGACGCAGTTTCAGCGACAAGTAGTATAAATAATTAGTGAGTATTATATGAATAGCACAACCCTGTACCTCATTATGGCGAGCGTGGCATAGATAACTTTATCATTACATGAACCATATTAATACAGCAAACTTTGTTATTGATACTGTTGAGTTACATGTTTACTTATATGTGTATTGTATTATTGAAGCCATTCAAATTTTGGGTTAAACACGCAATGTTTACAGGTGATGATTTATTCAAATCCATCAAATTCTCATAAAAATAACACGTAGATTTTCGGTCACATTTTAAGGGCCCAACTTTGCCGAATAAACGAATAAAGATTAAATTTAGAATTGAAGACCATAGACATGTGTCTTGTAATCTTCACGTGTAGTTAAGAATCTTTATTCAGATAACATTCACAGAAGACCAAGGCCGGTTAGACTTATTTTCATACGATTGGAAATCAGTTTTGAACTCGACTCATTGAAATTTACATGTAAATAGTACTGTTGTGTTGGTACATTCTAATGAAATTTTTGATTTTACACAGCTTTGGTTCTCTGATATATTCCAAATCAACTGGCATAATCTTAAATAATTCATTGAAAAGCTTAGATAATATAGACGGATCGGTAAGTTTTTATTTTTTTTCCAAAATGTCGGTCCGTCCATTTTTTTCACTCTACATAATTATGTTGTTTTTTTTATTTCATTTTCGTTAAATGAATACATTGTACCTTTTTATCATTTCTCAAATGCAGTTTGAGAGTAATTTTTTTCCCGATTGATAAGTGGGCCGTCAATTGTTTCAATGGTATTTAGTAATCAAGCCGGGAATAGCCAGGACATTTTGAGCATATTTGCAAAAACATCTAGAGTTGTTGCCCCAGAGTTGTTTACCCTGACGAATGCAAAATTACCAAATATTCATATTGCTAGTTCAATTTTCTTTTATTCAGAATAACATGTTAGTTCCTGGAAAAATCGCTAAAACTGGGCAGTCACCTTCTATACTATTAGATAAAAATGATGATTTGTTAATGGCTATAGGCGCATCTGGTGGAAGTAGAATAGCAACGAGTTTAGCCCAGGTAAAGATGAGCTTATGGTTTAACCCCGTTCAGTATTATTATCAAAAGATAACCGAATAGTTTAATTCCGTTCAGTATTGACAAAGACACCAGCGCAGGTATATCCATGAACCGGAAGTAGTATTACTCCAAAAACCGGAAATGGTATGCCATTGCCATCAGACATATATTACTCCCCAGTCCAAGCTACACATAGACGCCAAATTTTATCCCTGGGTCAGCTCTAGTGTAGACAAACAAATGACAGGGCTGGTATATTTGATAATTTCAAATTTTGTGTCAAGATTTGGAATTCGGTACAGGCGATAAACCTGCGAAGCCTATGCTTTTCTCGGGACTCGTGAGATGGCCCTTTTATTAATCCGATTAAATCTAAGCCGGGAGACCATTTACCGTTGTTATATTTATTTCTCAATTAAATGATTTAATTGATTACATTTTAACGTGGATTTAGCCAATTACTATTAGATATCAGTATTGAACGACGTTAAAGGACCAAGTTTGTGTGTGTGTGTGGGGGGGGGGGGGGCTCACAGAAACCTTTGCTTTGGGGCAGTGGCGGCGCCAGCAGTCGGTGATTGGAGGGGCAAAGCTGGGGCAAAGTCCAAGGTTAAGGGGGCAAAGGAACGAGTATCAACTACGGGGGGGGGGGGGGGGTCTGACAGTAAATTTTGAAAAACAGGCTGCAGGAAATGCAGCCTGGCAGCATTTCAGGCAATGATCGTTGAGGTAAAGTGTCAGACGAATCCCACTCTCGAGCTTCAATGTAGGGAGTACTTATGGAGGGTATGGGGGACCTCCCCAAGAAAATTTTGAAACATAGACAGTCGGAAATGCTCTCTGACAGCGTATTCAGTTAGGCACCGATCGTCGAGATAAATAAAACAGACTACAAACTGTCCATAGCCCGATCAGAGACCAAAATGGCAAACGAACGGACTTGCGAACCTCAACGAAGTACCTTTGTGAGCGCTAAAGTAGCGAGTCCTTGTGGGGAGGTTTGGGACCTCCCTAAGAAAATTTTGAAAAATAGACTGTTGGAAATGCTGCCTGGCAGTATTCAGGCACCGATCGTAGAGATAAATAGAGCTGATCGGATGTCAGCTGTGGCCTGATCACTATCCTTCCGACCCCAGAGAGAAAGTGTCACATATTGAAACTCAATCAAGTCCCCAATAATTTGAAAAGTAGACTGCCCGAAATGTAGTCTTGCAGTATTTCAGGCATTGATCGTCGAGATAAAGATACCGCCTGTCGCCAAATTACTAGTTTATCCGACCAGAGAAGAAAGTGACAAACGGGCGGAGTGAGTGACTCAAGGTGAATGAATATTTTCGCCACTATATTTTGTGAAATGAACGGAGTTGCGAACCTCAACGAAAATTTGAAAAGTAGACGGCCCGAAATGCAGCCTGGCAGTATTTCAGGCATTGATCGTCGAGATAAATCGAGCTTAACAGATACCGCCTGTCGCCAAATCACTAGTTTATCCGACCAGAGAAGAAAGTGTTGAGCGGACAGAACAAGAGTGACTCAAATTGAATGAATATTTTCGCCACTATATTTTGTGCCGGGAATGCAGCCAGGTAGCATTTCAGATAATGGTCGTTGAGATAAATAGAGCAGGCCAGATCACATTTTTTTTCCGAAAATTATTGGGGGGGGGGGGCAAACAGAGGGCAGGCAAGATTTGGGGGGGGGGATCCCTTACCCCCCTTGGCGCCGCCACTGCTTTGGGGTGCCACATAGACTTGTAAAGGCCCCTTGTATTATAATTATAATGGGGATTCATTCGTCGTGTTTCTTTATGCAGGCTTTATTGGGAATATTTTGGTTAAACCAAACGCTAGAAGAAGCCATCAGACCAAAAAGAATACATGTTGACTTTGATAAAAATAAATTGGTATATGAAACTGGATTTCCACAGGTGAGCTAATCATACTTTCGGTCAAGAATTTTTGCTTTTAATTTTTGTTGAAACAAATGCTGTGATTAGTTAAAAGGAAAAACCATGTCAAAATAAGAGACTGGGCAGGTTGTGTTTGACTGGTCATAAGATCAATTCTGGTTCGAAGATGGAACACTTCCCGCTATTATGAATATCAACTGGCTCTCTTGATTTAATCGAGATACGTTTGCAGTTGAGTTATCACTGTTATTCCGAAGATAGCAAAATATCAATTATATATTTTTGACAATTTAAAAGCCAGGGATATACATCATGTAAATACCAAATACAACACCATATCGATGGTTTATCTAATAAAATTAATAAACACCCTCATAAAAAGTTCCGTACATATATTTTTATACGCCCACATTTTCATGTGGACGTACATTGTCGTCGCCCCTGTTCGTCCGTCCGTCCGTCCACAATTGTTTGTGAACAGTCTACAGGTCACAATTTTTATCCGATTTCAATGAAACTTAAAACATAGGTTTATCACCCTAAGATCTCGGTTCCTTTCGATATTGGCATGTATCGGACTGTAACTTCATGGGTTATGGCCCCTGATTGTACGAAAAATCACGTTTTTTTTAGTTTGTGAACAGTGTAGAGGTCACAATGACCTAAAGATCTTGGTTCCTTTCGATATTTGCGCCAATCGGATCGTAACTTCCTGAATTATGGCCCCTGATTGTCCGAAAAATCGAGCTTTTTAGCTTGTGGTCCGTCTGGAGGTCAAAATTGTTATCCGATTTAAAAAACCGTTTGATAATATCACCGTTTCATGGTTATGAAGGTTGAGTTCGAATTTCGTGAAAATCGGACCAAAATTGACGGACAAAATGGCCGCCATTTGTACGCGAATAGTGTGAAAATATGTTACATCAAGGTTGTGAACAGTGTACAGGACACAATTTTGAACCGATTTAGATGAAACTTGAAATGCATGTTTATAACCCAAAGATCTTGGTTCCTGTCGATATTTGCGCCAATCGGATCGTAACTTCCTGAATTATGGCCCCTGATTGTCCGAAGAATTGCCCTTTTTAGCTTGTGGTCCCTCTGGAGGTCAAAATTGTTATCCGATTTAAAAAACCGTTTGATTATATCACCATTCCATGGTTATGAAGGTTGAGTATGAATTTTGTGAAAATCGGACCAAAATTGAAGGACAAAATGGCCGCCGTTTGTACGCGAATATTGTGAAAATATGTTATATAAAGGTTGTGGACCTTATAGAGGTCACAATTTTTAACCGATTTTGATGAAACTTGACATGTATGTTTATAACCCAAAGATCTTGGTTCCTTTCGATATTTGCGCCCATTGGATCATAACTTCCTGAATTATGTCCCCGGATTGTCCAAAAAAGCGCCCTTTTTAGCTTGTGGTCCCTCTGGAGGTCAAAATTGTTATCCGATTTAAAAAAACGTTTGATTACATCACCATTCCATGGTTATGAAGGTTGAGTTCGAATTTCGTGAAAATCGGACCAAAATTGACGGACAAAATGGCCGCCATTTGTACGCGAATAGTGTGAAAATATGTTATATCAAGGTTGTGAACAGTGTAGAGGACACAATTTTGAATCGATTTTGATGAAACTTGACAGGTATGTTTATAACCCAAAGATCTTGGTTCCTTTCGATATTTGCGCCCATCGGGTCATTACTTCCTGAATTATGTCCCCTGATTGTACGAAAAATCACCCTTTTTAGCTTGTGGTGCCTCTGGAGGTCACAATTATTATCTGATTTTAAAAAAACCGTTTGATTATAAAAACCAAACAAATTCTAATGATTTTCTGATAATTCCTTAATATGCGACAACTTGTTGACTGCCCGGACGATTTGGCTGCTGTGTGGGCGTATGTTTCGTTGCCTGGCAACCTATTTTTGTTTAAAAAAGCAGCCGTATTAATCATTCTCATGGTGTTATATGGTCGACACAATATCAAAACAATGAACCAAACCGATACGTAACCAACGAGGATTCACTGGAATCTCAAACCGGGTAGAATACTAAATGCTTCTTACCTTTCATGATAACACTATTCCTCGAGTCCCGAACTTTATTAGAATAGTGAATATATTATCCTTATTGCTAACACTGCTGAGCCTTGTGCACCGTGCTTTAAGTTGGTCCGCCAAAGCTGTTACAATTTACCCCCCCACCCTTTCTCATTAATTGATGAATTGCCATTGTTGAAAGGACTGGACATGGGTTGTCTGTACAGCTGACCTATTCCAAAAGCTTTGACCTGTGAAATCCAGATCAGTTGAGCCACAAGAAGTAGCAGTTATTGTGCACGAATTTCTAGAACAGTCGAAACCGCTTAAATAGTTCATTTAATCAGTTCAAATATAGTTATACATTTCTTGAACCCTAGAGTGGCGTCTCTGCTGGAGGCCGATGTCCACTAGCTTCTGCTTCTGATATTCAACTTGTAATTTGTAACTACCTATACGGGTAGCAGAATCCGGTACTGTAAATAGAATGATAACCTATACACTATGATAACATACTATATGTATACACTTCAATAACATACTACACTACACATTATGTTATCATACTACACGTAAATAGCATACCACCCCCACTATTATTATACTACATACACTATGATAATAAAATATGTTGTTACTTCTTTGTGTATGACTGGGAATTATTTTCATACATTTCAGAATATATTAGATGCATTAGAGAACAAGTACGGCCATGTTTTATTGGAGAGAGATAGATATATGTCCAACATCCAAGCTGTTTACAAAAACCCTATAACCCACCAAATTGATGCTTTCTCTGACGAACGGAAAGGTGGACATGCCAGCTTAGTTCAAAGAGAAATATAGAATAATAGAAAAAAAAAATATATATTTCTTCCCCGCAGTATTTTTTTTTTGTTGGCCCATCTGACGAGCGAACCAGATATCTCATGATACACACTTGTCCGTTTGTCATTGCCAGATGCTTCCCAATTCTTCTCCTACTCATTCAAGGAAATTTACTTTTTTAAAATTTGTTTACATGAAATAAATCTGTTCAACAACGTCGGTGGATTTCCTGCATAATGGGAACTATAATGATTTAAGACAAACGTCTGGATGAATTACAACCCGACTGGGCAGGAATTTTGCATCTGTGGCAATAAGCCAAAGTTTTTCGACGTGGTTCGTAAACCTTCGCGTTCAATCAGTATTTACAGCGAGCGGAAATACCTTTAGTCATTTATGGTAAGCCCAGATTGTAGTAATTTTGACTGAAATTGTCAATATATTCATTTTTCTTTACCTAAAACTACCACAGCAAGACATTACTAACTCGATACATCAGAGATAAACCGATGCTACTATTCTCAATGAGTAATGGTACAACGACACAATGGTATGAAAACTAAGCCAGAAAAATAATGATATCAATACAAATCTTATATTCGGATACGTGCCATTTTGAATTGCTGCAGCATTAATACGGATTAAAAAAGAACAGCGTGGATAAAAACACCCCTCGTTGTATTACAAAGTAAACGAAACTCTTAAGCCAGGCTGACACTTGCACGACTTTTGGCCACGATTTTGTCGCGCCCATCAGTGCCCACATTGACACGAACTGGCACGACGAGTTCACGCATAGTTTGAGCATTGTTTACGCACTTCCCGCATTGGCACGACGAGTTTGCGCAAATCGGACGGTGTCGTGCTGACTCGAGTCGTGCCAATGCGTGCCACGGAATCGTACAAGTGTCAGCCTGGCTTTATCTTGAAATACATATATTTGCATCTTAAACAGTCCATCTAGAAATGCTTTGTGTTATATGTTAACCTTGCTTCATAATTACAGTGTCGTGTTAGTTCACGACTCGATACCTCATTTGTATTTTTTGATTAATATATACTCCCATTATCGAGGGGATGTTAACATCTCTCTCTTTCTCTATCTGTCCCTGTCTATCCCTCACACACACTCTCTGTAAGGGAGGAGAGAGAGAGAATTGGGGTTTAACGTCCACTCGACGAGAAAACCCACGAGGTTGGACACTAATGCCCCCGTCAGACCGGAATGATGACCTTACTGCGCTGCTGTAACCGAACGGCGCCAGAAAATGCACAAGGTCGCCGGCAAGCGTGAACACAACGCGGAAAAATGTCCCAAAATTACAAACTTAAAAAAGTCGCGTTCTTACTGCGACCTGTGTGATTATACCGCGTTCTCACGGTGGGTTCCTCCCGATCTCTCCGCGCTTATGGCGTTTCTATTGAGATCTATAAGCTTGACAACAGCTGTCATCGCAAACCCGCGGCGCTCTAACCACACGTCTTCTACGTGTATCTGGACTGCACGTGCGTTTCCACCGCGTGCTCACGGCAACTATATATATAAGCTGGTTAAGATTTTTTTTTTCGAAATTTCAAGATGACCTTTGAATCGCCCGTTTTCAAAGCAAGTTGTACATGAAAAGCATTGTATTCAAACAAAAAATTGTGATTTTTTAAATTTATTTAAAACCATTTTAGCTTAGTACAAAAAAAAAATACTTTAATGATTGTTAGCAATTTCTAAGCGGCCCCGCGCCTCCTGTAGATACGGACCCGATTACGTGAACTAGGAGAATGGTACTCACCGTCACAAAGTTTACATTCATCAAATGACTATCTCCTCAAACCTCAAATTCCGATTAATATTCACAGATGCCGCACCTGATCAACTTTCTAATCGCTTCTTTATTCATTTATTATCACAAGGTTTTACATAATTTATCTATATTTTATAATTTTAAAGAGGTCTATATTTTATAAACAATTTTTATTAAATAATTGTATCCATTATATGACATTATTTCACCTTTGTCTGATTTAATACTATTAAATGTTTAGAGCATTTTAACACTTTATAGCGGAATCTGCGCTATATAAATTATATAATAATAATGTAACACCATTTATGACGGGTATGGTGTTCCTTACAACGTCATATTATCTGGGACACAGTATGACCTACTTCATCAACGAAAAATAGTCCAGAAACGCGAATATAGTGTTGAATTGTCATATTATTGTCTGAAAGGTAAGACATTATAAAATAATAATATGTATTTTCGTTGATAACTAAGCCGATAATCGACTACAAATATATGTAAATAATATCTTCAAGTTCAACCATTTAAGACACTATCCAGGCCGTCAGACGAATGCCGGGAAATAATACAGGAATTTAAACCTATGAATGCCTGTGGCCGCCATTAGTCTCGACTTCCCTCTCCGCTCCACGGAGTAGAAATTTTAATATATTTGTAAACACTTTTAAAAATATCGCTGTTGACGTCTGGACATAATTCGACATTAACATAGAGTGGGCAAGTAATAATATCTAAAATACATTCGTAATAAATCAATGGTATTATTTCGCTGAAGTGTGTCTTATGGACAGTAGAGTAAAACGTGATCGAGATCACAGTCATATCGAGGATTGCCATATATATGCAAAAGGAACTTGTGGTATCTTAAATCACTTTTGTTATTATTCACTTTACAATGGATAATTTGGAATTGTCGTTCACCATAGAAAAAACATTTTGTTCCTTTGGGAAATAAGGTTGTATGCCGTTTAGTTTTAAAATCAGAGACAGACGAGGCCCTTTTTATTTCATTATGTAAATTATTCCACGCTGTATTCATTATTGTCAGGGGCTCTGAACCTGAAATGCCCGCAAAATATTACGGTTAACCGACGGCGACGGTGATAGTTTGCGAGAGGAGAAGGGGTGGAGCTTACTGTGTAAGCCCCCCGACCCCCTCCCCTTCCATCAAGAATGTTTGGAACCCATAAAGAAAATTGGAAAATTTGACGGCCATAAACTGACGATCTAGCATTTAGAAGGTGGTAGTAACATATTATATTTCTATGTAAGTAACACCTCACTGCACATGATATTCCTATGTAACACCTCAATGGTTTGCACGAATAAAAATAGTCAGACCTTTTATGCCGTCACATTGTGTAAAACTAAAATAAATATTGAAGTAACGTCCTTGCTGAGTACATATTATATAATGTAAAGAAGACGGTGTGTAAAATGCTATACGTATGTATAACGCCAACGATAAATATTATAATTCAATGTTTATACATTTGGACCGTTTTAATTTATATATACATCGGAAGGTATAATTTTTAATACGAAGATGTTTGATAGTAAATATTATATGATTTAGCACCAGATAGGGAGGAAAAAAAAGATTAAAATTTTTGAAAAATACAAAGAAGAAAAAAAAATAAAAAAATTTGAAAAAATCACATGGGTAAGAAAGGCGTTCCTGTCCACATGTACCTGTGAGCCAGAATTCTTATATAAAAGCCGCTTCATGTTTTACCAGTGTCCTCTTGCCAAGATATATCTGAAAATATTAGATGAATTTACACATTAAATCGTCACGTGTTGCTGTGGACAGAGCCTATGTAGCCCCCCCCCCCCTTCCTTTCACCAAAGAAATTTAAAACCCTTCAAGATAATTTGATGGTTGTTAACGCGTTTTCCAGTACTCAATCGTGAGAGTGGAAACCATTTAGAAGGTGGCGAACCTGAAATGCCTGAAAAGAGTTTAGTTACAGATGGCGGTGGTGTGCGTGCGCCGAACGGTATTCAATTTTAGAAAAAAAAAAAAAATTATTTGGCCAACTAGACCAAATAATAATTTTTGTTTTCACGTTGACCGTCTGCTCGAAAAGTCAGATAGCCTGAAAGCTAGACGGACAGCAGTCCCGTTTCCTACCCCCTCTAGTGGGTAGGCAACTAGGTTCCATGTTACATACCCGCGTATTAGTGAGGATTTGGGCTATCATGCTCCACTTTCTTTTCATGACCATATCACCCTTACTACTCTGACACGTCTATGCCGCTTTCAATCACGCGGTCGTTGTGCATGTGTGAAGGGGTATTGAACATTATATTAAAATAGCATTATGCAAGAGCAAAATCTGATTTTTACAGGTCTTTCTTTAAGCCTGAGATGTTATCTAAATAATCAATTAGACATTAATTAACATATTCAGACCATAATAAACTCTTTATGTCAAGACTAGCCTTCGATGTTGGCAGATTAAAATCGTATATGCCGCTTAATGGCGGTTGATAATTAAATCAATCAAGTGGATAATCGAGACTATGCTGTTTATATTAATGATATGAGTAATGATGACCGAGGCTATGAATATTTCAAAAGCTTTTTTCTCGGCTAATAGTGAATCAATTTGACTGAAATTTTCAGCAAATTATCTTTACACTATCTAGTTTTTAACTATTGTAGTGAGAACTGCCATCTCTTTATCTTATCTCCCATAATGTAACTTTAATATAACTAACTAGACCTGCACGCAGGAATGACGGGTTTCACTGGTGCCACGTTAACTTTAAACTTATGTCACTTTCGCTCCCATGTTGCCCTTGAACCAATGGCACCGATAAACAGATTTCCACATAAACATTGCACACATCAAATAAAAGGGAAACAGAATCAACAAAAATCCAGCAATATCAATTCATTTTATACATTTGTAACATGTAATTGATCCTGATTAAATTACAGTACTTCCGGTGATAATGAAAATGTTCAATTAGTTTCATGAAATCAGAAATGGCAATATAAGATATCATATAGTGAAAATTTTATGTAAATCGAAAAATAATTGCCACTTTTATTGACCAAAAAACTTGAAAAGTGACTTGTAGAAAATCGGCTATTTATCAAAAACCGTACAAGTTAGAAACCATTTTGTGGTATCTGTATGATCGTATGGGTTCATTCTATTTGTTTATTGGCATCAAATATCATAATTTGAAAAAGATTTCAAAACAGACTCATTTGAATAAAATATCTCTTTTGAAGGCTAAAAATACAGTTTTTGCCAAAATGACATTACTTCCGGTGTTACTAAAATGTTAAATTAAGTTTATAATATCTTCTATGACATTAGGCATCAAATGATGAAACTGTTATGAAAATCGAATAATAATTGACACATTTACGGGCCAAAAACCTTTAAAAGTGATTTGTAGAAAACCGCCTATATCTCGGCAACCGAACAAGTTAGAAACAATTTTATGATATCTGTATGATCATATGAGTTTTGTTAATATGTGAATTTAAACCAAAAGTTAATTTAATTATTACATATGACATAATTCTTGGTTGAAAAAAATATCGATTTTAAAAGTTAAAAATGGAGTTTTTGACTAAATGTCGTCAATTCCGGTGTCAATTTTAAATAGTAATCAACATGATATGATGCACACTTACTTTTTGAATCAAATGATGTCACTTTTGTGAATATCCATTAATAAATGACTATTTTACAGGCAAAATTACGAAAACAGTGACTTATGCAAAACTGCCCATTTCTCGGCAACTGCTTATATTAGAAACTAATTTTAACATACATTTTCTGCGTATGGATCAAAGCTACACGTTTATAAAAGTTACGTAGAAATATTTTAAAATCTGAAAAGCCTGAATGGGTTGTAAAAGGTCAATTTTACACCTTTTTTCAACTCTTAATCGAATTTGCTCGAAAATGAAATCGAAATTAAAAAAACTGAGCTCACACTTTTTTGCGCCTTTAAAGGGCACACTCTTTTTGTTATATCAAATTTTTAAAAAAATAATATTTTCTCTTGAAAAATGGTACCTAACTGTCAAAATTGTAGACTCGGCATCAACAAACTACGCTCACCATTTGAATAAAGACAAACACGTTAATCTGACCCTTCAAAAGTCTGCATTGATTAATACATGAAACAAATATAATATCCCTTCTTTCATTCTTTCCCCCATTTTGGCCAAATGTGAAAAACGTACTAAGGGATACACGACATGTACATAATACTAGATCATAGCCCACAATTTGCAAGCGATGGATAGTGAACAAGCTAAACAAAAGGCGATTTTTCATACAATCATATTTAATTCAGGAAGATACAATCCGATATGTGCTAATTACCACAGGAACCAATCCATTTTATACATGTGTTACATGTAAGTGATCCTGACCATATCACAGTACTTCCAGCGATAATGAAAATATTAAATTAGTTTCTTAAAATCAGAAATAATAATCACATGGAGAAAATTTTATGTAAATCGAATAAGAATTGCCACTTTTATAGACCTCAAACCTTGAAAAGTGACTTGTAGGAAATCGTCCATTTCTCTGCAACCATACAAGTGAGAAACCATTTTGTGGTATCTGAATGATCGCATGGATTCATTCTATTAGTTGATGCCAACTAAATATCATAATTTTAAATATATTACAAATCAGACTCATTTGAAAAAAATACCTGTTTTGAAGGCTAAAAAATACAGTTTTTGCCAAAATATAATTACTTCCGGTGATACTGAAAATGTTAAATTAGTTCTATTATGAAAATCGAATAATAACTGACACTTTTATAGACCAAAATCCTCGAAAAGTGACTTGTGGAAAATCGCCCATTTCTCTGTAACCGTACAAGTTAGAAACCGTTTTGTGATATCTGTATGATTGCATGGGTTCATTCTATTTGATGAATAGAATCAAATATCATAATTTGAAAAAAAAACAAGTACGACCCATTTGAATAAAATATTGTTTTTTAATGCTAAAAATTAAGTTTTGAGCAAATGACGTCATTTCCGGTGGCAGCGTATGAGGTAGAATGGTTTGACCTTGTCCACTATGGCATTAGGCATCCAATGGTGAAAGAAAATTGAAAATCACCTAATAATTGATTCTTATGCAGCCAAAATAACGTGAAAAGTGACTCATGCAAAATTGACTTTTTCTCGGCAACTGCGCATATTACAAATTAATCTTCACATACATTCTCTTCGTATGGGTTATTGCTACGAGATTATTAATGTTACGAAGATATATTTATTAATATGAAGACGCTGGATGGGTTGTAAATAGCTTATTTTGACACCTTTTTTCACCCTTTAATCCAAATTGCCCGAAAACGAAATCGAAATTAAAAAAACTGAGCGCGATGTTCTGTGCGCCTTTATATGGCACATCTTTGTAGTCATATTAAATTTGAAAAAAATAATTTTTGCTTTCAAAAAGTGGTACCGAACTGTTAAAATTGTAGTTTTTGCTAAATTTACGTCACTTACGGTGCCGACAGGATACTTTGCCGGTAACAAAAAAAATGACATTTTGGACCATGGAGCATATAAACTTTGTTTTATACAAATCGGAGAATAAATAATTTATATAGAACCGATAAACTGAATTAGCCAATAGCGACCAAGGAAAATTATCCAGAAAAAAAATGTTCACATTTTTGCCCAAACCAGACGACCTTTTAACCCTTGGTAAAAGGTCATTAAAAAATATTCATTAATAAAAAAGTTTTTTGTCAAAATTTAAAATTTCAAAATTTGGCGCCTTATTTTTCCGAAGATTCGGCGAAATTTAAAACTCTAAAGACCCGTAGCTATGTGCCATGTCTCTGGCTATGTCAAAAACTATCAAACGATAAAATCCAACAATTGTTGTTAATATTACGGCAATATTTCAAAAAACGACAACTTCGGTGATTTTGGACATTTCGCGTTGTCGCAGAATGCCGGAAATAGCTTTAATCTCTAAGTCACACCACTTTCGCAGTATAACTCAATACATTGCATCGATCCGACAAGTAGTTCCTGAGATATAAGCAAATTGGAAAAAAAAAAAATAATAAGAAGAATTTTAACAAAAACAATAGTGTTTCACACAAGCTACGCAGTGTGAAACCCTAATTATGATTGGAAGCTCTCTGTGTTGTAGGACTGAAACGTAATACCAGCTGTTTTAGAATTAATTATACGTCGGAAACCCTATATACGCGTCCTTGTTTTGAAAATGTTATTTTTTTCAAATATACAAGAACTGATTGACTAGTTCCATATCGGAGTCAGTCATCGATCATGAAAACCTGACCACTATAAAATTAAGTTTTAGTTTGGTTTTTGATAATGTATTGTAATGGTTTTTTAGTATTTAATGTTGATTTAAAAGAAAAATTTTCAGATCACGCATCACAAATACGTTCTGATGGGCCATGTTGTTTCCGGTTAGTATCATCTTCATATCACATATCTACCTATCGTCAGCAGCATGTTATGTTGGGACAACACCACATATAAGATCTCTTTTGATTGGTCGTTGTTTAGAGTATCAAACGAGAGTTCAACCATCTATATTTTGTAATCAGTAAGTTTAAGTTTGTTACGTTAAAAATAATACGCCTTCCAAATTTCATTGAAATTATATGATAAGTCTGTCATTCATATTGTAAATTGACGTGTAATAATATTGTAAATTGACGTGTAATAATATTGTAAATTGACGTGTAATAATATTGTAAATTGGCGTGTAATAATATTGTAATAGAAAATAAGGCAGCACCATAATAATGAATCTGAATTCTATATGCATAAGTTTGTTTCTATTTGGGACCCGCGGTTATCCAGTTGGTAGACGCTGGTTCGCAAACCAGGGGGTGTCGGATTCACGACCGGTGTTGTTAGCCAAGCAGGACCAGCGTTATTTTCCGGCATGGCCCTTCTTGTCAGTGGTGCAGAGGGGGACGAAAACCCAAGAACCGGTGAACACATTGCCGTATGCGTAAAATAACCTTTGACTGCCCGGGCCAAATTAGCACAGCAGTATACTGTGTATCGACTGCCAGTCTGGATTAGCCCAGTCGGACTAGAAATCACATTCCAGTCATTTTTGTCAGTGGTCTGCCAGTTTTAGGAACGTACGATAGAGTCGGTAAAGGTTGGACATTATTTAATACGGAAGCTACAAATCTATTGAATTATTTCCACCAACAAGCACACCTGTCCCATCCTTAAAAACTAAGCAGTGTATATTATAGAGTGTATATTATTAATCCAATATTTAGAGATTGTCCAGTAGAAGAACAGAAATATACTACAGGTATATAATCAGAAATATTATTTTGTTTGAAATTTAACAGGACCAGAAACTGTACTTTAATAGCAGATCAATTTTTAGAATCATTTCGTTATCAAGAAAAATGCAACGTATCATCATTACGCTTCAAAAAATACCTGGAATTAGCCCACCAAGATATGGCACCGGATATGGTAAAACATTTATTTTAAGATACATTCATTCTGTTGGGATCGTTAATCATTTATACTAGCCCTGCTACGTCTATTCGGCGAATCGATCTCGATATAATCCCTTTGTCTCCAAATTTCAATGAACACAATAGCAAAGTTACAACTTTTTGATATCATCTGACAGCGACTTTATCAATTAATATACTGATTAATGTTTCCAAATGTCGGTTGAAGATTATGTAAAAAAGTTAGCAAGCAATTAGAATAAAGAAATCTGGAATAAAGACCAAAATGTCTTCTATTTTGTTCAACCAATAATTTAGTACTGTAATTTGCTTACAGTATTTCAAGACCCAGAAAACGGTTTCAAATTATATTATTTTATTGAAATGAATGAAAGGCACATTTGTGCACGTTACTTAGATTCGTACAGACTACATTAAGCATATAATTTATTTATTGAAAATATAAAACAACAGACTTTATTCTGGGAAGATGTCTACCTGGCAGTTAAAATGTACAGCAATAATGGTAAAAGACTAATGCCGATATCCGACACATTATATGGTAAGTTATTTATAAGCGGATATTGAATCTTCAAAAAGACTATCAGTGTGAGATATTTAGCATATGCATTCATAAACCATTTGTTCGATATTATTAAAGATTGGCGAGGATATCAATTAGAATGTTCCGAGTTCTAAAACGCAAGGACAGAGAAGTACGTAGTGTTATTTCATTGGGAAGAAAAACTGACGCCTACTTCAGGGCGTATACTTCGAATAACCCTTGCCAGCTTGAGCCCGAATTTCCATGTTAATATTACCACGCTTGTCAGCCCTTAGTTGTTATTCAATATAAGAGTAGGCCGTAGAGCCACTGCCCGGGCAAAATTTCCCTCATAGCACACTGTATGGCGTATATGCCTGTCTTCATTAGCCAAGGTTAGGAGCAGAACAGTAGGACGTTAAACCCCATTTCACTCTTATTTCATTTCTGTCTGTGGGTCCGCACGTCTGTTCACATTTCTTGTAATTAGCAGAAAAGCGAATACACCCGACAGCTTGAATTTAAATATATCGAGAATAGTCTGATGTGCGACCAGTCAGACATTTTAATTTTACCTATCGGTATATCGACGATGTTCTATCACTGAATAATCCTAAATGTAGTGATTATGTACAATTCATATATCCCGATGAGCTTAAAATTAAAAATACTAACTTGACAGTGACAATTACGCTTCCTACTTGGATCTGCGTCTGAGTGTTAAATTGTATGATAAACGTGATGACTTTGACTTTCCGATTGTTAACTTTCCATTTATCAGTAGTAACATTCCTGTATCGCCAGCTTACCCTTCTAGACACCTGTTACCACTGTTTATCGTGTATTTTGTACACGATGAACAGTCCATTTGCTGATTACACTATTTTGCCTCGACCGTTTTTTTAGGACTTCGAATTTTGACTAATGGTTTGGATTGTTCGTACTTGGTTTTATTTTATTTATAAGGCTATTTTTTTCTTCGAATAAATTAATGTAAACGCCAAACAACTTGATATTTTTTTGTACATTTGCTGAGAGTTTTCGATTTTTTTCTTTTTTGGGGGGGGGGGGGGGACCCTGTAAAAATTAACCAAAACGTGGTAAGGCTCGCAAACGCTCTACAGGTTCGAATATTGGAGAAATTAAACCTTGCTGGGGTAGTTCGACTAGTTGTCGTTGGATTTATGCACATTGGTTGTCCTTGTCACCATATTGTATTTATTTTTATTGCTTGGCTTCGGCTATCAAGGTGAAGAACCGTACCGAAACAAATAGTTATGCGAGTTTTTTTTCCGATAAGTGTTATTATTACTTACACTGAGCATTCAACCATTGACGTTCTTGGGTAAATCTTCTTATTGTATGTCTTTCTTTAAGGCTAAAATGTTATTTAAACTAGTAATTTGACATGTATTAACAGGACAAGACCATTCTCGCGATATTAACTAGATTACAACCGTTCGCCATTTACAAATTTAATTTAAAAATGGTGATGAGAGAGAGAGAGAAAGAGAAATGGGGTTTAACGTCCACTCAACACAAACTAGGTCATTTCGGGACTAACATATGGTTTAATCCTATTTCAATAATTCACTTGCGCGTAGGGGTCTTAAGCAGTGGGAGGAAATATACCAGTGTGCTAGTTACCACTATGTACACATCTTGTCAAAACATTAATCAGTGAAAATTTCTCTCAGAATGAAGTCATTTGGCTGAAAGTTTCAATATTTTCTTTTTTATTATCTATTTTTGAATGATTATAGCAGGACTGACCAACTCTTTATTGAATTCTCAACTAATGTATCTTAAACATGCTCTATATTTTTCTACTGGACACCTTTCTTGTTTATAAAAGTACTACTTAATATTTATTTTAATCCAGGTTATTTACTCGACGATACATTTTTCTGTGCAACAACAGAAGCCCCGGGAATTATCTTTAATCAGACGTGTCCTGGTTTTATCGATACAAAAATATGTCCACAAAATGCTGAATATTCCTTCTGGGTAGCAGCTTCCCAACAGGTAAAGTTCAATCGTTTGCTTTAAAATCAATAACGATGGTTCGTCTTCCATCGTTTCTATTTTTTAACTTCCCTTTTCGAATATTTGAAAATATCAATATAATTTGCAGTTTCTGGATTAGATGCAAATTACTTCTCTGCTAATAGAGAATTACTCTAACCCTATTACCCAATTCTACCCATCAAAGTCTTTGTTCAAAATAATATAAGATGTGGTGAGTTTGCTGTCGGGAAGTTTTTGGATGGTTCCAAAACTGACCAGGGTGTCCACGGATAAATCTCGATGCTGGTCGAGAAAGTTCCTAGATGTTTTTTTTTGTCTGTGTTACATACGATAACTTGAACGAAACAGTTAGGCCGACGTGTTAACTGTTAGATGGATAGGTAAAACACTGTGTATGATGTTGCATTATAATATTAGTGGTAGTTATATAATTGATTATATGTTTTAGTATGCTGCTAGTGCTGTTGGAAAAGTACACATCATGTTTAACTCGTCACAGGAGACACCTTTTGCGAATGATTCGTAAGTATATAACTGTGGTGTTAAATTCAATTTATCACCCCAAAACCCATTCTACACTAGATATCGCATGTGTGATAAAGCAATGTCAACAGTGCAGATAGAGTTTTACATGAACTTGATTTATACCAAACGAATTATATTTATTTATTTTTGCGCGTTATAGAGGATTAGATGAGAAATAAAATTTCCTAGTCGTCTTTTTGATATCAAAAATTATCAACACTCGTCGGTAATCCAAAAAGTCTCGTTCTTATTTTTTTACATTATCGGCTTGCAATATCAAAAAAGGCTCATGGGAGATTCTCTATATCCTCGAGCGCCTACCAAGCCTCGCGTTCCATTTCGTTCTATAATTGCAGGACACGCGGTTAAGTATTGATTTGGTATTATTTTTATTATTATTACATAATTTATATAGCGCAGATTCCACTATAAAGTGTTCGAATGCGCTTAACAATAATAGTATGTAATCATAAAAAATGAAATAAAATCATATAAATAAAAACTATAATGGATAAAATTATTCCAAAATAAATGTGGAACCTCTATGAAATTATAAAACATAGATAAATTATGTTAAAGGTTGTACAAATAAGTGAGTTTTAAGAAGTGATTTAAAAGTTGGTAAGGTGTGACATCTGCGTACATTAATCGGAAGTCCATTCCAGAGAAATGGGGATTGGTACGAGAATGATCTTTCTCCACATGTCGATAGTCTCGCAGTTCGACGTTTTAGGAGATAGTCATTTGATGAGCCCAGATTTCGTGATGGTGAATACCATTCTACTAGTTCACACAAATACGGAGGTGCTATTCCATTTAAACATTAAAAGTTAGAAGTTAAATCTTAAAACGGATTCTATAAGTAATTGGCAGCCAGTGTAAGGTGTACAAAAAAGGCGTAACATGTTCGTTCAGTTTTGTTCTGGCACCAAGTCTAGCAGCTGAATTCTGGACTTTCTGTAGTTTATGCAATAGGCAACAAAGAAGACCAACTAAATGAGAGTTAAGATTGTCAAGACGGGATGTAACCAGAGCATGCACTAAAGACTTGGTTGCTTCGTCTGAAATATATTTATGTATTAGGCCAATATTACGAAGTTGATAATAACATGATTTATACACACTATTTATTTGATTATCCATGCTCATTCAACTGTCGAAGATAACGCCTATATTACGGACATAGTTTGACGGGATTACATGAAAATCTCTAATTAAAACAGTTTTATTACATTCAGAATAAATGTTTTTAGACAGTAAATTATCAGAACCAATATTTATTGTCGTTTAACTTAAGGAAGTGAAGTTGATTGACATCCATGTTGTAATATCCTCAGTGCAACATTCTAGCTGGGATTTAGATGGGTTAAAGTTGGAAGAAGGCCTAAAGGATCTATACAACTGAGTATCATACGCATAGAGATGGAATGCGATGCCATACTTTTTGACAATTCTGCCCAATAGGGTCGTGAAGATGCTAAAGAGGATAGACCCCCAACACAGATCCCCGTGGCACTCCGCATTTTAGCTGTTTCTATATTCTTACTAATGTTCTTGTTGTATTTATGTACCTGTTTCATATTCCGTTCCCGATGTAAATAAATCATAATGTACGAACTGCACATGATCTCTGTTCTTACTAATGGTGTTACATATATTTCAGATTTTTCGCCACGTGGGAATTACCTAACATAAACCCTAAAACTGTGTCATCGGCTGAGATACTGTTAGTTCATTATCCTGGACAATCAGTTCGGTAGGTAATGAAATAATACTTTATATTTGTATACTGTCATTGTTTCTATGTACATGTATTTCAACTATTAACAGCCGATTTTACTGAGTGGTTAGAACATTTGACCCTCGGCTAGTATGCCACCTGTTGGGATCACGAAAAGAATCTTAGACGTTTATCTAATGACGTCAGTAGCGCATGTGTCCTCCACTGGCTCTTACGCACACTGTGCAGCACAATTAACCATCTTTGTCGTACTTTTGGTTTTGACCCCTCTGACTTTGTACAGTTGATTACAGATTAAACATCCATAAGTGTACAAATGTGTTGTTATTGATGTGTTCCCATTTGAATATTGTTCACAATAAGAAGCAAAATAAATAAGATATGTTTACAGGATCATTTTGTTATATGAAAAACTAACTGATGCGTTTTCTATGGCGCTCAGTATATGTATTAGGTTTTAAATTATTGTAATTTCAGTTCCAAATGCTCATCGGCATCAATTACTGAGTTGAAGAACAAGTTGCAGGGAAAAGGCATTTCCACAGTGTGCCATGATTCCCCTAGGTAATTTGGGACTAATTTTTCTTCTGAAAGTAGCAGAAAGGAAGGGGAAAGTTTTGGTTCCACTCGGTCTTCTGTTTTTTCTGGGTTTGTGACCAAAAGCAGTGTTTCAATCTTATTTGTTGGATTTTTAGTTTGTCAAATAGTTTTCACACGCTTGTCGATAAATTGTTGCAGAAATTCGCCTAAAGCTTCACTTGTTAATCCTACCCAAGCTACTGGATTACAATAAACCTAGGCCATCTCCAACCACCGAATGTCGAACAATCCACCAGGAAACAACATGGATTTAATTTATTCTACTATGAAGGCGTATAGCGTCTTTATCCCTTCTAGCGGCAACATAAAGTGCCAACTTTAGCTTATGTTGTATGGGTAGCCATATCTACCAAAATATACCAAAATAGATACTATTCTTATAAACTTGATTTGCGTACATGTTGAATTATTGGTGGGGGGATTGGATAGTTTTTATTTAGTTCCATCGAAAATAATCACCAGCAAAAGATTCGGCACCAACCCATGTTCCTGAAGCAACGAATGCGAGGTTTATTGATATCTTGTATGTTATGTTTACTGGTAACTGTCATATAAACCATAGATAATGTAAAATACGTTATCTTGGTGTAGTGATTATCACAAGGATTATTACTAGGATTTGTTTGTTTTCGGTTTATCATGTTCAGTAACCCATATATAATTCAGGTCACCAACATTACAACAGAAGATAGACAGGGCAAATACAGTTCACTTAAAATAAGCTATTTGAATAATTTGTCTGTTTACTGGGGTTCTACTTTTGAACAGTGAAAACGTACCAGATGAACAGATAGATTAAACAATGCGAAATAATTGAATAATTTCAATGTCTCGTCGAGAAATATGAAATGGGGTTTAACGTCCTACTGCTCGGACATCCTCCATACAGTGTGCTATGCGAGAAGTTTTGCGCGGACAGTATCACTACAGTCTACTCTTTTTTGTAATTCCAACTGTCAAGGGGTCTTTTACGTGCAAGACAATGTTATCACTTTTTCGTTTCTATCCGAACGACAAGGGGGACCACGCCGGAAAATTCCGAATAACTTTCTCGGTGAACTCATGGGCCTTCGAACATGAGGCCCCCTGTTAACGAGCTCATTGAGCCACCGAGGCTCTCGTCGTCGATGCAAGGCACATTATCACCTCTTCTGGTCAAATATAGGTTCCACCTCGCAATGCAATATCTAAATGAAATAATGATATGTTTTGTTAAAACTCAAACAGTACTTCCGTATGTTGTTTTGGGTAGAAACGCGTGAAAACAGAAAACATGGTCATATACATATATTCTAGACGTCTTGCAACCAGACAAAATCCAAATCTCAGTCCATATAATTATTTGATTCCTTTGCAGGAGAGTGCAGTTGGTGCTGTGTGGTGATTATCCAGACACCGAAGAATGTATGTCTCTTGTTTCCAGTTCATCTCCAAGACACATAACCCCATCTCTAGAATTCTTTTTATATTCATTGCTTTTATATTACTATTTTTTAATTATTTAGTGTCAGTTTTAATTTTATAAAATGTTAGGAATAGCCATAACGCTTATAATGTCTATGTGTAAGTCGCTATTAAAATATCAATATTATATAAAGCCGATTAGTTTTCTTTAAATTGGTGGTCAATATCTACCTGTGGGTAAATATTCGCATCGAAGCAAAAGATGTACTTCCAAATAGTTGCTTAGAATAGAGACGCTGGTTGGTTAATCGAATTACTGACGTCACAGGTCGAAAGCCAACGATATGACCCCTTGAAGTGATCTTCCAATAATATAGTGGGACATTCAAACGTTAAAACCCCCCGAAATATAGATCTGTATTTTAAATGGATTGGCATATGTAGATATGACTCTGGAGTGATGGTTATTACGCGAAGAGTTACAAGTCCTGGGCCCTGTTTCTCGAAATGTTAACTAAAAATAAATTCCTAATTTTAGTAGATACTTCAATTTTGATTATCTGAGCAGTAAATCAATCTAATATTATCCAATCAAATTACTAAAATTTGGATTTAATCTTATTAGTTAAAATTTTGTGAAACAAGCTCCTAGCTTTTGATAGGGAATATCCTCTTCTACTTTCTCGGTTTACCTTTCCGCCCTCTCTAGTAGCATAGTCGGCCGAATATGGAAGCTAACCCACAAACTTATTAAATCCAAAGTGCAACATTATTCCTGCTACACATTCTTTCTTTTGGTCACCAGTCGCCTAGGTATGACTGTTGTAGCTCTCAAATCTTGGACTTAACGTTTTTATACTTATTGACTTAAATATTTGACTTGGAATGGAACTTGCCAAGGGACTAAATATTACTTCCAGTATATATCCCCAGAATATAGACATGTACTCATCCCATTCCGCTTTTAAGGATGCAAGACGTCCCTTACTGATCAATGAAAAAACACTAAGGGGAATGTAAGAAATGCTTATATCCGGAAGGTTATGATCTATCAATTAACCTTTTGTTGGCAGTAAAATTCATTTCATGAAAACACCAAATTATCCACACGTTACATCTCTAATTCACAAATCGAAGTACAAACCCTGACTATTTCACTGGTTTGCCGGATATACCTCAAGATTATTAGAGATACATATAACAAATGAAGAAGTTGGTTGCATTGCAATGCGCGGTCACTAGTTACATATTCTTGCATACTACTTCCAGTTTGTGTATCTCATACTTGGTTTTAGGAAAGGCGTTGCAAATTGTGCACCATCTTTGGTAACACTACGACAATTTATGAATTGTTAAATCCAGGCAAAGAAACGAGAATGAACTTTAAAATTAATGGGGTGGGTGGGTGGTGGAATCTGACTTTTCAGCAATATCTGCTCTGACCTCCATCACATATACTTTGAAGTAATAGTACTGATATTTGATAATTTGGGGTAATATTTTGGTAGTTTTTGGCAACATTATTGGGTCATTATTTCTAACGTTTGGATGACAACGGGGGACAACTAGAAATACGGGACATGCATCTTTCGCGACCTAGTCATTGTTGTTGAGATAATCACCTTTTCATAAATATGGACCTATTTATTAAAATGAGAGAAAGAGGTTAAGGTCCACTCGGGATTAACATATGATTCAATAGTGTGCCATTTTTATAAACAGTCCTTATCTCAACAACAATGAATCGGTCGCGGAAGATGCATGTCCCGTATTTCGAAGATGAAAGAGAGAGTGATGGGGTTAAACGTCCGCTCGACACACGCTAGGTCATTTTGGGACCAACATATAGAGAAAACGAATGAGGCTTGATAGGCAACCCTACTTCCTATCCCGCACAACCTGGAACCGAAACCACGCCAGTTGACTTAATGACATGCCGTATGATACAACGCACACGCGCTAACCATTCAAACCATTTCACCCGTTTCCATTTACGAATGCCTTACTTGTATCTGTGAAGCAAACAGCAAACATTAAGTATTGTCTAATGGTCGAGAGCGAGACATTAAGTAATATATTGTAACAACAACAGGGCCGTGAGGTCCGAGTGTTTTTACAATATATTACGCAACGTCTTAAACTCGAGACCATTAAACAACTTAAAATACAGACACACTGCATGTGCGTTTACAGTGAAATATGTCACGCGAGTCTAATATTTCACAAGGTACGATTGGCAAGTTACCCGTACGATTATTTGACATAATGATACGCCAACATCAAAGGGTGACGTCACATCTGTATTTTAAATAATTTTTATTTTCATATTCAGGTGAACATAGATTTCAAAATCTTTTACAAAGAATGTAATTATACCTGGAATATCAATTTCCATTTTTTTAAAAAAATACATGCTTTGGGTTTATTCCTATCAAGCATGGACAAAACAAGGTCGGCAACTCTTCCAGAATTCATAGCAACAACAGTTGGCTACATACAATGTATTCTTATCTGAACTGTGAAAATAATTAAGAAAATCTACTGTCTGGAACTGACAAAGAGGATAATAAATCCATTGATTGAAAATTTAATAATGCTTTCATGTGTAGCATCTCCCACTTTTACAAGACAAAATAAATTTCTATAACCAGCTGAGAAGAATTATTAATTGATAGCATTATAATGTGCATTCATAATTCGGGAGGACATGCTAAAAATATGCAACTGTTTTGTTTCTCCATGACTCCAGTCCCTTTTCAATAATCTTTGCTGTCAGTACGCTCTCTTGTGCTGTTATCAACGGCTGTTCCGTCCCTGAAAAGAAATAATGGCATTACCAGCCAACAGCAAAGCAGATATCCCCCCGCAGAAATTCCGAAAAAAATAGACATATCAATTAACTGCCCATTTCATGATTATCAACTATACATAAAGTTTAATCACTCTCAATCGTGTAGAATCAAAATTGTTTTGTCCCAAAGCATCGACTAAAGAAATTGCTTAGCTCCGCTTAGATTTAGCGGGAAAAGTTAATCATTGCATCAAGTCACCAAGTTTGAACATTCTACCTCAATTAGAATTAAAATGAAATGGGGTTTAACGTCCTACTCCGACTGGGTATATGAAGACGGACATACACTATACAATGTGCTATGAAGGAAATTTTGCCCAAGGACGGGCACTACGGCCTACTCTTATATCGAATTCCAACTGCTCAGCGATCTTTTACGTATACGCCAATGATATAAGGGACCTCGATTTTTCGTTCAAACCGAACGACTAGACAGCTGTCTTGTCAGGTCCTCCATCCTGCACCACTGACAAGCGGAAACCACACCGGAAAATCCCGATGAACTTTCTCGCGACCTCCAGGCTAGCGAGTCAGCGTCTTTCTCACCTCAATCATAAGGCGAGTTATTGCGTTCCAAAGTCTCGACCAAACAAGTTGCTTCTCGCTCGGCTTACTACCAGCAGAAAATGTTCATTATCGAACTTTAGTTTCCTTGTTCCATCAAAATAGAACATCTTCCAGTGTTCGTCAAAAGTGCGCCTTCTATTGATGTTTCTAATCCAGAGTTAAACATACCTATTTCAACGCTGCCTAGCTTTTACATTTATTGGGCTATTAATAGAGTGACCAAACAAACGCCTCCCTTAGCTCTTCCCTCACACAGAGAATTCATCCACAATCACATACGTCATAAAAGATATCATACCTTCTATACAGCGTATGAAATGTTCGATTTCATTACGATAGGCCTGGTTGAATCGCTGATTAAAACTGTACAATAATGAAGACGTATTGCATCTTCCTGCTTGGTCCGTTCTTAGTGATACTTCTCTTTGCGGATCTCCTGACAACATCCCGCCACTTCCAAAGATCTAAAACAATTATATTTACAATTATAAATGTGGGTCGGATGATGAGGAATATCGCATGACTATCAATCAGGTAATGCTAATCAAGTATTACTAAAAAGTGTGAGAGAGACACAGGGTTTAACGTCCAATCGACACAAACTAGGTCATTTCGGGATAGCGCATGGTTTCATTTTATATCAATAATTCGCTTACACGTAGGGGTGTTTAGCAGTGGGAGGAAACCTGGGGACCCGGAGAAAACCCACTAGGTTGGACAGGCGAACCTACACCTTGTCACGTAGAAAGGTAATAGCATTCACAAGACAAAGATATCAAGTGGCATAACTCTGAAAAAATCAGCCGACATTAGACAGTAAATCACTGTCCATTTCTGAAGAATGCATAGATCGGATAATAATTGTTCTTTAGAGCGTTCACAAGATTCCACAAAGTGAACAATTAATTTTTTAAAAGCAAGCTGACCAAAAATCAATTGGAATTAAACAGACGAGTATCTTTAGCAATGCACGTGTTTTCAAAAACATTAAATTATGGTGACTGACCACAATACCATGTTCGCAAAGATTGGTTAACGACGGATGAGGAGTGGTTGGTAAAGAACGCCCACAATTCAATGTGGAGAAATACTAGATCTAACAACACTAATAGCAATCGTCGAGGAAAAGTCAGTCAACATGTGTTCAAGACCGGGGCGATGGATTAACAGTACACGGGTACATATGGTATGGGGGGACACAACCGTGTATGTGGCGGTTCTCTCATCCCAGTATAACCTTTCCGAATGCTGACCAACGAAATTTCGGCCTTAAGAGAAATAGATTCGATTATTTAATAGTGAATGGATGTCTGAAATTGGACTTATTTTTAGTCAAACGAGACATCGACCAAGATAATTATGAAGATGACGGTTAATGATACATCTAGAGTCTTTTTTTATAATGTCGCAAGGGAACAAAATAACAATAAAAAACACAAAAGACTAAAATGTGTTATCAAGACTATAAGCAGATGAACACAAACAAAATGGTTAGATAATTTATTGACCTTGAAGTTAGTTGATTTATGAATCGGTAGGCTTATGCGGATTAGTTAGTTCCAGGTCAAAACGACATTTACAAGCACATAATTGGTTAAAATCCCGCGTAACGGAGTAGGATAATCAGTTTCTAATAATAACTTACTTTTCCTGTTCCATTAAGAAAGGGATAAGAAACAATATTGGTTAGATAATCTGGTCAAAAAGATATTTACAAGCATTTGAAGTAGTAAAAAGCCAATGCCTAAATTTTCCCTGTCTAAAATGTATAAATTTGCCTTTATAATGTGCCCCATTCCTTGTATACAAACATGGGCCTAATATACTATTTCACTTTTATAAAGTCTTCGAGTATTTGAAAGGATAAATATGGAGTTCCGATTCGATTTTCGTATCTGTCAATTGTATTCCCAGGTTGTAGTTATGCCAAAGACGGACCATTACAAATGACATACAAATCAAGTACTTTGAATCTTTAACGCAAGAGTTACAAATACACCAGAAGGGGATTAAGGTTGTTTAATCCGGTCTGTAGTTTGATAGAAACAGTTTCAAACAATACCCTCAAGTTACATTTAAAAACAATTATAAATGCAGGATGGATGAAGGGTGGCATTGTATTTACATACAAGTTTGAAAAAATCAGTCAAAGCGTAGAGAAAGCATGCAGAGGGCATATAGAAATATTATGAATTTCTCATTTTTATGTGGTAATAAGTATATTCATCTACCCCTCTGTCAAGCATTATTATATGGAGACAGTTCCCCAATTTATTAGGATTCGGTCCTTAAACCATATTTGGATGAATGGGCATTCGGGAATGCCATTTAGAATGTTGGCAAATTCTACATATTATTTCGTTTTAAGGACCCATAATAATAGGGTTTAAAACCATAATTAACTACATCAGACTTTCCAGAAATATTTTCCCACCCACTGAGGATGTTCTTAGAAATGTAGACATTATGCCTTACCAATTAAAGTGCTGGTAAATCTGCTAAAAGGAAAGTCTGCAATTATTTATTATAGTATTTTCTGAACCACACCTCTACTCTGATATCATATCCATAAACAGAATCTCTGACAAGGTCTATAGACGCAATCAGCCCAGACTTGTACTTCACCATCATCATTAGTGCGTCATCCACACCCATCTTATTCATTACTTTATCATGGGCATGTGACTGGACAAATACACTCTCAGGTTGCTCAGCCTTTGTCAACCAGACCAACGTATCAATATCATGGATGCCCATATCCGACAATAAGCTGCAACCACTTGTATCTGAAATAATACTAAAAATAAATTCTACGAATCTGGTTGCAGATTTTAGTGGAGAAACAGGGGGCGCCAGGTATCGACCAGAACAAAGAGAGAAGATGTCTAACAATAGAACTAATCTGTGTACCAAATGCTAGGGGACCTGTGATTCCAATAAAATGACCTCTTTCACTTGGCAATGGCGCAACGTGCTGGTGTCAAGTGCACAGGCACACATGTCCATAGGCGTTCGTCAAACTATATCATTCATAGGTGTCGTTATGGACAGGCCAACGAAATTCGACATTTATTTTCAACATATGTATATTGCTGTCATAATTTACTTAGCTGTGACAATGGCTACCTTTAGTGGGGAGTCTTCTTTCTCTACTCATGTACGGATCAAGAATCGTCTGCGTCCACTTTGTGTCACAGAGTTATTGCTCTTAGCTAATAGTGATTTTAAGGCAGTTATGAACATTACAGTTAGTCAAAAAGCTGGAGAAAAACTTATGTAAAGTACTTATTATAACAGTGTTAAGATAAGCTTTCACATAGCCTGGATTTTCTAAAACTCAATTCCGCAAATATGAGCAAAGATGAAAAAAAAAAGAAATAGGGAAATTGTTGGATGCCTGGATTTTCTGAAACTCAATTCCGCAAATATGAGCAAAGATAAAAGAGAAATAGGGAAACTGTTGGATAACATAATTCTTGCAAAGTGTACATTCATATGGGAAAGACACGTGAACAAAATTTACAATGTTATAGCTAAAGGTGTATAGATGTAGTACAAGTAAAAACCTATTGATAGATACATGTATCGTAAAAAAAAATAATAAAAAGAAATAAAGACAAAAAGACATACCGCAATTCTTAAGAAAATCTAAAGATGGTCTTGGACAATCTCTTGACGTAAGTTTAATAAATACTGGATCACCAATATCACCAGCATGAAAGGATTTCTGTAGACTTGAGAAAGTTGGGTCAAAACGTCTAAAAATAGAAAACGGAAAGAATAGTAAATATTGTGTGCATTTCCTCCACGAAATGGCTAGAGATAATTATTTGAACTTTTACGATTATCATTGCATGGCCAGATAAAGTGAACCCTGTAAACCACTAAGGTGATACTGAAAATATATTTATACCTATTATATCCAGTTAATAAAGGAGTGTTGTTCTGTTGGGCTGTACTGTAACATAATTCTATATCTTCTACTGATTCACCAGCAGGTTTCTCGACAAATACAGCTTTACCTATAACAAAAGTATCAGTATTATATGAAATATAATATTATATTATTTTCTGCAATAAATGTTCTTGCATTAGAAACATTTTGTTTACCAACACATTGGTAATACCAAAGTGCACGATATTGTATTTCAAAATTAGCATATGTCTTTGCTCCAGTTATTGCAACATGATCTTTACATACAGCATCGTCAAGTTTTAAATCAATACAACAACACTTATGTTATAATTCACAATGAAAAAAATCATTTCTAGTGAAACAAATACCAAATCAAACAATACACAAAACAATCAGATTCATTCATATTTCTTCCACATTAGAAACCTACCAGATCTGTCAGTATTTCGACACATTACCAGAACATGCCCCCGGTCATACTCCGCGCAGTGTTTCGTTTGATTATAGGTAATGCCACTACTCACTACTGTAATGAGTGTATATTGTTGTTTAAATTTTGATTAGTCAGTAGTCCCGACTACCAACCAATGACTAGCTGCTCTACAAAAGCTTTACATTTCAAAGGATTGTCAATATTGCACCAAATATGGTAACATAACGCTACGTCATGGCTCACGATTTTATTATGCCCAATTAACCCGTACATAGCAGAATACTGCAGTAAAACTAATTGCGTGACAAACGAGGCTATCAAGTCGAATGGAATATGTAAACAATACTGTTTGGAAACGAACATACTTTAACCGTCTTAATACCTTTTAAGGATCACTGTCTAAAGTTTTAGGGAGGACCCAGATTAAACGAAGGACTGCCGTGTTGCTGTACTTAAGTGATAGCTTAGATTGGACGGGAAGAATAGACACACTCCCGCAAAAGTTCAAGAATCAGAAGCTAATCCAGCAATGGCCAGAGAGGAATTTCTCGGGCCACTGCTTCAGGAATATGGCCCCCAGTGGAAGTTTTGAAAACCCTAGGTAAACAAGCGCCAGGGATAACAGTACCATTTTCTTTTAACTTTGGCCATTTAAAATATCACCTTATGAAACATAGCTAAGTTTAATATTCATGCATTTAGAAGAACTATTCCCGTCCAAATGCCGGTGCAATGTTACTTATACGTATACCGCGCTTCCGTGAGATGGTAAGATACAAACCTAGCGCCCCCACCCCTACTCATAAGGGCTACTTCATTTTCTTAACTATCTAAATTCTTATCCACACGATGTGAAGAGAAGATAACCCTTACCCTTCTTCAAAGCTCGACATGCATAATCTGTATGTGTATTCGTTGAAGATAAAATAACAACTCCATTTAAGCTACAATCAAAAGAGGTGATACTATAACAGAAGACAAGGGGGGATGCGCATTAACGATTCTTTTCACTTTTTATGCACGAACCCTACCGGACTACATTTTTTTGTACCTTTTAATCAATTTTAACAGGATACATATTTAGAGTTTGCGGTGGAAATGTAAGGACTATTGAAACTGTTGTGGCGACACTCTGCAACTTGGTTTTAAAATACTTTCTGCGTATGTCCGAGACTTGCGTGGATTTCATAACCGAGCGAAACTCTGGCGTGCAGCTAACCCGCAGAGATTATAAGTTACTTAAACAATATACATAAATTCTTATTTAAAAAGTGTTACGGTCGTCACCGGATCACAATTAATGGGTATGGTTAGCACGTGTCAACCATCCCACCTAGATTGCCCTTTCCATAATACTGATTTTGATTGTGTGTACTGTCGACCGATTAAGGTAGACGGTTACAGTGTAAATTATGGGCACCATGCACAAGGCAGAATAAACACATTATTCTCAGAACATCCGATACTATTTTGCCAATAAGAGTAGCCATGTTTCTATTCAATTTCATTAATGCTGGAATAGATTCCAATAAATTGTGACTTGAACACTGGTGTGAAAAGCCAAATTACATTTCCTGGCTAAACCATTATGAGGGAGTGGAATCCGTAAGTAATCTCCCAGTGGGGAAGATTAGCATTTTCCCCCATGAGTAGGAATCTCACCACAATTAAGTAACAGTGGTCATGGGAAGTGTCACACAGGTTTGACCAAGCAGCAGTTTAGTCTTTGCATTAGTGGGGCTGTGATCTCTGACGCCCATTGATACGATAGCGGCGAGTGTTGCGGGAGCACCTTAATATGTCTCCGTGGTCACGGTTTTAGTCGATTGGTTCTTTCCTATCCGTCCCAGTCGTGTGCAAGCGGTCATTAGATAATGCATTTTTAAGACTGAGTTTTTGCACATAAGTGAAGTTAAATGCAATACCAACATTATGTTCGGGGTAAACTGGATTGAACTGGTTTTATGTTACAGATGTTTGAACTAGATTATGACATTGATACTGTATTTAGATAAAGAAGGTATGTAGGTTGTAGACCTTTAATTATGAATCATGCATCAAAACGTGTTATGATTATATTAATACTGACAGTAATACAAAGCAGCAGTGTAATGATAATGACGGTCTTGATCCATATGTGTATTTGGAATCCTGAAAAATATTACATAGATCTCGAAGTATATTCAGAATAGGTCAACGAAATTTGAACTGGTATTAGGTCTAATAACTTACGTGTTATCATCCAGAAGACTATCTAAATCAGAAGTGCCGTAAGATTGAACATCTTCTAGATAGAAATTCTCTTTTAGGCTGTTGATCTGGTCGGCGTTGTTATCTAGTATCCAACTGATTTCTAAGCCAGGAATACTTAGAATGTTTGGTACGTGTAAGGAAGCAATTCGGCCACATCCCAATACGCCTAATTTCATTTTCGCCCGTCTACCATTTTGGGAAACATTAGTTGATCTCTATGTAAAAAAGATGAAGTAAAAGGTAATCTATGTTTCGGTTACAATATATAATGAGATCGAATTAAGCGCCATATGTTCGGTTATAAACCATAATGAAATAGAGTTTAACGTCCTATGTTCGGTTATAAACCATAATGAAATGAGTTTAAGGTCCTGTGTTCTATTATAAAGTATAATGAAATAGAGTTTAACGTCCTATGTTCGGTTATAAAGTTTAATGAAATAGAGTTTTACGCCCTGTTCGGTTATAAAGTATTATGAAATAGAGTTAAACGTTCTATTCTTTTTCTGAAACAATTGTGCCAATGAAGACGGGCATACGCTATGTATGTGTGACTGTCCTCTCTGCATCAAATTTAAATTTCAATGATCACATTCTGCGCCCGCGATCGTTTTGGTTTTTTCGTCCAAGTCGCATACTTATGCTTATTATTATCATCATCATCACAGTTGTTATTATTATTTACAAATAACTTGTCATGTTACGGGAGGAGTATTTAACTTTATTATTGATATAGTCACAATCAGCTGTCTGTTAGTGTATACTATTTATATTTTCGCTAGAAACGAATAATTAATTTGCGTCGACCATAATACATTGACAGTTGTAATAGGTGTTATCTTGTGAGCAGATAGTTAAGATGAACCCCCATTTTTAAAAGTCGGTCAAGTTAGATCGTTCACAGCTATCCGATTATTATGTGTGTATACATGTACGCTAGAAAACTAAATGGAATACGTACTTGACATCGCTGTATATATACTGCAAGGTTTCTCCCTTCTGCTCCCGTCTTTGACTTTTGTAGAAACGATGGCAACAGTCTCCTTAGAATAGAAGCCATTTTACTATAAGCGTTGTTGTTGTACTCAGTTGCACTATTATCAATTAAGTAGGTGAACTCGATTGTGGACCTGAACTAGTAACACAGTTTATGGACAGAGCTCACCAATTATTCCTACGCCGAAGAAAAGGTCCAAAGTTATTGTTAGCCTTTTTCTCACTCCCCATCGCCCTTTGGCATAAATATATTTGTTAATAGTTTAGTGTAGAATCGAAAAACGGGGTTTGAATATACATTTTCTGTCAGGTTTTGGTGAATATTCATGGTTTTGTGGCGGAAGGATACAACGGTGAAGCGGTAGGTTGGGTTGAAATGTAGGACTGACAGTTGCATGTTAACGTGTATGCTACTTCCAGTTTGTGTATCTCGCGTTTTTTTAGTGATCCCTGTACGTTCTTTTGAGCAAGGGGTTGCAGCATGTTGCTCCATCTGTGGTAGATAGCGTTCAATACTATAAAAAATAGGGGGAAATTTATAGCCGGTCTTAGAGTCTCGAATTAATGGGAAGTCAATGGGAAAATAATTGGTGTTCTGTAGCGTGAGTAACTAGACTCTTGTCTCGACCTTTAAGATCGAGAGAACCTCTGCCATTTAACCAAACACTGTAAATGGCAACGGGCCAGCAATGATTTCCCCATTGTGTAGAACGCTTTTGACCACAGATTGGGCAACATGTGACCACCGCTTACTCAAAAGCAGGAGGGCCATGATGGAAAACTTCGGATATGCTTACACCAACAGGAAGTGGAGACAGATAAACATGCAACTCCCCCACCCCCTACAGATCAACCTAACTAACCTCTTAACCTTCCGCCTCAAAATTATGAACATTCCCCCAAACCTGGCAGAAAAGGTATATTCAACCCCTTTTCTTCGATCTTGCAGCCAAAAGTCAACAAAGATCGCAAAGCAAAAGTGTAGGAATATATTTGTAGAAACTTTGGACAATTCTCAAACAGAAAAAAATTACAAATCAAGTTTCTTTCCTTGCAAGCCTGGTTCTCTAATCAGTGAAAAATGATAGTGAGTTTGAAAGACACTACATTGTTGTACATTTTAGGCCTATAAGTCAAAAATATTTGACGAAACAAATGCCAATGTTATGAGTATTTCTATGCTGTTTGTCGCAATTTGTCAAGATTTCCCACAGAACAAATAGAGCTAATGGAGAAATTAACTGTGTACTGTGCCAAATGAGTTCAGGATACAGACTGCGCCATCTATATTCGTCATAAATCGATAAACCCCGCAAGTAAATCTATAGGTAGTTATATCACAAATTGTACGCGGTTAAACTCGCAGTGTTGCATATCAAAGTCGCACAGGTCAAAATGACCCCCCTGTCTAGTCTACGTATGTTAATTATCGAGTTAATTTATGCTAGGTTCCCATTGTCGTGCGTTGCGTTATCATAGCTAAGATATTTCCCTACGTTACGATAGCTAGGATTTCTACGACTTACGTCTACGATTACTCAATGATTAAAACAGCGATTTCAAGATCGTTAGACATGGCAAGGTTTGGTGGCGTTTGGAAAAGTGGTCCATGAGAAATTTATGACACATTTTCTTTTTATTTTGCTAGAACAATAACAGTTCATCCTATCATCTTGTAATATGTGAGGAAAATATATTCCACACAATTTTATTCACCAGTAGAGTTCCACAATATATTTCAAACTTTCTTATATTTTAACCCAAAACTGCTTGTCATAGTTGGAATCTATATTATTTTCGTTGGTAAACGAACAGACCAAAACTGGGCACCCCAATCATTTCCTATAAATTAAAATTGCGTAGAAGCCCTATAAAATATTTCGAAAATGATTTGGTAAATATATCATGGAAATAGATTGCATCGGCAAGCCACTGATTGATAACGAAAGTATGTTATCCCTCGAAGACACACCTATTAGCTAGTCTGTGTCACACTGATCAGCAGTGAATATTTGCTAGGCCCTAACAGTCACTGAAAAGGATGACATCGACGCGACTTAATGAGTCCCCCATATTAACTTTTTTCTTACGACAAATTAAATTCATTTCTAAAACATTTTTTGTATGTATTACAAAAATAAATAAAGACGTTTGACGATAATAAATGGCAAGCTCAACGAATATGTGGAATACACAAATTCCAGAAATTGGAGGTACTGATCTGGCATGGCAAAACTTTAAATAAGAGAGGAAATTCCGCTATAATGTTTTATATCCTCCCATGGAGAGGCCCCAGAAAAATGCCCTCTTCTTCCTTCATAATATAATGAGTTTCTTTATTTCTGGCACAGTTATGTATCTGTGTGTCATGTAGAAAAAGATAAGTCGATTACCAGACGTTCCTACTTTTCTAGTGTGTATGGGAGTGGGGGATGCACAGTTTTGTCATTCTAACTTGATTAGCGAATTGGCATAGCAGGGAAGATGTAAGCTCAAAGTACGGATCGTCTGGGTCGGTTGTTAACCACATATAAAAAACCCTCCTGTTTAGGCAAGGACAGAAGGGTGTTGGATATTGAACAGACAATGTAAATAGGAAAACGACGTCTGGTTTTAGGCCCAGTTACCTCCCTTACATTTTGTTCGTGATAATGTCAAATACAGGACATCTTGCCAAGGGACTAATTATTCTCAAATGTTGACGACACATCCAAACTAATATTCGTAGAATATTTGTCTGAATGATAGCGACCATGAAAACATGACATCTACTTCCTAACACCCGAAAATTTATTTATTTTTGTCGCTTCACTTTTTACTTTTATCGTTATGAAACATCCTGATAGAGCAAAGGTTCCTTATTAGTAAAACCTTTAATTCGATGTTGCATTTCTTATTCATTTACATATATTTATGTTTACTTATTCTTCTTTTCATAATCAGATCAACCTGTTCGTGTACTGTATGTCATATACAGTACAGGGTCGTATGTAGGATTTTAAAAGTGTTGGGGCGCCATAGCCTCCACGTAATTGATATAAGAAAGTTCGGATCAGGGCAAACGAACCCATTGGCGCGTGGGCGCCCTTAAAACCAACCGACTGATCATTGCCTTGAGAGCATCACTGTGTGATTATAACCAAGTGTATTGTTTTATAATTGAAAGATTGTCAAATTTTCTTTTTCAGTGATGGGGAGGGGCGCCATTTTTCGGGGCGCCTTATTTTTCTGGGGGTGTAATGTACCCCCTGCACCCGCGCTAGATACGGCCCCGATACAGTATTTTAACATGTAAACCCACCAAACGCATATGTATATAAGGTCACTGTTTAAGCTTAAAACATAAATAAGGGCAAACCCGGGTAGGTATTCAACCGCGATATATATGTGAATTAGTTGCAATATCCTGTAGTAGATAGTGTGTATCGTTAGTACCACTCCCAAGAACGTTCATATAGGCATACTCAAATATCACAGACAAAGTGTAGAAATCATAACCGCAATAATGATAAAATAATATTTGTTCAATAACTTTTTTTCCCTGTCAAGTGGCATCGTTTTGATTATTCGTTCGTTAATTTATAGACTCGATTCCTAAAAATAGTTAATTTCATTCAGTTAAAGTAGCTAAGACTCTAACTCAATATCATCAAAAATCTTCAACATTGAAAACACGAATTTAATTTAAATCGACATTGATGCTGTGATCTTACCGGGAAAAGATGGACTTCTGATATCCGATATTAAAGAAAATATAAAACATTTTACCACTGGTACACGAATCGTGTACCATAATGCGTTCCAGTCCCAGTTTTAACTAGAGACCCGAGGGACGAGGCTAAACACATTGCATCAAATCAAACGGCGTATGTAAACTGGAATAACCAGACGGAATAAATTTGTGCTTGATTTAGACTGTTGGCTTATTTCGCCGAACATAATTGATTTGAAATTAGAGTAAAAACGGAAACCACTGAATGTAAATCAGTTTATATACATTCATATTACAGAATTATATGCGTTGCGACCCACTTGTGTCAATTTCTAGGTCCCAAATGTTAGCAATGCAGCTCCTTTAAATTGATATAAAAACAAAATAAATCTTGGATGGTACTGTAGCGATTCGACCCCCTGAGGCTTCCAGGCAAACGTGCTACACAAATATGTGGATCGTTCGTTCCCAGCCTAGCACTACGATCGAAAGATTGACACAAGCCAAGTTTAAAATCTCAAGTAACAATTTATTCAACAATAAGAATTGTAACGATATATAATAATTATAAATACGATGCAGTATTATATTATATTTAACAATTAAGCTTGTGAGCTATATGTTAATACTTTTATTATATAATGTAATAATTTATAAATAATTATGATATGTAATAAATTATATTCCACAAGCTATAATAATATGATGATTGATTGCTATAATCAAACAAATCAGGCAGGTCAGGTTATAAGTGGAACTGTTATAAATTAAACAGTCTACAATAAATAGTTGAAATAATAAAGCTATAATAAGCCTATAATTATAATAATATTATGCTAGTTAAATGAAGAACAGCAGCGAGTGTCTGAAAGACCAATCCTTGTGATACAATGGGTTTATGGATGCAACAAGTTTGTTATGAATGCAACATGGAACGTCCCGATTACAACATATTAGCTTCTTTAAAACATTTAGGCCTATGTTATGTTTGTAACATGCACTAGTAGTAATTGAATAGAACTAGAGTAATCCGTATCATAGTGAAAAATTGGTTGACAGAGATCCGCTGTGAAAGGCGGTCTGTCAAAATACTACTACTACTTGGTGTTTAACGTCTGCTTCCACATAAGTGATATCGCAGAATAGCCGTCTGAACCCTATTTATTTTAACCGCGGAAAACAATTAGCCAATCAGAAGACGTCGTCTTAGCCGCGCATGCCAAGTGACATCTAGCACTTCAGTTCCGCCATGCCGTTGACAAGCGAAAGGAAATAGCTTTGCTGTAGGAAAAATACAAATTACGAAGTTATGCGAGCTCGACATCAGCTAATTATGTTGTAGTTTACAAATAAGGTATTGGGGAGTAAATCACATTCGGGATGACCCAAGACAATGCATAGTTTAGTGGTTATTAAATGGCGAAGTGTGATTTACGTGAGCGTGAAAATTTGACAAGTGACATGACTATTGCGCACGATAAATATTATGGAATTATTGAGGATGACATAGAAGGCAAATGGTATAATCATAACAGTACAGCTACATAGACCAAGTTCACGTAAATGAAATTCATCCACGTGTTTTCATTTCGGACTTTTTCTACACACAGGACACTCGGCCTTTAGCTACAAAAAGTAAAAAAATAAATAAAATATATAATGCACAGTACAGCAAATCAAGTCAATTTATAATTTTACCCAAAAAATTGCAGAAAATGTTTTTATGCAATTTGTGTTCATTTAGGTGTACTTTATAAAATCCACAAAGTTTAACAATTTTGCGCACCTAAAAGCGGTAAAATCAAAGATGGCCGGTAGTAATTGTCTTATAAGTGTACAAGAACATCCCAAGCCCGGATCCAGGATTTTGTCGAGGGGGGGTGGGGGGGGTGGGGTACCTTGGAGCAAAGGGTAATAGTAATACGTAGCAACCTTGGATTGCTTGGGCGCAGACACATCGAAAATCATGTTTATATCAGGAAATCTTAATCCCTATATGTATAAATAAACATGTAAATTAATGTTTATGTGGCCATTTGAATATATGTGATGTTACCCATGGTCCGTTAAGACAGTACATTCTTATAAAATCCAAGATGGTTGACATTTGCCTAATTAATGAAGACGAAATATCTAAGCGGTTGCTTTTTTTTTATTTAAAAGACTGTATTAATGTACATTGAACATATTAATGTTAGTCATTCTTTTATATGAAGATATACCCACCCACCCCCACATACACACACTAATCTGCGACCGAAAACACAAATTTACGAATAGTCTTTATCCTTCACTGGTAAAGTTAGTATTCATAATTGCTCAAAATTAAAGGCCCCCGCACATGAGCCGAAAACTGCGTACGCAAATGGCGCGGCGTCATTTACGGATCGTGTGCGGGGGTGTTTTCGAGCGCATTTTGACGTTCGCCAAATATCTGTCATGTTTGATATTTTTTGACGCAGCGCCAACTGCGCTCTCGTGTGCGGGCGACTCAGCGCTATTTGCGTTTCATTCGTCGTCAATGCGCATGCGTCATAACTACTGCAAAATGGCGGCACCCAGTGAGTTCGTCAGTGACGCAATTTTAGAGGATAAAATCGTCGATTTATGGCAAGAATATCCTTGCCTATATGATACAAAATGCGTAGAAATTCGAGACCGCTGCCATTTTCGGATGAGTGGTGGTCACGTGAACGACACACTTGCCACAGTAGCTTTCGCGCAGCGTCGTTTTCGGCTCGTGTGCGGACGCCGTATTTCTGCGTCAAATGCGTACGCGTTTGGCGCGGCGCTAAATGCGTACGCAAAATGCGCTCGTGTGCGGGGGCCTTAACTAGTTGTACTTAAAAAAACTCCACGTAAATGCGATTTGGCATGTAAACTTCCAAGAATTATTACACAGTGGGCTTCCCATACAGTACAATAGAAATGAAAAAGCCACATCCTATTTTACATAACACCAAGTAAGCACCCTGTGAGACAAAGTTCCCTAAGTCCTGTCCCAGGCCCCAACAAATCAAAAGCTCAGTTATTATAATTCGCTGTATGAATTTTGTTTGCGCCTATTATGTTCAGATGTGGATGCTGTGTCATCAATATTTCAGCTTTGTCATTTCAAGAGAGAGCTAAATGTTATGACCAAAAAACATACCTGTAACCACCTCGATATGCATTTCTCATGATAAACGTGTTTACATTTTAATCGAACTATTTCGTCGTTTAGCAACGATTCCATACATATAGTGCACGTTGGGTTATCTCCCTCCATTAATAACTTCTTGTTACATTTATTGTGTGATAGGTTTTGTAGTTCACTTTTAGTCATTCCTATTTGAACCTCGCCCATCTGTTCTTCCAATTGCAGCATTTCCTTCAATGAAAAACATATTAACAACATAGGAAAAACAGGCTTAAGTTTTTTTATTGTATTCGTTTTGTTGTACAATTTTATACAAGTTATACACGTGAAGGAATTAAATTTTTACATAACGTACCAGATTAATCCTACCCTCTGTATAGTCAAAAACACCGTTTTACCTTTGCATTATTTAGAAAAACCGTTATATATTGATAAAACCTACAACATACCTCATATGTCATGTGATCTGGATTCGTCTGTTGATTAGGTCTTCTAAATACATCCTAATATAAAATACAAACATATATTTACACATGAATGATTTGAAAATTATTTCAATAATTCGGAAAGGGGAGGGGACGGACGAAAATACCAGCATACCGAACCCACGACACAGTCCTTATGATATTTAGCGCACGCTTTCGACTTATTCCTGTGTACACGCACTACTGAAATAACAATAAATGATATAGGATTTCCCAATATAATTTAAGTTCAGCAGATGTCATGGTTATATACAGCCCTTGAAATATATCAGATGTATTTAAAGAGCTTCCATGATTATATAAGCTCACATGAATGATTTAAAAGATTAATCTCACACTCTGTATAGTCACCCAAAATACACCGTTTTACCTCTGCTTAATTCAGGCAAACCGAAACCGTTATAGATAAAACCTACAACATACCTCAAATGTCATGTGATCTGGATTCGTCTGTTGATTAGGTCTTCCTAATAAAATCTATTATAAAATACAAACATATATTTACACATATCAAATATGAATGATTTGAAAATTATTTCAAATTTTTATCACATTAAAGGTAGTATTATTTGACGTTACTAGAATCAACTTTAAAATAACTTAAGGAATGGAACTGGGGTGCAATGTTATTGGTTCACAAATATTTCCAAATGTTGAACCGCTATTTCAATAATTCGGATATGGGAGGTATGGTGGCTGATTGGTATCATGTCGTAATGTCGTAATGCCTTTCATAACGCGACAACCCGACATCACGACATTTCTACCCGACCACACGACAACCCGACATTTTTACCCGACATTACGATACTAAAAATGTCATGATGTCGGGTAAAAATGTCGTGATGTTGGGTAAAAAATGTCGTATTGTCGGGTTGTCGTGATGTCGGGTTGTCGCGTTATGAAACAAAAAACTGGCAATTAAGAAAATGGTTGATCAAGTGGAAGTAGATTCACACTCATATTGCAGTTTGAGTTGCATTCGTATCCATTTGTATACGTCCACATTCATAATGTGAACCGCCTTCATTAGCTCAGTCGGAGCAGAACAGTAGGACGTTAAACCCCATTCCATTTCATAATGTGAACATATTATGCCGCCGCCCTTGTCTGTGTGTCTGTCATTGAGTCAAGTGGTGTGGTTTCCAGCCCAAGCTTGTCCATGACAAAGAGTAGGGTCGTCTGTCTAACCTCTTGGGTTTTATCCGGGTGCATGCCCTAACCCGCGATTTTTAATGGATTTTCTTCAAATTTGGCATGGGCATTATTTTCAAAGAGAAAATGGCACCTACTGATGTGAATGCATGCCCGACCCATAGGGGCGTTGTCACGCCCGCTTTTCGTGAATATTTTGTCTGTTAACACCTTTCAGACTGTAATTCTTATGAAATTTTGTTCAGATTTAGCATGATCAAGACAGGATTGTAAACACCCTACAGGTTGCAAATTTTATACGGCCACATTGAAATATATCGTCGTCGCCCCCGTCTGCCCGCCAGTCCGTCCGTCGGTCAGATTGTGGATTCTCTAGGGCCTAAAGTTATCATCCGATTAATTTAAAATTTATATACAGTGTTTATGGCCATGAGACGTAGAAGCCCATTGATTTTAACTGCCAGATAATTACTGCCAGAGTTATGGCCCATGATCACGTTTCACTTTTTAAAATCTTGTGGACGCTCTAGAGGCTAACGTTGTTATCCGATTCGCTTTAAATTGATGCACAGTGTGTAAGTTCATGCGTCGAAGATGCCTAATGATTTTCAGCGATGTCCAATAATTACTGTTAAATTTAAGCACTATGAAGAAATATAAGCCAGCCAAATTTTTTATTATTTCTGATAATTACTTCATGGGTTGTTACTCTTGACCAGTTTTGGGTGATTTTTAAATGCCCCTACAAAAGAATAAATATGCAACAACCTATGTTTCATGTCTGTCAGTAAAGGATATTTCTTCATAGTACTAAAATTTAATATGCACAACATGGACTGGTAATCAGATGCTATAACTGTTCAAGTTATTGGAATATGATTCTTCGTTTCATGAACATAAACACTTGGTATAAATTCCAAATCAATCGGATAATAACTTTAGTCACAAGGGGGGCCGCCAGATTTTGAAAAGTGACCAAGGGCAATAAGTCTGAAAGTAATTATCAGCTTATTCATCTCATGAACAAAACAATGTGTATAAATTCCATGTCAGTCGGTTGATAACTTTAGCATCTAGAGGCTCCAAAATATTTTCAATTTGATCAAGGTCCATAACTCTGGCAGTAATTATTGGGCATCGCTGAAAATCATTAGGCGTCTTCGTCGCATGAACTTACACACCGTGCATCAATTTCAAGCGAATCGGATGACAACGTTAGCCTCTAGAGCGTCCACAAGATTTTAAAAAGGGATACGTGATCATGGGCCATAACTCTGGCAGTAATTATCTGGCAGTGAAAATCAATGGGCTCCTACGTCTCATGACCATAAACACTGTATATAAATTTAAAATCAATCGGATGGTAACTTTAGGCCCTAGAGAGTCCACAATCTGACCGACGGACCGACTGACGGACAGACGGGGGCGACGACGATATATTTCAATGTGGGCGTATAAAATTTGCAACCTGTAGGGTGTTTACAATCCTGTCTTGATCATGCTAAATCTGAACAAAATCTCATAAGAATTACAGTCTGAAAGGTGTTTACAGACAAAATATTCACGAAAAGCGGGCGTGACAACGCCCCTATCGGTCGGGCAGGCATTTACATCAGTAGGTGCCATTTTCTGTTTGAAAATACTGCTCATGCCAAATTTGAAGAAAATCCATTAAGAATCGCGGCCTGTAGATTGTTTACAGACACAATATTAATATAGGTACCATCCTGTTATTGAAATGATTGATCATGCTGAATTTGAACAAAAATGTTAATAATTGCAACCTGTAGAATATTTACAGACAAAATAATAACAAAAAAGTGAGATTGTCACCACCCCGCGGGGTAGGGCATGCACCCGGATAAAACCCACGAGGTTAGACGTACGACCCTACTCATTGTCATGTACAAGCTTGGGAAACCACACACAACCATTTTCTTAATTGCCAGTTTTTTGTTTCATAACGCGACAACCCGACATCACGACAACCCGACAACATGACAACCCGACATCACGACATTTATAGTGTCGTAATGTCGGGTAAAAATGTCGCGATGTCGGGTAGAAATGTCGTGATGTCGTGTTGTCGGGTAGAAATGTCGTGATGTCGGGTTGTCGCGTTATGAAAGGCGACATCACGACATTACAACATGATACCCATCAGCCACCATAGGGAGGTGACGGACGAAAATACCAGCATACCGAACCCACGACACCGTCCTTATGATATTTAGCACACGCTTTCGACTTATTCCTGTGTACACGCACTACTGAAATAACAATAAATGATATAGGAATTCCCAATATAATTTAAGTTCAGCAGATGTCATGGTTATATACAGCCCTTGGAATATATCAGATGTATTTAAAGAGCTTCCATGATTATATAAGCTCACATGCATGATTTAAAAGCTTAACCCTACACTCTGTATAGTCTCCCAAAATACACCGTTTTACCTCTGCTTAATTCAAGCAAACCGAAACCGTTATAGATAAAACCTACAGCATACCTCAAGTGTCATTTGCTCATGATTCGTCAGTTGATTAGGTCTTCCAAATATATCCTAATATAAAATACAAACATATATTTACACATATCAAATATGAATGATTTGAAAATTATTTCAAATTTTTATCACATTAAAGGTAGTATTATTTGACGTTACTAGAATCAACTTTAAAATAACTTAAGGAATGGAACTTGGGTGCAATGTTATTGGTTCACAAATATTTCCAAACTAATATATTTCAATAATTCGGAGAGGGGAGGGGACGGACGAAAATACCAGTACACCGAACCCAGGACACAGTCCTTATGATATTTAGCGCACGCTTTTGACTTATTCCTGTGTACACGCACTACTGAAATAACAATAAATGATATAGGATTTCCCAATATAATTTAAGTTCAGCAGATGTCATGGTTATACAGCCCTTGAAATATATCAGATGTATTTAAAGAGCTTCCATGATTATTTAAGCTCACATTGTGTAATTGTATCAATACTTACGGGAATATTATTAAAAGCACCAAGATGGGGTAGATTCCTTTGATCTGGTACACGTATTCGACTAACATTTGGCTGGCGCGGCGTATCTAAAATAAAAGTACACGGTAATGTCAGAAATGATCGGCGTTGGGCGAGATGTCACCACCATCTGTCACTGGAGTCATTGCATAGGTGCTTAATAAACTACAATATTAACTGATGCATTATAATAATTATACAAATAAATATTTCATGTGCCTGGAACATGATAATTTTGTTTTTGACTGGGGTAGGCTAATACTCTGTTTGATAACGTTAGAATGACATTTGTGGCTAACGTGTTATATTTTGATGTTTCGAAATTCCATAAACAACCGACCCATCATAACATATGATATTTACGGAACTCGATCCGTGTCAGGTTACTGAAATATTAAATCCATGTTGGCCATAATTACCAGTACCTATGCCAAATATGGCACCATCGCAAGAAACTCCAATAGAGATTAGTAGTATTGTCTATAATAGGAGACCACAAACATGTATAAGTTTTTTTAATTTTATAATTCAGAAAGGACTTTCCACTTCCTCACAACATAAGATCCTGTGTTTTTATGTTAATCATAAGTTTCAGCCGATGATTCTGTAACACTTTACAGGTTGCCATGACAGGGTCAATAACTAGCAGTATTACGTTGATACCATTCAACTTTCTTACAATAGTTTTGACTGACGCAATGCAATGATTAACAGTGAAGCTGGTGTCCCCGCCGCAATCCCCCCAAAAATAGATAAATAGATGACATATTAATTAATGCTCATTTATCTTTATTCTTTATATAAAATGTTTACAATACTTAGTACTAACTATTCAATAAGTTTCAGTACTTTCCCTCAATTAGAATCAAGGTTTCAAAGTCTCAACCAATCAAACTGCTTGCCGTGTCTCAAAACATCCACCAACCAAATTGCTTATCCCTGCTCAGCCTTAGCGACAATTGTTAATCACTGAATTCAGTCAAGACATTTACCCAATAAACATCTACAAGATTGAACCTTGTGCCCCAATTAAAAGCAGATTTGTTATGGTCCAACGTCTTGACCAATCAAATCGCGTATCGCTACAAAGCCTAAACAGGAAATTATTATCATCGCACATAGTCATGACATTTATGTGATGCAACCACACACCAAGTTTTAACTCTCCCACCCATTTAATGTGTTTTTTTACAAAGCATCCATATCGTCAACAACATACCGTTTCTATATGGAGTCTGCATCTGTTGTCTAAAATTGAGTCCTAGCAGGCAAGGTTGAAACAATGGATGGGGTCTTGGTGGGGTATTTGAAATACCTGTCGAGAGGCCATTGAACATATCTATTCTTGATCCAATTCCATAACACACGGGGTTTGTTATCTAAAACAAGTAAGATCCATGTAGTGTCAAATTATTGTAAAAACTGCAACCATAACTATATGACCTATGGTCTTAAACATTATTACCCCCACTTCACTTTAATTTGAATTAAAAAATAAAAAAATAAAATTGTTGATTTAATCCGGTTTCATGTTGCCATCTGTCTATATAATGAGCCAATGTTCAGATACTACTGATTGTGTGTTCAGCTCTCGTCGGTATGCAAACGAACCAGGCACCAGTTCCTAACAAATTGTGATGTGCAATAAACGTTATGACAGCACGATCGCTTTTACAATTGTCGTCATTTTCAACGCTCTATAAATTTTGTAACGTGTATCTAGAAGTTACAGATTTTGAATTTCACAGTTGGCAACTGTGCAACATATTTAACATGGAATATGCCAAATTTCGATCTATCTGTCGAAATTCAAATTAAACCGGATGGCAATTTATCGAAACAGATCCAATACTTTATGTCTACCTAAACCGATCAGGATGAGCTCCTTCAAAGGGGCGCTTGGAGTGCAGTGAAATCGTTACTGGAAGTCTGCATTCGAGTTTGTAAAGTATATATTATAAACATGAAACTGAATATACTGCATCAAATCAAGATTTGCACTAGCTTCATATATTTTGTTAATATACTATTCAAAAAAAGTAGGGGATATTTGATTTTGGGGGCATAATACTAAAATATGCAAATGACTACGAAAAAAGTCACTATAGAACCTAACAGAAGAAACATTTCCAGTTACAAGTGACGCCCAAACGCACCAATAGCTACCGCATGGAATGCAGGTGATGCTTGGGTTCATCATGGGGGTCCAACCCAAGATTTGCACGACTCTGACTTTGAATGTTACAGTCATTGTGGCATTGAATTCCAGGGTGGAAACATCAGTTTAATTGTTTTAGTCACAAGAAAACAAATTTTGATATGCGTCGGCTTACACAAAATGAAAGGTTACGTGCCCTTGGCATGTTACAGATCGGCACAACACAGACGGTTGTGGCGCGGACGATGAATGTTTCTCAGTCTGTCATAAGCAGGCTATGGTCCAGATGCCGTGATACACAATCTGTACAGGACAGACCACGCTAAGGTCGACCAAGGGCGACAACTCAAGCCCAGGATCGATTTATCCGTACCTTGGCCTTGAGAAATCCTGTCATCACAGCAAATCAGATCAGCGCTCGTCTTCAAACAGACACTGGTGTGAGAGTGAGTGGCCAGACGATTCGGAATCGACTGCATAGGGGTCACCTTCGCGCCCGACGTCCTCGCGTGATCCCTTGATTGAGAGATCATCACATTCAGGCAAGACGTCGTTGGTGTAGGGATCGCCAACACTGGGATAATCGACGCTTAGTCTAACGATATTCAGACGATTTACTTACGATTGTATTCATGTGATTTCCTGGAAACCTCACTGGCTCATCTCTGTCGCGTAGATGTTGAGCACTCTCCGCGTCCAATTCTATTTGTAATTGTTCCGCTAGTTTCTGATCTCTTGAATAGTATATGATGAAATAATATTCTGATTAATAGGGAGGGGGGGGGGGCTTGCGTAAATATATAATGGACGATGGATTTTACGCATGCGCGTCACACATTACTCTTTACAAAAAGTAACAAAATAAACCAAACCATGGTTTATATTCAGACGATTTACTTACGACTGTATCCATGTGATTTCCTGGAAACCTCACTGGCTCATCTCTGTCGTGTAGATGTTGAGCACTCTCCGCGTCCAATTCCATCTGTAATTGTTCCGCTAGTTTCTGATCTCTAAGCGCCCGTTCGGATGTATTCAACATTGGTCCCTCGGCGCCTCCATAATCTTCTTCAGGTGTTTCGTTATCCAAATCTCTTTGAAGTTCTTCGGCCACCATATGATCGTGACTGGCGGTCTCCTCCATCTCAATCACCTTGGCTATCACTGGATCGTTTAAAGTTAAGTGGCCAAAAGGCAGTAAAAAATGTTCACTAGCATGTTCATTCAATTTCTTTTGAAGGTCATATGCCATTTGTGCGTCCAACTCCTCCCGAAGATTTGGGGATTTTTCACATGGGATGGACACATTTGATTTCAATCTTGTTTTTAGTTTTCTGGGTCTACTTTTCTTCTTTCGAGAATTTTGCATTTTCAGCGAGTTCACAGAGGAGGCGGCGGCGTCCCCGCTGCCCCCAAAACTAAATATTTCCTCGTTTTCACCATCACTCGAACTACTGCTTTTTTTATTTCTTCTTTCGCAGTGACTGTCTCCTCCTTCCGCCATTGCTGTAAATAATAATAAACATAGTTTGTAAGACAATAATGATATCACTTGTTGCTGATGGAAACCGGGCAATAATTTATAACTAGCAGGGTACGTTAATAACAATCATATCAGTAATGGAAAGACTATGCCAAAAAAAACCCCAGAGAACAGTACCGCCAGAAGTCACGTGTAAGATCGTTATGGTTTAATCAAAACTTTGAAACATGATGCAGTCAACTTGGTTTGTCGCATAATTTTTGTCAATAATGAAAACATCTACAACACACTAAAATCTGATTAAAAGTAAAATTAAGTAATTTTCAGAAATCATTATAACGTGTTTGGCTTCTAGTTCTGACACATTCTATAAAGAAATCTCATATTGCGAATTAAACGGTTCTATTTATATTGTTGAAAATGAAGGCAGTGATGCAATATTTACAGGAAACCATTGGAAATGAAAAATGAATATGCTTCGTTGTATCATGCATGACGTTAAACACAGTGTATAATCAGGTGATATAATATTTGTTTTCTCATAACCTTTACGTGGATTTTCAAAGTAATCACAGGTTATAACCCCGAGAGTAACTATTACCGAGATCGTTGCAAATAGACATGCTTTTTCGTCTCATGACCTTAATTTATATATAAAGCCATGCATCAACTGGGTGGTAACTTTGGTCTACAAGTTTTTTTTTAAGTGATCAAGGGCCATAATTCTGGCAGTAATTATCGGAAATAAGCTCCGTCGTCTCATAACATTAACCAATGTATGTAAATGGCAGTAAGTGTAGAACATCGCTAGAAATCAACGCAATTGTCCACTACATGTATTTATACGATATCCTTGAAAGGTACCAACAGGCCATGACCATATAATAAGAGAAATTAAAAGACTAACCATCGTCCAGTCCTTCAAATACCAATGTAAACAAACTTGGCACACTTCAACAAAGGCCCCAGATGCTCTATTACGAAATGGGTACGTGTAGTTCATTGCAAATACTTCATTTCATATAAATCTTGTAAATAATCCAAAGTATTCGCGCGGGAAATTTATAGACAATGCAGAACATTATTTCAAGCACTGTATTGGTGGAATACTTATATTAAATATTGATTTAATATAGTGTTTGAATATAGATATAGTTTACCATGGGATAATACAGCAATACGTAGCTTATCTTACCAGTATCATGTATCTAATTGAACTTGGTACATTGCCCCTGTATACATGTATAGAGAGAGAGAGAGAGAGAGAAATGGAGTTTAACGTCCACTCGACACAAACTAGACCGTTTCGGGACTAACATATGGTTTTAATTTTATTTCAATAATTCGCTTGCGCATAGGGGTCTTTAGCAGTGGGAGGAAACCAGAATGCCCGGAGGAAACCCACGATGTTGAGAAGGCGCCTATACATGTATAAAACTATTTTCTTATAATATACCTTCTGTGTTCGACATTATTATTATTCAATGAAATTGATAAGGGTTTGTTGTGCTTCGTTAACAAACTACTTCGGTCGTTTTAGATTTTATATTATTTTGTTAACCTGTGGTTATATGGACTTTTGCCATAACAGCAACCTTTCCATACAATCCGAACGACGAGGCAAGCGAACTGAAACATTCCAGGGCATTCTCTAGCCGAGTACACAGTATCCTAGTTATTATAATAACGGATTTGTCAGAGATAGATATCTCTGTCCGTTATTGGTCTTCTCTATACGCAAGTAGTATGAAAATAAGGCTTTTCTCCATCTCTGTTCTAAGGCTATTTTAGAATCCTTACCGTCTATTTTTCACCGTGATTCTGCTTTGGTCGTCAAAAGGAATCATTTCTTGCCATATCCATCACAAATTTATATAAATCCAACTCCATTTTCATGTCGAATCGTGCGATACAAATACAAAAACAACATTCATTGGAATAGAGCCGCCATTTTCAAACTAACGCTCAGCCACTCTTGCAAATTTGGGACTGGAATGTTACTGTAAACGAAAATTCGTGCTGTACACGGTCAACATACATGAGTAATTATTAAATAAAATCTATAAAATAGAACAACGAATTATATTGACGTTCATAAATATTTTAAATAGTCTATATATTATTCTCGTGTACAGTGAGAATTTTCGTTTACGGTAAAATTCCAGTCCCAAATTTGCAAGAGTGGCTGAGCGTTAGTTTGAAAATGGCGGCTCTATTCCAATGAAAGTTGTTTATGCATTTGTATCGCACAATTCTATATGAAAATAGATTTGGATTTTTATAAATTTGTGATGGATATGGCAAGAAATGATTCCTTTTGGCGACCAAAGCAGAATCACGGTGAAAAATAGACGGTAAGGATTCCAAAATAGTCTTAGAACGGAGATTGGGAAAAATCCGGGAAAAGCCTTATTTTCATACTACTTGTTAATAAGGCTAACCAGTAACGTAATGGAGAAGCGGAGCGAAAACAAATTTACGTTACTTGAAGTAACTAACAGTATCCCGGTCCCTTAGACCATCAGGGCACTACGGCATCTAAGATGAATGTATGTATTGCAATCAAATCGAAATAAAAAGTTTGGTGGTCTTACCCTGCATTAACATACACAAAATTTAGCATGTTTAAGACAATAAATATCACCTACGTTCAACTTTCCTGTGTAGTGAGTCTTGTGTATATATAAGTTCAATAAAAAATCATTAATGTGCTTACTTATTTTAGATAATTGAGTCGTTCTTCATCAAATTCAATCAAACTGAAAATATTTCCTTAACACGTACGTATCATAACTTAATGTAACGAGAATTCTACTTTCATTATGTTATTGTGACGTGAAGTGCTATTTATAGAAATTGGTTTTAAAGTAAGTTATTCAAGGGAAAAGCTTGTCATTGAAGTATTCTTACACAAATGAAAGCGAGGTGGGGCAGGGGTAGATCTATTACATAAGGCCAAATTTAAGTTGTGGTCAGTGCTTATGTGGAGACTTAACCTCTCCCCCAAATTCTTATACCTAACCTACAATTTCGCCTAACCTTAGTTGGCCTTAAAGAAATAGATCTAGTCAGACGGAATTACCCTGCATTAGTCCCTCAGCTAGATAATGACACATTTTGTTTAATATAAATAAAACGCATACTACAAATATTTAAAAGTCCTGTACTTTTAATTTTACTTTCAAGTCACTAATGTACCTGTAAACGCGATCTTTGTTACTTATATTTAATACGGTATAGTGAGCCATTCTAAAATAAATATTAAAACTGAGAGTTATGTCCCTTGTGTTAAAATGATTTGAAATAAAGCAGATATTTATATTAAATGGTCTCTTATCAGATTAAGCTTAAATAGTTGTATTGTTATCTCAATTGTCCCATAGATAAAATTGATTTCTCACAGCGCACATATCCATAATACGAAAACCTGGGATGTTTCTGCAGAATTTATAGATGGTACAAAACTGCAATAATTGTTATGATAAAGCAGTCTTTCGTTAAACGACAGACAGAATAGGCTACCTAGATATTGCAATAAATAAAACAAATATCAACGGGTTTAGCAGCACATCCCTGGCCAACACATGCACATATAAACCAACCTATACTTGCAATACATATGAATATGGTTAAAAAAAGCTTTGATTAATGAAAGAAATATATACCATATTTGGTCGTTTGCATCCTGGTCAATGTTTCTAAAAATACATTCCTTGTCGGCCTGACTCTCTAAAAATTGAAAAAAGAATTGTCAGTTTGAAAGACACTACTTTTATGTATGTCAAGATTTTCCCCTAGAACTCAAATATGGACTATAAAATGAAAGATTTTTTAGATTTTAGAACAATTAAGAATGGAGAAATTAATTGTGTACTGTGCCAAATGTGTTCAGGATACATATGCGCCATCTATATTCGTCATAAATCGATAAACGCTGCAAGTAAATCTACAGGTAGTTACAGGGGCGGATTGGGGCCGGGAACTGGCCCGGGCTCCAGTGTCGGAACGGCCCCTTTTACTGACCGCGGAGCCAGTCTAGGGGGGGGGGGTCTCCCCTGGAAATTTTTGAAAAATGAATCCCAAATATGCGATTTGGGGGGATATCTGATTATATTCTCTGTCAAATAATATATTTCATAAATCGATTAACTTAGGCCAAAACCCGACGTGCAAGTAATTTACAACCAGCAACCTGTGATATTATCATATCGTCATATTATTAATTAACGTATTATCATTGTATTGTCAAGAGAATTTAACTGGTTACAAAATGGGAATAGTTGAGAAAATTTTGACCATTTGATTAACCAGTTAGGAATATTGAATAAGTAGGAATATGTTCATTGAAAAATATCCCATTTTTGTTGCCAGGGGTGCTAGTTGATTCCTCTTGTGATGGAAGGCCACGAGACACATTGGTACAGAATGACGAAAGTGAAATTCATAAAAGCTGCTTTTTGATTTTGGATTCTGGCGTATCCCTGCAAACCAGGTGCAGGTGAATTGTCGGGCGACAGTGTCGGGTGAGTCCGATGAAATTTTCGGCTCAAATTCAGAATCCCCATTGCAGGATTCCGAATTCTGGCCCACGCCCAGCACACCCGGCCCAGAAAGTCTATTATAACAGCCAATTCCAAACTCCAGTGATGGCGTGGCGGCCCGTTAAAGTCACCGCTCCATGGCCGGTCAAATATCCCCCCATCCATATAATATTCAGCTGACAAGGGACAAAACTATTTTTTTCATCTTTTGTCCGACCGGCCCTTCGGTCGATCGTTCGACCGACCCTTTGGGCGATCGCCCGACGCCCCAATAAGCCCCTTGGTAGTTATATCACAAATTGCACTCAGTTTAACTCGCAGTGTTGCATATCTAAGTCTTACAGGTCAAAATGACCTTGGTCTAGTCTATGTAGGTTAATTTGAGTTAATTTATGCTAGGTTCCTATGGTTTCGATACGATCTACATGATTTCTATGAAAATGAAATGAAATGAAATGAAATGGGGTTTAACGTCCTACTCTTTTGCACCTAACCTGGGCTAATGGAAGACGGGCATACGCCATACAGTGTGCTATGAGGGAAATTTTGCCCGGGCAGCGGCGCTACAGCCTACTCTTATATCGAATTCCAACTGCCAAGGGATCTTTTACGTGCACTCCAATGTGTACACGGGACCTCGATTTTTCGTCCCATCCGAACGACTAGGCAACTGTCCTTGTCAGGCCCTCCTTCTGCATCACTGACAAGGGGGAAATCACGCCGGAAAATCGAAATGCACTTTCTCGGCCAATGCAGGGATCGAACACCCAACCTCCACGCTAGTGAACCAGCGCCTTATCCACTTAGCCACCGTGACCCCCCATGATTTCTATGACTGGCGTCTATATATTATATATAATTTTGCTACGACTGACGTCAATATATGATAAGACCTGATAGGACCACCACGATTACTCCATGATAAAAACCACGATTTCAATCGTTAGACATGGCAAGGTTTGCGGCATTAGGGAAGTGGACCATGCAAACATTTATGAAACCTTTGTTTTTTTTTTATTTTGCTGGAACAATAACATTTCATCATCTTGAAACATGCTAGGAAAATATATTCTACAAAGTTTTCACCACAAGTGTTCAGCAATATATTTCAAAAAATTCTTCTCAGATCTGTTACTGTCAATAGGAAATGAGCATGGGCATGAAAACAATATCGGCTAATATTTGAAATCAACCCGGGGCCTGCGGTTGATCGCCTGTCTTCATTAGTCTGATGGACTTAAACGCTATTTCATTCCTGGTCAGTGGACCAGCACACTTCCCACTGAGTCAGCGTGGCGCTTTTGCGGAATTACTGCGCTGCTACACGCACCGTCAGAAATGTTTACTATAAATCGAATATTTAAATCCAGGTGTGAGTCATACGCAATTGTCAAACCCATACCACTAATTTGAGTTGTCTGTAATGGTTAGAAGTCTATATTATTTTCGTTGATAAACCAACAGTGGAAAAATGGGCACCCCAATCATTCCTTTTAACTTAAAATTGTTTAGAAGCCGTATGAAATATTTCCTAAATCAGATTCGAAAATGATTTGATAAATATATATATATATAGTTTATTATCTCGGAAATCGACGACACACCTATTCTCTAGTCTGTGTAATTAATGTGTGTATTGTCGGATCCGATTAGTTTGTGTAATAATTTTATATTGCTGGCTAATTATTTCCCTGTGACCTTCTCAGACGAAAAAGAGTAGTAGACAATAATTATATATTTTTGGGACGACTCCATTCAAATTCACCTGTTTTACTGATTTACTGTAGTTTCAATTCATTCTTCATCAGTTAGAAGTGGTAGCATTTTTTTCCAACATTGGTTCGACAGTAATCGTCTCACATTCCTCTCACTTAAAGAACACTATTGCTGACAGCCACTATCAGGCCCTGATCCAGGATTTTGTCGAGGGTGGTGGTGGTGGTGGTGGTGGTGGTGGTGGGGGGGGGGGGTATACATTGGAGCAAAGGATAATGCGTTGCAACCTTGGATTGTTTGGGCGGAGACAATCTATTAAAGAGCAGATATGTGAACTACAACAGTAACATATGTGATAGAACTAGTTAAACACTTTCCAAATATAATTTTAACACATAGATCATTGCTACGATAGGTGAGTAATAACGTTTTCATGAATCGGAAGTGACGAACGCCACTCACAGAAGTGACGAGTGATAACAGATACATGGGCGAATTTCTGCACACTAATAATTCCTTCGAAGACCAAAAGTTGTTGTGTGAGACTGTGAGAGGATATCTGACAATTAATAAAAAGAATTGACTGCCACTAGATAAGAAAAACAGTCGGTGCATTACCATGCTTTTATAAGGTAGGGGAGACCGGGGAACATTGAACACGAGTACACTGAACCACCATGGATATATCCTTTATAAATACTACTAGACAACCCAAAACTATACACAGGAGTGAGACTATTTCTAGATTTCTCCGTCAATAAGCAGTAGCCATATGCTGTTAATTACTTTTTTTAGGCTCAAAAAAGCGCTTAAAAGTGAAAATACACTACTTTCACTTATCATTTTCCATACAAGTTAACTGCTTAGCTTAGGAAATTCTTGTACTTTAAATCAGTTCATATATGTCTAATCTGCAATCGAGATAAACTGTGATGGGGCATATTGTTCGGCAATTTAGGTCTGATGTTCATACAATTCGAACTGAACCTTCATTTCAGTGTAACTGTGATATAATCAAACGGTTTTTGAGTCGATTTTTCGTACAATCAGGGGTCATAATTCGGGAAGTTACGATGGGATATTCGCAAATATCGACAGGAACCAAGATCTTTAGATTATATACATGTATTTCCAGATTCATCAAAATTGAAATAAAATTGTGATCTCTATAAACAAGCGTGATATACCATATTTTTTTTTACACTATTCGCGTAGAACTCAACCGCCATCACGGTGCAACGGTGATAAAATTAAACGTTTTTTTTTATATCCGATAATAATCGTGACTTACCGACGTACCACAAGCTAAAATTGCCATTTTTCGGATATCCAGGGGCTATAATTCTGGACGTTACGATCCGATGGGCTCAAATATCGAAAGGAACAAAGATCTTTGGGTTATAAACATGCATTTCAAGTTTCGTCAAAATCGGAATATAATTGTTACCTCTACAGAGTCCACATTCTTGATATACCATATTTTTTACACTATTCGCGTACAAGCGGCGGCCATTTTGTCCTTCAATTTTGGTCCGATTTTTCACGAAATTCGAACTCAACCTTCATTACGGTGTAACGGTGATATCATCAGACGGTATTTGTAATCGGGTAATAAATTTGACCTCCAGAGGGAACGCAAGTTAAAAGAGGCGATTTGTCATACAATCAGGGGCCATAATGCAGGAAGTTACAATCCAATATGCACAAATATCGAAGGAACCAAGATCTTTGGGTTATAATCATGCATTTCAAGTTCAAAATTGTGACCTCTACATTGTTCACAACCTAAAAACGTGATTTTCCGTACAATCAGGGGCCGTGATCCGTGAAGTTACAGTACGATACATGCCAATATCGAGTGGAACCAAGATCTTAGGGTGATAAACCTATATTTCAAGTTTCATTGAAATCGGATAAAAATTGTGACCTGTAGAAACATCCTGATGGAGCAAAATAAAAGTTCCTTTTAGTAAAATCTTTATTTCGCTGCTGCATTTCTTATTTATTTACATATATTTATGTTAACTTATTGTTATCATAATATCAGTCTTTTCATATATTGTATGTCATACATTTTACCATTGAAACCCATCAAAGCTACCGGTATATAAGGTCACTTTTTTACATTCAACACATAAGGTACCAGGCAAACCCTGTTAGGTATTCAACCATAATACGTAGGTGAATCAGTTGCGAAATCCCGTAGTAGATAGTGCAAATAGTGAGCACCACTCCTAACAATATTCGCAAAGGCATAATCAAATATCACAGACAAAGTTTAGAAATCATAACTGCAATAATGATAAAATTATATTTGTTCTCTAATTTGCCTCCCTGTCAAGAACATATTGAATACATTAGATATTTTAATAATTCACATAAATTAAATCCATCCGTGGGTTTTCATTTCAGATTTTCTCTACACACAGGACACTCAGCCTTTTTCTACAACAAAGTGAAAAAATAAAGGATATAATGCACAATACAACAAATCGCATAAGTAGTCTAGTCAATTGATAATTTTTCCCAAAGAATTGTTTTTTTAATGCATTTTTGTGTTTATTTAGGTGTACTTTATAAAATCCACAAAGTTTAAAATCTAAGATGGCCGACATCCTAAACTGTTGGTCTAAGACCCTACAAATATATTATGAACATTTAAATCAATGCGACTGGGGCATTCGTTCATTTGAAGATATAGCCAATACTGTTAACTTATTCCTTAAAGCTGTTATAATAAGTAAAATCAAAGATGGCCGACATTTGCCAAATCACCGTACAAGAAAATCTAAAACCTTTGGTTTAAAACCATATATGTGTGATATAAACATGTAAATTAATGTTTTGTTGCCATTCCTTCACTTGAATATACATGTATATTTGTTTAAACATGGTCCTTTGAACTGGTAAAATCCCAGATAGCTGATATTTGCCTAACCAATGCATACGAAATATCTAAACGGTTGCTTTTTTAGATCCTATTAATGTATAATGAACATATAAACTTGGGTCATTCTCTTATATGAAGATATACCCAGTGGGGTATCAACTCCCCTTATACCTTTGTAACTCCCCACCTCCCCCGGCCCCTACCCAACTGCGACCAAGAACCCAAATTTACGAATAGGCTCTACCCTCCAATGCTTCCTCATAATATAGCACGTTTGGTATTTGAAGTAAGGTTTTTGGAGTCAGTATTTCAAAATATATCAACAATTGTATTGATATCACCATGCAAGAGGGCACTTGATAAGAATTATTACACAATGGGTTTCCCATACAGTAAAATAGAAATGAAATAAGTTAGTAGATTGTGTGGCTACAGAATGGACAAGCAGCATGTTTCAAGGGTAATGATGTCCCCGAAAATAGATCAGGGAGAGCATTGGACATCTATGAAAACCATGCCTGACAACCTAATTTGGGACTTTCAGATACTCATATTTTGGTAAACTTTTAGGATGTCATTCAGTCAGCTCAACGCTACCAAACACCACCCAAAAACCTTTTTCTTGCAATTTGGGGCTTGTAGGTAGATTTTGTTTTGCGAGTAGTGTGGTCCTCCTGTACTTACTATTACGTTGAATTAAATATTGTACGAAAGATACGAAACGAAAAGAAAACCTTCTGTCCTGTACATAGGGTTGGGATAATAAATAGTTTTTTTCAAAATTCTTTAAACGCAAAGTGGTTTTAGAGGCGAAATATCCTGAAAATAACAAATTTGACAAAAATTTTGTCAAAAAATGAATTTTTCACTTGGTGCCGGCCATTTTTTCAAAATGGCTACCATATTTAGTAAAAAAAATGGCATTTTCTCATATAACTAATCAGTAACTCATAAGATATGTCTTCTAATATGACTTTTATATGGTTTCCAGGGTGGTTGAATTCAATTCTGGTCTCAAGAATGGATTACGATAATCCAAGATGGCGGAAATTCAAAATGGCGGCCAAATATGGCCGATTTTCAATTAATTGTTATTTTTTCTGTTTGGTATGGCTTCTAGTATGTCTTTTATATGGTTTTTGAGATGTTGTAATTCAATCATAGTCTCCAAAATGAATTTAGAAAATTCAAGATGGCGGAAATTCAAAATGGCGGCCAAAATTGTCTCCAAAATGGCGGAATCTCAAATTAATTGTCATTTTTTCTGTTGGACAGGACTTCTAATATGTCTTTTATATGTTTTTCGGGGTCTCTGAATTCAATTCTGGTCTCAAAAATTCATTTAGCAAATCATAGATGTCAGAAATTCAAAATGGTGGGCAAATAGATGGCGAAAATTCAAAATGGCGGGCAAAATGGATTCCAAAATGGCGGATTTTCAGGAAAACCTTCATTTTTCTTGTGAATATTTCTTTTCAAATGTACCAAATAGAGTATCAGTCTTACTGAATTCAATTTTGTGGTCAAAAATAATTTCAGAAAGTCAATACACCCTGCCCAGTGCCCTTTTTCACCATTTCACATGAAAAGCGTTTTCTGTATATCCAGTTGTTTAGAATTTACCTCTCCTGTTGGTTCGGAAATGGTAATATGTTTTACATAGACATTTTTTACAGTGAAGACTCTTATGCTCGGCATCGTTTGTGGTGTCATCTAAACCGATGGTAACCACTGATTCATTTTTGTCAGTTATATATTTTGCAACAATTATAAGTTTAAAAAAGAAGTGTCGCGAAGGTAAATTGAAATGCATTTACGACTAGTAATCACGAAAGTTATGTAGCACTATTCCCTCTTTTGATGCAGGTAATTATCGAATTAAATTTTTTGATCATCACCATTGTCACTACTGAGGCCTTCTTCTGTTTCTTCTTGTACTTTAGCTCGTGTCCATTGTTGGTGAAAAACAGTATTCGCTATTACCATAGTTGTTGGTTGTGAATCTATAATCTACCAAGCTCCGTACCGGTAGCATCTAGCAAGTGGCATGGCAGTCTCCATGGCAGTTATCCGTATAAAATGCCTCGTCATCAGACGCCATACAGAAACAGTATTGTGCTCAAGGCTTTTTCGAAAGCTGAGTTTTTTGCTCTAATATCGAATGCTCATTTAGTCATTCTTTGATTAATTTCATCTACTTTTGAGAACCATGTTTCATGAATACAGCCTCTCATTACTGTGTCCGTATGCCATCTGATGATGATACATTTTATATGGATAACTGTCGAGGAGATTGTGTTGCCACTTGTACAAAAACCGTACCACTAAATTGGGCAAAAAAGCAGAAACAAAACAAACGAAGAGACTTCTATGAACAACAAAAGAAACGGTCCGCAGAGATGGAACGAGAAGATATGAAACGAGAAGATATGAAACACGAACATATGGAACAAGTACTGCTATCTACAGAAGAAATTGTTTCGCCTAAGAAGAGCAGGCCTGGTCGAACTGTGAATGGATGTGAACTTGGAATTACATGTACTGTTGCAATCGCAAATACTGTTTTTCATCAGCAGTGGAAACTAGCCAAAGCACAAGAAGAACAGACGAAGACCTCAGTAGCGACAATGATGATGCTTAAGACATTTAATGATACCTACCTAATCCGATGACTACCGAAAACGAAAAAGGGCATTGCGCTACATGACTTTCGTGATTACTAGTCGTAAATACATTTATGTTAGAGTATCGCGAGTCCTTAGAAATTTTCTAGCTAGCTCGACAATGGGGACTTGATCCCAGACAAAATCTGATCGGACATTCACCCTGGGTGTGGTCCGGTCAGATTTTGTCTGGCCCCCAGTCCGCAACAAATATGCTGATTGGTCCACAATTCAAGATGGCCACCGCCTTTTAAAAAATGGCTGAAACCGTTGGAGTGAGCATTCTGGTATCATTATTCAAGGGTGACTCCGAAAACCACAGAACTGGCATTACAAGTCGTATCTAAGAGAAAAATGACCAATATTTGTAACATCGGCCATTTTGGGGAATATTTGGCCGCCATTTTGAATTTCCTCCATCTTGGATTTCTAAAATTAATTCTAGTAGCTATTTTCATATTAGTGACACCGGAAAACATAGAACTGGCATATTACAAGTCGTATCTAAGACAAAAAAGACGAATATCTTTAACATCGGCCATTTTGGGGAATATTTGGCCGCCATTTTGAATTGCCGCCATCTTGGATTTCAAAAATTAATTTTAGTAGTTATTTTCATATTAGTGACACCGAAAAACATAGGAACGACATACAAGAAGACATATCTAAGACAAAAATGACTATTATCAAAAAAATCGGCCATTTTGGATAATTTCTGGTGGCCATTTTGAATTTCGGCCATCTTGGATTTCAAAAATTAAATTTTGCTGCCATACCTGAATTCAGCGACCCGAAAAACCATATAATTTCACATATCAGAAGCCATATATTACGTAATACTCATTTATTCGATCGAAAAACTCATTTTTCATCGAAGTGGTGTCGGCCATTTTGAAAAATGGCCGGCACCAAGTGAAAAATGCGTTTAAAAAGTTTTGTCATTATCCCATCCCTACTGTACAGTGTACATGGCAATCTTTGTAAATGAATAATGTTCAGAATATGTGTACTATCATTATTTCAGTTATGTCATTTCAAGGGTATATTAAATGTTATGACCAAAGAACATACCTGTAACCATGGATCTATGCACTTTACATGATAAACATGTTTACATTTTAATACTCGAACTAATTCGCCGTCTAACAGTGAATCCATACATATAGTGCATGTTGGATTATCTCCCTCCATTAATAACGACGTGCTGAATTTATAATGTGGTAAGTTTTGTATTTGACTTTTAGTCATTCCTATTTGAACCTCGCCCATCCGTTCCCCCAACTCCAGCAATTCCTTTAATGGTAAACATATAAACAATAGGATTAAAAAATTAATTGTAGTCATTCCGTTATACAATTCTATATAAGTTATGCCCTAGAAAGCATGAAACCATTACATATTACATAACGTATATTTTTAAACTCGCTTTTGAGAAAACAAATTCTTTTAATTGTCCAATTACCGTGTATCACATTGGGTTACCAGGGATGTTCATCAGTACCTAATACGTGGTTTTATTATAAAATATAAATTGATATGGCCCATAACACATTTTAATTTTCTTACGCGGTATAGTCTCTCAAATTACATCGTCACAAACCGTTGTAGATAAACTACGACATACCTCATATGTCATGTGATCTGGATTCGTCTGTTGGTTAGGTCTTCTAAATATATCCTAATATAAAAAAATATACATATATTTACTCCATACCAAAGATGAAGGATTTAATAATTACAGTAAATATTTATCACATTAAAGGTAGTATAATTCAACGTTACCATAAACAACTTTAAAATAAACTAAGGAATGGAACTGGGACTGGGGTGTAATGTTTTAGTTTCAACAATATTTCGAACCTACTATGTTGAACCGCTGTTTCAATAATCGGGGGGGGGGGGGGGTACCAGCATATCGAACCCATGTCACAATCTTATTATATTTAGAGTATGCTTTCGACTTATTCCTGTGTACCACTACTGAAATAACCATAAATTATATATGATTCCCAATAGTCCAGCAGATGTCATGGTAATAAAAGTCCTTGAAATGCATCGGATATATTATCTAAAGAGCCTCCATGATTATATAAGCTCACATTATTTCATCGTATCAATACTGTATAAATAATTATACTAGATTTTACTTACGGGAATATTATTTGCAACACCAAAATTGGGTACATTCCTTTGATCTGGTATATATATTTGACTTACATTCTGTCGGCGGGGTGTATCTACAATAAAAGTTCACAGTAATGTCAGAAATGATCTGTGTTGGGCGAGATGTTACCAACATCGGCCATTGGAGTCATTGTATGGATGCTTAATAAACTACAATAAATTGAGGTGATACATTATAATGATTATACAGTTAAAAATTGCTTATGTCTGGAACATATTTCTTAGTTTTTCTCAATACGATAATTCTGTTTTTGACTAGGGTAATACTCTATTTGTGGCTGACTTGTCTGAATGTTTCGCCGTTTCGAAATTCCTTCAACAACCGATTCATCTTAACATATGAGATTTAGGGAACTCAGTCCATGACAGGTTACTGACATATTAAATCCGTGTTGGCCAATATTACCAGTACTCAAACCAAATATGGCGTAATCGCAACAGACTTCAATAGAGATTAGTATTATATATAATGGAAACAACCAAAACTCATATACACAGACGTGTATACGTTTTATTAATTTTATGATTCAGAAATTACTTTCCCCTATCTGCCAAAATAAATATCCCCTCCCCACGTCGTTAAATGCATAACACATACCTGGATAAACATATGCTTTATATTAATCATGTGATTCAACCGATTGATTCGGACCTTCTCTTTCTGTAACACTTTACAGGACTGGTTGCCGTGTCACTGGTTGTGATACCGTTCAACATGCAACTTTATTGCAGTAGATTTGACTGACGCAAGGCAATAATTCTTTGAAAGAACAGACCAACAGTGAGGTTGATGTCCCCACCACAATCCCCAAATAAATATGTAGATGATATATTAATTAATGCATTTGTCTTTATTCTTTATATAAAATGCTTACAATACTTAGTCCTAACTATTCACTAAGTTTAAGCAATCCCCCTCAATTAGAATCGAGGTTATTTCGTGTCAATGTCTCAACCTACTAAATTGCTTATCTTGTCTCAAAGCATCGACCAATGAAATTGCTAAGTTCTGCTTAAGCCTTTGCGAAAAATATTTATCACTGAATTTCGTCACGGCATTTTGCCTCCATTAAAAGCAGATTCCAAAGTACTGACCAATCAAATCGCTGATCGCTACAAAGCCTAAGCAGGAACTTATTATCATCGCACATAGTCATGGCATTGACACACCAAGTTTTAACTCTCCCACCCATTTGTGTTTTTTACAAAGCATCCGTATTGTCAACAACATACCGTTTCTATATGGAGTCAGCATCTGTCTAAAGTTGAGTCCCTGCAGGCTATGCAGAGACAACGGATGAGGTCTTGGTGGGGTATTTGAAATGCCATTCGAGAAACCATTGAACATATTAATTCTTGATCCAATTCCAGTATACTCGGGATTTGTTATCTAGAACAAGTAGGATCCATGTAGTGTGAAATTATTTAAAAACAACCATAACTATATGACCTAAGACCTGAACAATTATTACCTCCACTACACTTTAATTTGAGTTAAAATAATAAAATTGTTGATTTTATCAGGTCTCATAATATCATCTGTCTATATCATGAGCAAATGTTGAGATACAACTGATTGTGTGTTATGTGTTCAGCCCTCGATGGTGTCCAAACGAACCGGGTATCATTCCTTAACAAATTGAGTGATGAAAGAAAATGCCACTATCTGCGATTTGTATTGAAGATTATGACAGTAGCGTCGTTTTTACAATTGTCGTCATTTTCAAAACACTATAAATTTTGAAACGTGCGTCCAGTGGAAGTAATATTTTAAATTTCACAATGAAATATGCCAACTTTCGATCGATCTGCCGAAATGCAAATTAAATCGGATGGCAATTGATTGCATCAAATCAACCCAGTTCAATACTATATTTTTTACCTAAACCAAACAGTATAAGGTCCTTAAGTATGGAAGCGTATAAGGGTCAATATCGCGATAGATACCGCAATATTAAGTTGATAATAAGTCAACATATTGTGATTTTTCGGTCGATTTTATCTCTGAAAAGGCAATTTTTGCCGAGTTAATTGAATGACTCGCTAATTTGCATGTCGTCATTTTGTTTTAGATGCACGCGTCGACATAGCGCATGGCAATATTTTGCGAATATGTCGACATACACTACGGCGAAATGGAATATGTCGCCAAAGCTTCCGAATAGCAATATCAAACGTGTACATTTAAGACGAAATGGGGACATAAAACATAGCGTGTTGACTCAATTACCTCGGCAAAAATCTACTTTCAGAGATAAAATCACCAGAATAATCACAATATGTTGACATAATACCAACTTAATATTGCGGTATCTATCGCGCTATTGACCCCTATACGCTTCCATACTTAAGGGGGATGCTTGAGCAGTGAAATCGGTATACGAAATCTGCATAGGTAGTTTGTAATTTCTATTGACATGAAATTGAGTATACTGCTAGAAATCAAGATTTGCACTATCTACACCTAGGGTGTTAATATGGTGACATATTATTGTGATTAATATTTGGGGGTTGGGTTGGCGTAAAGATATAATGGACGACAGATTTTACGCATGCTCGTCACATATTACTATGTACAAAAAGTAACAAAATTAACTATACTAATCGCGTAAAGTCTGGCCACAACCATAATCCCTTTCCAGAAGCTTGCGACATTCGTTAGTGAGTTGGATAATATTCAGATGATTTACTTACGTCTTTATTCATATGATTCCTTGGAAATCTCACTCGCTTATCTCTTTCTTGTAGATGTTTAGCACTCTCCGCGTCCAATTCTATTTGTAACTGTTCCGCTAGTTTTTGATCTCTAAGCGCCCATTCGAATGTATTAAACATTGGTCCCTCGGCCCCTCCATAATCTTCTTCTGGTGTTTCGTTACTCAATTGTCTTTGAAGTTCTTTGGCCACCATATAATCGTGACTGGCAGTCTCCTCAATCTCAATCTCCTTAGCTATCACTGGATCGTTAAGTGTTATGTCTGGATCAATTAAGTGGCCATGAGGCAGTAATAAATGTTCACTGTCTTGTTCATTAAATTTCTTTTGAAGTTTATATGCCACTTGTGCATCCAACTCCTCCACCAGAATTGGAGATTTTTTACAAGGCATCGACGCATTTGATTTTAATCTTGTGTTAAGCTTTCTGAGTCTACTTCTTTCCTTTCGAGACTTTTGCATTTTCAGTGAGTTCACAGGAAGGTCAGTGGTCATTCCGCTGCCTTCAAAAGAAAATATTGCACCACTATCCCCGGGTTCACTATCACTAGAACTACAGCTTGGTTTATTTCTTCCCTTGTAGGGAGTATTTCCTCCTTCGGCCATTGCTGTAAATATAAACATAGTTTTGTCAGACAATAACGGCAGGGCTTGTTAGTCCAATGTATAATAGCCATTTGATGAAAACCGGACAACAATTTAGAACAATCATATCAGTAATGGAATGGCTTTGCGAATAGCTCTGAACAGTACCATTAGAAGTTACATGTACGATCGTTCCTGGTTTAACCAAAACTTTGAAACATGATTGAATCTTCTACCAGACAGATGGACACCAAGTTATGGTGGCTGATTGGTATCATGTCGTATTGTCGTGATGTCGCCTTTCATAACGCGACAACCCGACAACCCGACAACCCGACATCACGACATTTCTACCCGACAACACGACAACCCGACAACCCGACATCACGACATTTATTCCCGACATCACGACATTTTTACCCGACATTGTCGTGATGTCGAGTAAAAATGTCGTATTGTCGGGTAAAAATGTCGTATTGTCGGGTTATCGTGATGTCGGGTTGTCGGGTTGTCGTGATGTCGGGTTGTCGGGTTGTCGCGTTATGGAACAAAAATCTGGCAATAAAGAAAATGGTTGATCAAGTGGACGTAGATTCACGCTCACATTGCAGTTTGAGTTGCATTCGTATCCATTTGTATACGTCCACATTCATAATGTGAACCGTCTTCATTAGCTCAGTCGGATCAGAACAGTAGGACGTTAAACCCCATTTCAGTTCATAATGTGAACATATTATGCCGCCGCCCTTGTCTGTGTGTCTGTCATTGAGTCAAGTGGTGTGGTTTCCAGTCCATGACAAAGAGTAGGGACGTCTGTCTAACCTCGTGGGTTTTCTCCGGGTGCATGCCCTACCCCGCGGGGTGGTGCCAATCCCGCTGTTTTGTTATTATTTTGTCTGTAAATATTCTACAGGTTGCAGTTATTAACAGATTTTGTTCAAATTCGGCATGATCAATCATTTCAATAACAGGATGGTACCTATATTAATATTTAGTCTGTAAACACTCTACAGGCCGCGATTCTTAATGGATTTTCTTCAAATTTGGCATGAGCATTATTTGTAAAGAAAAAATGGCACCAATTGATGTAAATGCATGCCCGACCCATAGGGGCGTTGTCACGCCCACTTTTCGTGAATATTTTGTCTGAAAACACCTTTCAGGCTGTAATTCTTATGAGATTTTGTTCAGTTTTAGCTTGATCAAGACAGAATGGTAAACACCCTACAGGTTGCAAATTTCATACGACGGGTAAAAATGTCGTGATGTCGGGTATAAATGTCGTGGTTTCGGGTTGTCGGGTTGTCGGGTAGAAATGTCGTGATGTCGGGTTGTCGGGTTGTCGGGTTGTCGCGTTATGAAAGGCGACATCACGACAATACGACATGATACCAATCAGCCACCATACCAAGTACCCCTTTCTAAATAACAGATAGTTTGCCATGCACTGAAACATACGTACACAGAAGTTAAGTCGTACGTACAGTCAACTTGGTTTGTCGCATATTTGTTTGTCATCTACAACACACTAAAAATCTGATTAAAAGTAAAAACCCATTAAGTAGTTATCAGAAATCATTATAATAGTTCTGTCCCATGTTAACGTTTGGTATACAAAACATGTCATATCACGAATTAAGCTGTTCTGTTTATCGGATACCTATAGGAACCCATTGGAAATGATGCTTCGTTATAGCAAGGCCTTAAACATAGTGTATAATCAGCTGATACATTTGTTCTCTTAGAGCGTCTACAGGGGTTTTTAAAACTCCGACATTAAATATTACTCAATTCGTTGCAAATAGATCAGCTTCTTCGTCTCATCACTTTAAATTCTGTACCATGGCATGCACCAATGGCGTGGTAACTTTGTTCTCTGGGGCGCCTACGAGATTTTTAAAAGTGATCAAGGGTCATAATTCTGACAGTAATTATCGGAAAAAGGCTTCATCTGCTCATATGTGTAAATGGCAATAATTATCGAGAATCGCTTAAAAAATAATTAGGCCCATTCTTCTCACGGTTATAAACCATGTGTATAAATTTACAGGCAATCAGATAAACACTTAAGACTCAAGAGCGTTCTTGATATTTATGAAATTGACCATGGGTCATAGCTATGGCAATACATTTTCGTTTCAAGGCCCGGCGCACGGACGCGATGGGCAGACTCAGGGGACGATAATATAAAAATCAACGTAACTGTCTCATATTTATACGATATTCTTGAAAGGTACCAACAAACCATGACGCGATGGGCAGACTCGGGCGACGATAATATAAAAATCAACTAACTGTCTCCTATTTATACGATATTCTTGAAAGGTACCAACAGACCATGACCATATAATAAGATAAATTAAACGACCAACCAACGTCCAGTCTTTCAAAATCAATCTAAACAAACATGGAACACTTCAAGTAACAAAGGTCCCAGATTCTCTGTAACGCCATGGGTGTATTTCGTGGCAAATATTTTATTTCATATAAATCTTGTAAATAATCCGGCGGGGGAGGGGGGGGGTGAATGACCGAATGGTTAGCACGTATGCGCTATATTATGAAACCTGTCATTTGAGTCAACTGGCGTGGTTTATAATCCCCGGTTGTACGCGACTAGGAGTAGGGTCGCCTGTCCAACCTCGTGGTTTTTCTCCGGGTCCTCCAATTTCTTCCCACTGCTAAATATTCTACGCGCAAGCGAATTATTGAAATAAAAATAAACCATATATTAGTCCCGAAATGACTTAGTTTGTGTCGAGTGGACGTTAAACTCCATTTCTCCCTCTCTCTGCAGTAAATTTATAGACAATGCAGAACATTATTTCAAGCACTGTATTGGTGGAATACTTGATATAGTGTTTTAATATAGATAAAGTTTACCATGGGGTAATACAACACTATATCAATTACAATGAATACATAGCTTATCTTACAAGTTTATAATTGTATCATGTATCTATAATTGAACTTGGAACATTGCCCCTGTATACATTTACATAAAGAGAGAGAGATAGAGAGAGAGAGAGAGAGAGAGAAATGTGTTTAACATCCACTTGACACAAACCAGGTCATTTCGGGAATAACATATGGTTTAATTTCATTTCAATAATTCGCTAATGCGTAGGGGTCTTTAGCAGTGGGAGGAAACCGGAGTGCCCGGAGGAAACCCACGAGGTTGAGAAGGCGCCCCTATCTCGATGCCACATACGCTCACACCAGGGATCGAAACCACAGCCGCAAGCCAGAGGTGACCGGCCAGCTAGAGGTCGAAGCGCGGCACTCTAGACCACTAGGCCACCCCCCCCCCCCCATTTACATAAAACTATTATTATCATAATATACCTTCCGTATTCGAACTGGTTTTTATTCAATGAAATAGATTAGGTATCTTGATTTTCATTAACAAACTACTTCGGTCGTTACAGACTATTATTTCATTTACCTGTGGTTATATATAAGCAATGCCAAGGGGACTTTTGCCCTAACAGTGACCTTTTCATATCACCCGAACGACGAGGCAAGCGAACGGAAACATCCCGGGACGTTTTAGCAGAGTACACAGTATCCCGTTCCCTTAGGAACCAATCGGTACCCATCGGACTTACGGCATCTAAGATGAATATATCGATTGCAATCAAATCGAAATACAAGGTTTGGTGGTCTTACTCTGCATTTGCAAACATAAACTTAGCTTGATTTAAGACAATAAATATCACCACATACAACTTTCCTGTGTTGTGAGAATTAGTACACAAGTTCAATAAGAAATCATTTATAAATATGTGCTTACTTATTTTAGGTAATTGAGTAGTTCTTCATTAAATTCAATCAAACTGAAATATTTCCTTAACATGTTTCATAACTTATTGGGGGTGATTATTCTACTTTCATTATGCTATTGTGACGTTGTGAAGTGCTATTTATAGAAATGGGTTTTAAAGTAAGTGATTCATAGGAGTATCATTACACAAATGAAAGCGAGGAGGGAGCCCTAACCGTAGTTGGCCTTAAAGAAATAGATCTAGCCATTTAAATGGACGTTTATGTTCACAAAGAAACATAATAAGTCCTGTACTTTTAATTTTACTTTCAATTCACTAATGTACCTGTAAACGCGATCTTTGTCACTTACCTAACACAGTACAGTGAGCCATTCGAAAAATAAATATTAAAATTGAGAGTTATGTCCCTTGTAATGAAATGATTTGGCCACAGATCACTAATTATTTCCCCATTGACTTAAATGTTAATTCTCGTCTCTTAGACCGGTTGTAACTTTTTCCCAAATATTCGTTTGGTAAAACGCTTTCTGCCACAGATGGAGCAACATGTGGCAAGCTCTGGCCCAAAAAGCATGTATGAGGTTCTTCCTGAAAAACTTGAGATAGACAAGCTGGAAGTAGAGAGAGCTAACCATGCAATTTTCGACCCTCCCTTTCAACGTAATCAACCTCACAACTCTTGTATCCTTCCGCCTCAAAATCATGAATATTCACCAAAACCTAGCAGAAAATGTATTTTCAAACCCTTTTCTTCGATTCTATACCAAAAACTCAACAAAAATCGCCATGCAAAAGGGGGAAAAAGGGAAAGGGAGAGAAAGACTAAAAACAACTTTCGCCCTTGTTTCGTGGTGACGGCCCATGAATATTTGGTGATCTGTGTCCATTTGAAATAAAGCAGATATTCCTATTAAATGGTCTCTATCAGTTTAAGCTTAAATAGTTGTATTGTTATCTCAATTGTCCCGTAGCTAAAATTGGTTTCTTACCCTTACAGCGCAAATGCCCATAATACGAAAACCGGAGATATTTCTGCAGAATTTATAATGATATAAAACTTCAATAATTGTTAAAATAAATCTGTCTCTCTTTAAACGACAGAATACCTAGACATTGCAAGAAATAAAACAAAATTAACATCAACGGGTTTAACAGCGCATGTTGGCAACTGGCTACAACAACCCTCTGCCCCGGGCAGAGCTCGAAGTGAAAAATAGAAGGACCAATGACGTGATCGAGAGAGGTTCTGAATCGGGTTGTCTGAGCCTGTTAGTGCCTCGGTGGAGCAAAAGGTTTCACGTTGGAATCTGATGAACTAAACCCGAGTGTAATCAATCCAACAGAAATGCTTGGGGGGGGGGGCATCACGAAAGCCTAATTAGATTTAGTGGTGAAATACAAATATAGCAAATATTCAAACGACAACCTCAAATGTGGGTTTGGAGAGCAGTTCCGCGTTAGACCGTCCTTCTGCCGCGGGTATGTCGGTTAAAAGGCCTGGCAGAAACCCGACGGAATTTGTTTTAAGTGGTCTGCACGGGGCTGAAATGGGAACAGGTTAGTATGCCTTACCCGGAGAACAAACAGCGATGCATGCAAGCTTGAATACACTTGGGACGGACGAAGAGCACAAGCAGCGACGCATATATAAACACACCATGGGGTCTATTCCGTGGGCCCGATACCCGCTCCTAGATCTGGAAGGGTGAATCATATGCCAGGTACGTGAGATGTTACCTTAATCGAAACATGTCTGGCAAAAATTAAATGCTGGTTTCAGGATCGATCCTTTTGTGCCGTTCCTCGGGGGATCCTTTTGTGCCGTTCCTCGGGGGAATTTGGCTTAATTACTACCTTCTTGCAGCCAACATGTCAGCTCTTCGTATCAATTAACGTTGACGTTGTAGACCGTTTTGAGATTGGTTACTTTTCTTTCCCCTAGTTAGGAATCATACAGAAAGCGTTGGTCTGTGGTGGTGCTATTAGAACTTTGCCTTTGACCCAGGGTTTACGACTGAACGCATTTAAGGAGGAATCATATCCCATGATATGCGCCTGAGCATTGGACCTCAGTAATATGTCTAAACACATAAATCCCAAACAACACCAATAGTGTTTATCATCAATTATTAACGGTGTATCACTAGTGACAATGATAGTATTTATTATCATCAATTATTAATGGTATCTCCCTAGTAAAATATTTTACTAGTTATTATCAATTATTAATGATACATATCTAGTAAGATGTATAGTATTTATTATCAGTTATTATTGATGCATTGCTCTAATAACATTCTTTACTAATGATACATTACTATAAACATTATATCATTTATCATGATATTTATTGTAAACTATTAAAAAAATAAAATACTATAAGAATAAAAACGATATTTATTGTAAACTATTAAAAAAATAAAGTACTATAAGAATAATAACATTTAATACAAGTTATTCAAAATTTAAATTGTAAAAGATTTAGATATATAGCTGACTTTCCTGCTGCAATGATCGCAACTATTTCGTATATTATAACAGTAAAAATACTTATTATCAATTACACACTACTTGGGAGAAATATAACATTCATTAAGAATAATATTCAATTTCAGTTATCAATGATACATTACTAGAGCGAATCATAGCATATGACATGAAATCAACAATATCTGTCAATTATTATTGACACATTCCTGGAGAGAGTGATAACAATAGTAATACAATAAATAGTTTTATAATGAATTATGAAAGAATGTATGTAAAGTGACAGCACCAATTTAAGAAATAAAATAGCATAGGCTAAATGTAACCACGAAATTGAATAAAATTAATCTGTAACTATTTTAAGAAGAATATAATATAAACATTCAAGCTATATAATATTTATAGGGGCATTCTCAGATATATTTGATGCTGGTTGTGGTATGTATAATATAAATAAATCATGTTAGGAGCAGTCGCAGATATATTTTAAGCTGGTACGTATAATACAAAAAATCATGTTAGGAGCAGTCGCAGATATATTTTAAGCTGGTACGTATAATACAAAAAATCATGTTAGGAGCAGTCGCAGATATATTTTAAGCTGGTACGTATAATATGAAAATTCATGTTAGGAGCAGACTCGAATATATTTTAAGCTGTACGTATAATATAAAAATCTATGTTAGCGGCAGTCTCAGATATAATTAAGTGAATTAAACTGTTTAAGTATGCGAGACAGTCTTCTAGCAACGACTATCCTCGCCCAAGCCGAAATTCTGATAGATTGTTCCACGATATATCAAAGATAAGTAGAATTTCGCAGGGGTAACGATTTTAAAATATTTAACCCATATACTACAACATATGCGACTAAGCAAAATATAAAAAAGGAACAATGAGACTAAAACAGCTTTTTTCTTCAAAACCATGTATTACACTGAAAAATAAAGATAAGTAGTTGCCTTAGATGTTGTTCTATAAAGTTTTGTCCTTAGAGTATTCGATGATTAAAGATTAGAGCACCATATAGAAACATGCTAAGGCATTGACATTTCCAGAAATGCTACATAGAAGTGTGTGTGTTTCGGGTGACAAAGACAACATCACTGGCTAGATTTTTTAAGTTCCCAGTTCAATATCATTAATATGCCCAGTACAAAAAGTCGCAACCTAGAGTAAATTGATTCATGAATTCAAAGGACAGGCCGCAAGGTTGGCAAATCCAACAACTAAAGCAAAACTGGGACACTGGAATGTAACAAAATAAAGGTTATCAAGTCCTTTTAATATAATTTCTGCTTAGTGTATCAAGGTCGAAATATAATATTTTAATTGCTAAGGACATGTGTCTGTTTGGCTTGGACATACTCTCGTAGTGGTATTAATCAAATGTGGATATTAAAAAATTCCAAAGAATTACTTGATGGTTTACAATCTAGATCCCTCGCTTCGGTCTCATCTATTCAAACTTTTGACTTTTTTACTTTGTACACCAAAATTCCCCATAGTAAATTAAAAGCTCGGTTGAAAGATATTATTAACAGTGTCTTTTCATCTAAATCGGGAACTGCTAGATATCAATATTTAGTTGTTAATTACAATTCTTCATATTTCGTTAAAGGGACAATAACATTCTTGCTGGCTTGGTAGCTCCAGAAAATAAATAATACCCTTATTCTAAGTACTAGATGTTTAAATGTCCTACCTGTTGTGTAAATTATCCATTACAACCTATTTTACTTGTCCAGAGGGTTCGAAAATATTTTAAAATCCAAGTCACATTTGAAAAGGTTTACGTTAGACTTTTCAAATCAATTGGTTGAATTTTTCCAATTTTTCAAAATAGGTGTGTTAAGATGAAATTTATATCATCATTTAATTTGAATATTCTAAAATAATACGATTTGTTGACCAGAATGAAGATTGGGACATATTTTTCAGTTACAACAAGAGTGTTATTGGGGCTTTAAGTACCATAGTGATTCAAAAAATAAATTCACCGCCATCAAGATAATTCAGATGTTGGATTTTTTAATTGATAAAATCTTTATTGAATTTGGAGGGGAAATATATCAGCAAGTGGTTGGTATCCCCATGGGCACCAACTGTGCACCTTTGCTTGTTGATTTATTTCTGTATTCCTATGAAGCCGAGTACATACAGGCACTAGTTAAAACAAATAAACGATTAGTCAGACATTTTAATTTTACTTATCGGTATATCGATGATGTTCTATTACTGAATAATCCTCAATTTAGTGATTATGTAGAATTCATATATCCTGATGAGCTTGAAATTAAAAATACTACTGACAGTGACAATTACGCTTCCTACTTGGATCTGCGTCTCGATTTTGACAATTGCCATAGACTCAGTGTTATATTGTATGATAAACGTGATGACTTTGACTTTCCGATTGTTAACTTTCCATTTATTTGTAGTAACATTCCAGTATCACCAGCTTATGGAGTGTTTGTGTCTCAGCTAATTCGTTACGCGAGAACTTGTTCTTTTTATTCTCATTTTTTAAATAGATCGAGACATTTGTCAGCTAAGCTTCAACTACACAACTACAAGGATACTTGCGCACTAAACCTATAAAATCCTTTAAAAAGTTTTATGGTCGTCATATTGACTTGATTGGTAAATATAACATGTCGCTCTCAGCTATTATTATTGATATATTTAATTGACGCGTATCCTGTTTACTATCTCTCTGATTATGTCTACTACACCGTTAACAATGTTCATCACGTGCATTTTGCATACCGATAGTTCATTGGCCAATCCCGCTATTTTACCGACATTTTGCCTAGTAGTTTGGATGCAGCTATGGCGGGTGTGGCGCGCCAGGCAGGGTAAGCTTACACTTCCGGACACCTGTTACCAAAGCCGGATTAATGGGGCACAGGCTCCAGGGCCCCCACATTAGGGGGACCCCACAAAAATCTCAGTTGCGAGCACTCGCATGGATTGGTCCACTGAAATAACGCCAGAATGCGCTAATTTGGTGGCAGAATTTTATTTTTTTTCTGTGGGAGGTACTTCTAAATGGCTCCGACACAAGTGCCTGAAATGCCAGGAAATCACGTTTCCCGCCTCCAATTTCTGAAAATTTTCTAGGGACCCCCCCAACATTATTGCAGAGCTTCGCGCCTTCGGCGCTTGCCACAAATCCGCAGTCGTTTATCTGCCCCCCCCCCCTCCCACATGTTCCAGGCTACACGGCCCCAACCGCATGGTTAATCCGGCGTTGCCTGTTACCACTGTTTGTTGTGTATTTTGTACACGATGAACAGTCCATTTGCTGATAACACTATTTTGCCTATGACGTTTTTTAGGACTTCGAATTTTGTCAAATGGTTTTATTTTATTATCACATGTCTACAAATAAATTGATAGATGACGTCACCTGCATTATAATCAATAATCGGGCATGGCCTCACCGCATTCAGTCTTCATCTTAGTTATTTCATGTAATGTTCCTTAATGATTATGTTATGGATTATTGTCGTGAGGGTGGTTGATGAATATACCCTGCACAGCCGGTTAATACAATTTTTATTCTCCACCCTCCAAAGATAATAACTTCAAATTCAAAGTACAGCGATTTGTAGGAACTCGGCTAAAATTAAGGTAGAATTTCTCAATATTTTTATCATTACGATGAAACGTCTTGTAGTGCAACAAAATTATTCAAATAAAAAATAAGCTAAGATAATTACATGCAGCAATCAAGTTCCATCTTCCACCATTCTTATCAACTCTACAGATATATTTATCATTACCAACATAACTTTCATCGTGATTGTAACACCGATCTTTGAACAAACAGTGATTTTTCTGAAAACAAAAACAATGATATAGCTAGCTATTCATTAGAATCCATATTGCCTAAAGAATTACCAAAGCATAAGCCATTTTTACTCATAAAACGATGGTTCTTTTAGATCACCAAGGATAAAGTTGATATTTGGACAGTTTATAGGAACCACTCCCAATCTTATATTCGTTGTGTTATTTAAAAATTTCGACTGAATAATCCTCTGCTAATGCGACTTGGATTCAAACGAACTATATATATTTCAGAAATATTTAATTGGATAAACACCAGTAAAACATTACGGGGTAAAATATAGGCCCATATAGTTATCTGATAACACTTGCCACCATTGACTTAGAAATATGTGGATGATTGGAAATGAAATGAAATGAAATGGGCTAATGGAAGACGGGTATACATCATACATTGTGCTATAAGGGAAATTTTGCCCAAGCAGCGACGCTATGGATGATTGAAAGCAATTGTTTAATATATAGCACGCGTCACCCCATTGGAAAGAATACAGAGCGTCACCCATCCCATCACCTAATTAATCGCCCCCACAATTTTTACGGACTCATTATTAAAACTAGATACAATAACACGCGAACATAATGAATGTGGTATCTGGTAAAGATAGGTTACAAAACACATCGCGCCTTCCACAGCCTTACATTCAAAATAATTTTATCAATCAGTTATTTATACAAAAATAAACTTACGGATATTTGACAGGTGATTATATTATTATTATTGGTACAAGTCACACAATCTGAGTTGTAGTAGATCATTATTAGTTCATTACTGTAATGTTGTCCATCATTAGCTACAGATATCTTATAACCAGAGAAGGTTTGTTGTTGGACTGGTATAGGATCTGATGTATCATACACATCCAGTGGACAGACTGCTTCACTTATACTTTCTATTGTTGCATCCAATATGGTTGGATTGGAATCCAGATTCGTCACAGAACCAGCTTCTGACACCTTAACATATAATACAATTGTTATTGTCTAGTGTTTATACTCTTATTTTATTTGTGGCAAGGTAATTATCTACTTTCTCATTTGTATGTTTAAAATAATCCCGGTGGATCTTATGCACATTTTTCGTAGGACCTTAGTAAATTTAGCCAGAAAGACGTACACAATATGAGAGAGAAGACAAAATTCAACAGGACTATGCAACTATTGTTAATTTATTTCCATTCCATTTCATGGCCAATTTTGTAGTTCAGCGTCAACCGACCAAGATCTTCAGAAACTGCGAAAAATTTGAATTGGTTTCAAACGATATACCTTGATGCTGTAGCGCCGACATTTTGAACCAGGGTTTTCTACAAATGTTGTACCAAAGACAGCCATATCATCACATATTTGGTTTTTAACATCACACAGTCCTTCATATTCTAATTCAGTTAGAACTGGAGTATCAGCTGCTCTTACAGAACAATCAACAGCAATATATCCAGTATCACAGATACATGTTCCTATAATATAAAAATGGAGATGGTTTAAAATCCACCAGGAAATTATTAGGTATTAATTGTTCTGCATGTTGTGTTACTAGTTATTCACCTGTGTTTATCCATACTTTGTAGGATACCATTTACATTTTAGTGAGCAAATCATAGCACATGGGTAGAGTGAAGACCTGGCGTGTTTTCCATTCAGCATTTGTGAATGAGATGTAGCTGTATACTCATGGCATCATCAGTTACTAATAAATAAATCAGTGTCATACCGTATTGTCGGAACATCTTGCACCTGTATCGAAGTAATTATCACTGCAATTAAGCATTAACGGTAATATGGTTCTATATGAACACTATTTGCATATGTAATTTTTAAACAACTTACCATTATCACACGTTCCATGCTGTGAACAGTTATTCAGACAGTCTATTTCAACAACTCTTTTGTAAATTGACGGTTTGTCGGGTTCATCTTCTTGCAATTTAGGATCAAGCTCTACTTCGTGTCGACATTGACTCCGGACACTAGCAACGGCTGACATTGAAAATCCAGGTGTTCCACTAAGCTATAAATATATATACATAAAAAAGTACGTCCAGATAACAAAATCTACCATGTTTTTATCGTAGTTAATATTGTTTCCCACATTTTTATTCCCTGATACGTTTAAGCGTGGTTAATATGTATCAGATTTTCTAAAAAAATATACACTAGGGGAAGCGAATTACAAACAGATGCTTGGTATAGTGATGGGTGCCTTGGCGAGTAATTCAGCAATGGAAACGTTATAATCAATAACATGAATTAAATATGGCATAGATAGCCAATTATATTTAGATAAACCACCGAAACGATTCCTAGTCGATATATTTTCTATTTGGAATGAATAATTTGACAATATTGCAGATTGGAACAAATTAATGAATTATTTAGCTTCAAATATCAAATTCACGACATGTATGCTACATACTTCTGACACATCATGTCACCCACGCCATACCAATAATAATATAACGTTTTCTCTTGCTGTTAAACTATGCACTTTTGTGATAGATGAAGATCTCATGATCCTCTCAGATTAGGTGAACTAAAAACATATTATTGAAACAACATCACCCGCTCGATTTTCAAACTTACATTAATCACTAAAACTAAACCAAGATCTCATATTAATCCAATCTGAGTTCGCGAAAGGATTAACTGTAAAATCTAATCTTTGACTTACTCATCTGTAAACAAATCTACCCTGGGTATGTTTAAAATCTAGTATCACAGTGTGATCCAAAATTCGCATTATTGTTTTTCTTTATTATTTCTTTTAATATTACAAATAATGTTCTTTCTTTTTATGTGTGCTTATCCTATCAATTTATTGATTCGCCAACGAATAAGAAATTATCAAATTTGAACAGCCACATAAAACACCTAGCACATCCATCTCCTGATTGTTTATGATTACATTATATAACATACTATTAAATCGCTCTTGCAGGTTTCAATGGCGATTTCCCTTTCAGTCGTCAAGGTTGGTATTTTTTCACTGCATAGTTGAAACAGGCCGTCATTTTCAAACAAATTTGTACAATATAGTGTTGCGTTCTCCTCAGACCATTTACTACCTGAAGATGTTTGCTAAAACACAAATCATGAGAAAAAACTCTTAAAAATATAATTGAAAGGTGTGCATGTATTTAACAACATTTTCCTAAAGCCAACTATCCACAAATGACAGCATTAAGTGGGTAAGATGCTGGCGGTCGGGTGTTCGATTACTGCATTGGTCGAGAGAGGTCATCTAGATTTTCCGGCGGGCTTTCCCCTTGTGAGCGATGCAGGATTGAGGGATGAAATCGAGGTCTCGTGTGCACCTTGGTGTGCACATAAAAATCCTTTGGCAGATGAAATTCTATATAAGAGTGGGCCGTAGTGCCGCTGTCGGGGCAAATTTCCCTCATAGCACACTGTATGGCGTATGCCGCTCTCCATTAGCCCGATCGGAGAACAACAGTGGGACGTTAAACCACATTTCATTTCGTAGTGAGCGTGTACATTCAACAAATAATAATATTTCTGGTCACTGACCCATCAGTCGGCAGAGCTCTGTTCTGTCATAAAGCTGTGGCGGAGTAGACTAAGCTCACCCTCACACCCTAACTGTGGCTCTGTTTTTATGTTCCAAGCGCATAAATATAATATACACATAAATATAATAAACAACAAAACACAAAATGCCAAAAGGATAACCAAAGACAACAAAACCAATGGCGTAATGGGTTAATAAGAAGTGGGGTGGGCAAAAGGTTAATTCACTCATTAATATTTAAAGTTACATTATGGGAGATAAGGTAAATAGATGGCAGTTCTCACTATAATAGTTAAATATTCACATAGTCTCGGTCCTGCATAATGCTATTTTAATGTATTTAAATTTCTTTAAATGTAGGATTTGTTTACATTTAAAATCAAGGGGATGTGTGTCTTTGTGATTCCTGGAATATGCACAGGCAACAGATGGGTTGAAAGCAAGGACGGGGCCTATTTCACTATCCCTAATCTGGACTTCGTACGGTGCGGGATTAACAATATACAATGGAAATTTATTTTACATACCCGTTTAAGTCGTTTGATTAAACCAAATTCTGGTAAAATTAATGGCACTGATCGTCTTTTACGGGAAAATGTATGTGTTGCGCATGATCGTCTACTGACTTCCTTATATCTGTTATCTTTGACACAAGATTTGATGTTACTTTTCGGTTTACATTCTATCGTATGGTACGCAGCAATAATGCCAACATGTTTACATTCACATGTGACGGGAATTCGTATGTTAGGTTCATAATTCCCACGAACAGTTGCGTTAAATAAACTTTTCTCTGGTCGCACACTGAAATTAGAATTATAGAAAATGACTATTGAAAAATATGTGCATTTTTTCCTAACTTACATCTAACGATTTATGCCCCGGTCAGACATGGAATGGCACCCTTACTGTGCTGCTGCGAACGTGAACACAACGCGACGAAATGTCCAAAAAATTACAAACTTGAAAAAGGTCGAGTAATAACAGCTATTCAAGCTAGATCGCAGAACCTTGGCGTTTGTTTTGAACATGGTCAAGGGAAACGCCGTGACTCGGTGGTCATTGTCATCCATGGAGACCTCAGCGCGATATCTAGCGTTTCCACGACGCTCCCACTGCGCTTATGGCGATCTTGACGTGCTCCGAGATCAATTTCCGTCGTCGTATTTGTAGATGTCCAGAAGCTTAAAACGGAAGGACCGTTGTTTATTCTCCTATACTTATTCAAGTTATATGACCAGAAACAGAGGTCTAGTGTTAAATTGATGTTAAAGCTAATAGTAGATTTAAAAATACACGTACCTCCACGAACTGACGAAGAGTTCGGCCTCCTGGTAAAATGTGTCGTTATAGTTTATAACGTCTATAGTAACCGAACCATTTCGTAGAACAAGTTGTTGTGTCTTGTCATTAGATATTTTACCACACAATCCTAGCACTTTGTTTACATCCAAAAATGATGGGTTGACATACACATCCAAGTGAACTGGGGGACTCCCTAGATATAAATGAGCTGTCACTGTGGCACCAGTGGGAAAGGTTATCTATAAAACAAGTATTGTCCCAGTTAATACAGGATCATCAGACAATTACGTAAAAGATTATAATTTGTTGTAGGAAATTATTTACTTCGTCTTTAACATAATTTGATTTATCCCAGCTTTTCAAAAGGTTATTATTAACTACAAACTCTTGATTGGTTCAGATTTTGGTTTTTGTTACCTTGTAGTTTCCATTTCTCTCCACCTTTAGAATATGAACGCCACTATCACACATTACGTATTTTATGATCCAGTTTTGTGAGTTGCATTTACTGATCATAAAAGCTGTTCCGCCAACTCTTGCTATCACACCACAATTACAATAAGCCGGAACACCTCCACGACTACCACAGATAACAGTCTGTATTTGTACCTGTGGTTATTACATTATCCATTAACCTTGTATTTAATATATTTTGGGAAAAATGGACATCAAACAGAAACAGCCATTAGAGATATATTGTATTGAAGCCATCATTAACCTAAAGATATGTTGATGTCAATGTGTGTGAAATAGCTTTATTTAACGTCCGCAGACAAGAAGGTTGGGCAGGCAATGCCAATAAGGTAATCACTTGTAACAAAGTCAACAAAACAGTATACTAACAACTATTGAAAGTCTGTAATATCATTACAATAAACATGACATCGAATCACTAACCTCTATATCGTTTGCGTCATCTTTATACAGTGTGTATGTTCCTAGATATTGCAAATTCAGCAATCTGTAAAAAAGAAATGAACAACACATATCTACCATTCAAATATAATAACTAAAAAGATGATATAATAACTAAAAAGCTGATAGTTTATTTCATTAATCAATATGTGACATCTAAGTCAAACTACGCCTAAGCCCATTTTAAATTTCAAGTGAATTAAGTTTTGTTTTAATAACTATAAATGAAAGTAGCGCAACTAATCGCGGTACTTGCATGGTTGCTTAATTCAAAGCGGTACATCGACATTGGTGAACACCCCCCTCCCCCAAAAAAAAAACCACCATCAAAACAAGTGGCTGCCTAAGTTACCAGCGTTAACAAAATATCGATTATGTCCATGTGTGATTAGCCGTTGTATAATAATATATCTATAGTATATATGTTTCCGTATTTCGAGCTGATTTGAACATGCTTTATGAAATAGCTAAATCTGCCTGTTGCGGCTGTTTTTATCTGTGAGTCTTTTTACCGTTTTAGACACCGGCAACTGACCGTATCCCCTCAGCTGCGGCCAGTTGCCGGCGACTAGTTCTGGGTGTGCATGTACGCAAGGCTTAAGATGTGCGGATGAACTAAAGATGTTTTAATTTTTAAATTTATTGTTCTGGTTTTGTTTAGTATACGTACAGTCCTTTAAATGTTTTGACTCTGGGATCACTGTAGGCAGAGCAATGTAATGACTGCGTAGGTAAAGTATCTTTCAATACAATAACCTGTATAAATATAAATTAATCTATAACTAATACTAACCATTCAATGATATACAGAATGAAAATAATTATGGAACACTTGATATTAAAAGTAAATTAAAATTAATTGTAATTGAATATGACAATTTAAGGGGGTTGCGTTTGATTAAATAATTTATAACTGACATCTTCATGATATATACATACCTGTACACGTGGATATATAATATAACCACCCCAAGTTTTATGGTGACCATATTCGTTCACAGCTGACCTTAATATTACTTCATAGTGCCTTAAAGATTGACCATATTGGTTTGATATATCGGTAGCTACATTGATGATGTATTCATTATCCCATCCACGATCTAGGATGTTTACACCACACTTATCATTTACTGCTAGACTGGCTCCACATGTAGAATCAGAATTTGGTATAAAGACAGTCACATAATAAGGACAAGAGTAACCGGGTATCGGTATCGCACATCCTATCTCTGCAGTTGCTCGTATTCTTATTTGACCAGTTTCACCTTCCCGTATTCTAAGAACAGGATTTAATACCTAATGTTGAAAGGTAAAAAGACAACAATGAAGGTGATGTTTCCGCTTCGATCCCAAATATTAATAGGATACATTTATAAATTACTTGAACGTAGATCTTTTTGTAGTGACAGAAGAGAAAATGTCCATTGTAGAAATCGGTTAGCAGCAAAGATGTAGAGGGTGGATGGGTACCGGGACAGATGGGAAAATGACAATACGGGGTACCTATATGTGGAATGCAGACGTTAAAATAGGTTATATGTGTGTTATACGAAAAATGGCCGCGTCTAAATGTAAACAGTATCTAAACAATAATGTGAAAAAAGATATTGTCAGAACATATTATCCAAAAATTTGAGGGTTATATTATAGGGTCATGACAATAACCAGGAAATTATTTCTACCTTTATTCCAATAAATTTCGATTCACTCTTAGAGACAGTCTGGTGTGATGTTTCATTTCTGCTAGCAAATATCTGACATCGAATCTACAAGAAAAATGACGGGGTTATTTTACTTTAGGACGAAAGCATTACAAAACACAGCATTTATTTAAAATAATATATCTATATTTTTAGATATATTGTCATTTAGAATATACATGACCCCTTGCAGGCAAATCATGTACTCAAGGTTGGTATCATTTTCATTAAACCACAATATGTCTTATCCAACACCACTGAAAAAAAGGTCAAGTCCAAAACACTGAACAACATAGCAAAACAATATACTCAAGTTATAAGAGACCCGTTTTAACGTATAACTAACTACTTGTAAGTTCAGTGTAAATGGACGGATGACGAACGACAAGAATTGAACCAAGTATTTTGAGCACGGTAGCAGACCCTCTTAGCAAGCTTAGGGACGATATGGTCGACTTAAAGAAAAAAACATTGCATCCGAAGTTATGTATGTGGGTCACACTTTAGTAACCGATCACACGCGTATATTATGAACTACAAAACAGGGGCAACAATATAAACCACCACGCTCCCATTCCAACAACCAGTCGCAGTATTACAATCCTACGTTATCTATACAACAATTTCCACAAGGACCGAACCCACGACACCAGTGGAACAATGGGAATCGACGCTGCACAGGTTGCGGTGAGTTTAATTGCTTTATTAGAAATTGTGATGGGGAATTTTGCCATTTTTTAATTGTTATAAATGCTCAAACAACAGAAATGGTTGTCAATTGAAATGATTCTTGGTGCACGGATCAATCAAATCTCGTTTGGACAGGCATATAGAAATTAATGAAAATAATGCTGATCAAGTGATAGCCGTACAAACATCCCTGGAAAGAAATATGATTGAAATTAGGATCAGTTCAAAACAGTTAAATGCATTAATCGATACCGGGGATCTATTCTATCTTTCAATTTACATGTATTTAATAAATTAGGCTTTAAGAAATCACAAATTGAACCATCAAATATAATCAAAGTAACTGGAGTAGGTGGTGATCAGTATAATGTTTTGGGTACTATGAAAGAATTAACCATCTGTGTCGTATTTTTGGTTTTGACCCCTCTCACATTGTACCGTTGATTACAGATTAAACATCCATAAGTGTACAAATGTGTTGTCATTGATGTGTTCCCATTTGAATATTGTTCACAATCAGAAGCAAAATAAATAAGATATGTTTACAGGATCATTTTGTTATACGAAAAAACTAAATGATGCGTTTTCTACGTGAAAAACTAAATAATGCGTTTCTACGGCGCTCAGTATATAAACAATGTTTCTCTCCAACACGAATTCCATATTATGCCACAGGTACACCACCCAGTAATCTAAGGACTGGACTTTATGGAGCCATATTACCCCCCCCCCCCCGCCCTCTGGATCCTTCCAAAAATTGAGCAAAGCTGGTGTGACTCTCGAGTCTATTAAACGTTAATTTGCAGCACAAAGTGTTAAGTACTTGGGACACATCTTTAGTAAAAATAGAATTTCGGTTAATCAGGAAAAAACCGAGGCCGTACAAACTCACCCTGTGCCAAAAAGCCAGCATAAGATTAGACATTAATAGGACTTTGTAACTATTGCAGAAGATTTATGTTTATTCATTCACATATCGCAGAACCTTTGAATGATTTACTACGAAAAGATTTGATTGGGCAGATGAATCCAAAATGCCTTTGAAACGTTAGTGTCTCCACCTATATTAGCGTTATATTAACAACTGACGCTTGAAAAAAATGGACGCGAGCACGTTTTTCTCATTACGGCGGTAGGTCTTTGCATCTTTTGAACAAGAAATGGATAGTTACTTAATATTTGTGCATATTTCATCAATATGCACTGTTACAATACTAGTAAATGTCTTGATCGGTAGGGCGTTGTCAAATTTTGTAGAACTCTTTGAAGTATTCATCATGACTAGCTCGAGTCTTATTCACTCTAGGCTATTCAAGAGGTACCATTACAATTTTTGAACGCGTGTCCAGTTGACTTCGCTGATCACTCAAAACCTGCACGTACATGTAGTATATACTACACCGTATACTTAAACATACATTATGCAAGAGCATTTCTTTAGGCCTGAAATGTTATAAAAACTATTAATTAGACATAAATTAACTTATCCAGACCATAATCAGTTCTCGATGTCAAAACTTGATATTTCTTGGATTATAGTCCGATGAGCACCAAAACATTCCTTCGTGATTAACGACTAAATGGATAATCGAGATTATTTATGATGATCGAAACTTTCAAAAGCCTAGTTCTCGGTTCATAGTGGATCAATTTGACTGAAATTTTCAGCAAATTGTCTTTACATTATGTAGTTTTTAATTATTTTAGTGAGAACTACCAACTCGTTATCTAATCACCCATTGTGTATCTTTAAGTTATTTTATTTATTCATTCGGAGGAATATGTTATCCGATTATTAAGATATTGGGGATGGGGTGTAGTGGTATCAGTATGTGCATGTATGTGTATATCTATGAATATTAGAAAATCCATGAAGTAAAATAATGGAATTATCAGGTTTAATACAAAATTCAGTATTTCTATAATGAAACTTACATCGTAACCAACTGTTCTGTTTAACTGGTCTTCCGTTAAACTCAATCTGTTTTTAAAGCTTTGTAGATGTAATGAACCTCTGATTACACTACTAGTATATACCAGAGTATCATCCACATACCATTCTGTCGAGTAAAAAACAGTCTCATCTACTCCATCAAAATCACAAAAGAACCTGTACATCTTTCTTGGGCCGTCTTCGTCCAGTTGTAATTCAGTGGTAATATTAACAATAGGAATGACATCCAAAGAAGACTCGACTTAAAAATGAAAAAAAAAATAAATACAGGATGCCTATAAACTTTGATCATGGTTCGTATATGTGTCACAAATCTAATCTTCTCGCTAATTATTGGTGAAGGCCTATTTCCTATTTAACATCAGGCCCATGGGTCAGTTTCACAAAATTTCTTAACTTTTTTATTAACTTTTTCTCATATCTTTTTTCGTAAAAACGTCACGTATGATCGCGACGCCATGTTGTGTCACTTCATTCAAACGTCTGTAAACATTCCCAAAGTCTAAATGTTGACAATGTCGGTATTATAGCCGTTATATGTTTGTTTTGATTATTACCTTTTGAAACATAAACGACACAATGATATATACTTTATATAAGATTTAGCTGTGTATTTATGAATAAAATGCTATTTTCAAGCCTTTTGTTTACAGGTTTTCTTTGCTACGTCATAGCGCGTCATAGTAACATACATCGCATGTCAATCTGTTTCACAGAGAATTACTTACGAATTAAAGGACAATATTGGTGCCAGTCATTATCACATATATGATAGAACTGATTAAACACTGTCCAAATGTAATATTAACACAGAGATCATCGCTACCATAGAGGAGTAATAAAGGATTCATGAATCGGAAGTGACGAACGCCAAAGGAAAACACGAGTTATTCCTCTATATAACTAACTGAAATGACTAGTGATTACAGATACATGGGCGAATATCTGCTCACTAATAATTCCCCCGAAGACCTAAAGTTGCTGTGTGACACTGTGAGAGAATATCTTACAATTCATAAAAAGAAATGACTGCCATTAGATAAGAGAACAAGAAAGAAAAACAGATTAAAAGTCCGTGCATTACCATGTTTTTATAAGGTAGGGGAGACCGGGGCACATTGAACCACCATGGATATATCCTTTATAAATAATACTATACAACCCAACACTATACAGAAGTGAGATAACTTCTTAGACCCATTTCTCTATCAATAAGCCACATGCTGTCAATTATTTTCTTAGGCATTGAATTTTTCAAAAAAGCGCTTAAAAGAGAAAAATTTTCCATACATGTTAACTTCTTAGCCTAGGAAATTATTGTACTTAAGTTCATATATTATGTCTAATCTATACAATCCAGATAAACCTGGGTTTGATCATATAAGAGGGCATATTGATTTTTTTTAAATTTTGATCATGAAATAAAGAGATCTTCTAATAAAAACATTTGATATGAAATGAGGAAAAACATGTATGTGAACAAAGTGGTTCAATGTGCCCCGGTCTCCCCTATAGAATGAATAAAAACAAGGGGCTGTACGGAGTATTTCTATTTTTCCCGTGTTCTCTTATCTTATGACATTTAATTAGTTTATTGTATCGTCAGATAACCTCTTGCGGTCCCATATAACAACTTTTTGTCTTCGAAGGAATTATTAGTGAGCAGAAATTCGGCCGTTTATCTGTCATCACTCGTCACTCCAGTCATTCACATAGAGAGATAACTCGTGTTTTCCTTTGGCGTTCGTCACTTCCGATTCATGAATCCTTTATTACTCCTCTATGGTAGCGATGATCTCTGTGTTAATATTATATTTGGGAAGTGTTTAATCAGTTCTATCACATATGTGATAATGACTTACACCAATATTGTCCTTTAACTCTGTAACAGATAGTGTCCACAGCACGTGCGTTGACTGCAGTCATTGGCTCAACGGCTCGTGCAATGTTTACTTAACACCTAACTGCTTCGGGCAAAATGACGCATTTTACTCATTTTAATACCCATTTACACTTAATAGGAAATATTTTTTAACTTCAATTACTTCAAACGTCTTTATTTATTTTTCTGTTACCTCAAAAAAATGTTTGAGAATTTAATTTGTCGGAGTAAAAAAGTTAATATGCCGTACTTATTAAGCCTCGTCGATGTCATGCTTATCAGTGATTGTAGCGGCCAAACGAATATTCACTGCAGGATCAGTTTGGTCGCGTGTCAGTTTGCCAAAAGTCGAAAAGTATTTCAGTATATTAGATTCAAAATTCTAACATGCTATCGTCTAACTTCTATTCACGTAATTTCTAACTTCCAATTTCTTAATTTGTTCAGTGTAAATCCTAATGCTTTTTCGTCTTATTTTCATTATTAAGACTAAAAATGAATAGAAGTTAAAAATTACACGAACAGACGTTAGACGAAGGCACGTTAATTTTGAATCTAATATTCCACAATATCTGCCTAGCAACCGTCATTATGAAGTCGTTTGGTGTCGCCACTGCGTTCTCATTTGGTGATTGCGCACCTGGTCGGGACCATATGTTGATATAAACTACTCGCTTTTCGTCTGGTTGAAGGTTGCACTGAGTGCTGAAATTTGGAGAGAGGGAGAGAGATGGCCTTGATAAAGACGACAGCATCCTCTTTTTCCGGCGTGGTTCCCCCTTGTCAGGGCCTGACAAGGACAGCTGTCTAGTCGTTCCGATGGGACGAAAAATCGCGATCCCGTGTACACATCACATTGGCGTAAACGATCCCTTGGCAGTTGGAATTCGATATAAGGGTAGGCCGTAGTGCCACTGCCCGGGAAAAAATTTCCCTCAAAGCACACTGTATGGCGTATGCCCGTCTTTAGCCTAGTTTAGGAGCAGAACAGTAGGACGTTAAACCCCATTTGATTTCATTTCGTCGAAACGCCGCTTAGTATTAAACTCAGTAATTGTGTGTCCGTAAAATTGTACTGTGTTAATAAAGACCAACCGTGTATAAATATTAATTGGCTCAACTCAAATTAAATTCTCCAAATCCTGCATGTTCGATGTTATTTGGGGGATGGGTGCCCGAATGGTTAGCCGCTGTATCGTAAGGTCTGTCATTGAGTCAACTCCTGAGATATCGAATCCCCAATTATACGTGACAAGGTTTCCTCCAACTGCTAATGACCCCTATCTAGTTTTGCGTCGAGTGGACTTTACCACCACCCCCCCCCCTCTCTCTATATATGTTGTGTTGAATTTTAACACCCCGCCAAACCATTCCGGAGGCACGGTGCCTAAGTGGGTGAGGCGCTGGCTCGTTAGTCTGGAGGTCGCTTGTTCGATCCCTGCATTGGCCGAGAAAGTTCATCGCGATTTCCGGCGTGGTTTTCCCGAGTCAGTGGTGCAGGGCGGAGCGTCTGACAAGGACAGCTGTCTAGTCGTTCGGTTGGGACGAAAAACCGAGGACCCGTATATTATACATTAACGTGGACGTAAAAGATCCCATGGCAGTTTGAATTTCCCCTCATAGCACACCGTATGGCGTAAGCCCGACATTTCATTTCATCTCGGCAAACCATTCAACCTGACGAAGAACGAGTCGTTTGTATCAACAGAATGGTCCCGATCTGGTGCTCAATCTTCAAATTGAGAACATGGTGGCGACACCAAACGATGTCATAATGATGGTTGCCAGGTAGAAGTAAAATTCTATTTGTTTGACGTTCATGACATGTAAAGCGACAATGGAGTAGACATTTTTCGTCTTAATAATAGAAATAAGATGAAAAAGAATTAGGATTTACACGGAAGAAATAAAGAAATTGGATTATGCATTGTCTTAATTTAGAAATTACATGAATGGAAGTTAGAAAATACATGAATGGATGTTAGAAAATACATGAATGGAAGTTAGAAATTAGACGATGGCATGTTAGAATTTTGAATCTAATATATCGCCATAAAAATGGGGTCTAAAATTGGAACCCAGCAGCTTTCCGCATTTTAATTGTGGGCGTTGAGCAGAACTATGGAATTCTAAAAGGAAAATTGTGCAGCAGTCTGACCAAGTCATCGAAAGACAGAGTTTGGGAGAATATTTGTACGAAGTAAGTGTCGGTCTTTGTCGCGATAGGCTTAATTAGTCTAGTAGTAGTAATACTAGGCCTAATTCCACTGAGATTATTTTTCCTAGGTTCCTGTTTGTGATAAATTCAATTAAAATTCTATGTTGTAGGCATGCCGGTCCGGTACTATAGTAGGTAAATCCGATCCTGACCATAAAACTTAAAAGGCGATTAGTCTAGACACTGATGGTACGCTAACCCCATGCGCCATTAACAATGAATTTTTGGAAGCTACATGTGTCATAGTAGCCTATCGTAATGTTATATGAACTTGTAGTTTGTACACTGCATATGACAAGGATTTCGGTCGATAAGTTTCACAAAAACTTAAATCTCCTTACAATTGCCTTAGATTAATAATTTCTTCATGACTTAAGATAGATGATTTTATGCATTTAAGATTAAAATCCACTAAAAGAATATTTTAAGTTAAAATTTTATCTTACGATACATTTTGAAATGATTAATAGGCTATAAACACATTTATTTCAAATCTCTGACTATGCAGATATTGCTACAACGTACCGATCCCCTCCCATTGGTAATGTAATCCTTAGTTTCACCCGCCAACAGTTTTCACTTCCGAACCGTATAATTTTTTAAGCGCCCGCATCGGAAATATTCATTTTAAGATACAATCGATCATTGTAAAACGCATAAAATCTAATTCAGTGATTTTAGCTTATTTTTTTGTGAAACAGGTTCCTGATCCAATTCGGCTAGTGCTAATGTGTTTCCTAATGATTTAGAAATAAATCGAAATATTAACATAAATGGATACACACTGATTCTAATTTCATTTTAGTTTTTAAAATAATATGTTGTCTCTAAAATATGTGCAAAGCAGCTAAGATATTTCTAATGAGCAGCTACTTTGATGTTTTTGTCTAAATATCCTGTTACATATGACATAAAAGGAATTTCAAATTCTATTATAATTATCAAGGCCAGATTTTGAAAACGATTCTAATTCACGATAATTTAAAATTCTGTCAGCAGATTTACCTGATTTTTCTTTTGTTTAAAACAGACAATTTCTGTTAAGTCACGTAGTATGTTTCTGTTGAAAACTTGTAAAAATATATAGAGGAAAATAATCTGTTGCCAGTAGGACGTTGATTTCACAGATAATCGTATATCGATCACCGTCCTTACATTCACATACCCTCCTATTATAGCCTCTTATGAATCACACCTCGGCATATACTGATACAGAAGAATTGGGGAATTGAACAAAAATAGATTATTGTGTTGACCATGTGGGTTTCATTTGTTGTGACCCTGTGCATGCTTTACTCAAGACATATAAGATTCTAGAGCAGAAACCACCCCTTAACCCTTCTATCATTTAACCTGGTAACTCCTTGGATGTTCTATCACTTAACCTGGTGACTGCATTATTGTTTCTCGAATTAATACATAATAAAAAAAGTATATATTTACCTTCAGCTGGAATTAACATACAGCTAGTATAGATCACCAATATGAGTGAGCGAATCATGTCTGCAGCGTCGTTCCCGCAGTCAACTCTTCTTAACGAATTGAGACACGCTGGATCGATCCCACTTTTATATTTTTCACCACATCTAAAAGAGAAAGGGCGGTCTCAGTCTAAAATAAAAATTACACACACTTGTTTGAGAAAGCATTTGATTGGTTGGAAAATACATGAATAAATTAATAAATAGAGGACGTATTTGCAAAGATATCAGTAAACAACCTACTGTTGATGTCCATTGTTGGATTTGTATAGTAACCCCCAGAAATATTAACGCAAACGTTATGACGAGACAGTTGGCAAACGAATTGAGAACAGGGCTAGCGTTAGGTTGACTTGTTTAAATCTGTCGCACACTGGCGTACCCAAGGCGTAGGTAATACATAGGATGGAGCCACAGTGATGTAGCGTAGTAAAGGGCTTTTCAATTAACTATGACATCTTGGATTGTCTGTGCTGTTTTCTATTCTTGTTAGGTGTTCCATTGTATATTTGGGGTTGGATGACGGAATGGTTAGCACGTGCGCGCTGTATCATAAAGCTTGTCATTTATGAGTCGACTGGCGTGGTTTCGAATACCCGTTTGTACGGGACAAGGAGTGGGTCGCCTGTCCAGCTTCGTGGGTATCCTCCCACTGCTAAAGACCCCTACGCGCAAGTGAATCGTTAAAATATAATAGAAACCATATGTGTTAGTCCCGAAATGGCCTAGTTTGTGTCGAGTGGACGTTAATCTCTCTCTCTCATCTTCGAATAGCACTGTTTATAAAAAATGGCACATTAATCCCGATGTCTTTCTATGTCTCTATATTGTATATTAGTGACGAGGGAGGTTGAGACGTTCAATTATGTAATTGGTCAAATACGACGTATTTAATTATAGTGATTAATTAATTAGCCTTATAACGTCGAAACCCACCCTTACATGTATATTGATAGATAGTGGTTACTTACACAAGAAGTTTCACACGTGATACTTTTATCAACCTAGAATTGGATGTTTAGCAAATTATAACTTATCAATCATTCATTGATTTTGATTTAAGTGCATATAAGACAATATAGTGAATCTAATAATTAGCCAAATATATTAATTATTACACGGCTACTAATTTAACGAGCAAAAATTAGAGCAACCTTGCTACTGGTTTTGTACAAAATCATTCAAAACAAGATTGCGTCGAACAGTATATGCAGATCATAATTGCTTTAAATAACTGAAATGTACAAATATATATGGGTTAAAAAAAGAAAAAAAAAGGTTTGTTGGATAACAAATATTATATCTAGGGCATGTCATGGACATGTCAATAAAACATTATATAACAGCCAGATAACACACATTGTCCTTACAGAAAGAAGATTGAAACGATGGGGAGCATTTGAGGCTAGATCGATCAGCACTTACAACATAAAGACCATTATTATATATGAATATCTTTAAACCATATTTGCATGTCGCTTTATCATAAATAATTATTTTTCCATCTCACTTGCGTGTTGTTTTGCTATTTTTAACACAAAATTTATTGTTGAATGAAAACTGAACAAGTGACAAGGTGTTGGACGAATATAGGTTATAATTCTAAGATCAACTCCTACGTGTGAAAATCACTTCATGTGCATATCAAAGAAAACATGATTCGTCGGGATTAAGCTTAAAAAATAAATGAGAGTACATGGGGTCAGAATATGCATACACTGCCACGAGCTATAGTTTGTACTAAGGTTTGCAGTATGCAAAGTGACCAACTTTTCATATTTCTCATTGGTTTTGTGCTTCTAAATGCTTAAACCAATAGTTACGAGTATTTTCAGTAGGGTCTTATCTCAAATTCGCTTCAAAGGGTACCTCGAGAACGGAAAGTCACGGAATGCTGAATATCACTACACAAGCGTATAAAACTCAACAAAACTCAAAAATAATATGACTTTCGGTTCAGCTGACTTTATTCTGTCTTCCTTAGATGTCTTATGGTTCTGATATTCTAGGATAAGAGATTTATTCATTACTTGATTAGCCAAATATGGATTATGTAAACTGTGTCAAATATATTTGATGGTTCGACAGTCGATCTTAATTTCAGATGACATTATATTTGTTTTAAATCGTAGGCGATGGGGTGTAGTTAGGCTAAGGAAGGCAGAGATATACACTGGAGTTACAGTTACAAAGGTATCCACGAAACATCAATGCTAGGAATGGTTTATTCCCAAGGCGCAGTTAGGGATTAAAATGGATTAAAAACGTACCAATGGTGTTATAGATTGTTATGATAAGAAGTTACACTTTCATAATCCCCACTGTAACTAATTAGTCAATATTTTAGCATCATTTTTGGCATAAGTATTAAAAACATATAACTACACTAGAACAAAATTAATTGAATTTCGTCAAATAAGAAATTACTTTCTATTAATAACTAAATAAACAATCCCTCCTCGGTTTAAATTACAACATGGCTTTATCTATGGTCGACGTCGAATTTTCAGTTTAAATACGTGGTGTCCACATAGTCAGATTTGGTTAGATCACCTTGGACACACTTAATCACCCACGTGTTTAACTTATTACTCTGCATTTTATTCACAGTTTATTGCATTACCTTTTTGTCAACCTTTGTTAAACACATTTCACAAGAAAAACTCAAATCACGAAAGCGAATTCATAACGAGTATTCATTATACTAACACTGGGAAAATTCCCCAGGTTAGTAATTTATTCATCACTATACGTTATCAATTCTTATTCCTAATAAATCCTATAATTATAACGGACACTTTAAAGGAGCTAAATCGTTAATGTCTTGGACCTAGAAACGCATATTGTAACGCAATATGAATGGCAATTTCTAGCGTCTGGTTATTCCAGTCCACGTCGATAGTATTTATTGCGCATGATCTCCAGATAATAATATGGCGCCATTTGTCTAGCCTCGTTCTTCAAGTCCCTTGTTACAAATGGCGATGTAACGCTTTAACGTGTACCAACGGTAAAATGGCATTTAGTGTGCTCATTGACATGACATTATTTATTCAATAATGACAATATTTATTTTCAGCAAAGTAGCATAGCATGTAACAGCAACAGGTAAAAGTATCAACTTAATTATCAGTGAGAACATAAACAATATTGCGACGTTAGCTACTGGTCTTCCTGTGAAAGACGTTGCGGTTACGAAGTTTGGAATGGGGAATAAAAATCATGATACAGAAATTGACGAAGATAGAGGAAATCAGAGTGTGGTTGAAGATGTAGATAATGATCTTCCTATAGATAAAGGATGGGTGTGGATAGTTGTCTTTGGTAGGTGTTTAATTTTATTCTAAACTCTTTCCAAATTATACTTTATTTCGTCATCTTTTATAGCCGTACCCACCCTTCCGGTACGAGTGTCGGCAATGAGCTCTGTGTTGAAATTATATTTGGAACGTGTTCAACCAGTTTTGTCACCCAATACATTCTACAGTAGATATCGCTTGTGTGATAAATTTCAAAACCTAATGAGAGATATCTCCGATACAGTAGATATCGCTTGTGTGATAAATTTCAAAACCTAATGAGAGATATCTCCGATAACTTCTTTTTTTTTTAAATAAAAAGGAACTATTTTTTTTTATTTAATTGACCTTGAAAAGAAACACTGTGTCAATATATAGGACTTTGCAGTATGTAAATTGCTGTCAAAAAATTGATGTATCACTACGCTGTAATGTAATCAGGCTCAGTAAAAGTGAAATTTATACCAAAGAATTATATTTATTTATTTGTGCATGTAAGAAAGGATTGGGTGATAATCAAAATCCCCTACTCATCTTTTTTGATATCAAAAAATATCAACACTTGTCGATAAAATAAAACAAAACTCTGCAGACCTTCTTTTTTCAATTATCAACTTGTGTTGATATTTTTTGACATAAAAAGACTCGTAGGAGATTCACTATCTAAAACATATTTGATAACGGCTGACATCAATTTGTCCTTTTAACGCCATCTCTAGAGGATGGGAATCCGTTTTGTGGTTTTTGTTCCCAATTAAAAGTGAGATATCATGCGATATCAACATGTTCTCCTTCCCCGATATCCGTATGAAATATAAACACATGAGAATTAGTGTTCACTAGAAAGAGTAATTATCCACTACTTTGTCAACCGGACAAGTTTATAACGTTTGTTAGGGTTAAGATCTGATGCCAAATCGTGACATTAGAGTGTGGCCACGCTTACTTTTCAAATATAATTGCTGGATTGTTCGTACTTGGTTTGATTTTAATTATATCTAATTTTCATTTGAAAATGATAAATCTGTTTTTACGAAGGGTTTAGTAAACGCTTGTATTCCGTACACTTATTACTTTAAAATTGTCGGTCATGGTTTGAATTGTAAGTGAGACTATGGTAAATATTCAAAAGGATATTGATTGTTTCAAGATATTGATTACAGGTACAAATTAACTGAAATTTAGGTAGTCAGTGATTTATTCAAGACGCTCCCACCCTTTCACTAATTGGGTGACCTGGCAAGGGACTAGTCTTTCGGATGAGAAAAAAGCGAGGTCCGTGTACAATTTGGCGTGTACGTAAATGAAACACGACCATTGTGATTCGAAAGAAGAGTAGGCCGTAATGCCACTGCCCTCGTAAATTCTCTCATAGCACATTGTATGCCGTATGTCTGTCCTCATTGGCCCAGTCGTGTGTATGCCTTTACCAAATAGAAAACTAGAATATAGCCACGAAATGGTATTGAAAACGGTGAAAGTATTGTGGTCTCCCAAACGTCTGGTGATTTCGAAGAACGAGTGGACAGTTTTGAAAATATTGCGTGAGCTTTCCTCGTCGTCAATTCCTTGCAATAAGACGGTAGTGTTTCGATAAATAGTCGATAGATTATTTATTGTATTATTTCGGGCATCTGAATATAAGGAGCAATTCAGTAAAAAACGTTCAGTATCTTCAGCATGTATTATCAGAAATGTGACGTAAAAATTTGTGCCCGTTTAGATTGCTGCAAGAGAGACGCAGTTTAGAATGAAGGATAGGTTTGTGCGGGACCCAAACAAAAATGTTATGGTGGTATTGAAGTGAAAATATTTAATGATAGTGAATTTTTGTGTCTGTACTTACTTTGTTCCATTATCTAATTGACGATGGTATGAAAGAATTATAGACAATATTTGTTTAATATTTATATTCAGGTAGAAATGTGTGTTCGGAGATTATAACGGGCGGTTTTTGTCAAGATTAAATCATGAAGATAAGATGGAGAAAGGCCGTTTATAATGTTATTACTGAAAAGTCAGTCATAAATGTTTGTGATGTGGGACCGCCTTGATAAGAACACTATTTAAAGTCAGGGTAAGTAAAATTGGACTTTGTTTGATTGTCAGTGCTAGTGTTTCGGTCTGATTTAGCCCATGAGGTAATTTTATCCAGGTCATTGTTTAGAATATTTGCACATTTGGTAGGTTCATCAATTTATTTTCAGATCAAGGGAAATGTCGTCAGCGGAGAGTTGAACATTTTGTTATATCATTCACAACGTCATTTATATAAATGAGAAAAAGGAGGGGACCGACGGAATGGTTATGGGTGTAGAGGAGACACCCCCAGTAACAACAAACTGTTTTGTTCCTTCTAAATAGTTATGAAACCGTTGAAAGGATGTCCCCCCCCCGTATCTTCAAGCTTGTGACAGAGTCTCCAGCATGCCAGACCCTATCAAAAGCTTTACTTATGTCACATAACACTGCTCTCGCGTAGACTCCCTGGTCGATGGCTTGACAAAAGTAGTGTGTCATATCGGTTTGTAAATACCAGAATCCCCATGCAGAAAGCCGCTTACAAAGTTGAAGACATTTCTATAAATGCATTTTTCGAATATTTTAACTAAGATACTGAGTAGTGATATGGGCCTATAATTTCCCCAGTCTGATGGGTCACCTGTTTTTAATATGGCAGTTACGTTGGAAAATTTCCAGATATTGGGTACTTTTTTTTTTCGATAGGAGGGAGTTGTTAAATAATTTACATAAAGGTTCAGAGATTTCGTTGGATATTAGTACGTTCTATTAATTCTCCACTGATGTCATCGGGTCCATTGTCTTTGGAGGAGTGTATAGTAGTAATGATGTCTTCAACTTCCTTCTGGCTAAGGGTAATGTTAGTTAGAGCGTTGGGTATTCTTTCTAGCGCAGGGAGTGGTGCATTGTTACTATCTATGTTAGATTGGCTTATAAAGAAATCGTTAAGGCAGTTACATTTGTCGGATGGTGTGTTATAGGTAGTGCCGTTTGCTGATAGAGGGTGTAATTAATTGCCAGTGCCAGCACGATTCTTTTTCATAAATGAGTTGACAAGACCCCCATCAGTTTTTACTTCCAAAATATTCTTTTTTACAATTTCTGATTAGGTTAATATCTTCATTTCTAATATTTCTAACTGAGAAGGGGGAGCCACGCCGGAAAATCTGGATTAAATTTCTCGGTCAATGCAGAGATCGTTAATGGATGGAATATATCTATAATAAAACATAACAGTGTGTATGATGAATACTACTCTGATGGTTGGATATGTAATATATTTGGGAATGTTGTTTGTGGAGTTCCTGGAACTATTTCACAGGCATCAACAACTTCTACGGCACTGGTATTTGGTAGCCAAGCATTGATGTGCGCGCTCGCCTGTAAGTAGATATGTATATAAATTATTAATTTAACTATCCCTAATAATATTTTGCACCAACATAACTCATCCAAAACAATTCACTAAAACAAGCGAATAACTTATATCGTTTTCATTGCATGAGTGTAGGCTAAATACAACTGACTTACTAACTAACAAAGGCTATTTGTTGCTTAACATATACATACATACAAATATACCAATATTTATATAAATATTCTTGAGATCGCGTCTCTTTCGACCCCAGTCGCATGTTTCTGTGCGGGATACAGCTATGTTAAACTTTTATTTGAATTTTAGCTTTTGTTACGACGCAAATTTTAATAGTAAAGCTATCAATACGACAGGTAGTAATGATTGATGGCATATTAATTTCTACGGGAATTCTAATCGCTGGTTTTGCAGCGCCTTATCTGTACTTAATGCTTCTTCGTGGGTAAGTTTAACATGTTCTGTATCATGCTGGATTTACATTGCAGATCGTCAAATTTAATACTAGCTAGAAAGTTGGGCAACGTCAACTAATTTCTACGATTTAAAGGGAAAAAACCAGCAGTGTACATATGATTTAGTTTTATGGCCCGCCTGTTCGTCCTGGGTGCGGGTCGACAATGTTTCTTGAGTTTTTTGAGTGTGCTTTCCCCTTGTTATTGGAGCAGGATGGAAGACCTGACACGGGGGAGAGGGCGGGGAATGGGGTTTAAAGTCCACTCGACACAAACTAGGTCATTTCGGGACTACCACACGGTTCAATGTTATTTCAATAAATCCCTTGCGCGTAGGAATATTTAACGGGGGAGGAAACTGGAGGACCCGGAAAAACCTGCGAGGTTGGACAGGCGACCCTACTCTATGCCACGTACAACCGGTGAATTGAAACCAATTGCAAATGTTGTAGGTTGAATCAATCAAATGCCCATTCTCCCCCAGACTCTCATTCAATGTCAATGATGTTCGGGAGTTTTACTTCTATACCTGTCATGGAGAGTAGGTCGGACAAAAAACGGACTATTGACATTCGCGACAACATTTAAATCTATCGACTTTCGATTGCTGAAGAGACCGTTGTTTTATTTCATTGTTTTAACAACTGTGTTTGGTGCTCCCAATTTATAACTATATGCAATATCTACCTGCCATTTTAGAAGAATTTGGAGCTGATCCGAATCGTGTTCCAATACGTCTTGGTATCATTGGAGTCTTGAGCTTTATATCTAGGATAGGACTTGGTTTCATAGCTGATTTGGGGTACATGAAGATTCAGGCAATCATAATGCTGCCCATATTTATTACTGGTGTTAACTGTCATTTAATGCGGTTTTATCAAGCCTATATAAGTCAGTATATTTGTGCAGTTGTATTCGAACTATTTGCCAGTATATACATAACTTTTATTTCTGTTTTGATAACATCGCTATTGGGTGTGGAAAATCTTCCGAAAGCGTATGGATTCCTCACGATTATACATGGTGGAGTTATCGCCCTTGTACACCCTACAATCGCCCTTGTACACCCTACAATCGTTGAGTGTATTTTCTAATACTGGTACATTTTGAAAAAAAAATGAAACATTATACAGGAAAGAATTAGATGAAAGACCAAGGACAAGTGTTGGTAGTGAAGACCTCGATTACACTAATAATATTACCTGTTTGACTGACTAAAGGAGGAATCACATCATGATTAAATGCATACACGTTGTTGCCATTTTCCAGGTTTTTTCAAAGATTCCACGGGGACATATATCTCTTCTTAACATTTCTTAGGCGCCATAGCAATTACATCCGGCATTATACTCCTTTTGGAACCATTATTTAGAAAACTTGATGCCAAATTAAATAAGAAATTAAAAGAAGATGTTTAAGAAGCTGCACAATCATGCTGTAAAGACCCGAAGATATCTGCCAAACCTATATCTGCTTGTCTTGGGGAATCCCTTCATCATAATAAAAAAAAAAACCTTGAAACATGTTTTTCGTTTTTTACACAAACATATTTCCAGAACCAATTTACAACGGGGTTAAAAATTATTTTTATTGTCAGTCTGTCTTATGGGGTACTAACTACAAAACCGTTTTATGTTCCATCACACGCGTTATGAGCGGACGAATCCGGATAAATGTTGTGCGCTCAGCTAACTTTCATTTCCGTTTCCGGAAAACCTTGATAGAGGCTACAGTTTTAATATCTGTTTCTTACATGTGGTATGAAGCATCGGTCATTGTTTTTCAGCGTTCCTCCGTCCCCCCCTTTGGAAAACGTTATTAACAGACTGCAGTTAATAATAGACTTGGCATGTGAAACATTGCATGGGGTATTGATTGGACGAACCCCGTTGATTTTCAAACTTGTTATGTAGCATTTAGATCGGTGTGGAGGGACTGTGTTGATTTGTTTAGCATTCTGGGAGTTACTAGACTTCCATAAATTACTTTTGAGCGTGAAAGAGATAAAGGATAACATTTTGTCAACATCCAAGGTTTATACGCCCACATTTTAACGTGGACATATATGGTCGTCGCCCCTATGCAGGTCACAATTTTATCTAAATTTGACGAAACTTAAATTTGTATCCAATTTTAAACCAGCGGCTGCCAGGCAGGATACGCCCACATTTTCGAGAGATGGATAGAGGACAAACTAAAAGAAAGTGAATTTTCCTACGATCAAGGGCCATAATTCATGACGTTACAATTCGATATGCGCAAATATCGAAAGGAACCAAGATCTTTTGGGTTATAAACATGCATTTCATGTTCCATCAAAATCGGGTTAAAATTGTGACCTGTACAGGGTCCAAAATCTTAATATACCATATTTTATTTTTTACACTATTCGCGTTGTCCATTTTGTTCGGCAATTTAGGTGCGATGTTCAGGAAATTCAAACTGAACATTCATTACAGTGTAACGGTCATATAATCAAACTCTTTTTTTAAATAAAGGTGATTTGGCGTGCCATCAGGGGCCATATTTCAAGTTTCATCAAACGTACGGAGGGTCTGGGACTGTTGTTAATATTTGACGGAAAGACCATTGCCCGTGAGTAACCAGGAGTTTGCACTCGGCAAATCTCGACAGATTCCGTAAACTAATCTCGGATGTATGACAGTAAGTGGTACCTACGTCCATACATTTGCGATGCAGCTACCGGTTTACTTTAACCGGAAAACTTGACGCTATTACGCAAATTGGGAACCTATTTGGCTAGCGACCTATTCGACCGACCGAGCTGCAACCTGTTCGTTAGAAACCTATTTAGAATAAAGACAACAGTCACCTTAACTCATCTATTTATCAACCAATAAAATCCAACGTTATGTCTATTAAATGAAAGTAGAATATATTATTTTTTATCCATTCCTTTAGCTCAGAATAGAAGTGTAATTTCGTCATTATCTTACAGCTGGATCGGTCGAATAGGTCGCTAGCCAAATGGGTCGCCAATTTGTGTTCGGTATGGGCGCAGCCATGTTTCATCCGGGAGGTTTACCTAGTGCAGGAGTTTGGTTTTTGATGTGGTTGATTATCCAGTACCTTCTGGCCACGTATAATAAGAGTTGCGCCCCTTTCCACAATAAATCCCACATTTCTTGCATTACTATAAACAAATATGAATCGTGACGACGAATTAGGATTAATTAAAAAAAGCGCATATATATGAGTGTTGAATAATGAACTGGCTTGCAATCAAATGGATTGTTTGAAATGGCATTTCATGGGCGTCAATATGGTTTAAGGACTAGTTACCCCCCCCCCCCCCCCCCTTTTACTTTTTTATGATTGCGTAAAAGACCGGATAATTTAGCCAATGACCTATTATTCTCAAATGTTGACAACTCATCCAGACTTGTATTAGTAGAATGTTTTTCTGGATGATAAAAACAACTTTATAATGAACCGAGAATTAAGCGACTGAAATTTTCGCCTAACCTCGATCATCATTACAAAAGTCGGTACGACAAAAGGCATAGTCTCGAATATCCATTTAATAATTAAATCGTGAAGGAAAATTATGCAGTAAATCAGATCATAATCCACTAAAGTTCACAGCGATGCCATCGAGAGTTAATTATGATCTGAATAAGTTAATTAATCTCTAATTAATAATTCATATAACATATCGGGCCTACAGAAAGACCAGCAATAAATAGGTTTAGCTCTTGCATAATGTATTCTTAATAACAAGGTCGTGGACAATCCACCAACCAACGCCTATCGTCGCCCCTGTCCATCTACAATTGCTTATGAACACTCTAGGGGTTACAATTTTTATCCAATTTCAATGGAACTTGAAATATAGGACTATCACCCTACGCTCGGACTGAAACTGCATAGATTATGGTCCCTGGTTGTACGAGAAATTACGTTTTTAGCTTGTGAACACTGTAGAGGTCACAATTTTTATCCGATTTGGTGTAAACTTAAAATATATGTTTCTAGCCACAGATCTCGGTTCCTTTTAACATTCGCGCATATCGGACCATAACTTCAGAATTTTAATGCGATTTTCGCGCATATTTACTTGAAAGCAAGATATCAGCCCATATACATGTGGATTCACTTGATCTGTTTACAGAAATATATCGTTATCAATTTTCCATTCTCTTGACCTTTGTAGTGTGTTTTAATCATACAGACAATATATTATCGCAACTGGGTTATTCACAGCGTATAATATAGTTGTCCCTATCGATACAATATGGACTGAATCGTAAGTTGGTATTTATCTGATTGATTTGAAGTGAGTACTTTGAATACGATTTCTGGAAAATATAATCAACAACTGAAGAGTTTTTATTTTAAGGTATACTCCATTCACTTTCATTAGTGTGGATATGTATCAGCGGCGTTCGGTTTCGGCTTGTGTAAGCAATGGCTTTGTAAAACAAAGAATGGTTGATACATTGCCGACTGTGCTTACTATTTCAAGAATACCTGATAACACTTTTCATTCCTTTGTGAACCATCACAGTGAAACCCGTATAAATAAGTGGTGTTTGTCGTTGTAAGATTTGTTGCAAGTAACTTGACTATCAGTGCACGTAATAGGACTTGTGTTGACTTATTACTCAGCAGTTTGTATACTATTCAGGTAAATAATTTAATTTAATCGCCACCATGTTATCAAATTGTTCTCAACAAATTGCTATTATTATTATGTGAAATTAACACGCGGAAGGTTCATTCAAATGTGTGTAATGATACATGTAACAACTACTTGACCACATCGTGTGGCCCAATGGTAAGCGCGTGCACTTTGTATCAGGCGGTCTGTCATTGAGTCAAGTGGCGTGCTTTCGATTGCTCGTTTGGTTGTGACAAGGAGTAGGGTAACGTGTCCAAACTTCACGTTCTACCACTGCTAAAGACCCAAACACGCAAGCGAATTATTAAAATAAAATTTAACCATATGTTTGTCCCGAAATGATCTGGTGGACGTTAAATTCCCTCATGGCTTAATATATAGTTACTACTAACGCCAAAGGTGTATGAAAATATAATCAAACAACAAATACACAATCAAACATGACCATTATGAAGTGGAATTGAGTTATCAGAATACAAAATAAATTATACATTAACATATACGACATGTAAACTACATAGTAAAAAATATATAATAATAATCTTTATTCAGTATATCAGGTCATTGACCCATAATACAGTGACATTTGTTTTGACAATTGTATATATTTGCAATACGGAGAACATACATACATGTATACATTTATAATATTCATGTTTTTTTCAATGGCGGAGTTACTTTAAATTCTCTTACCAATAAAGCCTTCTCTATATACGAAGCAATGGCAACAATGAAATCTAAATTCTTAGTTGTGCACAACTGGTAAAATCGATTTTGATCATAATACCCTTTAGCAAATTTAACGGGCATATACTGATTCCTTAATGACTCATAAGCTGGACAGTCTAATAAAAAATGGTAAGTATCTTCGTCAGCCATCTTACATATTGGACATAGTGATGAATTTTTAATACGTAAACGATGTTGATTGGTCGCTAGTGGTAATTGATTTAATCGTAAGCGAGTTATATTTCGCCTGTATGCCATTTTGACGTTACAAGACAGGTAATATTCTTGACATAATTCATGCCTATAGTGTCTATACTCTTTTAAGCTCTCAGAGCTGTTTAGACGTATCGACCATTCTTGTATGTTAATATCTCGTAACCTCTGCTTAAAGATTCCAATAAAGTTATTAGTATCACCAATTATTTCTACATTAAATACATAAGCAAATCCAAGAGAATACAGCAGTAATCTAATGTTTGAGACCCAGGTTTTACGGCCTGCTAAATCTAATTTCTTAAGCATAAGGTAAACCTGTTTAGGGTACCTCTCGATCGGCATATGCACTTTTAAAGTCACAACTTGAACAAATCGACCAGCTATGGGGTAATCCGAATCCAGAGTTGTTATTTTAAATAAAACTTAAAAGCAAAATATTGATACGCCAACATGCCGATACTTTCCATACAGATAGCATAAATGTACCGGCGTTAAAAAGATAATATCGCCCAATATAGGAAATGAAACATTCTAATTGCCATTTTACATAAATGCATCAAATAATAAGATATAAGAATTTGGGTCATTTTCGATAAGATTTTCACTAAATTCGACCTCACCATTATTAGCATGTAACGATGATAAGCTTAAATGTTTTTTATACGCCCACATTTTCATGTGGACGTATTATGTCGTCGCCCCTGTCCGTCCGGACGTCCGTCCGTCCACAATTTGTTTGTGGACTCTCTACAGGTCACAATTCTTATCCGATTTTGACGAAACTTGAAATATAGGTTTATCCCCAAAAGATCTCGGTTCCTTTCGATATTGGCATGTATCGGATCAAAACTTCATGGATTATGGCCCCTGATTGTACGAAAAATCACGTTTTTAGCTTGTGGACCCTATAGAGGTCACAATTTTGAACCGATTTTGATGAAACTTGACATGCATGTTTGTAACCCAAAGATCTTGGTTCCTTTCGATATTTGCGGCTATCGGAATGTAATTTCCTGAATTATGGCCCCTGATTGTCCGAAAAATCACCCTTTTTAGCTTGTGTTCCCTCTGGAGGTCACAATTATTATTCGATTTAAAAAACCGTTTGATTATATCACCGTTACACCCTAAGGAAGGTTGAGTTCGAATTTCGGGAAAATCGGACGAAAATTGCCATACAAAATGGCCGCCGTTAGTACGCGAATACTGTTAAAAAATGGTATATCAAGGTTGTGGACCCTGTGGAGGTCACAATTTTGATTCAATTTTGATGAAACTTGAAATTCATGGTTATAACCCAAAGATCTTGCTTCCTTTCGATATTTGCGCATATCGGATCGTAACTTCCTGAATTATGGCCCCTGATTATACGCAAAATCGCCTTTTTTTTAGCTTGGAGGTCACAATTATTATTCGATTTAAAAAAACGTTTGATTATATCACCGTTACACCCTAAGGAAGGTTGAGTTCGAATTTCGGGAAAATCAGACGAAAATTGCCATACAAAATGGCCGCCGTTTGTACGCGAATACTGTTAAAAAATGGTATATCAAGGTTGTGGACCCTGTGGAGGTCACAATTTTGATTCGATTGTGATGAAACTTGAAATTCAAGGTTATAACCCAAAGATCTTGCTTCCTTTCGATATTTGCGCATATCGGATCGTAACTTCCTGAATTATGGCCCCTGATTATACGCAAAATCGCCATTTTTTTTAGCTTGGAGGTCACAATTATTATCCGATTTAAAAAAACGTTTGATTATATTACCGTTACACCGTAAGGAAGGTTGAGTTCGAATTTCGGGAAAATCAAACCAAAATTGCCATACAAAATGGCCTCCGTTTGTACGTGAATACTGTTAAAAAATGGTATATCAAGGTTGTGGGCCCTGTAAAGGTCACAATTTTAATTCGATTTTGATGAAACTTGAAATGCATGGTTATAACCCAAAGATGTTGGTTCCTTTCGGTATTTGCGCATATCGGATCGTAACTTCCTGAATTATTCGAATTTCGTGAAAATGGTACCAAAATTGCCGGGAGAAATGGTCGCCGTTTGTACGCGAATAGTGTAAAGATATGGTATATCATGGTTGTTGACTCTGTACAGGTCACAATTCTTATCCGATTTTGACGAAAAGTCACATTTCTAGGTTGTGTACCGTCACACCATAATCATTGTCGACTTCGAATTTCATGAATATCAGACTGGAACTGACCAACAAAATGGCTGCTCCCAATACAGTATGAAATACAGGACTTAATGATGTAGGAAAAATCACTTTCCGTATTGCTTGTTCTCTATCCATCTCTCGAAAATGTGGGCGTATCCTGCCTGGCAGTGCCAGCCTATCTTTTTTAATCAGATTAAAAATTATGACATCACGAGGAACCACAAACTGAAAACGCGATTTTTCGTAAAATCAGTGAGCATAATCCAGGAAGCTACGGTTTGATATGCACAAATATCGACAGGAACCGAGATCTGTTACATATAATCATACGTCAAAAAGCTAAAAATAGGAAAGAAAAGGCATAGAATAACCGCATATAAGGTTACACAACCTGCCGTGTGTCATGTCTGCTTCCGAGCCGGAGCGGATCCGTACTAAATGAAATGCAGCTTATGTCTGGGGGATTTATATGCAACCGGGCAATGTTTTCTTGAATGGTTGCTGGTGATTGCCTCCGGGGAAGTGGGTCATCGTCAAGGCTCTTGTCACGCCTTAAATCGACAGGCACCTCTTTACTGTGTTAGGGTTAGTCGTTTTATTTGCAGGTACTGATGACTGCCCTATCGCACGTTTTTCATTTTCTGGTGATTTCAAGGGGTAGGTTCACAAGATGGTCTGTTACTTAGACAATAATACTATTGCAGTTGCAGTTCTTATATCGATGTAATTGTTGGCGGTAATAGTTGTTTGTTTCAGCCCTATTGGTGTATCATTTTAGGCTTAGAACTCTACAGCAATCCTCCTGGAAATGAACATAGTATACTCGATGGAACCGGATTCTCTTATATCCTAGAAATATAAGGTTACACAACCATGAATCCATTTTTCACAACAACTGCCCTTGATGAGGTTCTGTAGCGTTGCTCTCGCATCGGTCATACTTTTTAACACACATTTTCACCCTGAAGCGTGAGCCTCAACCGCAATGTCAACACTGTTAAACGTCTCTTTGACGGTTAACGACATTTATGCAAGAGCTAAATCTGCCTATTGCAGGTCTTTCTTTGGACCTGGAATGCTATCTAAATTATTAAGTACATGTAACATATCGAAACCATAATCAACACTCGATCGCATCGCTAGCCTGCGATCTTTGGTGGACTATGGTCCGATCTACTGCTTTACTTTCCTTCTCAATTTAATTACTAATTGGATAATCGAGACTATGTTTTTACCATACCGACTATGATGATCGAGGCCAGGTGGAAATTTCAATTGATTAATTTTCGGTTCATTGACTGAAATTTTCAGCAAATTGATTGCCTTTACATTATCCAGTTCCTATCTATTATAGTGAGAACTGCCAACTCGTTACCTAATCTCACATAAAATAGAGTTATCTCCCTTGCGCTAGGTAACAGCTTGGAAGAGCTTAACCAAGTTTTCACCAATTTTAAGGAATAGATACACCGGTGGATTATGAAAATCATATGGAAATGCTTCTCAGACATTCAGGATTTATGTGCTACTTAAAGTTTCTGGAAAATTTGTGTACTTTTGGAATTATGACAGTTTCTTTCTATATTTCTTCTGTGCTTGGCAAAATCTACTCACTTGTTTAACAATGAGTGTGAGATATTCTCACCAGGAGCTAATGACTATAAATACAAAGGTAGAAAAGGTTAGTCCTGACTTATTTAACAAATTAAGATCTATTGGAATATGTGCAGTTAAAAAGACCAGAAGAAACAGAAGAGGGGGTAAAAAACAAAAAAAATTAAAGCCAGAAAATTAAGGAAATCAAAAAGAGGGCGAAAGGTTATTAAATATAGAAAATCAGATGTGGGGTTTAAATTATCAGAACTGAAAATATGTGTCTTGAATGCAAGAAGTGCAAGGAACAAAACTACTGACATTTTTGACCTTATTATTGACAGGTACTTGGATATCTGTTTTATAACTGAATCATGGATACAAGATGTTGGTGATGACGTAACCAAAGCAGAGTTGACCCCAAACGGCTACACGCTGGTAAATCAGGGAGGGCTGTAGGCTGTAAAGGTGGTGGAATAACAATCATATTCATGTCACACCTTCAGCTACATGCACAATTCTGGAAGAAGAGTGACATCAAATCATTCGAGTGCCTAGAACTTATTCTCAATCAACCATGCCATCGAGTATCAATGTTTTGTATATATAGACCACCACCATCTAGGAAAAATGGACTCAAAGCAGTAACTTTCTTAGATGAATTTTCCAACTTCTTACAACTTCAGAGCAGTTTTGCTAACAAATTCATGGTAATAGGGGACTTCAACATTCAGTTTGGTGATGTAAATAACACAGAAAGGGAAACTATTGTTAACCTTCTACAATCTCTCAATCTGTCACAATTTGTGAATAAACAAACTCATAATCGTGGTCATATTTTGGACTGGGTTATTGCCCGTGAATCTGACCATATTGTGAAGGATCTAGGAGTAGAAGACATCCAGATATCTGATCACTTTCCAGTTTTCTGCAAGCTGAACGTTACACACCCAGAAAGGAAAACAACTTACAAGAACTGCAGAAACGTAAGAAAGATAAATCGTGAAGAGTTTATCAAGGACATTGCGAACTCTGACTTATGCACTAAAACCCCAGACAACGCCACCGACTTTGTCAATCTATACAACTCTGTCCTCTCAACACTATTCGTCTCTCACGCCCCACTTCGTTCCAAGAAGATAGCCATTAAGCCCCCATCTCCGTGGTATAACGACAGCATCAAAGTTGAGAAGAAGCTACGACGAAAACTTGAAAAACAGTGGAAGCTAACTGGACTGGAAATCAACCGTCAGATGTTCGTCAAACAACGCAACAAAGTCAACCATATGATTCGCAAATCCAAGACCGAATACATCAGTAACAAAATGCTTGACGTGGAGACAGATGCCAGGAAACTTCATTGCCTTACAGCCAGTCTGTGCAACAAGTCGAAAGAATCATCGAGGCCAGATGGCCAGACAGCCAAACAAGCAGCAACAGACATGTCGACCTACTTTGAAGAAAAGATCGACAAGAAATACAACAGTCTAGCCGCCAATGGTATCCCAGACAAGTCACACATTGCTGACAAATGCGAACCTGAACATACCTGGGTGGACATACAACCTTTTACATCTGAGAAAGTTAAGAAAATCATCAAGACATTACCAATGAAAAGCTGCGAACTCGACCCAATACCTACCACCCTTCTTTTAGAATGTTTGGATACCCTTATCGGACCCATAACTAAAATCATCAATCGATCAATATTAACTGGATCTGTGCCATTCTCATTCAAAGAGGCTATCGTTCGACCTTCACTGAAAAAGCCTGGATTAGACAAGAACCAACTGAAGAATTACAGACCGGTCTCGAACCTACCCTATCTGTCAAAAGTTCTTGAAAAAGCTGTGTCCACCCGCCTGTCTTCATACCGGAGTGCAAACAATCTTTCAGAGAAACACCAATCCGCATATCGGGCTTACCACAGTACCGAGACTGCTCTTCTAAAGGTTACAAATGATCTACACATAGCAGCAGACAAGGGTCAGGTTTCATCCCTCATTCTCCTCGATCTCTCCGCGGCCTTTGATACCATTAGTCATGAAATGTTAATATCAAGACTGGAAAATGATCTCGGCATCAAAGGAAAGGCCCTAACTTGGTTCACTTCATACCTCTGTAACAGATCTCAGCGTATTGTGGTTGAAGGAGAAACATCATCGCCAGAGCTTCTTCAACAGGGTGTCCCCCAAGGATCAGTCTTGGGTCCGGTACTATTCACCCTCTACACCTTACCGCTCAGTGCTATTGCATCAAAGCATGGGGTAAACCAGCACCAATACGCCGATGACAATCAGCTTTATCTATCTACCCATGTTGACACTATCAAATCATGCCTATATAGGCAAAGTCCAATCCTGTTGCTCAGACATCAAACAGTGGATGCAAAATAACTTTCTAAAGTTGAACGAGGAAAAAACCGAATTCATTCTCATTGGTCCAAAATCAAAATTTGGCAAGATTGAACAACCTGTGTCTATTATCATAGGAGATGCCACTGTCACAACAACAAGTAAGGTCAAAAACCTTGGAGTCTGGCTGGACCAACATCTTATAATGTAAGATCAAGTTTCACATATCATAAAAACTGCACACCTGCATCTGCGAAACATCAGTAAAATCAGGAACTATCTAAGCCAAAATGCAGCAACTAAATTAATTCTGTCACTTGTAATCTCACGGATCGACTATTGTAACTCTCTTTTGGCAAACATCTCTCAGCAGCAAATAAGACGTCTCCAGATTCTGCAGCCAGAATAGCAACCAAGACAAAGAAAATAGACCATATTACACCTATACTAAAATCACTCCACTGGCTTCCCATATCCTCAAGAATAGACTTCAAACTCCTCCTGCTCGCTTACAAGTGTCTCCACAACCTTGCCCCAGTCTACCTATCAGAACTCCTTCGTCTCTACCAGCCATCAAGGTCACTTCGCTCACAGAACCAACTTCTATTCACAGTGCCTCGCGTCCACTCAACATCCTTTGGAAAAAGATCCTTCTCTTACTCTGCATCTATTAAATGGAACTCTCTGCCATACAACATCAAGTCCTGTCACAATCTCTCTACATTCAAGACTCAACTGAGGACTTTCCTCTTTAAACAAAACTTTAAATAGATAACTAAATTCTACAGCTACTTTCACATCTACACCGCGCACAGAGCACACACTTGGGTGGATGTGGCGCATTATCAAATGCAATATTAAATTAAATTAAATCTTGTCAGGATTTTTTGAATATAAGAGCAAAAAATTACTATGGTCAGACTTTATACCATTTATTTGAGTAAACCGGAACTACATTGTAAGACACTGTTATTTATATGCATTAAGTGTTTTATATTTAATTTGTTTTTATATGTGATTTTGTGACATACATTTGTAAATGGATTTGTTTCAATTCTGGTGTGAAGCTTTGAGGTCACTAGAGTTTAAACATGTTACGCCACCCCCCTTTTCCGTGAACCCGACAGAGGTAACAGTTTTAAACGGAATGTGTAAACACGACACACATCCTTTAGTCAACTTCAAATTCTTCAATTCGGATAAGCTGTTGTTGCTTGGTGCATTTCCACGCTAAACATGGTTATCTTATTGCATTGTGTGATAATGACATTCTTCATTTTCAGCAAAGTAGTATAACATGTAATTGCAACAGATAAAGTATCATCTAATCATGCCAGCCGAAGAGAACACAAATACTATTTCGTCGCCAGTTGCTGGTCAGGCTGTGAAAGTTGCGGTTACCAAGTTCAGTATTGACAGCGAAATTCGTGATAATGACATTGACGAAGATCAAGAATGCCAGAGCGTTGGTGAAGATGTAGACAATGATCTTCCTATAGATAAAGGATGGGCGTGGGTAGTTGTTTTTGGTAGGTATATAACCCTTATACTAAATTCAATATAAATTCACAGGGTTTGTATCGTTCTTAGTTTTAATAATGGGAAAGAGACGGAGTTGGTGTGACGCATTGACATCAAGTACGAACGAACACAATCGTTAATTGAGCATGACCATAAAGGGTATAAATTAAATATACGTGATACGTTTTCAAACAACTTAAACCTATCATCTAGAAATAAGAGACTGGTGTGCCAAGCTGAATTATACGGTATCTGGATAAAACCAGACTTTTATTTTATAAAAATGCGTGCAGGTAAACTTTGCCTTTCGTTATCAAGTACAGCACTTGGGCCATATACTGTATAGACCTCCAAAGGAACGGCAATCGATTATCAGGGCACTCAACGAAAAACAAAGCCGGAATGGTAAAAGGGTTTTGAAGTTCACACCCAAACACACCATTCCGCTGTATTGTGGCGTTTATATTTCATACGCTCACAGACTTTTACTATTGCTACTTGCTCAAATCGGGATAGTCAACCAATATGCGGATCCAGTAAGAGCAAGTTTGCTATGCATGTTGCAATCTTTCTATAATTGGATAGTGAAGTTTCAAGAAACATCAACTGTTCAGGTCTTGTGATGGCATACACATCAGCTTCTTTTGGATTCATATTCCAGTCTATAATATATGTAATATATAACATTATAGCTTGCATGATGAATACTGCTTTACTGGTTGGATATCTAATATGTTTGGGGATGCTGTTTGTTGAGTTCCTGAAACTATTTCAGGCTTCAACAACTTCTACAGCACTGGTATTTGGTATGCAAGCATTGATGTTCGCGCTGTCGTGTAAGTAGATATGTACCCTTATTATTTAATGTTTGCTAAAGAATGATATATATCATTGAGTTAACTTGGACATCCAGAACAATTTACTAACTGGTATTGTTCAAAAAGCAATTCCCCCATGATCCCCGGTACAACGTGTAAGTAGATAGTATTACGTATCTTAATTATTTAATGTTTGCTAAAGAATGATATCATTGAGTTAACTCGGACGTCCGAAACAATTCACTAACTGGTATTGTTCAAACGGTAACGTACGATAAAATGCATTATAAGAAGTGTATGGATGCGCCATTATCTGTAGCAGTAGTATTTTTATCTCATTTTCTACGTCAGGTATTATTTTGAGTAGTTAAGTCTCTATAACTCAATATCATCAAAAGTCTCACACGTTGAAAACACGAATTATTTGTCAATTCAAATCAACAGTGATGTTGTTATCTTGCCTTGAAAAGGCAGGCTTGATATCCAATATTTAAGGCAAAATAAACATTTTACCATAGTGCGTTTCAGCGTGATTTATTACTAGTGAACAGAAAGAGCGAGGCTAGACATATACCACAACTCCTGTCAAACGGCAACGCCATAGCTTATCTGGAGAGCATTCGGAATATACTGGAATAACCAGACGCTAGAAATTTCTATTCGGTTGAGACTCATGCCGTATTTCGCTGGACATAACTGATTTGAATTAGTAAAATCGGAAACCATTGAATGTAAAAGAGTTCATATACAACCATATTGGGGAATCACAGTGGCTTAGTGGGCAAGGCGCTGGCTCGCTAGCCTGGAGGTCGGGTGTTCGATCCCTGCATTGGCTGAGAAAGTTCATCTCGATTATCCGGCGTGATTTCCTCTTTTCTGTGATGCAGAAGGGGGGCCTGACAAGGACAGCTGCCTAGTCGTTCGGATGGGAGGGAAACCCGAGGTCCCGTGTACACATGGGAGTGCACATAAAAGAATTCGATATAAGAGTAGGCCGTAGCGCCGCTGCCCGGGCAAAATTTCCCTCATAGCACACTGTATGGCGCATGCCCGTCTTCCATTAGCCCAGGTCAGGTGCAGAAGAGTAGGACGTTAAACCTCATTTCATTTCATTTCATTTTTACAACCATATTACATTATTATATGCGTCAATTTCTAGGCACTAATTATTAGCAAATTAGCTCCTTTAAAAATTGCTATTGCTATTGATTCTGAATGTTCGCCCCAGAACTTGTCTTTCAGTAGGAAATGAATGAATGGGGTTCTGATCCCACTGAGATAATGGTGACAGGGTTTTCAATCATACTGTTCTATTTACAAGTTACTAAAAGGTTAACGGTATATACATGTATAAATTTTACGGAGGGGAGTGGAGAGAACCCTCACGGACACACCTCGGACGATCGTGACGCACATTCCGCGCGTACTTGTGTGGGCCTTGGTCAATGAGCTGACAGGTCCGACACTGATGTTGTAATTCTAATGCCCCTCATTGCTGTTTTACATAGAAGTCTTATACCTGAAGCTATTAGAATATTCTGGCTTGCACATCAAAATATGCCAATATTTATAGCGATATGCTTGACATTTTGTCCATTTCCACTCCGTTCATATGACTCTGTATCGTGTACTCCTATGTTTAACTATTATTTCTATTTCAGCTTTTGTTACGATGCAAATTTTAATAGTAAGGCTATCAATACGACAGGTAGTAATGATTGGTGGCATATTAATTTCTACAGGAATTCTAATCTCTGGTTTTGCACCAAATATCACTGTCCTTATCTGTACACAATGCTTCTTCGTTGGTAAGTTAAAACTCGTCCGGAATTCTGCTTGGTTTACATTGTCGATTTTGTGTTAATAACTGTAACGATTTTTAATTGCTAATCACGCCATACTTGTACGTCATTACTTTGCCATTATTATTCGTTTATTCCCTAATAGTTTCTAGCGTATTATTTAAATCATGGTATGCAGGATAATCAGATGCTTATATCACCTGTAACTTTCTGTAACTATCCCTTTATTGTAATATAGAAGTTATATCTTGTTTCATAAATATATTTGTCTTTGTCGTTAATTTGAGAGAATGCTCTTTGACACGTCGCCTAAATAAATCCGTAGCTGCATTTCTCATAAGAATATGTTACCCGGTCACTAACTGCCACTTAAAGGGTATCTGCCTAGATTGCATTTTATGGTAACCAGGCCCTTTTTAAAGAATGGAAGCCATAGAAAATGACGTATATGGACGAGACATGGCATATTTACCCTTCCCGAGGGAGTTCACATGAGCGAACGAGATCTTGCTGCACTTAATTCTTATATCGTTTTGAAAAATAATGAAGCACGCGTTCCTAAACACGATGTTTAAACAGGTTGATATCCTTTAATACCTCATTTGTTATTTTCTACATCTAAAGAGAGAGAGAGAAATGGGGTTTAACGTCCACTCAACACAAACTAGGTAATTTTATTTCAATACGCTTGTGCGTAGGGGTCGTTAGCAGTGGGAGGAAACCGAAATATCCGGAGAAAACCCACGAGGTTGGACAGGCGACCTTACTCCTAGCCACGTACATCTACATTTAAAACATAGTGATCTCAACATAATAGTTTATTGAATATTTCATTTTCTTTTACAGGTATAGGACAGTCAATGGTCATTGGGCCGGGACTCGTGGCAATAAGTCAATATTTCGTTAAACGGCGAGCCTTGGCTGTATCCATGTCAAATAGCGGAATTAGTCTTGCTTCAGTTACATTTCCTATGTTATGTCGCTTTTTATTGGACACGTACGGTCTACGAGGAACATTACTCATATTTACGGGTATAGAGCTGAATATATTGGTATTTGCTATGCTAATTAGACCTTTAAAGTCACCAGAGTACCCATCAAAATCTTCCCACAAAGATAAAGATAAGTCTGTGGGAGAGACTCGTATAGGTGCTGATAATTGGGAATCTGAAAACAAAGCAGATGCTGGAAGTTTTGAATGTAGTGGCAAAATTCAGATAGACCCTGCTGACCAACCTGAAAAAGACAGCGTAAATGCTGAATCGAAATTAAATAAATGGGAATCGAAACATAAATCAATTTCCAGTGATGAGAACCAAGGGCGTGTTACCTCATCGTTGCTTTCTCTCCCACGGTTGAAACAACCCCGGAGGAGACGGTCAATTGACAATATTTCAGAACATGAAATCCAGAAGAGCCCCAGTCTTCATCCAGAAATTCATTCAATGTCAACAATGTTGGGCAGTATTATTTCTCTACCACCGATGGGGAATAGACTGGACAAACAACAGTCTCGTGGCATTTTCAAGGACATTAAAGGCGTTTTTAAATCTCTTGATTTTTCTTTGTTGAAGAGACCGTTGTTTCATTTCATTGTTTCAACAAGCGTTTTGGGTGTTCCAATATATAACTATGTTCAATATCTACCGGCAATTCTAGAAGAATTTGGTGCGGATCAGAATCATGTTCCCGTACTTCTTTCTATCATTGGAGTGTTGAGCTTTATCTCCAGGATAGGACTTGGTTTCATAGCTGATTTCGGATACATGAAGATACAGACAATCATGATGCTGGCCATATTTATTACTGGTGTTAACTGTCATTTAATGCGATTTTATAAAACCTATATAAGTCAGTATATTTGTGCAGCTATATTCGGACTATTCGCCAGTATATACATAAATTTTTTCTCTGTCTTGATAACATCACTATTGGGTGTGGAAAATCTTCCGAAAGCGTATGGATTCCTCACTATTTTACATGGTGGAGTTGTCGCCCTTATACATCCAATACTCGGTGAGTGTATTTTATTTTTTAACATGGTGAAATCTCACACATTATGTTCTCGATAAGTGTGTCGTTTTTGTTGCACTAATAGTAGTTATGGAAACCAATGTCATTTGGATGAATCATTTCCTAACATTTGATTCTTTTGCCCTAACAACCTGCAAAGTTTATGGATTCCTCACTATTTGAACTCAAACTAGTAATTCTCTGATTCTCTCCCAATTGACTTCCGTGTTATACCCATGATATTTCTTGGCTTATAACATTATGATGATCTTTTTGTGTAGTTTACTGATCGGGTGCGAGACATTAAGTAACATATTGATATTACACGAGTGCGTTTAGTACGAGAACTACATCTATATAAAGCAATGTCTTGCACGAGACCATTAAACAACTTAAAATACATACACTATCGAGCGCTTGCATTTCAATGAAAAACGTTACGCGGGCCCAATAGTTCAACTAGTATAAATAATGTACGCGTGGCACACTGTTCATACAATTACGCGAAATAATGGTACGCCAACATCCAAACATAACGTCACACCTGTATTATAAAACCATATATAGCCACACATGTCAAAATGACCTGCTAAAAATATTAATTGGTGTTGATCATTTCTATCTTTTGCGAAGTCCGGGTAAAAAAAAATATAGGTATGCGATCATCAGAATTCATTTCGGTTTACTGCCTTATCCAAGCCTAAAAACAAGAATAATAACCAATACCTATAAGAAAAAACGAAATTAAAGAAATACATCTTCAATTTTGATTTAGACCAAACAACGAGGAGTACTGTCACGCAATTGCAAAATTGGACGAATAGGAGGAAAAGAGTGTTAGATCTATTTCTTAAGGCCACCCCCGGATTTGGTCTAAGGCCACGAGAGGTAAACAGGGCTAGCGTTAGCTCCCACCCTTACCCAAACCCTCCATCTCGTTAACAATCTCAGCGACCTTGACGAAATCTGAAGATGGCCTTAAGAAATAGATCCTACCGTGAAAGAGAAATATCCCGATTCATATTGAAATGATTTCAATCGCTGTCTGGCTAACATGAATCAACGCCTATAGTTATACTTATTACCATTTTTCAGGTTTCCTAAGAGATACCACAGGGACGTACATCTCCTCCTACCATTTTTTAGGTGCCATAGCAAATACATCCGGCATCATTCTCCTTTTCGAACCAATATTTAGAAGACTTGATGCCAAATTAAAAAAGAAAATACCAGAAGAAGTTTTAGAAGAGGCACAGACTATGATTTGAACTTCCGAAAATTTATATTTGCTCCAAAATCACCCCGTTTCACAATAAAAATGAAATCCCGAATTACCAGGTGTTTTCACATTATATTCTTATTATTTTGTTGGCTAATTAAAATAGAGGGGATGGGGGTAGAGTTCGTATATAATGTGAGTATGCATATTGCATATAATTAATGTTTCAGCTTGTTTGCCATCACGGTCAAATGTTTGCATACTTTCATATGGTTTATATCATTCACTATTGTTCTCTGTAGCTACATCACTTCGACCTCGATGAAAAATTTGATTACAGGCCCCTCTCAAATGGGACTGTTGATTTATTTGAAAATTTCATCTGCATCAAAGTTTTTTCTTGACGATATTTAACATATTGAGTAGAAATCATTCCAAAGGATCATAATATAAAAATTTGGAATATCTATTGCTTTCATACGGGCTGCGAATGTCACGAATTGTCCCGAATACATACTATTTTCTGATTCGTAGATAAATCGTTGACGCTTCCAATCTGATTAAAACACAGATTATACTTCGTTTCGTTTGTTTTTGTTCAAAATTTCGTTTTACTTGTCTCTGGACAAGTACTTGTCGCTTGTCACTAGGATCTGGAAGAATTGTTATCATTGACGTTTCCTAGATTATGTGAGGGATTAGCTAATGAATGGTCTGTTACGGCGAACTTTGGGTAATCCACTGGAAACATCAGTGCGAATTGGTTAATCGAATGTCTAACGTCATAGGCTCAAAGACCGCTCGTATGACCTCTGACGCGACCTTTCGCTACAACCGGTCAGAACTTCGTGTATTGTAGGCCATCGAAAAAACAAAAATGAAACGAAATATAGATCTGTATTGTAATCGGATTAAGACGATTCTTAAAAGTTCGTAATGCTAAGTTTGCACTATCACGATTCGTGGTACGATTGAAATCTTGGTTTTGATCGTGGAGTAACCGTGGTGATCCTATCAGGTCTTATATCCTCAGCCAAATTAAAAACTTGACACTGATGAATTTAATCATTTTTTTTTCTGGTAAGTCAAATAAATTTTAAAGTGTTAGTAAGTAGTAAGAAGCCTTTAATTTCATAAAATTGTCACGTGGATCACATGACTTTTGAGTACATAAAGATGAAAAACCTGAAAAACACGTGCAAACTCGTGAGGTCAATCGATGCAAGTTTGCTTAAACTGAACAAGTACACGTAACTTGAACTGGGAAAACAAATTAAAATAGTTATTTTCATCTTTGTTAGAAAATGCCACGCCTACGTGCTATAGGTAGGCTGTATGATGGTCAGTCTGTGGTCACTGTTGCAAGAGCCTTTAATTATTCACGCCAGACAATAATTAATCTTAGAATGAGAGTGCTTCAAACTGGAACGTCACTCCAGGAAGATCAAGCAATACGATTACGTCATCTTAGAAACACTGCAACCTCCACGAGTAGAGAGATGTTTGGTGGAAGGGTAACTGGCTGCTGACACCTCTTCATCGCCGTAACCGACTTGTGTGGGCCACAAGACACATAAGATTTACTCAAAGACAGTGAAATTCGGTTGTCTTTAGTGACGAATCTCAATTCACTTTGAGATTTGCCGATGACAGGGTCCTAGTGTACCGCAGACGAGATGAACGTTACGCTCGAGTATGCGTCAGAGAAGTTGACCGATTTGGTGGCGGCAGCGTCATGGTTTGGGGTTCTTTTGGTGCACATGGACATTCTCCTCTTGTTGTTGTCCAAGGGAACTTAAATGCTGTCAAGTACAGGGATCAGATTCTGCAACCTGTTCTTCTTCCGGACTAACGTTTCAACAAGACAATGCTCGACCCCATACGGCAATTGCTACCCAGAATTTTTAAAGAAATGCCGGTGTCCAAGTCCTGGATTGGCCGTCGCTTAGCCCCGACCTTAATCCTATTGAACACATCTTGGACGAACTGGGTCGACGTGTTCGTCAGCAAGTGAATCCACCACTGACGTTGCAGGACCTTTAACATGCTCTAGCTGAGTAGTGGCGACATCTTCCTCGGTTAGTGTTTACTAATGTTCTGTGATCCATGAGAAGACGTTGTGTGGCAGTACGGGACGCTAGAGGAGGCCACAACCATTACTAAACACCTTATTCCGATTGTTCTCCAAGTCTGTGAATTTCATTTTGGGAGGTACTGTGACATCACGAACGTTATCAATATCAAGGACTTTCTGTTGATGTCAAGGTCGTCTGTGCACTACATAGCACTAAAATAGTTGCCTTAAACTAAATATTAAAAACCTAGTCCCAAAAATCCCGAGTGTCAAGTTTTTAAATTGGCTGAGTATATTTTCCCGCCACATCTGACCACCATTTTGAACTTGGCCCTCCAGCGACTTCCGCCAGCATTTTAAAGAGAGGCACCCAAGCTTAATCGCATCAGCAGGTTTTTTGTTCACATAGAAACCACCTTCAAAACAACTTCCCCGCAAATTGGTCACGGATTTTAGGTCTCGTACCCAACTAAGAATTCCCCTTGCCAAAAGTCTCTAATAGTTTAAATAAGTAAGACCACTAGGCCTTCATCTTTATATTAGGCATAGAAGCTTACCTAGTGCAGCGTTTTCGTTTAGTAAAGCAGCTGTACTTGAATCAACTGGAATTCAACTGAAATTCCCGAGTGTCAAGTTTTTAAATTGGCTGAGTATATTTTCCCGCCACATCTGACCACTATTTTGAACTTGGCCCTCCACCGACTTCCGCCAGCATTTTAAAGAGAGGCACCCCAGCTTAATCGCATCAGCAGGTTTTTTGTTCACATAGAAACCACCTTCAAAACAACTTCCCCGCAAATTGGTCACGGATTTTAGGTCTCGTACCCAACTAAGAATTCCCCTTGCCAAAAGTCTCTAATAGTTTAAATAAATAAGACCACTAGGCCTTCATCTTTGAATTAGGCATAGAAGCTTACCTAGTGCAGCTTTTTCGTTTAGTAAAGCAGCTGTACTTGAATCAACTGGAATTCAACTGTATTGTACACTATTGGTAAATGCTTCGTAGCTATACGCACGATTCACCAGGAAATTTTAAAAGTTTTTGCTGAATCGGCACGGATTTCGATTAATTTCGATTTGGCAATATTTAGGGCAATTACTTTAACTAAATACAAGCCTATAAATACAACTACATATGGAACAACTAAAATCGCATATTATCATTAGAAAGTGGAATTCAATGGCTGAAGCTGGTTGATTTTAAGGACCTAACCGTATAACTCAATATTATCCTTGATATTCGAAATTAAAAAGACAAATAAGAATTCAATATTGGTTCATTTCAATCCGCATTACTATAATGTCACCGTGAAAATATGACACAATGAACATTTTGAAATCATTCGCGTATACACTTTGGACGCAAAAGTTTCGAGTGCCAACGATAAAAATACCCTAAGTAAATAATTACAAATGGGTGACTCACAAAAACCAAAATAATAATATAAAAAGAAAAACGTAGAATCAATTAGGCAGCCGCAAACGACGGCTGTTCAATTTGGACTGTTCACGCATTTCACCGACAATTTAGGGTTGCAAAGAATAAATCTATACGCCCTTTAAAGGGACTATCCCGATAAGAACAGAGTCTCAAAAATTAAAGTCCAAGTATTTATGAAATTTATGGACCAAAATATAGAGGCATGGTGTATTTACCTGGTTTCAAAATTTCAGCTCAAAATATTGAGTCGTTTTAACGTGAACGTCAACACTGCTTATCCTGACACGTAACCCTTTCAAGGTTTCGGATCAGTTTTTTTCATTTGGTGACCTGATAATCGATTCCAGTTTCTTGAGAGGTCTATACAGTGAATGACCCATGTACTGTACTTGATAACAAAAGGTAAATTTCACCTACATATTATTTTTGTAGAAAAAAGTTTGGTTTTATCCAGATACTGTATAATACAACGTTCTCCATTTCCAGACGAAGACTGTCAGGTTTAAGTTATTTACAAGCGTATCACAAATATCGGGTTAGTTGGTCGGCCTTAGGTAATGGGTTTTAAGGGATTTTAACACAAAATTAAGCAGTTTCAGTCCCCAAAAAGTTATCGGGATTGGCCCTTTAAAGTCAATGTTCTAAATTCTAACGTCATTTGACTTAAATAGTTGACATGGACGGTGGCTGTTAATGTCAATAAATTCTAACGTCATTTGACTTGGGATTAAATAGTTGACATGGACGGTGGCTGTTAAGGTCAATGTTCTAAATTCTAACGTCATTTGACTTGGGATTAAATAGTTGGCATGGACGGCGGCTGTAAATAGTTTTATATACTAAGAGGCAAAAGAAACGTCAGGTTGGTACGTTACTCTGACGCATTGCATAAAACTTCCCAAATGTTTTATTGTATATTTGTGACCACATCTCCAACTTTACCTGAGCAATAAGGTTCCTCCCCAATCACAGAATTGAGCCCAGGAAATATTCACAAAAACAAAAACATGTTCTCCATAACTCAGTCTGCACGTGCTGTTCACGACAGCTCAGAGGATCCAGGCACTTAGAAAACTCGACACTGTATGATCGCCCCCGAACTGGTAGACCAAGATTTACTACAAGACGACGAGACTGCCATGTTGTGCGACAGCACGTGTAGAATCCCTTCACACAGGCATTTGAGACAGTAGGAAGACATGAAAGACCCATCAGTGCCGATACAGAGAGAGAGAGAGAGAGAGAGAGAGAGGGAGAGAGAGGGAGAGAAGAAGAAGAAATGGGGTTTAACGTCCACTCGACAAAAACCAGGTCATTTCGGGACTAACATATGGTTTAATTTTATTTCAAAAATGAGACTCACGGGTGCGTGGGGTGGATCGGTCTGAACTAGGTAGTGGGTCCTGTGGTGTTAAAAAGTCTTCGTCGAGAGAGAGCAGGCGGCCTCACAGCAGTGCGCTACATCGATCAAGCTCTCAAATTCGACGTCATACCACATTTCGCATGTCATCGAAACAACGTTCTCAAACATGACAAAGCCCGTGCCCACAACGCCAGAGTTGTGGTTCCATGCACAGACGCTTGCGGTGGACACACCAGATACTGATGTATAGACGGTGTACAGTTTCTAAACCTTCTCGTAATGTCTATGAATTGTGATGAATTAATCACTAATGTGTCAACATACTGTTCGTTTTCGAGCATGATTTGATAAAAGTGCCTCTCTGATTTTGAAATCGAACTGAGCTTTTTTTATTGTTGCGAAAATTGTGAGAAAAATGATAATAATAGACTACGAAAAGCGTTAAATACACCTATGAAACAGGTATGTCTTGACACTAACAGTAGCTTGGATCACCAAATTTGAAAATGTTGACTTCAATGAATCTGACCTATATCATAGGATCCATCCTCTAATGACCACAATTCACAATGATTCACATCACAATGCAGTTGTCCTCCTTGTGAACACCATAGAGGCTGCTTCAAATTTGTTTTGAAGCATTGTCGTCGTGAGAGGACGTACCCGAGAATCTAAAGGATATGTACGCGATTTTTGTACTACCCGGGGTAATAAATCAGTAAGTAAGTTACGGTCTCATATGTGCCAAAATGGAACCCATCTGAAATCTTTGGGATACAAACACGTTTTTGAAGTTCCATCAGAATCGGGGGAAAATTAGGACCTAGAGGGCCCAGTAATATAAAAACACGAATGCTAGAGCTAAAACATGCAACACACCGTCCCCACGTCCCTTTCGGCCAGCCCCGTTTTCTCATTGGCGTGAAAGAAGTAACCTCTTTGTCTGTCAACCTTTAAATGGTTAGAGTGCTGAAGTCCCAGGGCAGTTTACAACATCTTTTCCGAAAGCTTCGGAAGCCTTTTTATCTGCTGGTAATACATTTCGAGGCTATACAGCGCATACATAGTTTATGAGACTTACGACGACTTTCTTAAAACGCACAAACCTCTTGGATTTGTTTCAATAAGAAACCGTCGATAAAAGCTTCCTAGGTGGGTCGACTGAAATGCATACATGGATCTTTTTGTTAGAAAAAATATTTTATTTCAATACAAGTATCTACAGGGGCCAGGCTTCATTAAAATGTCTAACCAGGAACTTCATGTTTACCATAATACTGCTCGTAACTATATACAACAGGATACCATAGCTTACGCTGCTGGTAAAACAGACAATATTTCTGGCAGGGTATGCTATTGGGTAGGGGAAAAACAGGATAAAATAGCTTACGCTGCGGGTTCTACAGTCTCGAATTGTTTGAAAGCAAAGTAAAAAGTGCCAGGGTATGCTATTCCTTCTGTAATACCCTTTATTTCTGAAGTGCGTATATCCTACAATAGTAATTCCCACGAATGAAATCTTCTTGGGACGCCCTTCAAGTGATTCACACACACGGCGTGATCATTAATATCAACTTAACCTTTTATTAGAATGACAATAACCTACCACCACCGTCCTGTTTGTTAAATGGTTATAAGGCGACACAGTTTTGTGTACACATGCAATGCACGTATTGCGTTATGATTGAAAAATATTCATAATTCTGTTATAATTGTGCTACCAGTCGCAAGAATTGAACTGCTCACCACGCTTTAAATCTTTTTTTCTGTGAATGATGTTTTATTTGGATAATTTATGTTATCTGGCTATTATAGAACGGAAATGGATGTTACTGTTTAATGACATGTTAATGATGTGGTCTAGATAGATTTTTTTTTTTATCCTTGAAACCCTTTTACCCTTATAGTGAGGCCAAAATACCCCCCTCCCCAATTGCTACAAAAATTTTCTCAGTTGATTTTGGCGGGGTTTAGTGTACTTTATAATAACGTACTAAAAGTTTACCAAAGTAGGACCCTTGAGTGAAAAAATAGTTGGTCTATGATCACACCCGCCTCTTAACAGAAGGGTCACAGAATACAAAATTTTAACAAATTTGGGGATAATTCAATGTTTCCAACATCCCAAAGGCATCATAAATATTTTTATTGGAATCTTTGTGCTGAAGCAAGACGTCTGAACCGTTACATCAATTTCCTGAAAAAATGAAGCAAATAAATGTGGTCATGACATTGTTAACAACATAAAGGTGGCCTGAAAAAAAAGAGCAAAATTAACATTTTATTATACTGTAAGACATATAAAACCTGGATTTCGATAGGAAAACTCGCATTGTCATGAAATGCCCCATGGTTTTAAGTTTGACAATGAGCAAAAAGGGTTAGAAATCCTTTTTTTAAGGGTGAGGTGGGCTGTTAATATAATGGCGGAGTGAAAAATGTCTATAAAGACTTGAATATTGCAAGAATTTAATGTTTCAAAGAAGACAAAAATACATGTCCTGCGTAAAATAGCGGCAAACTTGGGCCACCCCCTGCTTTGAACATTTCTTACAAATCCATCTGCTGTACATTATCAACACAGTGTTACAACATTTCAATTTTCTGTAGGAAAGCTGTACCTATTTTTAACAAAGAAAGTAAAGGCATATTTAAATATTTTGACTCATTTGTGCAGCCATTAAAGTATTAATTTCTACATCAAAATGGGGGAATCTGCAGATTTTCTCTGAATATTGCTGAATATTTTTTTTTAATTTAAACATACATCATGCAAAAGCAAAATCTACCTAGTATAACTCTTCACTTAGACCTGAAATGTTATAAAAACTATTAATGAGATATTCATTAACTTATCCAAACCATATTCAGCTCTCGATGTCAAGGCTAGCCTGTGATATTGTCGGATTATAGTCCGATTAACACTCAAAATTTCCTTCGTGGGTAACGATTAACTGGATAATCGAGACTATTATTTTTGTCTTACCGACTTCAGTAATGATGATCGAGGCTAAGTGGAACTTTCATCTGCTTTGTTCTCGGTTCATAGTGGTTCAATTTGACTGAAATTTTCAGCAAATTGCCTTTACATAATGTAGTTTTTAACTATTATAGTGAGAATTGCGAACTCGTTATCTAATCTCCCATAATGTATCTTTAACTATTGTGTTATTTTTTTCCATTGTCAAAATATTAAGCCTTCATATTTTCTATACTAAAGCTTGGCGCAGACGGTCAACTTTTCGTCGCTTGTTGCTGCAATAGGCAACTACTGGCAACTCCGAGCAATTGGCAACTCGAGGTCTCCCGTATGCGCTGACTGGCAACAACAACAAAAGTAATACGCGACAGCTTTGGGCATTTATTTGATAATGATGCGCAGAAGAAGACGGAGAAACAAATCCATCTCCACGGACCGTGTTAATGTTGTTAGCTGTTCCGACGCCGCCATTTTGAAGTATCACATGACAGTAGAGCGCTCGCTGATTGGACAGTTAACCAGTTGCTTGTTGCCTGTTGTCGCCTAAGGCCGCAGACGAGCAATTTTGAAGCAACAGATGAACAATTTCTCGGCGACGAGCGATTTTCTGTTGTCGAATATCAAACATGTTTGATATTTGGCAACGAGAAGCAACTCGGAGCAACAGCAGGCAACTATTGTTGCCCGTTGGCGCAGACGAGCAATTTTTTCTTTTAACAACCAGCGATTTCACTGTTGCCTGAAAGTTGCTCGAAAAAGTTGCCCGTCTGCGCCTAGCTTAAGGTATGTCAGTCACAGCCTTGTCACACACAGACAAACCAAAAATTCAATAAAATCGCCATGCAATAGGGGGTGGGGGGTGGAGAAAGTGAGAGAGAAATGGGTTGCCGTCCACTCAACACAAACTAGGTCATTTCGGGACTAACATATTTATGTTTTTTTTTAAATTTCATTTCAATAATTCGCTTGCGCATAGGGGTCTTTAGCAGTGGGAGGAAACCGGAGGACCCGGGGAAAAATCACGAGGTTGGACAGGCGACCCTACTCCTTGTCACGTACAACCGGGGATTTGAAACCATGCCGGTTGACTCAATGACAGGCTTTATGATACACCAAGCACGTGCTAACCATTCAGTCATCCTGGGGGGAAAGGAAAAGGGTAAGAAAAACTAAATAGTTCTTTTCTAAACTCTAGTGGGAATGACTGACCTTGTGCTCTCTGGTACACGATGATAATAAAAAACGTTGACAGGGTACTCTTTAACGATGTGGGTATGGTTTCCGTTACTTCAGGGGTGGATCCAGGAATTTTTGCAGGAGGGGGTTTGCCAGGTTAAGGTTACGAAAATCTGACATCATCGTCTCTAAATTACATAGGCATACATACAAATTGAGCTTTTTAAACAAAGAAATCGTTTTTATACTGATGTAGGATCACTGTGTGATGTAATTTCATTGATGCAAGGCATTATTTTTTTTTATGTAGCTGAGCAGGGGATGGGGATGGGAGTTAGACCAACCCCCCCCCCCCCCCTCTGGATCTGCCCCTGTACTTACCTCAGTTGTTCTATTAGTATGAAATTCTTTGACGTTTTTACAGACAATATTAAGAATTGTTGTGTGGGGATACACACGAAGAATATATTAGCAAACCCAAAGAAATCAGATTAAGACCTATGTTGAAAAAATTCAAGATTAGATTAATTTCTCCACCACTTAAAGGGGAAGACCAACGATTTTCAACAAGGTTTCCATAAATCTTAAATATATATTCAGAAAGAATTCCCTCTGTAACAAAAGTAAAAAAGTTTTTGTAAAAGAGAAATTAATTTTTATTAAAACCGGAAGTGACATAGTTGGTTCAACACTCCCACTGGACTCTACAGAAAGCATACAAGTTTACTGCTGTATTGTGTTCACGCCTCATCCTTGGGCCAAAAATCTTATGAAATGGACTGTTTGTTAGGATATTATAAACAAGAATTTATGGTGTTTTAACGTTTAGTACACAAAGCCGTCGCGTAAATTCACTCACACTGAACAGTACGCTGTGGCCCAATTCACCCCGCATGGCTAAATATTTACATCACGTGGTTTGATTGTCAGCTTACAAGTGACATATATATCGTCTGCTTCGATGTTTTTGTGCTTGATGACAGCGTTTTTCAACATAAACAGACCAAAATTATGGGCATGTGTGACATATATTATAGTGCATTATGGCACATAATGTCGACATGAGCTGCTTTTCCTTTTTTCTTCTATTTCCTCTTGAGAATGAGTGGGCTCGAATGTTTATACGGCATTACCGTAGACCCATAGAAGAGATATCTTATATTCCAATACGTTGGTGCCAGACGTTGACAAACTTTGGAAATTAATATATTTATTTGAATATGCATGTGTCACAATTCCGTTAAAATAAATACAAACACTGTCAGCAGACTCAGCACGCATAAAAACACCGAAGCAGACGACATGCATGTCACATGTAAGCTGTCAATCAAACCACGTGATGTAAATATTTAGCCATGCGGGGTGAATTGGGCCTCAGCGTACTGTTCAGTGTGAGTGAATTTACGCGACGGCTTTGTGTACTAAACGTTAAAACACCATAAATTCCTGTTTATATTATCCTAACAAACAGTCCATTTCATAAGATTTTTGGCCCAAGGATGAGGCGTGAACACAATACAGCAGTAAACTTATGCCAAATCTGTATGCTTTCTATAGAGTCCAGTGGGAGTGTTGAACCAACTATGTCACTTCCGGTTTTAATAAAAATTAATTTCTCTTTTACAAAAACTTTTTTACTTGTATTACAGAGGGGATTCTTTCTGAATATATATTTAAGATTTATGGAATCCTTGTTGAAAATCGTTGGTCTTCCCCTTTAAATAAGACGTAAAGTCTATGATCGTTGGGCGAGATATTATTATAACGAAAGTTAGCTACCAGTACAACATTTCTGAGAAAAACATATCAGGATATGAATATCAAATAATAATTCTTAATTGAAACAAAACTAAACAACTTAAAAAATGCAGGTGCACTTTTAAGAACCATTGTATTTACATTTAAAAATGTAAAAAAGTCTCACCAAGGGAAGTCAATCGAACAATACAATATAGTTTTAAAAAGCGACGCATTGCTTTACAAAAATCGACGTCGCTTATTTTCTATATAGCATAACATTTATAAAAAAAAACATCACGGATCACGCATCGTTTTATCTTAAAGCGACGTGGCTGAAATAGAACATCATACATTAGTCTATTAGGTACAGAAAAGTAGAGCATTATCCCCGTTTTATTCCATTGACAATAGACACTACATTAAAGAGGTCCTTTCCATAGAAATACATTGTGATACTAGCACCCATAAATGAATTTCTCGATGGCGGACGTGTGTGTACACCATTAATGTCAAATTAATCTTGGAAAAATAAGCCGTGACAAAACCTTTCAGTCAACCTTCACTATTCAAATTTAAATTTTCGACCCATCAATTCGTTTTTACAGGTTTTACTGGGGGATTTTTTGGTGTTATCCAATATTCAATGTTTCGCTTTTTTCTAGGAATCATTTTTAGGCTAATTTATGTATTCTCATTATACAGCGGATACACGTGTTTCAGTTTGTTGACATGTACATGACATGCCCTAGATATAATTGTTATTATGAAACAGACTGAATTGTTATGATGACCAGTGCAAAAGGGGGTTTAGCGTCTTACTGGCTTCACCAGCCAGGATAAAAGCTGTGTAGTGTGTGTGGGAACTCGGGTTTTGTCCCATGCGAACTACTTGGCCTTGTTCCGTGCCAGGCCCTTCACAGACAAATGTATCCCACGCTGGGAAATTCCGGGAGCATTCTCGCTCAACACAGTGATTGGAACGCGGATATAAAAATTCTAAATACTTTCTATTGAAAGTCAATGACACTTTTGGGTCCCGCGTGAACCAAATTGTTTATAGTAAATTGTGTCTCCCATGCAGCAGTCAAATCGGACATACTTTTTTACGTCACAATGACATCAATCTGAAGAACGCCCCCCCCCCCCCGGTTAGTGAGTAAGCGCTTACCCACTCACTGATTCACCTTTGCTCTTAATAGTCAGTACTGCACATAAAGTACAAATGAGTTTAAAGAGCCTTGCTGATGAAGAAAAACTTGAAACTTCCATTTCTTCACTTACTATTCGTTCGCTCCTAGGGTTTAACGTCCACTTCCACCTAGGTTGAGTCTTACTATCACCTCATCTAATTTTTATACGCCAACATCTTCATTTGCCCCTTTCCGTCCGTCAACAATTTGTTTGTGGATACTACACAGGTGACAATTTGTATCCGATTTTGACGAAACTTGAAATGCATCACCGTTTCATCCTGAGGACGATTGTGTTCGAATTTCGGACGACACTGCCTGACAAAATGGCCGCTCCTTGTACGCAAATATTGTAAAAGTATGTAATACCAACTATATCTTTATATAACTATCGATATTCGCGCATTTCAGACCGCTGGTTTCTATTGTTGTTAATTTAAAACGATTCTGTACGACATATTCTGGTTAAATTCATGAAATATGCCCCGGAAACAAAATCAGGACGGAAGGACAGTCACCCGAAATTATAATAATAGGTAGATGAATGTGAAAGTGTTATAAAGGTATGTTAAACTGTTCCTGATATATGCTCTAGAATAATAATTATGTAACAAAAACTAATTTGATGTGTAGTAAAAATTCAAAAATCATTTAACAGAAAATTGTTTCCATGGAAACACAAATATTATCAAATCCGAGAAGTTTCTAATTAGCAAAAGGCACATGTATTATGACAGGTTGATGTTTGTACAGAGATTCATGAAGATATCTTGAAAGGTTTATGAGATATGCTCCGGAAAAAAAATTGTACACCAAAAACTAAGTCAGGTTTGTTTCCAAGGAAACACAAACAATATAAATACAAGAAATGCCTAAATGACAAAAGGTTAACTACTGTAATAGGTTTATGTGTGAGCAAAGTTTCAAAATGATATATTGAACGATGATGAATACTATAATAGGTTGATGTTTATACAAAGTTCCATGAAGATATCTTAAATGTTTATAAAATATGCCCCGGAAACAAAATTGTACACCATAAACTAAGTCAAAATTGTTTCCATAGAAACACAAAAAATATAAAACCCAGAAATTCCTGCGGTCTGTCATTGAGTCAACTTTCGTGGTTTCAATTCCCTTGTTGTACTTGTACGTGATAAGGAGTAGGGTCGCCTAGCCAAACTCCAAAATATAAATTCCAGAAATTCCTAAATAGCAAAAGGCACAACTACTGTAATTGGGTGATGTGTGTACAAAGTTTCTTAAACGATTTATGAGATAATCTCCAGCAACTAAATCGGGACTGAGAGACACACGGACGAACCCCATTTCAATATCCCGCCTTAACTTCGTTCGGCGCAGGTTATTTAAGAAAGTATTCAGTGAAAATGATTGGGCTTCTAACAGATAACCCCTCTCGAAAACAATGCAATATGACTATTATAATAATTATTATACTTCATTTATAAGGCGCCCCCAAATCAAGCTAAAAGCTGCTCGACAATTGTTACAGTCATGTCTCTTTGATACTTAAGCACATTTTGATTCAGTGCAAGCCTCTCAAGAACATATGACCAAACCATTGCAGTTGTCGGTCGTTACAACATTTATTTTCCCGACCGGGTCAATATTGTAAGACGCTGTAATTTAATTATGATCAATTTTATTTATATATAGACACATGTATCATTTAATTTTTTATTTTAAAACATTTATATGCATAGTTCTATTTCTTATTAAATGAATAGGGTGAGTTAATGGTACCAACTTTGTGTACCCATGCTTATGAGCTTCACCATGGATGGTAAATGGTAACAATGACGCGTGAAAAAATGACACAGAAAAGGGTGGCACACATAAAAAGGGCTCGAGCTTTGCAATATCATCATCTTTTTCGCAGAAAACAAACTCATTTTTAATTTGTCAAAATTTTTATTCGTCAGTATTGATCGTATGTTTTCCGACCAATCAAATGCTTTCTCAGTAAAGGGTGTTGGATTATTATATTAGCTTAAGACCACCCCTTTCTCTTATAAAAGAGCTGAACGGCTAAAAAGTCGGGCAGATCCAGGGTCCTTCTGTTCGGAGAGGAAAGTGGATTGATTGGAGGGACGAAGCAATAGTCATGTTCTGCTCGGTCGTATTGGTGATCCTTACTAGCTGTGTGGTAATACCAACAGAGGGTAAATATGTTATTCAGCATCGATCTATCCGACTCCTAAGTTTGAGGAACAATTTTTAAGACAGTAATATCTATAGTATTATAATTATTTAAAATATAGTATCATAATTATTTTAAATTTATATTTTAACCTTCTGTAAAGTGCAATCGGCTTGTTTAACAATATGCATTTCAATCTGTCATCAACTTGTTCTTTACGTGATGTGAGGTGTTCAGAGGGAAAAGAATTTAGGCAATATTTAGAGCAGACAGTAAATTTTCAGAGAGATTTATCACCACTGATGATCAAACATTAGTTAAAATTTATGATAATTAAACATACATTATGCAAGAGCTAAATCTGCAAATTGCACGTCGTTCTTTAGGCCTGAAATATTATCTAAATTATCAAACTGACAATAATTACATTTTGTAACTACTTCAGACCATAATAAACTCTCGGTGTCATCGCTAGCCTGAGCGATTTATTGGCTTAGAATCTTATCTGCTGCCTAACACTCATTGATAATCGAGACTATGTTTTTTTATCGTACTGACTTTTGTAATGATGATCGAGGCTATGTCCGAAATTCTATCGGTAGAATCTAGGTTCAGAGTGGATCAATTTGTCAGCTCTTGATCTAATCTACCATAATGTATCTTTAAGTTAATCGTGTAAATTTTTGTATTAGTTTATAGCCAACAAACACGTCTTGCTGGTGGATCAGCGCCATATCAAGGCAGAGTTGAAGTCCGCTACAATAATGTCTGGGGAACAGTTTGTGATTATGGTTGGGGTAGCCAGGAAGCTGCTGTAATTTGCCGACGTCTAGGATTCAGAGCGTAAATATCACTATTTGTAGATTCAATGCATTTCATGTGTATTAATTAAATACATCATATAATAACGTACGGGCTCGATGACAGTTAGGGGGCAGAAATCGAATTGCCCGAAATTTACAGACATCGACCCCCTCCTCCCCCCCTCCCTCAAGAAAATTTTGGAATATTTGACGGCTGCAAATACGTTTTCCTGCAATTTCAGCGCGTGAACAAAGCATCTTCAAAGTAGTCTAAAAGCTTAATTAAGGTTACTGACTCGAATTTCAACCAATCGTTTCCAGTCCACGAAGAGGTGAAAATTTTGAAAATTTAACTGCCGCAAAACGCTATTCCAGCCTGTGAATATAGCAACTTCAATTTGGTCCAATACAGTCTACCTGCTGACTCGGAATCCCAAACAACCAATCAATCGTCGCGGTGTATGGGGGCTTCGCCCTTCCGGAGAAAATTTTGAAAATTTGACCATAGCAAATGCATTTTCTGCTATTCTAGCCCGTGTAAGTAATACCAAAAGTATCCTATGGTTTTGTAACCGAAATCCCACTCCGAATCCCAAGCATCCAATCAGACTGTTGCAGCTGCGTTCACAAATATTAATCGATGCCCGAAAAATGTGGCACAAAGTAGAGTGGCCCCAGACAAAATGTTTTAATCCATAGTCAACTCAGTACAAATTCGTGGCATTCAATTAAAAGACAAGTAAAATTAGTGCTTTATTAGGTCTCGATGACAGTTAAGGAAGCAAAACTAGAAATGCCCCCAAAAAATTCAGGTTTACAGACAGCGGCGCTGGTTTTCTTTGAGAGGCGAAGATGCGGAGCTGACCTTGTAAAGACCTCCCAAGAAAATTTTGGAATATTTGACGGCCGTAAACGCGTTTTATTGTTATTTCTGTCCGTAAAATTAGTGTTTTGGTAGATTTCGGGCACTTTTTTTGTCAAATAGATGAAATAATTTATTTTTCTCACTTTACCCATCTGCCCGAAAAGTCAGCTTGCCCGAAAGTAAGGGGGGCAGCCCCCCCCCCCGCCTCGTACGCCTATGTTTTTGCTAAACTTTGCTATTAACATTAATTAGTTGTTAAAGGGAACTTTGGACAAGTAACGTGATCAGTTTTGTTCAGCGTTATCAGTATAGGCAATGTATATTCATAATTGTATTAATGAGTTATCTGCATCTGTTTAAATACACCAATGCACCATCTTACGATTTCCAGTACCATCATCATTGAGCATCGTTATCGGCACCAATTAGGTAGCTCACCTGCTAAATCGAAGGCCTGTATGTAAACACTGTCTTAATTGTTCTATCAATTTTCATCTATTTAGTGATGGTGCGATTGTTGAAAGTGGGGCCTACTTTGGACAAGGAACAGGGCAAGTTTATTTCAGCGATGTTAAGTGTACGGGAACCGAAACTTATCTGCATGAGTGTGATTATTCCTGTTCCCCTCCAGTTAACTGTGGTCATAGCAGGGATGTTTCCGTTATCTGTAAACGTAAGTTGATAATTTTGTACATATCAATAACTATGCACAGCCAGTACCTTCAATTCTATTGCATGATAAAACAAGAAGAACGGTGCACCGACCTCTAAAGAACATCGACAACTATGAGAAAAAAACGAAATGGCTAAATAATATATCCTTAACCCCAATCGTAATTATGCATTAGAAAAACATTTCACGAAGTTCAAACTCAAAACCTTCATTGATGTGTATCGATGATGCATATAGACGTTTTTTTTTAATTGAATACAAATTCTGACTTCTAGTGGTTCCACGAGCTAAAAATGTGATTTTTCGAACAAAAGGGGGGGGGGCATAATCCAGGAAGTTACGTTCGGATATGCGCGATCATCAAAAGAAACCAAGTTCGCTGTGATGTAAACATATATTTACACTATTTGCGTACGAGGGTCTGCCATTTTGCCCTTTCGCAAAAATCATACTAAACTGCCATTAGGGTGTAACGGTGATATATTCAAACGCCTTTTTTTTTAAATCAAATAAAAATTAGGAACTCTAGAGGGACGCATTTTTTGTACCACCAAGGGCCATAAATCAGGCCGTTACTATCCCATATGCATGAATATCGAAATAAAACCAAAATCTTTGGGTTATAAACATGTATTTGAAGTTTCATCGAAATCGGATCAAAATTATGACATTTAGATTTCTCACAACCTTGATATACCATTTATTTTTTTACACTATTGTCGTACGAGGGGCGTCCATTTTGGTCCGATTTTCACGAAATTCGAACTCGACAATCATTAGGTGTAATGGTGATATATTCGGAAAAAATGGTCACAAGCCAACATTACGTTTTTTCGTACGATCAAGGACCATAATTCAGGACGGTACAGTCTGATATGCGCGAATATCGACAGAAACCAAGATCGTTGGCCAATAAACGTGTATTTAAAGTTTCATCAAAAACGGATAAAAATTGTGACCTCAAAACGGTCCATAACATTGATATACCACCAATTTTTGCTCGTCAGTTTTGTTCTGATTTTCATGAAATTCGAACCCAAACTTCATTAGGGTGTAACCGTGATATATTTAAACTTTTTTTTCTAAATAAGACAAAAATTGTGACCTAGTAAAATCAAGGACCACACTTCAGGAAATTAAAATCGGACATGCGCGAATATGACCTACATATTCGAAAAATTGAGATTAATCCTATTCCAGCGATATTTTTTCAGTTAAACTTAACTCTTCTTTATTTTCCGTGAGAGAGAGAGAGAGAGAGAGGGGGGAGAGAGAGAGAGAGAGAGAAATGGGGTTTAACGTCCACTCGACACCAACCAGGTCATTTGGGACTAGAGGTGGAAGCGCAACACTCTAGACCACTAGGCCATCGCCCCCCCCCCCCCTTTATTTTCCGTCTTTTCCACCCCGATCTTTTTGATTTTTCCGGTTTTTAAACGACCAGATCGATGTTTCTGCTACGTTAACTCAGATGTTTAGACCGTGTAACAAAGGTAACCTGTCTATCTTGGAAATATTCGAAATAGTGGATATATTCACGTGCACGGAAAATACATGAGTATATTTATTGTAATCTAAATCGAGGGTCTAACAGATATCATTTGGAAATTTCGAAGTTCCATCTGTGAATTTTATTTTTTGCCCAAGTAAGTTTCTCTTTAACACCAAGGGAGTCTTTGGGGGATTCTTGAATCATCCATAACATGTGACCATTCGTTAATTTTTCAGTCTGATTTTCTGACCCTCATTGATATTTTCAGTCTGATTTTCTATCTCTCACTGATATTTTCAGTCTGATTTTCTGATCCTTTATTGACATTTTTGAAGCAGGAAATATATAAGTAGTGGAAATATATAATACGCATGTAAATGTATCTTCTATTTACAAAATAAGTACATTGCTGGATATCTTGGTCCAGGGTCTAATATAGAGCATTTGAAGACAAATTTCGTTTCTGACGTATTCCCTACGAACAATTTGTTTACGAGACACCTTTTCTAATTTTTCAAAATGGTTAAATTCGACCTTCGGACAGCTATGGGTTATTCGATTTCAGCAATTGTTTCAATCGGGGTTATCTCCCTTTATTTAGAAAAAATAGCCACATTGAAACGTCTCGTTATAAAACGATACGAAATGAAATAGGGTTGAACGTCCTACTGCTCTGTTCCAACTGGCCTAATGTAGACGGGGATAGCCATATATGCCATACAATGGTGGCTGTTAGCTGCCATTCTACATTCTCGACTTGTCGGGTTGTGAAGGCGACAGGTCGCGACACAACAAGTCGAAATAATTGTATTTTGTCGTCTTGTCGACTTGTTGGGTTTTGAAGGCGACAAGTCGACAAAATCAATCCGACAACGCGACAAACTAACCCGACAATCGTCGCCCTCTTTTTATCGTCTAGTCGGGTCAATTTTGTCACTTTCTCGACTTGTCGCCTTCGACTTATTCACAACCCGACAAAGCGACAAGCCGACGAAATACAATTATTTCGCTTTGTCGACAAAATTATTTCGCTTTGTCGACAAAAGACAATTATTTCGCTTTGTCGACAAAATACAATTATTTCGATTTGACGACAAAATACAATTATTTCGCATCAGAAGTCAATCACGGCGCATGAGCAAGCATTCTTCGGTTAAGTACGGAAGCCTTATCTCGTATGGGCGAGGGTGCATTTATTCAGCATTTCGTTTTGTTTTGCTACACCTGATCATTACACAGATAGTATTGAAACGTTCATTTGGTTAAATTTGCAGCTAACGACCCATAAAATTAGGAATCTATATTTCCGAAGAGAGTCAGTTTTATATGTTGATATGTATGCTTTCAATCAATATATCTATCGTAATTGAGCATACAATGTGCTAGTTGTGCTACAATAAAAATATTTAAAATTTAAATCCCCTTTTCTTATGCGTTTATAGGCAAGTTTCTTTCACGGAATACGCTAAAGCTTTTTCTTGGCCACATCCCAATTTCAAATCTCCCTGACTTTTGCCAAAAATTGGGAGTAACTGTATGATTGGCTCACTAACCAGAAGGTTTGCGTCAAGCATGTCTTTCCCAATGTCCAATGTACGGTGACATGCATGTAATGGAACCTTTATCAGTTGGAATTTTAAATAACAGAGAAATGGGATTTAACGTCCACTCGACACAAATTAGGTCAATTCGGGACTAACACATGGTTCAATTTTGTTTCAACAATTTGCTTGCGCATAGGGGTCTTTAGCAGTGAGAGTAAGCCGGAGGACCCGGAGAAAACCCACGAGGTTGGACAGGCGACCCTACTCCTTGCAACGTACAACCGGGGAATCGAAACCCCGCGAGTTGACTCAATGACAGACTGTACGACACAGCGCGTGATAACCATTCAGCCATCCCCCCTCCCTCCTGCCATACAGTGTGCCACAACCTACTTTAATATTTAATTCCAAATGCCAAGAGATATTTTACGTGCACGCAAATGTGTACACGGGCCGTCGGTTTATTGTCCCATCCGAATGACTAAAAAGCTGGCCTTATCAGGCCCACCTTCCTGCACCACTGACAAACAAAAAAAATGCGACGGAAACCATATGTGATTTGAGTTGGGATATTAGTAGATTGATTATTTGTATGTGAATTTGGGAAACTGTGCTATTGATGGTAATCAGTGAACATGCGTACGAATTCTTAGTTACGATAGCTTTATTGAAAGCACATACATTTGAATACATATCAACGTATAAAATCGACTCTTTTCTAGATATAGATTACAAAAGTCTGTCTGTCCGTCCATCCCACGTTTTGGGGCACAATAAATCAACACGAAGATGCGAAGATAATGCCTCTTCAAGTAAACTTACTTTCGTGTCCTTACCTTCGCCGTATGTAGCCATGCAACAAACGTTATAAACGAGGAGACAAGACTGGCTAGGAAATTGTTTCGTTCATGTAGGAAGAAAACCGATGTCTCGTGAACAAATACGCAGTGTACATACGATACTCCTCCTTTGGGAGGTCAGTCTACTTCACATATAACATGCATGTCAGGGCGAGGATCACGTGGGTAAGACGCTAGCTCGCTAGCCTGGAGGTCGGATGTTCGCCTGCATTGGCCGAGAAAGTTCATCTAAATTTTCCGGCGTGGTTTCCCTTTATCAGTAACGCAGGACGGAGGGCCTGGCAAGGACAGCAATCTAGTCGTTCGGCGAAAAACCAAGTTCCCGTGTACACATTGGCGTACACGTAAAAGATCCCCCACAGTACACTTTATGGCGTATGCCCGCCATCGTCAGCCCAGGTTAAGCGCAGAACAGTAGGACGTTAAACCCCGTTTCATTTCATTGCATGTCAGGGTTGGTGATTATGACAATTCTGTTCATACCTCATATCTGTTTTTGTCACTGGCAGAACTGTGGTGGACTCGATTCTTTGTCACACAGTTGCAATTCTGTCAGTTTGGTATTGTCCCGCATTGACAATCTACAATAAATATTTAGCTATTGAAATATTGCATATTACATAACTCATCAATATTTGTTTCCAGCCTATTATCGACTTGTTGGGGGATCAGCGCCACACGAAGGTAGGGTTGAGGTTAAAATTGGGTACTACTGGGGAACTATCTGTGATTCCGGATGGGGGAACGAGGAAGCAAGGATTGTTTGTAAAGATCTTGGGTTTGATACGTAAGTATAATTAGATATTTATATTTTTGATACATCCTTTTGTAATTATGTCTAACAAAACAAGAATTAAATAGTTATCTTAAAATGAAAGATTTTATTTCCTTAATTAAACAAGCAAAACCAAATATTTCACTATTTCGCACATTTCGCCCATTTAAAGCATGTATCCCAAAGTTATTCTCCTTGGTCCATATTTTAATTATGTTGATTGTGTGTAAATGCGATTCCTTATTAACCCTGTTTCCATGACCACCAACGACACAAACTGATCCCGCAGTGAATATTCGCTTGGCCGCTACAATCACTGATAAGCATGACATCGACGAGGCTTAATGAGTACGGCATATTAACTTTTTTACCCCGACAAATTAAATTCTCAAACATTTTTTTGAAGTATAAGAAAAATAAATAAAGAGGTTTGAAGCATTTGTAATTAAAAAATATTTCCTATTTAGTGTAAATGGGTATTAAAATGGGTAAAACGCACCATTTTGCCCGAAGCAGTTAGGTGTTATGTAAACAATGCACGAGCCGTTTAGCCAATGACTGACTGCACGTGAAGTCAATGCACATGTTGTAGACAGTCATGTGTGACAGAGATAATTCGTAAGTAATTCTCTGTGGAACAGATTGCCAACGACAATCACATTGTATCGTACACGACTCCTATGTGTACGTTTTTGTAACTGTTTTTCGACCAATTTACTTTAATACAATAAAACATGTTTAAATCAGCTAACATACAAAGCGCCGTATTAAATACTTGGCATTTTCTTTCCCAAAGCGATGGAGCTATTTCCGTACACAATTCCCATTTTGGAAGAGGAACAGGAAGAGTATTACTTGATAATGTAGACTGTACTGGTACAGAAGCATCTATAGAAAAATGTCGCCATAGTAATCAAACAACTTGTACCCATAACAATGACGTTTCTGTTGTTTGTAAACGTAAGTATAGCACTTCCAAACCAACTCGTTCTTACCGATGACTTATCAATGCCTTTGCTATGGTCTTATAAATTAGTGTTGCTTAAAGGTATTGTTGGTTTAACTTGATGGTGCCACATAAGGGTACGATTTATGAATGCACTTCTTCACCATGTTAATAGGGAATGTTATTAGAGTGGCTAGACTATTCTTGGTTAGCACAACATTTAGAAACTTAAAACATATCGCAGTCATACTCCTAACTTTGTCCATCGATGGAATGGATTAACTTTAATTCACAACATAATACCTTAATACAGTGAATCCCAGCGTGGGACGCACAGCCCACAAGGGGGTAAATTGAATAATTACGTGTGTTGGATGTGGGGGGATGGTGAATTTGAAAATGATGTCAGTTAGAAAAAAAAATCAGGTCTTCCATTCTTACGTTTATACTAAAGCAACATCATCATGAAGATATGTCAGAAATACAAAATGACGGATCTGTTAAAACTCTCTTCAAAATCAAAGTAACTATGATGAGACACTGTGATGAGATAGAGACAAAATACCTAATTACAACTTGTTTGGCAAGAAAGTAAACTACTGTTGCCATTTGCATCCCCTTATATGGTAGAATGTGGTGTTAATCGACTGCTTATCACTTAATGAGGAGACTTAAGACTGAAACTGACTATAAATTAGAGCTTCGTATTCAAAAACTTTGCAGACCTCACTAAATCGGTTTTTTTTTGTTTTTTTTTTTTAACTAATTACAATATAGAATTATTGTTTTCTAATTCTTTAATAATTTATTTTATTGGAAGGAATCAAAATGTTAATTGAAAAATTTAATTTTATTAGATACATTAACAAAACTCAATTTTTGTTTTCATACCAAAGAGGGGTGGGGGACAACGTTGAGTTGGGTAATGGTGCACATAAAACTGGAAACCACTGCCTTAATATGTATTCCGGGTTCTGGCATTTATACCATCACATAATACAGTACAGTGGATCATGTAAACGTCCTTTGAATTCATATAGGAACAAATCGAGTATGGCCAGATTGAATTTTTTATGCGGGTGCAAGTGTGTGTGGGGGGAGGGGTGCAAAACAAGTCATTTTTAGTTATGCCTACTGACCAAATCCAACAAACGAAACGATCTTTTCACGTTGCAGTACCTTTTCTCTGATATTCTCTACCCCTAGAGATTAGAGAAACAAAAACACTAGACAATTTCAATTCACGTTTGAAAACACGTCCATTTGACGAAAATAAACAGAAAAAGTAATCCAAATAAACCTTAATGCGCATCGGGAAATTAACCGAAGTAGTGTTGTGCTGTATAAATTCTGTGTTATTGATTGTACCTGATACTTCATATTTAATATGTATCTGTTTCTTCAGCGGTTATTCGACTTGTGGGAGGAGTTGGACCATATGAAGGAAGAGTTGAAGTTCGTATTGGCAATACTTGGGGAACAGTTTGCGATAACCATTGGACTTTAACAGAATCAGGAGCTGTCTGTAGAGAACTTGGTTTTAAAGGGTAAAGTACTCAATAAATATAACCAAACAAACGGATAATCAATGATTCACAACCAGTCTGGGGAGAAATGAAAACAAATGGGGTTTAACAAAGCTTACTAATCTTCTCTGGAGGTCTCGTCCAGTTGCCGCGTACCGCCTGATTCTAGAGAAACTCAATTTGAACTAATATTAATCAATCAAAAAATAAATAAAGAAGTATAGGCTTAAAATATAAATAAGAACACAAAATAATAATAAGAATAGCAACATAAACATTGAGAAAATAGTGGGTATTATCTTGTGTTAGGCAGTAAACATTTTTTTGAAGTAAAAAATAACTAAAAATCGTTCATGATCCCGAAAGCTCGCGTGCCACCTGACATACCCTTGCGTACCACGAGTGGTACGCGTACCACAGGTTGAGAACCACTGGGTTAGGCTAATGAAGACAGACATACGCCATATACAGTGTTAATGCTGAGGACGTTAGAGTTCTTTATGTTTTTTTTTTACATTTGGTTTGAAGCATTGAGTTTGGACACGGGGAGGGTAACGTACAGGTATCGATGTCCATCACTGTCCGTCTCGGTTATAGTTGAGGTGGCTAGAGTTCCTTATTGATTTTCTAAAAAAAATTGATTTGAAACATTGGCACTATTGAAAGAGTGATACGTATTAATTTTCCATACTTTTCTGTGGTCCGTCACCGGACAGCCTGCCCGTCAACAATTTTCAACATTGTGTGTGCTAGCATTTGTCTTTAATGTGAACCCAAAAGTTAATTTCAAACTATAGCTGCCATCATCGGGATAATTGATACATTCATGGTTTAATTTTCTAAAGAACATTTGATTAATTCGTTTATTTTCTAGAGTAGAATGCAGAAAGCAGTGGGTGGCTGTTAAGAACACAATGACAATGTTCGTTTATTGCGTGTTTAATATATAAATATAAGCTAAATAATCTTCAGATCAACTTTACTCTACTTATATATATAATTTTTTTTTACAAAAATCTGTTTATAAAGATATGTATGGATGTTAAAATATTTTGATAATGTAATATTATGTGCAGGAGGACTGCATTACAAACCCGTTAAGCCAACCTAACAGAGACCGGAATCAGATATCAATTTCAGTAACTGTAATCGGAGCTGGCATTATAAATCAATCAATAGCACATCTTAGTGTGATCTTTCATACACAAAAATGAATTTCATATTCCCTAAATATGTATGTCATGACGAAAGATAGCCACCAAATTTAAATTACCACCGTTACTAACATCAGCCTCTGTCGTATTTGCGAGGTTTTCGGCAAAGTGAGATTACTGTTCCGAAATTTGTTTTCCTGAAATCGAAGCCGGAACATTTTGTCTCGCAGCATCAATCAGCGATCACATACACATCACGTGACATTCAAATGTCATGTGATATGTATGCCATTTTGAAATCACATGATTTATGTTATGTCAAAGGGCGGTAGAAAATCGTAGACTAGTGAAAATCGATAAGGTTGTTTCTCGCATGGCCCCACCAAAGCTTAAAGAAACGTTAACAAGCGGTTGCAATGTAAGATACGCCCACATTTTGCAAGAGATAGATGCGGCGCAGGGGGGAACCAATAGGGGTACTCCTCCCTTTACCAAATCACGTTGAATTTGAAATAAGAAATTAAATCGGTTAAAGATTGTTCCAAGATTTATCATTTTAGTTAATTTTGTTATACAAATTCTGCCAAAGGTTCGGTTTTAAAAATATAGTCCGTATATGTCAAGACTATTTCATAGTTTTAGGGGACTAGAACAAATTGGGGACATTCAACAATGATAAAAATGTTTATTATCATGTCCGCAATCTAAAGACGAGAAGTTGCGATCCAATATATGCCTGTATCGCTGGGATTTTAAGTTACGTAAAATCGGGTCCAAAATCCATGACGTTATGGTCCGATATTCCTAATATGGATAGGAACCGAGGTCTTTGAGATATAAACATACGTTTTGATTTTGAGCTTCTTCAAAATCGGATAGCAATTGTTACCTCTAAAGTCCACAACCTTGGTATTGGACACCTTGACACTACTTGCGTACTAGGATCTGCCATTTCGCACAGTTTCGGTCTGTTTTTCACGAAATTCGAACTCAACCGTAAATATGGTGAAAACCAAATTACAATTGTGATCTCTAGAGGGCTCACAATTTAAAAAGGCAATTATTTGTAAAATCAGGGTTCATAATCCAGGAAGTTGTCCGGTATGCACCAATACCAACAGGATCCGCTATCATTGGGTTATAAACGTATATATCAGATAAATATTGTGAGCTCCATAGGGTCAACAATCTAAAAACTTTTTTTTTCGTACAGTCAGGGGCAATAATCCATGACGTTACGGTCCGATACATGCCAATATTGATAACGTTCACAAGTCAGTGTTTCGGAAAAGGAGACATATCACCTGATCACAAAGCACCGCACCGAAGAATCCGCTTACGCCGCGTTCACAAACCCACTGTTTTCCACCAAACTTGAAACACATGCGTTGAAACCTACAGCCTATATAGTATTCACACAGTTTTCAGATCACAAAGTTTGAAAAGAATTATGTTGTTTCTGTCGGGTTCACAACAGACATACGAATGGGCTGGGTGACGACATAATACGCCAACAATCGATTGTGGGCATATCAAAATCAAATCATGCCATTTGGGATAATATGTCATTTGCCATTTTTAACACCATGGTGAACCGAAAAAAAAACCCACCTAAACCAAAACCAGACTTGACCACAGCAAATATATTAATGTTATATCTTTTCTAGTTCTAGGGATTATTATGAGTATCAATACTCGAAAGCCTTAAGACGCGCGGCCTTTGGACCAGGAGTTGGGACTAGTATATTGTTAAGTGATGTATACTGTAAAAGGGAAGACGTACACCTGAGAGGTTGTAAGCATTCTTGCTGGGGCCTAGGTGCTTGTAATCATCAAATCGATGCTTCGGTGAAATGTAAAGGTATGTCAAAATGCGACTCGAGTGAGCTTTTTTTGTGGGCCTAATAGAGCGTTTGCATAGTTTTCCTCGTGAAAAACTGTTAAGGAAAACACCTTAATAGTATGGTATATTTCCGTGGAATTTTAACAGTAATCTTTATTTAATTTGTTGTCGAAACATTGATAACAACAATGAAATACGTATTGGTTACACAAGACTTATTCATACACTGGCATTTTACAACTCGATTCAGCAGCCTGGAGATTTCGACTACAATATATATTTCCGATAGTTTCCATCAAGTTAAAGTATGTTCACGAGAAACCATCGCCTTCAAAACTGATGTTAATAAATTTTTGAAAAAAGAAACGTATTATGTAAATTGCAATGTAAATTTGAAAAAGCATACACACGTACAAACGACCTGTACAAAATCTATGGTTTCCATTTATTTTTCTACATAATCCACTTCGATGTTTATGTCATCAGCCATCATCATGTAATCTACTCGAGCAATGTTTTCTTGACTGGTTGCTGTTGATGGCCTTAGGGGACACGGTAAGGCTCTCTCTGTCACGCTTAAATTCCACAGCCCACGTGTTTATTTTGGAAACATTCCAGGTGGTGTTGACCTTGACCTTTGACACCACGCCGCTGAAAAGGGACAGATTCGATTTGGTCAATTTGCCCCACTTATAAATTACGAACACACAAAAAATCAAAGTGGGAACTCTATGGGAACAGATTTGGTGGACATGAAGTCCATCAAGGTCGCAAAAACAGACGTCGATTTTATTAGAATTCACTGTAGGTTGTTTTGTGCAAGCTGACTTCTCTATGGTAACTTGCACTCTCTGTTTTGTATACGCCCACATGGAAATGTTGACATATATTGCCGTTGAACCAGTCCGTCCGTCCACAATTTCTTGTGGACGCTCTAGAGGCTAAATTTAATGACTTTATAAATTTATACACGGTATTTAAGGTCATGAGACAAAGAAGCCTATTGATTTTCAGCAATATCCGATTGACCTTACATTTATACACAATGTTTAAGGTCATTACACAAAGTTGCCTATTGCTTTTCAGCAATATTCGATAATTACTGCCAAAGTTATGCGCCTTGATCACTTTGAAAAATCTTGTGGATGCTCTAGAGGTTAAAGTTAATATCCGACTGACTTTGAATTTATACGCAGTGTTTAAGGTCATTAGACGAAGAAGCCTATTGATTGTCAGCGATATTCGATAATTACAGCCATAATTATGGGCCTTGAATAATCTTGTGGATGCTCTAGAGGCTAAAGTTAATATACGATTGACTTTGAATTTATACACAGTGTTTAGGTCAAGATACGAAGAATCCTGTTGATTTTCAGCGATATCCGATAATTACTGCAGGAATTATGGCCCTTGATCACTTTGAAATATTTTGTGGATGATCTAGAGGCTAAAGTTTATATGCAATTGACTTTAAATTTATACACATTGTTAAATGGGCATAATTACTGACAGAGTTGTGGTCCTTGATCACTTTGAAATATCTTATGGGTTCAAAGGTCAAAGTCAACACGATCTGCCTGGATTTTATTCTGTCGCGTTCGTGATTCTGCATGGTCATTAGAACGATCTCTGTTTTCTGAACAATTTGATACCATTTTCCTGTAAGTAGGATTACTTGGGACGAAGTTATGGATTTTCAAAGTTTAAAGGTCAGCCGTAAACGCCCCAGCCTTAAAATTTTACACATCACGTGTTTTCGCCATGGTTAACTTGCACACCAAAACATCATCAATATCTGTGATGGTCATGTAAGAACCTTATGTCCACTTGACGTGGAGTTCCTCTGATGTAATATTTAACATATACAGATTTGGTGGAAGTAGAAAATTTAACACCAGAGGATGCTCGGTTATTACTCGCTGACATAGTTTCGGTTATACGAATCACTTAGAGGGAAGATGGCATTTTCACCATCCTTAAAAAAAGCCTTTACAAATCGTACGACACTTAACGTGATTGTATTTGGACAAATTGTCAAACAATAAAGTATTGTTATCTCACTCATTTTAACAGTCGATGTAAGATTGCGTGATGGATCAGGACCACATGAAGGAAGAGTTGAAGTGTATTATAATGGTATGTGGGGAACAGTTTGTGGTAATGGCTGGGGACCAGAAGAAGCAGCAGCAGTATGTCGAGGACTTGGATTTATTCCGTAAATATAATACAGTTTTATAAATTTTCTCACCACACGGTTACATGGGTATATTTAGAGATGGAAATAAGATTAATAAAATGTAAAAGTTTTCTCAGCGTTTGATCATAAGGTCTGTCATTGAGTAAAATGGCATGGTTTCGATTCCCCGAACATAACACCCCCACGTGCAAGCGAATTATTGAAAGGAAATGTGTTAGTCCCAAAATGACCTGGTTTGTGTCGAGTGGTCGTTAACCCGCCAACTCACTTTCTGTTAATTTTTTAAAATTACAATCCCGGGTACAAACTGGGTGATTTGATGATATATTATTAGGACTAAAACATATTCAAACTAATTAATTTATCATAATTTTGCTTCAAATCCATCTCAAAACATTGTAATTGCCAAGTATACCCTGCTATAAAAATAGAGCAAAAGAGGCCATACTTGCGTCAGGGGATTACCCCTCTCCGTACATTTGGCAACGGCGGCGGAGACAGGGGGGGGGGGGCGGGGAATTCATTGAATACACAAGACTGTGTTGTCTGTTATCGCTGACTATTTATTACAAATATCGAATCCTACTTATTTATTACAAATATCGGATTATCCACTGCCCGCCTGTATCCGTGATTTTTATCCCAGAAAGTGTTGTACCTCTAACTCTTCATAAAGTTTATCAACATGTACACAAAGCGCTCAAGTTCGCGTGCAGCCTTGGACGTGCAGATATTCGTAATCGCCGGGCTGTCTATTAAGAGAACCCTTACATTTTTGCCCTGTATACGCTCCGTGAATGTTTTTCAGGGAAACTAGTATTTTTCTAGTAAGATTGGATATCTCTACTTTCCATATATACCAAAATTGTCATACTTTTATTGGCAATAACCATCTTTAAAAAAGCAGACATTTTTTGTAAATGAAAACTTTAATGTATGAACACATTTCCATCAAGTAAAAATAGATTATATTGTTTGAGAAAAAGTAATCAACTCATTATAAAAAGGCATTTTATGTAAATTCCCGTAAAATTTTACGAATAATACACACGTTTCGTTCTTTGTCCCAATAACAAGTGATATGATAAAACATGTAGATATGTAGAATTGTTATATCTTACTATCCGTGGGGTGGAAACCTAGATGCAGATAAGGTTCTTACCAGAGTTATATAACCTCTCCGTGTGTTCAATCAGACAAAAACGGAATTGATTAAAACACGACCTTTGAATAAAATAAGTTCACAGGCTATAGCTAATCTTAATATTGCAATTGGCAGGATAAAGGACAAAAGTCACAGATTAATATAAAGAAACACCATAACGTTTTATCAAAATATACCGGGGCATTTGCGAAGTTTGTTTAAATAGTCATACAAAATGATTGTGATTATTTAATATTTTTCAGTGATTTAGCTACGGTTAGAAAAGGCGCTCATTTTGGCCAAGGGTCGTCCAGTATGCCTGTATGGTTAGATGATGTTGATTGTAGTGGATCAGAAGATTCACTAGCTGACTGTCGTATTGGTGGTTTCGGCTTTTCTTCTTGTAGTCATAGCAGTGACGTTTCTGTTGTTTGCCAAAGTAAGTTATTATAGCACGAATATTACTTACTTACTTTCTAAAATATAATCAGAATTTTATTTCATTTTGATTGACCCTAATGGTCTTCCGTACATTATAAACATGACCATTGTTAATTTTACAGGTTCGTTTGACCCTTGCATAACCAAATATAAGACTACATTAATTAATTAAAAACTACATTAGTTATGTTTTTTCAGGTATTGGTTATCGACTTGTTGGTGGATCTGATCCACGCGAAGGAAGAGTTGAACTATTGGTAAATAATCAGTGGGGAACTGTCTGTGATAAAGGATGGGATAAATATGAAGCAGCCATTGTTTGTAACAGGATTGGATATCCCACGTAAAGTAGATTTAAACTTTATTTAGCCTAACGCCCAAAAAAGGGAATTGTATTTGGAAAGAAATAAATTAAATAATAATAATAATCGTCTCGTCAATTATCGTGCTGGAATTCCAATGCAAAGTCTGCTTATATGAGCGCAAATTACAATAACACAAGAAAATCAGCAAACATATAAATGTCGAAAAAGTTCTGTTTTCAAACATACATTTAACGTCTGTGCATGTTCCTTGTGGTAAAGAGTGACACAAACGGAGGAAAACGTGTAATTTGAGGTTAGAAGGAGATATCATCATTAGTTAGCTATTATTAGATGATCTTAATTGGCGTAAAATACAGTGATTTATTAAATTAAAACGAGAATTTTCTAAGAAAGTCAAAACTTAATTAATTATATATGTTTTGCTCAATAGGTTGGCAACTCACTACTATACGATCAGAGGCATTATTCCCCACTCTTATAACACAATTACCTCCACATTACCTCCCTTGTTTTTATATTCACCACCATGAAATAGCTATCTTCAAACGTTTGAATATGAAGCTGAAAATGATATTTTTGCCAATTTCTCAACTGACAATATTGAATTATAGGATTAATAGGATTATTCTTTAACGAGGTTGGACTGTTTAAAGATACCATCTATTTTAAGTTTAAGGCTTTGTTTTAATACATTTTTAAAATATAACTTTAAAAGTGAGAAAAATCATAACAGTTGTAATAAAAACAGATAATTATATACAGACAATTTAAAAACGCGTGTGTTAGTTGATAATCAATATCAATTTCAACCATTGAACTTTAGGAAATTCGGTATTAATATCATTTAGGATTTTTTTATTTTTTACTATCAGAACTCGAGCGGAAGCATATGGTGGAGCTTTTTTTGGAGAAGGGTCTGATCCTATCTGGCTTGATAATCTCAACTGTCAATATGACTACACTCCTTTTTATTACTATTACCGTAACACTCATGTACATACTACGTTATCGACATGCCAGCATAGTGAATGGGGCCAAACTACTTGTAAACACAATGGTGATGTTTCTGTTAGATGCCATCGTAAGTAACGTAACTAAAGTATACAACTTTGTCTCTCTATGTAATATGCACCATATACGCAACGATTAATATTGCCAGAAGCAGAAATTAATTTAACACAGGATGACATTTTGTGGACAAATATGTAAACAATATGTTTGTTATACCGAATATATAGAGGATATTTGTCGTTTTAGAGTGAATAACATATTTATTTCATCGAGAAGCAAGAAAACTTATATATTCACTGAAAATATAAACGTTTTCTTGCTTAGAGATGACATAAAATATGTTATTCACGACAAAACGACAAATGTTCTATTTATTTTATGATTTTACAATAATTTTAGGTAAAACAACATGGACTACTTTGTCCGCCAGTGGATTAACACTTTTATTTCACTGATAAAACGCGGTATTCCACTACTGATCATAAAATAATATGTAACATCACCAACAATGAATCCAATTACAAATTGAGTGACACTTTGAGTGACACTAAAGCAGATTGTGATCTAATATACTTATAATATAATTAGCAATATTAATAATTAGTAATTAATAAAATGAGGAATAAACAATAACGAAAGGGGAATGTGTGCGATTAGATTTGGGATATGTGGATAAGAAACATGTTAGGTTGTTAAGAGTAAGCAAGATAATGAATTAAGTTGAAATTGTATAATGATATCCTATGAAAAGTAATTATGTACCATTAAAAAGTAATGGTATACAAATCGTCTTCGCATTATCTTAATATCTATCTTTATGATAACAAATAATGTATATTTGAATTACTATAAAACCGTTCTGCAATATTCCCCCCACAGCTTCAGTCCGTCTAGCCAGAGGTTCTAAACCTAATGAAGGTAGAGTGGAATTTTACCAGTATGGTCATTGGGGGACAATTTGTGATGATGGATGGGGGCCAGAGGAAGCATCGGTCGTATGCTGGGAACTTGGCTTTAAGCGGTTAGTTATTTCTTTCTTTTTTAATGAAATTTATTTTCAATCAGTTTGATCTTCCCAGGTTTTATCTATGTACCTAATAATTTTTAATGGATATTAGGTACCTTTCTATATTACTATATCCTGTCATTTTAAGTTTGTGGACCAAGTGAGTAAGATGATGGCACTATCCAAGAGGTCTCGAGTTCGTCTCTGGTGTTGGCCATGAAATTCCTCTGGATTTCCCGACGAGGTCCCACCTTGTCAATAATGCAGGTCCAGGGGTCTGACAAGACATCAACGAGTCGTTCAGATGGAATAAAAACCTAAGTCCCGTGTACACGCGAGTGTTAAAATCTCTTCGATTCACTCTTTTTATTTTACACCGGCACCTGCATCCCGAGAAACGTTTTTATTTGAGTCACCATACTTCACCATCAATTTTCGAAAAGCCTACCAACCGCCTGTAGGTTTTCAGCACAGAATATTGAGCCGTATCGAAATTATCGCAACAAACTACTTTATGGGGTTACGTAAATAATGTATAATGTAATCGAGAGACTATTCCAAGTTTGAACACCTTTAGTTGTTCAAAATATAAGCGTTTGTTTTAAAACTTAATCACAGTTTTTCAGAAAGTTACTCACAATAAAGTAGTTTTATTATTTTCTGAACTACTAATGGGTATCTGGAACGGCTTCTTAAAGACGAACTAGTATAACAAGACCCGACAGCTCTTGGTTGAATCTTGCAAAGTGTCTGGCAGGCTTATGTTCATAAATGAACTACATAAAAAAAATTACGTAAAATACCTACAATATGGGGAAAATAAGATATAAATGGTAAATTTTTACATTTTTCTTAATTAGGAGTGGTGCTATTGCTAAGAAAGGTGCTTATTTTGGTGAAGGAACTGGGACGATACATCTTTCAAATGTTGTTTGTACGGGTCAAGAATCGTCTATATATGAGAAGTGTACATATAGCCGGGGCTATGGCTGTACTCACAAACAAGATGCATCTGTTATATGTTTAAGTAAGTGGAATAACATACGATTGTTTTACATAGTCGGCGTTAGAAAGTAGTTACCCCCCCCCCCCCCACTTCAGTTTGAACTACTAGTTATCCCTGTTTTAACACGAACGATTTTAAGTCACACAAAATCAAACGGGTTCTATTTCTGCTTTGAAGTCCAAACAGCTATTTATTTCGTGTTCTTAGCTCTTGGTCCCAAATTCGCAGTCATTAAATCTTTTTTCTTCATTTGTTGTCGACATCTGTACACTAAAATCAACATTTGTACCTTACATTCAATATTTGGTTTACAAATCAGACATTTGTCATATCAGATTTGTAAAATGTATTTTTGTTTAATTTAATTGTATTTTAATATACAGATAAAATTTATTTTAGAAAATCTAAAAATTAACCAACATTTACATTTCATCAACGAAAGACAACTCTGGAACAACTAATTTCCAAATACAAATCTCCAAATACGAATCTTGCAAAACATTTCTCGAAATTCATCCAGCCGGAACATTATGACAAGATAAGCGGAAGTCACCGGGCATACAATAAGCGACCAAACAATAATTGGGAATAGAACAAGCAAACTGAATATGCAATATGAAACACTGCTCCAAAAACCATTCACGAATGTCATCGAACCGCAACATTATGACATCAACCTGGCATACAATAGGTCACTGTACAAATGGAATCGAGCAAGCAAAAGAAATCGCTCTTTGCCCATATACCCCGAAATGTCTTCTGACAGGAACTGTACAGTTTACCGGGATCTTAATATGCAACCGATGAAGGTTAATTCTCAGGCATAATTTTTTTGGTCTGTTTTTCATATATATATCGCTCATTGCAACCCCTGCTAGTCATTAATGCCCCTGTCAGACCGGAGTGGTGACCCTACTGCGCGCTGAGACCGAGCGGCGGCCTGGAAACACACAAGGTCGTCGGCAAGCGTGAACACAACGCGAAAAAATGCCCCAAAATTGCAAACTTAAAAAAGTCGCGTTCTTACTGCCTGGCAACGGCGGTCATCGCGAACCCGCGTCGCTCAACCACGCGTCTTATCTGGACTACACTTTCGGAATATATGTAGTCTGCTGCTCATCAAAGCGTGATGAGGTTAAAATACTTCGTTCAATTTGCAGGAGTTTATAACTACTTAGTATTGTTGTCTTTTGCATCCATCCTGTATTAGTTTTGATGGGTACTCCTGTTTTTTTTTAAGATATGCTCTAAGTTAATCTAGGTCTTTGTTTTTTCTATTCGGGATTTGAAACTATTGTGCAAACTCTTCTCGCCAGGTATATGTCTGTATTTTCCCCGATGAATTTTTTTGGATGGTAACATCTAAAAAGCTTACATTATTCTTGCTTTTTCATGGTTCATTTTAATGTTGGATCTGGGAAATTAAGAATAGCGTGAAGATCTTCTATGTCGTTTCTTCTCCATTATACATGTATTTGGTGAAACAGTCACCTAAAATCGTTTCCAGTGTAGTTCAAAGTATTACTTAGTAGATGGTCCAAATCAATCACCAATTAATTTATAATAGCGTTTTTAAAGACCTAATGTGGCATAGTTTGGAGCCACCGCTGTACCCATCACAACGCTTTTGATTTGGCTGTAGTATTTTCATTTATTTCAAAATATTTTACACTGTAAACAGTTTTTAAGTTTTTTAACAGGAAAATCATGGCAGAAAAGTTGCCATTTTTTCTCGTAATTTTACATTAGTATGTATTTTAACAATGCCATGTTAAGCGTTTCTTACAATTGTAGGTTAAAAAACATATGCCTGTAATTTTACATACGCTGTGTAAAATGATATAACACATCATAATGTTAAATAACAAAAGATTTGTATTTAAACTTGAAGTTGGTGATTTAACCGCTGTATGTTATGCCTCCCTTACAGTTACGGGTTAAATAACATATACGCTGTAATTTAACATCCCTTTCATAAAGTAAACCTGTATTTAAACAGGTTGTTTGTAATTTAACTGCTCCGTGAGAAATAATTCTGTTAAAAACCAGAAAAAGTTCTGGCAGTTGGTTAACCAGTATTTTTTCTCTGTTATTTTTAATCTGTTTATTCTTTGACAGAGAAAAAATGTGGTAAACCATCTGCCAGAAATTTTCTGGTTTCTAGCAGAATTATTCCATAAAAATAGAGCTTCTACCAGAAGATTTTTTGTTTTTTAACATAATTTTCTTGGTTAAATATAAAACAAAATCATTGTAAAAAATAATTTATTTTCTGTAAATCTAATTTTTCTGTCATGAACGTACAAAATATTAAAAATTAACAGAAATTAAGAGCAAGGGATCGTGAATGGCTTCACATTTTGTGTTCTGAAGGCCAGGTTTACTACTTTCTGTCGTCTCTTCCACTTCTTACACATTTTGTTACCTTGAACCTGAAACAAAATGATAAAGCACATATAGGAATGAAATCAAAAGGGCAGCGGAGATAACTCTTTAGGGCTGAAGGCTCTTTAACATGTACGGCCAATAGCCCACATTGCCCCAGTTGTTAGTGCCAGCTGAACAAATTAGAACTTGCACCATTGACACGAAGGCCAAGTTGCAAAACAAGCTTTCTTTGCTAATGGTTAATAATCCAGCATCATATTCTCTGAACCATCGCGTTTCTTACACTTTAATATTGTTTACATGGTCGAGTTCAAATTCACAATAAAATATTCACGTAGGCCTTATTATAGATCATAGATACTAAACATAAAAAAGCAACAAACTTAAGAGACAGTGCAGAAGCTGTGTCTTTAAATCCAATAACATCCTCAGTATCTTCTTATGCTGTAGATTTGCCTTCGCACATACATTATCATTAGGAAGATTTACCTTCACATCTTATTGTTGGTTTTCCACTGTTCTTATCCTGCATCGTCAATGCACATTCAAACAGTAACCGACATTCGTTAAATCTGCGACGCGCATGCGTTAACCCTATCCATGAGAATAACTATGTGAATTAAAAGAATATTGCCGTTAATATACCGTTTTTCCTGTAATATTACAGAAATGCAACTAAAATCACAGCCATGGGTTATGACAAATATTTTAGACTAGTGTCAAACATGTCATACACCTTGGTCCGAGACACCCCCAGCCTTTCTGATATCGGTCTAAAGCCAGTCAAGTCTCAATAAAAGAGAATATAAAATGAACTACAGATTTTGATAATAAAATTGAAAAAATTATTTTCATGTCTTAATAGGATAGTAGTGATACTTTCAAAGTAAGCAGCTTATCAAGCATGGAATTCCAAATAAAAAAAATAAAAAAAATGATTCTTGTTAATAGGAATGGACCGGAACACTGCAAACGCTGAGAGACGTTTCGGAAAGAAGCTGGGGTCGCGGCGAATATATAAATATAGGACAAACAAAGTGACAAATTAAAATATTTATTTTTAAAAAATTTACGTTGAAATTGCTCAAACGATCGACAGAGTAATTGCTAGATTGTGTATCGATTTGTAAATTAACTTGAATATTCTGTTAAAATGCACAATCTGTTAGATTACAGACCTATTTGCTAATTTAACTTTAATATGTTGTTAAAATACACAATCTCGGATGTTAAAAGTTAAATTTTTACATAAATGTTTATAAACACAGTTTTTACGTAATTTTACATCTGATAGTTTTCTAACAAGACAGTTTGTAAAATTTTACAGTAATTTCATGTTTTTATACATATAATTTTTACAGTGTATTTGTATTTGTATTTTATTTCCGCATATACTTCAAGATATCAATATACTACATGCCGCATTTTTCATGTTATATAGGCAAGTACAATACATAATATTTGTTGAAAGTTTAGTAGTTTTGACTGTAAATGGGATGGTGATCAATGACAGGCATCATTTGTTTCTTTTATAGCCGAGTCTAGTTTGGATGTCCTTCCTATTGTTAATATTACCACTGAATTACAAATGGACGAAGACGGCCCAAGAAAGATGTACAGGTTCTTTTGTGATTTTGATGGAGTAGATGAGACTGTTTTTTACTCGGCCGCATGGTATGTGGAGGATAATCTGGTATATACTAGTACTGTAATCAGAGGTTCATTAGATCTAGACAGCTTTAAAAACAGACTGAGTTTAACGGAAGACCAGTTGAACAGAACAGTTGGTTACGATGTAAGTTCCGTCATATTATACATGTATACTTTATATATCGAAGCAGTTCATAATGTATGGTGCGAAACGTTTGATATAGATTAACTATAAATTAGCACGACATTAACCGAAATGGAAATATAAATATGAATTATACCTGTCAATTGTTTTCCTCATTAAATAGATATCTATTGCAAGTAACACATTGGTGCCATTACGAACCTCCCAATATCTTAGTGGTCTGGTAATACATGTATAGTCTTCTTTCTGATAACACGGCGAACATTAACTTCATGAGAGTCTTACGTGTGTGGTTTAGACAAACTCGTCAAAAACCCCAGATAAAATGGTAATGGAGTTTGTATAGAAAGTGTGTATCATCAATGTATCATTGAAACCTTAACACAGACAGCAATTGGTCAAAATTGGTGTAATATAGGACACAGGGCACCATTAATTCTCACAAAGTTATTATCAAAGTTATTTTATTCTTGCTTCCTTTTCACCTTTCTCACCTTTTGCATGGCCGTTTTTGTTGACTTTTCGATGTAGAATCGAAAAAAGTCAGATTTTGAAATGTCTTTTAAACATTGAATAATAGATCCCATAAATTTTGCGATACGATAACAACATCAATAGTGATCGAAATACACTAATTCATGTTTCATTTTCGAATATTATGGATAATATAGTGTTAGGGATTTAACTCGTTAAAAATCTGCAAATGTTTTGTCTACGTTAATTAAAGTTACATTATGGTAGATAACATAAAGAGATGGCAGTTCTAACTATAATAGTTTAAAACTAGACAGTGTAAAGGTAATTTGCTGAAAATTTCAGTCAAATTGATCCACTATTAGTCGAGAAAAAAGCGTTTGAAATATTCACATAGCCTCGGTCATCATTACTAAAATCATTAATATAAACAGCATAGTCTCGATTATCCACTTGATTAATGTAATTATCAACCGCCATTAAGCAGCAAATATGAATTTAATCCGCCAACATCGAAGGCTAGCCTTGCCATCAAGAGTTTATTATGGTCTGGATATGTTACTTAATGTCTTATTGATTATTTAGATAAAATTTCAGGCCCAAAGACCTGTAATAAGCAGATTTTGCTCTTGCATAATGCTATTTTAATCGGCTTTTAGTAATAAAATAAGCACCACTCACTTGGTTTCTGCAGTATCATTTCCGAGCTTTTAGGATTTGAAGAGAAAAAAAGACTCTTGTTAGTTATCGCCGACCTGTTGAATGATGGAAATGAAATAAATAAACTTGATGTTGATAAAGCGAGTGCACAGGTTTGAATGATCGTAGGTTCAAGTTTGCTAGTATAAAACATTACCTTTCGATCATATTGCAAAGTAAAATTTGCTGCTTACTCTTGTAGATACGATGTGAAATAATTGCCAGTAGAAATGAAACATCCCGCCAGACTGTCTCTAAGAGTGAATCAAAATTCATTGGAATAAAGGTATGTTAATTATATTTAATAATGTCCTAATTATGATCAAAGCCCCTGCTGAGAGAAACTTTAAAAGTTACTGATCACAGGATTTTGATGTTTGAACAGGTTGAACATCATTATTATTCAAACATATATTGGGTGGAATGTTCACTCGCATAGGTAACTATTTTTCATATTGCACACTGAGAGTCCACTCCAATGTCTTTTTTTTGAGTTTCTAGATATATAAACTGATTATTGTTATTGACATACTTTGTTACTCTGTTTGCAAAAATCCCAAAATTGAGTAGTTTCAAATATTACCTGAAGTAACTTAAAGATTTATATAACATTAATTTATGCTTTAGACTCATAAACATGTTCAGTATTAACAAATGCTTCGTTAGCATAAAATCCAAATAAAGCACTTACACTCAATATATGTATACTAGTAAGTACATTTTATTCTCATTTTTCACTTTCAACTGTAGGTATTAAATCCTGTTCTTAGAATACGGGAAGGTGAAACTGGTCAAATAAGAATACGAGCAACTGCAGAAATAGGATGTGCGATACCGATACCTGGTGTCAATTGTACGTATGCTGTAACAGTCTTGATACCAAATCCTGATGATTCTACATGCGGTGCCAGTCTAGCAGTGACTCATAAGTGTGGTGTGGACATCCTGGAACATGGATGGGATAATGAATACACCATCAATGTAGCTACCGATACAATAAAGCAATATGGTCGATCCTTATCACAGTTTGAAGTAATATTAACGTCATCTGTGGCAGAGTATGGACACCATAAAACTTGGGGTGGCTACACAATATATCCCCGTGTACAAGTATGTAAATATGTTAATCCAATTTCCCTACCAATTCCAACATTTAAATCGACCTGTTGTTCCAAATGGAATGGTTTGTTTATTGTTTGACTAAATGTTGTTTAAACTATCATTAGCTTAAATTTAAAATTCTGGTATACTATTTCCTTAACGATGGCGTAGTCAGTTTAAGATAATTTTAATTAATTTATATCCTCAAAATGTAACATAGTCATTATTTTTTATTAAATATTTTGTTGAATTATTAGTATCAGTTGCATAATAATAATCATTTGTTATTTATATTTGCGCAGGTTATTGTAGTAAAAGATACTTTGCCTACACAGTCATTACTATGCGCAGCCTACAGTGATCCCAGGCTCCTAACATTTAAAGGACTGTACGTATACAAAACATTTAATAAACAGAGTTTTGTTTACTTGAGATATATTTTTGCTATTTTTGATTCATTTCATTTAGGGGTAGCTTGTCTGAATTTAAGTTCGCAGTAATCAAATTTTAGAAGCATACCACGGATGTGTCTGTCTGTTCAAATCTCCGTTGTAGTTTTGAGGACTCAATAGCTCTGCTTCTAGTTAAGCTAGGATGTTGAAACCTGATGTTTGAGTTTATTAGGTAAATGATGATCATTCCCCATACGGCTAAGCAATAGAGATAAACGATTACATCTATACCAAGAAACTGGAACACAATAACTTTACTTTTGAATGAGGTGGAATATTCAATTTGTTGTAGACGTTTATTTATGAAGTCAGTGTTTGGCAATCATGGCTAACCATGGCTAAGTCCGACCATGGCCATTTTCTGCCTAGGCTAAGAATAGCTAAACAGCTTGAGTACGCGAGGCTTTACAATAAAATTATACTTTGCAACTAGCTGTGTGTGCCATCTATCTATTTGCGATTGAAGCATTAGCATGTTTTCTTCATTTTACAGTTTGCTCGACTTACAATATCTCGGAACGTATACACTTTATAAAGATGACGGAAACGATATAGAGGTTTGTTATATTATGTATACTTTGGTGTCGGTGTAAAATGCCCGTGTGTTCCTCCTATCATATTGCCCTAGAACAATCACCCTACGCCCCCCCCCCCACACACACGCACACGCACAAACCGTTATCCAAGTTATCCAAGGCGAGGAAAAATTCTAAAAATTCTAGAATTTAGACGCATGGATTAAGTTGTGGGCCATTTAATAGTGTAAACTCAGCAGGTTTAGTAAATTTAATGATGGATTTGATCAGACCAATTGGACAAAATCTAAAATATATGTAATTATAACTGAAATCAATGTTATTACCACAGGTACAAATACAGACTGTTAGCTGTGGTAGTCGTGGTGGTGTTCCGGCTTATTGTAATTGTGGTGTGATAGCAAGAGTTGGTGGAACAGCTTTTATGATCAGTAAATGCAATTCACAAAACTGGATCATAGAATATGTAATGTGTGATGGTGGCGTTGATGTCCTAAAGGTGGAGAGAAATGGAGACTACAAGGTAACACAAACCAAAATCTGAAATGCTCAGCAGATTCCACCCCTCAACAGTTAACGTTTTAATATCTGGACTTAATGTAATTGTGATAAACGATGTATTTCGTCGACATCAGAGGAGCTAAATACACAACGGTTCATTGGTCGATATATTCAAAAGACCGGAAACAATGTGTTCTTAACGTATTACAGCCTTGGAAACCACTATGCAAATTTGATTAATATATCGCAATTATAATTGCAGTCATTACTAAGCAAAATGTGTTCGTAGATCATAGATTTTGTCACGTCATAACAAAGAAAGTTATTTGTCAAACTTAGGTTTGATATTTAATGATTTCGTTTTTGTTTTATTTACTGTAAGCTTACTTATAACTTTCCAAAACATTTAAAGCGAGAATTTCATATTTTCTAAGAAAGTTAAAACATAATTATTTAGACATGGCAAGGTTTGGGGGCGTTTTGAAAAGTGGACCATGAAAAATTTGCTTGAACAATAATAATGTAAAATGTGGGGAAAATATATTCTACAAAATTTTATTCTGTTGTGTCCTTTCAAACATTTCATCTCAGACCCCCTGAGATCCAAAGGTATTAGACTTAGTAAAAAATCAAAAAAAAAATCATTAATTTCTTCTCAGACCCCTTATATACCTGTGTGGTACCACATTCCACAAGATTTTCGACTTAGAATAATTTTGATAGTGTTATTTGTCTGTGGTGTTTTTTACCACAAGAGTTCCACAAGATATTGGACTTAGAAAAAAATCTTTTTTTTTTTTCCAAAATTTCTTCTCAGACCCTCTATATGCCTGTGTGGTACCACATTCCACTAGTTCGACTTAGAAAAAAAAGTGTTATGGGTCTGTGGTGTTTTTTACCACAAGAGTTCCACAAGATATTGGACTTAGTGTTATTTGTCTGTGGTGTTTTTTACCACAAGAGTTCCACAAGATATTGGACTTAGAAAAAAATCATTTTTTTTTCCAAAATTTCTTCTCAGACCCTCTATATGCATGTGTGGTACCACATTCCACTAGATTATCTTGTGGAACTCTTGTGGTAAAAAACACCACAGACCCATAACACTATCAAAATTATTCTAATAGTAAGTGCAGGAGGACCGCACTACACGAAAACCAAAAACCTATAAGATTAACCTGCGGAAAATATCAAAAATCTTGTGGAATGTTCTACCACACAGGCATATAGAGGGTCTGAGAAATAGTTTTGGAGAATTTTTTTTTTCTAAGTCCAATATCTTGTGGAATTGTTGTGGTGAAAAGCTCCACACAAATGCCCCCAAACCTTGACATAAATGTAATTATTTCTGTGGCGTCTGCTCAATAGGTTGTCAACTCACTAGTATACGATCACAGACATTATTTCCCACACTTAAAGGTCATTCACTCTGGAAATAATAACACAGTTACCTCCCTTGTTTTCTATTCCCCCCCCCCCTCACCCCATGCAATGGCTATCTTCAAATGTTTGAATTTGAAGTTGAAAATGACATCATTTTTGCCAATTTTTCAACTGCCAAAAGTGAATTATAAGATTAATAGCATTATTCTTTAACAAGGTGGGACTGTTTATAGATACCATCTATTTTAAGGCTTTATTTTAATACATTTTAAAAATATAACTTAAAAATATGAAATTCTTGCGTCAAGGTTTTAACATTATTTTCCACCCCATAAGAAATATCATTCTTTTAATTCAAATACAATTTCTGATTGCACCTGATAACCTAATTAACCCCGATTGAACATAATCTGTAAAGGGTTGAATTTTACTTTGCATCAGAGAGTACTCTGTTCTGTTTTGGCAAATATTCAAAACAAATTATATTGTGTTCAGCCCCATTCTAATCAATTAGAAACACCTTTACTATTGCAATTGACACACAATGGTTGCTTCTGTTATGATTGTACTAACTTGTCAATACCTTTTATAGATAACATTTCCCACTGGTGCCACAGTGGCAGCTTATTTACATGGTGGTAATCCCCCCCAATATGTGGATGTGCATGTTAACCCATCATTCTTGGATGCAGACAAAGTGCTAGGATTGTGCGGTAAAATATCTAATGACAGGACACAGCAACTTATTCTGAGAAATGGTGTGGTGACTACAGATACCATAAACTACATCGAACTGTTTTACCAGAAGGCCGAATTGTTCACCAGTTCATGGAGGTACGTGTATCTATAAACATGTATTAACCTAATATACCGTGTAGACAATTAATGCATTCCATTAACCACTGTCCAAGATCGATTGAGTTAACTGATCCACCGGTCCATTTATACCTACTCTTATTTAAGGAATGGTCTTTACAGAACCAAAATGCATTTCTTTAGATATATAAACCAATTATAAAACATCACAAAATAAAAATGAAAGTAAATGCTAACATTAATTTGATAAAAAAAAATGAATTCAATTTGCAAACTGAATACTATTACCAGATGGAATACTTTTATGAAAATGAAAACTAGTATCAAAATGTACAATTTTCGAGAATTCCTCGGTTGACATGAGTATATCTAAGAAACATTTCACAAATATACATGTAAAAATATAAAACGTCACATCTTTAGTGAATTGTCATTTACTATATTTAAAGGGTTACACCAGATGAGAGTTTATTTAACCCTACTGTTCGTGAGAATTTTGTACCTACAACCAAAACTCCACTTATATGTGAGTGTAAACCTCCTGCTAAAGCCGTAGATCCGTACCATACGATTGAATGCAATCCGAAAAGTAACATCAAATCATGTGCCAAAGATAACAGATATAAGGAAGTTAGTAGACGATCATGCGCAACCCATACATTTTCCCGTAAAAGACGATCAGTGCCATTATATTTACCAGAAACCGGTCCAATCAAACGACTTAAACGGGTAGGTATAACTTTATTCGGTATTATTGTCCCGTGTCGCACGGATAATGAAACGAGTCCCATCCGCTCGTCCGTTCGCCCCGATTTTATTTGTTTCCAAGGCAACCTCAGAAACTATTCAATATATAGAAATATATTTATTATACACTGCGAACACACATATAGCTGTATATGCGTTTGACTTCTTTTTCTACAATACTTTGGGGTTTCTATGTTTTCTCACTTATTATTCATACATACAGGAAATGTATAATGTAATGGTAAGATATTCTGTCTGGGTCTGGTTTGTTGTGATTGTCCTCGTTAACAATTAATTTAAGCAACTATAGTTTAGGCTTGATGATTAACTTTTATTGCTGTGAGCAAGGTAAATTTGTTCATCACAGTACTCCTCGCCCTAGAGAACAAACTATATCTAAATTTAATCATGGCACTACCACAACTGGGGTGAGTTCTGGTCTTTTATATATCCCTGATATCTCTTGGATAAAAAATTGTCCTAATATAAACTTTGTAAACAAGAAATGAAATGTGGACGTATATTGTCGTCGCCCCTGTTCGTCCGTCCGTCCGTCCGTCCACAATTGTTTGTGAACAGTCTACAGGCCACAATTTTTATCCGATTTCAATGAAACTTAAAACATAGGTTTATCACCCTAAGATCTCGGTTCCTTTCGATATTGGCATGTATCGGACTGTAACTTCATGGGTTATGGCCCCTGATTGTACGAAAAATCACGTTTTTTAGCTTGTGAACAGTGTAGAGGTCACAATTTTGAACCGATTTGGATGAAACTTGAAATGCATGTTTATAACCCAAAGATCTTGGTTCCTTTCGATATTTGCGCCAATCGGATCGTAACTTCCTGAATTATGGCCCCTGATTGTCCGAAAAATCGCCCTTTTTAGCTTGTGGTCCCTCTGGAGGTCAAAATTGTTATCCGATTTAAAAAACCGTTTGAGTATATCACCGTTCCATGGTTATGAAGGTTGAGTTCGAATTTCGTGAAAATCGGACCAAAATTGACGGACAAAATGGCCGCCATTTGTACGCGAATAGTGTGAAAATATGTTATATCAAGGTTGTGAACAGTGTAGAGGACACAATTTTGAACCGATTTGGATGAAACTTGAAATGCATGTTTATAACCCAAAGATCTTGGTTCCTTTCGCTATTTGCGCCAATCGGATCGTAACTTCCTGAATTATGGCCCCTGATTGTCCGAAAAATTGCCCTTTTTAGCTTGTGGTCCCTCTGGAGGTCAAAATTGTTATCCGATTTAAAAAACCGTTTGATTATATCACCGTTCCATGGTTATGAAGGTTGAGTTCGAATTTCGTGAAAATCTGACCAAAATTGACGGACAAAATGGCCGCCATTTGTACGCGAATAGTGTGAAAATATGTTATATCAAGGTTGTGAACAGTGTAGAGGACACAATTTTGAACCGATTTGGATGAAACTTGAAATGCATGTTTATAACCCAAAGATCTTGGTTCCTTTCGCTATTTGCGCCAATCGGATCGTAACTTCCTGAATTATGGCCCCTGATTGTCCGAAAAATTGCCCTTTTTAGCTTGTGGTCCCTCTGGAGGTCAAAATTGTTATCCGATTTAAAAAACCGTTTGATTATATCACCGTTCCATGGTTATGAAGGTTGAGTTCGAATTTCGTGAAAATCGGACCAAAATTGACGGACAAAATGGCCGCCATTTGTACGCGAATAGTGTGAAAATATGTTATATCAAGGTTGTGAACAGTGTAGAGGACACAATTTTGAACCGATTTGGATGAAACTTGAAATGCATGTTTATAACCCAAAGATCTTGGTTCCTTTCGCTATTTGCGCCAATCGGATCGTAACTTCCTGAATTATGGCCCCTGATTGTCCGAAAAATTGCCCTTTTTAGCTTGTGGTCCCTCTGGAGGTCAAAATTGTTATCCGATTTAAAAAATCGTTTGATTATATCACCGTTCCATGGTTATGAAGGTTGAGTTCGAATTTCGTGAAAATCGGACCAAAATTGACTGACAAAATGGCCGTCGTTTGTACGCGAATAGTTAGTCTCGGTCACCCAGAACCTCCTAGTCTTCAACGCGCGGAGGGTCTGGGTCGGTTCTCAATTTTTGACGAAAATTACTGGATAATCTACCACATAAAAAACCAAACATTTGGTTACGCATGGGCAATGGAACCTATTGGCTTAAGTATCCAATGAAAGTATCGGTAAGTGCTAAATCTTATGAAGCCGGGCCGATTTTGCTAGATTCTATAAAGCGTAGTTGAAATATATCCCACAGTTCACTTGGCACATCTATTATTAGAAACAAAATAGAGACGATGAGGAATTAAGAAGATTGTGCGAAGCGTTACGTCTGATTCGTGACGAGAGAAAATTACCATTTCAATTGAAACCTTTACAAACAAAATTTTAAAGAGTGCCATCGTTGACTAAGCGAGCTGTTTTGATAGATTCAGTACGTGGTAACTTAAAAGACTGGATAATCCAGACAATGACCTATTTTCCGTCAAATTTTGAGGACCCATCCAGACTAATATTCGTAGAATATTTGTATGGATGATAAGAGACTAGCGAATAGTGTGAAAATGTGTTATATCAAGGTTGTGGACCTTATAGAGGTCACAATTTTGAACCAATTTTGATGAAACTTGACATATATGTTTATAACCCAAAGATCTTGGTTCCTTTCGATATTTGCGACCATCGGATCGTAACTTCCTGAATAATGGCCCCTGATTGTCCAAAAAATCGCCCTTTTTAGCTTGTGGTCCCTCTGGAGGTCAAAATTGTTATCCGATTTAGAAAAACGTTTGATTATATCACCATTCCATGGTTATGAAGGTTGAGTATGAATTTTGTGAAAATCGGACCAAAATTGACGGACAAAATGGCCGCCGTTTGTATGCGAATATTGTGAAAATATGTTATATAAAGGTTGCTTACCTTATAGAGGTCACAATTTTGAACCGATTTTGATGAAACTTGACATGTATGTTTATAACCCAAAGATCTTGGTTCCTTTCGATATTTGCACCCATTGGATCATAACTTCCTGAATTATGTCCCCAGATTGTCCGAAAAATCGCTTTTGTTCGCTTTTGGTCCCTCTGGAGGTCAAAATTATTATCCGATTTAAAAAAACGTTTGACTATATCACCGTTACATGGTAATGAAGAGAGAGTTTGCATTTCGCGAAAATCGGACTAGAATTGACGGACAAAATGGCTGCCGTTTGTACACGAATAGTGTGAAAATATGTTATATCAAGGTTGTGGACCCTATAGAGGTCACAATTTTGAATCGATTTTGATGAAACTTGACAGGTATGTTTATAACCCAAAGATCTTGGTTCCTTTCGATATTTGCGCCCATCAGGTCATTACTTCCTGAATTATGTACCCTGATTGTACGAAAAATCACCCTTTTTAGCTTGTGGTGCCTCTGGAGGTCACAATTATTATCTGATTTAAAAAAAACCGTTTGATTATAAAAACCAAACAAATTCTAATGATTTTCTGATAATTCCTTAATATGCGACAACTCTTCTTGACTGCCCGGACGATTTGGCTGCTGTGTGGGCGTATGTTTCGTTGCCTGGCAACCTATTTTATCATCTTCTGAGAGAATTTCCATATACTTGTATGTTGTGAATTGTTTAGTGACTGATCGAATGACCATAGGCGTACGGGCTCGATGACAGTTAGGGGACAGAACCCCAAATGCCCGAAAAAATTTTGGGTTTACAGAGAGCGGCGCCGGTCGTCCTCGGCCCTCGGGAGGCGAAAAAGCGGGGTTTACCTTGGAATATTTGACGAATGCAAACACGTTTTCCTGCTCTTTCAGAGAGCGGCGCCGGTCGTCCTCGGCCCTCGGGAGGCGAAAAAGCGGGGTTTACCTTGGAATATTTGACGGATGCAAACACGTTTTCCCGGTCTGAAACTTCAAAGTGATCTTTAAGATGGCTGACTCGAATTCCAATCAACCGTTTACAGTCCACGAAGACGGGACCGTTTTCCTGCTATTCCAGCCTGTGAATACAGCAACTTTAGTCCAGTATAGCCTACGTGGCTGACCCGAATTCCAAACATTCAATCAATCGTCGCGGGGTTTGGGGGTCTCACTCGTAGGGTATTTTGAAAATTTAATCCCCGCAAATGCGTTTTCTGCTATTCTAGCCCCTACCATCTAATCAGACTGTTGCAGCTGCATTCACAAATAATAATCGATAGCCGAAAAATGTCGCACAAAGTAGAGTGCCTCCAGACAATTTTGTTTTAATCCATAGTCAACTCATTACAAATTCGTGATATTCAATGAAAAGAAAAGTAAAATTGGTGTTATATTAGAGCTCGATGACAGTTAGGGAAGCAATATTGGTGTTTTATCAAGCACTTTATTTTGCCAAGTAGATGATTTTTTTTTCACTTTACCCGTCTGCCCGAAAGTTAGAGGGACACCCCGCCCCCGCTCCCGGGCTCGTACGCCTATGCGGATGACTATCTTTTGGGTTCTGTTGTGGATACTCTCGTTTGAGAGGAATTTGCCCAAATTAAATTATATACAGCTTAATTATGATTTGTGTTTTAGCAAGCAACATGGGACAATAACTGGTCTGAAGAGAACGCAACACAATATTGTAATAATTTGTTTGAAAATGATGGCCTGTTTAAACTATGCAGTGAAGAAATACCAACTCTGAAGAATGAAAATAAAATCGCACTTGAAACCTGCAAGAGCGATATAAAAGTAAGTTATATAATCAAAAATATCTGAAATGTGATTCTTGTTAGGTTGGGTTTTTTTTTGTTTATTTATAGCTTTGGTTTTTCGTCTTTTCAGTGGTGGTGGTAGTTTTTGGTACGGGTGGATGTGTTGTTGGGTAGTTATTTTCTAACGACCTCGTAGTACTACATGGCTTTTAAATATAATATACTTTTATATTCGATAACATCTCTCGCTCCAAGCAATTGAACCAAATTGATAAGCAAATGTACCTGTATATTTTTTTCTACAGCTTAGTGGGACTACTGAATTTGCTATGTCAGCTGTTGGTAGTGTCAGGAGTAAATGTCGATACGAAGTGGAGCTAGATCCCAAATTACAAGAAGATGAACCCGAAAAACCGTCAATTTACAAACGTGTAGTTGAAATAGACTGTCTGAATAACTGTTCACAACATGGAACATGTGATAATGGTAAGTTGTTGTAACCATCACATATATTAAAACGTTCAAATAATATAACAGTTAAATGTATTGGACGTTAAATCTGTAATAAACAACAACATAACACTTTATTACCATATGGACAACGGCATCTGTGACACTGAACTCGGTTGAGGGAGGGAGGGAAATTCGGTTTAACGTCGTCCACTCGACACAAACTATGTCATTTCTGGACTAACATTTTATTTCAATAATTCGCTTGTGCGTGGGAGTCTTTAGCAGTGGGAAGAAACCGGAGGACACGGAGAAAACTCACCAGGTTGGATAGGTGACCGTATTCCTCGTCACATTCAACCGGGAATCGAAACCACGCCAGTTGACTCGATCAATGACGGACTGTATAATACAACGTCCAACCCCTGTACTCTGGTGCGAACAAGTGCACAAGTATTGGAAGAATATATTAAGAGTTCAAGGGAAACGATATAAGTCACTTTTTCCACGAAACCCAGTTAATGGTACCATCTGCATGGCAGCAAATTGTATAAGCTTTTTGTGGAACAATCAATTACAGGTAATAACGTTCAAGTCATATCGAATCAAGCCCCTTCTGATATCCCCTCCGGGACAAATTCAAGTCCATGATACCCTTTATTGAACCTTAATTTGTCCGAAAAGTTGAAGTCAGTTGTACTGGTAATTATGGTACGTGTTTAACATCATTTTGAAGTTGTCATTAGACCAACTTATTGTTCTGTTCGTGTCAAACATTTTCGTTCAAAAGTCTGTTTTGCATATTATGCTAAAAGACAAAAATGTGACTTAGATCATTCTTCCCCAGAACACTACATATAGTACCCGCTATATCATAAGCTCTCGGTCTCCCCATTTGTTATATATCAGCAGAATGTGGGTAAAGACGTATCTAACAAGTATGCAAGACGATACACAACTTGAGCGATTTTAAACCATCTCCTTTTGATATTATAGGAACATGTATCTGTGATACTGGATATATTGCTGTTGATTGTTCTGTTAGAGCAGCTGATCCTCCTGTTCTAACTGAATTAGAATATGACGGACTGTGTGATGTTAAAAACCAAACTTGTGATGATATGGCTGTCTTTGGTACAACATTTGTAGAAAATCCTGGCTCAAAATGTCGGCGTCATAGCATCAAGGTATATTACTGGAAACCAATGTTGATCTTTCCGATGATTTTCACCAATACAATTCGCCATAAAATTAAATAGACATAAAATAACCACAACTGCTGCCCAGGCTGGTTGACTTGCGTCTTCTTTCTTACATTATGTACGCATCTTTGGATAATAAAACATCACTTATACAAGATGGACCATGGTTACTTAACAAATACAAATGAGAAATTAACCCATTAATCAGCCTTATGAATGATATGATAAAAGTATAACATGTAAATACTAGACAGTAGCAGTTTATGTACATTTATGTTATCTGTTAAGGTGTCAGCATCTGGTGCTGTGACGAACCTGGTTTCCACCCCAACCATATTGGATGCAACAATAGACAGTATAAGTGAAGCAGTCTGTCAACTGGATGTGTATGATACAGCAGATCCTATACCAGTCCAACAACAAACCTTTTCTGGTCATAGGCTATCTGTAGCAAATGATGGACAACATTACAGTAATGAACTAGTAATGATCTACTACAACTCAGATTGTGTGACTTGTACCAATACTAATAATATAATCACCTGTCAAATATCCGTAAGTTTGTTTTGGTATAAATAACTGGTAAGATATTAACAAGAGTGTCAGGATATTCTTACTATCTCTAGAATTCCGGGCATCATTTCTCATCTTAGTTGTTTCCGTGGCTTACACATTTTTTTCTTTTTTTGTATATATTTGTTTGGTAGCTTTGAGCGAATACTCTACGAAACGTCGCCTAAATACACCAGTAGCTGTGTTCTTCCATAAGTGTGTGGTTTTTTTTTGTAACTCTTTGCAGTTACTAAATGCCATTTAAAGATCACCCGATAGTGGTTTTATTTATGTTTAACCAATATTTTCGGAAATGTATAGTTCATTTGAATCCTGCACACTCATTAGTTGAAGAACATTCAGTCTGAATTCGGGGTACTGCCTAATATACGGAAGGTAATGCTTTTGGCAATATGAATTCTGATGACTACCTAATCTATATCATGGGTTTTTTTTTGTTTTCAGACAAATCACTGTTTGGTCAATGATCAATGTTACAGCCATAATGAAAGTTATGTTGGCAATGATAAATATATCTGTAAAGTAGATGAAAATGGCGGAAGATGGGAACTAAATGATACGTGTAATTATTTTAGTTTTTTGTGATGATAATAAGAATATTATTTATGTGTCATTACAATAGCGCCCATTATAATGTTACTAATTATAATAATAGGGCACCATAAGGGGGTTCTAACTTAACAGCTTTAAGAAAAAAAACATACAGTTTTAACCGAACCAATTTTCTGTACATTCCAATATCATAGTGTAGGTGGGTGGAGAAGAGATTTTTTTTATTAAAATGTCTGTATTTTATACGATTTCTTTCCCATAAACCGCCCTCGGCGTCTTACACTCATGGTGGCTACTATCGTTGGATTTGCACAAAGACCGGTTGAAGAATTGTTTTGGAGCACACAATAATTGCAATTCTTACGATTTTGTTTTACAATATTTTCCAGCTCTTAGCGGTGCATGTAGTAATTATACTGAATTTACGTACCCTGCATTAAGATTAACTACCAATTTGTTATCTGCCCAAGCTGTGAGGATTAATGATAGGTATCTAACAGACGGATGGTATGGGAAACCTGGAAACGCTATACCAAGTGTAACAGCTCCATTGCAATATTACTGTGGTACAGTATTTCCAATTTATCTACAAAGTAAGTATGGTTGTTTAATATGTACAGATGTGTTAATGAATCAATCGGCATATGCTATGGTTCCATCTTCTTGTTGTTTAGTTTTGATTTCCGAGTGATTTTTCCCGAATGTCCATCTCTGTTATAGACTCGATGCCTTATTTAGCGCTTTACTACAATACTGAGAAAGTAGACTCTCTAATAGGAATATGGGTCTAAAAACCGCCGATTCCGTGCATCTGCTCGCTAAAATAATGACGCCATCTTTTGTTGGTAACGGGGAAATCCGATCGGCTTTGTTTAAATCCGATTAAATCCTCCAAGCCGCGAATTCTTTAATGTTGGTATTTGGATTTTGTCTTTTTTAGCTAAATGTTCAATAATCAAAGTGATCTATTTCGCGTGAGAAATGCGATATTTTATCGAAAACGTAGATGACGCATCGAGCCTTTAAACATGACCACTGGTTGAAAGAAATTATGATAATAAACGTTTTGCATCACTGTAATGTCATTCTGTGGGCTTGTTATCTATATTAACTTATAATTTTTTATGCTTTTCTGATAACTTGATACAGCACAATACTCACAACAAATTAGTACTTGCTCTGATACTGGGTTTAGCGGTGTGGGGGTGAGGTCAAGGGGACAGCTGCCCCCCCCCCCCCTGGAAAATTTCGGCGTCCTTTACCCGTTGGGGGAAAATTGGCTCCCTGAATGGGCGCCAAATGACGCAATACGAGACAAACGACCAACGTCTCCATAATAGTATGGGCGCCACATAAAGCCGAGTGACACTTGGTTTTAATGGCGCCTCGTAAAATGGTGAGACGCCTCATAATGACCCACGCGAATAACAGCACAACTGATGGGGCGCACAAAACGGCATATCGGGGGGGGGGGGGCGCCCAAAACGGCATGATTTACGGGGTAATGCTAATGAGATTGGTTAGGCGCTCACGAAAAAATTGGGCGCCCAAAACGACGTGATAATTTTCTAAATTCAAACGGCATGTTTTGTGGATGCCTCATTCCAGAGGGACGCGCATAATGCCGAGGTTAGGCGCCCAGGAATGAATTGGGCGTCCAAAACGGCTTTTTAATCTTCAAAATTCAAACGGCTTGATCTGTGGGGTGCCTTATCCTGGTGAGGCGCCCATAATGACATGGTTGGTGGGACGCCTTATAATACTGGGTCGCAAATAGTATATAATGCCCAATCAGATTTGTTGGGCGTCCAGAACTTGTTCAATGGGGCTCCCAAAAGGGACGCCCATAATGCAGAGATCATGGGTGCGTATAATTCAATGCTATTGGGATTGGTAAGGCGCCCACGAATGAATTAGACGCCGAAACCGGTGTGATAATCTTCACAATTCAAACGGCATAATGTGTGAGGTGCCTCATCCCAGAGGAGCGCCCATAATGACGAGATTATGGGCGCCCATAATACAATGCTAGTGAGATTAGTTAGGCGCCCACGAATGAATTGGTCGCCGAAAATTGTGTGATATCTTCAAAATTGTAAAAACTCGCACTCTAACCCGATTCCGCACTTTTCAGTTTTCTCATAAATTATTATAGGTACATGAAAGTCGTATTCCTTCCATCAAATGTCGATAATGTTCATATCGTTATTGATAAACCACGTGTTGAATGGTTTTCTGCTGATCTTCTGTCGGAGCGTAGAGTCTTACGAAAGCTTGGACGTCAATGGATCGGTTCTCAAATGGAGGTTCACCGACAAATGTTCACGACCGCTCGGACTGTTTACAACGGAAAACTTGAAACAACAAAAGCGTCTTTTCATCGCGACAGAATTGAGGCAGCTGATACCAAGGAACTTTTCAAAATAGTGGATGATATTTTGGTTCCAAGAAATCTTCAGCGATTATTATTCCGAACAATGTAGAAATTTCAGAATTACCAAATATTTTTGCGAACTTCTTCAGTGAGAAAATTGTCAAAATTCGAGCCAATTTAGTGAATAGTGTTCCCTATGTTGAAGAAATAGTTTCACCTCAGTGCGAGCTCATGGTTTTTGAACAAATGTCATTGGATGAGGTCACATCTATTGTACGTAAAATGCCTTCAAAATCATGTGTATTGGATCCTATGCCTACTAAATTACTTAAGGACTGTATTGAGGAGTTGGCGCCAGTATTATTGCGAATCGTTAATACCTCGTTTGAATCTGGGATTTTCCCATCCAACTGTAAAGCTGTCATTGTCCGCCCCCTCATTAAGAAACTTGGACTGGATCCGAACACATATTGAAAAATTATCGACCAGTTTCCAATTGCTGTTTCCTTGACAAATTTCTTGAAAAATGTGGTTTCTTACGTTTCATTCATATTTATCATCTAACAGATTGTATGGTAAATTTCAGTCTGCTTATCGAGAGGGGCATAGCACCGAGACTGCACTCTTACGAGTGCTGAATGATGTTATGCTTGCTCTGGATAGGCAGCATGATGTAATATTAGTGTTACTTGATCTTTCTGCGGCTTTTGATACCATCGACCATGACCTACTCATGGACAGATTGCGCTCTAACTAACTATGGCGCATTGGTAAAATCCGACATCTTTTAGATCAAGTCGGCACTGAGAAATTAGTGCATGCTTTTGTGACATCGAAACTTGATTATTGCAATAGTTTGTTCTATGGTCTTCCAACCTACAAAATCAAAAAAATACAGCAAATTCAGAATTCTGCAGCTAGGCTGGTCACCAGATGGAAGCTAGATCGTCATGCAGATATGACGCCTATTTTAAAAGAGCTACACTGGCTTCCAGTCGAGCAGCGAATTATTTTTAAGATTGTCTGCATTATTTTCAAAATTATACGCCATAGTGAGTCAGCGCTTTACTACCTCACCGATATTATAAACGTTTGGCAACCGGCATATTGTACTAGGAGTAGCACTGAGGTGAAGCTGTTTTCCTTCTCTTACAAAGATCATGGGAAGAAAACGTCCAAACAGTACGGTGACCGTGCCCTAAGTGTGGCAGCGCCTAAACTGTGGAACAGTCTTCCACTAGATCTGAGAGCTATCACAAAACTTTCTCTGTTCAAATCAAACCTGAAAACCCATATCTTTCGACAACATTTTTGTTCCTGAAAACTGTTTTATAATTATATTTATATTTAATGTTATTATTTTCATGATTTTATGTTTTATTTAGTTACCATTAAAAATGCTCGTTCTTATAACTTATGTACAGACTGTTGAGACATTTGTGTAACGGTCTATAAACAATAAATATTATTATTATTTTATTATCCATGTATCATAATACGAACATCATAAATTCAGCTTCAAAATTGAAATTTTCCGTCATTTTCAAGTGCAAACACTATTTTCCAAAATTTTCTGGGCGGAGAGCACCAATCTGACTTTTCGGGCAGACGGGTAAAGTGAAAACAAAAAATATTATTTCATCTGGTTGGCAAAATAAAGTGCCCGAAATCTTTTATTGAATACCGCGAATTTGTACTAAATTGACTATGGATTAAGACATTTTGTCTGGCAACACCCTACTTTGTCCCACATTTTTGGGGAATTGATTATTTTTTGTGAATTCAACTGCAACAATGGCCTGTGAAATCCTTCTCTGGCCAGCAACATGACAGCCCTTCGTTAAATTGGTCTATTGACCAGTCATAATTTTTAACAGAAATTTGCTTAAATTACAACTCAGCGGTGTTAGTGGGATTAGCTCTAATCAAACGAAAAACGGCGAGGAGTATGGTACTCTACCGAAGGTAGACTATATTGGACCACATTTAATAAGTTACTGTATTCACGGGCAGGAATAGCAGGAAAACACGTTTGCGGCAGTCAAAATTTACTCCCGACGTCCCGTCTCCGTGGAATATAAACGATTGAGTAGAATTCGACTCGGCATCTAAAATCATAAATTCAGCTTCAAAATTGAAATTTTCAGGGGGAAACACTATTTTCCCAAATTTTCTGGGGGAGACCACCATAGGCAATCTGACTTTTCGGACAGACGGGTAAAGTGAAAACAAAAAAAATATTATTTCATCTGCTTGGCAAAATAAAGCGCCTGAAATGTTTTAATTGAACATAGTGGAATATAAACGATTGATTGGAATTCGACTCAGCATCTAAATTAAGCCAAATCAGACAACCTACTGTATTCAGGGACTGAAATTGCAAGAAAACGCGTTTGAGGTCGTCAAATGTTCCCAATTTTCTAGGGGGAAGGCTAGCTACGGGCCTGTTATCGACTCGATATTTTCTGCTACACAGTATATTCAGATAATTCAGATCCATATTATTGCCCTATTTACGTATAAATGATCAGTAACGTAGTAAATTCTTCGTATTTGAGGAGTTCAGTCATAGCATGGTATAATAAGTAGTATAGAGAAGTGATTTTATTGTTTATATCAAAAGATATGTATATGATCATAAATTGTTATGTTTTAGCTGCTCCTACAACTGTGAATGGAATACAGAACATGAAAGCTTGTGTTAGACGATTCAGTGAATTGTGTAAATATACAATTGATGTAAAAGTTCAATATTGTGGAAACAATTTCTTTGTTTATTATTTGGTAACTGCACCATTAGAATCGTCTGGTTATTGTCTAGGTAAGGTTATTTACATAATATTTCTTTAAAAACTAACTCGGAGCACTAACCCAATAGAAGGTACGAAATACGTATCGTGGATGTAAAAATACACATTAAACGTCTAGCTGTTCTGAAACCCTTTGTTATCTTCGTAAATAGCATTACAAGTCACCCTGGAAGGAAAAATGACAAATCGACAATTTCTACTTTTTAGCCACCATTTTCAATTTTTGTTATTCAAATGACGAAAACAACCCAGGAAACAACATTGTAATAATATTGTCTATTAATTCAACATAAAAACATTTCCAGTTGACAATATGAAAGGGACATTGGGTAAGATAAAGAGCTAACAGGTCTCGTCAGAATAGATAATGAAAACAGAATATATGCTGAAAATTTCATTCAAATGTCTTCACTCTTAACCGAGATATTAGAGATTCTATTTTAGGCTAGCATCGAACGTCAGTACTAACGGTGGTACGGTAATAAGTCTCGATTATTCATGTTTACCTTAAATGTATTAAAATCCACTAAATATCGAAGGCTAACGATGGCACAGAGAGTTGATTATGGACTGGATAAGATAATTAGTGTCTAACTAATAATTGTGATAATATATATTATGTCAGGCCTAAGGCAAAAACCTACAATAGGCAGATTTAGCTCTTGCATAATGCATGTTTAATTTGAGACTTTTTATCTGTATTTTTCAGAGTAAAACATCACACTGAATTTTGATGAGACCCGGAATTCGAAGAAAAATATTTTTTTAGTATCTTACTTTTCTTGCTGACTTTATTATGTTATATTTTTTTGGGTTAATTGTGTATCTGCTTTCTTTATTTAGTCAAAGGAGTGGCCCCAGATTTCACAGTGTATATGTTGTGACACTTGTACATTTAAAAGTTTAACTATTTCCGTTGTCGGGAAATTCAGCTCCGATTCGAATATTGCTTACCGGGTTCCGTAAATTGAATGAATAAATTTGCCATTTTCAGTATGTGTGCTGGGTAACCTAATACACGTCACAACTACATACAATAAGCTTACAGTAATAGTTATCGAGACACTACTGAAGCTGACCGATTTGACATTTTGTACTCATTCAAATTAAAACCTACCTTTAATATCGAACAATCCTCACGTAAAGGAAAACAAGAAACGTTTTTAAAAGTCTTCCACACATAATTAACCATTTATATTCACTGAATACATCTCAGACTACTCCTTTAAATATTACATAGCTTTTATTGTTATGATATACGTAAAATATATTTTTTTTTATTAAATTGCTAATTCATTTTTTGCATACGATTGTAAACTGGAACTGATATGTTCATACAATTTTTTCTCATATACAGTGCTGCAGCCACTGTACTTATATTTTCATCAAATAATATACTGAACGCCATAGAAAACGCATCACTTATTACGACAAAGCTTTGGTTTTGCCCCCTCTGACTTTGTACGGTTGATTACAGATTAAACATCAATAAGTGTACAAATGTCTTGTTATTGATGTGTTTCCATTTGAATATTGTTCACAATAAGAAGTAAAATTAAAGATTGATGAAAAAAAAAATATAAATAAGATATGTTTACAGGATCATTTTGTTATACGAAAAACTAAGTGATGCGTTTTCTATGGCGCTCAGTATATACCGTTCATGATTTTAAATAATATATACATATATATGAAAGTTACTTCTGATGTTATATTACTCTCTAGTTAAAATGTTCCAATCTTAGCTGATCAATCAATAAATACTATAATTTTTGCTAGTAATTTACCATTATTATTTGATAATGATATTTTAATTTGTACTAGTAATATATCTTTGATAATTGATAATAAATGCTATAATTTGTACAAGTAATGTACTTTAAAAATAGATACTAAATATTATAATTTGTATTAGAAATGTATTAGTGATTGACAATAAATACTTTTAGCTTTGGCATAAATTTGTGTTTAGACATCTTATCGCATCTCGGGGTAAATTGAATCAATTATGATTTCCTTACAGATTGCTTAACACAACACGAGTCAATGCGGGGTACTACCTTTCTCCATTTGATTTGCCACAGCTATGTGCCCTCGCGTTAAGTTTAATGCCTTGGGCCAGTCCTTGATCCTTCAGATCAGTTGCAATATTAAGAGTAGACAGATTCCCTGTCATTTCACTGGAATATGATATAAAATGAAATAAAATGGGGTTATCGATCTACTTTTCTGCACTTAGTGGACAGAAAAATGTGCTATACGCCAAAGTGTGCTATGGGGAAATTCGGCTACGACAACTACAATATGACCTACATTCATATCGAATTTCAACTGTTAAAGGTTCTTTTACGTGCATTCCAATCTATTACAAGACTTCTGGTTTCTAGTCTGGCACTACTGACAAGGGGAAACAACGCCGGAAGTTCGCGGAACTTGTAATGGAATATGATACAGACACAGGCCAAAGAAAATTTCTCCATGGAAGACGGAATAGTCAAACTCGTGAGCTTTAGATAATATGGTCTGTGATTCAAACATATGGCGTGGTTTCGACAAGGAGCAGGTTCGACGAATGGTTAGTGCGTGCGCGCTGTATCATAAGGTCTGTCATTGGGTCAATGACAAGGAGTAGGGTCACCGGTCCCCCCCCCCACTGCTAAAGGCCTGACGCGCAAGGGAATTAGTGAATGAAATTGAACTATATGATAGTCTCGGAATGACCTGTTTGTGTCGCGAGTGGACGTTACACCCCATAAATAGAAGATTAGGGTAGCCTGCTATTCCCATATTATATTTATGTCTGTGGCACGGTTATGGAAATTACCCATCACCGTTTCTTGTGTGTATTGACGTAGCCCGATTACATGCAACTAGTTTAAACAGATTTCCAGGACATTGTTTTCTGTCCCACCATTATTCTTGTCTAAGATATAACTATATCTTAAGTTTTAATATTAATTGCCCCGTGTACGATTGAATAGAGAGTTATCGCCCTTTTTCTATTGACGTTAAAATCTGCTATGTACGGAATGAAACCGATACGAGAGAGAGATAGAGAAATGGGGTTAAACGCCCACTCGACACAAACTAGGTCATTTAATTTTATTTCAAGCATTCGCTTGCGCGTAGGGGTCTTTAGCAGTGTGAGGAAACCTTATCTCCATGCCACATACGCTCACACCAGGGATCGAAACCACAGTCGCAAGCCAGAGGTGACAGGCCAGCTAGAGGTTGAAGCGCGGCACTCTAGACCACTAGGCCATCCCAACCCCCAACCGATACGAACGTTGGTGAAAGCAGTTTTTCTTGTTTTTATATAGAACATAAATTTAACCATATTATGTTCCTTAATTTTCTTGGAGAACCGAATATCATCCATGTTTTTAATATATGATTTCTAATCGAATAAAACGAAGACCATTTCGCCGAGAATACGTGTAATATGTGAAGTCGAATAACTTGTCTTCTATATTCTTATACCCGAATTGCTAATCAGATAAGGTTGTTATGAAATACTGTTACAGTATTAAATAATTATGTATGATTTAGCAAAACGTCTAGAATGACATCATGATGCATTTAAGAACAATATAATTCTTTGGATAACATACGTTAATAGCCAATGGTTGTGATAACAAATCACGGTCTGTTCAGATAAATCACGAGTTTAGGTTATTATAATTTAATATAGTTACCATGTTATTTGTAAAAATATGATGACTACGAATATAGATCAGTTTGATATATAAATAACATAAATACATTTTAAACTAGATTATTATATCATACACGAGCTCGGTTTCACGGATATTTTATTACAAAGATAAATTATAAGTTATTATCATATTAATGTGGTTATTTAGTGAAATCTTCGGGGCTATGATGCAAGTAAAGCCTAGTGCCAAAAAGCATATTATTAAATTAAGCATTTACTTATAAAACACTTGAAATATCAGTCAGTTGCTGAAAACAAACCAGATGCTGACAGTTTTGAACGTAGTGGTACAATTCAGATTGATCATGCTGACCAACCTGTAAATGTTGAATCGAAATTAAATCAGTGTGAATCGAAAAGTAAATCACTTCTCAATAATGAGAACCAAGGGCGTGTTACACCCTCGTTGCTTTCGCTGCCACGAAGGCGACGGTCAGTTGGCAATATTTCAGAAGATGAAATCAAGAAAAGCCCCTGTCTTCATCCAGAAATTCATTCAATGTCAACAATGTTGGGCAGTATTATGTCTCTACCGCCGTTGGAGAGTAGACTGGACAAACAACAGTCTAGTGGCATTTTCAACGACATTAAAGGCGTTTTTAAATCTCTTGATTTGTCTTTGCTGAAGCGACCGTTATTTCATTTCCTTGTTTCAACCAGCGTTTTGGGTGTTCCAATATATAACTATATTCAATATCTACCGGCAATTCTAGAAGAATTTGGTGCTGATCAGAATCAAGCTCCCGTACTTCTTGCTGTCATTGGAGAGCTGAGCTTTATTTCTAGGATAGGACTTGGTTTCATAGCTGATTTGGGGTACATGAAGATAGAGACAATCATGATGCTGGCCATATTTATTACTGGTGTTAACTGTCATTTAATGCGAATTTATAAAACCTATAAAAGTCAGTACGTTTGTGCAGCTATATTCGGACTATTTGCCAGTATATACATAAAAAATTTTCTCTATTGGGTGTGGAAAATCTTCCGAAAGGGTACGGATTTCTCACTATTTTACATGGTGGGAGTTGTCACCCTTATACATCCCATACTCGGTGAGTTTCTTATATTATTTTACATGGTGAAGTCTCACTCATCATGTACTCGATAAGTGTGTCTTATTGTGCACTAGGAGTAGTTATGGAAACCAAGATCATTTGAATGAACCATTTCCTAACATTTGATTTGCCCAAACAACCTGCAAAAGTTTGTGGATTCCCACTATTTGAACTCAAACTAGTAACTCCCCCTATTGACTTCAGTGTTATGCCCATGATATTGTTTGGCTTATAACATTCTGCCTTAACATTCCCATGATCTTTATGTGTAGTTTACTGATCGAGTGTGAGACAATTAGTATTGATATTGCACGAGTGCTTTTAGCACGAGGGCTATATTTATATATTACGCAGTGTCTTGCACGTCACCATTAACAACTTAAAATACAGACACTATCCAGCGCCTGTATTTCAATGAAATACGTTATGCGGGTCCAATATTTTAACTATTATAGATAATTTACGCTTGGCACATTGCCCGTACCATTATGGTGAAATAACGGTACCTCGGTATCTTAAAATACAGATGTGACGTCATCCTTTAATGTTGGCGTACCATTATTTCCAATAATGTATGGGCGATCGTACATTATCTATACGTATCTCTTTGGAAACCACGTGTCGGATAGTGTCTGTATTTTAAGTTGTTTAATGGTCTGGAGCTGACGACATTGCGCAATATAGAAACATACATATAGCCAAATAAGTCACAATGATCTGCTAAAAATATTAATTGGTGTTGATCATTTCGATTTATTGCAAAGTCTGGTTAAAAGATTATATAGGCATTTTATTATGCGATCACCAGAATTCATTTCGGTTTACTGTCTTGGTCCAAGGCTATGAAAACCATGAATAATCACAAACACCTAGCAGAAAATAAGGAAATTAATAAAATGTGTATACGATTTTTTTTTAGACCAAAAACAAGAAGAATTGTCACGCTGCAGCAAAAATGGTCGAATAGGGAGAAAGAGGGTTCGATCTATTTCTTAGGGCCATACCCAGATTTTGTCAAACACCACGAGGGGTAAACAGGGCTAGCGCCAACTCCAACCCTTACCCAAACCATCTCGTCAACAATCTCGTGCCCTAAACTTATTAACATCTCAGAGACTTATGACAAATTATAATCATGATCACCAGTTACGGCTTGATCGCTCAAAATTTGTGGTAAAAATCAATTAGTCAGACAGGTTACTGCTGGGGCATTTTGTCATAGCAGCTGTCTTGATAAAAGCCCCGTTGGTTAAATAGACGGTCATAAGTTGTAGCTGGAGTAATTATTTCAAACTTCTAACCCAATATCTCCACACGGGGCTTATAAAATAATCATCCGTTACATTGAATATTATCAGAAACAAAGATCCGTACTTTAAAAATATGAATTTTTCAAATCTTACCAAAAAGTATGTCCGACCATATCCCATAAATGGATCATACTTTAGGGAAAGCCCCAAAAGTTTTGGCAAGAGTTAAAAAATTTATGACATTTTTAGAGAAAGACCCCAATATTTGGTTCGAATCTTCAAAATCATGAATCTTGGTTATTAAACAATTTAAGTCACGTCCTCATCCACATGTGTAAATAATGCATTAGGCCACCATAGTATTTATCGTTGATGTTATGCATACATATAGAATTTCTAGAATTTCACACGGTGTCTTCTTTGTGTTATGTATTATTATTTATACTTATTCAAAAAGGAAGTTACTCAAATATCTATCATATTTTTACACATGTGACAGTGTCAAGGTACATAAAAGGTCTGACTATTCATTTCATTCGTCCAAACCAAAGGCGGTGTTATGATAGAAATGTTAATATCGTTTTAAAGCACGATTTGGGATATAAAAATGCGTTTACGGCCGTCAAATTTCTATGGGGGGGGGGGGGGGGTGACGGTGTCCTATTCGGTAAACTCCGCGGTTTCGCCTGTCGCAGTAGGACCCCCCGGAAAACTATTTTATTTAAGATGGCGCCAAAGATGACCACTGAAACATCTTAATTATCTTAATTATGTAATTATCAACTCAAATTTGATGATCTTGGGGTCTATTCCAAGGTTTTGGGGACAAATAACGCATTAAGATCTTTAGAAATGGGGTTGGCCTATTTTGTCAAAAATGGCCGTCAGCACCTTCAAATTTGATGATCTTGAAATCTATCCCAAGGTTTATTGGGGCAAGGAACATAGTATTAAGACAACTTTGGATGTCATTGAGCTGTTCAATCATTACGAAAATGAATAAATGACCTCCAGCTGCCCATTTTTCACTTAATGCACAAACACCCCTGTCCATAGAATAAGTTTCAGAGTGTTCAGTATCGACCTATTGAGTGTTGTTTGACAAGAGCCACATACAACAGTGTAGGGGAATCCATAGCGTCTGCAATTGCATCGAGTTTACTTGCATCCCCCGAACAGTTGCAATGGATACTTTTTAAGAGTTCGCCAGGTGCAGCATTCTTTTAGGTCATAATTGAAATTAACTGACCATTATCTTGCTTCCATTTCTATTCAGTAGGGTCCATTTCATTTGCAATCCCCGCCCATGCCATAATATGAATGCACACACGTTGGCTATGAAATCTTGTTGCAGGTGATGTTGGGGGGAAGGTTAAGGAATGACAGATGCTTCAGCAATTGTCACTTTCTTGGTATAAATGATATGGCACAGTGATGAAAGCGCATCAGTCGATTTGCCACCAAATAGATCAACCATTACGTCTTTGCCACGATCGGATATGCCGTCTAGAGATTTGATGTAGATGATCTCATTGTCTGTTCTGGAGTAGAGAAGGAGCAAGATCAGCAAATCTGTGATAGTTTGGTGAACTGTTAGTATGTTATAATGTGCACTACTAAACCCTACCAGAATCAATTGAGAAACCTTTTGTGGCACTTTTTTGTGGGGGGGGGGGGGGGGGAAGCCGGTATTTTCCATATATTGACCTGACTGTATATATAAATTCACAACAAATTTGAATGAGTGTCAAATCTTTTGTATCTAATGACCATAGAACACCTGGACTAATTAATTATTTTCCAAAACATTCAAGCATAGCAACACATTTTATTATAACAGTTGTTTGGGGTATGTCATGTTGCTTTTGAACTCATTTTTATTCGCCCACATTTCAGTGTTGGTGTATTATATTGCTATGTGTTTCCCCATCCCCTAAATAGCTATTGGCGTGTGAACGCTTGTGTCGGATTCTTTTTAAACTTTGTGTGAAGTATTATGGTTCTTACGGGACGATCCGAACTGTATTTAGCAATTAGCATTCCGCTGACTGTCATAACGGAGTGAAGACGGCGGAGGCGACAGGATCTCTCGATACCCAGCTTTCTACCACTTTCCGTTACTGCCGAAAACCCCGTGAAAGCAATGTATGCTACAATTGTTATTGATTATTTTCAAATTTTGCGTGAAAAATTGTGGTGCGACGAACCCAAATGATATTCAGTGTTCCGCGGATTTCCATTACCCCCTCGCCGCTTGACGAAACCACGTGAACTTGATAACGACTAGCTTTGTTTGAAGCATTATAGTCAATGCTTGGCTCTTTGTGACTCTTCGGTCCAGAGTTATAGCCCTTTACCGAACACAATGCGATAGAGACTGGACATGGGTTTTAACATCCACTCGACACAAACTATGTCATTTCGGGACTAACATGTTGTTTAATTTTATTTCAATAATAAGCTTGCGCGTAGGGGTCTTTAGCAGTTGGAAGAAACCGGAGGCTGGACAGGCGATCCTACTCCGTGTCACGTACAACCGATGATTCGAAACCATGCCAGTTGGTCAACATTCTCTCTCTTTCTCACCCCCTCTCTCTCTCCGTGTGCTATGAGGGGAATTTTGCCCTGGCATTGGTGCTACGGTCTACTCTTATTTTGTCAGATATCTTTATGCTTTCAGACACAAAGTTTAGTAATGAAATCAAATCAAACGGAGTTTAACGAGCTACTGCTCTGCTGCAACTGGCGTGATGAAGACGGACATACACCATACAGGCTCCTATGATCGAATTCCAACTGTCAATAAATCCTTTACGTGCACGCCAATGTGTACAAAGGACCTCGTTGATTAGGCATAAATAAACTTATCAAGATCATAATCAACTCTCGATGTCATCGTAAGTCTGCGATATTTAGTGGACTTGAATACATTTGATGATAGATGATATAATGTAAACGCGGATATTCAAGCCTTTGTTTATTATTGTACCAACGGTAGTAATGATGATCTAAGCTAGCCTAAAATTAAATCTTTAATATCTATCTCGGTTCAGATTGAAGCAATTTGGCTGAAAAATTTCAGTATTCTGTTTTCATCGCTATTTTAAAATTATTGTTGCGAAAACTGTCAGCTCTTTATCTAATTATACCTAATGCCCCTTTAAAAGAGATGATGTTTTGGGATAATACGCCATACAAAAGTCTAAAATTCGTCCTTTGAAAAAAAAATGGAGGATATAAGAAAAAAATAGTTGGTTTATCTGGAGTTGGTGTGCTAAAACAAAGATAGATATCTGTGTGAGATTTTGTGATTTCTTATTCGTCCGGTGGCTGAAGGAGGATGTTGATGTTTTTTTGACTCGTAGGAGATTCCCTATAACCCGGTGATTGTTTAAAATAGGCAATGCATTTCTGTGCGTGCAATGTAGTAGAAAAAACTGGAAACACCGTTTTAAGTAAAAGAAGATAATTTGTATGTCATGCAGTTTACAATAAATAAATATTTATTCAGGATTTTGATGGAAACATAGCTTTTAAGTTAGCGAAATGGTACAATTAGGTAACTAGAAAATTCACCCAAAAGTAAGAAACAAATACACAAAACCCAGTGAACTGGGAAAAATTTCTGTTTCGCGATGTTTTGAATAATTCTAATCTTCGTCATTTTGCTTTCGCATTCGTATATTCTTGGTTGTCCCCCACCTTGTTTAGAAAGCGGGGGACTAATAAAATGGGTCCACCCCTCTGTCCGTCACATTTTTTGGGACACAATAATTATTCTAATTGAGGTAGAGTGTTAAAACTTTTAACTAAGGCTAAGCTGCCATAAAAAAGATTGGTTGAGAATTTGGAACGCAATAGCTTTGGTTCGAATCGGGTGAGAGTGATGAAACGAGAGCAAAGATTCAATATATCAATGCATTGGCTAATATAAGTGCGATGATGAAAAGTGTCGGCGATAATCAATTTCATGGGACATGATAACTTTAATTCTAATTGATGGAGAGTGATGAAACTTATGGCAGTCAACACGGGTTCTCGCGTACTTTTATATCAGCAATAAAACATTAATTACAACACTGTCGATTGGACAATAACACCCCTCTGTTTTACTGAGGCGAACAACTGCCGATAAATATTATAGTGTACTTTTTTCATTATTGTGCTCAATTGTCTTCCTCAACTCAAATCTTTATTGACATATGCCTTCAAATAATACTGCTCAAATGACCATCACACAATTTTCAAACTTCATCTTTTATCCAAACACATCCCTGATATATATAAAACAGTACAACCGTTTTCGGGAATCATAAATTATTCGTAACTAGGCAGTTTGGATACATAAATATATTTATTTTTTTTGCATTCTAAACGCGTCTTGGGTCCCAATGATCTCAGGACATGTCTATTGGACAATAACACCCCTCTAAATGCGAAACAGGTAGTGTTTATCTCCTAGCTAAAATCTAAATACAACCCATTAAATGATTATTAGATATCATTAAAATTCTAGTTCTATCTTATACTTACGTTTAGTATACAACACATTTAATATCAAGGGTCAGTTACTTGCGATAATCATTGAGAATCAACAGGATTCTTCGTGTCATGACCTTAAACACTCTGGAGCACCCATATGATTTTTAAAAATGACCAAGGGCAATAACCCTGGTAGTAATTATGGGAAATCGTTGACAATCAAACAGCATCTTCGACTCGTGACCTTAAACAAAGTGCAGAAATTTAAATCAGTCGAATATTAACTTCAGCCCTCGGAGGGACAGGTGCGACAACAATATACGACCACATTTCAATGTGAGTGTAGAAAACCTGAAATCAGCAAATATGCGTAAAATGCAATAATTCGTATACCAATTTAAAATTGTATTTAAAAGACCTGACATTAGACATGATCTGAATCGTACGCATCATAAATAAAAAGGCAAATACTTGCTATTTTCAGGTTATCCCCCCCGCCAACACACACACGCACCACCCGCGTAAACGATATATAACGCATAACTTAATATATTTGTACATGTTAACAGGTAAAGCCATTTTGGGTGATTAAGCAGTGTCTGTGGTAAAATTTTGCCTGTCCTATCCGTCCGCCCATTCAACTTCTTTTATGGACAAAGGGTCTAGATTGTAAGCTAGTTACCGACCTCGACCTCGGGTACCGTTTGATAAAAACCAGAGTTTGTGCATTGATCACCAACACGGCCTACGTGCACTAGCTCGAGTGTTCGTCTAACTTAAATCCCTTTCCCATTCGATAACCCTTGCCAACCCTCTTGGAAACAGTACAATACATTACGGTCCATACGTGACTCTACATTAATTCTATCGCTATAATATTACGACAAGACGACAATTGTTACAGTCACGTCTCGTTGGCAGTTAAGCATGTTTTGATTTAGTGCAAGCATCTCGAGAATATATGACCCAACCATTACCGGTGTCACCCGTTACGACATTTATTTGCTAGACTTTGTATGATCATTTCATTTTTTAATGAAATATATATATGCATAGTTGTATTTCGTTTTGAAGATGCCCTCGCATGTACATTTTTTTCTTCTAAACAATATTTATTTACAGAAACTGGATTGGAGAACACGCAGAAGCCTTTTAACCTACTTTCCAATTACTGGGTCACGCTGGGTGATTTGATGATATATTTGGACTAATAACATACTCAAACTAATTAATCCACCAAACATTTCATATCACTCCCAAAACCTTGTATTCGCGAGGAAATAGCATAAAATATATTTTTAAGAAACCATGTTTATCACTTAATTTGATTGAGAACGGGTTCATTTTCAAAATGTATTTGTGGTTACTTACTACTTAAGTAGATTCTTGGATTACCTTCGGCCAACTTCTTTTTCACAGTTTGTCGTACGTTTAAACCCTCAATATTCCCCTTTCTGCTTAACAATGCGATCAAGAAATAACAACCCCTCCCTAAGTCAAGCTAGGCAGACATAAGCCGTCGGGCTAGACATTGATACCCTGACATTTTGTGCATTTCTACTTTCCATATATACCAGATTGGCCATACCCTATAATACCTCCGTGGCAATGTATCTTTAAATGAAAAGGGTTAGTGAGCCCAGCTGAATGCACCCTTGCTTTACGAGCTTAATTATACATTATGCAAGAACTAAATCTGCCGATTGCAGGTCTTTCTGTAGGCCTGAAATGCTATCCTAATTATGAATTAGACATTAATTAACGTATCCAGACCTTAATCAACTCTCGATGTCAATGCTAATCTGGGATATTTACTGGATTATGATCCAATTTGCTGCTCACCGTTCGTGATTTATTTTATAATGAAATGGATAATCAAGACTATGCGTTTCGTAATGATGATCGAGTCTAGGCAGAAAATTCAATGGGCGACAACGGCGCATGTAAACATGACCCAGAAAAGAGTAGTACAGGTAGGGTTATATGCTGTCAAACTATTTGTCAATAATTATCATCATCTTTTTCGCCAAAAAATAAAAATACAATCTCATTTTGAATTCCCCCCCCCCCGAATTGATCGTATGTTTTCTGGCCAATCAAATGCTTTCTCTTTATTACCTTAAGGCCACCCCTTCTCTTATAAGACTTCTGAAAAGCTAAAACATCGGACAGATCCAGAGCCCTTCTGTTCAAGGAGGCTAGTGGATTGATTAGATAAACGAAGCAATAGCAATGGTTTGCCCAGTCGTATTGGGGGATTTTTTTTCTAGGAATAATTTTTAGGCTAATTTATGTATTCTTATTATACAGCGGATACACGTGTTTCAGTTCGTTGACATCTACATAACATGCCCTAGATATAATTGTTATTTTTATGATGACCAGTACAAAAGGGGGTTTAGCGTCTTACTGGCTTCACCAGCCAGGATAAAAGCTGTGTAGTGTGTGTGGGAACTCGGGTTTTGTCCCATGCGAACCACTTGGCCTTGTTCCGTGCCAGGCCCTTCACAGACAAATGTATCCCACGCTGGGAAATTCCGAGAGCATTCTCGCTCAACATAGTGATTGGACCGCGGATATAAAAAAATATAAAAATTCTAAATACTTTCAATTGAAAGTCAATGGCACTTTTGGGTCCCGCGTGAACCAAATTGTTTATAGTAAATTGTGTCTCCAATGCAGCAGTCAAATCGGACATACATTTTTACGTCATATTTCCTACAATCGGACCTATAACTATGGTCATCAATCTGAAGAACGCCCCCCCCCCCGGTTAGTGAGTAAGCGCTTACCCACTGATTCTTAATAGTCAGTACTGCACATAAAGTACAAATGGGTTTAAAGAGCCTGGCTGATCAAGAATAAAACTTGAAACTTCCATTTCTTCACTTACTATTCGTTCGTTCCTAGAGTTTAACGTCCACTTCCACCTAGGTTGAGTCTTACTATCACCTCATCCTACTTTTATACGCCAACATCTTCATTTGCCCCTGTCCATCCGTCAACAATTTGTTTGTGGACACTACACAGGTAACAATTTGTAACCGAAATGCATCACCGTTTCACCCTAAGGACGATTATGTTCGAATTTCGTGAAAATCGGACCGACACTGCCTGACAAAATAGCCGCTCCTTGTACGCAAATAGTGTAAAAGTATGTAATACCAACTATATCTTTATATAACTATCGATATTCGAGCATTTCAGACCGCTGGTTTCTATTGTTGTTAATTTTAAACGATTCTGTACGACATATTCTGGTTAAATTCATGAAATATGCCCCGGAAACAAAATCAGGACGGAAGGGCAGTCATGAGAAATTAAAATAATAGGTAGATGAATGTGAAAGTGTTATAAAGGTATGTTGAACTGTTCTTGAGATATGCTCTAGAATAATAATTATCTACCAAAAACTAATTTGATGTGTAGTAAAAATTCAAAAATCATTTAACAGAAAATTGTTTCCATGGAAACACAAATATTATCAAATCCGAGATTATTATAATTCATTCATTTATAAGGCGCCCCCAAATCAAGCTAAAAGCTGCTCGACAATTGTTACAGTCATGTCTCTTTGATAGTTAAGCACATTTTGATTCAGTGCAAGCCTCTCAAGAACATATGACCAAACCATTGCAGTTGTCGGTCGTTACAACATTTATTTTCCCGACCGGGTCAATATTGTAAGATGCTGTAATTTAATTATGATCAATTTTATTTATATATAGACACATGTATCATTTTTATTTTAAAACATTTATATGCATAGTTCTATTTCTTATTAAATGAATAGGGTGAGTTAATGGTACTAACTTTGTGTACCCGTGCTTATGAGCTTCACCATGGATGGTAAATGGTAACAATGACGCGTGAAAAATGATACAGAAAAGAGTGGCACACATAAAAAGGGCTCGAACTTTGCAATATCATTATCTTTTTTGCAGAAAACAAACTCGTATGTTTTCCGACCAATCAAATGCTTTCTCACTAAAGGGTGTTGGATTATTATATTAGCTTAAGACCACCCCTTTCTCTTATAAAAGAGCTGAAAGGCTGAAAAGTCGGACAGATCCAGGGTCCTTCTGTTCGGAGAGGAAAGTGGATTGATTGGAGGGACGAAGCAATAGTCATGTACTGCTCACTCGTATTGGTGATCCTTACTAGCTGTGTGGTAATACCGACAGAAGGTAAATATGTTATTCAGCATTCATCTATCCGACTCCTAATTTTGAGTAACAGTTTTTAAGACAGTAATATCTATAGTATTATAATTTTTTAAAATATAGTATTATAATTATTTTACATTTATATTTTAACCTTCTGTAAAGTGCAATCGGCTTGTTTAACAATGTGCATTTCAATCTGTCATCAACTTGTTGTTTACGTGATGTGAGGTGTTCAGAGGGAAAAGAATTTAGGCAATATTTAGAGCAGACAGTAAATTTTCAGAGATTTATCACCACTGATGATCAAACATTAGTTAAAATTTATGATAATTAAACATACATTATGCAAGAGCTAAATCTGCAAATTGCATGTCGTTCTTTAGGCCTGAAATGTTATCTAAATTATCAAATTGATAGTAATTCACTAATTCAGACCATAATAAACTCTCGGTGTCCTCGCTAGCCTGCGCGATTTATTGGCTTAGAATCTTATCTGCTGCCTAACACTCATTGATAATCGAGACTATGTTATTTTTTATCGTACTGATCTAATCTACCATAATGTATTTTTAAGTTAATCGTGTAAATTTTGTATTAGTTAATAGCCAACAACCACGTCTTGTTGGTGGATCAGCGCCATATCAAGGCAGAGTTGAAGTCCACTACAATAATGCCTGGGGAACAGTTTGTGATTATGGTTGGGGTAGCCAGGAAGCTGCTGTAATTTGCCGACGTCTAGGATTCAGAACGTAAATATCACTATTTGTAGATTCAATGCATTTCATGTGTATAAATTAAATACATCATATAATAACATTGAAGAAAAACAAACACAAAATTTTTTGCTAAACTTTGCTATTAATATTTATTTAGTTGTTAAAGGGAACTTTGGACAAGGAACGTGACCAGTTTTATTCAGCGTTATTAGTATAGGCAATGTATATTCATAATTGTATGAATGAGTTATCTGGATCTGTTTAAAGACACCAATGCAGCATCTTACGATTTCCAGTACCATCTCTTAATTGAGCATCGTTATCGGCACCAATTAGGTAGCTCACCTGCTAAATCGAAGGCCTGTATGTAAACACTGTCTTAATTGTTCTATCAATTTTCATCTATTTAGTGATGGTGCGATTGTTAAAAGTGGGGCCTACTTTGGACAAGGAACAGGGCAAGTTTATTTCAGCGATGTTAAGTGTACGGGAACCGAAACCTATCTGCATGAGTGTGATTATTCCTGTTCCCCTCCAGTTAACTGTGATCATAGCAGGGATGTTTCCGTTATCTGTAAACGTAAGTTGATAATTTTATACATATCAATAACTATGCACAGCCAGTACGTTCAATTCTATTGCATGATAAAACAGGAAGAACGGTGCACCGACCTCTAAAGAACATCGACAACTATGAGAACAAAACGAAATGGCTAAATAATATATCCTTAACCCCAATCGTAATTATTCATTCACGAAATTCGAACACGGCCATCATTAGGTGTAATGGTGATGTATTCGGAAAAATGGTCACAAGCTAACATTACGATTTTTCGTAAAATCAAGGACCATAAATCAGGACGGTACAGTCTGATATGCGCGAATATCGACAGAAACCAAGATCGTTGGGCCATAAACGTGTATTTAAAGTTTCATCAAAAACGGATAAAAATTGTGACCTCTAAAGGGTCCACAACATTGATATACCACCAATTTTTACCCGTCTGTTTTGTTCCGATTGTCATGAAATTCGAACCCAAACTTCATTAGGGTGTAACCATGATATCTTTAAACGTTTTTTTTTAAAAATCAGACAAAAATTGTGACCTAATAAAATCAAGGGCCACAATTCAGGAAGTTAAAATCCGATATGCGCGAATATCGACAGAAACCAAAATCTTTGGGTGATAATATTTTTACATTGTAACATGCTTCAGTGTAAACCCTGCGTTTTGATTGGTCAATTAGACACTGTCTATTGGACAATAACACCCTTCTGTTTTAGTAATGTCTTTTAAAATCCTAAAAAGCATGTTACAATGTCGATAAACACTTCCTGTTTGGCATTTAGAGGAGTGTTATTGTCCAATAGACATGTCCTGAGATCATTAGGACCCGAGACGCGTAGCGTCGAGGGTTCTAATGTAAAATCTCAATAACACCCCTCTAAATGCCAAACAGGAAGTGTTTATCTCCTAAGTATTTGCGTACGAGAGGCGACCATTTTTTCCGGCAGCATATATCGTGTCAAAAACATTGCTTACGAAACACCTTTCCTTATTTTTCTAAATGTTTCAATATGACCTATATATTCGAAAAGTTGAGATTAATCCTATTCCAGCGATAGTTTTTATACGCCCACATTTTCATGTGGACGTATTATGTCGTCGCCCATGTCCGTCCGGACTTCCGTCCGTCCACAATTTGTTTGTGGACTCTCTACAAGTCACAATTCTTATCCGATTTTGACGAAACTTGAAATATAGGTTTATCCCCAAAAGATCTCGGCTGCTTTCAATATTGGCATGTATCGGATCAAAAAAAAATGGATTATGGCCACAGATTGTACGAAAAATCACGTTTTTAGCTTGTTGACCCTATAGAGGTCACAATTTTGAACCGATTTTGATGAAACTTGACATGCATGTTTGTAACCCAAAGATCTTGGTTCTTTTCGATATTTGCGCATATCGGATAGTAACTTCACGAATTATGGCTACTGGTTATACGCAAAAAAACCCTTTCTTTAGCTTGTGGTCCCTAAGGAGGTCACAATTATTATCCGATTTAAAAAAAAACCGTTTGATTATATCACCGTTACACCGTAAGGAAGGTTGAGTTTGGATTTCGGGAAAATCTGACCAAAATTGACAGACAAAATGGCCGCCGTTTGTACGCGAATACTGTAAAAAAAATGGTATATCATGGTTGTGGACCCTGTTTAGGTCACAATTTTAATTCGATTTTGATGAGGAAGGTTGAGTTCTAATTTCGTGAAAATCGTACCAAAATTGCCGGACGAAATGGTCGCCGTTTGTACGCGAATAGTGTAAAAATATGGTATATCATGACTGTGGACTCTCTACAGGTCACAATTCTTATCCGATTTTGATGAAAAGTCACATTTCTAGGTTGTGTACCGTCACACCATAATCATTGTCGGCTTCGAATTTCATGAATATCAGACTGGAACTGACCAACTAAATGGCTGCTCCCAATACAGTATGAAATACAGGACTTAATGATGTAGGAAAAATCACTTTCGGTATTGCTTGTTCTCTATCCATCTCTCGAAAATGTGGGCGTATCCTGCCTGGCAGTGCCAGCCTATCTTTTCAGTTAAACTTAACTCTTCTTTATTTTCCGTCTTTTCCACCTCGATCTTTTTGATTCTTCCGGTTTTTAAACGACCAGATCGATGTTTATGCTACATGTACGTTAACTCAGATGTTTAGACCGTGTAACAAAGGAAACCTGTCTATCTTGGAAATATTCGAAGTAGTGGGTATATTCACGTGCACGGAAAATACATGAGTACATTTGTAATCTAAATCGAGGGTCTAACAGATATCATTTGGAAATTTCGAAGTTCCATCTGTGATTTTTATACGCCCAGATTTTTATGTGGACGTATATTGTCGTCGCCCCCGTCCGTCCATCCACAATTGTTTGTGAACAGTCGACAGGTCACAATTTTTATCCGATTTCAATATAGGTTTATCACCCCGAGATCTCGGTTCTTTTCGATATTGGCATGTATCGGACTGTAACTTTATGTATTGTGTTCCCTGAGTGTACGAAAAATCACGTTTTTAGCTTGTGAACACTTTAGAGGTCACAATATTGAACCGATTTTGATGAAACTTGAAATGCATGTTTATAACTCAACGATCTTAGTTCCTTTCGATATTTGCGCATATCGGATCGTAACATCCTGAATTATGCAATACACAAAAACACCTACTTATGGAAAAACAGCTACTTAAGTATGTGTTTTTGTGTATTGCTCTATCCAGTTACTAAATGCCTCTAAAAGATTATTCCTGAATTATGGCCCCTGATTGTACGAAAAATCGCCTTTTTTAGCTTGTGGTCCCTCTTGAGGCCAAAATTATTATCCGATTTCAAACACCGTCTGATTATATCACCGTTACACCGTAAAGAAGGTTGTGGTCGAATTTCGTGACAATCGGACCAATATTGACGGACAAAATGGCCGCCGTTTGTACGCGAAAAGTGTAAAAATATGGTATGTCAAGGTTGTGAACACTGTAGTAGAGGTCACAATTTTGAACCGAATTTGATGAAACTTGAAATGCATGTCTATAACTCAAAGATCGTGGTTCTTTCGATATTTGGGAAATATCGAATCGTAACATCCTGAATTATGGCCCTTGACAATCTGTTTCACAGAGAATTACTTACCAATTATCTCTGTCACACATGACTGTCTACAACATGTGCATTGACTTCAAGTGCCGTCAGTCATTGGCTAAACGGCTCGTGCATTGTTTACATAACACCTAACTGCTTCGGGCAAAATGGTGCGTTTTACCCATTTGAATACCCATTTACACTAAATAGGAAATATTTTTTAATTACAAATGTTCAAACCTCTTTATTTATTTTTCTTATACTTCAAAAAAATGTTTGAGAATTTAATTTGTCGGAGTAAAAAAGTTAATATACCGTACTCATTAAGCCTCGTCGATGTCATGCTTATCAGTGATTGTAGCGGCCAAGCGAATATTCACTGCGGGATCAGTTTGGGCCCTTGATTGTGCGAAAAATCACGCTTTTAGCTTGTGGATATTATAGAGGTCACAATTTTGAACTGATTATGATGAAACTTGACATGTATGTTTATAACCCAAAGATCTTAGTTCCTTTTGATATTTGCGCCCATCAGATCGTAACTTCCTGAATTATTGCCCCTGTTTATCCGAAAAATCACCCTTTTTCGTTTGTGGTCCTTCTGAAGGTCAAAATTATTATCCAATTTAAAAAAAAAACGTTTGATGATATCACCGTTGCTTGGTAATGAAGGTTAAGTTCGAATTTCGTGAAAATCAGACAAAAATTGGACAAATGGCCGTCGTTTGTACGCGAATAGTGTAAAGATATGTTATAATCAAAGTTGTGGACCCTATAGAGGTCACAATTTTAATTCGATTTTGATAAAACTTAAAATACATATTTATAACCTAAAGATCTTGGTTCCTTTCCATATTTTCGCATATCGGATTGTAACTTCCTGAATTATGGCCTCTGATTGTCCGAAAAATTGCCTTTTATTGCTTGTGATCCCCCTGGAGTTCGCAATTATTATCCAATTTAAAAAAAACATCTGATTATATCACCGTTACACCGTAATGAAGGTTGAGTTTAAATTTCGTGAAAATCGGACCAAAATTGCTGGACAAAATGGCCGCCACTTGTACGCGAATAGTGTAACAATATTTTATATCAAGTGGACCTGTAGAGGTCACAATTTTAATTTGATTTTGATGAAACTTGAAACAGAGTTTAAGGTCTTGAGACCAACAAGTATATTGATTTTCAATGAATTTTGATGTACAGCTAAATCCATAATATTAAATGTTTCGTATACTAAACATTAGCATGGGGCAGAACTTTATAAAAAACCAAACAAATTCTAATGATTTTTGATAATTACCTAATATGCGACAACTCTTGCTGACTGCCCGGACGATTTAGCTGCTGGTGGGCGTATGTTTCGTTGCCCGAGTAAGTTTCTCTTTAACACTAAGGGAGTCTTTTGGGGATTCTTGAATCATCGATAACATGTGACCTTTCGTTCATTTTTCAGTCTGATTTTCTGACCCTCACTGATATTTTCTGTCTGATTTTCTGACCCTTTATTGACATTTTTGAAGCGGGAACTTCAAACCGTATGACAACATAATCCGAACACTCATAGAAATATTCAAAGTAGTGGAAATATATAATACGCATGGAAATGTATCTTCTATTTACAAAATAAGTACATTGATGGATATCTTGGTCCAGGGTCTAATATAGAGCATTTGAAGAAAAATTTCGTTTCTGACATATTCCCTACGAACAATTTGTTTACGAGACACCTTTTCTAATGTTTCAAAATGGTTAAATTCGACCTTCGGACAGCTATGGGTAATTCGATTCCAGCATTTGTTCCAATCAGGGTTATCTCCCTTTATTTAGAAAAAATAACCTCGCTGAAACGTCTCGTTATAAAACGATACGAAATGAAATAGGGTTGAACGTCCTACTGTTCTGCTCCAACTGGCCTTATGAAGACGGGGATAGCCATGTATGCCATACTATGGTGGCTGTTAACGGCCATTCTACATTCTCGACTTGTCGAGTTGTGAAGGCGACAATTCGAAATAATTGTATTTTGTCGTCTTGTCGACTTGTCGGGTTTTGAAGGCGACAATTCGACAAAAACAATCCGACAACGCGACAAACTAACTTGACTTTGTCGTCTAGTCTGGTCAATTTTGTCGCTTTGTCGCCTTCGACTTATTCACAACCCGACAAAGCGACAAGTCGACGAAATACAATTATTTCGCTCTGTCGACAAAATACAATTATTTCGCTCTGTCGACAAAATACAATTATTTCGCTTTGTCGACATAATACAATTATTTCGCTTTGTCGACAAAATACAATTATTTCGCATCAGAAGTCAATCACTGCGCATGAACAAGCATTCTTCGGTTAAGTATGGAAGCCTTAACTCGTAGAAGCGAGGGTGCATTTATTCAGCATTTCGTTTATTTCTACACCTGATCATTACACAGATATTATTGAAAAGTTCATTTGGTTAAATTTGCAGCTGACGACCCATAAAATTAGGAATCTATATTTCCGAAGAGAGTCAGTTTTATATGTTGAAATGTATGCTTTCAATATGTCTATCGTAATTGAGAATACAATGTGCTAGTTGTGCTACAATAAAAATATTTAAAATTTAAATCCCCTTTTCTTATGATGTTTATAGGCAAGTTTCTTTTACGGAATACGCTAAAGGTTTTTCTTGGCCACATCCCAATTTCAAATCTCCCTGACTTATGCCAAAAATTGGGAGTAACTGTATGACTGGCTCACTAGCCAGAAGGTCTGCGTCAAGCATGTCTTTCCCAATGTCCAATGTACGGTGACATGCACGTAATGGAACCTTTGTCAGTTGGAATTTTAAATAAAAGAGAAATGGGATTTAACGTCCACTCGACACAAATTAGGTCAATTCGGGACTAACACATGGTTCAATTTTGTTTCAACAATTCGCTTGCGCGTAGGGGTCTTTAGCAGTGAGAGTAAGCCGGAGGACCCGGAGAAAACCCACGAGGTTGGACAGGCGACCCTACTCCTTGTCACGTACAATCGGGGAATCGAAACCCCGCGAGTTGACTCAATGACAGACTGTATGATACAGCGCGTGATAACCATTCAGCCATCCCCCTCCCCCTGCCATACAGTGTGCTACAGCCTACTTTAATATTTAATTCCAAATGCCAAGAGATATTTTACGTGCACGCAAATGTGTACACGGGCCGTCGGTTTATTGTCCCATCCGAATGACTAAAAAGCTGTCCTTATCAGGCCCACCTTCCTGCACCACTGACAAACAAAAAAAATGCGAAGGAAACCATATGCGATTTGAGTTGGGATATTAGTAGATTGATTATTTGTATGAGTTTGGGAAACTGTGCTATTGATGGTAATTAGTGAACATGCGTACGAATTCTTAGTTACGATAGCTTTATTGAAAGCACATACATTTGAATACATATCAACGTATAAAATCGACTCTTTTCTAGATATAGATTACAAAAGTCTGTCTGTCCGTCCATCCCACGTTTTAGGGCACAATAAATTAACACGAAGATGCGAAGATAATGCCTCTTCAAGTTAACTTACTTTCGTGTCCTTACCTTCGCCGTATGTAGCCAAGCAACAAACGTTATAAACGAGGAGACAAGACTGGCTAGGAAATTGTTTCGTTCATGTAGGAAGAAAACCGATGTCTCGTGAACAAATGCGCAGTGTACATACGATACGCCTCCTTTGGGAGGTCAGTCTACTTCACATATAACATGCATGTCAGGGCGAGGATCACGTGGGTAAGACGCTAGCTCGCTAGCCTGGAGGTCGGATGTTCGCCTGCATTGGCCGAGAAAGTTCATCTAAATTTTCCGGCGTGGTTTCCCTTTATCAGTAACGCAGGACGGAGGGCCTGGCAAGGACAGCAATCTAGTCGTTCGGCGAAAAACCAAGTTCCCGTGTACACATTGGCGTACACGTAAAAGATCCCCCACAGTACACTTTATGGCGTATGCCCGCCATCGTCAACCCAGGTTAAGAGCAGAACAGTAGGACGTTAAACCCCGTTTCATTTCATTGCATGTCAGGGTTGGTGATTATGACAATTCTGTTCATACCTCATATCTGTTTTTGTCACTGGCAGAACTGTGGTGGACTCGATTCTTTGTCACACAATTGCAATTCTGTCAGTTTGGTATTGTCCCGCATTGACAATCTACAATAAATATTTAGCTATTGAAATATTGCATATTACATAACTCATCAATATTTGTTTCCAGCCTATTATCGACTTGTTGGGGGATCAGCGCCACACGAAGGTAGGGTTGAGGTTAAAATTGGGTACTACTGGGGAACTATCTGTGATTCCGGATGGGGGAACGAGGAAGCAAGGATTGTTTGTAAAGATCTTGGGTTTGATACGTAAGTATAATTAGATATTTATATTTTTGATACATCCTTTTGTAATTATGTCTAACAAAACAAGAATTAAATAGTTATCTTAAAATGAAAGATATTATTTCCTTAATTAAACAAGCAAAACAAAATATTTCACTATTTCGCACATTCCGCCCATTTAAAGCATGTATCCCAAAGTTATTCTCCTTGGTCCATATTTTAATTATGTTGATTGTGTGTAAATGCGATTCCTTATTAACCCTGTTTCCATGACCACCAACGACAATCACATTGTATCGTACACGACTCCTATGTGTACGTTTTTGTAACTGTTTTTCGACCAATTTACTTTAATACAATAAAACATGTTTAAATCAGCTAACATACAAAGCGCCGTATTAAATACTTGGCATTTTCTTTCCCAAAGCGATGGAGCTATTTCCGTACACAATTCCCATTTTGGAAGAGGAACAGGAAGAGTATTACTTGATAATGTAGACTGTACTGGTACAGAAGCATCTATAGAAAAATGTCGCCATAGTAATCAAACAACTTGTACCCATAACAATGACGTTGCTGTTGTTTGTAAACGTAAGTATAGCACTTCCAAACCAACTCGTTCTTACCGATGACTTATCAATGCCTTTGCTATGGTCTTATAAATTAGTGTTGCTTAAAGGTATTGTTGGTTTAAGTTGATGGTGCCACATAAGGGTACGATTTATGAATGCACTTCTTCACCATGTTAATAGGGAATGTTATTAGAGTGGCTAGACTATTCTTGGTTAGCACAACATTTAGAAACTTAAAACATATCGCAGTCATACTCCTAACTTTGTCCATCGATGGAATGGATTAACTTTAATTCACAACATAATACCTTAATACAGTGAATCCCAGCGTGGGACGCACAGCCCACAAGGGGGTAAATTGAATAATTACGTGTGTTGGATGTGGGGGGATGGTGAATTTGAAAATGATGTCAGTTAGAAAAAAAAATCAGGTCTTCCATTCTTACGTTTATACTAAAGCAACATTATCATGAAGATATGTCAGAAATACAAAATGACGGATCTGTTAAAACTCTCTTCAAAATCAAAGTAACTATGATGAGACACTGTGATGAGATAGAGACAAAATACCTAATTACAACTTGTTTGGCAAGAAAGAAATCTACTGTTGCCATTTGCATCCCCTTATATGGTAGAATGTGGTCTTAATCGACTGCTTATCACTTAATGAGGAGACTTAAGACTGAAACTGACTATAAATTAGAGCTTCGTATTCAAAAACTTTGCAGACCTCACTAAATCGATTTTTTTCAACTAATTACAATATAGAATTATTATTTCTAATTCTTTAATAATTTATTTTATTGGAAGAAATCAATATGTTAATTGAAGAATTTAATTTCATTAGACACATTAACAAAACTCAATTTGTTTTCATACCAAAGAGGGGTGGGGGACAACGTTGAGTTGGGTAATGGTGCACATAAAACTGGAAACCACTGCCTTAATATGTATTCCAGGTTCTGGCATTTATACCATCACATGTACAGTACAGTAGATAATGTAAACGTCCTTTGAATTCATATAGGAACAAATAGAGTATGGCCAGATTGAATTTTTTATGCGGGTGCAAGTGTGTGTGTGGGGGGGGGGCAAAAAAAGTCATTTTTAGTTATGCCTACTGACCAAATCCAACAAACGAAACGATCTTTTCACGTTGCAGTACCTTTTCGCTGATATTCTCTACCCCCAGAGATTAAAGAATCAAAAACACTAGACATTTTCAATTCACGTTTGAAGACACGTCCATTTGACGAAAATAAACAGAAAAAGTAATCCAAATAAACCTTAAAGCGCATCGGGAAATTTACCGAAGTATTGTTCTGCTGTATAAATTCTGTGTTATTGATTGTACCTGATACTTCATATTTAATATGTATCTGTTTCTTCAGCGGTTATTCGACTTGTGGGAGGAGTTGGACCATATGAAGGAAGAGTTGAAGTTCGTATTGGCAATACTTGGGGAACAGTTTGCGATAACCATTGGACTTTAACAGAATCAGGAGCTGTCTGTAGAGAACTTGGTTTTAAAGGGTAAAGTACTCAATAAATATAACCAAACAAACGGATAATCAATGATTCACAACCAGTCTGGGGAGAAATGAAAACAAATGGGGTTTAACAAAGCTTACTGATCTTCTCTTGAGGTCCCGTTCAGTTGCCGTGTACCGCCTGATCAAGAAATAAGTAAAGAAGTATAGAATTAAAATATAAATAAAAACACAAAAATAATAACAAGAATAGCATGAACATAAACATTGGGAAAATAATGGATATTATCTTGTGTTAGGCAGTTAACATTTTTAGAAGTAAAAAATAACCAAAAATCGTTCATGACCCCGAAAGCTCGCGTACCACCTAACATACCCTTGCGTACCACGAGTGGTACCACTGGGTTAGGCTAATGAAGACAGCCATACGCCATATACAGTGTTAATGCTGAGGACGTTAGAGTTCTTTATGGTTTTTTTTTACATTTAGTTTAAAGCATTGAGTTTGGACAAGGGGAGGGTAACGTACAGGTATCGATGTCCATCACTGTCCGTCTCGGTTATTGTTGAGGTGGCTAGAGTTCCTTATTGATTTTCTAAAAAAAATTGATTTGAAACATTGGCACTATTGAAAGAGTGATACGTATTAATTGTCCATACTTTTCTGTGGTCCGTCACCGGACAGCCTGCCCGTCAACAATTTTCAACATTGTGTGTGCTAGCGTTTGTCTTTAATGTGAAACCCCAAAAATTAATTTCAAACTATAGCTGCCATCATCGGGATAATTGATACATTCATGGTTTAATTTTCTAAAGAACATTTGATTAATTCGTTTATTTTCTAGGGTAGAATGCAGAAAGCAGTAGGTGGCTGTTAAGAACACAATGACAATGATCGTTTATTGCGTGCTTAATATATAAATATAAGCTAAATAATCTTCAGATCAACTTTACTCTACTTATATATATATTTTTGTTTACAAAAATTTGTTTATAAAGATATGTATGGATGTTAAAATATTTTGATACTGTAATATTATGTACAGGAGGACTGCATTACAAACCCGTTAAGCCAACCCAACACAGACCGGAATCAAATATCAATTTCAGTAACTGTAATCGGAGCTGGCATTATAAATCAATCAATAACACATCTTAGTGTGATCTTTCATACACAATAATGAATTTAATATTCCCTAAATATATATGTCATGACGAAAGATAGCCACCAAATATAAATTACCATCGTTACTTAACATCAGCCTCTATCGTATATGCGAGATTTTCGGCAAAGTGAGATTGCTCTGTCTGCTTGTTTAAAAAAACGAACAAAAATGTTCCGAAATTTTTTTTTTTTTTTTCGTGAAATCGAAGCCAGAACATTTTGTCTCGCAGCATCAATCAGCGATCACATACACATCACGTGACATTCAAATGTTACCTCTAGTGTCCACAACCTTGCTATTAGACACCTTGACACTATTTGCGTACTAGGATCTACCATTTCGCACATTTTCGGTCCAATTTTCACGAAATTCGAACTCAAAAGTAAATATGGTGAAAACCAAATTACAATTGTGATCTCTAGAGGGCTCACAATTTAAAAAGGCAATTATTTGTTAAATCAGGAATCATAATCCAGGAGGTTGTCTGGTATGCGCCAATACCAACAGGATCCGCTATCATTGGGTTATAAACGTATATTATATCAGATAAATATTGTCACCTCCATAGGGCCAACAATCTAAAAACTTTTTTTTTCGTACAGTCAGGGGCCATAATCCATGACGTTACGGTCCGATACATGCCAATATTGATAACGTTCACAAGTGTTTCGGAAAAGGAGACATATCGCCTGATCACAAAGCACCGCGCCAAAGAAACAAACCCACTGTTTTCCACCAAACTTGAAAAACATGCGTTGAAACCTACAGCCTCTATATGTGTTCACACAGTTTCCAGATCACAGAGTTCGAAAATAATTGTGTAGTTTCTGTCGGGTTCACAACAGACGTACGGATGAGCTGGGTGACGACATAATACACCCATGCGCGATTGTGGGCATATCAAAATCAAATCATGCCATTTGGGATAATATCTCATTTGCCATTTTTAACACTATGGTGAACCGAAACAAAAAACACACCTAAGCCAAAACCAGGCTCGACCACACCAAATATATTAATGTTATATCTTTTCTAGTTCTAGGGATTATAGTGATTATTATTACTCGAAAGTCTTAAGAGGCGCGGCCTTTGGACCAGGAGTTGGGTCTAGTATATTGTTAAGTGATGTATACTGTAAAGGGGAAGACGTACACCTGAGAGGTTGTAAGCATTCTTGCTGGGGTCTAGGTGCTTGTAATCATCAAAACGATGCTTCGGTGAAATGTAAAGGTATGTAAAAATGCGACACGAGTGAGCTTTTTTTGTGGTCCTTATAGAGTGTTTGCATAGTTTTCCTCGTGAAAAACTGTTAAGGAAAACACCTTAATAGTATGGTATATTTCCGTGGAATTTTAACAGTAATCTTTATTTAATTTGTTGTCGAAACATTGATCACAACAATGAAATACGTATTGGTTACACAAGACATATTCATACACTGGCATTGTACAACTCGATTCAGCAACCTGGAGATTTCGACTACAATATATATTCCCGATAGTTTCCATCAAGTTAAAGTATGTTCACGAGAAACTGTCGCCTTCAAAACTTATGTTAACTTATGTTTGAAAAAGCATACACAAGTACAAAAGAACTGTACAAAATCTATGGTTTCCATTTATTTTTCTACATAATCCACTTCGATGGTTATATCATCAGCCATCATTATGTCATCTACTCGGGCAATGTTTTCTTGACTGGTTGCTGTTGATGGCCTTCCGGTACACGGGTCATCACCAAGGCTCTCTCTGTCACGCTTAAATTCCACAGCCCACGTGTTCATTGTGGAAACATCCCAGATGGCTTTGACCTTGACCTTTGACACCACGCCGCTGCAAAGGGGCAGATTCGATTTGGTCAATTTGCCCAACTTATGAATTACGAACACACAAAAAAATCAAAGTGGGATCTCCATGGGAACAGATTTGGTGGACATAAAGTCCATCTAGGTCGCAAAAACAGACGTCGATTTTATTAGAATTCACTGTAGGTTGTTTTGTGCAAGCTGACTTCTGAGCACCAATTTCCCTATGGTAACTTGCACTTTTTGTTTTGTATACGCCCACATGGAAATGTTGACATATATTGCCGTTGAGCCTGTCCGTCCGTCCACAATTTCTTGTGGACGCTCTTGAGGCTAAATTTAATGACTTTAAATTTATACACAGTATTTAAGATCATGAGACAAAGGAGCCTATTGATTTTCAGCAATATCCGATTGACCTTATATTTATACACAATGTTTAAGGTCATTACACAAAGATGCCTATGATTTTCATCAATATTCGATAATTACGACCAAAGTTCTGGGCCTTGATCACTTTGAAAAATCTTGTGGATGCTCTAGAGGTTAAAGTTAATATCCGACTGACTTTGAATTTATACGCAGTGTTTAAGATCATTGGACGAAGAATCCTGTTGATTTTTTGCGATATCCGATAATTACTTCATGAATTATGGCCCTTGATCGCTTTGAAATATTTTGTGGATAATCTAGAGGCTAAAGTTTATATGCAATTGACTTTAAATTTATACACATTGTTAAATGGGTATAATTACTGACAGCGTTATGGTCCTTGATCACTTTGAAATATCTTATGGGTTCAAAGGTCAAAGTCAACACGATCTGCCTGGATTTTGTTCTGTCGAGTTCGTGATTCTGGTCATTAGAACGATCTCTGTTTTCTGAACAATTTGATATCAATTTCCTGTAAGTAGGATTACTTTGGACGAATTTATGGATTTTCAAATTTGAAGGACAGCCGTAAAGGGCCAAATTTTTGAATGCCCCATGGGGCCCCAGCCTTAAAATTTTGCACATCACGTTTTTTCGCCATAGTTAACTTGCATACCAAAAATCATCAATATCTGTGATGGTCATGTCAGAACCTTATGTCCACTTGACGTGGTGTTCCTCTGATGTAATATTTAACATATACAGATTTGGTGGAAGCAGGAAATTTAACACCAGAGGATGTTCGGTTATTACTCGCTAACATAGTTTCGGTTATACGAATCACCATCCTTAAAAAAGGTCTTTACAAATCGTACCACAGTTAACGTGATTGTATTTGGAAAAATTGTCAAACAATAAAGTATTGTTATCTCACTCATTTTAACAGTCGATGTAAGATTGCGTGATGGATCAGGACCACATGAAGGAAGAGTTGAAGTGTATTATAATGGTATGTGGGGAACAGTTTGTGGTAATGGCTGGGGACCAGAAGAAGCAGCAGCAGTATGTCGAGGACTTGGATTTATTCCGTAAATATAATACAGTTTTATAAATTTTCTCACCACACGGTTACATGGGTATATTTAGAGATGGAAATAAGATTAATAAAATGTAAAAGTTTTCTCAGCGTTTGATCATAAGGTCTGTCATTGAGTAAAATGGCGTGGTTTCGATTCCCCGAACATAACACCCCCACGTGCAAGCGAATTATTGAAAGGAAATGTGTTAGTCCCACAATGACCTGGTTTGTGTCGAGTGGACGTTAACCCACCAACTCACTTTCTGTTAATTCTTTAAAATTACAATCCCGGGTACAAACTGGGTGATTTGATGATATATTATTAGGACTAAAACATATTCAAACTAATTAATTTATCATAATTTTGCTTCAAATCCATCTCAAAACATTGTAATTGCCAAGTATACCCTGCTATAAAAATAGAGCAAAAGAGGCCATACTTGCGTCAGGAGATTACCCCTCACCGTACCTATGGCAACGTCGGCGGAGACAAGGGGGGGGGGGGATTCATTGCATACACAAGACTATGTTGTCTGTTATCGCTGACTATTTATTACAGATATCGAATACTACTTATTTATTACAAATATCGGATTATCCACTGCCCGCCTTTTCCCAGAAAGTGTCTAACTCTTCATAAAGTTTATCAACATGTACACAAAACGCTCAAGTTCGCGTGCAGACTTCGACGTCACGCGTGCAGATATTCCTGACCGTTGTACGTCTAACTCGTCATAACGTTTATCAACATGTACACAAAGCGCTCAAGTTCGCGCGAAGCCTTGGAAGTGCAGATATTCGTAATCGCCGGGCTCTCTATTAAGAGAACCCTTACATTTTTGCGCTTTATTACGCCCCATGAATGTTTTTCAGGGAAACCAGTATTTTTCTAGTAAGATTGTATATCTTTACTTTCCATATATACCAAAATTGTCATACTTTTATAGTCAAAAACCATCTTTAAAAAAGCAGACATTTTTTGTAAATGAAAACTTTCATGTATGAACACATTTCCATCAAGTAAGAGTAGATTATATTGCTTAAGAAAAAGTAATCAACCCATTTTAAAACGGTATTGATTAAAAAACGACCTCTGAATAAAATAAGTACACTGGCTGTAGCTAATCGTAGTATTGCAATTGGTAGGATAAAGGACAAAAGTCACAGTTTAATATAAAGAAACACCTTAACGTTTCATCAAAATATACCGGGCATTTGCGAAGTTTGTTTAAATAGTCATACCAAATGATTGTGATTATTTAATATTTTTCAGTGATTTAGCTACGGTTAGAAAAGGCGCTCATTTTGGCCCAGGGTCGTCAAGTATGCCTGTATGGTTAGATGATGTTGATTGTAGTGGATCAGAAGATTCACTAGCTGACTGTCGTATTGGTCGTTTCGGCTTTTCTTCTTGTAGTCATAACAGTGACGTTTCTGTTGTTTGCCAAAGTAAGTTATTATAGCACGAATATTACTTACTTACTTTCTAAAATGTAATCAGAATTTTATTTCATTTGATTGACCCTAATGGTCTTCCGTACATAATAAACATGACCATTGTTACTTTTACAGGTTCCCTTGACCCTTGCATAACCAAATTTAAGACTACATTAATTAATTAAAAACTACATTAGTTATGTTTTTTCAGGTATTGGTTATCGACTTGTTGGTGGATCTGATCCACGCGAAGGAAGAGTTGAACTATTGGTAAATAATCAGTGGGGAACTGTCTGTGATAAAGGATGGGATAAATATGAAGCAGCCATTGTTTGTAACAAGATTGGATATCCCACGTAAAGTAGATTTAAACTTTATTTAGCCTAACGCAAAAAAAAGGGAATTGGAAAGAAATAAATTAAGTAATAATAATAATCGTCTTGTCAATTATCGTGCTGGAATTCCAATGGAAAGTCTGCTTATATGAGCAAATTACAATAACACAAGAAAATCAACAAAAATATAAACGTCGAAAAAGTTATGTTTTCAAACATACGTTTATAGTCTGTGCATGTTCCTTGTGGTAAAGAGTGACACAAACGGAGGAAAACGTGTAATTTGAGGTTGTTAAGTATGTGGTTAGAAGGAGATATCATCATTACTTAGCTATTATTAGATGATCTTAATTGGTGTAAAATACAGTGATTTATTAAATTAAACGAGAATTTCATATTTTCAAAGAAAGAAAAAACTTAATTATTTCTATACTCACTACTATACGATCATAGGCATTATTCCCCACTCTTATAACACAATTACCTCCACATTACCTCCCTTGTTTTTATATTCACCACCATGAAATAGCTATCTTCTAACGTTTGAATATGAAGCTGAAAATGATATTTTTGCCAATTTCTCAACTGGCAATATTGAATTATAGGATTAATAGGCTTATTCTTTAACGCGGTTGGACTGTTTAAAGATACCATCTATTTTAAGCAACGCCGGATTAACCATGGGGCACCATGAGGCACCCAGGGCCCCCCACATCAGCCCCGCCCCCCCCAAAAAAAAAATCTCAGTTGTGCGCCTTGAGCATGGTCGGACCGAGGACTCCAACGGCCAGTGACCTAGTGACAGGGTCCCTCCGATGCTCCGAGGGCCTTCCATCTGAAGTCCCTGGGCCCCCTCAATCCATGGTGTGTTGCGATCGACATCCGAGAATTCGGTGTAATCCGGTGATGGGTTAACACTTGTTTTTTTATTGTCGTGAGATCTTCTATCGGACCGAACATCGTCTAACTCGAATTATCGTATAACTCGAACAAATTACCGTCCCCATCATTTCGAGTAGCGCGAATTTTGCCTCAGATTAACGTACGATTGTATATAAGTTGTAGTTGTAGTTAATATTCAGATTTCTTGATTAAATCTCGTATTACCATTTTGTTCGTCAAAATCGAGACCAGCTTGGTCGTAACGTTACGGCCTCATCAAATCATCGTGGGGGATATAATACGATTCCGAATCAAGTGACCCCGTTATTTACCACTGAACGACTTCAAAATTAGGTTTGATGTAGCTCCGCTCACTTACAGTGGCGGATTTAACGGACTTAAAGGACTCCAGTCCCCTCCTCTAGAAATGTCATCATTTCATAGCACTCGCATGGATTGGTCCTCTGAAATAACGCCAGAATGTGCTAATTTTGTGGCAGAATTTTTTTTTTTCTCGGAGAGGTACTTCTAAATGGCTCCGACACGAGTGCCTGAAATACCAAGAAATCACGTTTCTGGCCTCCAATTTCTGAAAATTTCTTGGGGGGAAAAAAAACCTAGACCCCCTCGCTCGCGGTTAGTGATCACCCCCCCCCCCCACGTGTTCCAGGCCCGAGGGCCCCCACCATGGTTAATCCGGCGTTGATTTTAAGGCTTGGTTTTAATACATTTTAAAAATATAACTTTAAAATATGAAATGTCGCTTTAACAGTTGTAATTAAAACAGATAATTTTATACAGACAATTATAAAACGCGTGTGTTAGTTAATAATAAATATCAATTTCAACCATTGAACTTTAGGAAATTCGGTATTAATATCAATTAAGATTTTCTTTTTATTATCAGAACTCGAGCGGAAGCATATGGTGGAGCTTTTTTTGGAGAAGGGTCTGATCCTATCTGGCTTGATAATCTCAACTGTCAAAGTGAATACAATCCTTTTTATTCCTATTACGATATCACGCATGCTACGTTATCGACATGTATGCATACTGGATGGGGCCAAACTACTTGTAAACACAATGGTGATGTTTCTGTTAGATGCCATCGTAAGTAACGTAACTAAAGTATACAACTTTGTCTCTCTATGTAATATGCACCATATACGCAACGATTAATATTGCCACAGGATTAATTTAACACAGGATAACATTTTTTGGACAAATATGTAAACAATATGTATGTTATACCGAATATATAGAGGATATTTGTCGTTTTAAAGTGAATAACATATTTATTTCATCGAGAAGCAAGAAAACTTATATATTCACTGAAAATATAAACCTTTTCTTGCTTAGAGATGACATAAAATATGTTATTCACGACAAAACGACAAATGTTCTATTTATTTTATGATTTTACAATAATTTTGGGTAAAACAACATGGGCTACTTTGTCCGCCAGTGGAATAACACTTTTATTTCACTGATAAAACGCGGTATTCCACTACTGATCATAAAATAATGTAACACCACTAACAATGAATCAGTTACAAATTGAGTGAACTTTGAGTGACAATAAAGTAGATATAAATTAATTGTGATCTAATAATACTAATGTACTCATAATATAATTAGCAATATTAATAATTAGTAATCAGTAAAATGAGGAATAAACAATAACGAAGGGGGAATGTGTGCGATTGGATTTGGGATATGTGGATAAGAAACATGTTAGGTTGTTAAGAGGAAGCAAGATAATGAATTAAGTTGAAATTTTATGATGATATCCAATGAAAATGATAAGTAATTATGTACCATTAAAAAGTAATAGTATACAAATCGTCTGTGCATTATCTTAATATCTATCTTTATGATAACAAATAATGTATATTTGAATTACTATAAAACCGTTCTGCAATATTCCCCCACAGCTTCAGTCCGTCTAGCCAGAGGTTCTAAACCTAATGAAGGTAGAGTAGAATTTTACCAGAATGGTCGTTGGGGGACAATTTGTGATGATGGATGGGGTCCAGAGGAAGCATCGGTAGTATGCTGGGAACTTGGCTTTAAGCGGTTAGTTATTTCTTTCTTTTTTAATAAAATTTATTTTCAGTCAGTTTGATCTTCCAAGTTTCTATCTATGTAGCTAATGATTTTAATGGATATTTTATACCTTTCTATATTACTATATCCTGTCATTTTAAGTTTGTGGTTGCGGTGACCCAGTGAGTAAGATGGTGGCGCTAACATGAAGGTCTCGAGTTCGCCTCCCGTTGGCCATGAAATTCCTCTTGATTTCCCGACGAGGTCCCTCCTTGTCAATAATGCAGGTCCAAGGGTCTGACAAGACATCAACTAGTCGTTCGGATGGAATAGAAACCCAAGTTCCGAGTACACGCGAGTGTTAAAATCTCTTCGATTCACTCTTTTTATTTTACACCGGCACCTGCATCCCAAGAAACGGTTTTATTTCTGTCATCATACTTCACCATCAATTTTCGAAACGCCTACCAACCGCCTGTAGGTTTTCAGCACAGAATATTGAGCCGTATCGAAATTATCGCAACAAATTACTTTATGGGGTTACGTAAATAATATATAATGTAATCGAGAGACTATTCCAAGTTTGAACACCTTTAGTTGTTCAAAATGTAAGCGTTTGTTTTAAAACTTAATCACAGATTTTCAGAAAGTTACTCACAATAAAATAGTTTTGTTATTTTTTGAACTACTAATGGGTATCTGGAACGGCTTCTTAAAGACGAACTAGTATAACAAGACCTGACAGCTCTTGGTCGAATCTTGCAAAGTGTCTGGCAGCTTATGTTCATAAATAAACTACATAAATAAATTACATAATATACCTACAATATGCGGAAAATAAGATATAAATGGTAAATTTTTACCTTTTTCTTAATTAGGAGTGGAGCCATAGCTAAGAAAGGTGCTTATTTTGGTGAAGGAACTGGGCCGATATTGCTTTCAAATGTTGTTTGTACGGGTCAAGAATCATCTATATATGAGAAGTGTACATATAGCCGGGGCTATCGGTGTACTCACAAACAAGATGCATCTGTTATATGTTTAAGTAAGTGGAATAACATACGATTGTTTTACATAGTCGGCGTTAGAAAGTAGTTCCCCCCCCTCCCCACTTCAGTTTGAACTACTAGTTATCCCTGTTTTAACACGAACGATTTTAAGTCACACAAAATCAAACGGGTTCTATTTCTGCTTTGAAGTCCAAACAGCTATTTATTTCGTGTTCTTAGCTCTTGGTCCCAAATTCACAGTCATTAAATCTTTTTTCTTCATTTGTTGTCGACATCTGTGCACTAAAATCAACATTTGTACCTTACATTCAATATTTGGTTTACAAATCAGACATTTGTCATATCAGATTTGTAAAATGTATTTTTGTTTAATTTAATTGTATTTTAATATAAAGATAAAATTTATTTTAGAAAATCTAAAAATTAACCAACATTTACATTTCATCAACGAAAGACAACTCTGGAACAACAAATTTCCAAATACAAATCTCCAAATACGAATCTTGCAAAACATTTCTCGAAATTCATCCAACCGGAACATTATGACAAGATAAGCGGAAGTCACCGGGCATACAATAAGCGACCATACAATAATGGGGAATAGAACAAGCAAACTGAATATGCTATATGCAACACTTCTCCAAAAACAGTTCACGAATGTCATCGAACCGCAACATTATGACATCAACCTGGCATACAATAGGTCACTGTACAAATGAAATCGAGCAAGCAAAATAAATCGCTCTTTGCCCATATACCCCGAAATGTCTTCTGACAGGAACTGTACAGTTTACCGGGATCTTAATATGCAACCGATGAAGGTTAATTCTCAGGCATAATTTTTTGGGTCTGTTTTTCATATATATATCGCTCATTGCAACCCCTGCTAGTCATTAATGCCCCTGTCAGACCGGAGGCACCGTTGCAAATGTTACAAATGTCGCAGCGTCTTTGCCACGTGGGTACTGTGCGTGTACTACGTTCATAGAGATGTTACCTAGCTTGTCTCGCGACCTTCGCGGTCCACTCCGTTCTCTCAGCTATCCAGGTCATATGGCAGAACCTTAGCGTTTGCTTTGAAGATACACAAAGCAAACGCCATGACTCAGCGATCATTGGCGACCACGGAGCACGATATCTCGCGTTTCCATCACCTTATGGTGATCTTGCCAAGCTCTGAGACCAATTTTTGTCGCCGGAGCAGCGCAGTAAGGACCCTTGCGACTCCATTACGTTCTCGCAGCTTTCCAGATCATATTGAGTATGTTCAAAACAAACGTCGTTGCTCGGCGATCATTGGCAACCATGGAGACCATAGCACGATATCCAGCGTTACCACAACGGTTTTACCACGCTTATGGCGATCTTGACTCGCTCTGGGACCATTTTATGTTGCAGTAGAAGCGCAGTAAGGACGTAACGCCGGTCTGAGGGGGGTATAAACAAAACATGTTCAGGCTTTCAGTTCATATTCAGACAAATATCGAATGTATTTTGTTTCGCTAGAAATCAAAATTTCCGACCCTTCTATGATGTCCTCACACAAACTACACCTTTCATCTCCACATTTGGCGACTTTCGGAATATTTGTAGTCTGCTGCTCATCAAAGCGTGATGAGGTTAAAATACTTCGTTGATTTTGCAGGTGTTTATAACTACTTAGTATTGTTGTCTTTTTGGTTTATGGCCGCATTTTAGAACGTTTGTCTAGACGTAACTTAGAATGATCTATAACATTCATCGGTCGGATATAATTTGGAGTTCTTCATATGTTGTTTGATCTAGAGAAAATGCTTTGGTTATTGCATCCATCCGTATCAGTTTTGATGGGTATTCCTGTTTTTTTTTAAGATATGCTCTAAGTTAATATCGTCTTTGTTTTTTCTATTCGGGATTTGAAACTATTGTGCAAACTCTTCTCGCCAGGTTATATGGTATATATCTGTACTTTTATAGTACATGACCGTTTCGATTTTCCCCGATGAATTTTTTTGGATGGTAACATCTAAAAAGCTTAAATTATTCTTGCTTTTTCATGGTTCATTTTAATAATAGCGTAAAGATCTTCTAGGTCGTTTCTTCTCCATTATACATGTATTTGGTGAAACAGTCACCTAAAATCGTTTCCAGAGTACTTCAAAGTATTACTTAGTAGAGGATCCAAATCAATTACCAATTGATTTATAATAGCGTTTCTAAAGACCTAATGTGGCATAGTTTGGAGTCACCGTTGTACCCATCACAACGCTTTTGATTTGGCTGTAGTATTTTCATTTATTTCAAAAGATTTTATTTGTATTTGTATTTTATTTCCGCATATACTTCAAGATATCAATATACTACATGCCGCATTTTTCATGTTATATAGACAAGTACAATACATAATATTTGTTGAAAGTTTAGTAGTTTTGACTGTAAATGGGATGGTGATCAATGACAGGCATCCTTTGTTTCTTTTATAGCCGAGTCTAGTTTGGATGTCCTTCCTATTGTTAATATTACCACTGAATTACAAATGGAAGAAGACGGCCCAAGAAAAATGTATAGGTTCTTTTGTGATTTTGATGGAGTAGATGAGACTGTTTTTTACTCGGCCGCATGGTATGTGGATGATACTCTGGTTTATACTAGTAGTGTAATCAGAGGTTCATTAGATCTAGAAAGCTTTAAACACGGATTGAGTTTAACGGAAGACCAGTTGAACAGAACAGTTGGTTACGATGTAAGTTCCATCATATACATGTATACTTTATATATCGAAGCACTTCAAAATTTATGGTGCGAAACGTTTGATATAGATTAACTATAAATTAGCACGACATTAACCGAAATGGAAATATAAATATGAATTATAACTGTCAATTGTTTTCCTCATTAATAGATATCTATAGCAAGTAACACATTGGTCCCATTACGAGCCCCCCAATATCTTAGTGGTCTGGTAATACGTGTATAGTCTTCTTTCTGATAACACGGCGAACATTAACTTCATGGGAGTCTTACGTGTGTGGTTTAGACAAACTCGTCACGCGTTGAAAAAACCCCAGATGAAATGGTAATGGAAGTTTGTATAGAAAGTGTGTATCATCAGATAGAATTAAAAATAAGACTAAGGGGCATATATGTATCATTGAAACCTTAACACAGACAACAATTGGTGAAAATTGGTGTAATATAGGACACAGGGCACCATTAATTCTCACAAACAGCATAGTCTCGATTATCCACTTGATTAATTTAATTATCAACCGCCATTAAGCGGCATAATATATGAATTTAATCCGCCAACATCGAAGGGTAGCCTTGCCATCAAGAGTTTATTATGGTCTGGACATGTTACTTAATGTCTAATTGATTATTTAGATAACATTTCAGGCCTAAAGACCTGTAATAAGCAGATTTTGCTCTTGCATAATGCTATTTTAATCGGCTTTTAGTAATAAAATAAGCACCACTCACTTGGTTTCTGCAGTATCATTTCCGAGCTTTTTGGATTTGAAGAGAAAAAAGACTCTTGTTAGTTATCGCCGACCTGTTGAATGATGGAAATGAAATAAATAAAGCTGATGTTGATAAAGCGAGTGCACAGGTTTGAATGACCGTAGGTTCAAGTTTGCTAGTTTGTATAAAACATTACCTTTCGATCATATTGCAAAGAAAAATTTGTTGCTTACTCTTGTAGATACGATGTGAAATAATTGCCAGTAGAAATGAAACATCCCGCCAGACTGTCTCTAAGAGTGAATCAAAATTTATTGGAATAAAGGTATGTTAATTATATTTAATAATGTCCTAATTATGGTCAAAGCCCCTGAAATAAACTTTAAAAGTTACTGATCAGAGGATTTTGATGTTTGAACAGGTTGAACATCATTATTATTCAAACATATATTGGGTGGAATGTTCACTCGCATAGGTAACCATTTTTCATATTGCACACAGTCCACTCCAATGTCTTTTTTTTTTGATTTTCAAGATATATAAACTGATTATTGTTATTGACATGCTTTGTTACTCTGCTGAGAAAAATCCCAAAATTGAGTAGTTTCAAATATAACCTGAAGTAACTTGAAGATTTATATAACATTAATTTATGCTTTAGACCCAAGAACATGTTCAGTATTAACAAATGCTTCGTTAGCATAAAATCCAAATAAAGCACTTACACTCAATATATGTATACTAGTAAGTACTTTTTATTCTCATTTTTCACTTTCAACTGTAGGTATTAAATCCTGTTCTTAGAATACGGGAAGGTGAAACTGGTCAAATAAGAATACGAGCAACGGCAGAAATAGGATGTGCGATACCGATAGCTGGTTACCTTTGTAAATATTCTGTAACAGTCTTGATACCAAATCCTGATGATTCTACATGTGGAGCCAGTCTAGCAGTAAATGATCAGTGTGGTGTAGACATCCTGGAACGTGGATGGGATAATGAATACATCATCAATGTAGCTACCGATACAATAAAGCAATATGGTCGATCTTTAACACAGTTCGAAGTAATATTAAGGTCATCTGTGGCAGAGTATGGACACCATAAAACTTGGGGTGGCTACACAATACATCCCCGTGTACAAGTATGTAAATATGTTAATGTCATACTTTTCTAATCCAATTTCCCTACCAGTTGTAACATTTAAATCGACCTGTTGATCCAAATGTAATGGTTTGTTTATTGTTTGACTAAATGCTGTTTAAACTATCTTTAGCTGAAATTTAAAATTCCGGTATGCTACTTCCTTAACTATGGCTGTCAGTTTAAGATAATTTTAATTATTTTTTATTAAGTATTTCGTTGAATTATTAGTATCCGTTGCATAATAATAATCATTTGTTATTTATATTTGCGCAGGTTATTGTAGTAAAAGATACTTTACCTACACAGTCATTACTATGCGCAGCCTACAGTGATCCCAGGCTCCTAACATTTAAAGGACTGTACGTATACAAAACATTTAATAAACACAGTTTTGTTTACTTGAGATATATTTTTGCCATTTTTGATTCATTTCAATTATGGGTAGCTTGTCTGAAATTAATTTCGTAGTAATCAAATCTTAGAAGCATACCACGGATGTGTCTGTCTGTTCAAATGTCCGTTGTAGTTTTGAGGACTCAATAGCTCTGCTTCTAGTTAAGCTAGGATGTTGAAACCTGATGTTTGAGTTTATTAGGCAAATGATGATTATTCTCCATACGACTAAGCAATAGAGATAAACGATTACATCTATACCTGAACTAAATTTGATGATTCAAATATTCTACTTAGGGATTTGTGATTTGATTAACCAAGAAACTGGAACACAATAACTTTACTTTTGAATGAGGTGGAATATTCAACTTGTTGTAGACGTTTATTTATGAAGTCAGTCTTTGGCAACCATGGCGAACCATGGCTAAGTCCGATCATGGCCATTTTCTGCACAGGCTAAGAATAGCTAAATAGCTTGAATACGCGAGGCTTTACAACAAAATTATACTTTGCAACTAGCTGTGTGTGACATCTATCTATTTGCGATTGAAGCATTAGAATGTTTTCTTCATTTTACAGTTTGCTCGACTTACAATATCTGGGAACGTATACACTGTATAAAGATGACGGAAACGATATAGAGGTTAGCTATATTATGTAAACTTTGGTGTCGGTGTAAAATGCCCGTGTGTTCCTCCTATCATATTGCCCTAGAACACTCACCCTACGCCCCCCCCCACACACACACGCACACGCACAAACCGTTATCCAAGTTATCCAAGGCGAGGAAAAATTCTAGAATTTAGACGCATGGATTAAGATGTGGGCCATTTAATAGTGTAAACTCAGCAGGTTTAGTAAATTTAATGATGGATTTGATCAGACTAATTGGACAAAATCTAAAATATGTGTAATTATAACTGAAATCAATGTAATTACCACAGGTACAAATACAGACTGTTAGCTGTGGTGGTGCAGCTTATTGTAATTGTGGTGTGATAGCAAGAGTTGGTGGAACAGCTTTTATGATCAGTAAATGCAACTCACAGAACTGGATCATAGAATATGTAATGTGTGATGGTGGCGTTGATGTTCTAAAGGTGGAGAGAAATGGAGACTACAAGGTAACACAAACCAAAATCTGAAATGCTCAGCAGATTCCACCCCTCAACAGTTAACGTTTTAATATCTGGACTTAATGTAATTGTGATAAACGATGTAATTCGTCGACATCGGAGGAGCTAAATACACAACGGTTCATTGGTCGATATATTCAAAAGACCGGAAACAATGTGTTCTTAACACATTACAGACTTGGAAACCACTATGCAAATTTGATTAATATATCGCAATTATAATTGCAGTCTTTACTAAACAAAATGTGTTCGTAGATCATAGATTATGTCACGTCATAACAAAGAAAGTTATTTGTCAAACTTAGGTTTGATATTTAATGATTTCGTTTTTGTTTTATTTACTGTAAGCTTACTTATAACTTTCCAAACCATTTAAAGCGAGAATTTCATATTTTCTAAGAAAGCCAAAACATAATTATTTCTGTGGCGTCTGCTCAATAGGTTGTCAACTCACTAGTATAAGATCACAGACATTATTTCCCACACTTAAAGGTCGTTCATTCAAATAATAACACAGTTACCTCCCTTGTTTTTCTATTCCCCCCCCCACCCCATGCAATGGCTATCTTCAAATGTTTGAATTTGAAGTTGAAAATGACATCATTTTTGCCAATTTCTCAACTGCCAAAAGTGAATTATAAGATTAATAGCATTATTCTTTAAAAAGGTGGGACTGTTTATAGATACCATCAATTTTAAGGCTTTATTTTCATACATTTCAAAAATATAACTTAAAAATATGAAATTCTTTCGTTAAGGTTTTAACATTATTTTCCACGCCATAAGAAATATCATTCTTTTAATTCAAATACAATTTCTGATTGCACTTGATAACCTAATTAACCCCGATTGAACATAATCTGTAAAGGGTTGATTTTTACTTTGCATCATAGAATACTCTGTTCTGTTTTGGCAAATATTCAAAACAATTTATATTGTGTTCAGCCCCATTCTAATTAATTAGAAACACCTTTACTATTGCAATTGAAACACAATGGTTGCTTCTGTTATGATTGTACTAAATTGTCAATACCTTTTATAGATAACATTTCCAACTGGTGCTACAGTGGCAGCTTATTTACATGGTGGTAATCCTCCCCGATATGTGGATGTGCATATTAACCCATCATTCCTGGATGCAGACAAAGTGCTAGGATTGTGTGGTAAAATATCTGATGACAGGACACAACAACTTATTCTGAGAAATGGTGTGGTAACTACAGATACCATAAACTACATCGAACTGTTTTACCAGAAGGCCGAATTGTTCACCAGTTCATGGAGGTACGTGTATTTATAAACATGTATTAACTTAATATACCGTGTAGACAATTAATGCATTTCATTAACCACTGTCCAAGATCGATTGAGTTAACTGATCCACTGGTCCATTTATACCTACTCTTATTTAAGGAATTGTCTTTACAGAACCAAAATGCATTTCTTTAGATATATACACTAATTGTAAAACATCAAAAAATAAAAATGAAAGTAAATGCTAACATTAATATGATAAAAACATGAATACTAGTTGCAAACTGAATACTATTACCAAATGGAATACTTTTATCAAAATGATCCGAATACTAGTATCAAAATGTACAATTTTCGAGAATTCCTCGGTTGACATGAGTATATCTAAGACACATTTGACAAATATACATGTAAAAATATAAAACGTCACATCTTTAGTTAATTGTCATTTACTATATTAAAAGGGTTACACCAGATCAGAGTTTATTTAACCCTACTGTTCGTGAGAATTTTGTACCTACAACCAAACTTCCAATTATATGTGAGTGTAAACGTCCTACTGGAGTCGGAATTCCGTACGATACGATTGAATGTAATCCAAAGAGTAACATCAAATCCTGTGCCAAAGATAACAGGTATAAGGAAGTCAGTAGACGATCATGCGCAACTCATACATTTTCCCGTAAAAGACGATCAGTGCCATTATATTTACCAGAAACTGGTCCAATCAAAAGACTTAAACGGGTAGGTATAACTTTATTCTATATTATTGTCCCGTGTCGCACGGATAATGAAACGAGCCCCATCCGCTCGTCCGTTCGCCCCAATTTTATTTGTTTCCAAGGCAACCTCAGAAACTATTCAATATATAGAAATATATTTATTATACACTGCGAACACACATATAGCTGTATATGCGTTTGACTTCTTTTTCTACAATAATTTGGGGTTTCTAAGTTTTCTAACTTATTATTCATACATACAGGAAATGTCTAATGGTAAGATATTCTGTCTGGATTTGGTTTGTTGTGATTGTCCTCGTTAACAATTAATTTAAGCAACTATAGTTTAGGCTTGATGGTTAACTTTTATTACTGTGAGCAAGGAAAATTTGTTCATCACAGTACTCCCCGCCCCAGATCTAAACTAGATCTAAATTCAATCATGGCACTACCACAACTGGGGTGAGTTCTGGTCTTTTATATCCCTGATATCTCTTGGATAAAGAATTGTTCTAATATAAACTTTGTAAACAAGAAATGAAAAGTGCACTTCTGGTTCCATAAACGACCTAGACAGATGCATGCAGAAACAAGCTAATTGTGGAGATAGGTACTAGGATGTAGGCAATGTTTTTAAGTCAGAAAATCTCCTGTTTAATTGTAATAATTATATGCAGTATGTGACTAACTCCACGCGTATTAATAAATAAGCCGTTGAACTGATCATCATGACAACTTTTATTATAGTCCGAGTAATGTCCGAGTTACCATTCGAGTTTATTACTTACACTATTTGTATTTAATTTGAACGCCCGCAGAGATCACTGTAGGTGGGTACAATTTATACAGAGAACATATTTTAGTTTACTAAACCAAACGTTTATACAGGTTGTTAGTTCATCAAGATATGTTTTATCATCTTCTGAGTTAATTTCCATATACTTCTAAATTGTTTAGTGACTGATCGAATGACCGTACGGGCCCGATGACAGTTGGGGGGCAGAACCCCAAATGCCCGAAAAAATTTCAGGTTTACAGAGAGCGGCAAAGAAGCGGGGCTTACCTTGGTATATTTGACGGATGCAAACACGTTTTCCTGCTCTTTCAGACCGTGAACAAAGCAACTTCAAAGTGATCTTTAAAGTGGCTGACTCGAATTCCAATCAACCGTTTACAGTCCACGAAGACGGGACCGTTTTCCTGCTATTCCAGCCTGTGAATACAGCAACTTTAGTCCAGTATAGCCTACCTGGCTGACCCGAATTCCAAACATTCAATCAATCGTCGCTGGGTTTGGAGGCCTCACTCGTAGGGTATTTTGAAAATTTAATCCCCGCAAATGCGTTTTCTGCTATTCTAGCCGGTGTAAGCAACTCAAAAAGTATCCAATGGTTTCGAAACCGAAATCCCTACCATCTAATCAGACAGTTACAGCTGCATTCGCAAATAATAATCGATAGCCGAAAAATGTCGCACAAAGTAGAGTGGCTCCAGACAATTTTTTTTTTAATCCATAGTCAACTCGTCCAAATTCGTGATATTCAATGAAAAGAAAAGTAAAATTGGTGTTATAATAGAGCTCGATGACAGTTAAGGAAGCAATACTAGTGTTTTGTTAGATTTCAAGCACTTTATTTTGCCAAGTAGATGATTCTATTTTCGCTTTACCCGTCTGCCCGACCCCCCCCCCCCCCCAATCTGTTTCACAGAGAATTACTTACGAAATATCTCTGTAACAGACGACAGTTCACAACAGGTGCGTTGACTGCACGCGCCGTTAGTCATTGGCTCAACGGCTTGTGCAATGTTTACTTAACACCTAACTGCTTCGGGCAAAATGATGCATTTTACTCGTTTTAATACCCATTTACACTAAATAGGAAATATTTTTTAACTCCAAATACTTCAAACGTCTTTATTAATTTTTCTTTTACCTCAAAAAAATGTTTGAGAATTTAATTTGTCGGAGTTTAAAAGTTAATATGCCGTACTCATTAAGCCTCGTCGATGTCATGCTTATCAGTGATTGTAGCGGCCAAGCGAATATTCACTGCGGGATCAGTTTGCCCCCCCCCCCCGGGCTCGTACGCCTATGCTGATGACTATCTTTTGTTTTTTGGTGGATACTCTCCTTTGAGAGGACTTTGCCCAAATTATATTATATACAGCTTAATTATGATTTGTGTTTTAGCAAACAACATGGGACAATAACTGGTCTAAAGAGAACGCAACACAATATTGCAATAATTTGTTTGAAAATGATGGCCTGTTTAAACTATGCAGTGAAGAAATACCAACTCTGAAGAATGAAAGTAAAATCGCACTTGAAACCTGCAAGAGCGATATAAAAGTAAGTTATATAATCAAAAATATCCGAAATGTGATTCATGTTAGGTTTGGGTTTTTTTTTTGTTTATTTATGGCTTTGGGTTTTCGTCTTTTCAGTGGTGGTGCTAGTTTTTGGTACGGGTGGATGTGTTGTTGGGGTGTTATTTTCTAACGACCTCGTAGTACTACATGGCTTTTAAATATAATATACTTTTATATTCGATAACTTCTCTCGCTCCAAGCAATTGAACCAAATTGATAAGCAAATGTGGATACCTGTATATTTTTTTCTACAGCTTAGTGGGACTACTGAATTTGCTATGTCAGCTGTTGGTAGTGTCAGGAGTAAATGTCGATACGAAGTGGAGCTAGATCCCAAATTACAAGAAGATGAACCCGAAAAACCGTCAATTTACAAACGTGTAGTTGAAATAGACTGTCTGAATAACTGTTCACAGCACGGAACATGTGATAATGGTAAGTTGTTGTAACCATCACATATATTAAAGCGTTCAAATAATATAACAGTTAAATGTATTGGACGTTAAATCTGTAATAAACAACAACGTAACACTTTGTTACCATACGGACAACGGCATCTGTGACACTCAACTCGGTTGAGGGAGGGAGGCAAATGCGGTTTAACGTCTCCACTCGACACAAACTAGGTCATTTCGGGACTAACATTTTATTTCAATAATTGGCTTGTGCGTGGGGGTCTTTAGCGGTGGGAAGAAACCGGAAGACACGGAGAAAACTCACCAGGTTGGATAGGTGACCGTATTCCTCGTCACATTCAACCGGGAATCGAAACCACGCCAGTTGACTCGATCAATGACGGACTGTATGATACAATGTCCAACCCCTGTACTCTGGTGCGAACACGTGCACAAGTATTTGAAGTATATATCAAGAGTTTAAGGGAAAACGATATAAGTCACTTTTTCCACGAAACTCAGTTAATGGTACCATCTGCATGGCAGCAAATTATATAAGCTTTTTGTGGAACAATCAATTTTCAGGTAAAAATGTTCGAGTCATATCGAATCAAGCCCCTTCTGATATCCCCTTCCGGACAAATTCAAGTCCATGATACCCTTTATTGAACCTTAATTTGCCCGAAAAGTCGAAGTCAGTTGTACTGGTAATTATGGTACGTGTTTAACATCATTTTGTAGTTGTCATTAGACCAACTTATTGTTCTGTTCGTGTCAAACATTTTCGTTCAAAGTCTGTTTTGCATTTTATGCTAAAAGACAAAAATGTGACTTAGATCATTCTTCCCCAGAACTCTCCATATAGTACCCGCTATATCATAGGCCCTCGGTCTCCCCTTTTGTTATATATTAGCAGAATGTGGGTAAAGACGTATCTAACAAGTATGCACGACGATACACAACTTGAGCGATTTTAAACCACCTCCTTTTGATATTTTAGGAACATGTAATTGTGATACTGGATATATTGCTGTTGATTGTTCTGTTAGAGCAGCTGATCCTCCAGTTCTAACTGAATTAGAATATGAAGGACTGTGTGATGTTAAAAACCAAACTTGTGATGATGTGGCTGTCTTTGGTACAACATTTGTAGAAACCCCTGGCTCAAAATGTCGGCGTTATAGCGTCAAGGTATATTATTAGAAACCAATGTAGATCTTTCCGACGATTTTCACCAATACAAATCGCCATGAAATTAAATGGGCATAAAATAACCACAACTGCTGCACAGGCTGGTTGACTTTCTTACATTATGTACGCATCTTTGGATAATAAAACATCACTTATACAAGATGGACCATGGTTACTTAACAAATACAAATGATAAATTAACCCATTAATCAGCCTTATCAATGTTATGATAAAAGTATAACATGTAAATACTAGACAGTAGCAGTTTATGTACATTTATGTTATCTGTTAAGGTGTCAACATCTGGTGCTGTGACGAACCTGGTTTCCACCCCAACCATATTGGATGCAACAATAGACAGTATAAGTGAAGCAGTCTGTCAACTGGATGTGTATGATACACCAGATCCTATACCAATCCAACAACAAACCTTCTCTGGTTATAGGCTATCTGTAGCAAATGATGGACAACATTACAGTAATGAACTAATAATGATCTACTACAACTCAGATTGTGTGACTTGTACCAATACTAATAATATAATCACCTGTCAAATATCCGTAAGTTTGTTTTGGTATAAATAACTGGTAAGATATTAGTAAGAGTGTCACGATATTCTTACTATCTCTAGAATTCCGGGCATCATTTCTCATCTTAGTTGTTTCCGTGGCTTACACATTTTTTTCTTTTTTTGTACATATTTGTTTGGTAGCTTTGAGCGAATACTCTACGAAACGTCGCCTAAATACACCAGTAGCTGTTTTCTTCCATAAGTGTGTGGGTTTTTTTGTAACTCTTTGCAGTTACTAAATGCCATTTAAAGATCACCCGATAGTGGTTTTATTTATGTTTAACCATTATTTTCGGAAATGTATAGTTCATTTGAATCCTGCACTCTCATTAGTTGAAGAACATTCAGTCTGAATTCGGGGTACTGCCTAATATACGGGGGGGATGCTTTCGGCAATATGAATTCTGATGACTAGCTAATCTATATCATGGTTTTTGTTTTCAGACAAATCACTGTTTGGTCAATGATCAATGTTACAGCCATAATGAAAGTTATGTTGGCAATGATAAATATATCTGTAAAGTTGATGAAAATGGCGGAAGATGGGAACTAAATGATACGTGTAATTATTTTAGTTTTTTGTGATGATAATAAGAATATTATTTATGTGTCATTGCAATAGCGCCCATTATAATGTTACTAATTATAATAATAGGGCACCATAAGGGGGTTCTAACTTAACAGCTTTAAGAAAAAAACCATACAGTTTTAACCGAACCAATTTGCTGCACATTCCAATGTGATAGTGTCGGTGGGTGGAGAAAAGATTTTTTTTATTAAAATGTCTGTATTTTATACGATTTTTTCCCCATAAACCGCCCTCAGCGTCTTACACTCATGGTGGCTACTATCGTTGGATTTGCACAAAGACCGGTTGAAGAATTGTTTTTGAGTACACAATAATTGCAATTCTTACGATTTTGTTTTACAATATTTTCCAGCTCTTAGCGGTGCATGTAGTAATTATACTGAATTTACGTACCCTGCATTAAGATTAACTACCAATTTGTTATCTGCCCAAGCTGTGAGGATTAATGATAGGTATCTAACAGACGGATGGTATGGGAAACCTGGAAACGCTATACCAAGTGTAACAGCTCCATTACAATATTACTGTGGTACAGTATTTCCAATTTATCTACAAAGTAAGTATGGTTGTTTAATATGTATAGATGTGTTAATGAATCAATCGGCATATGCTATGGTTCCATCTTCTTGTTGTTTAGCTTTGATTTCTGAGTGATTTTTCCCGAATGTCCATCTCTGTTATAAACTCGATGCCTTATTTAGCACTTTACTACAGTACTGAGAAAGTCGACTCTCTAATAGGAATATCGGTCTAAAAACCGCCAATTCCGTGCATCTGCTCGCTAAAATAATGACACCATCTTGTGTTGGTAACGGAGAAATCCAATCGACCTTGTTTAAATCCGATTAAATCCTCCATGCCGGGAATTCTTTAATGTTGGTATTTCGATTTTGTTTTTTTTTTAGTTAAATAATCATTTCGCGTGAGAAATATTATGATATTTGTGGGACACCTCACTTTCCCCACATCTATTGTTCAGAGTCTGGGTCCACGCATCGAGCCTTTAAACATGACCACGAGTTGAAACAAATTATGATTATAAACGTTTTGCATTACTGTAATGTCATTGTATGGGCTTGTTATGTATGTATATTAACCTATAATTATGCTTTTCTGATAACGTGATACATAGAGAATCTCCTACGAGTGTTTTTTGATATCAAAAAATATCAACACAAGTTGATAAAGTAAAAAAAAACGAGGCTCTGCCGATTTTTTTTTTACATTATCAACGAGTGTTGATATTTTTTGATATCAAAAAACACGAGTTGGAGATTTTATTTATCACCCAATCCTTTCTTACATGCACAAATAAATAAATATAATTATTTGGTATAGATTTCACTTTTAAGAATCTAACTACATTACAACGTAGTGATACATCAGTTTTTTGACAGCAGTTTAGCTATTGCAAAGTCCTATATATTGACCCAGTATTTCATTCAAGGTCAATTAAATAAAAACAGTTTCTTTTTAACTAAAAAAAAGTAACTTTTTATTTAAAATAAGTGGTTTCTTTAAAATAAAAGAAAGTAGTTCCTTTATGATTGACCAATCAAATTCATGTAAAGCGATATCGCAGATATCGCAGTAGATTATGTAATTTATCATACAAGCGATATCTACTGTCAAATGTATTATTGGGTGATAAAGCATAATACTCACAACATATTAGTACTTGCTCTGATACTGGGTTTAACCGGGGGGGGGGGGGGGGTGTCAAGGGGACAGCTGCCTCCCCCGCCCCCTGGAAAACTTCGGCGCCCATGGGGCCCTTTAGCCGCATACTTTGTGGAATGCCTCATCCCAGAGGGACGCCCATAATGCCGAGATCATGGGCGCGCATAATTTAATGCTAGTGAGATTGGTTAGGCGCCCACGAATTAATTAGGCGCCCAAACCGGCGTGATAATCTTCAAAATTCAAACGGCATAATGTGTGGGGTGCCTCATCCCGGAGGAGCGCCCATAATGACGAGATCATGGGCGCCCATAATATAATGCTAGTGAGATTAGTTAGGCGCCCATAATATAATGCTAGTGAGATTAGTTAGGCGCCGACGAATGAATTGGTCGCCGAAAATTGTGTGATATCTTTAAAACTGTTACAAGTCGCACTCTATCCCGATTCCACACTTTTCAGTTTTCTCATACATTTTATAGGTACATGAAAGTCGTATTCCTTCCATCAAATGTCGATAATGATCATATCCATGTATCATAATACGAAAATCATAAATTCAGCTTCAAAATTGAAATTTTCCGGCATTTTCATGTGCAAACACTATTTTCTAAAATTTTCTGGGGGGAGAGCACCATAGACAATCTGACTTTTCGGGCAGACGGGTAAAGTGAAAACAAAAATATATTATTTCATCTGGTTGGCAAAGTAAAGTGCCCGAAATCTTTTATTGAATACCACGAATTTGTACTAAATTTACTATTTTGTCTGACTGCACCCTACTTTGTGCCACATTTTTGGGAAATGATTATTTTTTGTGCAACAATGGCCTAAGAAATCCTTCTCTGGCCAGCAACATGCCAGCCCTTCGTTTAATCTGGGTATTACCTAAACATTTTGGACAGTGATTGGAGGTATTGTATCCGTTCAGATATCCTCGTTTGTCACACAATTACCTTTTCTGCAACATTCTGCTATGCATTGGTTAATTGGGTAAAATAAAATCGTGAGCCATGACGTAACGTTATATAAAAATATTTGATCTAATTTGGATCTATGTTTAAAGCAGAACGGCATTGTTACGCGGTGAGCTATTGGCTGTTAATTGGTCTATTGACCAGTCATAATTTTGAACAGAAATTTGCTTAAATTACAAGTCCGCAGTGTTAGTGGGATTAGCTGTAATCAAACGAAAAACTGCGAGGAGTATGGTATTTCATCTGCTTGTCAAAATATAGTGCCCGAAATGTTTTAATTGAATATATAAACGATTGACTGGAATTCGACTCGGCATCTAAATTAAGCTAAATCAGACAACATACTGTATTCAGGGACTGGAATTGCAAGAAAACGCGTTTGAGGTCGTCAAATTTTCCCAATTTTCATGGGGAAGGGGGCGTCCCTAGACGTCTGTAAGGCTAATCCGAACCCCGGTACGCCTATGGAGAGCAGCCTATAAACCCTTCCATGGTGTAGGTACATCGGCGCCCCCAGAAGCCCCATCGGCGCCCGCAGAAGCCTTTGCCCCCCTCCCCTAACAACTTTGGGCTAGCTATACGGGCCTGTTATCGACTCGATATTTTCTTCTACACAGTATATTCAGATAGTTCAGATCCATATTATTGCCCTATTTACGTATAAATGATCAGTAACGTAGTAAATTCTTCGTATTTGAGGAGTTCAGTCATAGCATGGTATAATAAGTAGTATAGAGAAGTGATTTTATTGTTTATATCGAAAGATATGTATATGATCATAAATTGTTATGTTTTAGCTGCCCCTACAACTGTGAATGGAATACAGAACATGAAAGCTTGTGTTAGACGATTCAGTGAATTATGTAAATATACAATTGATGTAAAAGTTCAATATTGTGGAAATAATTTCTTTATTTATTATCTGGTAACTGCACCATTAGAATCGTCTGGTTATTGTCTAGGTAAGGCTATTTACGTATTATTTCTTTAATAACTAACTCGGAGCACTAACCCAATAGAAGGTGCGAAATACGTATCGTGGATGTAAAAATATACATTAAACGTCTAGCTATTCTGAAACCCTTTGTTATCTTCGTAATTAGCATTACAACTCACCCTGGAAGGAAAAATGACAAATCGACAATTTCTACTTTTTAGCCATCATTTTCGATTTCTGCCATCTTAGCCATAATTGAATTAAGCGCCCCCCCCCCCCCTTCCAACCAAAAACCTCATTTGACGGCCATGTTCGAAAGCAAATAGACACCGACAGAAAATGATGCATTGAAGTCAAATGATCACAAAATCGTCTTCGGTGATCATTTTTGCCTCAGAAACGACCAGTCCCAGAATTTCGTAATGACTGAGACACCTCAATTAAATCCTGTAAACACTTGTAATATTATTGTTATTCAAATGACGAAAACAACCCAGGAAACAACATTGTAATAATATTGTCTATTAATTAGACATAAAACATTTCCAGTTGACAATATGAAAGGGACATTGGGTAAGATAAAGAGCTAACAGGTCTCGTCAGAATAGATAATGAAAACAGAATATATGCTGAAAATTTCATTCCAATTTCTTCACTCTTAACCGAGATATTAGAGATTAAATTTTAGGCTAGCATCGAACGTCAGTACTAACGGTGGTACGATAATAAACAAAGTCTCGATTATTCATGTTTACCTTAAATGTATTCAAATCCACTAAATATCGCAGGCTAACGATGGCACAGATAGTTGATTATGGACTGGATAAGATAATTAGTGTCTAACTAATAATTTTGATAATATATATTATTATGTCAGGCCTAAAGAAAAACCTACAATAGGCAGATTTAGCTCTTGCATAATGCATGTTTAATTTGAGACTTTTTATCTGTATTTTTCAGAGTAAAACATCACACTGAATTTTGATGGGACCCGGAATTCGAAGAAAAATATTTTTTTAGTATCTTACTTTTCTTGCTGACTTTATTATGTTATATATTTTTTGGGGTTAATTGTGTATCTGCTTTCTTTGTTTAGTCAAAGGAGTGGCCCCAGATTTCACAGTGTATATGTTGTGACACTTGTACATTTAAAAGTTTAACTATTTCCGTTGTCGGGAAATTCAGCTCCGATTCGAATATTGCTTACCGGGTTCCGTAAATTGGATGAATAAATTTGCCATTTTCAGTATGTGTGCTGGGTAACCTAATACACGTCACAACTACATACAATAAGCTTACAGTAATAGTTATCGAGACACTACTGAAGCTGACCGATTTGACATTTTGTACTCATTCAAAATAAAACCTACCTTTAATATCGAACAATCCTCACGTAAAGGAAAACAAGAAACGTTTTTAAAAGTCTTCCACACATAATTAACCATTTATATTCACTAAATACATCTGAGACTACTCCTTTAAATATTACTTAGCTTTTATTGTTATGATATACGTAAAATATTTTTTTTATTTTAAATTGCGCATTCATTTTTTTTTTGCATACGATTGTAAACACTGGAACTGCTATGTTCATACAAATATTTTTTTCGTAGAGTGCTGCAGCCACTGTACTTACATTTTCATCAAATAATATATCGTTCATGATTTTAAATATATACGAAAGTTACTTCTGATGTTATATTACTCTCTAATTAAAATGTTCCAATCATAGCTGATAAATAAATACTATAATTTTTGCTAGTAATTTACCATTATTAATTGATGATAATGATATTTTAATTTCTACTAGTAATACACCTTTGATAATTGCTAATAAATGCTATAATTTGTACAAGTAATGTACTTTTAAAATAGATACTAAATATTATAATTTGTATTAAAAATGTATTAGTGATTGACAATAAATACTTTTAGCTTTGGCATAAATTTGTGTTTAGACATCTTATCGCATCTAGGGGTAAATTGAATCAGTACAGATTGGTTAACACAACACGAGTCAATGCGGGGTACTTCCTTTCTCCATTTGATTTGCCACAGCTATGTGCCCTCGCGTTAAGTTTCATGCCTTGGTCCAGATTTCTGGTTTCTAATCTGGCACTACTGACAAGGAAAAACAATTTCGCGGAACTTGTAATGGAATATGATACAGACACAGGCCAAAGAAAATTTCTCCATGGAAGACGGAATAGTCAAACTCGTGAGCTTTAGATAATATGGTCTGTGATCCAAACACATGGCGTGGTTTCGACAAGGAGCAGGTTCGCCGAATGGTTAGTGCGTGCGCGCTGTATCATAAGGTCTGTCATTGGTCAATGACATGGAGTAGGGTCACCGGTTCCCCCCCCCCACACTGCTAAAGGCCTGACGCGCAAGGGAATTAGTGAATAAAATTGAACTATATGATAGTCTCGGAATGACCTGTTTGTGTCGCGAGTGGACTTACACCCCATAAATAGAAAATTGGGGTAGCCTGCTATTCCTATATTATTATATTTATGTCTGTGGCACGGTTATGGAAATTACCCATCACCGTTTCTTGTGTGTATTGACGAAGCCCGATTACATGCAACTAGTTTAAACAGATGTCCAGGACATTGTTTTCTGTCCCACCATTCTTCTTGTCTAAGATACAACTATACTATTCAAAAAAAGTAGGGGATATTTGATTTTGGGGGCATAATACTAAAATATGCAAATGACTACGAAAAAAGTCACTATAGAACCTAACAGAAGAAACATTTCCAGTTACATGTGACGCCCAAACGCACCAATAGCTACCGCATGGAATGCAGGTGATGCTTGGGATCATCATGGGGGTCCAACCCAAGATTTGCACGACTCTGACTTTGAATGTTATAGTCATTGTGGCATTGAATTCCAGGGTGGAAACATCAGTTTAATTATTTAAGTGACCAGAAAACAAATTTTGATATGCCTCGGCTTACCCAAAATGAAAGGTTACGTGCCCTTGGCATGCTACAGATCGGCACAACACGGGCGGTTGTGGCGCGGACGATGAATGTTTCTCAGTCTGTCATATGCAGACTATGGTCCAGATACCGTGATACACAATCTGTACAGGACAGACCACGCTCAGGTCGACCAAGAGCGACAACTCAAGCTAAGGATCGATTTATCCGTACCTTGGCCTTGAGAAATCGTGTCATCACAGCAAATCAGATCAGCGCTCGTCTTCAAACAGACACTGGTGTGAGAGTGAGTGGCCAGACGATTCGGAATCGACTGCATAGGGGTCACCTTCGTGCCCAACGTCCTCGCGTGATCCCTCGTTTGAGAGATCATCACATTCAGGCAAGACATCGTTGGTGTAGGGATCGTCAACATTGGGATAATCGACGCTGGAGCAATGTGATGTTTTCAGATGAGTCAAGGTTCACTGTTGATTTTTTGGACAGACGTAGGAGGGTGTGGCGTCGTCGAAACTAGCGCTTCCAAGACGTTAACGTCATCAGACATGATCGATTTGGGGGTGGTTCTGTTATGGTGTGGGGAGGCATCACTGTTGCAGGAAGAACGGCTTTACATGTTGTTGCAGGGCGTGTTACAGGCCAGTACTACCGGGACAACATCTTGGCAGTCCATGTTGTGCCGTTCGCACGACGTCATGGCCGCCGTTTCATCTTCCAGGATGACAACGCAAGATGTTACAGGTTACCTCCAACAACAGAACATCACCACATTACCTTGGCCAGCACTGAGTCCCGACCTCTCCCCCATCGAGCATGTCTGGGACATGCTTGGACAGAGGTTACGTCAACGTCAACAACGTCCTGCCAATATCCAAGAACTTGCTGCTGCGTCGCAACAGGAATGGGACAATCTGGACCAAAATGACCTTAGACGTCTCATTAGGAGTATGCCACGTCGGATCAATGCTTGTTTGGCAAACAGAGGAAGATTTACCCGTTACTGACTTTGTTGTGATGCTGTGGTAACTTTGCTGTTTGACCCCGGGTATCATTTTACCCTTATAATGGTCAGTCTGTGCCTTACTTAGTCTAACGATCATTTGGAATAAATCGATGAATGTGAACTTCATTTCATTTTGTCATTTGTTTCTTCGTCAGTTTAATTAGGTGACTTTAATAACACTTAAAAATCAAATATCCCCTACTTTTTTTGAATAGTATATATCTTAAGTTTTAATATTAATTGCCCCGTGTACGATTGAATAGAGAGTTATCGCCCTTATTCTATTGACGTTAAAATCAGATCTGTACCGAATGAAACCGATACGAGAGAGAGAGATAGAGAAATGGGGTTTAACGCCCACTCGATACAAACTAGGTCATTTCGGGACTAACATATGGGTTTCATTTTATTTCAATCATTCGCTTGCGCGTAGGGGTCTTTTGCAGTGAGAGGAAACCGGAGTGCCCGGAGGAAACCCACGAGGTTGAGAAGGCGCCCCTATCTCCATGCCACATACGCTCAAACCAGGGATCGAAACCACAGCCGCAAGCCAGATGTGACCGGCCAGCTAGAGGTTGAAGCGCGACACTAGAGACCACTAGGCCATCCCAACCCCCAACCGATACGAACGTTGGTGAAAGCAGTTTTTCTTGTTTTTATATAGCAAATAAATTCAACCATTTTATATTTTTGATATATGATTTTTAATCGAATAAAACGAGAATACGTGTAATATGTGAAGTCGAATAACTTGTCTTATATATTCTTATACCCGAATTGCTAATCAGATAAGGTTGTTATGAAATACTGTTATAGTATTAAATAATTCAGTATGATTTAGCAAAACGTCTAGAATGACATCATAATGCATTTAGGAACAATATAATTCTCTGGATAACATACGTTAATAGCTAATGGTTGTGATAACAAATCACGGTCTGTTCAAATAAATAACGAGTTTAGGTTGTTATAATTTAATATAGTTACTATGTTATTTGTATACATATGGTGAATACGAATATAGATCAGTTTGATATATAAATAACATAAATACATTTTAAACTAGATAGTTATATCATACACGAGCTCGGTTTCACGGATATTTTATTACAAAGGTAAATTATAAGTTATTATTATATTAATGTGGTTATTTAGTGAAATCTTCGGGACCATGATGCAGGTAAAGCCTAGTGTCCTATAAGCATATTATTGAATTAAGCATTTACTTATAAAACGGCACGGAAAACTTGAAAAATCAGCCAGTTGCTATAGTTATCTGGAAATGATATTTCTATATTCCATTCAATGGACGTTATATATAATAAGACGCACTTTAACCAAAATAATACTGTGAGAAATAGTGATACATTTCAGTTAAATTTAAATTGAACAGGGCAATATTTCAGATTAATACTTTCCCACCAATTTATTTATAGCCAAAGACATCGAGGCTACGATTCTAACTAACCTAAGGATATTTTGTTTTGTTTTATCAGCGTAAAGTGTGAACCCAAATAGTGTTTTAAATAAAGTTTTGCGTCTCTATTAATGTTTATAATTCAGCAGGGAATGCCATTGTATCAACTTGGAATCTAAAATGAATATCGTATAGATAAGATGTTGTATGTAATATTGACTAGTGTAGTAGTTTGAGAAACACCATGTCGGTAAAACATATAAACAGAAACATACAAAATAAAATCCATATTTAAACATATGTAATAATTTTCAAAGTACAGGATCAACAGCTCTTTTAAATGAATACCAAGCTCCCAACTCAAAGTGACACAGATGAAACTAAAGACTTTCAAGAAGTCAACCTTTCTGATAAATCAGATGGAACCGTCACAATACTGACATCTATGACATTCACAACTCACAGAAAATATGACAAAAGAAAGATATGTTTAGGTATTTTCTTGGCAGTTTTACTGGGAGTTGGAATAACAATAGGATTAGCTTTCTACTTTAAACACAAGGAGAACAGGCCAATGTAAGTAAAATAGTTTTTCTGAGATCTGATTCATCTCGAAAGATTTTAATAAATGGAGGCACTGTTAGGGCGAATACATTGAATGCACGGTATATAACAGGCAAAATGCAGGAGCTCAGTCTTCCTATTGGTGGTCTTTCTTTGGGCCTTAAATGTTGTATAAAATTATTATTAATTAGGCATTAATTAACTTACAAAGACCACATTTCAAAAAGGTTTGCGGTTGATATGGATATGGTTACGGTAACCTTTATCATTATCTATTTTCAAACAATTATAGCGAGATCTGTCAGCTCTTTATCTAATCTTTCCTAATACCCCTTTCGCAGAACATCTTGACATTTAAAGTTACTTAGGGTCAACATTTACAAAGATGGCGAATTGAAAATTTATCAACATTCGGATATATAAGTGACATGGTCCAACGGGATATTTTTAAAACTAGGTATTACATAATAGAAAAATTAAATAAAATTCTTAACGTGCCAATCTGTTTCACAGAGAATTACTTACGAATTATCTCTGTAACAGATGACTGTCCACAACACGTGCGTTGACTGCACGCGGCGTCCGTCATTGGCTCAACACCTAACTGCTTCGGGCAAAATGATGCAATTTACTCATTTTAATACCCATTTACACTAAATACGAAATATTTTTTAACTACAAATACTTCAAACATCTTTATTTATTTTTCTTTTACCTCAAAAAAATGTTTGAGAATTTAATTTGTCGGAAGAAAAAAGTTAATATGCCGTACTCATTAATCCTCGTCGATGTCATGCTTATCAATGCTTATCAGTTTGGCAATTGGCGATCACCAGCTTTAATGACTAGATAGTAAACTATGTGCAACTTGAATAAATTTATAGAAGTTTAAATCAATTTTGTTTTCAGATCCAAAGAAGCTAAACCACTATCAAGTCCTCCTTATAATAAGGTGTTAGTTGACTGTTATCCTGAACGCCATAATGGTACTCAAAACGAGTGCATTGTAAGAGGGTAAATAGTCAGTCACTCTATACACATTACGTTCATTAAAATCCTTGCATTGTAGAAGCCACAACAAATCTCAAGCCTGGAGTTCAAACAGACAAATTACCTTTATAATCCAATATATATCTACCTGACTGTAACGGTTTTCCTTTAAGAGAGTACCTGGGGGTTTCCGTTAATGCATGATGAATGATCCGTAGCAAAAGTATGAGCTGTGTTATCTAGAGTCTCGTACTTGTAATTCATATATAGCTTTGGCCGAGAAAGTTCATTTGGCAAGGACAGCTGTCTAGTCGTTTGGTACGAAAATCCGAAGTCCCGCGTTTCATTGGCGTACACATAAAGGACCCCTTGGCAGGTGGAATTCGATATAAGAGTAGGCCGTAGTACCACTATCCAGGCAAACTTTCTCTAATAGCACACTGCATTGCGCATGCTTGTCTTCATTAGCCCTATCGGAGCAGAACGGTTTGGTGTTAGTCCCCATTTCATAGCATATTATTATTTTGTCATATTTGTTAAGTGTTGTACACATTGTTGTAAGCCCATAAACTCCTGTACCTAACAGTCTTTTACGATAGAACTTTCTAAAACCATCATTATGTTCCTCCACATTTTAACATTATTTTCAGGTGCTTGTGGATCACCCAGACAGCAAAGGGAGAACCAAGGTGTATTTACCCAGAAGGTCATGGTTACAGATTAAAGGGTGGGATCAACAATACCGCAGCTGGGTTTATCCAACATTTGCAGAGAATACAGTCTACCAATATATACGGTGGTCTTATGTATGATGAACTTACAGTACATGTTGAATACCAGACTAAACATAGACTAAGGATAAAGGTGATTTTTTTAAAAAAATTCTGTTTAGATTGAACTTTGTGATGGTATTAAATAATTATGTCAACCCGCGTTTTATTCAGATGGCTTACATCAGTCGCTTACGTCGGTTTCATTTTTTATCACTCCATTCCATATAGAATTAATTATAAAAGAGCACAAATTTAATCTTTTGAGCGTTAAGACTGAATGTCATATTATATAAATTGTTATAGTCATGCCGTTGACGACCAATTATTTCGCAATATTTGTTACGTTTGTAGATTTATCCGGAAGGAGCGGGGCGATATGAGATCCCGACAGAAGCGCTTGACATAGAATCTTCGTCATCACCACCTTCAAGTGATGAACAACTTTATGATGTTAATGTAGTGGAGTATGGTCCTCAGTTTGGAGTTGTCGTTCGTAGAAAGAGCACCAATACAACGGTGTAAGTTTAAAATATGTTCTGTCGTTCGTTGAATTGAATTTATTTAAAATAAGTCACAGCACTATGATGAAATCAATTAGTATTTGATTTTACTGTCATGATTAAAGTTTACTGCAAATACTGAAATTAAATACCCATTCATTCTTGTTAGCGGCCATTTTGATTTTAAAACATTAACAAACATGTATTGCATTATCAGGTTTTCCACAGATGTTCCAGGGATAACCTACTCGGACCAGTTTCTACAAATCACAACCCGTCTAAAATTCTATAATCTTGTTCATTCTTGTTAACGGCCATCTAGATCTTTAAACATCAACAACCATGCATTATATTATCAGGTTTTCCACAGATATTCCTGGGATGACCTTCTCGGATCAATTTCTACAAATCACAACACGTCTACCATCTGATAATCTTTACGGGTTTGGTGAACACAATCATCGCCAATTCAAACATAATATGAACTGGAGGACATGGTCTATATTTACCAGAGATTCTGCTCCTGTGGTTTGTATAGTTTGTATTATTGGTTTCTGTATCAGCTCTATGGCCAGACATTAATAATAAGGTAATAACGAATCCAGTTTAATGTTATTAACATCATCTTAATTTAATGGAGGATGCGAGTAATTGTATTTCAAGTACGAACCTTCTCTTGCTTCTATTTTCTTCTATAGGGACGAGAAAACTTATACGGAGCCCATCCGGTTTACTTAAACTTAGAGGATGATGGTAATGCGAACATGGTCTTGTTAAAGAACAGCAATGGAATGGGTAAGTGAAATTTACTGTAAATGATTTTCTCCCGTTGTTACGTATGATACAATCACATTATCTTTGTATTCTTCGACAGATATAACCTTACAGCCAAATCCCAACCCAGCCGTAACATATCGGGTGATTGGTGGTATTTTAGACTTCTATATATTTATGGGGCCGAGTCCTGAACAGGCGGTACAACAATATATTCAGGTAGATGTAATGTTAATAAATCTATTTGCAAGGTTGTTTTCTGGTCTAGTATCCCTGTGTGTCAGTGATGTGGATTTTAGTATACCTACAATTGTATTATTGAACAGTTGAAATATATATATATATAATAATGTAAACTATATTGTACATGTATCTACGATGTTGTACTATTGGGTAACTATAAAATAATATGAATAATTGTTATGCATCTACAATGATGTAAATTGTAATTTTTATCTATAATTTATCTCTACAATGATTTGGATTGTAATATGTTTAAAAGTGTAGGCAACTTCATCACTGTAAACTTCTGGGCTACTTTTTGTTCTGAATTCTGGTGTAACTGCGATATTTTGGTGTAACGTAATTGATCTTACATCGTCGAATAACTAAAATGATGTGATCTTCTAGTGTTAAGTCCTTGTTTTTAAAATCTTTTTTGACCCCGCAATGTACTTTCATTCATAACACCTACTTTTGTAGTAACTATATTAGTTTGACCCTATTCAATTTTGTCCGTGCGAAATTTCGGTTTTGCTTTAACGATGTTTCACCTACGGTTCATATATTAATATTTAAAACGTACACTATTACGAATTTCCAGGCTATAGGACTACCCATAATGCCGCCATATTGGTCTTTAGGGTTTCATCTAAGTAGATGGGGGTATAAAGATTTAGAAGATATGCAGATGGTGATTAATAGAACCAGAGATGACGGTATACCTTATGTAAGTTTTATCATGGAGTTTGTGTCTAAACATCTACAAGAAAAAACATATACGTAACCAAAAGAGATAGCGAGGTCCATTAATATTTACTAAGAAACAAACCATCGATTCATTTTAGCCTTTAGTAGTGTTTTGTGTATACGGTAGGGCAGGCATACTCTACGTAGACTACTGTCTACCCAAACTGATCCCGCAGTGAATATTCGCTTGGCCGCTACAATCACTGATAAGCATGACCAAACTGATCCCACAGTGAATATTCGCTTGGCCGCTACAATCACTGATAAGCATGACATCGACGAGGCTTAATGAGTACGGCATATTAACTTTTTTACTCCGACAAATTAAATTCTCAAACATTTTTTTGAGGTAAAAGAAAAAATAAATAAAGACGTTTGAAGTATTTGTAGTTAAAAAATATTTCCTTTTTAGTGTAAATGGGTATTAAAATGAGTAAAATGCATCATTTTGCCCGAAGCAGTTAGGTGTTAAGTAAACATTGCACGAGCCGTTGAGCCAATGACTACGAGGCGGGCAGTCAACGCACGTGTTTTGAACAGGCATCCGTTACAGAGATAATTCGTAAGTAATTCTCTGTGAAACAGATTGAAGCATGACATCTACGAGGCTTAATGAGTACGGCATATTAACTTTTTTACTCCGACAAATTAAATTCTCAAACATTTTTTTGAGGTAAAAGAAAAATAGATAAAGACGCTTGAAGTATTTGTAGTTAAAAAATATTTCCTATTTAGTGTAAATTGGTATTAAAATGAGTAAAATGCATCATTTTGCCCGAAGCAGTTAGGTGTTAAGTAAACATTGCACGAGCCGTTGAGCCAATGACTGGCGCCGTCTGCAGTCAACGCACGTGCTATGGACACTCATCTGTTACAGAGTTAATTCGTAAGTAATTCTCTGTGAAACAGATTGCTGTCTACCATATTGCAGGTTTTTTGGTGAGTTAAACATAATATATAATAGTATTTTGGTAAGTATGGGTTGACCGCGTCATATATAAACAAAACTCAGAAAGACAGACCAGGGGCTGCGATATTATTTCGCTTGCATTGTAAGCGAAAATACAACGTATTGAAACATCGCAACATATAATAATCTGGTTTTGATATAATTTGAATTTTTCAGGATGTTCAATGGGCTGACATCGACTATATGTATAATTTTATGGATTTTACTTATGATAAATCGGATTGGTCAGGTCTGCCTGACTTGGTGGAGAATCTACATCGTAATAACCAGAAGTTTGTAGTCATTCTTGTAAGTTAAGCTAGTGTAAAACGAAGGAGGGTTGTTTGAAATCTTGGTATGATAATCCGCATGCTGTCTTGTTTTAGCTATTCGTAGTGGTGGGTGCTTTGCACGGGGCGGGGTATACTTACTTTCTAAAAATTTCCTAACATCTTTTCTCAAGTGTGGCGTCCGCATAGCTAAACATATGAATAATGGAGAACTATAAATAATTTATGCAAGAATTTGCAATAATGAAGGATTGTAGAATCGGTGTGTCAGCATGCCATTTTGCCATTAATGGTCTCGATGTAAAGACTGTTGCCAAGATGTGCTAGATATTAACTTTAATTTTAACATTGCTTGTATGATCATATTATGGTATGCATGAACGTCATTGTCATTCAAAATCAGTTTATTAATATTAATTATAATCAATATGGACAACTGTGACGGACTTGTTGTTTTTCTAGGATAGTGGTATAGCTTCAAACACTACATTAATACATGGAGCAGAACAAAATAGTCCTGGTTTTAATATATATCAAGATGGTATCGACAAACAGATGTATGTTAAAGATGCTTCTGGAAATGCATTAATAGGGAAGGTAGGGCCCAATTACTTGCTTCGGTGCTTTTTTGATAACATTAAGAGAACGAACCGCGCAAAGTATCCCTTCTTTAACCAGTGTCTTTAAAGACAAAAACTTCAATTTATGTTATCACTAAAATATATTGAAGTTCAAAACAATTAATCAATTAAAGGTAGCTTTAGCTATTATATTTTACGACACATTAAAATATTTATGTTCGCTTTTAAATACTATTGCTAAAATTACATTTGATAAATTATTTTCTAGGTCTGGCCTGGACAAACAGCAAACCCAGATTTTACTCGTCCTAATACCATGAACTGTTGGATGAAATGGATACATTAAAATATTTATGTTCGCTTTTAAATACTATTGCTAAAATTGCATTTGATAAATTATTTTCTAGGTCTGGCCTGGACAAACAGCATACCCGGATTTTACTCGTCCTAATACCATGAACTGGTGGTTGAAATGGATGCAATATTTACGCAAGAATGAATCGATCGAGTTTGATGCGTTGTGGATAGTAAGTTACCATATTCTTCCCACAAATACATACAATTTCGAAATGGAAATTGCAATGCTGTCGCCTAACATGTCTCTCTAAACGTAAATTAGTATTCTACTTTATCTTACAGGATATGAATGAACCATCTAATTTTGTAGATGGGTCAATACGTGGTTGCAACAGCAGTTCTAAACTGAATTATCCCCCTTATGGAGCACGTGAGTATATCTATTTTATGGTAATGACATTTAGTTTTAAGGCCGTGATAGGCATTCCATTGGGAATCTGGCATATGAAGTTGGCGGAGGGTGTAGGAAATGAAATTATATTTTACTCCAATTCAATTGATCGTCGAATTGATTACAAATATGTACTCAATTTGATTTTAAAAAATAAAATCAACTGATTACAAATATGCAATCAAATTGGTAACAAAATTTCATTTTTATGTCCAGCCTGTTTGTATGGAATCGGTCATATTTAAGGTAAGGTTTAAATTAAACGCTTGAGTATATGAACAAAAATGTTAAAACCTCCTGCTGAAGAGCCAATTTGAGTTTTTAGATTTGTTTTCGTATAAACATATGAGCTGACATTTATTCCAATGAGCAACTGTTCATTAGACATTGCGCCTACCAGAGAAGGTTTTGCATATCGAATGGTAGAAGATATCCTTATTCTATAGTAGAATTTTAGATTTTTAAAAAAATGAAGGAATTAGTATCATTAACTATGTCATTGAATGAGTTATAATTATTACACTAGTCAGGTACACTAATCTTGAATAACTATAGATCCTTATTTAATAGCCTGGTAACACGTTCTTTTGTAGACATACTTGGAACTGAGATTGATGGTAGATTATTTGGCAAGACGTTATGTATGGACAGCCAGCAACACTGGGGTCGTCATTATGATGTACATAATTTATATGCCCACAGCCAAGCGATAAGGATACACGAGTAAGAAATTAATGATTAAATTGTGTACAAAATAGAGAAACCGTGCACAATTTCTGGTCATGGTGATAAACCACTTTAGATTTCAGTCAAATAAAGTATACACTTGGTATGCTATTTCGATGAGCTAGGTACACTTGGTGTGCTATTTCGATGAGCGATTGACTAAGCTCTATGTGCCATCACCAATTTTGAAATATTAAACGCAGTAGTCCTGTTCACTATTTTAGTATCAATGCGGCGTCACTGAGGATACAAAGATAGGATGTATCTCAATACTGCATATACAACAGCTCTGCATGTAGAAGCCAATTTAATTTTAACTGTTTATAGTCAAACATGAAAGGGGGATTTTGATTAGAGTTTGCAGAATGATATATTGGGCGTGATTTAGGTTTTAAAGGTGAAGTCCCATGTGCAGTTTGAACAGGGTCTCCGAAACAAATAACTTAAAAGTTATGTTGCTCCTGTGTTTAAGTTATAATATATATATAGAGAGAAAAAATTAATGGGGTTTAATGTCCACTCGACACAAACTACATCATTTCGGGACTAAAATAATGGTTGAATTTTATTTCAATAATTCGCTTGCGTATGTAGGTGTCTTAAGCAGTGGGGGAAACCGATGGACGCAGAGAAAACCCACGAGGTTCGATAGGCGATCCTACTCCTTGTCACGTACAACCGGGGATTCGAATCCACGCCAGTTGACTCAATGACGGGCTTTATGATACAGCGCGCACGTGGTAACCATTCTATAATATAGAAAGGTTTATCAAAGCACAAGCTGGTTTATCTTTTAAAACTATCACATAGCCGAACTATGTGCTTGAAACGACCCCCCAACACACACACATGCACACACTTTCCGACACAGATGTTATTTTGTGGTGGTGGCAGTATGTGATAGAAACATTCATTCAAGTAGTGTTTCCATTTATGCAATTTACACACGCCTCAACTGTCGCCAAACGAACTTAAAGTAGAAACGTGCTTTCACAAATTGGGATGGATTTCCTTAATGAAAAAAAATAGGACTGAGAAGGTTCGGTGATAAGGAATGCCCCAACAAGAGGTCTTTCAGTCAAATCTGTTTTCAATATTTTATAGAAAAAATGTACATTGATTAACATGAATTACTATGCAACATGATTTTAACAGTGCATGATTAACATGCATTTGTGATTAAAATGTGAAACACGATTTTAACAGTGGATTGAGCAACATGTCACCGCAAAAAAGACCATGGGCAATGACTAGATCATCATTTGTTGGTACTGGTAAATATGCTACAAAATGGATGGGAGACAATCAAAGTAAATGGCCACAGTTGCATTGGTCTATAGTCAGTAAGTACAAATAGCATGAGTAACAGTAGTAGAAAACATTGTACACGAGAATAGGGACGGCAATATCCTCTTAATAAGGCGGCTAAAGCTGAACAGGTTGATACATCTGCGTAGGTATTGGATCAAACAAGGGATGCCGTTGGGGCAGAGAAGAAATTAAAGAATCCCCGTGCCACAGCAGCACAAGCGATGATAGTTAAATGAATTACGTTTCGGATTGTGATACCCTTCTTCAACGCCATATTCAATCTTTCAAGAATGAAATCATCGATTTTCACGAATATTCATATTTACATTGACACATGAATATGTCTGCTGTATCAGTATCACGCTGTTATTTGTTTTTTTAAGTTTGTGCTATAAGGTGACTGTGTGAGATGACTGGCTGTTGAATTAAATCCCTACACCACCATATTCTTGAAGCAATGGCCAGAAAATCCCTCTCTGGCCATTACTGGAATAGCTTCTGACACTTGCGTTTTTGAGGGAGTATGGTATCACGTTGTTCTTTGTTAATGAAAAATGAAATGAAATGGGGTTTAGCGTCCTACTGTTCTGCTCCTAACCTGGGCTAATGAAGACGCGGTTGTTATTTGTATTTTTAAGTTTGCGGTATAAGGTGTCTGTGTGCGGGGTGACTAACTATTAAATTGAGTCCTTCCACCGCATTCTATGGAATACGTTACTAGTGAATTGACTGTGAAATATACCTCTTTTGTTAAAGTTTCACAGTTAGAACATCTTACTAGAATTATACTACCACAACCGACCTGATTCGTCAGTCATCTAAGAAGGCAATTGTACGGTAAATATCTTGCCACATTCGGGATACAATGCAATGTAATAAGCATAATTATTTCATTACTCTAAATAAATACCGAGTATGTCGCATTTTTCCTGTAATCTCGCCTTCTCATGAAATCTGTATCATGATAAAGGCATCTAGAGCATGGAACATCGTGTTTATCTGAGTTTGTTTTATTTGATTGTATTGTTTGTCTGTTTCAGGCATAATGGAATTCAGTATGTTTGGGTTTGCTATGGTATGTATAATTCTCGTGTTAAAGAAATTAATAAAGGCTTATAGAGAAGCTATACGAATAAAGAATCATTTTGATATATAATTTTGTTTAATTTATTCCTGTAGATGTTGCTATTAGTGTGTTTAACATTAAACTTAACATTATGATTATTTGGTTTCTTTCATTTCAAAGAATGGGGCTGATATTTGTGGATTTTGGTATGAAGCCGACTATGAAATGTGTTTAAGATGGCATCAACTAGGAGCTTTTTATCCCTTTTCTAGAAATCATAACGCAAAGGGAGATTACCCTGTAATATTTAAGGTAAATTGTCAATGGGTGCTTATCAAAAATATTGCACGAGCCCATACTAAATAAAAGGTTTGATACCGGCTGCATATCGTTTTATTAACAAAAACGTGATTTTAGAAATATCATAACGGCAAGGACGATTACTCTGTAACATTTAAGGTAATAAAATGCATATTGGTGTGCTCATAACAACGCGATTCCCTTTTCAAAGATTGCATTTATTGTTATATAAATTTCTTGTACTTGAATAAATTTTAATTACACTTTTATAAGTTATTCATCATCAAAAAGAAGCTGAAATAATATAATATTTTGAATTTTTTTATATAGCATCAGGATCCAGCAGGATGGGATGAACACTTTATAGACATAGTAAAACCAGTTCTCCTGACTAGATACAGACTTTTACCATATCTGTACACCCTTATGTATAAAGCTCACGAAGAAGGTTACATGGTCATGAAAGCGTTGCTATTTGAGTAAGTTTAACACCTAACGGAAGTCAATCAACTTATATATAAAGCGGTTTTTTAATCAAATATGTAAATACATGGCCTATTTAATCACGTTTCTTCTTTTTAACCCCTGATTACTGGATCTTGTTGATACCACATTGTAAATATTTTCCAGATTTCCAGAAGACAGAAACACATGGTCAATAGACCGGCAGTTTCTATTAGGACCAGCCCTTCTTATATCACCAGTCCTAGAACAGGTAACAAAATAACAACTCTTTATAATTTTAACAACATTCGATGAATTTATAGTTATTTTACAGAAGTAGACTACCTTGATAAGGTATTAAAAAAAAAATAAATTAAAAAATAAATACTTTTATTACAATTTTTCACATTAATGAATAATGCATTTATTTCAAAATTCAGAACCAAACCGTCGTTGATGCTTACTTTCCTAAGGGCAGATGGTATGAATATCATACGGTAGGTTTTAATTTACAAAGCTATGTCTTTGCATCCTTATATCACAATTTAATCGATGAATGCTTATCCGAGATTATTTGACTATTGGATATTTAAGCATAAGGACACCACTCTTCAATAAAATTCGAATTTCCAGCATTCAACAAGCACTGCTCAACTGTTGCTACATTTAGGTCTATTTACCTTTTGTTTTTTTAATTTAATTATATAATATATTATTTCGATTTTGTTGAATAATATTTGACAACTTTTCCCATCAATTTATGTTAAAGGGGGAAGAAATAACAAAAACAGGAGTTGTTCATCAACTATATACTCCGCTAGATAAATTTAATTTACATCTACGAGGTGGTTACGTGATACCATGGCAAGAACCTTCAACTACAACTCACCAAAGGTTTGTAAAACCATCCATTCGCCTTGATTGAATCCATTGCTTCCTCGTTGTATGTCACGGTTAAGAGAATATGCCCAATAACTATTGTTGACTAAAAGCATATATATTTGTTTCGTTTATCTACAAAGATACCGGTATGAGTTCCATGCATACCCATAACTGAAACATAAAGACATACCCGAATATAGTGTAGAAGTGCACTTTTCGTGTATCTTCTGGAATCTTGTTGTTGATTAAATGAAGACAGGACTCTTGTTGGTTGTTAATAATTCGATATATTCTTTAGTCAACAATACTTAATAGCAGATAATTAATATAACAATTATTGGTTAAATGCTTAATAGAATATAAGGAAACTGACATAAACTTATGTCTCCAAATATCCGAATACAGGTCTGTTCTTAGGCATGCGATCTAAGCTGATCTCCCAAGACACGTGTGTTTTCTTTTCAAGTTCTCCCTAATTCTGTCTATATATCCCCATGCATCGCCTTGGGCATTAATCCCATAAATCTATCGTCTATACAAACAGTACACGTTGGCAACTAAAATGCTATGGCCCGTAGACGTTAATTACAATTAATAAGATAGATTTAAAGTGTAAAACAAAGAATACTGGAGACATGTGATTAATGAGATATATAAGACAATATAAATGTATATAAATGGGAGTAATTAAGGTGGATTAAGATCCATTAAAATATGGCCTTCAAAATTAAGTATTACTGTGCGGATTAGCACGACGTATTAAACATTTACTATTGGGCCGTAATTCACCCTACTATAATACTCTCAGATTTTAAAAAAAATATTCGTCCCGAATATCAATCGGTAACATATAAAAACAATCATAATATATCAATATTAATATATATATATAAGTACAAATATAAAAATTACTCAATTCTGTGTAGCAGATGGAAATCAACATAATATAGTAGATATGGATGCCCTCCCCCTTTTAATAAAAAAATCATAAAACAACAATATAAAAAGTCATAATAAAATACACACTAAATATATGGAATACAAAATATAAATTGGAATAGGTATGTGGTGTATCAAGGTAATTGTATTGTCAGTTTTCATCACGTAATTAAATAAAATAATTAAAATCGCTTGTTAAAAGATTTGTTTCTAAATTTCTTTTTATGTACTGGTCCACTGTTATTTGGCCTATTATTTGGTGGGCCATTATTAAAAGAGTTCCCTCTATTATTGTATGGACACATATTGGATGGACCCCCATAGCAATCGTCTCCATTATCATACTTCCAAGTATTGGGAGGTCCATTATTAAAATCGTTGCCACCATTATTATATGAGCCCATATTGGGTGGGCCATCATAAAAATTGTCCCCGTTATTACAGGACCAAGTATTGGGTGGACCATCATAAAAATCGCTTTCATCATAGTCGTAACATTCGTTCAAATCGTGTTTTAAATGTTCATTTTCTTCTTGAAGGTCTTCGATCTGTTTCTGATGTTCAGTAAGCTCGCATATTACGTCACTCTTGCTAGCTTCTAAAAAGTTTTCTCTCACGTTCAATCTCTCAATTTCGAGCATAGCGTTTTCATATGTCTTTTCTATTTGTTCTTTAGACCGTAACAATTCGTTGAAATCAAGGCGCATCTCAAGTTTATGTTTATTCGCGCTTTCAAGTTCCGAGGTCAATTCGGAGATTTTCGTATTTAATTTATTAGCTTCAATGTTACAATTATCATGGCTTAGATTTTGAACCGGCGTGTTCCCAATGGTATGTGTAACGTCTAATTTTTTCAACACTGCTTTTAACTGTTGCTGTATCACGCCGTTTAAGTTTTGAATTTCATGAAACGCTCGTATGCCAATTTGAGAAAATGGAAGTTGTCTCATAAAGAATTTTCGCGTTTCATACTCATGTTTTCTTTTAGTGTCGCGCTCAGTTTTAGCCGAAGTTTTATTTTTATTTCTTTGAACATTTAAGGAAACAGATCGCTTGACTTTATACTCATGTTTAGGAGCAAGGGCACGAGGACTATGATGTTGATAATTAAACTGACAATAACCCGACGGCACATGGAGATTACCCTGATAAAAAGACCACATACCTTTTTGTCTTCTGTTATTTAAAGCCCCACTTGATGACGTCGGATTGAATATTCTTCGGTCTTGACTGTACGAATTTTCACCAAGGTCTGGGTATCTTGCATTACATGACTGGAACATTTCTGCTTTCTTCCCGCTTTTGCTTTTCTGGGTAGGTGTAGCTGTGATTCTTCCTCAGAACTATTGGTATCCAATTCCAATTGTTGAATATTAACTCTTTGGAAGGTGTTCTGGCTCTTTCTAAACTTCTCGCTTGGCTGTTTGAGGTACGACGAAATCTTACCACTCAAAGCAATCTCCCCATTTGTAGAAGTGCACTTTTCGTGTATCTTCTGGAATCTTGTTGTTGATTAAATGAAGACAGGACTCTTGTTGGTTGTTAATAATTCGATATATTCTTTAGTCAACAATACTTAATAGCAGATAATTAATATAACAATTATTGGTTAAATGCTTAATAGAATATAAGGAAACTGACATAAACTTATGTCTCCAAATATCCGAATACAGGTCTGTTCTTAGGCATGCGATCTAAGCTGATCTCCCAAGACACGTGTGTTTTCTTTTCAAGTTCTCCCTAATTCTGTCTATATATCCCCATGCATCGCCTTGGGCATTAATCCCATAAATCTATCGTCTATACAAACAGTACACGTTGGCAACTAAAATGCTATGGCCCGTAGACGTTAATTACAATTAATAAGATAGATTTAAAGTGTAAAACAAAGAATACTGGAGACATGTGATTAATGAGATATATAAGACAATATAAATGTATATAAATGGGAGTAATTAAGGTGGATTAAGATCCATTAAAATATGGCCTTCAAAATTAAGTATTACTGTGCGGATTAGCACGACGTATTAAACATTTACTATTGGGCCGTAATTCACCCTACTATAATAGTCCAAGACCACACGCAATGGAAAAGTATTTTAGATCTATGAGTTCTAATTTAAAATATCTTGATTCTTTTTATTGGTCACCACGCAATTGGCGATTACAAGGGATTTTATATTTTGATTTGTTGCTTTGTCGGGTGACAAAGTTCCTTCACTGAAAATGTTTCGTCCAGTGCAAATGTAAAATCAATGTTAGATTCTACTCTCCATGAATCTTTAATATATATCCGCTGTTTATGGGCGGGGGTGGATGATCGAATGGTTTGCACGTGCGTGCTGTATCATAACTCCTGTCATTGAGTCAACTGGCGTGGTTTCAATTCCACGGTTGTACGTGACAAGGAGTAGGGTCGCCTGTCAAACCTCGTGGGTTTTCTCTGGGTACTCTGGTTTCCTCCCACTGCTAAAGACCCCTACGCACAAGCATATTATTGAAATGAAATGGAACCATATGTTACTCCCGAAATGACCTAGTTGGTGTCGAGTGGATATTAAACCCTCCCTCTCTCTGTATCTCTCTCATCTCTTTCCCTTAAATCTGGCCTTTTACTTTCATCCTCCAGTTTCCTCCCACTGCTAAAGACCCCTACGCGCAAGCATATTATCGAAATAAAATTGTAAAAAATATATGCAAGTCCCGAAATGACCTGGTTTGCGTCGAGTGGACGTTAAACCCCATCTCTCTCTCCCTTTCTGGTCTAAAATAATTGTTGATATTTTGTATTTTTTCAACGCTTGTAAATTGTTGTAGAAATTGCATTTAAATTTTTAGTCCTTCAATGTATGCCCGCATACTGTGGTTGTTTTTTTTAGCCGAACCAATTTTATGGGTATAATCATTGCTTTGGATGAAAACCAACTTGCTAATGGTGAATTGTTTTGGGATGATGGAGAAAGTCTAGGTAAAAGTAATAACATATTTGCATCTATCGTAAACTCACTGAAAATTTATATTGTGTACTATGTTCAAAAAGCAACTTTCACAGCATATTCCCTCTCTGCCTATTGCTGGATTAGGTTCCGATTTCTGATACTTTTGAGGGACTGTGTGTATTCTCCCCGCTCAATCAAATCTATCCCATGTACAGGAACATGACAGCCCTTCGTTTACTGTGGGGTCTTCCGTAACACTTTGGGCAGTGAATTAAGGTATTAAAAACGGTGAAAGTATTGTTCGTCTTCATACAGTATTGTTTACATTGTTGATAGCCTCGTTTTTCACACAATTAGTTTTCCTACAATATTCTGCTATGCACTGGTTAATTGGCATAATATAATCGTGAGTCGTGACGTAACGTTATGTGAAAATATTTGGTCCAATTTGGAACTTTGTTTCAAATTTAACGATTTTGTTACGCAGTAAGCCATTGGTTGTTAATGGAACTGTTAACCAATATTGATTTAGAACAAGAATTTTCACTATTTACAGCAGTGAGTAGCTGTAATCAAATGGAACACTGCGAGGAGTATGCTTTCACAGTTGCAAAAATTATTTTAGATTCTTACTGAAAGTAGTTTCTAATTATTTTATATTAAAGAACAAAAGCAAGTTCATATTTTCTACCGGCACCAATTGACATTAAAACACGAGGATGTTTGTGGTCTGTAGAAATCTAGAAGATAATTATAAAATCTGGTCAAATTCAAAACCTTGAACAAATTTGAACAAATTTAGTCTTCTAAATTTTCTAGTTCTAATACTTGTTAGCTTTTTTATATCGCCTGTGTTGTTCTCACTCGTGTCATTGACATTTGTCTATTTGTCGGTATATCTGTATATGTAACTTGTATACCTTTGTTTACTCCTTCCACGAATGTTAGTTTGGTGGGTGTTATATTTCGATTCATATACATAGACTCGAATACTGAAAGTATATGCAAATGAAATGGGGTTAACGTCCTTACTCCTGACCGTGCTAATGAAGACAGGCATACGCCATACAGTGCGTCCCTTTGCAAGCCCTCTATTATGTACCAGGCGCGGATCCAGAGGGGGGCGCACCCGGCGAACGCCCCCTCTATTTTTTGAGGTGGCGAACAATTTTTAGCTCCATGTATTCTCGGGAGAAAGGAGAACAAAAATAGTTTAGGTTGGAAATCGTAATTTACAGTACTAGTATGAAATTAGTCCTTGTGGGCATTTTTACACTCAAAAATCACGGTTCCGGACTTCGCACTACCAAGTTGGTGCAGCACGCCCCCTCTTTCTGAAAATCCTGGATCCGCCCCTGTGTACCACTGACAAGGCGGAACCACGTCTAAAAAGCTGGATGCACTTTCTCGGTCCAATGCATGGATCGAACACACAACCTTGAGGTTAGCGAGCCAACGCCTTACCGCCCAGCTACCGTGGTTCTCAGGATTTAATATGATTGAAGCAAACCCATTTGTGAATTACACCATATTTATAACAGGTCATGATATGCTGTCACATTATTTTTCATTTATCATGCATTAATTGTATTGGCAACATGGACGACAAATATATTGGTACACGAATTTTATACTTATATAATATGTTTTAATTTTTTAGAAACATACAAAAATAACCAATCATCAGTACTGAAATTTACAATGGTTAAGGTAAATATTATAATATCTAAAATATAATAATAGCGATAAGCATCTCAGCCGGTGTTCAGGCGCCATTGAATCCATTATTATATTAAAAGCGGAATATGATGGGTGGGGGAGACTAAGCTTGAATAGTCACCGTTTAAAGCTCTGGACTTACCAGCATGTACGCATCTTTTTGTGAAACGGGAGTAAATGTACGTAGACTGGCGTGATAGGATATCAAAAATATTGTACAACTTTTATTCTTTGGCACGATCTGCAAAAAAAATAATTGTCAATGTACACATGTCTTTATACTGACTCTTTATAACATAATATTATTTCCGATGATTAGACATCTTTTGGGGCCATTTGAATTATGTTCCACTTTACGTTCTCTTACGTATAATTTAATGTTAATGATTACATTGTGTGGTTGTTTAAACTTAAAAGGCTGGAGAGCTGACGTTCGATTTTCAAACCAATAATTACCGGGCAGCGGAACTCAGAAAAATACAAGTAATTGAAATCTATGGTTTAGACAGGATACCAGACAAGGTGTTTGTTGACGATACCAGGGTAGACGATTATAAAATACGGCAATCAGGAAAGGTAGGCTATGACCTGGAATTGGTTTAAAACATGGAATCCGTCGTTATCTAGGGTCATGTTTAGATATGACACAGGAAACGATGAATCCACGTATTGATCTTTTGTACCCGTGTGCAACCCATACGCAATCGTAGTAACGACTTCCGGCACTACTTCCGTTTCTTTTATTGTTTTCTGGCGCCAAATATAATTCGGTAGGTTATGACTGTGATTTTATTTACCTGTTTGCAAAGTTTTAAAAAAGTTTTCGGCTAGGTTCAATGAAAAATACTGAATGGAGAACTATACACGTAAACATTTTGTGTACAACAGTTTTCATTTTGATATCCTTTATCGTCGATCTCAAACATGGTAGCTTAGTCGGTAAGACGCTGGCTCGCTTACCTTGAGCTTGACGTTGCGGGCTCGATCCAAGTGTTGGCCTAGAATGTTCATCGAGAAGTTCCAGCGGGCTTTCCACCTGTCAGTGCGCCTAACAAGGACAACTGTCTAGGCGTTTTGGCTGGACGAAGAACCGGGATGTACGTAAAAGATCCCCTGTCAGATGGAAGTCGATGTAAGAGTAGGTCGTAGCGCCACTTTCCGTACAAAATTTCCCTCATAGCAGAACAATGGGGCATTAAACCCCATTTCATTTCTAAGAAGGGGATCACGGTGCCTAAGTTGTTCGGTCCCTGCATTGGCCGTGAGAGTTCATCCAAATTTTCCAGCGTAGTTCCCTCCTTGTCAGTGATGCAGGATGGAGGACCAATCTGAACATCTGAGACACGCCACCTAGGGAAAAAAGCTAGCCACCAATTAATTTTCGTACGTTAGTTACGTACGGGTGGAGGGCCTGACAAGGACAGCTCTCTAGTGGTTTGGATGGTGCGAAAAATAGAGGTGCCGTGTACACATTGGCGTGCACGTAAAATACCCCTTAACAGTTTGAATTCGATATAAGAATAGGCCGTAATGGTGCATACCTGTCTTCATTAGCCAAGTTTAGGAGCACAGTAGGACGATAAACCCATTCCATTCCATTTCATTTCATTCCTAAGTATGTTTTTCGTTTGGTTCTTTTCAGATTATTCAAATAATGGATCTGCACATATATTTTTTTAATATCAACTTTTCACCATGGGTTGTGAGGTGGGAGATAGATTAGTTGTTTGTATGTTCACAAGAATGACCGAATACGTGAATATAAACACACTTAAAACTAGTTTGTCCTTTTTCAAAAAACAAATGTGTTGTATTCCTTTTATACATGTTTCCAATTTTCTATTCTCATTCATATGGAAACCTTGCAGAACTTTATAGATCTTAGCTGCGAAAGTACGAAAGCAATATTTTAAACAACGTCCTCTGATGTAAAACTGTCCATATTTCATTGTATATACATATATTTACTGGAACGAAATAAAATATACTCTATCTTCTTATTTGAATAAATATTACTGGCCTATTAATGGTATAATAATTGCCTGGAGAGCAACTTCGATTGTGAAAACGTTGGCGCAAATTATGTACATGTAGTTTCATCTCGCCCACATAAAATATAATCAGTGTACATCTTTCTCCTGTTATTTTTTGTGTTGTCAACTTTTGTATATACTCTCATGAAAGAGAATATGGCAGATAGACTTTTGCAGCCTAATTCTTGCCCGTTCTCAGACAAAGGTTTTATTCTTATAATCATTATTATCGTTGCTATGATTTGACACCTATAAATCAGCGTACTATGTTGTATGTTGCCATTTCGTTTTTAATGCAATCGTCAGCGTTAAGATATTGTTACTCTAAAATTTGTCAATAATTCACCGTAGCATCATATTCAATCCGATTAACTCCACACGTCAACTAGCATCTTTGTTTTAATCAGATTGCGGGGGGGGGGGGGGCGAATGGTTAGCGCGCGCTGTATCACACGGCCTGCCATTGAGTCAATTGGCGTGGTTTCGAATCCCCGATACTCCGGTTAATTCCCACTGCTACAGACCCCTACGCGCAAGCGAATAATTGAAATAAAATTAAAAACCATATGTTGGTCCCGAAATGACCTAGTTTGTGTCGAGTGGACGTAAACCTCATTTCCCTGTCTCTCTCACACGCTTTAAGATTGCACAATATTTTGGCAAAAACTAGGTCACAAGCTTCGAAATTGCAACACAAACGTTCGCAGGTTAAACGAAATAACGACATACAATATAGCGCTTCGATTCAAATAACTCTGCAAAATTTATTCCTACGGGTTTTTGAGCCTGTAGAATTAAATATTAAAATATCGTCGCAACGATAACAATAAGTGACACAATTGCCTTATTAATATTGCAGTATTTATTATGCAGTTGGGTGGCTGTTTCACGGTTCCATACATTACCACATTATCACGGCATCAATTAACAATTGTTTATACGCTTAAATAGATTAAAGTGTTACATGATGTTGGAAGTAATGCAAAATAAGATTATCTGTCTTCTCATATTATCATATTGATTTATTGACAGCGCAACTTGGTAACCATGGTTTAATTTAAGTATAATTATATTGATTTTCACCTGGTGATTGTTAGACATCCTTGGTCTTTCACCATCCTACAGCATGACGTTTGTGTAAAATATAATCTAAAAGAAGTTTATCTCCATATGTTATATGTATGGAAGCGTATTGGGGTCAATAGTATGGAAGCGTATAGGGGTCAATAGCGCTATAGGTACCGCAATATTAAACTGATAAAAAGTCAACATATTGTGATTTTTCTGACGATTTTATCTCTGAAAAGGCAATTTTTGCCGAGTTAATTGAATAACTCGCTAATTTGCATGTCGTCTTTTTGTTTTAGATGCATACGTCGACATAGCGCATGACAATATTTTGAGAATATGTCGACATGTACTACGGCGAAATGGAATATGTCGCCAAAGCCTCCGAATAGCAATATCTTACCGCAAACGTGTACATTTAAGACGAAATGGGGACATAAAACATAACGTGTTGACTCAATTACCTCGGCAAAAATTGACTTTTCAGAGATAAAATCATCAGAATAATCACAATATGTTGACATAATACCAACTTAATATTGCGGTATCTATCGCGCTATTGACCCCTATACGCTTACATACAATAGCGAGATAGCTACCGCAATATAAGGTTGGTAATATGTCAACATATTGTGATTGTTCTGGAGATTTTATATCTAAAAATGCCATTTTTGCCGAATTAATTGAATAACTCGCTGTGATGTATGTCGTCATTTCGATATAAATGCATACCACGACATAGCGCATGGCGATATGTCGCGAACATGTCAATAGATATTACGGTGAAATGTAACATTGACAAAGCTTCAGAACAGCAATTTCTTAACGCAAATGTGCACATTTTAAAACGAAATGGGGGCCTATAACATATTGCGTTGACTCAATTAACTCGGAATAAATTGTCTTTTCAGAGATAAAACCATCAGCTCAATCACCAAATGTTGACATATTACCAACTTAATATTTCGGTATCTGTCTCGCTATTGACCCGTATACGCTTCCATACATATGCAACCTGATCGAACGTCACCAGAGAAATTCATTAAAATTGTAATACAATCAGCCAGCAGTTTGCGTCAATTCTATAAATATAAATGCAATATTGCTGACAATATAAAGTCCGGTTGTTTCAAATGTCCTTTAATCTAGGTCTATATAGCACTTCATATATGTGTCAAACCAAAATGTCATTAAGGGTAGACGGATTTAATAAATGTCTCTGATTAATAACAGATACATTACATTATATTTAAATACATTATTTGAATAAGGAAGCTGTCCCAGAATAAAACACAATCTCTAAATCTTTTGAACTTGTCAATAGTAATCCAGAAAAATCAGTTAATTTCAACAATTTGAAATTGCTACATAGATGTTATCCAAGACTCGACTTCGTATAGATGGGTTTAATAACGTGCACTATGAATTATTTGTTTTTTTTGTTTTTATTATTAATTTGATATTTGTATCTATAATGTATGTATTTATATACGGCCAAATGTAACTATAGGCAGTATGCAAGTCGTAAATACGATTAAAACGACATGTCTTTCATTGTGCCTAATTTTAGTAAAATGTGCGTCATTAAGCCACAACGTTAAATAATTCCCGAAAGTTCCCAACCGGTGTGTTATTTGGACACATATAAACGTTGGTATTTAAAATTGCACATAAGTTCACCAGACGAATTGGGTTTTTATACGCCCACATTTTTATGTGGACGTATATTGTCGTCGCCCCTGTCCTTCCGGCGTCCACAATTGCTTGTGGACGCTCTAGAGGCTAAAGTTAATATCCGATTGACTTTATAAATTTATACACAGTGTTTAAGGTCATGAGACGAAGAAGCCTGTTGATTTTCAGCGATCACTGATAATTATTGCCAGAGTTATGGCCCTTGATCACATCAAAAATTCCTGTGGACGCTCTTGAGGCCAAAGTTCATATCGGATTGACTTTAAATTTACACACACTGTTTAAGGTCATGAGACGAAGAAGCCTACTGATTTTCAGCGATTTAAAATAATTACTTCCAGAGTTCCTCCCTTGATCACTTCAAAAAACCTTGTCACGCTATAGACGCCAAACTTATCATCCGATTGACTTCAGATTGATACACAGAGTTTAAAGTGTTGAAACGAACAAGTATTTTGATTTTCAATGAATTTTGATAACTGAACAGCTAAATCCATGATGTTAAATGTTTCCTATACTAATTGTTCGGGTGGGGCAAAACTTTATAAAAAGCAAACAAATTCTAATGATTTTCAGATAATTACATATGTAACACTACAGATAACAGACGATCAGCATAGTTGGTAGATCTTTATTGAGAACATAGAATAGACATAGATCGGAAGGAGCTCTATTCAAGTCTGACTTACTGTCAGTTAATTCTGGCTTTATAAAGCATACGGCCATTAAGAATAATGATACATGACAGATTAACTTATTTGGAATTGAGATTATAGTTTCTATAACTGCACTGCATCTTTCCTTTAAAGTCGCGAAGTTCTGCTGAGTGTTGAACACATAGATCATGTGTAGGTTATAAATAACATATGAATTAATAAGATATTTAATGAGATCGTGCGTTTTGTCAAAACGAGCAGAGGTCATTCGTGTGTTGCCCGTAAGTAACATATTGAACACATTAACATAAGTTATATATAGTTGAAAACGTCCAATATAATATAATGTCAAATCTAGCAAAGTTCTATGTATAAATTACTTTGTCACATTCCTTCATCACCCAAGAGTTATGTACCAAAAGGACATAACAAACACAATTCTCACATGTGAGACATTGTCTTCATCTGTGTACATTGATGTTTCACACAATAAAATTACATTACACACGAATTAGGAAGAGCACACGCGATATAATACAGCAAACATGATATAATAACAGTACACATGAAATAATAACAGTACATATGATATACTTAAAACACACGCGATTATATATATATATATATATATATATATATATATATATATATATATATATATATATATATTTATATTACAAGTCTGGAACAACCTTGGTCCTAGAAGTTTCTGTGGGACGATACCATTCTAAGTGTACACTTCCTGTTACCATTAAATCCTGGTCACGGCACCATTTCTGATATCTGTAACACTACAGATAACAGACGATCAGCATAGTTGGTAGATCTTTATTGAGAACATAGAACAGACATAGATCGGAAGGAGCTCTATTCAAGTCTGACTTACTGTCAGTTAATTCTGGCTTTATAAAGCGTATGGCCATTAAGAATAATGATACATGACAGATTAACTTATTTGGAATTGAGATTATAGTTTCTATAACTGCACTGCATCTTTCCTTTAAAGTCGCGAAGTTCTGCTGAGTGTTGAACACATAGATCATGTGTAGGTTATAAATAACATATAAATAAATAAGATATTTAATGAGATCGTGCGTTTTGTCAAAACGAGCAGAGGTCATTCGTGTGTTGCCCGTAAGTAACATATTGAACACATTAACAGAAGTTGTATATAGTTGAAAACGTCCAATATAATATAATGTCAAATCTAGCAAAGTTCTGTGTATAAATTACTTTGTCACACATAATGAATTGTTACTCTTAATCAGATTTTAGTGTATTACCAAAATAAGTAAAAATATGCGACAACCCTTGTTGACTGTCCGGACGATTTAGCTGCTGTGGGCGTATGTTTCGTTGCCTGGCAACCTATCTTTTGTTGTTGTAGCCGGTGGTTACTAACATGCCCTTTACGGCAAGTTCATACTAATCTGATTAAAATTAAATCAGCCATCGTCATTCAAAGTCGCAAATATAAACTTTCAGTAAAAAGGACTTCGTCAATTATCGAAACTCTCTTATCCTCTCAGATGCCAGTGACATTACAGTGATTAATTGTCGGCTTTTACGAAACATAGTGCTACTTATGAATGTGATTGACAAAGCTAGTGCGTATGAGTCGTCTTCGTCTCTGGTCGCAGCGCAAACATGGAGATTGTTCGTTAAACACTGTAATTGGAATCCAGCGTTTTTTTCTTTTCTAAGTCCCATTAGTTTTGTTTTCAAACCTGGAGGAAACAGTAATATTTTTTTAGAAACTTAGATATAGTCTGACATGATACCAGGTAAAAAACAAAAGAATTGCTTTATATTCACCACGTTTTCGCGGACCCATTTACCGATTTGAGTAGCCACGCCATCGTACAGCGAATGGGACCGTTATTCACCATGTGGATCATATGGTGGATTTGACTTAACTGTAAATAGATCGTAAAAAAATGAAATAGGAAAAGACATCTTACTACGTAAGAATTAACAGTTGGCCTACAACTAAATGTGGGATAAATAATACTGTTGGTAGCCTACTAAATTGAATAACAGATTGCTTGTGAAGGGGTATCTGACTATACTCTATATAAAGAGGGAAACGATAGCTCGTTATTCGGCTTCGTGTGGGCGGTTACGGGCTGTCAAGTGTTGAGATCCTACGCTGTCCAGGAATGGCTGCTGCAGTATAGGTTGCTCAACCGTGCCGACAATTGGCGTAATGGAATGTGACCATCCTGAGCAGGTGGGGTCACTCGTCGACGGCGTTTCGGTTACGTGTTGAACCTCGCTGACGGTATTTAACCCAAACACAAGAGATGGCATATTCTTGAAAACTTCAGCAACCTGGATACATCTGTCTGGGATTCACTTCCTGGTGACCGACCGATAGCGTTGTTGCGCTGGTCTTCGTTCAGACGTGGCATCACTTGGCTCATTCTGAGTCTACATGTGCAACTGATTTTGAAACCGAGATCTCCAGGATTTTAAACGCCTTAATTCGTGTTTCATGCGAAATGCGCGCTGAGGAGATGGTGTCTCTTGGTGCAATCAAAAGAAAACAAATTTCGGCAAAAAAACATGACCAGTCACAATTAGTGACCCCACATTTAAGACCAGTAATGAATTCATTTTCTCCTTAGAGTTAACGGATCCTTAACTTTAACGGACAGAAAGATTGTGGATGGAAGTCCCGTTAACTTTAATGTTTCGTTAATTTGGCGTTGTATTTAACCGAGGTGTTGGTCCCCGTTATCTGTTTAATGATAGCATTAGTGGCTGTAGCAAAATAATTTAGAGTTTAGCAGATCGTTAAAATAACTTAGTTTTGAGCAACCGGCCCCAGGTCAGCAAGCATGTTAATTGCATCGTCAATATGCACTAATCAACTGGTGGTGTGTGTGGAGATTCATAAGTGTTTTCAGGTGTTTAAAACTAAAACGGTAATATTTTGTCGAATAATATTCATCAGATTAGTGCGAGCTTGTCATAGAGTGTCCTTGTCATCACTGGCTATAAGTACAGAAAATTTCGTCTGGCGACCTTATGTGCTCTTTAAGAAAATCAAAGCAATCAAATAATATGTTTGTGACATACCTTACTGCGGTTATTACTGTAATTTGCCCCTGGGCTCTTTGAGTAAATACTATAGAGACTAAAAAGAGATACATTATCATAGTATCCGCTCATCCATGACTTAAGCGGCAATTTATTAAACGAACAGTTTATGCATGGATTTGGTCTATGCGTTTTATTTATCATCAGATAAGATGAGATCACAGATTAAATGTTACACCTAATAATGCAACACTCATACACATGGCCTTAAAACAAATAACATTAGATTGTAACAAAAGATTCCCTATATCGTACATGAAACATGCGATATTCGATGGTCTTTAAAAGACCAATTTAATCATATCGCTTATGTCTCTGCCTAGCTACTTATTTTTGTTGTCAAGCACCTGTTTTATGGAATAATCTACCATTTAGTTTAAGATGTTGTAAATCTTTATATTATTTTAAAAAACAAATCAAAACACATTTATTTAAACGGGTTTTAAACTGACTCTGTATGTCGATAATCTTGTTATTTATTTAGATTACACTGTCACTTTGTAAAGTGTCCCTGAACATGTTATATGAAAAGGTGCACTATAAATGTGCTGCAATAATAATAGCAATAAAATTGAATATCGACACATATTGTAAGTATTCTATACCACTCTGATAAACAACTTTTACCTAAATATTTCCACTATGACAGTTCACCCGACCTTTTCAGCAATTTGTTCTTGTGACCTTCCTCTATCTGCCATTCTTATCCAGTTTTTACTCAACCGTTGCGTACGGCGTACTTTAAAATAAAAACCTTTACAAAATCCAAGACTTAGTTTATAATATTTGGTGTAATAATATGAGTTTAATAAGCGACGAAATGAAATGGAGTTTAACGTGCTACTCTTCTGCACCTAACCTGGGCTAATGGAAGACGGGCATACGCCATACAGTGTGCTATGAGGGAAATTTTGTCAGGGCAGCGGTGCTAAAGCCTGCTCTTATATCGAATTCCAACTGCCAAACAATCTTTTACGTGCACGCCAATGTGTACACGAGACCCCACTTTTGCGACCCATCCGAACGACTAGACAGCTGTCCTGTCAGACCCTCCGTTCTGCTGTCCTGTCAGACCCTCCGTTCTGCATCACCGACAAGGGGAAACCTCGGCGATATACGGTCAACCTTCTAAACAATATAAGGAATACAATTGGGTGAAATATCAAATCCAGTGGAGTCGTGTCACTTGTCCACTAGATTTCAAAGCATTACAACCAACTTCACTAATGTATATGGTACATGTATTTCACTTCAATGAATAGTTCATCATCTAATTATATAATATAAGCTAAGCATCTAACATACAAACAATAAAACTAGATTTCATCTAATCTAGTTCTCACAAGTGGCAAGTAGCGACAAAGCAAGAAAGCTCGATAAAATCACGAGCATATAAAATTTTATATAGTAAGGGTCTTATACACGTATACTTGCATAGTTGGTTTTAATCACCGTTTCTCGATTGGTGATACTGACCCGTGTCCAGTGGATGTTATTCCTCGTTCCTCGATTGAAGATACTGACGTCGTTGTTGTTGTTTATTACAAATTTAATGTCTAATACATAATATATACGATATTATGGACAGGTTGACTTGTTAAATTATTTACATAAGAAAACAAGAAAAACACTAAAAAAAGTGGGGAAAACAAGGGAAAAAACGTTATTCACCTGATTTTGATAACCTTGGGGACGGGGGGAGCTCCTTGTTCGACCTCGGTGTTGTCCCACCTTGTCAGTGGTATAAGTTTTTATTGAATAATTTGTAATAGAAAAAAATATAATCGTAAAACATGTTTTAGGCCTCGATTACACATGCGCAAAGAGCTTACTTCGATTATATAAATTGGTCAATGTGAACACACATCCTTTCTCTCGCCTACACGCAGTGAAGCGCAAATTGAAAAAATATCAAACCAAGTCAAATATAGCAACACTCGTCTTTTTCACGACAGTCTTGTTGAATACACTTGAGTCGAGTATGTGTGTAGTTATTATTTTATTAATTTATCGTTTTCGAAGTCGTTCGTGCGTATAACCATGGACCGTGTATAGATGGACAGGCAACGACCCACTCGGCAATCCTTGACAGATTCCGGTACCTATGACGAATTCCGCCATATTGGAACTACTTTAACGGTCCCGGATGAAACATGGCTGCGCCCATGGTGTCTTGTAATAGCGTCAAGTTTTCCTGTTAAAGTAAACCGGTAGCCGCATCGCAAATGTATGGGCGTAGGTACATATTATCACTTACTGGCATACAGCCGATACTAGATGTAGGTTCTGGAACCGGAATCTGTCGAGGATTGCCGAGTTGCAACGACCACGAAGCCTTTAGAATTCTTGCCGCGGCAAAAAGCAGACCTGACAATCGTGATTAAAATAAAATTACCACCCTTCGCGCAATTACCAGTATTAAGTTTAACAGCAAAGAAACAGAAATCAGTTCATATTATTCTTATTTATCTTGCTACTCTGTTTTTCAACCCATACATAGATAGACTACTGATGATTGGGGTGTAAATGTATCAGAACATATTTTTGAGTACTTCGGACTTCGGAGACGCCCATGTAAATCCGAAAAAAACCATGTCGAGTTTTCATTAAAAACAAACCTACTAAAACAACATTCTTTTAATTATTACTTCTGCACAATTAATCATCATTACCGGACAGTTTTATACCTGAACTTTATTTTCATAATTTTAAAGTCAGTCATGCATACGGGAATTTGGATTATTAAGCAAAACCAAATACATGCCTACAAAAATTACGATAATACTGAAATCGATCATTTGGAAATTTCAAAGTTCTAAACTGGATAAATTTGTCGCTACTGGATGGAAATACCGTGTAACTATAATAATACCGTAAAATTTGAGGAGGAGTTAGAGAAAAGGTTAGCACGTGCGTGCTGTATCATAAAGCCGGTCATTGAGTCAACTGGCGTGGTTTCGAAACCCCGGTTGTACGGGACAAGGAGTAGGGCCGCCAGTCCAACCTCGTTGCTTCTCTCTCTCTCTCTCTCTCTCTCTCTCTCTCTCGCTTAGGGGGGTTGACATCTGACTTAAATCACGGGTTTGTATGTGGTAAGTATGGTAGCTAGCATAAAATTGTGCCGGTTGTACGTGACAAGGAGTAGGGTCGCCTGTTCAACATCGTGGGTTTTCTCCGGGTCCTTCTGTTTCCTCCAACTGCTAAAGACCCCTACGCGCAAGCGAATTATTGAAATAGAATTAAATCATATGTTAGTCCCGAAATGTTGTGTCGAGTAGACACAAACTATCTACTTAGCCACCGTGATCACCCCCCCCCCCCTCCTCCCCACCCCCGTTAAATTACTAAACTTAGCGCGACATCTTGTTGGCTGGAGTACCACGTCTGGTAAAAGAAAATATCACAGAACACAAATACTCATATAAATTATTTTCAACAGACTCTAAATTTTCACTTGATTTATTTGGTAAAACTTTTGTCATTTTTCTTAAGAAACTTTTGTGGTGAAAAATTCCACGTAAATGCTTCCACACCTATATTGAGTCATATATATAATCACTTAGTCACTACTAATTTAACCGGATCCAGAATGGGCTTGTGAGAATCTATACACTCGACTTCAAAACATCCGGTTGTTAAAGATGCATTATGTAAGAGCCAAAGTAATATGAATTATTATTTAGACATTCATTAACATGATATGTGTTTAATCCACTCTTTGTCATCAGATGGTCGAGGTTTAAACGGATTTAAACATCCAAGTTATTAAAAAAATTAACGACATAATGGGCAATGGGAACTAAATGAAATGAAATGGGGTTTAACGTCCTACACTTTCGCACCTAACCTGGGCTAATGGAAGACGGGCATACGCCATACAGTGTGCAATGAGGGAAATTTTGCCCGGGCAGCGGCGCTACGGCCTACTCTTATATCGAATTCCAACTGCCAAGGGATCTTTTACGTGAACTCCAATGCGTACATGGGACCTCGGTTTTCGTCCCATCCGAACGACTAGGCAGCTGTCCTTGTCAGGCCCTCCTTCTTCTGCATCACTGACAAGGGGAAATCACGCCGGAAAATCGAGATGAACTTTCTCGGTCAATGCAGGGATCGAACACCCGACCTCCAAGCTAGCGAACCAGTGCCTTATCTATCCACTTAGCCACCGTGACCACAATGAGGACTAAGTGTCGATTGTCAAGTACCGTTGCTATAAAAAAGACCAATCTATATCTTTACAAAAATAGTCATAACTGCGCTCAGAATAAATAATTTCATTTAATTTTTAAAAATATACATTTTCCATTACCTATTTTTGAAGAAGTATAGTAAGAACGCCCGGCACTTTATCTAAATCTTATATAATGCATGTTTAATCATATAATTCGGCTTAATAAATTCGAAGAATAATTCCTGATATAAAAAAAACACAACACAATTTATATGGAACACAATCACTGATTTATACACATATAGTACGACGTTTCGACAAGTACATTTGTACATTACAACGATATATTCATGTTTATATATATGTTTTCTTTTACTTTTCGTATGGAACAAATTTCTTCTGCTAGCCGTCACAAGATGGAGGTCGTGACGTCATCTTTGTTCTGTATGGTGAGCCATTTCAGCCTCTAGCTTACTCGTTTACGCGATCGACATGTTTTGATGAATTTCAACGCTTTCCACAAATTATATTTTTGTATATTTTTAGTAAGTTGTTCATACATGTTTACTGAAATGATGTCTGAAAAAAAATCTTGTGTTGCAATTAATTGCATGTTATACACTAAATTGACTAGGCTAATAAGAGAATACTATTTGTACTTTATAACGATAAGTGAATACTTGTCGAAACGTCGTACTATATATGTATAAACCAGTGCATTGTGACATAAAGGATAGTAATGGCAGTTCCTTGTGTCCAAAATAAATTACTGTATATAAGATAAAATACCAAACGGCAAATCAACTGCTGCAAATGAATTCTCCTGGTACATGCGCATTTCCTCACCTTAGAAAAGGCGTCGTGTTAAAAAGCCGACGTCGCCTTTTTCTCCCTATAGCTTAACATTGAAAAAGGCGACGCGCGACGGACGACGCGAAGTTTGCGTTGCGACGAGGCCGAAATAGAACACCATAATAGTGTGTGGTGGGAAGGGCGCGTGTATGGAGAGATTGGCATAAAACAATGACTCTCGGTGAAATGAGATAAGCCAAAAAGATGTTTGTCTGAATAAACTATTTAAATGGGCTGATCTGGTTGATGGTGTGGGCGCCCTGCAGTATTAAATATATTTCGAAATATGCATCAAAAGTCTGTTATATTTCAAAGTCGGTCTTTCGTCTGTAGACGTACCCATTTTTATTTAACGAAGACGGTCATTGTCACCCACAGAACAAATCATATGTGTTGAAAATATTGCAATTGAACCTTACTTTACATACGCAAAACCTCAATTGGTACGATGTTGCTGCTACGTGCTGAGGTGAGGGGCGCAAGTATTGTTAGACAAAACCTATAATAAACCCAGTAATCATAACCTGTAGTACCTGGCTATTCACAATATTAGCAGGTAGAATTTTGATTGTATGTAATATACCCGCTCACCGCCACACCCCCGTTGAATGTATGTGTGTGTATGTTAATATATTGTATTGTGCTTGTGGACAAACGAGCCTAACAATCAGGGGCGTACATAACGATTTTGTTTGGGGGGGTGTTTTACCAAAATGCGACCGAATGATGCACATACCCCCGCCCCACACACCAGTGGTACTACAAACTGGGCAGTTCACTATAATCGTGAATATGATAGTGCTGAGACAGTATAAGACAACTGAGGAGTAGAAGAATGATTTTAAAATGGAATTGAGCGCCACAGGCGCGAAAAAATTTCAGATATGTAACCGAGTAGAAGAATGATGTTATAATGGAATCGCGCCGAAGGCGCGAAAAAATTTTCAGATATGTAACAGAGCTTTTAAAGTTTTGGGACTGGGGTTGAAAAGAAATAGGACAGAATCTTGAGGCTTATCTGTCAATTTCGCTTGTTTTATGATTGTATGTTTATTTCATTAATTCATTTAGTCGGAGACCGACTGCGGTGAGTACTTTTTTTTGAGACCGACTATTTTTTGCCGTGGTAGAAAACATTTCATAGAACAACATACTCACAACAGAATAAGAGTGACAAGCAGACATGGTTATTTTATACTATAGTTTTGGGTGACGTATGCAATTTAGGCACACGGATTCACGCAAATACATAGCATTTGGGATCTATTCTGGCATTGTTTTTGAGACCGACTGCAGTGACTGCACTTATTTTGTGACCGACTATTTTTCTCCCTTGGTGAAATTTTGTTGTTAGACCAATTTAACATACTTACAACAGAATAAGAGTGACGTATGCAATTTAGGCTCACGGATTCACGCAAATATACAGTATTTGGGATCTTTTCTGGCATTGTGTTTGAGACCGACAGCAGTGACTGCACTTATTTTGAGACCGACTATTTTTCTCCCTGGTTTACATTTTGTTGTAAGACTAACATTATACTCACAACAGAATGAGAGTGAAACACAACATCTTTTCAAAAATGATAAGTTGACAAGGTTATTTTATACTAAGACTGCTCCTATTTTGCGACTGACTACACGGATTTTGCAACCGACTATTTTTATACTAAAGTTTTGCGTGAGTAGCGTGACGTATACAGTGAGTACTTATTTTGATACCAACTACCTCTACTTTGTGACCGACTGCACTAATTTTGCGACCGACTATTTTCTTTGCTTGAGTAGCGTGACGTATACAGTGAGTACTTATTTTGATACCGACTACCTTTACTTTGAAACCGACTGCACTGATTTTGCGACCGACTATTTTTGTACTAAAGTTTTGCGTGAGTAGCGTGACGTATACTTATTTTGATAACGACTACCTCTACTTTGCGACCGACTGCACTGATTTTGCGACCGACTATTTTTTTTTGCTGGGGGGGGTGTACCACCCCCCCACACCCCCCCACATTTACGCCCCTGCTAACAATAGATAGGGCTTGATACTGACAATAGGTCCATTGCGGACCTTTATCCCTTGAAGCCACACTCAGTTTGACAGTATATTCATTCAAGCGTGCTAATGACGTAGATGTATAAATAAGTTGTGATAGTTTTAAGTCTTCACAGTGACTATATTGATCACGCCGTGATCACATCAAAAGCTGTAAGCGGAATTTAACTCCATAACTACCATTAAGGAATATTTATCGACAGGTTAACAAGAAATTATACAACATGATGTATATAACAAATTCAGCGGTGTATTATGCCGCCTCAGGTAAGATTTGTAATCTTATTCTCATATTGTTTATCTTTAAGATCTAAATAGATAATAAGGATTTGGGATATACATGCTCTTCTATTTCCTAGTTTATTTTTTATAAATTAACGTCTTATTATGTATGTGTCTATTATTGATATGACAGAATGTCGGGGGAACGAGGAGATGCAGTCCATGCTACCTCGGTGACCTCTATTCCCTTTAGACAAACCCATGTATGGCGTTTTGAGTGCATCAATCAAAACAATTATATGCAATCCTATAAAATATATTAATGCAAGTACCTTAAAAGAGCACGCACGGACACGGAAATGATACAATGTTTCCAAGTATTGTATTCTGGGGTATTTGACTGCTAACAACACAGTTACGGTAGCTCAGTAAGTAAGGCGTCGGCTCGTTATGTGATCCCGGCATTGGACGAGATGGTTCTTTGGGAATCTTTTAATGGAGTTTCCCTCCTGTGAGTGATAGAGATAGAAAGTATAGTCATTAAAACCGTTTAGTCGTTTGGATGAAAGTAGGACCAAGGCTCCATTAAATGTGGGTTAGCCGGTAAAAGAATCACTGACCACTTGAGCTTGAAGATGAGTAACTGGAAACGCCTCTTTCCTGGTAAAATTTCAATAGTGGCCCACCTTGCATGGCATAATGTCCTTGCTGACAGCCCTTTTGGTGCAGAACAGAAGCAGACTAAACCCCATTTCGTTTCAAGGTCATGCTAAATTGCACACTGATATTTATACAAAGAGTGTAACACGGACGGGGGGGCAACTACGCGATTTGAAACCCAAAGATTCGAGTTTATCCAATGGAACAAGGGCCAATCCACTTATTTCTGAATATATTTTATTATGAACCCAATCGATATAGCGATTTTATGACATTGATGATATTATTAAACGTGGATAAACCAATATGGCAAATAGAAATGCCCTTCAAATTTATTTTAGGTTGTTCCCCGGAGATCTCCGATTATCTGCAAATGATATTAAGTGGGCCTTTTGTCATTTGGGGGTTTTTCCCTGTCATTTTATTTTATTAAATATTCATAGCGGTTTGTAACCAAACTGTGTATCTTGTACATTTGTTCATGTATGGTACATTCATCGGATTGCGAAATCCACTATAAAATGAGTTTACACAAAGTAGGTCAAGCGTTATACACGCAAAGGTTGAAAAAAAAATCGGTGTCCTTGACTCAAGCCAAGACCCAAAGTATGTTATTATTATACTGTTGTTTTCCCCAAAAATTCTACTCAGAAATATAATTTTCTTAAAAGTTTGTCTTGGTTACGAGATTTTAAATGTTGGCAAGATTTTGCCACTACTTGTAAGATACCAGATCTCTCTTAAAAAGTATAAAGCTGTAAAACAAACAACAGCATGTTAAATAAATAAAGAAATATAATTGGGTTCGTACTATGGGTTTGATTTATGGCGATTTGTTTGATCTGAATGTAACTTGACGGGAGGTATAAACATTGCGAAATTATGATCTTGTATTTCAAACACGCAATAAAGTTATTGCCATGAAAGCAAAGACAAGACCTTATATTCTGGAATGTGTCTAAATTACGAAATTAAATATATTTATGTGACATAGCAGGCATTTATTGTTGTCTTTTCGCGTTGTGTGTAATCAGTCATGCGTGATAGCACGCAACTTTTTTTCCTTTCTTATCAACCTTTTTCGCTAGCAACCCATCCCATTTACCTGAAGTCACATAAAATTGTAAGATCGCAATTTGATGAATCGATTGCAAACTACAACTTTGCGCAAGAATATTCGAGAATCAAGTAACTCCTGATGGGTAAACTCTGCTATTAATATTTGAGCATATTTCGGCAAGTTCAAGTGACGTTCATCGACGTTAAAAGAGTCTATTCCCGGATATGTATAACACGAATCAAACTAACACATCCTGTTTTTGTTTGCAATAAATTGTTATACCCACGAACCGTTTGTGTAGGTAAATGGAATTGAATAGTGTACTATTAATTCAAATAAAATTGCGACATTAAATGACCTTGTGTTATTGGGGTCACGCTATACACTAAAGGGAAAATAACACGTCACGGCTTTGGCATATTTTCAGCGAAATGAAATGGGGTTTAACGTCCTACTGTTCTGCTCTCAAACTGGGCTAATGAAGACAGGCATACGCCATACACGAGGGAAATTTTGCCCGGGCAGCGGCACTGCGGCCTACTCTTATATCGAATCCACACATCCAGGCTAGCGAGCCAGCGTCCTACCTAATTACCCACGTGATCCCCTATTTTCAGCGAAAGATTCAGAGATGCGTTTCTAATGTAGTGAAGGAACAGACCCCCAGCACTACCACCCCACGCGAGTAAAAAAAACGTGCAACAGAAAAGAGGACGGCGTTGACCCCACCACTCTCTTTTCGCCAACCCGTCCAACCGGGGAAGTATTTAAACTCTTAATGCCTATCGATTGATCGCTTTTGCCAAACCTTGTGGGGTTTTTTCCAGGCCCCCCAGTTCCCTCCACTGTTAATGACCCTTACTTGCAATATGTTAATCCCGAAATCAGCAAGTTGGAGTTGAGTAGACGTCAACCCATCTACCCCTCTATCCGTTGAAAATGTATCTATTTCAGTAACATTGCTGTCATATGATGGGTGCTGTACTATCAACAACACTATTTCACTCTCTGTGATACTACTATTTATCTTGTGATTGATGTTATATCGCAGCAGTACTGTTTAAGTATCCCCTGTATGTAAATTTATTTCAGTTATACTACTGGTTTTGTCATGTGATGGATGTTATACTAATTACAACACTTGCCAACAGCAATATATTACTGCTGCTAGCTCAGCAGGTAGCAGTGATCCAACATTGGCGCAACAGCAGCTCTGTGGGTACGTTTTATAACACATTCCATTATAGAGTTATAATATTTATAATTAATTTTAATTCATATTCACCCTTGTTATATTGGATGAATGCTTGTATTTTTTCCCGAACGTACATACATTAATTTGCTGTCGCATTCTTTTCTCTTCCAATGTATTTCAGTGTACATATGTTCCATTCTACTGAGGGGGTGGATGGCGTGCTGTATCATAAAGCCTGTCATTGAGTCAACTGGCGTGGTTTCGAATCCACGGTTGTACGTGACAAGGAGTAGGGCCGCCAGTCCAACCTCGTTGCTTCTCTCTCTATTTCTCCCTCCCCCCCTCTTTCTCTCTCGCTCTCTCTCTCCCATTCTCCCACTCTGTGGTTTTGCATCCTGGTAGAAGCCACTGCCGCATTGGTAATTTGTTTTGCCCTTCTATTTCCGATAATGTTATGTTCATATATTAATCACTTTTACAGAGCAGCTACAGCGGCCATGACCTGTTTAGATAATGACGCAGCTAACTGTCCTCAAGGAACTGTTGAACCCGTAGGTTTTACCCAAATTAAAACGTCAATAAACCAGACAGTTATTAATTGTGAATCGAGTAAGTAACTGTTTTCATACTAGCAACATACGACTCATATTATTACTAGTCTTCTTTTAATTGTTAGAGTAAAATCATATTCGGCGGCTGCAAAACTGGCCGATGGAATAGGGCGTGTATTCCTACTCTCTCTTGAAGCCCATCACAAGACGATTTTCCTTATGTCAGTCATTCCTGGAAACTAATTGCCAGAGATTATTTGTCACTGTGTATACGGGACCTCGGTTTTTCGCCCTACCCCAACGACTGGGCTCTTTCCTTGACATGTCATCCGTCCCGATTTTTTTACAAAATGGAATCGGGGGGAAAACTCAATGGAATCTTCTTTGGTCAACACTGAGATCGAACATCGGATCTTGCGGTTAGTGAGCCACATCCTTAATCAGCCATTGTGGCCCCTTTATAACTAGGAACATTCTGTATTTTTTATAATTACCTTATTAATATATATTGTAAGGTGGCTCTTTGAAATGGTCATTTGTACCAATCAGATGTCTATAGTTAGTCTTCAGATAGGATAGAGAATGTATTAGCTCTCTGTGGAGTATAGGGCAACATGAGTAGAAAATGAAAACAATTTATGCAGATCAACTATTTAACTAGAAAATTTTTTGGAAACGTTTTTTTTTCTGATATCGTTTCAGTTGCCTGTGCACCTAAACAGCAGGTTTGCGACAGTCAGACTCTTGGAGCTCAAAACAAATTACAACCACCAAACCAAGGAAGCCCCGATGCCGCGTCAATTACAGCATTTTGCGCGTAAGTTTTCTAGTTTAGCCATTAGTAACAGCGGCTATAATCAATGTTTGTATAATAAAAATCTACATAGAATTTATTTGATGAAATCGATGCAAGTTACAATTTTTAAAAATGTCAGCAAATGTAATCGTGATTTGTTTTTGAGTGCTGGGATGTTTTGTTGTCAATTTTATTTGTATTATTGACTGATAAATTCTCTCAATTTTCTTTTGTTTCACCCGATTTCCAAATATCTGACTGACGCGAATTCTCCATCAGATCTGCAAAAATATTACCAATAGTTAGTATGTCTATTATTAATTGTGAAGTCAATCACGATTATATAGTGTTCAAACTGTCCATGATGGTTACGGCGATCCAACGATTTGTTTGAAAAGAGTAACCAGAAGACAACTTATATAACTGTCTTGTCAATCACAAACGTACGTACCATGTAATTGTCGCAAAATAAATCCGTTTCAGCGAAATGCCGATGGCAGTAGATTGTTACAGAAACGTTCAGATGGAATGTCCAGCTATTGACTTGAGCAGTATCATTCAAACGTATTCTTCGCTTGTCGCTCAAATATGCGGAGGAGGAGCAGGTGGAAATTGTAAGTAGAAAATATTGATGCCATTACTGGGATATATACAAGAATGTGGAAATGACGTCAAATTACTACAAATGCGTTTACTATTATTTCATTTGCTTATGCATTATTATGTAAATGTCTATAATTATCAGTGCATTAGACAAATAGTTTTTTGTCACGAACGAGTCCCTATAGACGGGATGGAATGGGGGTGTATGTCGCTTTTGTAACGATTGTCCTTCACACAAAAGAATCTGGTCATTTGGGTTGACCATTAATTTTTATTCTACGGCTCACGAGGGTTGATGGGGTCTTTGGTTAGCGATGTCCATATAAACAGGGAAATATGATTCCTTTCATCCCCTTTTCGATTTTCTTTTTAAAACAATACTTCTGTTCAGGATATCTGAAAGACATTGGGAAATAGACTTACGTGTCGGATTATATGCAATTTGTAGATATTTTAAAATATATCTTTTATATTAATGATCCGTTATTTTATAACTATGTTGTATCCTCTTTCAGCAAATAGCTGTTTTCAGAAAGTTTTCGAGTGTGCAAACTATTCAACCGAGATTGCAAATGCTGCACTTAACATAAATTTCACAGATACTGCGGCTCTACAAAGTCTATCTTTAACGATGTGCCCGTAAGTTTCTACTTGTTCGACATAATCTTATCAGCATGTCAATAGGAAGTTAAGTCATGAACGCGTGGGGTGAGGCAAATGGTTAACGCGCGCACGTTGCGTCATAGGGTATATCATTGAGTTAAATGGTGTAGCCCCGAATCCCCGGGTGTACGTGACAAGGATTAATGTCGTCTGTCCAACTTCTTGGATTTTCTCCGGATCCCCCGTTTTCCCCCGACTCCTAAAGACCCCTACGTGCAAATGAATTATTGAAATAATGTTTGATACTAATATTGTATAGGTGTATGATTTGTTTTAATACCGCTTGGTGCTAAGATTACAATTAAGTTCAAAATAAAAGTAGACATAGAACAGATGTCCATTTGAACAGACTGACAGATAATACAAACGTCACCATTAATTTTAAATGTAATATATGTTAACATTTTTTTGTTTATCAACACAGGAGTAAAATCAACCTGATTATCTTTAAAACGGACCTTATTCGGTTCACAAATCAAAATTTCAGAATAATTGTCATACAAATGTATGATTTTCTGCATGTTTGTTTCGAGTTGGTCTGGACTAAATTGTCTTATATTAATAGTTGCATATATTATACTAGATGTTAACGACAGTTTGAATAAAACCAAGATAATCAAATTGAAATATTAATGATTACTATATATTATGTCTTTCAGTACATTTGATAAGATCACAAAGTGCTACAGTGAACTGACACTTATGTGTCCCGACCCAGCTTTCGCAAATGCCACATCCAGCTTAGATGCCGTTAAACCCATGATTGAACAACTTTGTGGAAGCAATGGAGGTATGAAGATTATTTAAACAATATGAACCCAAAGGATTTCTCATGGCAAATGCACAATAGTAAGATTAAATAGTGGCGAAAGACGGATGGCCTGACAAAACGCAACGTTTTGACGTTCGGACAAGACGAAAAACCGAGGTTCCAAATTCCGGGCAAAATTTCCCTAATAACCAAGTGTTTTTTGTGTATCCGTCGTCATTATATATATCAGGGCACTGTTTCACAAAAACTTAAGCTAAAATCACTAAAATAGATTTTAACTAAAATCAAAATGAAATTTTAAATTTTATACGTTTCACAAAGATTGATTGTAACTTAAAATGCGATTTTAATAGATTTTAGTTAAAATCGCTTGCGCCCGCGCAGTGCACATTTCCGCTGCGGGTACTTACGGTGAAAGCAAATACGCTTCGAAACTGAAAACTGTTGACTGGTTGAATTAACGGTTGCAATATCAATGGGGAGAGTTTCATACGTTGAAGCAATGTTTGCACACGGTCAGACATTCGTAGAGAGGTGAAATAAATGATTGTACTGCGTAATATGTGATTCGAAAAGTATCGGTTGGTTGGCCTTGAACTTGGCATTTGATTCGTGACATGGGAATTTGATTTACTCGCAGGCTTCAATGGAAATAAAGTGTATCCATATACTAAATCGCATGGATTTGTAGTTTTATGGAAAATTGTCACAAACATTATGATATTTGTGACTCAAACGGCTAATCTAGGTTGTAATTTTTCGTCGAATTTTAAAAGTATTTATCAACTTTGAAACTAATACACCAAATAGCCAATGTTCCGATGACTAGATTTGACATGTCATTCTCATAGACCCACCCTTTCAATGATACTTTGAAAATGATACTTTTTTCCCTAAGATAAAATAGCTTTGGCTCCTAAAATGCCAGTTATTTTGTTGTTTTTTTGACGTAAGACTTCGTTAAGAAATAATAATAAATTTATATTAAAATTTAATTTCAAATAAGCCTAGGCCTATAACATTTTTCAATAAACACATATGGTTTGGCTAGTATTATAGGCCTTCTATAACCAAGAAATGGGCCATCATATTAAACCATTGTACACGATCATAATTATTTTCTTTATAGACAAGAGGGCTCTTCTTTCCAAGACATAGGATATGAATAAATGATTTTCTTTTAGTGTTTAGTTTATTGAGGTTTTGAGTGGGTTTTTTTCTTGGCGTTCTAATATGGAGCGCCATCCAAATGCTTAAATTGACTTACAATAAAATAAACGGGTGAAAAGAATTTGAATCAGAATTGTTTCTGTGAATGGTGGTTGGAATATTAAAATTATGTGACCCGGACCGTTCACAATATTATCATTATTCCAATTATATGTCGCAATATATGTAACAATGTAGCTCTAATCAATGTTAGTTAATGTCTTGATTTTAAGTTAGGACAGGGTGACGGCTATCCTAAGTTAAAATTGATTTTAGTTAAAATTGTCCTTAAAATGGGTTTGTAAAAAAAGCATTTTAGTTAAAATCCACTAAAATAATATTTTAAGTTAAAATCTAATCTTAACTTAAAATAGCGGCGTTTCACAAAAAATCGTTTTGTGAAACTCATCTATCTTAAGTTAGGATGAAATTTTAGTTAAAGACGATTTTAAGGAGACTTAAGTTTTTGTGAAACAGGGCCCCGAGTCTTAAAGCTCATATTTGCGTAAGATTAAAGTCGGATGAAGGAATGATCCGATTGTGTAGTTTTCGTATTTAAAATGTATAGCTCAAGTTAGATAGCTTGAATATTTGCTCCAAACTTCCCTACTAATGTGAAACTCATCTGTCTTATGTTAGGATGAAATTTGAAACATGCCCAGGTATTCAATAATCAGATATTAAAGTGCTCAGGATAATATACGGGTAAGACCTCAGGTTAATGCAGCAAGGAAAGTTGTGGACGTGCAATCCCAAATCAGTTAAAAAAAAATGTTGTGCTCAATTTAATACTTCATCAAAGGGTTATATGGCTCTATTTTTTGGGACCTTGAAATAGACAAAATGGTTCTAAAAGCACATATTATTATCTAATATGAATGTTTGTAACATGATACATATTCAATTATTGTAATTTTCAATCCATAATCTTCGGTGAAATACGTGAACTGTTCAAATTGAACGGCATTTGTTTATGTCTGCTATATTACATTTAACACGTTTTGTAAATTATTATTTTGTCGTCTGTGCATCAGTGTTTACTGATTACTTCAACGTTGTGGTGCAGGATGTGTTTTATTCAATGCGATTGAAGTACAGATCTATATTTCATTTCATGTTTTATACCTCCGATAGCCTACATTACATAAGGATCTGACAAGTTCACGTCAGATGTCATACGAGCGGATTTTGGTCCTATGACGTCAGACATGTTATTAACCAATCAACGTTGATGTTACTGGTGGATTACCCAAAGTTCCGAGCAAAACACGCCTAAAGCTCCCCGTAACAATACGTTTCATTGGCTTATGCCTCACATCATTGAGAACACGTCAGTGATAACAACTCTTCCCGATCCTAGTGTATTAAACCTCGTGGGTTTCCTCCGGTTTTTCCCAACTGCTAAAGACCCCTACGCGCATGCGAATTAATGAAATATAATTTTTTAAAAAAACATATTAGTCGCGAAATGACCTAGTTTGTGTCGAGTGGACGTTAAACCCCATTTCTCGCTCTCTCTCTCTCTCTCTCTCTCTCTCCCTCTCTCTCTCTCTCTCTCTCGTGTATTAAAGACAAGTAAAACGAAATTTTGAATTATACAAAACGAAAGGAAATAAAGATCTGTGTTTGAATCCGATTGTTTTTATTTGTTTATTACAAAATGACATCGGAACCAGGGTACACGACTCGAGTACCGATCATAAAATATTAATTGTGTCTTAAATACTGGACATTAGGATCCTATAGTTTTACGACAAGAACACAACACCAATATTGATTGAAATTGATCAATATTCTTATTAATGTTTTTAATTTTCGAATATTATGGAAATATTGAGTTAGAGGCTTACCTCCTTTAAACACAGATTTCAGAAGTCTTTTGTGATGTTATAAAGCACACAATACTAAGTGCTATTTAAATGTTTCAGGCATGCAAGATGGTTGTCTACAGAAATCTATGGATTGTAGCAGAATTTCACAAAATTTAGTATCCGTCGATTTCACCGATATGTCAGCAATACAAACATTAGCGCCCGTGCTTTGCTCGTAAGTTTAGTTTTTGTTTTTGTTTGTGAGGGTTGGGGCTTGGGGCGGATAGATGTGATCCCATTATTTGTTTAATTTTTAAACAAAATTAGCAAGTAATTTAGATGCTGAAATAAGATATGTCGATTAGAGAAACGTTCTACTGAGATGTACGTGATAGGACCTCGACGTCGGATTAGTGGTTATTGTTTTAGTAATAACCGTGTTGCTTGTGTTTCCTTAACTGTTAATGTTAGTCTACCGAATACATTAAAGAAATATTCAACCTTGTATGAGGGGATCATCAGCTAACCTTTATTACGGATCAATTCCATGTAACATATTTTGGTCATCTGTTCGATGATCTGGGGGGTTGGGATGTTTAGTGGTCTAGAGTGTCGCGCTTCGACCTCTAGCTGGCCGGTCACCTCTGGCTTGCGGCTGTGGTTTCGAGCCCTGGTGTGAGCGTATGTGGCATGGAGATAGGGGCGCCTTGTCAACCTCGTGGGTTTCCTCCGGGCATTCCGGTTTCCCCCCACTGCTAAAGACCCCTACGCGCAAGCGAATTATTGAAATAAGATTAAACCATATGTTAGTCCCGAAATGACCTAGTTTGTGTTGAGTGGACGTTAAACCCCATTTCTCTCTCACTCTCTCTCTCGATGATCTAAACTAATATTTGTCTTGCAAGTGTAATACATAACGGCGTCTCCATTAAAATTTGTTGACCGTTATAAAGTTTTCTTATCTGTTTCTCTATTGCGACTTTCAAACATAAATTATTACTTATGATGTATATTTTTCAGTACAATGACGAACTTGACTAAATGTTATGATGAGTTAAAACAAGCATGCCCAAACATAATGCCAGCAAACGCTACATCACCCATAGATGCTCTGAAACCAATGGTCGATCCCATTTGTGGAGCAGGTAGGAAATTATTTCTAAATATGAAAAGGACATAAACTATATCACCCAGGAATGGAAAGTTCTGACTGGCTCATTTTGCAAAGATGGTCGTCACTAAAGATGCATTATTGGTGTCAGTCATTATCACATATGTGATATATAGAACTCGTTAAACTCGTTCCATAGATAACCTCTCACAGTCTCATATAACAACTTTTGGTCTCCGAAGGAATTCTCAGCGAGCAGAAATTCGCCCGTGTATCTACAACTCGTCACTCCAGTCAGTTATATAGAACGATAACGCGTGTTTGCCTTTTTCGCTCGTAACTTCCGTTTGTAGAAACCTTCATTACGCATCTATCGCAGCAATGATCCCTGTGTTAATATTGCATTTAATACGTGTTTACCTACGGACAGGACACAATATACATAGGCACCGCAAAGAACAAACATATATTATATCAGAGCATTATTAACCATCAGTTGATTGTATAATGAAAGGACGGTTGGGTATATCGTAACGATGTCAAATTTTGAAATCAGGTGAATATTTTCAGTATACTGCCTGCAAATACATTATGTGATTTTTAACAGAAATCATCTAAAACTGCATTATTCCTAACAGTTTTAAAAAAGCATTTTAATATAACATTTTCATCAGCCAAAGAATTGACGTTTTTGCTCGTGATATGCAAGTGTGGATTTTGTTTCGCTCTTATGTGACTGGGTAAATAACCATATTTTAAAGACCCGAGTAAAGTCCAAGAAACCCTTATTAAGATATACAGTAAACACACACAAATAATATTAATGATTATGAAGTAATCATCTAGGACAAGCTCAAAGAGAAATGGAATCTATTCGATATCCAGTTCTTATATATTCAAAATAATCTGTAGTTGATGTGAATACTAACATTTGGCACCAGATTTAGATTTTAACCAACGTTCAACCGGACCTTAAAATAGCTTATATACGTTATTGGCTGACTTTTACTCCGGTATGTGTTCCCTTTAATTGTATGAACTTTTCCATACAGGAGGAAACTGTATGGGTTGTGTTACACCGTTTATGGCTGCTGGCTGTCAAAATACATCACAGAATGATTATGAAAGCTCATATAGATGTTGCGGGTAAGTCTTATCCATGACATATTATTGGGCATATTTCTCTCGGTTCACCTTTGAGGCTAGATGGCTTGCTATTGTTTATGACATAGCGACGTTGGTTGAGCATGGGTGATGATTCCCGTGACTAGTATTTACTTTGCGGTGTCTGTGATTCTCAGAAAAACGGCGATTAATACGACTTCGTCATCGACATTACTTTACTTCCCGCGTATTTTAAAATCTATTTATTAAACACGTGTCTTCTACTCACTAATTCATTAAATATTCGCTTATCGGTTTTAATAAACCTACACCGATAAGATAATAATTATTATACGTGTATACACTTTTGCGACCAAAATTAGATTTCAAGTTAATTTAATTTCAGAGTTTCCTGCCCCCCCCCCCCCCTGTCCCCAAAAGAAAACCCCAAACACACGCAGAATAAAAAGCATTCGTCACTAACAATACTATCTATATTAGGACTAATAAAGAAAAACTTTTTCTTTAAAAATGCCTTATGTTTTCTTTATTAATTTCTTATTTACAGTTCATCTATCAAAATAAAATATCGAGAAAAATTATTCTTTGTGGTTTTCTGTTATTTCTAGAATAGGAGTAGAACGTTTGAACTCTTTGGAGAGTTATCCAATCCTTTCCCGCCACTGGCGAATATGTCAGACCCATTAAAATTGTTTGCCGCATTTCTTTATTAGATCTATAAATAATATTTTTTTGTTAATGACAAATATTTAAAATTAACAAAATTAACGCATTGCGACAAAAGTATTTTCTTCTGTGTGCCTTTTTTCTGTCCATATATTTGAATTAGGAGAACAGTAAGAAATTAAATTATCTTGAAATCTGATTTTGGTCGAAAAACCGAAAATAATAATTATTCTAGATTTATTAACACCGAAAAGCGAATATGTAATGAATGCAATGAATAGCAGGCACGTCTTTAATAAATGACATTTAAATTAGACGCATTCTCGTATTATCAGCACGGAGTATTTATTCGCTACGTTGTAAATTCTGCGGATGAAAACATTGTGGGAAATAAAGAAATTTCGATCATGTATTATTCCTATTTTTTGGCGTTCATCATTAGCCGCTTTTGGAAGAATTAAAGACACCGTGTATTTTGTGTTTTGTCTGCCCAATCTGCGATGTTCCTGCATATACTCAAAATATGTACAAAATTTGTCCGTTCTGTTCTGGAATATCATCACATATTTTATGGCGTCTGTTATTGTTTTTCTTTCGATAACAAATTGCGTGTAAGCTTTAGTAAAGTTTAGCTCCATTGGGTGAGTGCCGCTGTTTAGTAACAAAGGGATATTGGTTATAATGAGTTGAATACAAGATATCTTTGGCAAGAAATAATGTGTTATCACATCCGGCAATATGAACGTACACCCGCAGGTTATCGTTAACCAACTGTTTACCCCAATAATTGTCATGCTTAGGGTAGCATTAGTCCGATGTCATCGCGTATTTACAGATCGCTTATGTGATATAATCAAATTATCTCTGGAATCAACGTTCTTAATTTTAAATGTGTTAAGACGAGACTTGGAAAATTGGACGGTGTGCAACTTACTTTCAAAGCATTTTGTATATTTAAAAACATTTTCAGCGGCGTGACATCTATGCAACCAATTTGCATGGGTCATAATCCTTAAATAGTGGCATTTAGCGATTACATTCACATATCAAATTTATGTTTCTACATTGTATCTGTTCTTTCCAATTTATATTGTTCCCTGAGCTTATAATAATTGGTTTCTTTTTTTTCAAGTGTTTCCTATGAGATGTTTAATTGTTTAAAAAGAAATCAATGTACACAGATGCCAATGTTAGGGGATATCCGACTCTTTGAATTAGCTTTGGAGAGGCAGTGTTCTGGATACCAAGGTAATGAAATAAAATTGCTAACCATTTAACTTTTCACAAAATACGTTTAATTGTTTTAAAAGAAATAAATGGTCAGCGGCTTCTTACCTTAGATAAGCCAATGTTTTACAGCCTGATCCAGTACCAAATACAAAATACCGGAAAACACCCTAAATAGGCAACACGGACAGTCCCTCGGAAAATACACGAAAAACATAATCCTAACTCTCGCACACAGAGGAACTGGTCCTCTGGAAAACATAGGAAAAACCTAACCCTACCCCCCCCCCCCCGCCACACACACATATGACCATGCAGGCTCCAGGTTACCTATTTAAGGTGTTCCGATATTTAGTGTGTTTTCCGGTGTTTTCCGGTATATAGTATTGCCGGGTTTTAACTGGGATAATGATATTCATCAATCTCATTCAGATATCACGAAATTTAAATATATTTTCTAAAAACATTAAAGAGTGAATAACATATTATAACTTATTTCCAATTTCAGAATATTGTCCTGGTCTCAATGCTTGTTTAAGCTCTTTCAATTCAAACCCAGATTTATACGAAGTATGCCCGTATGTATATATTTTAGTTTCGATTAATTCCATTCAACAATAATTCATCCAAGTTTGTTTGTTATCACATTATTTACTTTATGTATTGTTTACCGATGTAATCTGCACAAACTAAATGTACAATAAAAGGGAACCAAACGCCATACTTCCCATCTAGAATACTAAAACTAACTTAAAATACTGAATCTATACGGCAGTTTCTATTAGAGAGTCATATTTCACCTGATTTATACCTGTTGCAGAAATATATGATTTGGAGTAGCAATATGTTTGTACTCTTGGTTGGTAATTTTGCAGTACATGTGGTAAAAACGTTACTACTCTCGCTCCACATTAATCACAAATTCCTGTCGCATATTCTCTTTATTGGTAATTTTATTATATTTATTTTTTATTTCATTGGTACACATATAATGTGAGCTATAATACTCATCTTTATCTCAACAGAAAAATCAGCAACTTTATGACGTGTGTGAATACAGCATGTAAAGATAAACCAAAAGTAGGAGATCTGACAATTATGAAAATTATGCCTCTATATCAACAAATATGCACTGGTAAGAAATTAATGAAGCCACGAATCATCATTTACAAATTAAGGGACAATATGGGATTAGATAACGAGTTGACAGTTCTGCTATGTTTAAAAAATAATTCCATACTAAAATTTACTCAAAAATAGATTTTTTTTTAAAAAGTACATTATGCAAGTGCTAAATCTGCCATTTCTTTAAGCCCGAAATGTTATCTAAATTATTAATTAGACATGAATTAACATATCCAGACCATAATCAACTCTCGATGTCATTACTAGCCTGCGATATTTATTAGATTAGAACCCAATCTGCTCTTGCAGATTAAATCAAAATTCGAGATTATGTTTTTATCGTACCGACTTAAGCAATGATGATCAAGGCTAGATCCAAAATTCAATTTCTCCGTTCAGAGTGGATCGATTTGACTGAAATTTTCAGCAAATTCCCTTTACGTCATCTTATGGTTAACTATTATAGTGAGAACTGCCAGCTCTTTATCTAATCCCCCATAATGTATCTTTAACGTTCAATTCAGAACAAAGAAGCAAATTATAGACACTCTCCCGACATTACCGACATGAGTCGAATTGACTTGTTTATATGCTGCAAAACTTTCAATAATCCATATTATTATCTGAATGAAATTTGGCAATTATGAACAGATATTCCTTTGGTGTATTAACTCTCACGATATTGCAGTCTCAAGTGATGATCAGCGTCATTGAGTAATATTTTTGATCCGTTAAAAACAAGCATCATTGTACAATTATGAGTCATATTTGTAAGTGAAACTAAAAAGTGAGAAGGAATCGACTGTTAAAACTATAAGTCGTAATTTATTCCAAATACATTTATAACCTTGGTAAATAGTAACTAATTAATTTTCACAGGTTTGAGTAACTACCCAGCCATAGCTACCTGTCAGACCTTTGATACGTGTACAAAGAATGGCGTCTCTGCTTTAGTACCTCAACCAGTAACACTCAAGTCAATCTCTGCTGTTGGCAATCCTGAACACTGGTGCAAGTAAGAGAAAATAGTTTCTTATTTATAAGATATCAATATATTGAAAATCGTTGAAGCCCATTCTCTAGATGTTCAGTACAGGACACGATTTCTACAAGACAGTGTAGATCAATTGGTCATGGATCAAATCACTATTGTATCAATAATGTAAAATGCATATTTTTTTCTGATCACGCCATTTTGATACTAACGTATAAAATGCATATTTTCTCCCAGGTTAAAGGACAATATCGGTGTCAGTCATTCTATTTTTCGCGTGTTCTCTTATTTGATGACACTCATTTACTTTATTGAATCGTCAGATAGTCCCATATAACAAATTTTGGTCTTCGAACGTATCATTAGTGAGCAGAAATTCGGCCGTGTATCTGTTACAACTCGTCACTTCAGTCAGTAATGTAGAGGGATAACTTGTGTTTTCCTTTTGCATTCATCACTTCCGATTTATGAAACCTTTATTACGCATCTATCGTAGCAATGATCTGTCTTAAAATTGTATTTGGAATGTGTTTAACCAGTTCTATCACATATGTGATATTGACTGACACCAATCTTGTCTTCTTTAAGAGAGACAAACGTGGCGATTGGTTGCTCTCTATAACCAAAGTACATGTATATGTTTATGACTGATTGTGCAGCATGCTAGAATAATGGTTAAATATTGATATTAATACAATGTATAATCCAAATACAGCTACTGAAAGATTATTTATACCTCCTACCTTATGCTCATTAAAGTTTCCGTTGGTTTCTCAGATTTCACATCGCCATTTTTATCTGCCTTTGAGAAATATAGCAATCATAAGTATGCTTTGTCTTTTGTATAAGCGAGTCGCGCTACTTTATATCGGGTCTGGAATTAATGTGCAAAGACCAGAAAAAATAGTTGTGTTTACAGTTACTAGGCCACAAAAAAAGAGAGTTGGGCAGTCGAAATTTTGAAGTAAATTATGTTTTTTTTGTTTTCTTTGTTTTCGTATTAGCTGATCCCTGGTAGTTCTAGCTTTCTTATTGATCAAGAGTAAGGTTATTGGAAATAATAACGAAGTCCCGGTGTTGGGATGTGTATGGAGCAAATCACACCAATAACGGGCCTGGGAAATGAGACAAAAACAGTTTAGGGTCGGAGATTACGGCTCAAAAATAGTGACTGTCGGGTAACCGTAAACACAAAATTTTGACCAAAATTCTATCACATTTATACTGTATATACTGCCCTTCACCCGTACGGTTTAATGTGTATATTCTATTTTATTGGAATATATAAATCTACATCTAAATGTTTATATTATGTGTATATTACCAGAATGGCTAAAGGTATATCAACATGTGTATCAAATGCAACTACATCTTGTAGTCTAGGAGGAAATAGCGTTGCTGATGCAGCTGCTCTAAAAACATCGGCTGATACAATATGTAATGGCGGTAAGTATTTTATATAAAAAGTAATAGTATTCATCCAATCATTCACAAGTTTCAATGAATTGGGGTCATTATTGTTTTTCATCGATCCCCCTTTCATTTATAATGAATAAAATATCTATTTAAAAAGGCTGTAGTCGAGCGGTTATGGAACAGGGCTGTCGTGGTCAGATCTACGTATTGCGGGCACCTCCAGATTAAGTCAAGGTCACGAGACGTAATCTGGGTTTATTTGACGTGATTGTTGCCATAGATACTGGGTTAGGGTAAAGGTTAGGGCTATGTCAAGGGTTAGTGTTAACCCTGATTACATCTTGTGACCATGGTGGAATCTGGACCTGGGTTTGATATATAGATCTTACCAGACTGTAGTTTTCAGTATCCCCAGGGGTTAATGGATTAGAAAGGAAAATATAGCACTGGGGATGTCGAGTATCAAATGCTGCTTGCGCTAAAAGGGACTTGGGAGTTTAGTAAGTGTCGGGAGAAAAGTCGGAGGTGCTAGTTGGCAAAGAAGGTGTTCCCTAGTTCGGCATTTTGTACTGAAACTCGAGGATTGTGGAATTACACATGGGAATGTTCATCAAGGGACAATTGGAATTTGACAAAAGCCGACACGAGCCAGATATCTAAATGTCTTTAATTCGAGATATAGTGACGTAAGCAATCGAAAGCAAAAAGTAATACAATTTTTGTATACTTATATCTTGATGGTACATTATTAACCCAGTTTTCAGAAAACTGACTTTTATGGCTGGGGACATAGATTTGATTTCCAGCATGATCTTGAATTAGTTTTAGAATAACTCTATTATTGTAGCTTACATTTGTTTATTATTTATCTTGGAATTCCAGCCCTACAGGAATTTTGTGTTTTCTTGCCTTGATCATTGTGCCATAACAGCGTCGGGAGATTATGCTAAGACAATTATGATCAATGTATTTTGGTATTATGTTATTCAGTTAGAGATGTTTGTCCAGGAGTAGCAGTATGTTTGGCCACGTTGGGAAGTGGCGGATCCCTGTTGCAGGCATGCCCGTGAGTAAACACATATTAATTTATGTTTGTTCCTCCGCTATACCTATAAAAGCTGCTTTAATGTTAGTGAAATTGTTCATTAAGATTGTAATTACAATATGTGTGGTTAGGTCGATGTGAAAATGGGATGTTATAAAATAATTAAGACTTTCATATAGGTATAAACCTGATCTTTCTTCTCAGTTGTCGCAGCGAGAGTCTGGTATGTCTAATATAATTATGTTACCATATCGGGTTTTTTTACTACAGCTTTAATTACGACATTTGATCCACTATAAAGGTGTAACTTTACACCAATGATTTCATTCTTATTTTTTTAAGTAATATTCCGGCCTTTGTAACATGTGTAACTACAGCTTTAAACACTTGTGGTGACTCAAGTAAGGTGAAGGCCAGTTACAGTTTAGCTGATATTCAAAATCTGTTTACACAGTCTTGTGCAGGTATTTGTTGTTATGATTTATATTTAACTTTAGCGGGCGTTTATTTCCTTTGGGATATGGTTCAGAATTTAATGTAGGCCTACCCAAATATAGCAAAAAAACAGCTTAATAAGGTCACACAGCACTATAATGTTAATATGTTTTTTTGAAGACTGAGAACTTTGAGCGATTCGAACTTTTCTGTTTTTCTATCATATTATTATAATTATTTCTTTGAATAAATAAAAATATTTGTTCATGACTACATTTTTATCATAATTTATTTGTAGTGATTCCAAATTTTGCGAGCTGCCAGGGAGCATCAGTCTGTATGCAGATGGACCTACCCTCGAGTCCTGCCGAGATCACGGACAAAATCTCTGACCAAACATTCTGGTGCAAGTATGTAGTTTATTATTAGTGATATAGAAATGGATTAAAATATGCTTTTTACAAAATCCGTAAAAGATCACGTCAGAGACCTAAAATAATAGAAATTCAATGTATTACGAATTTTGTTTTATCCAACTACAAGTAACTTTCATAAAGCTGTTTGCATTAGGAATTTAATACCTTTTGAATGCTCCGAATTCGCTCTTTTGTTGCAATTACAATACACAATCGTAGGTTAAAAACTTAGTGGTGCTATATATCAGTTACAAATATCTGAAACAGATTAAAGGACAACTACAACCAGTTCCGATAGTCTCGCTTATCAGTTGATTTTAGAGTTATTGGCTTTGTCAACAATCACCTGTAATCAAAGTCAATATTTTCAAAACATTAAAGTGACGACTACAGCCGGACGACATGTTTCTAATAAAGCGAATATTAACTTAAACAGATTAAAGGACAACAACAGTCGTTGAATTACATGCCGAATTTATAGTTTTATTGTTATATAAACGTCAGCCCATTGTGAACGCAGCCGGCGAATGAGATTTCTGTACAAAAACGATAAGTGTTTTACACATAAAATTTATTTTTAGATGTCTACCGAACCCGTTGCCCACCCTACGCATATGAATCACAAATTATGCAAATGTGTAGTTATCCGACTTTGTAATCGCTTGACAGAGAAATGGTCTATACTTTAAAGATATTATACATGACAGATTATTAAATATCATTTCAGCTCACTTAAATCCATGCTGAAATGCACGACAGCATATAGTCAACCTTGTAACCAAACAACTACTGTGACCCAAACTCTAACCAATTTGCTCAACAAGGTTAAAGTTCACTGTCCAGGTAATACATTTTGTATAATATGAATATTGATTGACAGCAAATATTTAAACCCACCTCATTTCAATTCAAAGATTGTATTGTTCTCAAATATTATATCATGTGGTGCACACGAGAAAGTAAGGAATAAAAAGACACTCTCTATTTTATTGTTTTATTTATACTTAAAAAGAATAAAAATCTTATTTTGTAGATGAAGGTGATGTTGACGAGACAACAACGGTTGTTACTACTGGAGGAGACAATGCAGGCATTTCAGGTAATAAACTTCACATTTAAAACAGATATTTTATTGGCATAGAGACATGCTTTAGTTTGATAATTTAAGTACACGATACATTTTATTTTAAGTGCACTGCCAAAGGCTGCACACAATTACGCATTTTGAAAGAAATTTCGACACTTCCATTCCTTCAACATACCCAGTTTGACATTTATTATAAGTATTTAAAATACAGATAGATGTGACATCAATCTTTGATGTTGGCGTACCATTATTTCAAATAATCGTACGAGCAACTTGCCAAAAAAATGGACTCGTGTGACGCATTTCACTGTAAAGTGCGTGTGGAGTGTCTATTTCAAGTTGATTAATGGTCTCGAGCTTAAGACATTGCGTAATATATTGTAAAAACATTTGTGCCTACGGCCCTCTTGTTGTTACAATATATTACTTAATGTTTGCTCTCGACCATTAGACAATACATAACCGACTGTATATTGCCAATTGGATGATGATCCAATTTCATATTGACTTTAAATTTTCTGGATTATCGCCCCTTTAATACCTTTAAAAATACACTTCAATAGTAAGATTTCATTTGTATACTTATTTTGCATTTCTTGTGGGGATATTACGTATTATATTTTGTGCAATTACATAACTTAATAATTCCGATTATTTGCTAAATTGATAGCTTATTAACCTTTTGGCGTTATTCTATCTGGATGACAAAAGAGTAGGACGTTAAACCCCATTTCATTTCATTTCTATCTGGATTATTTTGGTGTTTTGTCACCTTCTAAATTTTGACGTCATTGGCAACCTACCGCCTTTTTACGTCAACATATTCTGTCTTTCGAGACGGTCTACTCTTTCTAATTTGCTTCTTTGTATTCAGCATTGTTTGTTGTTGTGGACGCTTACGTCTAGCCCCCCCCCCCGGAAGCATTCACTTTATCTGAATTGTTCGTTTATTTGTAATTTCTGCGTATTGTGTCTTGTCCATTTATACGTTTTGTGTAAATTATGTGTGATGCAGTCCCCCTCCACTTACTATTTGTGTTTGGTATTTCAAAACTGCTAACTTATACATTTTTCTTTTTCAGTGGAGTCCAGTTTAATATTAATACTAGTGCTATCCTTTGTTACCAGCCTTTATTAAAAAAAAAGGACAAGAACTGCAAAAAAGTGCCCAAAATATCCGTTGATCTGCAGCTTTCATCAATTTAATAAGTGTAACATATACTAGACAATATGCTAACTTGGACGAAAATGATAAAGAGAATTATAACGGCTGCAAGTGAAATTAAAATAGATCGATTTTTAAATAATCTATAACAATATAAGTGCTTTTGGTTGTGTAAAGTCCTTGTGTATATATAACTAGAGTGCTCGAATGTTGGGGCTTTATATACCAGTATTTTGTTATTGTATATCATCTATATTTTGTGTATACATATATATGTATTTCTATCGTGTGTATATCACAATGATTTTTATATTCTTGATTCTGTAAACATACATTCCAATACATAATATGCGTATCATGTTTATCACTCTGTTATGTTAAACAAATTTTATTGCTCAGTTTTTTAATTCACCTCATATTGATATACTCTGTAAAGGTTTATTTAGACCTTAACGTATTTTTTACACCATGGTTTATTTCTTTTATAATATGTACATATTTTAATATTGTCGTACCCCGTCTGTCGGGTCGTCAAACTTCTGGCCCAGTTGGGATTTTTTAATTAGTTCCATGAATGAGGAATGCACGCCGAATTCATCCTCGCTTATCAATTGATTTTAGAGTTGTTGGCTTTGTCAGCATACACCTTAATCCAAGTCAATGTTTTCAAAACATTAAAGTGACAACAATATCCGGACTAAGCTGCGGGGAGGGGGTAAGTTTTAATGTCTGACAACATGTTTCTAATAAAATGAATTCTAATACCTCGGTTGTTGTTTATTTTTTTATTTTTTTAATGGAACGTTAGTGCTGTCGAGTCTTCGCTGGTTGTTTAACAATAATTTGACTATGCATTACAGGAGGTGTTGTTCAAATACAATATTAGAAACAACTTTTGTTTAAGTACAATTTATTCAAAATTAATTTGGATAATTAGTGATTCTAGGGTTATGCTGAATATGAAATTATTTAAAATTAATTACATTTATTTTCCTGTGTAGGCTGCTGATGTCTCCTTGATGCATTCATACTCACGAAACTGTTTCATGATGTGTGATACAACGATTGTAATTCAAAACAAATCCCACAGTCAAGCCGGCCAAATCACCAAGACCAGTGTGTTACATGAATTCAATAATACCCTGTTTAGTATGGACGGAATTACCGAGGTATTTTGACATAGGCATGTTAAATCTGTGATTTCGGTGGTCAAGCTATCCATTAAAATCATTCACCACTTCAAAAATCCAAGATGGCCCCCATAATGAACATTAACACTGACATGTATTTGAAAACATTTACCGAAAGGAAAACTATGATATCGATTTGTATATTCTCAACATCATATGTAGCACCATGCAGTGCTACGAGTCGCTTGCTAGATGTAGAAAATACAATTAAACAAAAATTCCTCGCATCCAAAGTGTGACACATACTCTCTTTTCTTACTACGCATATCTTGGAACGACCATTGACCGTCTAGTATTGTTTCTGGTTGTACTTGTAGTTCTTTAACTGGTTAGGAAGTATCTTTAAATGTCATTTTACCATTCTACATTAATGACAGCTTCATCTTGTTATTGAATATCCTGCATCTTAATTGGTATGATCTACAGGAACAACAAATACAAGAGTTTCTTGATTACAGTTTTATATTCAGCTCCGAGTTACGTACATTACAAACATAATAAAATATTATTATATTACATTAGCATACTTAAAATTAACAACTTTCTCTCAACCCAAACTCAT